>OX439036.1:82680419-84135419 GCA_949317995.1 Acholoe squamosa | reverse complement strand
CTGAGTTTTACCTTATAGACAACAAAAAGGACGTTTATACATTTGTTATAGAATGGGCATATTGCATTCAAATATACCTACCCATTCCGAGACACGTAGGCCCCTATACATTGCTGAATGGACCTTCACACAATAGGTCGATGACATGATGATGCCATCCACCAGGAAAACACCAGGTGTTTTCTTATTAATGAACTCTGAAAGGCACGTGTATGCCTTCGGGAACATGCCCCTGCGGGGGGGGGGGGCGGACTATGGGATGTCCCATTGAAAGATTCCTTTGGGGGGGGGGGGGCTACTGTACATATTTTTATTATATATTGATAACAACACGGTACTATCTCAATTGGTATGACATAAAGATAAACTTCGTTCCACTGTAAATCATTTTGAAACCGGATGACTGATTCCAGGTTGATGAACTGAAGAAGAAAGTCACTAAGACTTCAAAATATCTTCATCTAAGATGCTTTTCTAAGAGGCAGAGCCTTGGAGGTTAGAACTGAGTGGGAGTGTGTAAAGGATAATTTTCTTTATTAATTTATACAAATCAAATCATCTTTTGATTCGATCAGCACTTAAAGTACAAAACCATGGACATACTCGATTGTATAGAATAAATTTGTAAAAATTATAAATTTTTAATAATTACTGTAAACAAGTAAATGCTATGGGACGTCACATTGATAACAGGAATAACAAGGCCTACATATATCATATAAAATGAGCTGAATATGTCACCTACAAGTAAGCTACAGGTGGTTGACACTGTGATGAGCAGGATGTGAAAAGTACGTGTAGAACTGTAGCTACCTGTGCCAGAAGAATAGCTACCGACATCCGGCTCTTACCAAGGAAGCATGCATGAAAACATGAAATATGAGCTTTTAAGAGGGATACTACCATGTGTATATGTGGGTTAGGTCGCCAGAAACCATCACATTTGGGGGTTTCAGAACCCCAAAAATATATAAATTGTTATAAACAATTAACTTCATTACATTTGTAAAGGGACATTCCTGTGCATAGAAAACCTAAATATACCGCCTTACTGTTGGTGATTTTTTTTTTGTTTGCCCTAACTGTTCTCGGTTCAATTGGGTCATGAAAAACAGACCTCTCGAGCCACAGCCAAATAAGCCTGAAAACCACCAAATGTCATAGTTTCTGGTGATCTGACCCACTCTCTCAGGCCAAATAAAAAAAGGTTTGTTTCCAGTTACCTGACCGACCCTAGGCCAACAGGGCCGACCCTAATTTTTTTTTTTTTTTTAATTTTGAGAATTTTAGGGATTTTTAAAGCTATTTTTTGTAATTTTCATAACTTTTTTTCCATTCTTCATGAACATCATCTATGGGTCTACAGTTATTAACTTTAAAAAGCACAATTGTTTTTCACATGTCACGTTTGTCATAAATCTGAATCTCAAACCATGAATGTGATGGCATCAGCCCAATACATTTCTATACAAAATAAAAAAAAAAAAAATTTAAAAAAAAAAGTCCAACCTACCGACTCTAGGTCTTGGAGGCATGTAACTGGAAACACATGATATTTTTTTTTGGCCTCACCCGCAGTCAGGGAAAACTGGACCTATATATTCACGTTTATGGAAAATACTTAATATTAAAGATTTTATGACATAACACCACATATATATGTACAGGAAATTGAGGTCCTGTATAAAGTCGACGTAATGATTGACGTTTTGAAATCATCGTTATCATTGATGAAAACGTTTATAATACTGTGCATGGGAAAACACACAAGATCTCCTTAAAGCCTTGGGGGGTTGAAATTATATCAACCTATTTTCTAAATGGAATGGTATGTATTTTTTATATTGCTGTGGTGGACCCAGGACATGGAAAACATGAAAGGCGCCATTATGCAATTTCTTTTGGTGCAAATGAAGAGTTTGGTTCCAAAACGCAATAAACGCCAGAGGCAAATATTTCAAAAGCCTACATGTTAGATATACTTAAATGTTTAAAAAAAAAACATTTTCTTGGAAAAATATTTTTTGGCTGCCCAGAGTCTCTATAGTTAATATTCTATCATGATAGCTATAAATATCACTCCAGGGGAACACTACAAACATGGGTATAATATAGTTAAAATCTGGGATGGATTTGTTGCGTTTTGGAACCAAACTCTCCAAATTTAACATTACAAAAGAATGACCCCCCCACCTCTTAGAATCAGAGGTCATTCTTCGTAAAAAAAAAAAAACACAGATAAAACATATAGTCAGAAAGGGGGTAGTATACTTTGAGAAAGTGGGACACAGGTTTATATAATTTACAATTTAGTATGAGAGTGCAGGGGCCTGGCTTAAAACGGGCTTAGCAGACAAACACTAGGATGTTCAAAGCCCAGTAGAGGGGCGCCAGCTGTTCACCATTACGGCCAACCCACATTGGTACAACTGTGTGTTGGATAAACACGAATGTTACTCCTTGTGGTGTCAAAGGGCAGAAGATACTTCCTTTCAGGCGCGGATTTAGGGGGAGGGGGCGCAAGGGACACGCGCCCACTGCACTGTGACTTTCTGACTTAACTACTTTGCTTTACTGTGCTGTCTAATTGTCATACCCTGAATATGAGGCACACATCCTATACTAAGCAGGGGAGAGGAAGGGGTGTCGGGGGATGGGATAAGTAGGGGGGACTTGAATTGAACAAGTTTGATAGCCACTAATTTACTGTAAAATGTCCTTACCTGAAGGTCCCACCTTTCTCCTACTGCCAGAAAAATATTCCCCAGATTCTATCTGACAGGTTGCCCTAGACAAGGGAGATTGGGCTGAAAATCTACATGCCAACTTGGATCATGTGCAGTTCCTTTAGCGGAACTATGATCTATGAATCAAATCTCCCTGATTTAAACACCTTGGGCTTTGATAATGTTCTTCTGGCTTACCCCTATACATGAGAAATGCATTTATTAGGCCCGTATACTGAGGTCTTTTGGGTGAGTGGGTTGGGGGAGGGTCCTAGCCTGGTAGAACAATTATTACAAGGTTTTAGGTATTAGCTATAATCAAAAGCATTAGAATTAAGCTTTTGGCCCTCATTTTTCAAAAAGAAATTCTGCAGGAGAGCATGAGAGTAGTAGGAGATCCTGCTACTTTCATTCTTCCATTGACCTAAATGTACCATGCTCCAAGTTATTTAAGAGTGAAAAATCTTCTCTTTGAAAAATTCTATTGTTTCATGTCTGGATTTGCAGGTAAATTGCTTCAGGTTTCAATGCCATCTCCCAAAAGCCTAATCCTCCCCCCCCCATAAACCATGGGAATCAGCTATTATCTGAACCTTGCATCCCCAACTTATAAATGGTTCAACAGCCCCTAAATTTGTTAGTAAATGAGCCTAGAGCAGCCTCTCAATTGGACCCTAGAAATGCACCAGAATGCACCAAATAACCTCTATAATTTCCTGGGGGAGCATATCCCTAGACCTATCATAGTCTTTTTGCTGGTGATGAGTTCTTCCACACATTCAGCCATATCCAAAATGTGCGCCCCCTTTCTCAAAATCCTGGATCCGCCCCTGCCTTTTGATCAGACACAAGTTATCGATGTTGCCTGGTTCTGACCAAATGAGAGATATGTCCTCCCATGTGCGCATGACTTTTGTGAAAATTTGGAATGTTTAGGCCACTCAAAAAAAAAAAGAAGATAAATAATTGTTTCTCATCACCGAGCCATAAAAAAGTGACGAGGGATTTTACTTCTTTCTCTATTTATTTTGCCTTAACAGTAAGGGTCCAAAAATCTACTATTGGGAAAGACAAAAAAAAAATGTGACAGGATCTGCGAAAAGGGACCGTATTTCTGGGGGAATAAGGTCCCTTCTCCCAGTATAGGTCACAAATGCAGTTTGAGAGCAACGTTATCAGCTCCATTCAAAAGTGTGACAATAGTCACGAAGGAATTGATAGCCAGTTGAAAAGAAGAAAAGAAAGATAAAAAAGGGTCGAACATTCTATCGTCCCCACATCGTGATACTGAATGCCACGACCCTGGCCGCGATATTTTGGAAATTTGGGTGGTCTTTTAGCATGCATTGTACATTGTTTTCATAAGGGGAGGCTCCACTACGCGATTTTTTTTGCCCATTCTCACAAAAGGCAACACAGCTAGTGTCTAAGGTATAGGGTGTTTACATTCTTAGATTGTAAACGTGAGATTTCAGGGTTCACTTGCCACAGGAGGGACTGGGTTTCCTTTTAGTTCTGTTTTTTAGTGCGATTGAGATGTCTGTTGATGTTGTCCAACCCAAGCCCCTCACAAGATGGACCATCTTGGTCTTGGTCGGATATGAATAAAAACACATCACAGTGTAAATATCAACACAGCAGTTTGACCATAAATCGCAGGTCTTGTCCTGTAAAAATCAAACCTGTCTGATATTGAACTGCTGAGACTCATGACTGTGAACGTTAGCAATATTTACATTGAGGCATCTTGATTTAGTAAACAAAAGCACCTTCTTCACAACAAAAACATGCCTTAGATTGCACACAAATGCTTCCTCAATAAACAAATAGCTCTCTGACCATTCTATTTCAACCTGGCACCAATAACAAATGGCACTGTATAATCTCTGTTTGTGTCTGCTTTTGTGAGAATAGCTCCGATTTTGGGCAAAAATCACATAGTGGAGCCTCCACTATTGAAAGAGGAGGGTAGTGCAGTCGCGGTCCACGTTCCAAAAAAAAAAAAAAGAAAAGAGGCACAGGTCCCAATTTGGAGGTTTAATGTTTGAATGAAAAATAAGCAAAAGGAAACTTTTGATGAGACTTACGGGTCATGGTTTCAAATCTTGGTGCTACTTCACTACATACTTTGGGATTAGTACATGGTCTGACAGCAATTATACTACGCTTAGATCTGATGAAGCGTGGCAATTTTGAACTTTGGCCTCAATGAAGTATCAAAGAAAATAAGGGAGTGGTAATTATTTATCAACAGGGGGGCGTAAACATTTTAGACCCCTCCTGAGGCAGGCTAAAATTTTGACCCCTCTTGAGGGGGGGGGCATAAAGCTCTACCCTACTCCCTAAACAAGTAGCCTCTATAAGTGGCTATTCGGGGACAGCCACTGATCACTCCATAGGGATTTATGGAGTGAAACAGTGGATCACATATAAGTAAAGTGGTTTCTGCAAATCATTTGACTGCATTTAATAGTTCAATGTATGCAAAATGGGACTCACACCAAATTAGAGGTGAGCACATAGCTATAGTTTTTATAATAGCAATTTTGTACCAAAAACTTTATTGCTATTGTGCAATCTCAAGCTCCAAAGCTTCTGTAATTGATAATTAAATTTATAAGTTAAACAAGACTTACCTTGGTAAAAAGTGAAGTTTATAAGGGTTGCTAGACTGCCAACGAAGAGAACAGCGGAGACATAGTCACGCGAGACCATCCCATAATGCATCAGTATTTAAAGCTAGCTGGGTAACAAGGTAAATCCCAAAAAATGGTTCTTCTGGTAAACCAGAAATCCACCCAGAGAAAAACGGGTTGGGTGAAAACTTGATCAAATTGGGTGGGACAGTTGTTCTCTTTGTCAGCAGTCTAGCAACCCTTATAAACTTCAAGTCAAACTTCACCTTTTACTAAGGCAAGTCTTGTTTAACTTATAAAGTTTATGTCTGGTTGCTATGCTGACGAAGTTCTCACAACAGAGATTTGAAAGCTGCCTTGTTACTCAGCTGGTAATGACAACATAGAAATGTGTAATTACCTTATTGTGTACTGGTGGTCATGGAGAGCACTGTAGACTGGTATGTGCTGTCATGGTCCTTGTGGATGGACCTTTTGTAGAACTTAGCAAAAGTCAATGCATTGGTCCATCTGCCCTGTTTCAGGATGTAGTCCACAGGTAGTTTGCTGTAATCCGCCTTAGATACCAAGGCTCCTCTTGTGGAGTGTGACTTGAAGTATTTGGGAACACCAGCTTCCCATATGGCATCTTTTATCCATCTGGATACAGAAGTACAGTCAATCTCAAGATATCTCCTTAAAGTTCTGTAGGGGCATGGTGCCCTGTTTTCAAACTTGTAGACATGAAACCTGTCTAAAGGTTTTCCTTCCTTGGTGTGTTTCAATTGTTTGTCTACCGGTAGTATTACCTCATTGTCAGTGAATACTATTGAGGTGGTTTTAAAGGCATGTAATGTTTGTGCCCTTTGTGCTGTTGCTAGTGCCAGCAGTAACACAGTTTTGTATGCTAACTGTTTATAACTTAAGCTTTCCAGCAGATGCCAAGACTTAAGGATAGTCAGTACTATGTCTACGTCCCAAGTGTGAGTATATCTAGCCTTGGGAGGTCTAACTACTGAGACTCTTTTTAGTTGTCTACATACATCTGGATGTGAACCTAGAGTTCTACCATGCTGATCTAACTGTACATAAGCAGATAGTGCAGATCTAGCTGTGTTTATAGTGGTGTATGCTAAACCTTTATCATAAAGCCTAGAGAAGAAGTTCATTGCTTCTATGTGTGTGGGTTTTATGGGGTGTACCCTATTTTCCACACAACATTTTGTCCAGTTTTCCAAATACACATTGTATTGGGTTTTGTTGCATTTGGTCCACGACGCCATGTATAGCTGGATGGTAGTGAGCGTGGCACCCTGAGCCTGAAGTGCTCGCGCTAGATCCTCCATGCAACAAGGTCTAGGTGCCACAGCTCCCCTGTGACTGGATTTCTCAGTGGTGCCTTGGGGAGTCTCATCATCGACTTTGCTGTCCTGTTCAGGAGGCCGTACCAACGCTGCATGCCACCCAGTTGGGCGTCACAATTGTTCCCTCCACGCCCTCTGCTAGGGCCTTCTGTACGACTCTCAGGTTCAGGCTGAAAGGAGGGAAAGCATAATAGTCATAAGGCCACGGTAAAGACAGTGCATCTGTGTCAGCTGCCCCTGGGTCAGGTAGCCAGCTGTAATAGTTTTCTAGTTTGAATGTCAGTCTTGAGGCAAATAGGTCAATTCTGTGATGTCCCCATTTCATTTGAATCTTTTCAAAGGCTGAGTCAGGTAATTCCCCCATCAGTGTGCCCTGCAGTTCTAGACTCCCTGTCTGCTTCCTCATTCTCTTTCCCTGGAATGTGGGCTGCATTTACCCATAGGCACTTGCAGAATTCCCATATGGTTTTTGCTATGTGATCACAAGGCTGTTTTTTTTTATCCTCCTTTGTAATTTACATAAGCTGCTGCTGTAGTGTTATCAGATAAACACCTGATCGTCTTACTACGGTATTCTTTGGCATATATTTGTAGGCCAAGCAGTACTGCCATACTTTCTTTAATGTTAGTGTGGTTTTCCCTCTCTTTGAGTGACCATAGGCCCCTTGTCCTATCTTCCCCACACATCGCTCCCTATCCATTGTCTGAGGAGTCAGTTATGATTGTAGTCACAGGCTTTTGTAGTCTGATTTTTCTACACCCTCTGTCTAGTCTTTCTAACCACCAGAAGATGTCTTCTTGCCGCTCATGGGAGATTTCCACCTTTGCCTCAAAGTTACCTCTTGTTCTGGCTAGGGCTCTAGTCTTGTCTGACTCAAGACGTCTATAATGGACTTCCCCATAATCTAGGCCTTTAGAGTAGTCTACCATTAGACCCACTAGTCTTGCTACCTCTCTGATTACAACCTTTTTATTCAAGAGTTGTGCTAGGTCTTTAAACTTTTTGACCTTTTCTTCAGTAGGTTTAACTCATAGTGGTGGTGTCTATGACATACCCTAGGAAAGTGAACTTTTATGGTTGGTGTGACTTCACTTTTGTTTGGGTGAATATTGAACCATAGGCTTACCAACAGAGACTCTAGTTTGGCTATGGTGTCAGTACATAGTTGTGTTGTTTCTCACATGATGAAAGTATCATCTATGTACCCAAAACAGGAATGGCCTTGTTTTTGCAATTCTGTGAAGGCTGGTTTTAGAACTTTAGTGAAAGTTCTTGGTGCTTGTGCTAGTCCATTCGGCAGGCATGTATATTGATATAATGCCCCCCCCCCCCCATTTGAACCTAAGCAACTTTTTGTCGGTATCTGATACTGGTACGCTGTAATAAGCGTCAGGAAGATCTAAAGAACCATATTTTGCATACCTTTCTGCACCATGTCTATGGCTGTCTGTAGGCTTGTCATTTTGAAATGTCTATAGACTACTGAAAAATTCAGTTCTGACAGATCTAAAATTAGTCTGTGTTTAGACCTAAGAAAAGTATTTGAAATAAACTGTCCTTGCTCTGGTTTGCATATTTCTATTATGCCTTTTTCCAGGTGTTCATTCACAACTACAATTTCTCTATTTTCCTCACACACTAGATAGGGCCTGGGAGCAGTCTCTTGCATAGAGGTTTCTTGCAAGTCAACCTTCACCCCTTGAACAGATTCAATGATGAAGGGATCATGTGTTAATTTGCACCATTGGTTTACATGATTTTAGTGCCGCCTAGTACAAATGTACCAAACCCTAACTTTTCATTTGCTGCCAGTACAGGAGCAATTGGCACTGTGGGGGGTATTTTGTTTTCATGCAAAATATTATTAACGCTCACCTGGTCTAGTGAGACCCCCCTTCAGAAAACCCGGAGTTTTGTGCTTGTGCTACTTGTCCTTTTTGTATGTGTTGGACGAGTACTCCCCAGCATGTGAGTGCCTGTTTCTCCAGTCCACAGGCTGGTGCTTCTTGAATTTGTTGATGTTTTTGTCTTCTTTTTCAAATTTGTCCATGGCTAATATCATCGCCACCCAGGTTTTCATCGGTGAGCAGATTGCCTACCTTCTCTGGCAGTCCCAATTTCAGGACATCACGTCTCAGGTTTGTCATGTCGGACATGGTCCTGGTCATGACAATGTAAGCATCACAGGCATTGATGACTAACTTGGTGAAACTGTCGGTCTTGTCATGTACAGCAGGGTCAGTATTCTGCTTAACCCACGTTTTGAACTCTTCCATGGCGGCAGATTGCCTAGCTATGGCTGTCATAGTGGCGGACTTGTTGGTCTGAAGTTCAGCCATGTGTTTGTCCAGCATGCGTGCATTTGCTGAAGCAGCGCACTTTAGAGAGTGGTTCAGCTGGGGCACTCTTTAACTCTGGCACATTTGCCAGTCTGTGGAACTTATCCCTCTTTTCTTTTATGATACTGAGATCAAAAGAGGGCCCACAAGCCTTTTTAAAGATGCTAACGAATCTCTCCGGGAGATCTTCGCTTGTGGGGTCCCCAGCTTCTAACTGAGCCTCAATGCTCTTGTAGTAAGCCTGGAGGTCATCATTGGAATCTGGGTCAGCGCCATCTTGGCAGCTGTTGTGGTCAGCGCCTTGACCATCGCCATCTTGGTCTTTTTCGTCACTACTGAGTGTCTATTTTGCACTTTCCAACCACATTGTTAACCACTGTTTTGACCGTTGAATGAATAGTTCCCTTCAACATAGACATCATCTGAGCCATTTTCTCAGTAGACAGCAACACTGCCTGTGTGGTAGTGGTGGCAGTGGCTGTAGAGGTTTCTCCCTGGTCAGCACTTTGGTCAGCGGTGCTGCCATTGCACGTGTTGACCTACTGGTCATGGCGACTGACTCGGACCGGCTTGAGAGCACTCGGTGGTTTGGTCTTATGAAGCAGCTTAGCAAAGTCTGTTTATGCCAAAAGGTAGCCAACAGTAACTAGACTGTTGGGACCTAACCGATGGTCGTTGAAAGCCTGTAGATATTGTAGATTTTGTAAAACTTTGTCGGCATAGCAACCAGACATAAACTTAAGAGTGCCAGAAAATACTTGACATAGATGTCAGACTATGGCTAATCAAGGCAGATGGATTTTGAAGAAAAAAAAACGGGTATAAATGAGAAGCAAGTTTTCAGCATGTGTGAAAAATCACATGTGATAGAAGAAATTTTCTTATCTACGGTAGTGCAAAACAACGAGCAGAGTGGAATACTTCTTTCTAGAGAAATAAACATACCATGTACTATGGTAGTGTATATTCTAGGCAATACATGGAAAGACCACATGATTTCTTTTATAGTTTTATTCCAATATATTACATGATCATATACATACAGACATTACTCCAACAGAGTAATCTACCCACCTATAATTTACCATAATAATTAAGCCAGACCGTCATTACACAGCTTATTGGCTAAATATATATATTTATATACGCTTATATATAATATCTACACATATAGACACAAAATCGTTTTTTTCTTTCTCAAGCTTAAGTAAAGTGTGAACTCTCTGCTTTACTGACAACAAAAATTTTCAGAACAGGAGCACAGATCTTTGTGCAAGTGACACTAACAAGCAGATAATAACATGGTCGAACTGATTCTAATTTAAAATATGCTAGATTACAGCAAACGTTAATTTTAGATTCTATGGATAAACTCGTCCTTGAACTGAACAGTATCGACAGCTACACAAAGTATGATCTAACGTTCTGGGATATGAGGTATTACAAAGACAAAAGAAAAACAGGAACTTATCTAAAATGTCTTTCACCGAAAATGTTGATACATGTCTATGGATTATTATGGATTAAACTCTCGCCAATTATATGACGCGTGATTAAGTAATATGGATGAGGGGAGGGTATCGGTTCTTTATGTTTAGAGTAACAATCTGTTTTTAACAGATCAGTGAACTGATATGGAAATAAATTATTTCTATTATTGAGAAAAACACTCACAAAGGTACAAGGAACAGGAAACAAATAATTCTACGCATCTAGGCACCACCCTGAAACTAGGGCCTCACCATTATTTGATATACACATATTATTGCACATTTACATAGCCAACCCATTCATTAACTCACGTGCTCTCCAACATGCGTGGAGGCAACATGCCCCATCAAATTCAGATTATTCTATTAAGTAAATAATAACATGGCTAAAATCTTCAGAGGTTGTTATATGAAGTGTTGCTTTCTGGTAGAAATAATAACCTAAGATATGACTTCCTTCTTTACCGTATCCGGGTAAACATATTCAATACCGAGTTAGATTCCTGAAATTCAAAGAAAAGTGGTATCTTTGTCAAAATCTTAACAGTTTATATAGATTTAAGATACATTCAGTGACATTTCAATACTTATCAACTCAACTATAAAGGGTGTTACACAATTTGTAATGTTTAATCCCGTGGTACATTTCAAAGTCCAAACTATCGCCAGGCTATAACAAAAAGAAAAACTGCCAATAATTTCAATCTCTCGACCATGGTTATCTAGGCACTGGGCTTTCAAATATAAGAGGGTAATATCTGCAGACTTTGTATTGTAGTTGTCTTACCTTTGTGGATCTTGTTTTACTGAACACATTCCAGAAGCGTAGCGTCTCATCTCCTGCCCCGGTAACAATGGCCTCTCCGTCTGGTGACATAGCCTGCAGAACATGTTACATATTAATCTTTGCAAAAGTACTTTCTGTCCACAAGAAACTTATGAAATCACTAATTTGAAACTACTATAAAACCTTCCTCAGAAGCCGACCAAATGTGGGGATTTAAGGCCAAATTCAAATAAGGGTCAGCTTATGAGGGGGCTTTTAAATTTAGTGAATCATAGGTTAACCGTATCTATATGGATCTAAATTCGGCTTAGGAGCCGGCTTCTAAGGGAGGTCGTACCTAACAGAGGCCTGACCTAACATATAAGGCGCACCCTGAGCTGAAGGGAAAGCTGTAAGGCACAGCTATGGCTTGATTTTGGATACTTAGGTACTATTCTTTAGTAAATATACCCGCCTATGAGTCACACCTCTTCTTTTGAGAGGTTCTATAAGCTGCAGGAAGCCTGAGAAAAGACACAGCTTATACGCGAGGTACTATAATAGTAAGAAGTGATTCTTGCAAACCTTCTATGTAATATTACACTTACCAGGTAGAGCACTCTGAAGGAATGGCCGGTGAGTTTGGCGATCTGGACTAGTGAAGGATATTTCCACACAAGGATCTGATTTTGTGAGTACCCATGAGTGCTGACCTGAAAAACCAAGATAGCGCCAATGTCATTTAATGTGGAAAAGAATTGTCACTTATGGTCCAAATTGCAAATTGCACAGGATACTGTAGTTTAACCAAGCAATTTCTTGTTTCTTTACTGATGTAGATTGCCCCAGCAAATGTACATGTTAAAGGTGATCAGACCACAGTAAAACAGCACTTACCAGCTCATTAGAGTGTTTTGACCAAGCAAGATTACACACTTGTGATCCAGTGTCTACACACTGCAAGGGTTGGCCTGTAAGTGTGTTCCAGAATCGAATACAGCGGTCTGCAGTACCACCTCCGCTGGCTAGGAGTCCATGTTGGTGGGGCGACCATGCAATAGCTTTGACAGCGGCCAAGTGTTCTGTGTAGGTCTGTACAGGGCTCAAGTTGGTCATGTTCCATACAAAGAGTTTGTTGTCGTTACCACCAGAGGCCAGGTGTTGGTGGTCTGGCGACCATTTTAGGCCACAAACCTAGAGAGAAGAAACCAGCGGTTACTTAGGGACTGTGGTGAAACCAACCTCGAGTGAATCTTTATTATCTGCTTGATAAGTGACACGTAATTCCGATCCAAAACATGACATACCGGAATCTCCCGCGTATAAGGCGCAGCTCGCGTATAAGGCGCATCCCCAACTAAGAGAATGCAATTCCACGTATAAGGCGCACCTCTAAGGGCAGATTTTTTGTTAATTTAGTACTGTTCTATAGTAAAATTACCCCCCCTATAAGGCGCACCCCAAACTCAAGGCAATGTCCCTCCCACGTATAAGACTCAGCAGCATTTTGTTTGGCGTATAAGACGCGCCTTATACGCGGGAGATTACGGTATCTGCCTTTGAATGAAAAGTAAATCCTACCTCTTGTCTGTGACCTGTTAACCTCCTTTCAGGTGTCAAGGACGGTGTACGTACATCCCTTTGTAAAATTAGGCGGTCTCGACTACCTGAAGATAACATATCAGCATTCCATGCCAATGCACCTGAAAAGACAAGCAAAATACCATGTAAATGACAACTGTCAGGCAAATTTAAATGAGGTTTTCTGTAAGTACAAACATGCAGTCGACATAAAGAGATAGAGCTATCATGTATGCTCAACGATTCTTTATCCTTGATTAGTCCAGTTAACTCATTATTATGATGCTAGCTTGGGGGATCCATTTTCCCATGAAACAAGTTTTATTTCATCGATATTTAAATACACATATTTGTCTTTAATGTAAATCTAATCAGTGATGATGGGGTCTACAAATCGAAACTTACCAACACGAGCAGTATGTCCCTCAAGAACAGACACCCGCTTATTTGCTGCAACATCCCAGATCTGGACATAGCCTTTGTGAGTACCAACGGCCACCAGCTGTCCCTTTAAACAGGAAGATAAAGACACAAATATTACTATAAGATGTTTCAATACTCAGGTCTTTACAATTGTAGTAGTTTTGCGAAAATGTGAATTTCCCACATCCTCTACCATAGGGCAATGATTACAAAGGAAGAAAAAGTGGGGGGGGGGAGAAAAGAGCTACACACTTTTTCAAGATGTCGATAAAAGATGACAATAGGTAGAGAGAGGGTGATATAGCTGAGGCATTATTCTACTTACCCGCTCTGACCAAGACACCGATGTAACTGAGTCGCCATCACAGGAGAGGTCACAAAGCCGTGTAACCTGACTGGTGCATGCAGACCACAGGTAGACACATGTACCTAGGCCTACGCTTAACACATTTTGTGATGACCAATCCACCAAGTTCAGGTAGAAATCGTCTTGTAATTCTGGCGCATCTAGTACTTTAAACGGTATTTTTGAGATTTTCCTAACAGCCTGCAATATAAATGAAAAAGAGGACTTAGGACAAAAGTGCAAAACCTTAGCATATGAGAGGTAGATGTACGAAAATCAATCCCGTGATCCTGAAGAGATCTTAACGAGTTCGAAACGCTGATCACTTTCTACATTATTTACATATCAAGTATTCTGTACTACCTGCATATGGTCAATAAACTACAACATCAATTGAATTTGCCAGTGTTGTGTTTTGTAAGACTTCTCAACCATAGTACGTAAATCAATACTATGAATTCAATGTACTGCCTCAGTGTCATGGATTGCAGTCCTCATACATGTTGTTTTATTAGACGAGAGCCTGACCAGAAAATTTCCCTCGGAACATTGGCAATTTGATGCCATGATCAACCTGGAGGTTACAATAGATTTCTGATCTTGATTCTACATACCGTAATCTCCCGCGTATAAGGCGCGTCTTATAAGCCAAACAAAATGCTGCTGGGTCTTATACATGGGAGGTAAATTGCCTTGAGTTTGAGGTGTGCCTTATAGGGTTTTTTTTTTTACTATAGAACAGGACTAAACTGACAAAAATCTCCCTTCTATGCGAAAAAGCCCCCCTGTGAGTTGGGGGGCGCCTTATATGCGAGCTGCGCCTTATACGCAGGAGATTACAGTACCTGGGAAGTTCCCGATTTGTTTTGAAATCTTCTATCTTTTTTAACATTGTTATCACAAAATAGCCTCATGTAGTTTAGCCAAACCGCAGACTTACCTTCCTTGGTGACCGTAATAACTTTTGACTTTTGTTTCCCACTGGAGATAGTGAATATGGTGAAGAGTCCCCCGTGTCAAGACTACGTCTAGGTACACGATACTGCAATTAAGACATATGGGACCTAGTTTAGAGGATAAATCTGGCATGAGATTGAATCGTAACAGACCAGGTGAAACACTTTGAAATTAATTATTACAAGCTTATCGTTATCATATTCTACTTATCTGTAAATCATCTTTTGTGTAGTGGTCTTCTTCAGTTCAATGTAAGATACAGGGATGAAAGCAGACGCTTGGAAAAATCCAGGAAACATATAGTATGTGATGCATGTTAAACCCCTATGTTCCCTAGGCAATTAAGAACCATCCCCTCCCAGTAGAAACCTATAAATTATTCAATAATATTTGTAAAGTTTTATTATTTTCTGTAGGCATGTAAGCATCACGAAACTCTGTTTAAACTGTACTGCGAAACAATAATTCCCTAAAATGAGGAGAACCAGATCTAAACAGATACAGCAGTAGGACAGAGATGAGGGGAGACTGGAGTATGTCAGGTCAGCAAGGGGATAACTGGCCTGCCTAAGAGTTTCACTCCAAGGAGAGTGGAGATGGCCAAATTCTGACTTCCTGTCTGTTTCCTTGATTTCCAGGAAGGTTTTAGCCAATGGGAGAAGGCCTAGGAGATTCCTTGATTTCCTAAATTAAGGAAATCAAGGAGCTGGCTGGCTTGGTAGGAGTATTAGCTGCAGCAATCACAAGGGGTGTTGGGGGGGGTGGACCAGTGGGCACTCTCTGCTAGGTGTCCAGTATCCCCCAGAGGGTGTACATGTAATTTACATGTCTAGTGATAATACCTTAAGGGACTCTAGGATTTATACTTCTATTACAGGAATGGTAGACCAAAGATTAATAAAACACAAAAATCCAGAAATTCCTGGAATTCCAAGAAGACTTACATCCCTGGAGATAGTGTAAATGACACGCGATATGCCCATACATGAATATTTACACGGGAGGCAAGAAATTCATTGCAATGAGAGTTAAAGTCTACCTGGAACATATTCTTGCTGTCGCGAGGTACGAGTATTTTCCTGTCGTCAGGACTGTGGTCCTTGAGGTCATCGATGCCAGCACCGAGAAGCTCATTCTTTAATAGGCAATTATAGGCCATACCATCCTTAGTGCTGTCTGCTGGCACTTCTCGTAATTTACGTGTTTGACTAGGAGATTGTGGCTTGTTTTCCTATAAGAAAATAAAGATGTATAAACGACATATTTTAATACAATAAATTTAGGTAAATATTTGCAGACGTGTAGAAATTGCGATTGTGAGAATATAACTAAACAATGTGACATTTTTTTGTCCCGCCCCTTTTTTTTTAATTAACGAGAAAATGGTTGATTTCAGTCAAGTCCAGTATAATGTTATCATTTAATCAATATGAAACCTTCAGACATGTATAAGCATCAACTCACCTGGATCATATTAAAGTTAATATGCCAGTTTGCTCCAGCGCGACTTGGAATGAATCTATCCCCATACTTGTCTTTGCTGGGCGAAGTCATGGGACTCAACTGCTGAGGCTAAAACAAACGAGAAGATTTGTATTAAACTATTGAATATAAAAAGGCAATTTGAAAAATCAATTCTATTGTCACTGTGTATAACTATTAGAAACAAAAGGAATGGAGACGTTCATGGTTCCCACAAGAATCTCGGATTGACATTCCCTGACTTCAATACAGCAAGAAACCACCAAATAATTCGTTCTGAATTAGAGTCCTTGCGTCTATTTTTCTATTTCTTTCACACAGCAATATCAATTTTCAAAATGTGAATATGCTTGAATATAAAACAACTGCTCTACCAATTGTGCGTATTTGACAGGGTTTCCTATTTAGAAAACTTGATATAAATACAGGCTATTGAAACGAAGTTTGAGGGCTTAACATTGGTCATTCAGAATTTATGTCGGCTTTTGCAGAGAAACCACACTTGACTAGCTTTAACCACACTTGACTAGCTGTTCGTTCCATACAATCTAAAATAGTTATAGATCTATACTCACTGAGGTGACAGGTGACAGTTGGCCATTTTGTTGACGAAGGAGGCGTTTCTCATATTCTGGATCCATGGTAATTAGGTTTGTTGGCCTTTGATTATTCAATATGTACAGCTTATTCCGATTCCAGTTTCTAATCTATGTACATTATATACACTCTGGGACACCAAGCAGTGGATGTCCCAACACAGTCCCGTCCACTGTTATCTACCTGCAATAAGGAGGGGGAAACACTTTAGAATATGCTGGTGTGACGGGCATGACATTTGCAGCCTATCATTACTGATGTACCCGACATTTACAGCCTGCCCTCAGTCCTGTCATCGTGCTTAGTGGATATGCAGGGAAAACAATAACGAACTGGGAACATACAACTTAACAATGCTTGTAGCGGAGCTTTAAGTATGTAACAATACCCCCGTATCACAGCCAGGATTATCTATAGCCTTACACATGTCCTCTATAGACTATACTCTACGGGACACTTCACTCCACAACCTAGTCTCTAAAACACAGGCACCGTTTTGCATTTTGCTCTCAGGCCTGAAATTTGTAAACATTAAAGCCCCGTGTATAAGCCACACCCATTAATGAATATCACCTTCTTTTTGCGACATCTGGAACCTGAAAATCAGTACGGTAGTATAGTACTACAGCATAGTATAAATCAAATTATAACGAAGTTTGTCAAGGTACATTGAAATATCAATATTCATATTATGGCATGTGAGAGACAGGACAGGGAAATGACCTGCGTACGATGCCAAGATGCAGGCCACTTTGGCCTGTATTGAGAAAAAGCTCTCAGCAAAACTACTCTTTCAAAATTCAAAGGCTGACAAAGCTTGATTGTTTCTTGCATTAAGGGAGGCTGAGAATGAGATAGGCGTAGGATGTGGGAAATCTGCCCTACAACATTAAATAAAGAATCATAAATGTCACTTTCGGCATCCAATACCATTTTCCATAGACTGAGTCTCAGACTAGTAGCCACCGAGACGGCGAGAGTGACAACTACATGCACAGTGTAGACTGTAGTGTACAATACACATAGGAAATTGGGTAGTACTAACCTATGCACCTAGTAGAATCTACAGGTAGAAAGTTATCCAGAGAACTTTGAAAATTTGAGGAATTCCGCTTGCCTGTAAATTGCAGGGAACGGTCTATCTATTAGAGATGGATTTAATAATTTATAATGGGTTGAAAAGACTATCAATTGCTCCCTAGCTTAGGGCTGGAAAAAAATTGATATTTTCTGCACCTGAATAATACACTAGACTTCCAAAGAAGTCAGAACTGTAGTTTTCTGTCGGAGTCTGTCAATATGTAGACTAGTACATGTGCTGGTGTGACGGGCATGACATTTGCAGTCTACACCTCAGGCTGAGCTGGTCACGTCACCGAACTGGCCCTAGGCCTAGGCTAGTACTATTATACAGGCTCGCCCTCTCCAGCCCGACAGAGTATGGGCTGGCTTCAGACCTTCATCTGGGTAGATCGTCGCCCAGGCGGCGAAGCTCTCCCCTATCATATTCCTAATTCTGGTAGTGACCCAGGCTCAGCCTGGAGAATGAATACACATACCAGTTCAATCAGATCCTTATCTAGATCAAAGGGGGCATAAAAACAATTAACTGGAATACACATCCAGTGAAATGTTGAGGTGATCCCAGGCTATTGAACTGAAGAGTTATAGACCATTCGCCCTACTGCCAGTTCGCCCTAGACCATTCGCTCTACCCCCCTTGGACCATTCGCCCTACCAGATTTTTAGTTAAAACCATGATAATATACAGCTTTTCTTATAGAATTTGAAAAACTACAACCCTAGTGATACTGTCCCTACGCCGTAGAACTAGTGTGAATGGTCCAGGGAGTTGAGCGAATGCGTATGTAGAGCGAATAGGTTTTAGATCGAATTGACCATTTCCCGAACTGAGTATCAATAGACGCTGGCCGAGGCTTAATACTGCTACGTTTTGTACCTCTCCTGATTTCTACAATTTACAACTTCAATAACACAAGACCTACCCTCCTTTTATGAATTTATGTCCGCTTTGTCCCGACGCCAAATAGTACATGAATGTACACACATTAGAAAAATATGGGTAGATCTAAGTTTAATTACAGGGCTATCTGTTACTGCAGACTCAGACAGTACGGTACTGAGTACCCACGCAAACAAGTCTGTACACAACGGAGTGTCTAAGAATAGAAGTTAGAACAGAACTGGCAGAAACAACGAATGTAATCGGAAAAATATAAGAGTTGTGACCCTATATTATGCTAATACTTTTTACCAATAGCTCAGACCTACCTAGATTCATCAATTCAAATAGAAATATATCGTACATACCGCCAATAGATTATGAAAATCCTGAATAAAACAACAGCACAGGACAGCAAAATGTTTTGACCGACTTAGACGACCAAGATGGCGTCCCGAAGTGCATTTCGGGTAAGACAAAACGGAAGAAAACACCAGATCTCAAATAATATCAAACTGCGATGAAATAGATAAATACCTTTCTTTGGTGTAACTCAAGCTTAACATATGATTCCATTGCTTCAATTTATAAAAAGAGTGGAATTTGGTTAAAATTTTAAAGGACCGCTTGGCAACAATAATCACGTGATGTATGTGATGTTATAATATTGCTCGACCTTCGGGTCGGGGACCGATGCTCGGGCTACGGTGTCAATCATGAATAAACTTCACTTCCGACTTCGCACGACACATGGCTTGACATTACATGGTTGGCAGCTGTGGGATTTGCCAAATATTGCCCTATAATTGATGACTGAAAGTGCAAAAGGGTGATACAGGTAAAGATAGGATCCCAGACAACACTTGTGAATGACAGTTTGATGTGTACATATCAGCAAATAAGCAGATTGAAGCATATTAATGTTAGCCAATGTGAGCGAAAATTGGGGCAGATGATGAATGCCCTGTTTGGAAGTCAAGACAGACACTGTTAAAACTGTGTGTTAGTATAGCAAAAAAAAAAAAAAAAATTGCCCAAAAGTGTGGACAGCCTATGTAATCAATGAATTACATTTAGCATTCTAGGAGTAACACCCAGTCCAGTGTCCCCAACTACCAAAGTGTCAATTTGAACTCTGAATGTGGTAGTTGTATAGGAGTCAGCAGCAAATAAAATCACACGGTGTACCCATTCATGTTGAAAATAGTGTGTCTATGAAGTGTGACAGTACCCACAGTTATAGTACCGTAGACCCCATAGGAAACATACTGTCCAAGCCAGGTACAGGACTGACACTAGTGATAGTGGTTATCTTTGAACAACTAGAGGGTAAATCAGACTGGTCTGTTCAACCCAAATTGCCAAAATGGCAGCCAAAGAACATGCCCCAACCATGCAGTTTGCGGGTACAGGTGATAAAACCGAGAAGTATAATTTGTGGAAACAGCGCATGGGGCTGTACTCTGTAACCTCGACAAAAACTGGCGAAGCATTAGTGCCGTACATATTACAGTCTCTAGACGATGAAGGGCTAAAAATATATAACTCCTTCACTCTGACTGATGCCCAGAAGAAGGACCCGGAAGAAATATATGCGAAATTCGAAGAGAGACTGAAAATAAATAAGCCTAACTTCAGAGCTGCGAGGCTTGACTTGCACTTCATGTACCAGGAGAATGAGTCCCTGGATGAATTCTATACTAAATTCAGAGGTGTGTCAGTAGACTGTAGCTTTACCCCAGACGAGGAGAAAGAAAGGTTTGTCGAACAACTTCTTGCCAGCACCCCATTAGCCGAGTATCGTAAGTGGCTCCTTGGTCAGAAAGCTGACGTCACAATTGATGCAGTCCTTGAAGAGGGGCGACAACGCGAGACCACTGAGAATAGCCTAAACCACATTGACGAGCGGGGTAAGAGTACAAAAACTCAGACGACGGTTGATGCGATCCGCCAAGACGGACGACAGCGTAACAAGAAACAAAGCCGTGAACAACAATCCACCAATGAAAAGTGCCATAGGTGTGGGTTGTATCATGAAGATGATATAAATAGCTGCCCAGCTGCAGATATGAAATGTTTCAAATGTGGAAAAGTCGGTCATTGGGAAAAGAGATGTTGGATCGATAAAGCACAATCCTCCTCAGCTGACAAGAGCCGACGTGGGCGCAACTATCGGGGCCGAAGGGGTAAAGACACAAGGAAAAAGCATGTGGCCCAAATAAACACAAATGACACTGAGCCAGAACCCCAGTATGATGAATTCGAGACTGTAGAATACAGTACCCTTACGGTAGACGTTGCAGGTGTTACCGAGGGTACCGGGCGACGCAAGGAAGTGTACGCCAAGGTCGATATTGATGTGCCGGAGGATGGGGCTGACAAAAAAAGGCATGTGCTCAGCATGAAGGTAGACACTGGTGCTATGGGTAACACAATTCCTCTTAGGGTGTTCAAGAAAATGTTACCAAGCAAAATGAACTGTGATGGGACACCTAATCAGAAGGAGATAACCAGTACCAAGAACACTACTTTAGTGGCATACAACAACATGCCAATTGACTGCTATGGAAGCATAACTCTACCAAGCCGGTATGGCGACACTGAGTGGGTCAAGCATAAATTTTATGTAGTGGATGTCCCTGGTCCCGCAGTATGCGGCCTTCCAATGGCTGAGGATTTAGGCCTAGTGACAGTCAATTGTGCGATATCAGCTGAACCCAGTGCAAAAATCACGTCTGTCAAAGACCTACAGCTCCGTTATCCAGAGCAGTTTGATCGTATTGGCAACCTTCCAGGTAAAGCCAAGATATACCTGAAGGATGATGCAATACCGGTCATTAATGCCCCGAGAAAGTACTCGATCCACATCAAAGAGAAGCTCAAGGCTGAATTAGACAAGATGGAATCACAGGGGGTCATTTCAAAGGTGACTGAACATGCTGACTGGTGTAGCAGCCTTGTCACAAGTATAAAACAAGATGGTTCCATCCGTGTATGTTTGGATCCCAAGAAGCTAAATGAAGCTCTGAGGCGCTGTCCACACAAAATACAGACAATTGAAGAGATCAGCCACAAGTTCCATGGTGCAAAATATTTCAGTAAACTTGACGCGAAAGCAGGGTATTGGAGTGTAGAACTGGAAGAGGAAAGTCAGATCCTGACGACATTTAGAACACCATTTGGACGATATAAGTACAAGAAGCTACCATTTGGGTTAAATGTTAGCCAGGACATTTTTCAGCAAAAGATTGACCTGATACTAGAAAGCTGTCCTGGAACTGTCGGCATAGCTGATGACATAGCATGTTATGGAGCAACTGAGGCCGAACATGACAGCAACCTAATGAATCTCATGGAACAGGCGAAGAAGAATGGCCTGGTATTCAACAGCCAAAAATGTGACATAAAGAAGTCTGAGATCACATATTTTGGCATGGTATTCAGTGTTGCCGGTATGAGGCCTGACGAAGCCAAGGTGAAGGACCTCAAGGCCATGCCAGCACCCACCAACAAGAAAGAACTGCAGGAGTTCCTTGGACTGATAACCTACCTCAGCCCGTTCATACGCAACCTCTCAGCACAGGCAGAGCCAGTGAGGAAGCTCTTGTGCAAGGACACACCATT
Source organism: Acholoe squamosa (assembly GCA_949317995.1). Lineage (NCBI taxonomy): Eukaryota > Metazoa > Annelida > Polychaeta > Phyllodocida > Polynoidae > Acholoe > Acholoe squamosa. Next base: position 84,113,145 of record OX439036.1, on the reverse strand, counting down.
TGAGTGGTCAGCAGACTACCAGCATGTGTTTGAGCATCTCAAAACACTGATCAGCAAGGAAGCATGCTTAAAGTATTACGACACCGAAGCTCCCACATATCTGATGGTGGATGCAAGCGAACGAGGTCTGGGCGCAGCACTACTACAGCCAGACCGGTTGCAGGATGGTAGTTATACTATAGAGACCAGGCCAGTGGCATTCGCTAGTAAATCTCTATCTCCTGCTCAGAAGAACTATGTGAACATTGAGCGTGAAATGCTGGCCATCACTTTTGGCATCAAGCGACTACACATATACTTATACAACAGGCCATTCACTGTGTTATCAGACCACAAACCGCTTGAGATGATAACAGCCAAGCCAATGATGGTCGCACCACCAAGACTTCAGGCCATGCTGCTTGAAGTGCAGGACTATGACTTCCAGGTGAAGTACACCCCTGGTAAGGACGTAGGTCTTGCTGATGCTTTAAGCCGCCTGCCAAACCCAGCAAACTCAGAAGATGTGCCTTTGGACATTCGGATCGAGCATGTGCAGTTCTCCGAAGATAGATTAAGTGACATCAGGAGGTCTACCCAGGCAGACCCAGCTCTGAATGAGTTGAAGGAAATTATCTACTGTGGATGGCCGGAGACAATGAAGGAGTTACCTGTGCAAATACGCAACTTTTGGGCCTTCAGAGACCAGTTGAGTGTAGTTGATGGCGTAATCCTATGTGGTGAGAGAGTGTTTATCCCTGAGCCACAGCGCCAAGTTGTCTTAAAAAACCTGCACACGGGACACCTTGGTATTGTGAAGACCCAGATGAGGGCACGCCTGGATGTGTATTGGCCAAAAATCAATGATGATATAGAGCGGCTATGCAAGAACTGTACTGTGTGTCAGGAGCACCAGAGGTCACAAGTAAACGAGCCTATGTTGCAGACTGAGGTCCCAAGCCGACCTTGGAGCGTACTTGGCACAGATCTGTTTCAGTTAGGCAATGAACAATACCTACTGACAGCAGATTACTACACCAAGTTCCCATTTGTGGACAAACTACCAAATCCAGCAACCTCTGAAATAGTTGTAGATATACTTAAGAAATATTGTGGTGTGTTTGGATTCCCAGATGTGATTCGCTCTGATAATGGACCACATTACAGCAGTGCTGATTTTGCTAAATTCGAGAGGGAGTACCATTTCAAGCATGTCACATCGTCACCCCGTTACCCAAGGTCCAACGGGTTTATTGAGCGCCAGGTGGCTATTGCAAAGGGTGTTATCAAAAAAGCACAGCAATCTGGAGAGGACATCAACCTAGCTCTACTGCGGCTGCGGACAACCCCACTGACTGCCAAGGTGCCGAGCCCTGCAGAACTGATGTTCCAAAGGAGGATCAGAGACTCGCTACCAGTACTGATCAAGAGCACATCCCGTATGCACGAGGATGCACGGGAGGAACTCCAGAAAAAGCAAGTTCAGCAAAAGGCATATCATGACCGAAGCACCAAGGAATTGCCTCCACTCATACCAGGACAGAATGCTACCTACCAAAATGTACAGACTGGCAAATGGGACCAGGCTATTGTCCAAGCAAAGTCAGCAGAGCCCAGGAGTTACATAATAAAGACCCCAACAGGCAAACTACTCCGCAGGAACCGTGTCCATATCAGAGACACCCCCAGACCTACACCCCTTGACAACAGTGCACATGGAGCTAGGGTGGAGGCTGGTACACCTATTGAGATGCCAATACCGCAACCAGGGTCACCCCAAAAGGCTCCTCCAAGGATGCCACAGTTAAAGCAAGTTCCACCACAGTCATCATTCCCACAGGTGCTAGATGGTGGTAGTGTTGATAAGGGGAAGGTTGTCCCAGATACTGCACCACAGGTGACTTCACGGTCTGGGCGTGTTGTGAGAAAGCCACAAAGATTCTGTGAATGATTATTTTCAAGTGTGAAATTGCATCATATAGTTTATATGGCAGTGGAATAGTACATTGCCCACAGGACGGAGCATTTGTGTTATATTTTGGTTCATATTCACAAGTGATGGATAATCTATAAAAAGTATAACTGTTGTTGATAAGTCATAAGTTTAACTGTTTATCTAGTTAAAGACTGTTACAAACTGTTATTCAATTACCCAAGTTTGAGGTTGATGGACAGTGATATTTGAACTTTATTCTCATTTACTAAAACTGAGATACTGAGTGAAGAACAGGTTGTGGCTACATCCTAACTTTATTTGCAGAGACAATAACTAAGACATAGAGTTATCGAATATATGCATCTTTCATATATGAAGGGAGGGATGTGATGTTATAATATTGCTCGACCTTCGGGTCGGGGACCGATGCTCGGGCTACGGTGTCAATCATGAATAAACTTCACTTCCGACTTCGCACGACACATGGCTTGACATTACAATGTAAACATTGTGTCGCGTGCCCGCCTTACTCCAGCCTTGAACGAAAGCAAAATGTCTAAAGCTCAACAAAAGGATCCGTTAAATTTCGTCCATCAAAATGCAATTTTGTGTGAAACGATAGTCAAAGAGACGAAGCATCAAAAACTGTATACGAATTACAGTGTGAATCCGTTCAAAAAGAGTAAGTAAATGCCTCGCTGACAGCAATTTGCTGACAGTGACAGCAGTACACTGACACACTCAGTCACTGCCCAACTGCCCACAGACTGATTCAATCAGTGATGGGCACAGTGAGAGAACTGTTTTGAGGACTAGAGTCTAGTACTCTTCCTAATTTAACTTCTTCTCTTGAGTCTTGGAAGTTATTTTCTATAAATTTATTTATAACGCCCCCCCCCCCCTTTCAAGTTCAAGACTACGACAGGGGTGGGCAGCTGTCGCTATGTCGCCAAAAATGTGCGACAGTGAGAGCTTCAGAAATACGACAGTGACATTAAGGATGATAGGGGATTTCTAAATCTGAAAGAATTTTGTAAATATCCCAACTAGAACCAAAGTTATTAGCTATTCAATATATCCCAATATCCCCTAAAATATAGAATACTGACAAAAACCATTTAAAGGGGCCCTGGCATGGTAATGCATGCCCGCATTAAAAAGTCACGTGATCACCCCTTGACCAATCAGGGCATCACGATTTTTCTGCTGATTCCCGCGATTTTATGATCGCTGTTTGAATCGGTACCCATGTTGTTAATTTTCCATGCCAGCCCCCCTTTAATGGTAGCCTAGACTTTCTATTCTTCCTCATAGTAGGCCCTATAATTGCCATTCTAAAGAGAGGTCTTGGAGAAATATGCTCAAAAACACTTCAATAAATTTAATGATGGAATTCCTCCTTTTCCTTGGGACAAAGTATGCCCATCCCTTTAAAAAAATAATATAGCAGTCTAGTTAGAATCTTAATATTTCTGACTGATTTCATCTTGAGGTCTAAATATCTAATGATTGTTACCTCACAGCAATATATCCATACCTGAAAGGTTTCTTGGAGCAATATGCCTACAACAAATCAAAATCACATATATTTTTAAAGGCAGAATCTGAAGATTTTCTTCGAGCAATATACCTCAAAAACCAATGTATAACTGTTGACTATTACCATAATGCCATGTTAAGTCAATTGCACGGACTGAGTACCTATCTCATTTTGAATGTATTGTATTTTGAAAATCACTTTGTGCAATAAATACATTATAAATAATGAAAAAAAAAAAAAAAAAAAAAAAAACTCCACCCATTTCCGGGAGCAATTTACCCTTAAAGGCCATAACACACCTATTTTAAAGGTTAAATTGGAAAATTTTCTTGCAGTGATTTGTCACCTAAATTCCCAAAACCACACTTATCTTTTGAGGCTGAATCTGAAAATTTCCTCAAAGTATTCATCCCTTGACTCCTCTACAGCACAACCTTTAGATGAAACTTTTTTTTAGGGGTGGGGGCAGGCTGCTGAGGATTTTGCCCCCCCAACCCCCAAAATACACTAATTTTGACAAGCAGAAGGTGATAATTTTCTAGAGATTTGCCCATCAATCCCATTAAAATGCATTGCTACAATGATTTGTATGTTTGCTCCAGCACCTCGCGATATGCCCACCCCTTTACGAAAAGAGGGGTCAGTTTTTTTGTACACCCCCCCCCTCCCTTTGATAAATGATACATGCCACTGCCGATGGAAAAGTAATCAATTCAAGTTCATATGGCTACATCTAGATATTAATGAGAACTTTGAATAAATTTAATGATGTATTTTGAAAATGAGGTATAAATCCATTTTAAGATATAAATCCATATGTTATCTAGTCTCAATATAAACTTGCTATTCTGAATCCGACTTTGACATTGCAGTTCACACAATAACAGGAAAGCCAAACTCATTTCATGACACAGAAGAAGGAGAGGAAGACAGTAAGTTATCTTTATGTAATTAACGGCCTAATTTATATTGATCATTCCAGGGATTGGAATCGGTCTCTGTGGTCTAAGGTTTAGTCTAAGTCTAAGTAAATTCCTTTCCATTGAAAGAAATCATTAAGTATCAGATCTGTAATTTCTGTCAGTATGTAGTCACATAAAAATGTTGGTATTCATTTCTAAAAAAATAGTAAGATTGATGTACATAAATAGGGAAATTGTATCATTGTACAAGGATAATATACAGACCTAGCACTATAACTTTCACCCTTTCAAGTAGGTTGTATTACTACAATGTATACGATACTGTGATAAGGATATAGATAGGCCCTAATCATGTACTTCTTCATGTCCTAAAAGCTAACCATATACTCAGACTCAGTATTACCGCCCCTAATTCTGCATTGTCTCTTTCAGCAACGTATAGAGTATTACACTGTAGTGTAACTTGAAAGCAAAGTGTAAGTGCCTTGGGTTAGTGCAGTTAGTCTGCTGTGACCAAGTTTTTGGTGAAGTGGAACCAAGTGAATGTTTGTGCTATGAACTTTTCACAATTTGGCTCTCTGTCTGGTTACCCAGTGCTTACAGTATTGGCTGGTGGTGCATGGAGGGAGGGGGCACATAACCTCTCCAAAGGTTCCTCGTTAAATCAATAATCTCACCAACTAAAATCTGAATGTTGTTTTTTCTAATTTAGTCTAAAACTAATTCCTGCTACATACACACTACTAATTAACGTTTGGTTCGACCCATTGCAATTCATATCATTCCCAATCATTCAGCTAGTTTCTCCCATGCATGTGCATGGATGTTACATGTATTGGATACTAAAATGTTGGCTGGCTACCTTATTGAAAAGAAAAATGCATGAATAAATGAAATTCCTCTTGCTTCTCATATAATGCTGTTTATCATTGAACATTCGACATCACATGGGGAGGTTTTAGTTTTCTGTGTTTAGTATTCATGTTTACAACCGGGTATCACAGTACTTCAATTACACAGTGTTCAATGAAAGCCATTCGCTACAAAATAAAGTTTTTAACATTATGAGCATTGCAGGCCCGACTTGTTGAATATTCTCTGATTAACAATTGTCAAAAGAAAATAAGATCTTCCTAAAGGTATGCATGATTACTTACCTGTATTCGCGTTATTGCTCTGGTCTTACAACTGATGGAATTTCTCTTGCTCTTCGATTCAGTAGAAAATGAGTCTTACAAAATAGTAAATCCTTTTCTCGTTTCCTACAACTGTCTTTGAGTACGCTTTCCGGATTTATGTCCTCCAGTGCAAGACCACATAACATTAAATACCCCCTAATAGTCGGAGGTTTGGTGATTTCACACCTGCCTGTGATAACTAAATTTGCTCAGGGCTGCGCTTAATGAGTTAGCATTGTTTTCACACCTGCTTTAGTGGTTACTCATCAGTAGTGCATGGTGCCTCGTGCCACTGTTACTGCATTCACAGCTTGTCAGTAATAGCTTCAGTGCATGTCTCTACATGTACACAGTATACCATCTCCATGGTTCCTCTTTTTTTCATCCTTTATATTATACAATACTTTGTCATCATTAGAAAATTCATGTATGTATGGTGGGTGATAGCGGCCATATAAGCACTAGTGATTAGGGATGTTGGAGCAAGAGCATATGTAAACATGTATTACCCTTTCATGTATGTGGTTTCTTAATTCTCACATACAGGTATAACCCTCCATTGAAAGTCCCTGAGTGTCAGTTTGATTGGCAGTTGATATCTGATTGATGTTCGTGTGGAAAAATAATCAGGATTTTGATTAACATTTAATGGAGAACACTGGGTGGTGATATTTTTAATAGAGTGACAATATCTCAATGAATTAAAATCCAAAGCCTAGAGGAAAACAAATGTTTTAGATGAATGGAAATAATAAGTAGAACTACCGGTATAAAGAGTATATATCTGTCCGTCTCTATCTATACTTATAACATGTATATACTTCTCGTAGTATCTTTCTACGTGTATTCCTGTGCTGTCTTTATGTACCATAGGCATAAGATATCTTAAAACCTATCCATGCCTTACTTGTATAAATACCAGCTGCTTAACCACCCTGCTATCAGGTCTGATTAAAAATGTTATATCTTGAGTTTGATAATAATTCTTTATTACTGAATTTCTACCGCTTCTAGCACATTTCCGCGAGGTGATAAAAAGAGCACATCAGGAACCAGTGAAGAAGTATACCACACCGCAGACAGAGGCACAAGAAATCGGATGGATCACCAAACCACTGGTCAGTTCACGCAGCATTTAATATGATGAGGTTTTGACCCGATCTGTGCTTTATGCATTTAAAACGTATTTTCTATTTTAATGCCGGGATACTGGCATTCCCCTTTTGTCTTTTTCGTATAAGTTGGGTACATATCGGAAAGATTTCATCATCAACTTAGAGTACAAGATTGTTAAATTCTAGTTCATTGTCAACCTCAAATCCTACTGGTGATCACACTCAAGCTGAATATCACATGAAAAACACAATTTGAATTTGTATGTTCTTACCACCACATTGCATTAAATGACTAATTTTCATTGCAGATCGAGACAGACAGAGGAGACCGCCGGCTGCATCATCCACGTTCTAACTCAGCCATCACTAAATACATGGACGCTGCATGGCAGGTCAAAGAACAGACACAGAATCTCAACTAATCCATCCACTCTTTAAATCTTACCTTGTAGAATGGGTCAGAGAGAGCTCCTACATTGCCCTAAGGCTCAAATCAATATTGAAGTCCAATTTTTGCTCATAGCCGCATTGGGACTTGCCTGCAATATGAATACTAAAAAAAGTACATCTTCATTGTGTAAAATAAATCACTGATCAATCATCAACTGCTTTCTTCATAATGAATTATTCTCGACGTGCCAGAGCTGGATCAAACATCGTGTTATGCAGCCATACTGAGAGAAAGTATCTCACATGCGTATAATCAAATATGAACAAAAATGTCAGCGCCAAGATCAAATTCAAATTCATGGTTATGATGTAGCTGTCTCCACTACATGTATAAATAAAAAATGTTTACGTCAAAGTTCGATAGAAAACAAATTTCTGTTGTTGTTCCTCAAGTACACAGAATAAATGCATAATCGGTAGCCTCACAACCAGTGAGAAACTTCAATTTCTTGGCATTTAGATTATAATAGAATACCGGTACATGTATTTGTAAAGGTAATGCGGATAAAGCCATTTGCATGATCCATACCGCGCATATAACTTATAAACCGACTTCGAAAACATTTTTACGGCATATTAAACCAGGGATGTAGATCCCAAAACCAATTTCCTCTGAAGCGTATTACATGGGCTTGCTAGTGGTTTTTTTTTTTTTTTTTTATGTAGGATAAAAGTGATCCAAATGTTACTTGGCCAGAATATAACACCGTCTGATGTACAGGGATGTTTGACATTATTGGGATATTAACATTTCTCCATCTGGAATGATATTGGCAGACTGTAAATGGGGTTAAATTCTTTTCTCATTAGATTTGCACATATCTCAAGAATGGTACTTCTGAGCATTAAAAAATAAAGCGGAATTCCGCGTTACCGCGATTTCACACCCCTGATAACGCATTCAACTTATAGTCTGTTATTGTAGTTTAAATCTGTTCAAAATCTTTCAATAGAAGTACAGGATAATGGTTATAGGCATTTTACGTAACATTATTACATGTATCTAGTAAAGATTCATTCCATCAGTTCCAATCTTCCCAATCCCCTGATACCCTTGGGACCAGTGAGGGAAGGACTGATGGATATATTGTTTCCGCCCCCGAGAAATAATGGTACCGGGGTATTTCATGTGACTAACGATTCAGCCTGCTACTGCACTACATCCAACACTACAGAATGTCATTCTTAAGTCGTTCTATGTATATATTTGGTTTGGTTTAGTTTACCTCCACTAATTCTACTTAAAAGTTAGCAGTTTCTGTGGTTTGCGGACATTAAGTCTTATCTTTTCTGTTTGGACAGGTATTTCAAAGCTGCTTGTCCAGACAGCTAGGCAGGTATTTATATGCTGCTTGCCCGACACAGCAGTGACCGAATCTATGAATGACTGAATCTATGAGATAAACGACCATCTATGAGGAGGGTGAGGGGGAAAACTGCTACCGGGCTTCATTCCCCTACTCTTCTTGAAGGATAGCAAGTGTTCTTTTATTTGCCTGGTCCCACAGGCAGGGCCAGATAAACCATGGCCTTTGATCACTCAGACATGGTTCACTGAGGGGGAATCCCATGACAAAAGACAATCATGTAAGCATGGGCCCACGCATATAGACACCAGCTGCCCACCCTGAGTTTGTCGCCTTTTATGAATCTGGTATGCCAACTGTTAGTACAGAAGGAGATTTCTTCTTGTGGACTCCCAATGAAGTTATTCTAATCCTCCATGCCTTCACATGAAGGTCCCCACTCCACAGGGGGACCATATAAAAAAAGACAAATTAACACAGAATTATATTGTGTTGCAATGATTTATTTTCTGTTATCATTCTACATGTAGTCTGTTTGTGAAACTACATTTTGTCACATTGAGTGAAGCCACCCACTATGTATACCACCATCACAGCGACTGGCGGACAAACTATACAAATACACTGTATAAGTTAGTAGCAACCAATTTGTAACCAGCCAATTTCAGGCTCTACAGGCATTTACAAATATACAAAATGTACATGGTTTATATTTCCTACTTTTGCAACTTAAATAAATAGATTGAAATAAATTGTAACTCCAGGTAATCATAACTAATTCAATACCAGCCTCTATTGGTTATCTGCATTGTATATAAAACATTGTATAACAATGGTAACATTAAATACAGGAAACAAGGTTAAATACGATATCTCCCCCAAATCTGTCCACTGTTTTTGAACATGAGGACACATTTGAAAAGCAGTGTCTTGATTAATTGCTTAATGGTGGGTTGAATGTACACTGCAAGTTCTTGCCATTGGGCCGATCGGAGGGTTATAACATTACAGTTCTCGGTGGGTTGTGAGAAAAATCTAGCGACAACAATCATAGTAGTAGCCGGCATAATGAAAGCAATATGGATTATTTGTAAGTTTTCATTCCTGGCCATACCACAGATCAGGCTGATCAAAACACAACCATATTTGATTATCTTGCTATGACACAGTACATGCACATTGAGTTCTATTACAAAACAACCATAGAGTATTTCGGTGCAGTGCGTTTTCTTTTTTCTTGTATGTATTCATTTGTAATTCCAGGGAATTGATGAAAGGCAGCATCAGTAAAGAATATATACAAATCCTGGTTTTTACAGGTGCTAACTCATTTGAATTACACAGATATCGGTGGCAAAATCAACACAGATATTATTTCCATTTAAATCTTAAAATATTTCAATAGACATTTTGTTTTCCCAACACAAGAGAAAATTTCTGTGGCAAGGTCCGCCCTTATTGCACTGCACATATTTCAATAAAATAAGAGTCCTTATGTGAATTTCTGTACGCCTTAATAGTTTAGATATGAATAGACTGCTAGATACGATCAAGTATGGTGAATTTGTACTTACACAATTTTCTCCTTTTTTTTATGAGTAGTCTCTTATTTTGCTAGGTTGTAACTTTGTATATATGCATAACTCCTGTTCATGGAATGCTAACAACGCCAAAAACCTATCCTTTCTACAGCCTACCTTCCATCGGTGGTACTAGTGCCAGCCCTACCTATTAGGCCTATGGCTTTGTTCAAAATAACGATACAGAAAACAAATAGTACTTGTGTATGACATGACACCATGGTAATACAGATTAGTGACAATGTGGCTGACCAGCAATTACTCGTGCACTACTTTCTTAGACAGCTACCGGTAGTTTGCATTTGACACATTTTATGCAGACCCTTTACAAGTCAGCGTTAATTCCACTGAGCTCAAGTAGAACGTGTCGAGGCCTTATGTTGTGCTAGTTAATATCATATCAACATTATAATGAGACGGTAGACTGATAACGAATAAAACAAGCGTGAGCAAGTGCATACAGAATCTCATGGACCGACTATCGTACTGGACTTCTGAGAGACACTTCTAACGCTGACACCTCTCTAAACTATAAAACATTGATTATATTGCTCATGCGAATTCAGTTATTCTGTTTCATTTCATCTCTGACTAAATCGCACCTTTTCTATACAGTTTGTTCTATGGCCACTAAGTCTATATGGCGAGGACACTTCTTTATACATAATACAGAACCTACACAGATAAGCAACATGTATTACACGATGAAAGCTTGTGCTGAAATGATATAAAGCCACAAAGGCATTCTACTTGACAAGTGGTGATTCTAATATGTTCCCCTTATATATGTTATATGCCTGAAATGCCCGGTGCCCTTGAGGAACACGTGTCATTGTATTTTCACTATATTAAGATGGAAATCTATATACAACAAACGCCACATCAGATTTGATACAAGTGAGCATTACAGATGAGACGGGCTATACAAGGCAGATTTCTAATCTATTTAGTGCTTCCTTCAATAAAGACCAACCCTATTTTTTCCTATCTATCCCACATCATGAAATACTACCACCAGATACTACCGGTAATAACTAGAGCCCTTCCCTAATATCATAGTCCATAGCAATAGCTTAATTTACTAGAGAATATATGACTGGATATAATTCTCCACAAGGTACTTTTGGTCTGTCCCTATATCCACACAAATAGATTCGACAGCACGTCAAAATGTAAAGATCCACAGTCTTTAAAACGAATGCATAAGGTTGCATATATGCCTTGCCTTACGTTAGCAATACATACGCAGAATAACTATACTGGTATTTCTATCTGTCCACTGTGCAAACATGGATCAAGGCCTAGTGTTATGATTCAATGTGTAGTTCCCATTCTCCAAAGGTATGGATGGATTTTATATACATATTCCTAATATTACAAATTGTTCCAAACAGGTATATTTTTCAATCTCTATAAAATCTCTTTTGACAAGTCGGTGGGTTAAGGTGATATAGACAAATTTGATTTTCCATAGGTAGGTGCAAAGAACCAAATAGTGTTACTCATCTTTTGCTACACCTTTATTTCGACTTAACGATACCAATCACGAGGCGCTGACTTATGTGTACCAATCTGACTTTGGTAACTCATTTGATGATTAATTTTGCGTACAATTTCTTGGGGAAACCATTTTGTTAATCTTCACTACTCTCATTATTATAAACTCATTGTAATTTATTTATCTTTATAATTACTGTAGCTCTTCCTCACCATATGGCTGAATCTGTAATCATGCAGCTAACAGAGGAGCTGAAACCCCACTACGAGCTGAAGACAAGACTCCACTCAATGAGATACCAGTTTAAGTAGTGCAACTTAGAAACAACTCAAGATTTCTAGTATTCACAATGGAATGGTGAAGAACTTACAGAGCTTAATCAATATAGTTAATTTCCTAATGATTATATACAATTGTCGTTCCATCAACAGATCTAACTCAGACGTGCTAATTATACAATGTCTCTTCTTATAATACAAATAAATAACAGATCAATCGATTAATCCAAGTTTTTGTGTGAATTTTCCACGTACGAATCTTTGCAATCATCATTTAATAATATCCTGTTATTTGTCTTTTCATTTTTACAGCAGTCAAAATCAAACAAAGCAGGACGGCTATGTGTGACCCAATGTTGGAACATGTACAAAATGAAATTGCTTGTGTAATGAAATGCTCTATGGAGTCAACTCTAGTACATATCACTTAAAGAATTCAACTCATCTGAGATATATACAGAAAATTTCTACAACCTTGATTTTTATCTATCATGATAGAACTCACCTCGGAAGGCTAGGGTTGAATATCAGTCCCCCTGTGTCCATCTTCCGCATGGGTTTATAACTGATTGATCATAGTCATCTTTTTTAACACATAGAGTAACAGAACACTTCATATAGTTTTAGAACAAATTAGGTAATCACCATAATAAAAGTATACCATGCAACTGACAGAGTTCGTTGGTTGATTTGACAATTCGACCTTCTGATTGGTCAGTAGAATGATATCAAATTGACTCTTTTGTTATAGTTAGACCCGCCATTGCCCGCGACACAATAGCAATAGCAGTCGTGAAGCATACATGTGCACTTGAGGCAGTCATAGGCAGCGTAGCGGGCAGGGTTATGGCAGAGTAAGATGGCAACAACAATGTTAGACATTACATCTCTCCCAAATCGATCACAGTTCTAACATCCCATGGGTTGAATGTTACAGCTAAAACTAAGCAATGGTGTCGCCCTCTACAGGCGCTTCAGGAAGCCAAGCCCCCATTCTGCGGGGGGTACGATGGACTCTAAGCCGAGACTTGAAGGGTTGAAGGGGAAGGTGACTGCATAGAAGAACTTGGTGTCCATCAGCAGCGTCTGTGTCGGGTCCTGCCGGTTGGACAGCTTCTCCTGGATCTTACGGATGAAGGAGATGGGTACACGCTCCTCGAACTCATTTACTGGGGTGTACAGGTGGAGGATCTTGATGATCTGTAATGAAAAAGAGAAATTACATAATTTCTTCCCAGCCAAATTATTGACTGAGTATTAATACGTACCAAGATCATATCAAGTACTTTGAATCTTATAAATCATTCTAGAACAAGCAGGTATGTAATCCATGTTTGATTTTTCTCTTACCAATAACCATGTACCCATTTCCTATTTCTGCATAAACAGCCATTATCATCGAACCACTACCGTAATCTCCCGCGTATAAGACGCGTCCTCTACGCCAAACAAAATGCTGGGGAGTCTTATAGGATGTACTGAAATTGGGGGTGCATCTTATACGAGGGGTAATTTTACTAAAGAAATGTACTGAATTTACAAAATTGAGCCTTAAAATGTGTGTCTTATACGCGAAAATGCATTTGCTAAGTTTGGGGTGCGTCTTATACGTGCAGCGCGTCTTCTATGCGGGAGATTACGGTAGTTCATACTTTAACCACTAAACCTACCTGTGATGTGGTGAGCTTGGAGCACATCTCGCAGATGCTATCAACATCAGAGTCAGTCTTACGCGCCTGCAGTAGCTGAGATGCCTGGATGATGGGATCGAGGCAAACCTGGGCACCACAATCCTGCATCTTATTATCACGCATCCACTGTTCCAAATGTGAAAGGTTGTACCTGCAAAGTGTGGAGAGATTTTTTTTTACTTATTAATCACTAACAACAAATGAGGCTCACAAATGGGGATCTGTGCCACTGTGGCATTTGCATAACATCCACTTTTAATAACTAAGGCGATTATAAACCGTGCCCCTTGTCCTTGCACCTATTGAACTCTGGGTACCTATATCTGTTAATGTTGCCAAATTTGAGGGAGAACCTGAAGGGATGAACAGTAATAAAATAGAGAGGGACATATCAAGGAAATCGGATAGCATGTCGGTGCATGTAATATGTTGCTGAAGATGTGAACAGAGCCAAACCCACTCAAACATTGCTCTGTAGGATATCACACCTAGCACGTTATCCTAACACCAAACATCCACCATAGTACAACCAGTGTATTAAGGTCCGTGGCACAACTAAGCAGGAAACTCTATTGTTTACATATGGTATTACAGAGAAGTCGTTAACACTTCTCTGTTTGCACTGGTATCAAGAAAACACCACACTCCACAGGTTGTCTTTCCCATTCAACACGTATTGTTTGGCAGACCCAGGGTGATGCGAGTTAAGAATATCAGCGGTTTAGTTTGTTACACTTTCTATATCTTGTAATTTCCATAATGGATGTGCACCAAATCGATTGTGAATTTGAAAATACTAAAAGACGCATACTAACATCATGAAGAAACCATTTTTAATCAAACATTAAAAAATTAAAAAAACAAAAAAAAAATCAAAAAGAAACATTATCATAAATATGTATTAGTACTGAGGGTCAGTCCCACTTGCCTCATTTGCATTCCCTTGGTCCAGTGACACATGTCCTTTCTCAGCAGCAGGTTGTTGAGAGCGTGTGCGCAGATGAAGTAGAAGAGTTGCCTGAACACTTGCTTCACCAGCTCGGGGTCCATAGCGTGCATGTTGAGCACGCGCATGAAATTATTCAGCTGAAGATTTAGATAGGATATGATTTTGAATTCACACATTATTCACAAGGTTAAATTGGGTAGTAAAAGAAAATAAACAAAAGAGGGATGATTAATCCTTCAAAACATATTTTTCAAATTTCAATATGTCTACCGATTTTTACCATCTATCATTGGAGCCCAAAGAAGTACTCCTTTTCATTTGGGTTTGTCTTATCATAAAACCAGTATTTTGACTGCTCAACTCCTAATTCAATCATCATCATACTCACAGATTTGATAAGGGCATCTAGGGATTGGTCCTTAGACTTGGTTGGGTCAATGTCTGTCCGAGACTGTGTGCGGCCACGTAGACCAGTAGGCTTCCCAGCAGATAAACCCGCAATAGCCTCGTGCTCGAGTACAGCACCGACTACATAGATAAAGGGATATATTTTAAGTACTTCGAGAAAAACATACTCAAAACCCATCTTTAACTTGAAAATAGAAAACTAAACACATACACGCTCATGTATCAAAGATTTTAATCTAATAAAATCCTGAGGCTAAACGGGAAATGGAATTGCAGTGCCATGCAAATTGAGTAAATGTGTGTGCGATTAGTGACACTAAATTTCTCTCCTGAATAGCCAGACAAAGTTTATTATTTCGTGTGTACCTGCAGTAGTTTATTGCAAGAGTATCGATGATATGAATTTCATACATTAAAGAATGTTCAATTAGATTTGGTATCTGAACTGATATCATTCTACCCAGCCGGAATGCCCACTCACCTATCATAGGGTGGATCTGAGACTCCATGAGTTTGATAAGCCCCTGGTATATCCACACAGCTAGGTCGCTCAGGATTTGGCGATACTCGGACAGATCAAAGTTGCGTAGACAGTGCTCGTTCTGTTTGGAAGTGTTCTCCGTCTGGAAGGCCTTCTCGCCGCTATACTGCTTGAGGTTATGCAGCAGACGGCAAGTATTCGCCAGCCACAAGGAGATGGTCTCCACGTCGTCTTGTCGTTTCTACCAATGAAAATAGATGATTGTTACATTTGAACATGTTCATCATACTATGATTTATTATCAGATGGAAGTAAATTAGCAGACATCTTTTGAAACATTATATCATAAGTCAATGGTTAACCAGGGTACCACCAAATTGCAAGACAAAAATCCCATGTGTAATACCACATACGAGTATATGCTATTGCTACATCATTTAATCACTATATATCATAAGACTACTCACCTTAACAACTTTCTTCACGGCATTGATTGTGTTGGTGAGTAACGAGCGGACTTTCTCGTCATCGTTCATGTAATCTGTGTGTCGGATACACATGAAGAGGATGTATGAGGGAAGTCCCGGCAGCTCCTTCGCTGCCAGTCGCGGCTTCAATTCTGTAAAGACAATGACAGAAATACGTCTTTTACATACTACATATACTATATTGTTGTTATCCATAGTGTAGAATATGACACTAGTAATAATGATTGTGTATCAATTGCATACAGACAGTGATTTCTTTTAGCAAAAGGAAAAACTTTACCTAACATTCCCCATTAGAAGAGGGTCTTAATATATTAAAATAGAACCTGATCTAGCAGCTTTGTGCACAATCTGAGAGAAAGCAGCATGTACAAATACACAATAGATTACAATACCTGTAACGACAATTTGTGCTTACCTATGATTAAGTTCCTTATTAGGTGTGGCTCCTCTTCTTTGCGGTATTCAAACATGCCTGAGAACTCTCGATCCCGATGATGCTTAACAGCCGGCATATTTTCATCGGCTGCCATCTCACGTTCAAGCTCAGCTGCCACGTCCGAAGCTGTCCAGTGATAGAGAAACATAATTAATAAACTAGAAGTTTATTTTTTCAACATGAAATCAATATATCTATGTAAGTATTAGGTATTAGTTAAATGCATAGCCCATTTGAGTAAAGTAATGTGGAGGATACAGTGGATGCAATCATATGAACCAAATCTTTATAATTCATACTGAATGATCATGTAACTCTTGTAAATGGAACATGTTTTTAGTACCGGTAGGTATTGTTTCTGTCTTGTATAATCAGATCTATTGATTTTGATGAAAAGTTTCATATTCTTATTCACCTGACTAATTATTATGCGTACATTACATACTCTATGGATAAAACCTTTTTTCTTTTCTTTTTTTTTTATATTTAAAAGTGAAACAATTTCCTGGCAAAACCAAACCATGCAAAGTAAGCCTACTTTAGGAAATCAAACAAACACAACAAGAGGAAACCATAAATCTATTGCTCAATTCAAAGTAACCTTCATTAATTCCTTCAAGTAGATTGCAAGTAACAGTAACATCTCAAACACAAACCATGCGTTTGAACTATCTTCTTTAATAGACAGCAGATTTCACCCTCTCAGTAATTCATTCTAAATTGTGTTCTTTTATGTTACATTTCTAATTTATCCCCTCGCTTTGTCACCATGCGATCAGTAGTATGTTCTTATGTTTGCTGTAGACTGGTGTTGTAGCTAGAGAATATCAACACAGGGGTTTTATTATGAATACAGTCGGCACTGCAAGGCCATGCATTAAGGTCCAACTTGACTCTGGGGACCCATTTTACCTGTGTCCACACTAAAGGTATCTGGGTCCCTAATGTGGCCTACACCAGCGTGGCCTACACCAGCGCGGCCTACACCAGCATGGCCTACACCAGCATTCACCTGATGCTGTCTTCCTGCTGATATAAAATTTACAAGCTGTAAATAATTGTGATTTAACTGAGGGGAATACAAGGATCTAAAACCTCGCACACTGGTATGCTTTATAACGAGAAAACTCAATCGCGTTCTTATATTCTAATCACATAAGCAGATCAAAATCTTTTTAAAAGGTTCCTACTCGGGCTCTTTTCAATTCTAATCACATGAGCATATAAAAAGTGTTTTATTATAAAATGTTGAATATGTGTGTTTATAACAATAAGTAGTGACGATTCTAAACTACTTTATCACAAAATATAGAAGTATACAAAATTACTACACCAAGAAAACAAAAACCATGCAATAGCTCAAGGGACTCTCTATCAGGCACATTAAGCATTATATCTGAATGAGGTGATCTCCATTTGGTATTTGTACTTTATATCCACGAACAAAAACCAAAGAACTCTACACTTGAACCTTCATATCCCTCAAAATTCACCTGTCAAAGTAACGGATAACCATAGCACACACTATTTCTCTTCACTTAACTGACAACAATTATCGAGGATGCCTATCAGTGTTATGGTTTGTAGCCATGCAATAAATTCAGGTGACCACTGATACGGAAATCACTTTAAACAAAAAAAAAAGAAAAAAAAGGGAAGCAAGAGATGGAAGCAGCTCTAAGACCAGTGTAGGAGGATGGTGTCCCCTGTACTGACTAACAATGACTATATTGTGGGAACAGTAATGTGGATACAGTGGACAGTGACCAGTAAAGCGGAGAGGTAGCCAGTGTGCCGCTTACCGATGGACATGGATTTGGTCATAAAGCTTGACACTCTCCATCCTGAACGAGGGGGAGCAGGGCAGCGTGTAAGGGGGTAAAAAGCAGTTTAACACTCAATCAGCGAACAGTCAATCATCGCCCAACGAATGGTTTACAAAAGATACATTTAGAATGCGAGCAACTCTATCAGTCTCACCCACATCCGTATTAACGACACATTAACCACAGAGCAGCAGAGAGATGTCTATCCAGCAACATTTTTGCCCAAAGAAACCAGCAGCTTAATTTTGGGGCTAAGGAGTGGTCTTTACTTAACAGAACAGAGGATTTGGCGGATTGAGGAAATAAAGCATAAATTTGGACTCCTTTTGAGAAAAAGGAGCAATAGAAGAATCCACATAAATTGCTTCATTTTTGAGCGATGGGTAAAAATTCACCATCTTTAGAGAGTGGCCACGTTTTCCATGCGCCCATGTGAAAATCCACAAACCCTTTTGTTGCTTAATATTGACCACTCCAGGAAGGGCTTAACAGTGCCGTAGCATATACCCAGGGATGGATATAACTATAACCGTACATATTTAAACCTCATAAATCCTCTCTAAAACCAAATGCCATTGACATGATGGAAATCCCCAGGGCACTGAGAAAATGATATGGACAATGCACTACAAATACATGTGGCTAGTTGTTTTGTCGATTTGTTTTGAATGTGTGATAAAATTTGTGGGAATTATTCAGTTCTAATAGAGATGTTTATCCTGGTGGGCATCGCTGTGGTTCAAAGGGTATGGTAATTGGAAATAAGTGGATTCTTGGATCTTTAGAGCATATTTTAAGTCAAACTTACCTTCTGTGCTCTTGAGCCGTTTGGCATAGATCTTTAATGCTTTCTTAAGCTTTTTGATTTGCTCGTTCTGTTTATCTATAGACTCCCTCAGGTCCTATTAAACATTAGGAAGGAAAATGATAAGAGTTAATTGATTTGTACGTACTCAGTAAGATAAATGTTTAAAAGAATCTCTGTTACTCGAATTATAAATCTGGGTATGTATTAAGTTGTTCATTACAGTCATTATGTTCTTTGATGCGGACAAAACTCTACTACCATAATTTAAGCAAATCAGAAGTGACCTGTGAGGTACATGTGAAATACCTTACATATACGGTGAACCTGCACACAAGGCGCACCATGAGTTGAAGGAATAGCAATGAGGCGCAGCTAGGGCTCAAAAGGTTACTTTAGTACTGTTCTATAATAAAAACACCCTCAGTCCAGGAGACTCCTTAACCCCCCCCCCCCACTCACGCCAATTTTATTCAGAGCATTTTAAGCTATATCATAACAAATGGGATAAAGGCAATCATCATGGATAGATGAGCAGTTATAAAAGAAGCATTTCGTTACCAGATTTTCTGACGTTAGACGTGTAATCTCATGCTGCATCGTAGCCTCGATCTTAGCTTCTGGTGTCATCGTCAGGTTCTGAAATAAAAACACCAGTGATCAGTGCCGGGTTCACTTACATGCCTTATTAATGTAGCACAGCTGGACTATACATTGTTAAGCATTGGTTTTATTCTAGATGATTACTTGTCAATTTAGTTCATTAAATAAATTCAAGTATAAATGTAGAAATCGAAAGTCGTACCAACGAATGTGCGCATATAGAACAACGACATATTCATGCAAAATTAAAATTATGATTTCACAAAACAATATTTATGGCATTTGCAAAATTGAATTGATTGAATAGAACAAAAAGAAATAATCGAACTCATTATAGGTTACAATTTATGTTAGGTTAGATTAAGTATTTTGTCTCTATACAACCACAATACATAACTAATATTATTGATGCTGAAACAAAACGTCCACAAGTATTACAGTACATGAGATGATTGGCTCTCATTTGAATGTGCAAAAAGAAAAAAAAAGGAGAAAGATATTGCATACTCAGATCTATATGAATTACAACCATGCGCCTTGATGGTCAGAGAGGGGCATACAAATCAACTAATTGTTTGACTATAGGCTAAAGCACACAACACAAGTTTGGGAATGCAAATATTATGATGACATTACAAAGGAAGCAGAGTGTGCCATATCTGATAGGAGACGAACACCAGGTATGGGATACCTACACTGGTAATATCGTTCAGCTGAGCGAAATGCAAACAGAGCAGGAGGCCAGTGTTAGTCAGTGTCAGAGTGTGTATAAATAGTGACCTAAGGGAGTTGTGTGGGGTTCACAAAAAATGCTTTGTAAAGTTTTGGTAATTTGACTCAAATCCATAGGTCCAGCATAGTGTGGAGGATACATCCCCTACATCCACAACGGCTCTGTAGCCACTGCGCATAGCGCTATGATCTTGCACGAGTAATTTGGATGCTTCGAAACATTACGTCATTCATTGAAAAGCTTATATTGATTCTGTCAAGAATGCGAATTTCCTAGTTATATAAACTTTTCAATGAATGAATACCCACAATAATCCCTTAGGTATGAGAGGAAACTCAGATTCTCTTATTTTGACCTCACACAAAACCTCCACATTTGTTTTTAAAGTTAAGCACACTGACATCACACACCACTTTCACTTCCATCATACATCATTCTCATACTGCACATTAAGTGCCAATCATTCTCTCCTGTTTTAGAAGTAAAAGGTAAACAAATTGTTAAATGATGAAAAAACATTACATGAAAAGTAGCTGCTGCTTTTTTAGATTGCTGTTGTTAATACTAGTACTGAAAGACCCTATTGATTATCAGACAAAAGAAGATTAAAAACTGTGAAAACGCCATTGAAAATAAGTAAGTTCTTCAGACTACCAAACTGTATTACAATTTCAGTTTCGTATTATCACTAAAGTCAGTAGTTTCCCATTTGTTTAGTACCAAACTGATACCCTATGCCGTCATCGACTGCGGCTTACCCAATCGTCCTCTGAAAGCTGAACATGATAGCAATAGATCGAATAGGTGCTTGCCAAAACAAAATATAAGAGACATGTTTTTAACTTGCTAATCATGTTCTCTCCATTTCCAACAAAATCGATGTTTTAATTCATTTCCTGTTTTTCTTCTACGGTTGTTATGGCCTATCATTCCAATTACGCAAACATATATAGACTACTTGTCTGGCATCTATTTCATTAAGATGATATACTGGGTGGGACCCTGCTGCTACAACTCGGCCTACAACTCAAAAGTTATGTCAAAATTTACATCTATGGTTACTCCTAAGTCATTAATTCATTGTATTGATGGCTGGATTGTGTATGCGGCAAAATCACTACAATACATTCAGCGCACAAACTCAAGTCTGCGCATATGTCAAGGTACATAAAAATAGTAAATAATCAGCCTAGGGCGAATCAATCAACTTCCCTTTTTGTTACATATGCCAACTACAAACAGCGGGTGTCTCACGCTTTATAAGGTCAAGCATGTCATAAACTATGGATTGCTTTAAGCAGGTGTCTAATTGGTTTGGCAAATTCAATTCAGCTGCAAAAGATTTTTGTCATTAGGTAACAGCCGAATCGGGAGGGGGGATCTTGGGGAAAATTTTTGTTTGATGAACGCCATGCTATGTAGATAACACTAAACAAAATGCCATACATATTTCTTCCACAATTTTCACCTTTTTGTTCTTATGCCCTGTCTGTAAGTACCATGGAAATCAAATAACAGAATTAAAATCATTTACAACTTATTAAGAACAGACTTCTGAAATGTGAATCAAATTTTGAGTCCAACTTAGCTTACCAATGATATGGTATGTGGTATACCTGACCAATGAGATTCCTTTTATCTTTGTATTAAAAAGATGCTAAAGCTAAGGCAGGAAGAGTGACTGGCGAGTTACAAACATGATAGTGACGCACAATATCTAGACTGATACAGGTCGTGAATTGTGACGTATACCCCTAAATTGTGAGTACATGTAGGGTGCCGTTCAGACTTCCTGCTTGAATAGACTGCTTTTCATTAAGTTGGCAATGATATTTCTATATTTTATGGCTAGTTTTTTTTTGATGTGCGAAATCTTTCGAAGGAGAATTTGATTCATTCACAGAATGTTTTATCGACATTTATAAATGATTTTTCAATTAAATTTTCAACTACATGAATTCATCATGGTGTTGCTTCAATGCCTGCTGTGAAAATGGAAACGCTTATAAAAGGTCTTTGAAGAATTTCTGAATGGCACATGGTGAGTGAAAAACGTCTTTCTCACACCTCCCTCTACATGAATATTACATGCGTAAAGAGTTTGTTATTTGATGAATACAATATTTTCTTCATAGCTTAATTGATATTTATTTTTTTACTGGTCTTTAATTTCAAACAGAAAATTATATCGACTAATGTTAAATGGTGTGAGAAAGACAGTGAAAAATAGAATTTCGGTATGGAAAGATTTTGATCACTTCCAATAATTACCATGTTTTCCAACGATGAAGAAAATGCTAGAATTTGGATGAGAAACAGACACCCCAACAAATTGTGATACATACCTGCCCAATGAGCTTCTGCTGTCGCTCATTGTCACTTTTGAGGTCATCAATTTGGTGTCGAAGTTCTCTCTCACGGACCTCTGAATTTGTAGCGACCCTTTGAAGCTCTGTTTCAAGAAGCCTGAAAAGGTAAAATGTTGAGGAAATAATACCATTTGAAAGGTGTTAAAAAGAAGATATATCACTAGACCCTAAAAACACAGGGGTGTGGATTTTTTCTTTTCATAAAGACATCGATTTAAAACTGTACTGTAACTGAACTAAATGAGTTCATAAAACACGGGCCGAGTTTTACCACTTTCGGCCCGTGGCACAATTTGCAAATCTATGCCAAACTTATACCAGGGGGTTGTGTATGGTGTGAAGTTTGGTGCTCACTACATCCCAAACTCTTTTGAGGTAGTAATTTTGTTACATAATTTAACTTATGTTACAAAGCAATGTCAAATAGCAGCTCATCATTTTTTTTAATTACAGTATATAGATATGGAAACTGTCTTGGGGCTTCCTTGTTGTCTATGTGTGTGGCACACGCCTACTTGGGAACATATTTCATTAGGTGTGAAATCTAACATCCCTCCTCTGACTCCCTTCTGTATGACACTGCAGGGGAGAACCTTAGTTTACATATTTGTCACACATTGGGGGCTAGGTCACACACTAAAATTATGTAGATTTTATACCTGTAATTGTAATTCAAGGGATATATGCCAGGTGGCTCCAATTTGGGAAATGCAAAGTTATCTTCAGGATACACCCTGATGAATCCGTGTAAATTTCCAATGTTAAAAATGTTTCTCTTAATATAAGCACTCAGGGGTAGACATGGACGCTGGTTTGAGGGCCAATGGTCCGTAATGCTAGTTGTGGACCTGCTCATTTCTTAAGAATCACTTTTCTAGTGTGGACCTGGGTGGCCCACGGGAGTAAGTTAACAGCCATGTTGTAGACTGACCATTCTACTTTTGATAAAGAAAAGCAGAATCCTTGTTCTTAGCATATGAATTTAGGTGAGGTATTAGAAGCTGCAGGCCCGGGTGGCCCATAGCTGGGAAAATTAATTGCTACCCCTGATCATTACATTGAAATATATCCTTTTAGAGTACTAACTTGTTGAGATCTTTCTGCGTTTTGTAAGCCATTTCGAGCTCGCCGTCTTCATTGACCAGGTTGGGGTCCCCGCCATACGACTCCTCAGCGAGAAGCGACATGCCGTGGGAGCGCGCAGACAGCAGCGTACGCAGCTGGATGCACTCCTCACGGCGTCGCTCGAGCTCATCAGCCATCGCTTCAAATTGGGCTGTCAAAAGATGAAAGAATATTATATTAATGGATATCACATGTTAACTCAGTAGAATGAAGGATTCATCTCACCAAAGAAAAAAGTAATGGCGCTGAAGTAATCTAGTTAAAGTGGCTCCACCTGATATATTATATATTTGTACTGATTTGTTTTGTAATCGGTCTTTCTTCTTTGAAGTAAGCGTTACAGTATTATTATAGCACAGACTTACCCATGAACTCACGAGCCGCAGGGCTGCCCTTGCCCTTGCCCTCAAACTCAGCGCTCTCAGATATGGAACTTCGCAGTTTCTTCATATCCTCCTTTAGTTTAGAGTTTTCCATCTCCAACTCTTGCAACTGGAGAGAAATTGAGGGAATCCGCCATTAGTTTCAAATCACTGTTACTATGAACTTAAACACGTGGAAAATCTCTCTGATCAATATATTTGGGGGGGGGGGGGGGGTCTTTGTAAAATATGCAGTGAAAACATTGAAACACATTGGATACAAAATGTACTAATATTTGAATTTTAAAATTCTTTATGTTCAAGAAACCTCACTTTAAATAAAATTTCTCAGCTGACGCGTGCTGCTAAGGATAAAGGCAGATTAAAGGCAAGCAAAGTATTCAATATACCGGTAGTCAGAAGGTCTTGCAGTGCACACTGAAGTATCTATGAACATCAATGGAATTGATAACATTATAAATTATTTTTAGTGATAGATTCCAAAATATCAAATCAGGTTTTTCCAAGGTATGAAAAACAATGATGTTCTTATTTATGCTTATTTCACTACCTACTTAAGAAATATTGGCTATGGAGTGAATGAAAATTTTGACAAGTAGGAAGGTGCATTGGTGGATACCGCACTGGTAATCTTAACTCAATGTTATACCAGTATTTCTACTATATCCCATGCTTTCTTATTTTAACCCATCACAGTATCATGGTTGCTCCTATTCACTTAGACCCAAAGGTAACAGCATTTCATAAGTTCAGGATATTCAGATCAAGTTTAATCTATTTCTGACACATATATGACATACAAACACAACACCCAGTGTGTGTCAGAGGTTATGTGGTACCAGACGCTGATTACAATGGGGTTATGTCCTTAATCCAACACCAAACAAAAGGTCCTATTGGCGGACCCTTCAATCAGTATAACCTTATAAGGGATCTTAGGCCTCTGGAATATAGGGCCTGTGGCACATAGGTCCTCAGATTAAAGCCCCTGGAAGGCAACTATCTGAAACAAGTGTGCCTGTTCTGTTCTGCCAACCATCGGTCACTTCAGCTTTCATAAACATGCAGGCACGGAGAAGCTACATGTAATATGGGACATGGTACAACATACATTTGTACAACAATCCGTGGGCCTGGGGGATTGTTTCATAAGGCCCTAATTTTGGAGCCCTGGTGGTTTTCTTTCTCGGGGGCGCTAATTCTTTAGGCCTAGGGTCCTCTTCTGATAACACTATTTCTGCATAACTATTGGCCCTTTTCTCTCGGGTCAACAATCTTGAGGCCTTGAGTCTATTTTCCCTTGGCCCTAATTATGAAGAATGTCTTGAGTCTTCATTTCCCAGGGCCGAAAATACAAACTCAAAAGTCCTAGAACATGTAACTAAATACCATTTTAGTTTGACGTGATAACCATACACCTATCTTAACGTTCACCATGCTCTACATCCATAACCCCAAACATTTGTTTGTTAAACTTACATCTCCACTTAAACAAGTCTCCATCTTATAAGGATAAACTTGAGCTGGACACTTTTCATGAACAAGTACTCCGTCTGGGAAAGGGGAATGCATCGTACATGCAAGGATGCACAAGGTACCAGTACATGCACATGTGCCCAAGTTTCAAATTCCTCTATTTCTGTACTCTAAATCGTATATTTTGTCAATTTTCGGGACATACAGTATTTTTTTTTCTTTTATAAATGATAATTTACTATCGATTGACTGATTTCAAACACAATGCACAAGCCAGAAGAGAAGAAAAACTAAAGGAGCAATAGTTTATAAGTGATTTTTCATACACCGGAGGCTTTTGATAACCATGTATATCAAAAGCAAATACCCGTACATTCTGAATGTTATCTTTAGATGTCATTTCGTCATATTATTTTTTTAAAAAAAAAACACCTCTCATTTTAAAATTCTAATAGCAAAAGAAAATAATGATTAACATAACCGAAATTAATGTCAGAAATTACCTATCCAATAAAGAAATAATGAATACATCCTTTATATTAATCTGTTGGACATACTTGTTCATTTAAGACCAGGTCATTAATTGCTTTGATTACAGCCGTCAAGTGTGGTGTGGCATTCCTTATTGCCACACCGTAGCAGATGCCGAGTGTTAGCTACACCTAGCCAGTCAGCTCAGTCCCTGCATCAGGAGACTACATGAAGCCAGAGCCGTGCAAGTCTCACACACTTAATTATGGGGGCGTTCATATTAATTTTTCAGCAATTGCAAAATTAAGAGAATGTTCACCACCCTCTCTCCCGGAACAGGCCCGAATAGAAAACTAAATTTAGAAGATTTTGAACATCACTCCATTTCTCTTTTTTTTTATAACTACCACACAAGTTCCATTTTATTAAATGTGTAAGTACAAATCATCCTATTTTTGACGGAAGGGAATAAATGTCACTAAGGTTAAGACTTGGACGGCAAAGGCTTCTTACATTGTATCAGCCTGTAATGCAAAGTCCAGTGCTTGTTCAAGACAACACTCACACTTCATTCCAATTCAGTCCATTTCACAGCAAGAGAGATACATATGCCCACTTGATCATTTTAGCTCTAACACTTCATTGGTTTTGATAAAAATCAATTTTATTTTTCTTGGGCTAACCAGATTAGAAGTGAAATGAGATGGGTAAGTGTTGTCTTGGGGTCAGCTTATTACAGATGTAAGTGACGGGTAAAGGCAAGGGGCAGTCTAGATAGCAAACCTTAAGCGCCTCTTTGATGTCGGAAGCTTTCTCTGAAGACATCTGTCAGATGGTACAAGGTACAATGGACATGAAATCCCACACAAAGACATAACAGCCCACCACTGTTAAATATACAGTAGCCCACAGCGGCAACATTAGCATTATAACTATACAAGCAGTTTGAAAAAGAATTCATACAAAACATGATTACACCTACTGTACTTTTTTTTTTAAACATATATAGGCCTAGGGATATATGTTGTGTTTTATTCCTTCTTTCAGACTTATCTGATGTAAATAATTTCATGTTTCCTCAACTTTTCTATCTACCTTCTTACTTTCGCCTTTATATTGAATAAGCAATATCAATTCTATCGCTAACCTAAGGTGACTTACCCTGATTGTGTCCAGTATTTCCTTCTCAGTTTCGACTCCTCCAGGGGCAGAGGATGCGCGGTCGTGCAGCGTCTCCTTGTGCTCCAGTTCCCGCTGGAGGCGGTACTTCTCTCGCTCTAACTCCTTGACACGGTTCTGGAGGCGTGTCAGCAGTCCTAGGTCTAACTTTTCTGGTGGTCCCAAGGACTTGGGGGTTTGAGGGGGCTGGAAGGGGTTAAATATGGTATTGAAGGTCTGGAGTGGGAGAGGGATACCACCTTTATACCTGAAGCTAGGGATTTGACTCTCATCGTAACATCTACAGCTAGATCTACCTTATAACAATTTCTTCAACTTTTCTTTTTCAAATCAAGAACATACATACCTGTGCTTTAGAACAGTAATGTTTCACTTTTCCCTTAAACTTTTTATTTGTCCAAGTCACTCTCACCATTAAACACCATAATTTATTCTCAGAGTATGACTATAAAAAATAGTGTGTAAAATCTCTAAATATGATTTTGGAGTGTTTCTGCCTGTTGTATTCTACATCTAAACTTACCTTACCTGATAGCCTTTTGTTTTAACTAACTTTATCATGCTAAATTTATGGGATCATCATTATCACATCTATCCAAATATAGGTGGAATAAGGAGTTCAGATTTTAGCGCATGTAAAATTGTCTTAACATCGAATACCCATGCAATTAACATATTATTTTTTCTTATATCAGGACAAACTTGTCTCTCTTCCAAACTAGACTTAATGATATTTTCTTACTAACCTTGCCATCACCCTCCTTCTGCTGTTTCTCTGCGTCAACTCCATTTTCACGACCTTCTTCCTTCTTACGACGACCAGAGCCATAGCCGAGGTCAGCCTGTGTGATCATAGGAACGGTCACACTGGAAAACTCATTCATACCTCAGTCATTGGTCACACTGGAACGCTCATTCACACTTCACCCATTGCACAAATACACAGTTCAGGTATTGCTCGCATGCTCTCGCACAACTCAGACAGATTGGTTTCACAAATTTATACATGCACAAGTCATTTCCATTGTTAATCAACTACAAGGATACTATGCTCTAATTTGAATAAGAGCTTTCATTTTACTTGATGATCAATGCAAGTACATGCAATATAGGGATATCTTTGATCAGTATACATGATAGTCAAGCTATTGCGAACAATCAGATAGAAGCATGCTTTAAAGTGAGATGATATTCATCAAGGGGGATCTTGCACTGTCTCGGTCATTTTCAATGAGGTGAATGAGCGATCTACTCTTAGACATAAAGGAGTTTGACAATTCTGTTCAATAATGCTTACTTTTCAGTAAAGCACCATAACAGATGTCAATGCATACAGTTTTCTAACTCGTGACTGGAAATTTCTGCATACTATTTCCACTGATATATTGTATAGGAGGGGTGCTTTAAATGCAATAGGACAGAGATAATTATGGGCATGTTGCATGCTACCCATAGTACATACGTCTTCCATGTCACCATCCGCTTTGGATCCTGTTGCATCAGTTCGTTCAGTGGAGGTGCTACTTTCAGACTCTAAGGAGATGTTAGAGATGCCAGAGAGGTTCCTGTGGTGACCGAGATGTTGACCGGGTGGTTGTGTGGGGCTCAACAGCTGCATGTCACCTTGTAGGTTCTCAAAGCGCTGTACAAGCCGGCCATAGTCCTTCACCAGTTTCTGATGGTGTGACCGCTCTGACTCAAACTCAGCCAGCATCTGCTGCTTTGCATCCTCCACCTTCTGTTGGAGCAGCTCTGGATGAAATGAGAAACTCATTGTAATCCTGCTTTTATCATTTGTCACTGGTGAAAGTTATCTTAATTTAGCTCGTCAAAATACATGAAAATGTTCAGCAATACACAAGCGATCCTAGATAAATTGGATCAATACTTACTGCCACCACTTTGCTCTTGGGCCTTTGTCTTTTCATTTGTGTCATCCAATTGCTGCTTGAGAGAGTTGTTTTGGTCTGTCAAGCTTTTGATTTCCTGTAGAAAAAAAGTATAAATTTTACAGTGAGTCAACTCAAACCTATAAACAGAATATATGTAATTTTAATATTGGTTAAAGACTAAAACATTAAGTATGATGAACACTTTCATATCCTTCCATGTGAATATACACTAACCTCCGTAGTAGTCTTTGTAAGAGTGTCCTTCTCTGTGATCAGTTCATCTTTTTCTTGCTTCTCCTTCTGCAGGTCTTGCCTCAGTGTGAGGACAAGGGCCTCTAGTTCTGCTAACCGGCCCTGCTTGGATTTAGCCTCTGCCGCTTCAGCTTTTACTTTCTCGTACTCATTACGCAGGTTGTGGTAAGCGATCTGTTCTTCTCTTAGTCCCTTGATCTCGTTTTTCTGTAGTATGGGAAAAAGTATTGATCTTTGATTTTTTTGTCACTTCCTAGAATTTTGAGAAGGACGGTATCTTATATGCCTAAAAATTAATTTACCTGATTTATAAACTCAGTAGTTTTTTTTTTTATACATACCCGGTAATAGCATAGACACCATTACCAATTTAATACTATTGTAACTCACCCTCTCATCCAGCTTCATCTGGAGCTCGATGATCTTGTTCTCCAGGCCTTTGGCCACTTTCTTGACATGGTCAATGGAGCGTGCCTCAACCTTGAGGCGTTTGAGTTCTTTCTTGGCTGCACGCCTACGCACATGACCCTGTAGGCGAATGAAGCCACGAATCATCTTGCGATAGCGGATGCGGCACAGCCAACCACGTACATACTTCTGCACAACAACGGCACTGGTCTCACAGCGCTCAGCCAGGTACTTGCGCCGACCAAACATGCCTCGGGTGTAGCGTTGAATGGTGCGAATGGCACCAAGCTGTCGTAAGTAGATCTCCCGTTGTCGGTATCCCCTCCAGCGACTCTGTATGACTGTGGCAGCATGGGTGCGCCTCAACCACCGTGCATGTCTGGAACAAAAACAAGATGCTTTTATCAAGCCAGATAAATTTAAGTATATCATTTATCTTTGGGATATAGCTTATTTCATAACAATTGTGTGCATTTACATCATGAACACATTCAGTGAAATTCCACTAAGATGAATACCTTCACGATAAGTAGATGAAAAATTAAGAAGAGTGGACACAGCACCCACCTTCTGGCAATCATGCCCCGACCATATGTCTGGATGAGACGAACTGTCTTCTGAATTTTCATGTAGCGGCGCTTGGCTAGCCAGCCACGGATGTGTTTCTGGATCATGACTCCGCAGGCACGCAGGCGCTCTGAGCGCACCTTCTCCAGATAAGCCACTTGTCCCGCCCGGAAAAAGATTTTTGTCTTGCCGAACTGGTACTTGTCCTGATCCTGAAATGGTAATTGACCATAATCATTTAGATTAGATTCTACTTAGCATCAGATTTATTTTGTTTGATAAACTTCTTTTTTTAGGAGGGAGCAACTCATTTCTACGTATTTTATCGATTCTGCTTCTATTCATACATAAAGATTGAAATTCACGAAACTGTGGAGACTGCATTACCTCAATACCATATCCCAATACCGTAATCTCCCGTGTATAAGGCGCAGCCCGCGTATAAGGTGCACCCTCAACTCAGGGAGGCCTGTTCCATGTATAAGGCGCACCTCTAAGGGCAGATTTTTTTTAATTTAGTACTGTTCCCCCCCCCTATAAGGCACACCCCAAACTCAAGGCAATGTCCCTCCCACGTATAAGACTCAGCAGCATTTTGTTTGGCGTATAAGACGCGCCTTATACGCGGGAGATTACGGTAGTAGGATATACCCCTGTAAGAATGTTCATTGCAATCTTCAGGGAACTAATAGTAGTATGGGCTTATATCAGTAAAAGTTTATTCAGGAAACAAGATGATTTATAAGGGCCAAAAGAGCCATAGAATGTCAAATGAAAGCAAAATATAACAATAACACACACAACGTCTAGCAATACCATGCAAATCAGCGACTGCATTGCTCAGACAAAGCGAGATATCAGATTCTCATATCAGTACTTTAAGTCTAGTTTGTATCTGACAGGTCTGCTTATCACAAAGGGAAATCTGCCTATGGTACCGACAACTAATACTGGAATAGTCATGCACAAAGTCCCCTTTATATTCCCTCCTCTATATGATCTAGCAAGGTCAGGCTAATTAATAGCAATGTGGGTATAATCCATCATGGACAATTAAAACAGAAAAGAAAGATGCTTATAAATACTACGGTAGTTGTTCTCACAACAATAAGCATAAGTATCCTTGTACTGCTAAGAGATAATGAAACAATGAAAAAAATCAGGGAAAAAATGACATTTTCTATTTGGAGGTCAAGACGAGCCAAATCTAGCTAAGCTAATAACAATCATGCCATTTTGTCATAATCATATGACAATGAAGCAGTACAATTCCAGCTCAATTACTGGAAACAGCCTAGCTGGGGGGAAATCGATCATGCAACATTGTGATGTAGGGCTTACCGAAACAACCCTCCTCTGGGAATACAAATAATTTAAACCAGGTAAATATGGACAACTAATGCAGGTGAAAATCTATGCGAAGGTTTATATCCAAAAATGTATAAAATTCCTAGTCCATACATTCAATGTGTGAGTTAAAAAGTTGAGTTGTAGAAAAACTGGCATGTGTGTAAATTTTCAAGTCCAAGTCGAAAATAATTATGCACTCAATACCTATGAGTTCAAAGTAGAATTTTAATTTGGTCACTGGAAATATACGCAAGAGCATTATCTATCCATTACAAAGTGTCCACATGCATCACAGTCTCCTGTCATGTTCTATGCCATTGGGTATGCTGAAGGAAAGAAAGATTCCATTTGTTGGCATCGGAGTGTCATTTTACGTATCCATCACATTACCATTATGGCTAAAGCATTTTGACTCAGTGCATTTTCTGGTAGTTTAATAAATACTCTTCTCACCTCGATGAGTTGGGTAAGGATGTTGGAACACGTTTTCTTCATGTCTTTCCAATTGATTTGCTTTGTCTTGGCCAGTACACGGTAACGCTGGAAGAACTCCTGATAGGTCCATCTATAATATACGAAAATGTGGATATTTCAGTCACAATAGGAAGGTCTTTGAAAGTAGTTTCATAAAGAATGCATATATTTAGAACTACACTTTCATTGTTGAGGATAGCCGAACGGAAAGAAGGGTTTGTAGAGGGAAAAAGAATAAGAAAGAAGAAAAGAACAAAATGAGTGTCATCTTACCTGGAAGGATAGCCTGAGGCGCTGATGCGGATCGTCTCTAGGACACCACAGGCTCGTAACTGTTGTACTGCTCGTTTTGGCTCGAACCTGTTGAAGTTAGTTTGTACATTTACTACCGTAAATCCTCGCGTAAAAGACACGGCCTATACACCAGAATTACATCATCTGCGTCCTATAGGATTAAGCCCAAGTCAGGGTGCGTTTTATATGCGAGGATTTTACACTATAGAACAGTACTGAAATAACCAAAATATGGCCCCAGTGACGTCTAATAGGATTCAGCCTAACTCTGGGTGCGTCCTATACGTGAGGGGCGTCCTGTACGCGAGGATTTACGGTACTCTGAATTGGAGAACGTCTTCAAAGGCCAAAAATATCAGAGAATTAAACTCACAAAGTGTCGTTCATTTTTTTATTTATCTTTTTTTTAAATTCAGCAACAACCATTTCTGGATTTTAGGGAATACATTCTATTTGTTGCTCAGTAACAACCGATCACACTATCCCGCCTATGGACTAACCGCTATGTCCCATTTGAATGTTAGGATTGTGGGATCAACAGTATTCTAAGTTCCAGTGCTTTAATAAGTAACACAATCTGTCCGTAGATGCAGTATAAAAGTTTCCTTATGGAGGAGATTCCAACACAGAGTTGTAAATCATACATTGGAGTACATGTACTGTAAATCATCGGACCCGCTACGTTTCTACCCGGTCTACGAACTTTACCGACAAGGGGCCCCTTATAGTTCTAAAAATAGAAATCTAGAGATGGGGTTAAAACCATGATAACATACTCCAAGCTCTTATAGAATTTGAAAAAACAACAACCCTAATGATACTGTCCCTACGCCGTAGAACTAGTCTTGCCTTAAATTTCAAAAACAGTTATTTTGAATTTATTTTATTATTATTAATGTTATAAGCAGCTGGATATCTAAAGACGCGTTGCGAGCTTGCTGTTCGTAGACCGGGTAGATTTCGTCAGCGCCCAAATCATCTTCCTGACTATAGTGGAGTTGTACTCACGTGAATGGGAGTTTAAAGTCATTTGGTTTGATGCAGCGGACGTAGTGTGGAGTGGTAGAGAAGAGAGTGGTCATCAGGCGGTTGAGGGAGTCACGGAACTGTAATAGTACCAATACAGTATGCTCAAGACTACTTTCTGGTCAGTTATACATACCTGCAAACTCCGGCTGACAAAACAAAATGAGCGCGTCACATTCTTTTGTAAGACCCCTTCCTCATATAAGTAAAGGAATGAGAACTCATTGGATCTGGACGAATCATAAAAATTGACCCAACAGATGGATCTTTAAAAACTGAGAAAACTGAAGAGTTTGCAGGTATTGCTATCAGATACACCCCTCTTAACTACAGGGGGTACTGGTTGTTCTATTACCCGGTACATCATAGTTTCTGAGATGAAGCTTTGCGTCTTCACTGACATGTCCAATGAGTAATAAATTTCTTTTTCGTTTTTCTTATCCAAATACTACGTAAAGTTCTAATATTCGAAGCTTCACCCCCAGACATTCATTAGTTATTTACTTAATTCTTATCAATAGTTATGGTCTTGGTCTAAGATACTACACCCTAAACAAATTCACTTCCTAAATGAATTTTCAGGATTGTGGAAATCTTTATAAATTTGTTTTTAATTCATTTTTTGGAGGGGATCTACAAGTAAAACTCCAACATGTGCATTCTGACAAATATGGTACAATGTAGATACATGTAACTGGAGAATTCTACCGACTGGAACAGTTCTGGTAATAACCCAATAAATTGCCTTATTTCTATTTAAATCAACCAAGCAATAGCAGGTTGGGAATATTTAGAACCTATCCCAAATAAAAGTTTATAGGGTCCCTGAAGAAGACTGTTGTCTCAAGTACTGGCACACCTTCAATAGCCTTGTAAATGTATAACAAAATGTATCCACCACCGTTCCACGCAAGGTTATTGGAATGTTAGTATCCTTCAATGCCGGTTAAATATTGAATACAAATGACCACATACATCGAAACGAATACTGGATTCGCAAACCTACACAGAATTAAGGTCCATGCTGGATTGTAACAAAAAGAAAAGCATATTTCGAATTCAAACTTGGGGGAGGGTACTATGATCAGTAGGTGGTTGGTTTCGGAGGTAAAGGCCTATTGATGATTCTGTGAATGTGGTCACTTTGTACTCAGTTCAGGTCTGCACCTGATGTAGATAAAAGTTAATACTTAGTTATTTTACCCGGTTACTTCACAAAGTGATATCAAAAGGCATATGATCTTAACAGTCTAGCAATCTAAATTTATGATGAAAGTTGAATTGATCACCAGTGATTATCTTGTGGACCTGTCATTATTTTATCTATTTATTTATTTGTTTTTCAAAATCAGGCTCTACATAGATTCCATGACTCGATGTAATTCTACAAAATTCCGTGCAGATCTAAAGGTACGATTTGTCATTTGGATGGAGTTCAGAAGTGCACATTATAAATACCTGTAATTGCATACCAAAGTATTTTCATCTTAAGTCTCTTATAAACTTATTAAAAATGACTGGTGTATCTAACATTTCCTTAATTTGGTTGATGTTCCTAATAAACTATTGTCGATATAGCTAATCAATGTGATTAAGGCCCTACATTGTTCATCTACTGGTGTTATCAGCACACCGTTATCTACATTACATATCGGTGTTAGTGCGTTAAGTTGCAGATTATAATGATGCAAACCTTGAAGCCCGTGGTAACCTGTCATAATGAAAGGACAACAACAAACAGATGCATAAGACTTAAATATGTGAACTGGTAACAATTAAGCTAAATCCTGGCTGAATGCACTTACCATTTATCAGGCCGACATTCACAAACCTAATGGTAAACCCTGGCACTGCTCATACTCTCAGGGTCCACAGGTCTAACCATTAGACATACATGCTAGTGAGGGAAATACATTTGTAACAAAACGACCATGCACATATCTTCTGTATCTCTATACTGAACTTGGTTAGATAACTTACTAGGTATAAAACCATAGAACAACATACAGAGGTTTTGTAGTAGTTAGTCGAACAGTGATGCAGCCATGCGTGCTCAGTCAAAGTGAATGATAAAAACTTTCATAGGCAGTCCATTAGTACAAACTGACAATACAAAGTCATGCTAGAGTATACTTTTTACTTCTACTACTTGCAACAGCTCTAGATATGTAAAATATATAATAGCTGAATTCATTTAGATGCGGCACAGTCATTCTACTAAAAGCCATCATAAGATACAGGTTTTGGAATAGGGTCATTTACATAGCGGTGCATGATTGACTAACTGACCTGAGATCCGACTGTCTTTTTGTGTGACTTCTGCCCTCCCCGGGGCACCTCCTTGGCAGCCCGCAATACACCCCCCTTGGGCCGCTGTCCAGGAGCTGCGGCAGACGCTGCTGCCTTCTCTGTAAATAACTCGGCCACTAACTCGTACTGAAAAGCAGGGAAACATTGACAAATCACTTTTAGTAATGGATAGCAATGTTTTCTTCTAATCAAATGCACAACATATATTACCACATATAATTGCACAATGCAGCATGTGTTACATGATAAACATTATATTTTCTTCTATTCATCCTCTGGCAATATTTATAAGATTCAACCAACCGCAAGATTGCATTTTTACATCGACAAATGAATGCATAAACCCCACCTTTTACAGACTATGTACAAAGTTTGGAAATTGTCTGATACCTGACTAGCTTTGAGAATGTTGACGTGTTCTTCAAGAACAGTGTCTCTGTTCTTCTCCAGGAAGCCGTTCATGGAGTATTCTACCTTGTCGGCAAAGTGGTGGATGACGAAGGAGGTCTGCGACGTGCGCGGTTTGGAGAAATGCTTTGACTTGCCATGTTTGTCGTAGAGCTTCATGCACCAGTTCTGATCAGAACCCCGTGGGAGCTAGAGAAAGAAAAACTCACAATAATTTGAATGATGAATACATATTATATATCTTACCTGATTTTGGTGTCTATGTATAATCCATCTACATTACCTCTGGGACGACCCTCTATAACTAAGAAAATGGTACACATGTAATAATGTGAAGTTTAACATTACTTCCATAATTGATTCTTAATATTAAGTTTGTAACCATTTTTTCTACCCACCTTACACTCTTCATCCAGCATGTCAAGGATTCCCAGTTTGCCCTCTATGAGGTCAATGGCGGGCTGATTGTCGTAGAAGTCAATGAAGGACCATTGAATCTCCTCCCTAACATACTCCTCCTGCTCCAGTTTAAACACGTGCTGAAGACCAGAATATGTACCACCATATAAGAAAAGCTGTATTTCACATCAATCACTTTAAATGCATCATAACGAATCACCACTTGTATCACTTTATGGTAGATTAAAACACAAATGATTTTTATTAAATTTTAAACGGATTGATTGCTTTAATACATGTACAATATATGAATAAGAATAAAGAATCCTTTATGCTCTTGAAGCTAAATTCTGGAAAAATTAATCTAAAAAAATGCCCTGGAATAGTTGCACAAGTTTATTTCATTATCTAGAAGTATGATTTATGTGTGAGTCCAGAGAAATTGATGATGCCTCACCAAACAGAATTGTTGTTGTAGTTTCTCATTCGCATAGTTGATACAGAACTGTTCAAAACTGTTTGTTTCAAACGTCTCAAATCTGTTAACAAATTAGATATATTCCATTAATTGAAAACTGTAGTGGATGACTGGGTGAGGGGTGCAACTCACCACTTGTTATGGATTTACAATTTTATCAATATTCAACTGACTTCAGTAACATCATAATCTAATACCGTAATCTCCCGTGTATAAGGCGCAGCTCGCGTATAAGGCGCATCCCCAACTAAGAGAATGCAATTCCACATATAAGGCGCACCTCTTAGGGCAGATTTTTGTTAATTTAGTACTGTTCTATAGTAAAATTACCCCCCCCCCTATAAGGCGCACCCCAACTCAAGGCAATGTCCCTCCCACGTATAAGACCCAGCAGCATTTTGTTTGGCGTATAAGACGCGCCTTATACGTGGGAGATTACGGTAGATGATTTACAGACAAAATATAATGTTCATTAATTGATCCAAATTCATGAAGCATATTTTTCTCTTTTCCCAATGTTTAACTAACTTACCCGTAGATGTCTAGGACACCAATGAATTTGCTGTGTTTTGAGGTACTCGTCAATCCCTTATTGATCATATCGACGATCCAGTCAAACAACTGGGCATAGATGTGTTTTGCCAGAGCATCTCTAGCAAAGTAGGCCTGGAAGTAGAAGATTGCATTACTAGTAAATTTTGTACTAGCGAATATATGCGTCTCTGCTACATATATATAAGGTTATCCTCAATCTCAAATGTGGAATGCAGGAGGTGTGATAGCCTGCCAATCCGACTACCCGTGCAGCGAGGGGAGAGGAAGGACTGGGATGGAGCCTTTTATCATAATCGGTAGAAGATGTATACACTCATCTTCAAACTGAAATGTTTAATACCTCGATTATACGCAGGACCATGATTTCTGGTCGATGTCATCAGCTGTACATAAGGAATTGCCTGTGTATAAGCCATTGCCTATACCGGGAATTACCGCAGAAGTGTACATACCACAAAACCCATAATGATAAGAGGCTAATTGTGGCTCATAGAGGAAGATCTGTAGTAAACTTTTGGCTCGTATGTGAAGATGGTACATCAGCAGGGTAATTCAATGGTCATTTATTTCAGTATTTTAAAAGGCAGACCCACCTGTGAGACAGTGAGCGGCTTTGTGAGCACCTCGGTGGCCGTAACAATCTTACGGTTACACAGCCACATTCGTATCTGTTCTTGATCGATGCCAAACAGCTCTGACATGATCGGTAAATGCTTGTCTGATTTCTGGAATTGATAACATGTGAAGATTCAAATTGACGACTATTACTTGATATCCAAGATTTGACATATACAGGCGACTTCAGTTTCATAATATGACAATCTGATGACAGCAATTTAGGCTTGAAGAACACAAGTTCAGGATTAATCTGTACCATTCTACTTGTATATTTGAATAATGATATAGTTTAAGGTCTTTGATAGTGCTATGACTGGAACTTGTCATTAGACAATTAATATTTACTTGGTGCTACTTATTAGACAGTGAACCTATATAGAGCCATAGACATGCCTACATAGAACCACAGGGGACGAGCAAGTAGATCTTCCTGAGATTGTATGGTAGCACTAACTATCAAGTCAGAGACACCTATACATTAAGTGGGTTTATATTATAATAACAGCATGTGTTACTTACTGGGATGTAGCAGCTGTCCGCGTCTTTCTCACCCTCACTGACCAGAATGTTACCCATGTGAAGAACACCCGATACAATGCGGAATATTTCCATCTGTCTCTGCTCAGAGATTCCTGCCGGAATATTAGATCAAAATAAAACATACATATATGTGTTACATTTTTATTATCTTTACAGAGAAGAAAAAGATGTTTGTAAGGCCAAACCAAATTAAAACATTGGTCTATGGATTTCCCGCTCCTGATTTTCCTAAATGGAAATTTTATTTTTAATTGAAAAAAACTTTGTCTATGGATTCCGCCCACATCTTTTTCTGGAAAATTGATATTTTTTTTTTTTTTTTTTTTGCAAAGTCCTTACAGTGTCAACCAATAAAGATACAGCAACAGCAGACCACTCATTGGATAGGTAGAGGTCTCTAGATTTCAGTGTCTATTCTGCATTTAGCAACCAAAATACTAGTAGACATAAATTTGAGAAAAGGAGCAAAAAAAAAAAAAAATCGCCCTCTTCACATCTTTGATATTGAAAATCCATAGACAAATAATTTTTTTTAGAAAAATAAAATAAAAATTTCGCCCTCCCGCTCCAGTTTTCAAAAATGAAAATCCATAGACCAATTATTTTATTTCGTGTGGCCTAATGTTTTTCGGTTTATTGGGAAAAAAGTAGGGTTGGGATGAAGTAAACTTACCTAGCAGGGTCATTGCATCACGGGTGGCTTGGAATTCATCAGCGTCATCTACAGCGTCAATGTAAGGCGCCTCGCCTTGGTTTGTGTACAAGAAGATGTCGGGGTGATCTGGAAAGCAGAGAAATTTGTCATTATTTATCTTCATACTCTCCCTCTATACAGGGGTATTCGCTAAAATGTGTGTAGCTGCCATGATATGCAGAAAAGGATATCATAACTACCTGGAAAATTTCTTTACTTAAACTGGCGAAAGGTCACAACTTGTACTTTCACAACCTCTGCTAGTTATATTGCCATTATCAAGTCCACAAGAACAATCCAATATATTTACCCAGATGGTAGTTTTCAAACTCAGGAAGATCTACTGCTGAACACAATTGGTAGAATATGTGGTAGTTTCTCTCCTCTGCAGCCTGGAAGACGACTCTATTAAGACGAGAAAATATTTCATAAGCTATGAAGATGTGCAGTTATCATACGTCTTTTGACAGAGTGAGTATCTTTAATATCGATAATAAACTTTAATAAGTTAATAAACTTACCGAGATTTCTCCAGTAGGTAGGTTCGCATGTTTGCCCCAACGATTTTGTCTTGTTTACTAAATCCAATCTCAATATATTTTCCGAAACGACTGCTATTATCGTTTCTCGTTGTCTTGGCATTACCAATTGCCTGCAGATAGAAGGTATCATAAAAGATTTCTTTTAGCTTTAAATGAAGAATCAAGATGATGGTAGGTGATATCTAAAGGGGAACACTATAAATGATTATTTCTTCAATTAACTATTCCTTTTTTGTTTACCAGTATAACATACATTTCTTGTTTCAGTGTCGGTTTCTTGGAATTCATGGAAGCTTGGAATTTCTACTTTAACAAAATGAGAAACTGATGACATTTTTTTTTCTTTTTCCTTTTTGGCAAGGACTGGTGTTGCTATATCAATACAGGACTTAGTATAGGCTGCAAACAGTCTGTCTGGAGATACATTGTAGGAAAAACCATTAGAGTAACATGTCAATGATGACAGGAGGACCAAATTGAATCATTTCCACATGTAAGAGGAGCCTCACCTCCATGATGGGGTTGGAGGCCACAACCTTCTTCTCATTCTGCGTCTCAGCCTGAGCACCGCCCACTGTCGCGAAGTACCGCATGGCATACTTAGCTGATACCGTCTTACCAGCACCTGACTCACCGCTGACAATAATGGACTGGTTCTCATCAAAACTAAAACAAGGAAAGGAAAGGTCTTTTTTAATTTACGTGCAAAGATGCAACATCAATGATAGTATGTAAAACTGCATCCCAAGTATACCATACACCAAAAAGTGCTATTTCATATTTTAACAGTATTCAAGTATCAAACGTTTTTTTTTCTCTTTAAAGTTGGAATGTGGCCTTTTCTAGCTCTATCTGCTGGAGTATAGGGATGTCCTGAAAGACCACCATCCTTGTTCCTATAACTTGGTAGGCAAGGAGTTTAGTATATAGCATCATTATGGGCCACACTTAGCATCGCTCTCATTGTTCACACCATCACAATGTGGCCACTTTTCTCTTCAGTTTAATAAAGAAACCTGAAGTTTATACTGATTTGTTATTGTCATCACATAAGCAATGTCCTTCTCCAATCAGTTAAAAAGGGTCTGTGGAAAATAAGTCGTGGTAGGTTCTGGTCAGCCACTAAAAAACTTCAATGGTTATGGGAACACGTAAGTTTCATTGCAGGGGCCCTTGAGGTCAACGGAGAGCCACATATATCCTCAGTTAGATCAGATAAACTTTCCACATGCAGGATCAGGGACAAGCCAAAATAGTTTTTTGTTAATTTGACAATCAGGGGACAATACAAAATTCCAAAAGTTGAATTGAACTGATGGAGTAACCTGTGTTATCTTATTATGAGCAAGGTGTCCAGGTTAAGGCTAACGTTAAAGACACCCCAGAATGACCAATGAGGTGCGTGCTGGAGTCAATGCACGCTGCAAAAAATGACATGAAGCACAGAGCACATGCTGGAGTGAACAAAGCAGCTCTTACTCATCACGTGTAGTTTTTCTTTCTTTTTTGCCTCTGGAAACATCACAAGACAATTTCTTCATGTTTCTTTATAAGAAAACTACCCTCCCCAGCTCATCGATGTTCCTTGAGAACACTACCGGGTACCAAGATGTACATCCAATTTGAAGAACACTTTAGCAAAGTACATGTCTGTATTTTGTATGTGTTGGAGTGCCAGAAATTTTGAGGTACTGGATCCATGTGTTAACAAACAAAAAAAAATGCCGATACATTTGTCAATCCTGTAATAGCTGCTGCTGAACATCTAGAAGACATTATATTAAAATGTCACAGGTGAAGGACTCAGTCCTAAGGAGATGCCTCAATGTCAAATATCAAATGTCAATTGACAATGTAAGTTCAATATATAACTGTGTCAGGTGCAGGTTATTTATATATATATATATATATATATATATATATATATATATATATATATATATATAAGATGGAGCAGGTTAGGTCTAAGACCTAAAAGACCTGAGTTTTTAATGCAATTTTCAATGCTATTTTCAATTCAATTTTCAATATTCAATCAGATATTGACAAATAGTGAGTGATTACTGACATATGTTGATGAACTGCTGACCAAT
The DNA here is from genome assembly GCA_949317995.1 of Acholoe squamosa. Classification (NCBI taxonomy): domain Eukaryota; kingdom Metazoa; phylum Annelida; class Polychaeta; order Phyllodocida; family Polynoidae; genus Acholoe; species Acholoe squamosa. The sequence goes on along the minus strand of OX439036.1, from coordinate 84,071,035 downwards.
AATGAGCAATTACTAACATGTATTGACTAATTGCTGACAAATAGTGCATTATTACTGATATATTTTAACAAATAGTGAGTAATAACTAACAATTATATTGACTAATTGCTGACAAATAGTGCATTATTACTGACATATTTGGACTAATTACTGACAAAAAGTGAGTAATTACTGACAAAAAGTAAGTAATTACTAACATAAATTGACTAATTGCTGACAAATAGTGCATTATTACTGACATATTTGGACTGATTACTGACAAAAAGTGAGTAATTACTAACATAAATTGAATAATTGCTGACAAATAGTGCATTATTACTGACATATTTGTTGACAATGCATCATGGCATCCATAAAAGGGTTAACTGCACATCAATGCCTTGTCTATCAATAAAGGTTTGACTGTGCATCAATGCATCATGCTATCCCTAAGGGGTTAACTGTGTATCAATGCATCATGCCATCCATAAAGGGTTAAGTGCATCAATGCATCAGGTTATCCATGAAGGGTTAAATGTGCATCAATGCATCATGCCATTCATAAAGGGTCAACTGTGTATCAATGCATCATGGCACCCATAAAGGGTTAAAGTGCATCAATGCATCATGCCATTCATGAAGGGTTAAAGTGCATCGATGCATCATGTTATCCATGAAGGGTTAAATGTGCATCAATGCTTTGTAACATCCATAAAGGCTTAACTGTGCATCAATGCATCATACTATCCATAAAGGGTTAACTGTGCATCAATGCATCATGCTATCCATAAAGGGTTAACTGTGCATCAATGCTACATGCCATTCATAAGGCTTAAAGTGAATCAATGCATCATGCCATTCATAAAGGGTTAAAGTGAATCAATGCATCATGCTATCCATAAAGGGTTAATGTGCATCAATGCATCATGCTATCCATAAAGGGTTAATTGTGCCTCAATGCATCATGCTATCCATAAAGGGTTAACTCTGCATCAATGCTACATGCCATTCATAAAGGCTTAAAGGGAATCAATGCATCATGCCATTCATAAAGGGTTAAATGTGCATCAATGCATCATGCCATTCATAAAGGGTTAAATGTGCATCATGCTATCCATAAAGGGTTAACTGTGCATCAATGCATCATGCTATCCATAAAGGGTTAACTGTGCATCAATGCATCATGCTTTCCATAAAGGGTTAACTGCATCAATGCATCATGCTATCCATAAAGGGTTAACTGTGCATCAATGTATCATGCTATCCATAAAGGGTTAACTGTGCATCAATGTATCATGCTATCCATAAAGGGTTAACTGTGCATCAATGTATCATGCTATCCATAAAGGGTTAATGTGCATCAATGCATCATGCTATCCATAAAGGGTTAACTGTGCATCAATGTATCATGCTATCCATAAAGGGTTAACTGTGCATCAATGCTACATGCATGTCTAAGACCATAGAATAATAAAAACACACATTAAAACACAATTTAAAACACAGAATGACGTCAACATTTTCAATTAAACACCATAGAACGGAGAGGTGAAAAGGCCTTGATATATTCAGTCCTGAGTTATTTGGGTACAAGTGCTCTCTGATAGCTATCAGTGTAGCATGCTGGAAATCAGCTCAAGAAAGGGCTGCACACATTCTACATCCTGCAATATCGGTATATAGAGGACCTATATGTACCCCCTCCCCCTCACACACACACAGAGACCGGCTGGACACTGTGTGAAGGTATGTACATTATATATGTAGGTGGCCTTTAGTGGGTTAATTACAGTCAGGCAGACGACCGGACACTCCCCAGGCACGTGTGTGGACGCCTACTCCTAATATAACAAGGGGTCCATGGTTAGGAGATTATGTTAAGGATTCAATTGAAAATTTAGAATCTAAGATCTATGATCAAGAGGCCCGTGTTAAGGATGCAATTGAGAGGATTCAATTTAGGATCTGTCATCTATGATCAAGATATTAGGGTTTCATATTTAAATTTGACGATCAATTCTGAGTTTAATATCAATTCTAAAAGCAGTTAAATTGCAGTGCGTTTCCCGGATTAGAAATTTGTCCCATATTTTCGGCAAAGTAAACACAGTAAAGCTGTAATGCCGTGCATATTCATATCATGTTCTAAGAAGTATAGAATTGATTTACAACATTTTTAATATGATAGTAGATCAAAATTTTCAGAACAAATATTATTTTAATACGGAATCTAAAAGCCCTTCATATGTTGTGTGTTTTGCAATTTATTAATCTATAACATACTTTCAGGAAAGTAAACACAGCAATGCTGTAATGCCGTGCATATTCCTATGATGATCAAAGGAAAAAAGATCATTATATATGAACTCTATGGCCTTTGGAATGGACCTATACTTAAATATATGCTCTGATTGTGGTGCTTCCTCGCTCTCCATATAAAATCCTGCCCCATTGCTATAGTATGGAGTAAACCTATGCCTGGATTAAAATATGCAAATAAGGAATGTGTGTGAGGGTTGGGAGTATTGTGGTGGTGGTATTGGTGGTGGTGGTGTCACAATGGTCACTAACATCCATCTGATAACTTTTGAAGATCAAAATTGACCATATATGGCCTGGATCCCTGTGATTCCTTAAACCAAGATGGCCGACACACAAGAAAAACAAAAGAATTAGGTAGTGGAGGTGTCCCAATGGTCACTAACATCCATCTGATAACTTTTGAAGATCAAAATTGACCATATATGGCCTGGATCCCTGTGATTCCTGAAACCAAGATGGCCGACACACAAGGAAAACAAAAGAATTAGGTAGTTGAGGTGTCCCAATGGTCACTAACATCTATCTGATAACTTTTGAAGATCAAAATTGACCATATATGACTTGGATCCCTGTGTTTCCTAAAACAAAGATGGCCGACACACATGGAAAACAACAAAATTGGGTAGTTGAGGTCCCCCAATGGTCACAAACATCCATCTGATAACTTTTGAAGATCGAAGTTGACCATATACGGCACATGGCTATTGTATTATTGACCAATGGGAGGTATCCCTGGCATATACTGCGGAGTCGGGGGCTGAAGGTGTTAGTCATAGTGCCGTCGGGGTCTAATGGCGGCCCCCAGCTGATAATGGCTATGTGAGCTATATGGCCTGGATCCCTGTGTTTCCGAAAACCAAGATGGCCGACACACATGGAAAACAATAAAATTAGGTACTTGAGGTGTCCCAATGGTCACTAACATCCATCTGATAACTTTTGAAGATCGAAGTTGACCATATATGGCCTGGATCCCTGTGTTTCCTAAAACAAAAATGGCCGACATATATTGAAAAAAAAAAAAAAAAAGAATTAGGTAGTTGAGGTCTTTCAATTGTCACTAACAGCCATCTCATAACTTTTGAAGATCAAAATTGACCATATATGACCTGGATCCCTGTGATTCCTGAAACCAAGATGGCCGACACACATGGAAAACAACAAAATTGGGTAGTTGAGGTCCCCCAGTGGTCACTAACATCCATCTGATAATTTTTGAAGATCAAAGTTGACCATATATGGCCTGGATCCCTGTGTTTTCTAAAACAAAGATGGCCGACACATATTGAAAAAAAAAAAAAAAAGAATTAGGTAGTTGAGGTCTTTCAATGGTCACTAACAGCCATCTCATAACTTTTGAAGATCAAAATTGACCATATATGACCTGGATCCCTGTGATTCCTGAAACCAAGATGGCCGACACACATGGAAAACAACAAAATTGGGTAGTTGAGGTCCCCCAGTGGTCACTAACATCCATCTGATAACTTTTGAAGATCGAAATTGACCATATATGGCCTGGATCCCTGTGTTTTCTAAAACAAAGATGGCCGACACATATTGAAAAAAAAAAAAAAAAATTAGGTAGTTGAGGTCTTTCAATGGTCACTAACAGCCATCTCATAACTTTTGAAGATCAAAATTGACCATATATGACCTGGATCCCTGTGATTCCTGAAACCAAGATGGCCGACACACATGGAAAACAACAAAATTGGGTAGTTGAGGTCCCCCAATGGTCACTAACATCCATCTGATAACTTTTGAAGATCGAAATTGACCATATATGGCCTGGATCCCTGTGTTTCCTAAAACAAAGATGGCCGACATATATGGAGAACAATAAAATTAGCTAGTTGAGGTGTCCCAATGGTCACTAACATCCATCTGATAACTTTTGAAGATTAAAATTGACAATATATGAGCTGGATCCCTGTGTTTCCTAAAACAAAGATGGCCGACACACATGGAAAACAATAAAATAGGCTAGTTTAGGTCTCCCAATGGTCACTAACATCCATCTGATAATTTTTGAAGATCAAAGTTGACCATATATGGCCTGGATCCCTGTGTTTCCTAAAACAAAGATGGCCAACACACATGGAAAACAATAAAATAGGCTACCGTAATCTCTCGCGTAGAAGGCGCAGCCCGCGTAGAAGGCGCACCCCCAACTCAGGGAAGGCAGATCCGCATAGAAGGCGCATCTGCTGCTCCTGAGTCTAATATTTGAAAAACCCGCGTATAAGGCGCACCCCTAACTCAAGGAGCATGGTCCACTCAAAGGACCCAACCCTAAGGGGCATTTCAAATATTGTCTGCATTTATCAATACCCCAACTGGTCATGTATTTTCTTTATCCAAAGAAAAGGTGTAGTCTATACCATTGTGGTCTATATACCCTTAAACTGCTGAATGAAACATGCCATTCTGCTCACCATAAAAGTGTTTGGAAATGTGTGTTCACTCCACTCACTGAGAGCTTTGTTAATTACACTATTGACCTTTTAATCAAGAGAATCCATGCAGCATTATAATCAATAATCCTGCCATAGTGTGTGCTGCCACCTGGTGTTGTATGAGCTGTATGTCATTCTCTATTCTCTACATTACAAACTACTGGTATCCAAGCATGCCATGTCTCTAGAAGACGGGCCTATTTCCCTGTTATAACAGTGTGAGCCTAGATAATCAATGGGAGGGTATGATATGAACAAATAACAAATTTGGTTTGAACCTGTCTTATCTATAACTTGTTAACAAATAATGCAAATCAGAGGATTATTTCTTTCAAAAAATGAACAGTATTGTACCTTTCAAAATGATGCCAAATAACATCAGTTTTGGGCCATATGAAGACAATTGGCATCAATAGTAGTTAATGAGTTAAATGATTCCTAGAATAACACCAGGTGGCAGCACACACTATGACAGGATTATTGATTATAATGCTGCATGGATTCTCTTGATTAAAAGGTCAATAGTGTAATTAACAAAGCTCTCAGTGAGTATAGTGTACACACATTTCCAAACACATTTATGGTGAGCAGAATGGCATGTTTCATTCAGCAGTTTAAGGGTATATAGACCACAATGGTATAGACTACACCTTTTCTTTGGTTAAAGAAAATACATGACTCTGTGTACATCTTTCTGATTTGGAAAGTGGAGGTACCCCGCATATAAGGCGCACCCCCAACTGGAGGCAATTACCCTCCCGCGTATAAGACCCAGTCTCGATCTGATTCGCGTATAAGACGCGCCTTATACGCGGGAGATTACGGTAGTTGAGGTCTCCCAATGGTCACTAACATCCATCTGATAACTTTTGAAGATCAAAATTGACCATATATGACCTGGATCCCTGTGATTCCTGAAACCAAGATGGCCGACACACATGGAAAACAACAAAATTGGGTAGTTGAGGTCCCCCAATGGTCACTAACATCCATCTGATAACTTTTGAAGATCGAAATTGACCATATATGGCCTGGATCCCTGTGTTTCCTAAAACAAAGATGGCCGACACATATGGAAAACAATAAAATAGGCTAGTTGAGGTCTCCCAATAGTCACTAACACCCATCTGATAATTTTTGAAGATCAAAATTGACCATGTATGGCCTGGATCCCTGTGTATCCTAAAACAAAGATGGCCGACACATATGGAAAACAATAGAATTAGGTAGGTGAGGTCTTTCAATGGTCACTAATATCCATCTGATAACATTTGAAGATCAAAATTGACCACAAATGACCTGGATCCCTGTGTTTCCTAAAACCAAGATGGCTGACACACATGGCAAACAATAAAATTGGGTAGTTGAGGTGTCCCAATGGTCACTAACATCCATCTGATAACTTTTTAAGATCAAAATTGACCATATATGGCCTGGATCCCTGTGTTTCCGAAAACCAAGATGGCCGACACACATGGAAAACGGTCCCAAGACTCCAAATAATCCAATGCCACGCCACTTAAAACTCCTTAAAAAGTGCATCATACTTATGTGTACATGTATACATAAATATACATGTAGGTGGCCTTTAGTGGGTTAATAGTCAGTGGTGCTGAGAAATGCACCACCAGCAGAAGAGAACCACATGGTGCTGGGGGAGGTGGTGGCAGGCAGGTATGGGGCCACCACAGGAGCATAGCCACCACCACTATTCAGAGGTGGGTGGGGGGGGGGGGTATATATACTATATACCATGGCTCTGCCTGAGGTGTCCAGGGCTACCACCACTCTGTCCCCAGGGTCTACAATAATAGGTCCACCAACACCACCACTGCCACCACTTCTATGCTTGACTGATTTGCAGATTTTAATCCAGGTATAGGCATACTCAATACTGTACCTATGACAGGATTATACATGGAGAGCGAGGAAGCACCACTATGAGAGCTTGTATTTAAGAATGGGTCCCCTCCTATAGCCGTTCATTCCTAAGAATGAACGGCAATAAGGTGCATCATACTTATGTGTACATGTATATATATATATATGTAGGTGGCCTTTCGTGGGTTAATGGATGCATGCATGTGGGTGGCTTGCATGTAGCGATCCTTCTAAATGGTTAAAGTGACCATGTATCAGGCATAAGTTTATGTGTCCCACCAATACCCACCCCTATTATGAGGTGATTGGGTGCTGGGTGGTGCAGGGGGGGGGGTCTGACAGTATACTATTACAAGGTGATTAGGAGGAGGGTGAGAACTGTAGGCAGGGAGAGCAAGCTGTAGCCTCTCTGTAGGCGAGATCTGAGTGGGTAGCTTTCTCAGCTAACTGAAATGACCTTAGCAAGGAGGGTAGTATCACCCTGTTACGACTAGTCTTATAAGAACAAAATGAACCAACAAAATATGACAAAATAGTAAAACGAAGCTTTGTATACACTTTCAAAATTAAGATGAATAATGTGTCCATATAAGCCATATAAAACAGTTGTAATTTGGCTAAATTTCTATACAGAAATTATCAAATAAGGTAATTTACTATTGCACAGGTCGACTCAAGGGTTATTGGACTGTCCGATTTGGTGTGCAATCGACCTCCCATGTGAATACAATGGAGATGCTAAGGGCATCTCCAATAAATACATCTACATATAAATGTTGTGCAAGTAACCCGACCCCCCCCCCCCGCCCCAATTAATTAAGGGCCCCAAAGTTTCTGTGAGATCTGGGGATGCACTAGCAATGTCACCAATGTGCCTATATTACTTTCCCTCTGCACCTCTTGCTACATTTGTACACTTTGTGTACAATCATTGGGCGTTGGATGATTTCTATGTCACTCATACCTGGACATGTTTTTAAACGCCTCCTCAGCGACTGCGAAGACGTGTGGTTCGAGGGCATGCATGTCCTGGCCCTGGTAGGCCTGGATGGTGTCGATGTCATAGATGGGCAGTGACTGGTACGGGTTAATAGCCACCAGCACAATACCTGGATAAGGCAGGGAAAACTGGTATAGGATATAATAGTGAAATGTCCAAAATGAGGTATATTATGGGTCATTTATAAATAGGATTCCAGAATGATAAAATCCTTATGATTTATGCACAATTTTCATTTCTGATTCTGCAATTTCATTTCTAGCGTTATCGTAATCATATTCATTTGGCTTTGATGAAATTCTTTAGACCAGTATGAAGGCACCAATATCAGTGCTTAACACTCTGGTCAGAGTTACTGTTTTGGAATATACCATATTTTCTTTCTCTGCAATTATATATCAAGTAAATTTCTGATGATATCATTGTTTCAAGGCACATTCACTTACCACAATATGTGTAGATGTCATTTCGTTCACAGAAGCGTACTTGCAAGTTGTAAAGGACTGCAAATACAAGGCGATTATCACGTTATTTCAGTAGTGACTATATATAATTTTGTCTAATTGGCTTTCAGATGAGCATTACTAATAACTATAAAAATGACAATCATTAATGAAAAGACACATATTTTTAATAACCACATACTTTTTCATGGGCGATATATTTTAACATTTTTGGTATACAACCTTTACAGAAAGTGTACTCTATGGCAATTTGGAGACTAGGACTAGGTCTGTTTTTTTTCCCTCTATGGAGAGGGAGGTCTCGGTGGAGGAGACCCATCAAAGAGTTAACATGAAAGGGCCCCTCTTGGTCGGCACTGATAAGAAGAGGCCAGGGTTGGCTGTTGTACCTTTGGTCTCAAAGTCTGACAGTATCAGTCGCGGCTTCTTCATGTCCAAACCATTAATTAACACATGGGCTTACGCTCAATGTAGCAAACTAATTTAACTATACGATACATGTATGGTGCTTTTAGTGTTCAGCATCTTCACTAATCTATTAAATTACCCATGGTCATTACCACTATAGGATGGAACAAATGCTTCATATGCAATATTCCATGTTGATTTATATTTTCTACTTCGCAACAATAGCTAAAACTGTGGTTGATTTATTACCCTTTTATTTTTTCACTGTGCCACCAGCATTTCACTACTACCGTATTCTCCCGCGTAGAAGACGCGCTGCACGTATAGGACGCACCCCAAACTCAGCAAAGGCATTTTCGCGTATAAGACCCACCTCTTAGGGCTCAATTTTGTAAATTCAGTACTGTTCTATAGTAAAAATACCCCTCGTATAAGACGCACCCCCAACTTGAGGAAATCCTATAAGACGCAGTAGGGATTTATTTGGTGTAGAGGACGCGTCTTATACGCGGGAGTTTATGGTACATGACATGTGTGGTCTTATACGAGACCTTACCCTGAACTATAACACAACAATAACACTCATGCTCCAGTGAACCATGTGGTAGTAGTAACGACTCATGGTGAATTAACCCCACGTGTGTGTTTATTGTATGGTAAGGGGTATAGCCGCTGACTCACAGACCTTACACGAGTAACAATGTCAAGACATGTCTGGGACGGCAGTTATTAATGATGGGAGAGTAGTGGTGGGGGGGGGGGTAGGGTTAATGCTGGCCCACATTAAAATCAGGTGAACACATGAACTGTTCAATAATGCACCCATCCACACTGTCTGGTGGAATTTAATATAGGTTATCTACGTTTGAAATATGTTTGAATGGTGTCTGTCCTGACTCCTGAGCTGGTTCGGTAAAATTCAATAAACAAAATTCACCACAGCTATAAGCCTTACTCTTTATTGAGGAACATCCTACAGATGGCACAATGAGGGTTATGGTTGATTAACAACTGCGCCTCATACTTGGGGTATTACGGCAAAAGAAATTCTGCAAATGGCACCTCACAATGACCCCACAAAAAAAGCTCACATCTGTTGACAGGTAGAGAAGGTAGAGATACAAAAGAACGGTTTATATATCGATTTAGACGTTCAATGATTTCGAGTTGTTGTGTTGTTTTTTATAGTTTTTTTTTAAATAGGGTCCTGGATCCTGATTTCTACCAGTAGAACATGAATTACCATAATCTCCCACGTAGAAGGCGCAGCTCGCGTAGAAGGCGCACCCCCAACTCAGAGAAGGCTGGGTCATGTAGAAGGCGCTGAATTTTGTAAGATCAGTACTTTTCTATTATAAAAAAAAAACGTGCATAAGGCGCACCCCCAACTCAAGGCAATTTTAGTCCCACGTATAATGCGCACTGCTAATCTGATTCGCGTATAAGACAGCCTTCTACACGAGAGATTACGGTAATCCCACAAGTATGGTACATCAAATATCACATTGCCTTTACTATTTCACTAACGTGATATCACCTAAGAGATGTACATTAATGTATGCTTAGTCTTATGCCTCACTAAGTCTCATCGTGTGCTTCCGGGAGTCAGTAGGTGTGAGTTAAGTGCCAGAGTCCTGAGGTGCTCAGAGTTGATCTGACCTACTCAGTATTGATTTAGCCTATAGTGGGTGGGCTGGGCGGCGCACCCTATTGACCCAGCTCACCTGTGGGACTACTACAGTCGTCTACAGTACATAGCCACTCCCACACCTTTAGTAAATATGAGCCACTGAGAGTGACTCCTCCCTCAAAGTCAGATCAAGGCACCCATTTCCAGCCATCGTTCTCATTTCTATTCGGTCTTTCTATATCAACAATGTAGAATATTTCTAAGAGCCTTTTTCCTCTGATTTTTCTGTTATCTGACATGACGCTAGACCCCATTTTTCCCTCAATGTTCCACGACATATACTTTGATAAAAACCATGATGAATAGGGCGCATCTTGAAAACAAATGCTAAGAGCATTGCTAACAACATTGAAAACAAATGCCTAGATCATTGCCTTCAGTGTTTCCTTTGACAGTTTAGCTAACCTATCCTATATTTCTAGCCAAAATGTATGCCCGTGTGGCACAATATCTGACCAATGAGTGGGAGAAATTGCTGGATTTAGTTTGATTGTAGTGTTGAGACTTCACCTCATGCTGCCTAATAGATGTTTGTCATGGAATCATAGCAGCACAGCCCACTGATTTCTGCTATAAACAAAGCCTCGCCGTCCTCACTAGACGTACCTTGGGCCTCTTGGCTATTTGTTTGCTATATGATAATGAGCAGTAGGTTTACATTACGTACAGATCAACTTACTCGGGGGCTGCCATATTAGACTTACCGATTCTTGCACTGTTGCAGTAGACATTGCTCTCTCAGTTATGTTTACCCCCACAGGGGTCCCCTTTCCAAAATCATGCATACCGTAATCTCCCGCGTAGAAGGCGCGTCTTATACGCGAATCAGATCGTTCATGGGTCTTATACGCGGGAGGTAAATTGCCTTGAGTTTGGGGTGCGCCTTATACGCGGGTTTTTCCAACATCTCATTTGGGAAAATGTGCCGATGACAGCTTGAACTCATAGCGCCAGCACCGCGGCAGACCAGGAGGTGTCGACGCGCTCGCCGTGGATAAGGCCCACCATGCGCCGATGACAGCTTGAACTCATATAGCCAGCAATTCGGCAGCCCGGTCGCTGTAGATTTGCTCAGCGGGTTTGACGCCGACCGTCACACCGTGTGCCGATGACAGCTTGAACTCATATAGCCAGCACCGTGGCAGACCGGTCGCTGTTGATTTGCTCGCCGTTTTTTTAACGCCGACCGTGCGCCGATGACAGCATCGACTCATAAAGCCCTCACCGCGGCACCCCGGTCCATGTACGCCGACCGTGTGCCGATGACAGCTTGAACTCATAACACGAGCAGCGCGGCAGACCGGGAGGTGTCGACGGGCGCTCGGCGGGTTTGACGCCGACCGTGTGCCGATGACAGCTTGAACTCATATAGGGGGGTGGGGAGGGGGGGCGCCTTCTACGCGAAACAGCCCCCCTGTGAGTTGGGGGGGGGGGCGCCTTATACGCGGGTTTTTCCAGAAATCGATCCAGAGGAGGTATGTGCGCCTTCTACGTGAAAAGAAACGGATTAGTATGGAAAAAAAGGAAACGTGTACTGACAGCATTTTTTGGAGTTGCAAGCCGCGTCAGGGGCCGGGAGCATAGCGACCGTAGCAACTCCATAATGTTTTCGGTTTTCTCCCTGTCACCTTTGATGTCATTGGTGACGTCATGCTGCCTCAGTGACGTCACCCACAGTGGCTAGCGATGGAGTGGCAACTCCTATCCGTGGTCCTTGCCACATTTTTCTTGTTTTATTTAATTTCAATTTTCTGCTTGCTAGACCTTGGTCACATCTACAGTCATATGGGGATCAGGATTATTGATCGCCTTGGGCAGTTACCCAGCAGTCAATAGGACTTTTGTTTCCATCATGATGCTCAGACCATTAACAATGAACTCAACAAATGCCAACAACCCCCTCCGCTGCCATTCCTCTCATGATGATTATGGACAATATTCATCATTAGGGATCATTGGCAGTGCTTAAGCAACAGAATGCTCTGAATCTATACCTTGAATTCAATGCTAGTCTGTCAATTGCTTTATTGACGTTTCAATATTTGTCTTTGCTGGCAGTGATTTATATGCAAACCCATTGATTCCATTCCTGATGGATTCACAGAAAAGAATTGTATAAAGAAGTTCAACTAAAGCAATCCATCCGCCTGTCTGTTGTTTCAACGCGAAATTATTCAAGGGGAATTGGGGATAGATGTTGTTTTACTTTGCTGGTAAACGAAATTCACCATGTCGGGATAAATTTTAATCAGCATCTAGTGGCCCGGTTCACAGAGACAGCAGTCTGTAGCACAGGATGGGCGGGGGATGGGGTAGAGGCAGGGAATATAGTCACTGTGTGGGTCCGAGGTGTGGGTAGAGCTCAAATAGAATGGGGCAGAGGGCAGAGTTAACGGTAGGAAAGGATATATGTATGGTATGGAGTAGAGGGCAGACTGTGGGTAGAGGTTGAGTATGGAGTAGAGGGCAGACTGTGGGTGGAGGTGGGGTATGGAGTATAGGACAGACTGTGGGTAGATGTAGATAGAGGATGGAGTAGAGGGCAGACTATGGGTAGAGGTAGGTAGATGATGAAGCAGACGGCAGACTGGGTGCAGGGAGAGGATGGAGTAGAGGGCAGAGTGTGGGTAGAGGTAGGAGATGGAATAGAGGACAGACCGTGGGTAGAGGTAGGTAGAGGACGGACCAGAGGGCAGACTGTGGGTAGAGGCAGGGGAGTGCGTAGAGGGCAGACTGTGGGTGCAGGTAGAGGATGGAGTAGAGGGCAGAATGTGGGTAAAGGTAGGTAGATGATGAAGGTGAGGGCAGACTTGGTGCAGGTAGAGGATGAAGTAGAGGGCAGAGTGTGGGTAGAGGTAGGTAGATGATGAAGCAGAGGGCAGACTGGGTGCAGGTAGAGGAGGGAGTAGAGGGCAGAGTGTGGGTAGAGGTAGGAGATGGAATAGAGGACAGACCGTGGGTAGAGGTAGGTAGAGGACGGACCAGAGGGCAGACTTTGGGTAGAGGCAGGGGAGTGCGTAGAGGGCAGACTGTGGGTGCAGGTAGAGAATGGAGTAGAGGGCAGACTGTGGGTAGAGGCAGGGATGGGGTAGAGGGCAGAATGTGGGTGCAGGTACATAGGGATGGAGGTAGAGGTAGGTAGAGGGTGAAGTAAATGGGCAGATTGTGGGTGCAGGTAGATGGAGGTAGGGATGGAATAGGGGCATAGGAGGTTGGAGGGGATCACGTCAAGTTTGAGGTTGTGGAGTACAAGCGGAATACAAGTGCAGGGTACCACTGTCACTAGTATCTCTTCTAAAATGGATTCATGAATCAATACTTTCTTTACAGGGTATACTTCATTCTAATACCACAAATCCTATTACAAAGGTACGTTATAACACTGGTGGGCGAAGTCAGAGTGCATTATCCTGAATGCTGCATTCTGATTGGCTGATTGACCGTGCATTATCTAGATGGATAATGCACTCCTGGCAAATGAGTGTTAACTTCATCTCACCTTTAGACTTCACAATTGATATTCATTTGTTGTCAGGTGGCTGATGGGTGATTTTTCTGTGTTATAACGGGAATAATGCACTTGGTCATGGCTGTGGTCATGCTCTAGACTGTATTGAGACATCTCGGGGCCCAAAGCTGTATAACGCACTACAGGAAATTCATGAAAAAAAAAATAGCAGCATTTTTTGGGCATCCCTTTGCGTTTTTGAGTGAACTATACCTACATCACTGAGCTATACTATAGGATCGCCTAGAAGATGCACAGATAGCAAAAGAGTGCATTTAGCCTTTGATCCGATCAGTATACCTGTACATGTATTGGTGGAGGTGAGGTGAGGATGCCATATTAGGGGCACCGACTACAGTAGGCTATGACTCATTTCATAATTCACCATTACTGAAGGCTTTAAACAAAAGATGTATCTGTTATTGAATAACTGGGTATAAAACATTGTAGTGGAGGACTGACGGGTGGTTCTGTGGCTGAAGGACTATTGGATTTCGCAAAATTTCCGTCTGTTCTGAGTGTGGATATCAGATTATTTGAGACCACTTTTTGGAACTAGACGATAAAAAAATTAGGCGACTGCGTTACATGTATCCAAATATGATGTTAGATAATGGCTTGTATCCATCCAGTGATAATTCTACCCAAAAACCTGCAGTGCAGACACACAGAAAGTAAACCTCTGGGGACTCTATGAGGGGGTCAGAGTAAGAGGAATAGACCCGGGTGCTGCTTTATATACATGTGTAGTACTAGACACAGGAGTGCATACAGCAGTTCATGTATCTGTGTTGTTAGGCTTTATCAGTCAAGTACCATCCTCCCCCTCACCATGCTCACCTGACGACCCCGCCCCTCTGATCTTTAACCCCTGATGCACCATCAGTACATGTATACATGAAAGGAGCATTAAACATATCATGTTTATCTATGGGCATATAGATTAAGATACCATACTTGTAGTATGAACCAGCAGCTGTGGTATTGGGGGTATTGAGATCATAGTAGTGGTTGTCAGCCCATCAGGGTTGTCAGGGATACACGACTTTTGTGACATGTACACTATCATATTCAGCCATGATGAATCACTCCCTAGTTATGCTGATATCCTCTGAGGAAAAAAATATCGGTGGTTATGGTTATTCCCATATCCTAGTTTCTTCCCTTTACATTTAATTATGCACCTGAAGGGCCCAATCTAGTATCCTAGTTTAGACAAACTACAGTGTATGTGGGTGAGGGGCATATCACGATGTCCCGTCACGGCACAGGGAGGAAGTATCATTTGGTAAACACAACTTGAATCAACACTGCCCACCTCCCATTATATCACTAAAGTGCAATCTTGCTTAATGTTTAATACTGTATACACTGGAGGCCACCTGGAATTGCCTCCCAATTCAGTGACAGTCCATACATTAAGCCAACATATGATTCCTAATCACAGTGTACATATAGTTCTTTTGTTTGTTTGTTGTTATTTTTCTACTCACTTTTTTGGGGGATATCATACCATTTCCCATTAACTTATATTCTATTCGTACGAACTTAATGGTGAACTGTAATAGAGATGCTACAAGAGGCTATTGTCTACTCAAACATGGCTATACATAGAGAAGTGTGTTCTCACGCCTGCCCACCTCCCTACTTATTCCCACACTTCAGCATACATGCCAATGTCACCCAAACTTTAACACACGTAAAGGAACGCCAGGAATAGCCAGATCACTGCTAACAGCAATTCTCCCACCGGAAGTTACTCCATCAAATGTTACTTCCGCTTCCGGCACTTCTGATGTTCCATTCGCTCAGTGGTATTAACCCTTGTGTCCCATGGTGAACCTCCGGCAGTGGTATTTTACACGAGGACCATTGCAATGTAATACTTGGGGAGAGTCCTTTTTGCCTGTGACATTAAGCTTTTGTCCACAACATTCTATCTTGTGGACGCTGGGAGTTGAATATGTTGTGATGATATGCCTCATCTACATTGCTTCTCACTTCTCATTTATTTAAGTGAGTACCATGGATGTCACTCACTGATCCCCAAAAATTCGGAAATCCTCCTAATTTTCCCAAATTACAATAGGAAATACCCTTAGGAATAAAATCAAAAATTCGGAATTCCTAAAAAGTTAGGATAAGTGGCATCTCTGGAGTACTAACCAGGGTTCTCCACACATAGGGAGTACACGGGCGGGGTTCCCGTGTCCTTTTCAGTGCCACCCGTGTGCTTAAACTGAAAAGCACCGCCTGTGTGCTTTTCAGGAGACTATAAGCTTTCTATACTTTTTTGAATTTTGCAAATCGGCCAATTAGAACAGAAGTTAGGCCTGAAAAAGGTAAATTTTATCTAAAAATTCCAACAGAATCCAATCTTTTGTCCATTTGTAATATAATTTTTCAAAATTCTCCCATGAGAGATGCCCATGTTCTGCCACTATGATCCACACAACGCTTGTGTTCGAAAGTTACCTGTATGCTTTTTCATCCTGTGGAGAATCCTGCTAACACATACCTAGAGCTCATTTCTATTTCCTCTAACATACTCTATAGCTTACTTTCCTTTCCGCTCCCCTCCCCCCCCCCATACCCCGTCCATACCCCGTTGACATGCTCTATCTATTTATAGACTTCAGGGAAGCAGAAGACCTCTGGGTATTGTAATTTTAATGATCATCAAATATGGGTGTGCGTTTTCTTCCTAATTACTTCCTCATACACATCATCTTTTGTGTGTATACTTTTTTCTTGACCTACAACTCCTTTGCTTTTTAACCCACTCGTTGCAGTCCAAACATAATTAGCACATGAATCACGTTCTTGTAGGCCACATAACCCAGTGAGAGAATTAATGAAGAAGATAATTGAGAAAGAAATAATCATGCACCTATTTAGGGACTTAAAGGGGGCAATGTGTGCCACCTATATATTTGCTTGTGTAACGAATGTCTGATTCCTGCCAACTGTAGACACACAGAATCCCATTTCTATGCATTTCTGCATGACACATGTGTATACATACAATCATGCTACATCTTTGTGAGACCTTACACAAGTCATGCTACTGTGTTTGACATGCTTTCAGTTGTTACTGTTTACCTTGGAGGGTTTTGATACGCGATACCCACTTGTATATATACCATGCTGCTGCATTCATGCATAATGCCTTACTAACGTTATAGCCCCAAATGGTTGGAACAGTGCGCCGACAGGATACTATTGTAAGCTTATAGCTAATACTGGGTTGGTGTTCGTCCTTAAGGGGTCAAGATTAATGACAAGAGGACTGCCAGTCTGAAGACCTAGCTTAGAGGCTGCCAACAACACAATGTATTCCACTTATAATACATCTGACATATACGTGTCTCTCTGGTCTGCCCCGGTGCATTTCTATGTGGGGCACTCCTCAGAGCTGGTGGGACAACTGTAAAAGATTTCTCTGGACCCATCCCTTCCACACTAAAGTAAGGGAGCCTAGTTGACTTGGGCATGCCGAGGAATATGCCAGAGAGAGCACTCCCACATTACCACACAAAGAGGAGGAGACAGGAGCCGTCTATTTTGACACAGCCTGGTCTAGATGGTGTGCGTGTCTACCAACTGCTCTCCGAGCAGCTCAGCTTTAGTTCCCCGAGTGGCAGCTCTCTCAGACCCACCTACAAGAACATCAGCCATCCAGACGCCTTCCCTTGCTGGCTTTCACATAGCGTTGGCAAGAGTAAATTTACACACGTCTTAATCTGAAAGGGACAAGTTTGCGATGGAATGTGGAGATATTCATAAATGTGCATGGGTCAAAACTAGGTGATTTAATGCAAAGACTAGCAATGCTGAATGATCACTGCTCACTAAATCAAGCAACTAATCCACTGAACAGATTAGAATTATTATTAGCAAAAGTTATTAAGTAATCTGCTCTATGTCCTCTGAGTATAGAATAGTTCCTAAGACAACATTCCTTACAGCAGCACCAACAATGTCAAAGGTCACATAACTTCACGCTGTGTGAAACTGTTTCAATCCTACACCTGGATGTCAGCCAACAACCTTGTCCACATTGTGGAACTAAATAGTGGGTAGCCCCAACACGTCCTTTGACACATGGTGGGTCAATTTATCACTGGTTTCAACCCAGACTCATGACAAGAAAAGTATGAAGCCTCTTCCTTCTAACCTGTCAATCTTCTCCCCACTACTTCAAATTGACCTCGAAACTTTTAGTTGGAAATGGTACCACTTCTAGAAATGTACTCTATCTAGTGGTGGGTTATTATGAGTCTCCGTGTATTTTAGAGCTTAAGGTGGGTAGCTGCCAGTAGTGGCCACCTTCCTTTAACAACTAGGGGCTGGCTGTCTGCCTATTCATGCCACCTTCTTATTGCATTTACCACAATGTTATGGGAGCTGCATAATGTCACAGGTCAGCTCGTCCCTTTAGTGAGATGAGATAGCCGATAGCCATTCATGTCTCCTCGGGAAGAATGGGAGAGGGGGACTGCCAGGGACAGTTATGATTGCCATGGTGATGGTGGACAGTTATTCACGAGATTACCCAGCTGGAAATCATGGATAATCAGGTCTGACGATATCAGGGTATATCGGCGGCTTCCCCATTTATAGCTCAGCCACATCTATATACCTTCTATATAACTAGATCTGTGATCAGGGTGAACTGACAGGGTGTCTGGTGGTGCTGGTTCTATAGTACCAGACTACATTCTGTACCATCCCCTGTATACCCTCGACTATTTATTCAAACCCCAGTCTTTCCCCTACTCCCTCCACACAGCCACAGTCCTTAGAGCTTCATGGAAAACAGGGTCGAAATAGCCTATGCTGTGGGATTTGGCCTTTTATTCATGAATTGATTTTCAAAGTCCAAACATAAAATGGTCATAAAGCAATGAGAAACTTCCTGCAACTGAGAGCTTCGATACTTAAATTTTGTCAAGGTATTATAATTATCATATCTGCACTTGACAAGGGGATTATCTTTATGTCTACCACTCAGTCTACCTTTAAAAAGGAAAAGAAAAAGAATAAAAAAGAAACCATATATACAACTTATGGAACACAGAAAGGCTGTATATCCCATTCATTATAGCTTAGCATAGAGGTTGTGGACAATGTACAACATGTCAAGCAAAGTTCCCAAACTAGGTGACCATTGATCGTTGGTTGGGTGTACTGACATGGGTATTATGTGGTCACAAAGCAGTTTCCCCATACATCACATACAATACAGCATACATGCCCATCGTCAGTATACTAAAAGCTTTGTTACCAGTGCCTTTTTTCTTAAATTCACCTTCTCCAATGAAGGATGACCCTTTTTTCTTAAATTCACCCTCTTCAATGAAGGATGACCCTCAACCAATGTATATTTGAAGTACATTTAGTCTGGTAAACACTAGACGCGAAGGCTTGAAACAGGGAACTCGATGAATTATTACCTAGCTAACTGGAGTACTACATCGAACTAAGACTGCACCAGAAGTAAACCCCGAGAGTAAACAATTCGATAATATCTTCAAAGGCTGGTTCTCCTGATAAATGGTGCTTTTGTAACCTCAGTGGGGCCTTTTGTTCGATAAGCCTTGATCTACACACATGTAATATTGATTTGTTGCTGGCATGCTGCCAAGTGGGACATGAACCTCTGTGTTTCTGGAGGAGGCCCTGATAACCCTCCTCCAGGGTGTGGGTCAATACCGCCATCATACCCTCCAGTCCTTCTCCATACCAGTCTATCAATATGACTAGGCTGATGGCCACTACTAAGTCATTTCCTCAATAATTCATGATTTTTTTTTTTTCAAATTTGTGCACATGACCAATGTTTACCTAACATATGCTACAAAAGGGATGATTAACTGTGGATCACAAATCCCGGAGGGCAATACCATCGCTGTCAGCTTATCCCATTCCTATAGTCATGGATACCGGTATATTCAAGTCACCAGACATGACCCTAGTTATACAGTCCATATTATACAACCTGTTACATAAGTCACTGATTACATCCAAGTACTAAATTTGTGGACAATAGCCCTGGTATGGACGTTCCAGCTGGGAAAGTCTCGCGATAAACTATGTCGTAAAAGAAATTCTGATTTGGAACTAAAATGACCAATATTTGAATTGACCTGAAGGCCCACCATATATGAAATTTTAAGGCTTAACTCTCATTCTTAAAAAAGTTATGCTAGGCCTAAAATATTCCCCTATCCTTCAAGCCTGCGAGCGATAATATGCTGAGCTCAGAATCAGCCCGCACGTTACGTGACTTGCCTCCCTATGAGATCTCTTCTCGTGCTGCTCGTTAGATAGAGTGGCCACAGTCCCCACGCTATAGCCCCTCTCAATCCTCTAGTACCCCTAGAGGTCTTTCACTAATGACATTTCAAATCATTTTGTTTCACCTAAATTACAATCAATAGACTTGAGCAAGACTACTCGTTAGACACTGAGTAGCTCAGGTCAGAACCTCTAAATGCAGCTGACCTTTAAGGAGACAGTCACGATGACTGTTGTACATGACATGCTTAACTAGCTTAACAATGGCATGAGCTCATGGCACAGATCAACTACACGGAGCATAAAAGTGCTAGACATTTAACATTTGAATTCTATGGACTCCAATATATATATAAAAAAAACTCGCAATCTATAAAATTATTTAATCATTGTTGAATAGCTTTAGTGTAATCGAAAACTGATGCATATAGCACATATACCGGTGTGATCTGTGTAGGTAAGCTAGGTGCATTGATAATAGTTGAGTGTGTCTATAATTAGAATATATATTCACCAGCACTGCGTGTGTCTTCCTGTATGTCAAAGTACCCCTATTTGTGTACACTTTCCCCAAACCAGGTAAACGGGCCTGTATTAATGGCTTGTGGATCAATATTCGCATATGGCTGCTCCTAAGGTTGTCTGAGGACATGGCATCCCCTTCAGGTTGGAGATGTTAGGTTGTCTGTGTTGAGACAGCATCCTCACATCTGTACTTTAATAGAAAACCTTAAAGACTTTGAAACATACCAGGCACTTATTACTTTGTGTACTTGTCATTTATTTTATCTTGAGGATGTAGAGAGCAAGAGGCTTTGAGGAAGTAACATGTTCTCATTTTGCATCATCAACGAACTATCATGGTTACTTTTCTTGGGCCTATAAGAAATTAGAAATCTCCAAGTATAAACACTTGTGGATTAAATTACAATGCACTAGATAAGCACATGATCACTGAAACAAAGTATTAAACGTAGCTTAATTAAAGGAGGATGGGACTATGCTCTAACTTGGCCATCAGACTTGTAAGGTCTGAGGTATGCCTACCTCAGAACTCCAGCTGTAGTTTTCTTTATCCAGATCTCCGTCGGACAAGGCTGACAGAGCGTCAGCTGGCTGACATGGTCACAACACACCATAGACCTACTGCACAAAACAATCAAATCAAACCATCACTTTCTTTGAAGCTCAGGTCCCCTTTAACAAGATTTGTTATCTTTTTTTTTTTTTGTGAGTGATGGTAACACTCTTTTTCTATTACGCAGTTGAATAAAATCTATGCAGAGGTTTTCTATTCGAAGAAAGTGCAGAGACTGACTTTGGCACCAATTCATGGCCCCTCGTCCATATACATCTTAATATGGGTATCGATCTCATGGTAGATGCTCTAGGCAGGCAACATGCCAGGGGCCACTGCTGACTCATCAAGTGTGGAGAAATTCCCAGATCAGCACTAGAAGTGTCCACTTGGCGTGATCACTAACAGTTAGTCCCGGTAGTGTGATTGTGTGGTCTAATGTCTAGATAGCACACATGAATGGGTAGTTTAATGCTATTGCATCCAAGGGTAAAGTAAGGAAATTGTTTATGGTGAAAAAATAGGGTATTCGACTTGGACATACCGTACTACATCACGTACGAGCCACGCTTTAATAAACATGATTCTGTGGCCCATTCTGGCTTATAGGATGTTCCTGAACTAAATGTGTGCCTTATAGGCAGTGCAAAGTTATGATACAGTAGATAAGTATTACATTTCTTAACATCAACCATAACTCTCACCAAGGAAATCTGATGGCACAGGGAGTCAAATTCCCCAGAGGCATCTTGAGGGAAACTACACCAATGCTTGCTGACATGCAGAGGAGGGAACATGGCACCTTGTCCTATATGCTGTGTCATTCATGGGTCTGCATTTATTAACATGACACCACTCACCCTCCCCCTTCCTCATATAGAAGGGCTCTACATACTAGTCCCCCCGTCCTCTTATTCGTGTACTCTCCACTCCAAGTCACCACAGTCAGGAAATTACTTATTTGAGAACTGTGTTTGTCCCCTTGGTATATTCATGATATATCCCAGTGGGTGGCACGAAGAGTCATACTGGATTATGTGACCCGATAATATATATTTTTCTGAAGGTTATTTAATGTGCATCGATATTTGGAGATATCCTGAATACAGGAATGTGATGAAATACATATCTTTCAACATGTGGAGAAAAAAAAAGGGAGGATTTCTCTATTTCTTGCAGGCTTATAAAACGTTCTAACAATCGGGTTATTCATGTTTAATACACTGATATCATATAGGAGTAATGTATCCCCACCTCAGTAAATGAGAATACAGCTTCAATACTGAGTATACAATATTCAATTAAAAAAAAGTTCATTTCTAGGGTAAAGGGTTGGGGATGGGGAAGAATCCCATTTACGCATCTGGGTCTCTTCTTGGGATTTTAACCTGGCCGGAAGTAGAATGACGTCACACTGGAGACAAAGATTCATGCCGCCTTAGTTCCTCAGGGATGTGGTGGGACCATGCTGTCACACACTTCTGACTGTTTTCAGATGAGATCTCATCTGAATAATAATCTTCCATTTAAGTTTCCATAAGTTTCAGATGATCTCATCTGAATGTAATTCAAATTCAGATGAGTTCTGGCATATATCCTTGATCGGGGGCAGAGCCCCCGAACCCCCGTTAGGCCGGGCACCCCAGGAAGCGCGGCGCATTAACATTCGTCTCCATGGAGGGCCAGGTCAATTCTGCAAGTGACCCCCCCCCCTTCCCAGTTTCCCTTTGGTTTAGCACTGCTGACCTAGCTCAGTAATCACACGGCTGATTAATTATACGAGTCCAGCCACAGGCAGGGTCAGATCACCTTCGCCTGGGGGTCTGACCCTGTTAACTATCCAGGGATCAAAATTAGATCGTATTTCTGACCGGTTTGTTTCCCCATCATGTTATAAAAGTGTAAGAATTATACTGTGTCACTTCACCAGAGCTTGATATCTTCTACAGAATTAACGGTGATACATAGAGTACTGTACATGCACAAAGACCCAGCAGAGGAACCACATTAATTTTAAGTAGCATCACAACTGATAGCAAGCATCACAAGGGATAATGAAGATTTGAAAAGGTCTAGTTATACAGTGGCGGATTCAGGATTTGAAAAAGGAGGGGGCGCGTCTCATAAGGCGGGGGCGCACCCCTGTTTTTGAGTGAATTTTGAGGTCCAAAACAAGCAAATAAACTCATAAGTAGTAACAAAAATGAGGAGCCCCCCCCCCGTCTAAATCCGCCACTGTTATCAAGAAGCTTCAATAGATAGGAGCTTTACCTATGGACACAGTGTAACAGCCCCCCCCCCTATTCCCCCCCCCCTTAAAAGTAGGCTCCCTTTTGTATTCAGTATTGAGTCCTATGTAGGATACATTGGTGCTAGGTAATATCACAGATATGCCAGTCAAATATGAGGGATGTGCAGAGTTGGGGGATAGTCAGCATGAGGGATAGGTAAAGTGAATGATAGGCGGATTGAGGATAGGTAGACTGAAGGATAGGTAACCTCAAGGATATATGGGTCAGGTCGTCAGAAAGTGTAAGATTCTGCCCTTGAAGGGCCTTTAAAATTAATTTTCTAATTCCTTTATATAACCTTAACACAACTGTGAAGGGACTTCCGCTCAACTCAGAAAACCAAAAAATACTGATCTAGCCCATCCGGTTCCATTTTTATTGCTTGTTTTGTGTCATGTAACGTCCGGTACCAAAATAATGAAATATAGAGGTAATTGAAGTTGCTCTCAGTAATATAAGAATGTCCCATTATGCATAAAAAACACATTAATTAACAAGGCCAATATTTCTATTATTGACTTCAATTACAGAATGGAACAGAATTTGAGTTATGCATGTACAGTAGACTGCCTCCTACATGATGATAAAAGTACCGGACGTTACGTAACGTCCGGTACTTTTATCAGAATTATTTCACATAAGCTGCTCTCACATGGAGACAAATGCTGCTGGACACACAATTTTTTCGCCAAAGTAGGGGATAATAAAGCCCTTCATATGGGTAATAACAAAGATTATGAAGATTAATTTTTTCCATGTTTTATAACTGATTTAGATTTTGGTATCAGACGTTACAAATTACAGATTTCCATTTTCAAAGACACACAATGAAAAATCCTCACTCAGTAACATGTTCAAACCTGATGGAAATGATACCTATGATCATATACAATACAAAAAATAACTTTGGGTTAGTCCAGATGTTCTTTATTCAATACAGAACATTTGTAAAAAGTACAAAAAAACAAAAAAGAACAAATTTGACTGTTTTTCTCACTTCGGCAAGCTATAAGTCTGAGAGTTTTTGATGGATGGCCACAAATTAACATCTTTCTGATAGCCCTAAGTGTTATCTATCAAATGAGTCTATGTAAAACAAGATTGATTTGCAACTTCTTTCTCTAGAGCCATAAGAGTGCAAAATGACCCAAAAACACAAAATCTACTGCTTTCTGGCGACCTGACCCATATAGCATGAGTGATAGGTAGATGTATGTGTGAGGTAGACTGTTAAATTTGTTCCTTAGGGGATAGGTTGACTAAGAGATCAAAATGCAGGTTGGTTGTGAGCTATCCCAAGCTGAACAAGCTGTGATAGGTAGGAAAGCTATAAAGTGAGCATGAGGGATAGGTATTGAAGAGGATGGGTAGCAAGAAGGATAGGTAACAGTTTAAGAGATAGGCATAGAGAGTACCTTGTGAAGTGAGCATATTCAAAAGATACATTGGTGCTAGGTAATATCACAGATGTGCCAGTCAAACATGAGGGATGTGAAGAGTTGGGGGATAGTCACCATGAGGGATAGGTAAAGTGAATGATAGGCAGATTGAGGATAGGTAGACTAATGGTAAGAATGTACAGAGAAAATTAGGTACAAAGGTGAGGGGTAAACTTTAATCCTTTAAGCCATTTGAGAGAAAACCTAATTAATCTCTAAATGTTTCAAGGGATAGGTAGTATGAGTGATAGGCAGACTAGGGGATAGGCAGTATGTGGGAGAGGCAGAGCCATACGCAGGCAGAGTACTTGTCAGGTTGAGATAGGCAGACATTAGGATATGTAGATTGAGGTACTGACTTTGATTAGCATGTTGCATCTATAAAAAGTTTCAATCATTTTCAATATAACTTTTTTAACATTCTTAAAATATTCTCATAATCAAACCTCCTTTTTAGGTACCTTTGGCCAAATTTTGAGAATCAAGACCACAAATTTTGGATTCAGCAGGATTTTTTGGTGTAGGTGGCCCCTTGTTTCAATTTGATATCACTCTGATAAAGATTCCTGACATCTCCTTATACCCCCTTATCTTACATAGGACTCAGTACTGAACACAAAAGGTAGCCTACTTTTAAGGGGGGGGGGGTAGAGGGGGGTGGCTTGCACTATAGGACTCTATGGAATAACATATCCTAGGGAACCTATACTATTCTTGCTGTTATATCTTAAGGAAAGGAAATCAGATTGTGGATCAATGTTTGTGTGAGTAGTTCAGTACCCTTTTGGTAACTACGGCAGAGTTATATTTTATATAAATGATAGAGATTCCCGTTAGAGATTTTACACTCACAGTTACACTTTCAAAACCCATGTTATTGCTTGCCCCATGTTGAAAGGGGGAAAGAGTCTTAGAGTTTTATATTTGCAATAGTGACAATGGTTTCACTTGGATATGGAGTACAAATTTATCTTCATTGAGGTAGATTTAATGTATATGCTCCTGGTCATTGCTCTCACAAAAAGTAAGCAGTGCATGTATGTTTTGAACCCTACAACGGCTGGATAAGTTTTGTACCGTGTGACAAACCAGTCTATACACGGTAGCGAGAGCTCTTTGGGTGAATAGCGCGATATGTATCAAATATGCAGGGCATCACTGCTTCCACACACAGAGATAAAACTTTCATTTCGTTTTCATTCCATCTGCACCATCTGAGTACTCTCTCCATTACACACCCCACCCCTGTGGTATATATGGTAGTGAATGTATATATAGAATTCCCAGTTGGGGTCCCAATAATACAGTCTTCCATTACTCACTCCCTGTGGAATATCACCCCTTCCCTGTCTGGTTTCTAAAGCCCATGGCTTTCAGGACTGAGCCCCCCCCCCCTCCCCGGGCTGTCTCCTCCAAGGCATCCTGCAGCACATCGCCTGGAGGAGGTTGGAGTGTAACCAGGGTCAGACTGCCCCACCTCAGTGCCATATAACACTGAGTGGAAACTTATCCTAAGGCTCGTTCTCACTACCGTAATCTTCCGCGTATAAGGCGCGTCTAATATGAGTTTTAGTTCTCCCTGGATCCGCAAGGGGGACATGAAGACCTTTCTTTTGATATGTTACACTCCCCCTAATAAATCCTAATAGGACATAAAGGGGTGAAGGGGAGTCTGAGGGATCTGATTTTTTTTTTTTTTTTTTGGCATACCATAGAAGTTTGAAGTTTTAACACTTAGGCCAGAGGGTGAGCCCCAAATATGTCCTTAGAAAATGAGTTTCGTTCCAACAAGAGGGGGAGTACAAATTTTTTGTGGTTTTGTATAGGTAATGACGCTAGGAATCATATATCAAAAGTTCTCCGCTCACCTCCCTGCAGTTTTTGCGTAGGTCAAGGTCAAAGGTCGAGAATTTCCCTCTTTATTCCTATATAAATCTGTAAAACCCAGTAATTAATTGTATGTTGTCTATGGACTAGGCTAAAAGGCTAGAGGAGGGTATTATGGTTTAGTCTAAACCAGAAAATCATGCTGATTTCAAATATAATTGATATATTGGTTTGAGTATAATTGAAGTACCCGGAAAATGGGGTTTAAAAATAAAAATATTATTGAAAAATATGTTAAAATATCAAAAATCAGTAAAACATGAAATAAACCCTCAATAATCCACCTAACACTTAAATGAGTTAGGTGGTGGGTGAGGAGCATAGTAAGCATGATCTAATTAGGTTATTAAGCCTTGACCTATTTAATTAGGTCAAAGGTCACAGACACAATATCTGCCATATCTCTGGTTCTAGGAGGGCTTTCCGCACAATTTTAAGTTCTAAATAGGGATTTCTGACATAGAGGAATAGATTGGATAGATTGGCATAAACCTACTAGGAAAAAAAAATATTATGAATACCGGGTGGGCTCGACAAGTCCCCAGTTTTCTGAGGATGACAAAAATTACAGAAAATCCGCACTGATTATCAATCAGTCCCCCTCTGCATTAATTCTTGGCCCTGCACAGTAGCTTAAACCACCCAGGATATCTCACAAAAACATAAAATGTTTTCCCAATGTCTATCCTGTCTCCATCATCTTTTTGATATTTATTTCATGTGTTTTCCCATGAAATTACATATTTATTGATAACTGTCATTAAATATATAAAATGTAGCAATGCCCTACAAGCCTTGAAATTACCTCTATACACCTGATGAGATCTAATAAGGTCGAAACCTTGATTTCACCCATATTGGTCAAAGATCCAATATTCTCTAAATAAATGTTTGGAGTTTAAAGTCTGAGGCCTGGAGAGTATCACTCATCAGCACCTGGATACACCAGTAACCAGCACTGGTGTCATGGTGACAATACATTTTGCTACATTGTGACATCATGTACCATGGAGACCACCCTTAACAACGGAAGTTGATAAGGTGAGGCGAGCATGGCAACCGAGCCAGTAGCATCAAGGTAGTGTTGAGGTGTGGAGGTGCTGACAGCCGTCCTCCTAGTAAACCTACTAGGATGCATTTTCAAGTCTCAAAATCTGAAATCAATATTGAATGTCTGTGTGAATACAGATGTCTGGTGAGAATGATTTAACCAGATAGCATCACAGGTAATATATTGTAATATTCCTTTTGTGATGGGTAGAGGGGCTTAAAATAATCATATGTAGGCTGGTAAGTGTTTTAATCAGCTTGCAATAATTAGGTTGTTAGGCCTTGACCTATATCTAATTAGGTCAAAGGGCACAAGAAACATGGGCTCAGAAACCCCTATTTAGAGCTTAAAATTGTGTGAAAAGCTCTGCTAGAACCAGAGATATTGGCAAACATGTTTCTTGTTTCAAAAAAAAAAAAAAAAGTCGCCCTCTCCACATCTGTGATGTGCAGAATCCATTGACAAAAAAAAAAAAAAAAAAAAAAAAAAAAATTCGCCCTCCCTCTCCATTTTTTCAAAATGAAAATCCATAAACCAACTTATTAATTTGGTGTGGCCTTACGGTATTTTTTTCTCTCTCTTTAACGAGAAATATGGTATCCAGGAGGACGCAATGTTTTTTAGGCCTTGGTTTTTTTGTGTTTTTTTTTATAGTAAATATGAAGGGGTTGGGGTCCTGAAAAGGCTTTAAATAAATGACCTGCCCCACTCTTGCAGTGGCGGGTTTAGATGATAGTGTGTCTTTCTTCTAGGTGTATTTGCTTGTTTTGGAGCCCAATATAATAGTACCCTCTCTTCTTAAAATCCTAGATCCGTAACTAAGGTTTTGAGTGTGAATAGACCCTAAGTACACTCAGTCTATGGACACAATAAATTATTTCCAAACGTTTGTATAGTGATAGAACCTCGGGGGAGGTAAACGTGATTTTCTACCCTTGATAAGGTCGTGCTTAGTGAGCATTTCCATCGCTAAAACTGTCACGAGTAAAACCATATCGTTATTGTTTGGAAAAGGGAAAAAAATACATGATTGGCTTCGGCCATCAACTGACTGTTTTATTCACCCAGTCAACTCAACTAAATGTACACATCGACTGGAGGAGGAAATAACAAACTACAGCAATTCAAAAGCATTGTCCGCTGATACTGGAGGATGCAGACGAATGTCCCTCCAGACCTGCTTCAATAGCAATGTTTGTATAGCTGTCTGGTAGAAGGAGTAGGTTTGTGGGTGGGGGTGAGAAATGTGTGGGGGAGGAGTAGTGCACTGCAGACCAACCAGGCCATACTGTCTTCTCGGTCAGCTTCGTCCTTTACTTCTTAATTCTGGAATCATTTTCCTTGACTGGCCAAATTCCATATGGGGTAAAACGCAACCTCCACTATAGCTATGTTAGTTAGGTCAGTCAAAGAAGGTTGACATATATAGCGTCGATTCTGATGAAGCTAAAAGACCACATAAATTAAAAGTGAGTTATATTTTATGTAGGGCTAAGTGAAACAGTGCACTGCCATCACCTAATGTATAACTGTATAACTGAAGTTGGGTAAACGTGTTATGTATGTACAGGTACATCACTTCCCTAAGGTACCTGAGTCAAGTCCCTTTCTCACCTCCTTGTTACCTGAACACACCTGTACCACACTCACTTGGCTAACAAAAATACCTCAGCTGCCCTTCCAGCCTCCCTAACCCACCAGCAAACCTCACTGTTCCTATCTATTGTCTGTCAGGGGGAGGATGAGGCAACCTGTCTGACATATTGTACACTACCTGTGCCTGCACGACACTACGTATGCCTAGTGGGGGAGGCTTCTGGTTGACAGATCCATATTCATATTTTACCCAGACAATGTATCATTCCTCCCCACGATTGCCAAAACTGAAAATGGTTCTGTAACCCATCATGTTACCCTTTCTTCTATCTTTGATGCATACCTCCAGCATATATACATACTGCACGTTGAAAGCCAATATTATGTTACTATTTCTACCCAGGTCCATGTCTAGATGTTCAACGTTCGGCAGGCATTGATAGTGTCTTCACATGGAACACCCTACCGGTGTCATTTTACCCCTCCATTCCCACAGCAACCTCTCAGGGTGTAAGGCATTATTACAGGTGTGAATTCCATTATCTCAGGTAGCTATGGTTTTCCCCTTCAGCAGAGTCAGCTACCTGAGTAGCAGTCCTGCGTGGGGGATTCCCACAGTGAGAGCGAGACGCTGAGCTTGAGGGGCCTTGTGTTATATACACAGGTGTTGATAAATACATGATGGAGATTAGGGAGTCAGAGTGGAGTGGTATAGTTAGCTATGATTTATGGCATGAGTTGGAGTATTGAAACATGTAAAGGCTGCTATAATAGTGACGATCCACAATGGGCTCAAGACGAATAGAATGGTGCAACCCCCTCCTGTACAGGTTTCAGATGTGGTAACACATACGTTCTATCGTCTTTATGAGTGGATTTTTTTATTTCATTTTTCTCAGCTAGTTTGACCACTGCTTACTTTTTCGTTACTACTACTGATATTCACTTTGAGAAGGTCTGTTGTGCCAATTCAGTAGCTGTTCAGTAGACTTGGTCAAGAAACTGCCTGTTATCCAAGTACAAATGCGCTGTATAGTACAGCAGAATGGAGCATCATAATAAGTCATTAATGCACCCCCCACCATGCTGTGAGATACCCAGCTAACCGGGCCCTGATATATTCATTCAGAGGCCCAGCAATTGATGTCCACTGAGTCTGCAGTGGGCTCAGCCTAGTCTTCCTGGGCCCCAGATATCAAGTTACAAAAAGCAAAGGCATGGCTTATGATTTTACATTTCAAAACAATACACAACAAGTAGGTAGGTCCTAGAGTTAAGATATCAAAGACCAACCCCAGTTAAGACTAGGGACCCAGTTTTCATTGGGGGCTTGGGAAACTACTCTGAAAGTTCCACCACCACAACACCAGTGCCACCGCTTACCATCGCTCCTTTAGCGATGGTTCCTACTAGCTGTGAGATACCCCCATGTCCCGGAAAGAAGGAGAGGTACCCGGGGGCAGGTAGTTCTAAAGCTGATGTAGATATTATAGTAATCTATAGAAAACAGATTGACTCAACAGGTTAATAGTTACATAGCATGTTACACCGTACTATACTATAGTGAGGGGAGCAGGCCGTAAACAGGGGGGACACACAACAACCTGCTCCCACTGGAGGAAGTCGGTCATAAACACCGGCCTCTTCCAGGTAACATGACACAGCCCTGTTCACGTGGGGCACCTGGAGGAAGATAGAGGGCAGTGATGTGGAAAGGGTTGCACAGAGATACATGGCAATGTATATGTACAGGTTAATACATGTATAGTTACATGTAAATACATGTATAGTAGTATATAACATATCACATATCACACTCAAGCCCAATACCTATGCCATATTTATACATGCTCTTTTATTACCTCTAAACCTTTGGATTTCCATCCATTAGGGTATCCTCTGGCAGGGGCGTAGGGAAAGCGGGTGGGGGCAGGGGGGCCCGGGCCCCCCAATCACAGAGGAGGTGGGGCCTGAATATGTCTGGGCCCCCCCCAAAAAAAAATGTGTCAAGCCCCCCTATAAAATGTACAAGATTCCCACAGCTCAGCACTCAAATTGGACAAATATGTAATTAAGATAGGGAAAATGGCAGATTTGTTTAAAGATAAGTCATCAAGGAGTATTCTTTCATATCAACACCAGCGCGCTCAAGCTGACAATTTATGGTGGCTGGGGTGGGCCCCCCCTGGGCACCCCCAATGAAGATTTGCTTCCTACGCCTCTGTCTGGTACATACACAACAGTAGGGTACCATTTCTGATGATCTATGACATGACGGTCTGAACCCCTGGGTGGCACAGAATCACCCATAACGAACCCTTCACTTGTCAGTCTCTACTCCAGTGTCTGACAGCAGGTGGGGTGTGAGGGGGTTGGCAGGGTGCCCATAGATCGGCCTCCATGAGAGTGCCACCTACCTGCCACTCACTGTAGAACATACATTCACCCCAATACTCAGCCTATCCAGACTGTATAGTGCCCGCTGGGAGTTAGTCTAGAAAGTAGCCAAGTCAAGTGGGTCAATGAGATTGCCAAGTCTTGGGATTAATATAAATGAAAACAACATAGGTAAGTACCAATGTCCCTATGAAAAAAAAAACAAGCACCACCAGTTTCACATTCCTCTCCTTACTTGTTTTGTTGTTTTTGTCTGCTTGTTTGTTTTGTTGATTTTAATACAAGATATTTCCAAATGCTACTTATGTCGAATCAACAGGTATTGCCAATTGGTAGTAATGAAAATAGCAGCACGTTTATACTTCAACTACCTAATGGACATGATCGTGACTCAACTTGTCTAGGGTCTAATTTGGCTGGCCTCCTCTGTATGGAAATGGAAAAAAAATGCCCTTTCTGCGGAAGGTGGTGAACTTTCCTCCAGGCTGAAACTGTTAAATAACCAGTCTGACATTGTTACAGAATACCTGGCTACTTCTAGGGCTATACCGGGTCTGGAACTTATTGTGTAGTACTGTATATATATATATATATATATATATATATATATATATATGTATCGGTATATTTCATTTTACAGCAGCGTGACATTAACGCACTGTTGTACAAGTAGTTAACCAAAATAATTAAAAATGTATGATTTCATAGGAATCGAATCGAACCTGATGAACTATATGCATGTTAAATGTAAACATTCCAACCTAGTTTACCTACCTTATGTCAATACAGGTGTGTACCCCACCCCCCACCCCCTTCTTTTTCTTATCAGTACCGGATTTTTTGCTTTCCTTTACTTAAGTGGGTGAGTGAGTAAAAGATGTTTAACGCCATTTCGACAGCTAAGGTCATATTCATGGCAAGAACTGCATTACACATTTTCACAGAGGAATGTCTCAGTGCCCGCGCATATGTGCACCACACACACCCGAGAGGATAGGAAAGAGGAGAAATAGACCCTTTTAAGTGGGCTAGGGAAGCCCGTCCTTTACTTAAGAATCCATGTCTCGTTAGACTCGCTGTTGATAACATTTATCGTTTACCGGCTGAAGTCCCTAATGCACATTTCACTTCTGGTTCATTTTGGTAAATTTTTTTTCTCCCCTGATGAATACCTTTGCCCTTAGCCTGCAGGTAGCGAGAGTGACTCTACACTATGTTAGTTTTAAAGACTTACCTGCAGGTTCGTGGAGGTAACTCAGTGATGTAAGGTCATTTTCTCCTACAAGAATATCCGGGTTCCGTAATGGTGGTAAATCCTCCTTACTGGTAATTTTCGCGGTTCCCTCCTGCAAAGTACACACAGCCAATCGTTTAATAAAGAAAACATTCTAACCTCAAACACCATGTACATTTTTTGCAATTTTTGACCTCTTTTCATGCTTTATTTCAGACATTTATTTCCACTTCCTGTCCCCCATCTGCCTCCAACCAGAGGCACTGAAAATCTGTTTTTTTTCCCTGGCTCTTATAACTCGCTTTTCGAGTTAACTATAACGGTTCTCCTTTTCTCCCAACATTGTGCCAAACATTGGAAAATTTATGCAACATGAGAGCAATCACCATCATTCACTTTTGAAAATGTAATAAGGGAGCTAAACATTTACTTAATGCATGTGCTTATGGCTGGATAACATAAAGGAATATCGATGTTATTTGTGGGCTGACACGAAAGAAAAAAGAAGTTTTATGAACGGTTTAACTCAGGCTTCAAAAAGAAGATTTTCGTAGCAACATCTTATAACATTGATAGAGTGATTCAGTAAATAATTAACTTGCAGCAGAGAGTTAACTAACAAGTTCCCAACTTATGCTTTCTGGTGACATAGTCATTAGGCATTAACTTCCACCGACATTTGACAAGAGAGGCTGTCGAGTCTTATTTGAGGCGCAAATATCTAGCTCTCAGTTATAACCTTATAAGTTATCAAGGGACCATGCACAATGGGTTTACCACCCATCTAAGCATCTATGTTTTTCTCTCTCTTTATCACATTTTTTCTGTATTCCCTTTATCTCGTTCGCTGTAACAAACGTTAGTATGCCTAGAAGAATTAAGCTCTAAAGGTTGTGTCCACATACGATACAGCTGGTCATATCAAAGTCAGAAAATGGATAAAACAGCTGCGATAGCAAACACGAGCTGTTAAGTTATGGGTTTAATTTAGCAACAGCCATGAACACTTTCTGTTTCCTACATATATTCTCAAGGAGTAGCTCATGCTGAGTCTTGGGCGTTGCTCATTCATTATGCAAAGACACGGGAAGCTGTTCAGCTGGCTTCACAACCATTCTTTTTTAATGAACCAGCTCGCGCCCAGTTTACATACACGAGGAGCAGCTCACACTCAGTGCGTATACCCAAAGAGCAGCTCACAGCCAGTGTGTATACACAATGAGCAGCTAAAAGCCAGTGTGTATACATAACGAGCAGGTCACAGCCAGTATGTATACACAAAGAGCAGCTCACAGCCAATGTGTATACACAAAGAGCAGCCCATAGCCAGTGTGTATACACAAAGAGCAGCTCACAGCCAATGTGTATACACAAAGAGCAGCTAACAGCCAGTGTGGATACACAAAGAGCAGCTCACAGCCAGTGTGGATACACAAAGAGCAGCTAACAGCCAATGTGTATTCACAAAGAGTAGCTCGCAGCCAGTGTGTATTCACAAAGAGCAGCCTACACATAGTATATAATCATGAGGAGCAGCTCACATCCAGTGTATACACGACGAGCAGCACACACCCAGTGTGTATACACGACGAGTAGCTCACACCCACTCTGTATAAATGAGGAGCAGCTCTCACCCCGTGTATGACTCACAACATTTCTTCGTGTATAGATATCTGGCTCACACCTATCATCAGCTGCCTATTGTGCATACACAAGGACCAGCCTCAAACCCACTGTATATATACATGTAGAAACTCACTAATTGTACATACACACGGGACATCTCACTCTATGTGTCCATAGGGACCAACTGATACTCCTGTGCACATACAATAAGGGAGCAGCTCATACCAATTGTGCATACAAGGAGTGTATTCACTTTCATCAACATACTCTTGCGGGCATTCATTGTACTTACGGTGAAATGACCCTGTATTAAAGTAATCGCATTAAGTTAATGACCTTTAAAATATAGGCAGACAGATACGCCCAGCATCTTTCTTACAGTACATGTGATTCCAGACCAAAAATATATCTACTTTCATGAGAAACATCTCACTAGGTAGGAAGCTCATGGGAAAGACGTTTTACCGTAGTCAATCTCTCTTTTCGATTAAAACTAGCACAGCAGCTATTATCATATTAAATAATAAAATAATGGGACAAACTAAACGGTCTACTGAGGCTCTGACAATTAAAATTCCTGTCTTGACATATTAAACAACATTTTTTAAAGTGTGTAGACCGAAAGATCTAAAAAAATAAATATCAGACCAATTATATCGAATAAAACACGATAGGTAAGTCTTGTATTTACCTCTCCTTCATCAAAGAGGACCTTGATCTCTTTCTGCCCAACATAGTCCTCAAGTAGCACGGCGCCTTTCCATACAAACTCCGGATCCGGCACCCACACCCGGGCATCCTGAAAACACAAAAATTCGACCAAATTACAAGTCTGTTTCATAATTTGAAAATGCTCATTGCATATATTGGTGCGATTGTACTCAGCAACTATGACCAAAGTGGAGGGGAGGGGGTGCCAAGGGGATTTTCGACAATTTTGACACCCTTCGGCTTGACCTTTTAGGTTTGACCTTTTTTGGTATGCCCCCCCCCGGCCGACCCGCTTCCAAAGCCCATGTGACAATGGGTAACGACACTTACCAGTGGACGTTGTACATTGAAGCACAGAAAGCTCAGGGACTACTGGTAAAGTGTCTTGAGTCAAAACGATATGTGTACTCTGTTGGGTAAATATATAGGAACAAAGAGAGAAGTCCTGGTGGCAGAAGTCTCTTAGGATGGCTCTATGGAGAAGTCTCTCAAAGGAAAATGGGATGGCATCAGTAATTTTTTTTCTTTGGTAATTTGTACGATAATGGAACTTTTTTGTGGCAAATTATATTATGTGATAGACATGAAGTTTAGGATCTAGAGAAAGCAATGACAAGGGATGTACCGTAAACTCCTGCGTATAAGACACGTCCTCTACGCCAAACAAAATGCTAGGGAGTCTTATAGCTTTCTCTCAAGTTGGGGGGGCGTCTTATACGAGGGGTAATTTTACTATAGAAATGTACTGAATTTACAAAATTGTTACCTAAGAGGTGCGTCTTCTACGCGAAAATGCTTCTACCAAGAAGGGGGTGCGTCCTATACGCGCACCGCATCTTCTACGCGGGAGATTACGGTATTAAGGAAAACAGATATTTTCTATTTTCAATCGGGCAATTAAAGATGGGTCATAGGTTTGTGAAAAATGGGACTACTTACCCAGCGGTATAGAACCAGGGTATGCCCTGACCTAATGATCTCATAATCACAACAACTATCAGTGCCCTGATCCAGATTAAGGTTATGCAAGCGCATTAAGCCAATAATTGAAACACTAACGACTGTACGCAAATTTTCCTGTTGATAAGATTCTACGAGGCTATATATCCATGTACCCATCAGAATGCAAGGAAACGTACAGGTTTGCTCATGTCTTGAATTAAAATATGTCGAGAAATTAGCCCAAGCGAATATCTATGTAACAGATATCAATTGGCAAAGCACAGGGTTGTGATTTCATGTGAACTACGTACAAAGGTTGAGAATACCTACATAGATACTAATATTAAACCGGTTTTTTTTGTGCTTTTTTTGCTTTGCTTTTTTTTTATTTGCCTAGGTACTACATACCACTTTGCATATAGGGTGAGAGAGAACCTCACATGGTGCATAGTTGACCTGTTTTCTAACCATTTTATTGGCAATTTAACCAGCCTGACATAAGGTGCATACGGACTTTGGGAGAATGCTAGCTATAAGTTGTGACACATACCTACAAGGGAGTACGAGAATTTAAGATTTCTGTGATACAGACAGCTCATTATTTAGAGACAAAGCTGTCATTCATAAACTACCATGCAGTGGGCAGTAACTTAACTCTGCATAGGATCCTCGGTAATGCCAGTCAAAGACCGCTGAGTTTGCCATGCAATTTACTCAACTCTGGTCATACAATCCAATGTAACACTTAGTTGAATTTAGGTTACCTTTTCTCTGGAAGTTATTGTTAGCAACAGTCTCATTTGATTAGGTAGCGTCGAGGTGGCAGGAGGTGTTTCACCTCGTCTCACACGAGGAAGTTAATGTTTCAATGGTAGTGCATCTGCTAGCAAAATTTACATTCCTATTTCTCACCATGCAATATTTGTATGCTGGAGCTTTCTTGACCTGTGCACCCTTACCCTGGTATCTTCCATATCATCTACCCACCTGTCCTGTCTCAATACTCACCTGAGACCAGAGCTGAACAGGTGTGTCCATGTTCTGGTTTACTTTGTAGGTATACTTCTCAGGGGCAGCATTGAGCCACCTTGAGATACCTGGCCCATGCCAAGAGGTACCCGGTCTATGCCAAGAGGTACCCGGTCCATACCTGGAGGTACTCGGTCCATGCCCGGAGGTACCTGACCCATGCCCGGAGTTACCCGACCCACACATACAACAATGCTGGGTCCCAGAGTTCATCATAGTCCTATGTGATCCTTGTAGGTTCTCATTGGAATTTAGAGCAATCTACACTACACAGATCATTAAGCTGGTCCATCATCTAGTATCTACAATGCCTCCATGACACGTCTTTACCTCGTTCTCCTGACCCTGCATAAACCTACGATGGCCTTAAGGTTCTCCGAAGAGACGACCATATGATAATCCCAGCGCATTGATAAAAGCTAATTGATGAAAAATATGAATCCAGTTGCAATCCTTCGGTAGTGTAAAACTTGGGTTAGATTGCCCCTAGTCAACAACTGGGTAGGGAAGCAGCAGGGAGTCTGATGATGCAGGTAGATTGATTCTGGCCACTCTCATTATTCGTTTTTCTTGGCCTTATTCTTTATTTTTTGTTCATTTCTTTTTTCTTTTTTCTTTTTTTTTTGGGGGGGGGCGGGGGTGGATAAAAAAGACAATTTCAGACAATACGTACAGATTACCTGCATAAATACGAATTTCATGTAATTCATGGACTGGAGCTTTCCATTGGATATCAATGTCATGATCACATTGATAAGCCACTATCAATAGTAATGTTAGATACGTGTTTACTATATATGATATCACATTAGGCTAAGGTGGGAAGGGAAGAGAAGGGAAAGTTAGGGAAGGGAAGCGGAGGGAAGGAAGTGAAGGGTAAGGCAGGGCTGGGTAGGGCAGAAAACATTAGAGAAGCAGGGCCTCAGGCACAGGCCTTGTCAAGTCTATCACAGTCATGTGACGAGTATAAATTCTACCATATACCTGCAAACATAAAGTCAATGAAAACAACTTCCTATGAATATCCGGACAGTCTCATTTTCCAGTTTCATGAAGGTTATCAGAGACACAGCATGCATCATTGATACTTTTTCCCCAATCATCAAATACATTGGTGATAGTCTCATGCCCTAAAAGATTTGATACAATGACTTTTGTATGGATATAAGTGTGTACATTACGAGAAAAACATACACTGATGCGCTTTACAGTAAGGCCAACAAAACATAATTGTTTCTTTCAGATAACCTAATCCTACCTAGCAAAACAGGGCCGACCCTAAAAATCAATTTCTTCCATTTTAAAGAAATTATTTATCTTTTAGCTATTTTTATCCAAGTTAATCGTGCCAAAGTCACCGTGACTCATCCCTGAGTAACCACACATTGTTGAGAGTCAGTGTTGCAGTAAAAAGAAAAATTAAAAATTAAAAAAAAAGAAAAGAAATCTGACCTACCCTACTTAATAATTTTCAGCATGTTACCTAAAACAAATAATTGATATTTTTTGGCCTAAACACATCTAAGTCAATCGGCCAGTCAAACTATGGAGAGAGTCTAGAATTGTAGGTACCCATGTAGGTACCTGGGGATGGGTGAGTGGTGATGGAGGGAGGGGGGCACGCTTGGGTACATCGTCATATGACATGTAGTTTAGTTCTAGTTGAGAGAGCACACGAGTATACCTTTATGGACAAGCAGATCGAAACCGCAGTCGGTAAGTACCCAGTATACATTCACACTCCGCAGTGTGTTTTCTCTCTCTGAATCTCAAAAAGCGGCAGATGGTGTAAACGCCTGTCATCAGACATTCATCAGCAGGTCTGTACACTAATAATACAGCAGTAATTTCCAGGCTGACGTGAAGTCAACCATTTATAGAAACGTTAGCTCTATTTATGCACAACTGCCGCGGAATTATTGCATTGTGTAGTTAAGTAATGTTGCTCTTGTGCTTTCTGTATTTTACCATCAGGACTAGATAAGGATGCACCGATTAAAGATTTACTCCAATACAAGAATATCTAATCCTAGATATTACAAAACATCAGCACACAGTTCTGTACATGGCTATCACCTGCTACATAAAGGTATACATACATGTATTAAGTATCAATATCTAATACATTAAGCTGAATGTCGGCCTGAAGGAATCCGTTTCATTCCTGGATGATAATGAATTATAGAGAACGTATATGATGAAAATACACAATCCTATTATTAAAAGGCATTAAAAGATCGTGTATTCAAGTGCCATCGGGAGCTTGTGTGCACCCTTAATTTGGTACTACCGGTAGTAGCAAATACAGGTGCCTGGGCAAAAAGAGCGCT
The DNA here is from genome assembly GCA_949317995.1 of Acholoe squamosa. NCBI lineage: Eukaryota > Metazoa > Annelida > Polychaeta > Phyllodocida > Polynoidae > Acholoe > Acholoe squamosa. Next base: position 84,031,413 of record OX439036.1, on the reverse strand, counting down.
GTAATGCAAAATTCGAACAATTAAGATGAAGGTTTTGTATAGGAATGTATAGGTCTTTGGACCTTAAAAATGCCTCAAATCAGGGAATTCCCTGAAGACTTCCATATCTAAAAATATGCCTGAATATATGTGATTATTTTTCTCCCTTTTTTATCATTCATTAAAAATAAAGGTCTTGAAAAAATAAGCGTCGGGCCAAAAAATGTAAGTCGATCCGGATACCGGAACACAGCCAGAAATTAGGCCATGAGAAATACTCATGAGTTGGAGTGGCTTCATCGAACTGACATATGTACGAACATTGGGGGGAATACAGCCTTTGTTATACCCTGAGAGGGAGCGTTTTGATCTATACAGCATGCCTTGTTCTGACCAACTGGTCAAGTGCGTAATTATCACATATCTTACTAATGTGATCAAAATTGAGCCGTTATTGGTCAACCTACATTTGTCTCCGAATTATACTTTCTTAGGTTTGAAGGACTCCTATTAGATAAATGCAGATCTTAATTAAATGAAATGCAGGGATGCACAAAAAAAGGGTTCTTTATCATTAATCCACATGCTTGAGGGACCTCGATTCTAGCACATGGTACCATAACTCCAAGGCTTGTGCATGTACTAGACCATTCCACCAAACCAAGTTGAATCATTACTTTGATTAGGCCACACTTTTTTATTCTTTGGGTTACGGGCACTAAAATAAAAAGTCCACCATGGAGGACGAAATAAAAGATATAAAATGAAATAAAATTCATCATTGGGCCAAAAAAAAAAAAAAAAAAATTGTTTCAGGTCACGAGACCCTACCTAGCCAAACAGGGCCGACCCTAACTTTTTTTCTCCACTTTTGAAGAAAATATAGGTTATTGGCCAAGTTTTTAGTCAATTGAGCCATCCCTGAGTCGCTGTGATTCACGCAAGAGTCACCGCGACTCATCGTGAGTCTTTGAAGCAGTTAAAAAAAAAAATTACAAAATAAAAAAAAAATCCGACCTACCCTATCTAATTTTTTTTTGGCATGTTACCTGAAACACACAACTTTTTTTTTTTTTGCCATGCCATATTTCGACCCTTCACTGGTCTCGACGTACAGACCAATATGAGGCATATTGCAGTTAAAGATAGGGAATTTGATAATAGAGAGTTTTAGCAAAGCCAACGTGGGCGTATCCATACACGCACCTCCACTACGGAGCTATGTACGTACAGAACGTATCTAAGTGATTTGCTACGTGATGGGCGTACGTAGTGCTCTCGGACTGCACACGCTTTGATGACGTAATCAACATGGTTGCCTGGTTACACAATACGAATACGTTCACGTCGGGACTGCTAAAACTCTCTAATGACCTAAGTAACTAAGCCCCCAATGCCATAGAACTGATACGATTTTGAATGAATTCCTGACATCATTAGCTTCAATTTGATACCAAATATGGCTATGTTCTATGGCAAATGTCTGAGATATGGTCGAGAATGTCTTAGAAAATTAAAAAAAAGTTGATGTTCTTACTTTTATTTTGCCATTTTTGGTTTTGGCTTTTTCCACTGCGGGCGGGCCCGTAGTTGTGTGTTTCATGTAGTCTATTAAACATGCTGAAAAATATTAGGTCTAGATCTAGAGTAGACTCTAGGTCGGATTTTTTTTCTTTAATTTTTTGTTAATGCCTCAAAGACAAAGAGGCAGGATGAGCCGGGGCAGCTGGCTGCGACCGACTGGTAATTTAAAATGCCCAAAAATTGATAAAAATGGATGAATTTTCCTAAAAATTGAGGGGGAAAAATTAGCCTTATTAGGGTCGGCCCTGGCCCCTGTTTAGTTAGACTGTTAGGCCTAGGACTAGGTACTAAGTTAGGGTAGGTAGGGTCGGGTTACCTGCAGACATGTCAGTTCAGTATTGGCCAAACATCTGAAGATTATTTTGGGGGACCCATAAATGGGGTTTATACCCTATGTATCTCAACAAAACACCTAAAAAGGGATGCTCTGGGATAGGGCACACCTTTACCAATAAGCAAAACTATGAAATTACATCTAAAATTCTTTATACATTTTTTTCCTATACTAAAATATCAACCTCAAACATCTGAAATGTTGCAGGCATCTGAAAATCTGACATGTCTGTACCTGAAACAAAATTTTATTTATTTTGGCCTATAAACCCGACTTATTACCAGCTAGACTAGAGTAGTCTAGACTAGTAGAGTCCTGGAAGTGGACCTGAGGCAGTTGACTCTGTTGTGTTGAGTTGGGACTAGTCCTACTGAGGCTACTCGGGCCTCCTACTCTCTTAGTCTCTACACTGTGACTACACTGTAGTCTACAGTCTACTAGTCTACTCTATAAAAACATTTTAGTTAGGTATGTGACTAAAAATTTTAAACACATGAGAGCTCTTGGTTTTTGGCACAGTATTTTCCGCACGTATGTGAGAAGCAACATGCTTTTTGAATTGTAATTTTAAGGTCATTTTTGGGTGAGTTATTGAGGTTTTTGTGAGACAAGGTTGGCCAAATTTTTGTCATGAAATTAAACTCTACAAAGAGGAATTGTCTGTGACCTTTAGCTACATTATTGCCATAATTTGAAAAGAGATATATCATAGCAAACCATATATTTCCTGAAAGCCAATGACTTTACGGATACAATGCAGTTTAAATGAAGCTGATATGACCACTAGGGTCAGAGATATGAATTTATGAATATAAAAAGTTGAGAAAAACCATCAAAATTAGCTGAAATTTAAGTTGGCTGATCCTAGAAACCTATGTGCTCGTCGATAGAATTCCTTCATATTTGGTAGAGATGAGGGTAAGACTATGTACTTGCTGTTCTATATGTTTTTGTTCGACTTCCTAAGTTCTATCATATAATGAATGAGAGATTACTAAAACATTGACCTAATTAAGGTGGTAATTAATTAACTAATTAGATTTCATACAAAATTGAAACACTAAATCAAAGGAAATCTTGTCTTCTTTGCAGATAAAATATCAGGAACCTTATTCATCAACTATTTCTATAATTTTAAAGCTAATCACTGAGACCTATCCCTGCACACACCTCCCAAACCTGTCACAGATTTCTAGGACATGGTCCGCGCTCATAGCAGCCCTTTCATTCACGTACCTATTTTAGTACTAGTCTCTGACTCTGACTCTGACTGCAGTGACTCTGCTAACGACTACGTTTGGCTCACAAATTGGTTCACCATCGTAAAGCCACCAGACATAGCTCCATGTCTAAAGAAAGCATGATTCATTTGATTTAGCGATTCACAGTAACATAAGCCTTATGATAAGGGTCTGGATCAATACCAGAAACGGAGAAAGTCGACGCATTATTCCACGAAGGCAGTAGAATGAATGTGGCACAGCAGTCTAAAAATGTTTGTGTTGACAAAATAATCTGACTCCAACTGAACTAAAAGGAATCTTTGTAGCTTACCTTCGTGTATAATTCTGCCGTCGACATGTTGATCAAGTATGGTATCTCATGGGCTGTGCACTATGGGTTAAATCAACATTGTGAAAGGGTAGATATGGGCTATTTAATCCAATGACATCTTGACTGAATCACTCTAAGCCGAGTCTTCCGCCATATTTACGCCCACTGGCCGACGTCTCGCACCAAGTTCTCGTACTTCGAGACGTCCCGGAGCAAAGTTCTTCCTTGAGTCCCCAGGTGACGCCACCTTCTGGTCTCGCCGGATAACATCAACACAGAACCGGGTCGGCCCAAAGGAGTGGTCATTATCTATCAACGTGGGGGTGGGGGCGTAAAAGTTTTAGACCCCTCTTAAGGGGGGGGGGGTAAAAAAGATTTTGACCCCTCTTGAGGGGAGGCATAGAAGAATTACCCTCTTTTTATTTTAGAAAAAAAAAGCCCATTCACTATTTTCATTGGTGTTCTTCTTCTTTTTGGGCGGCAAGAAAAAAATTGGGACCCTTAGAACAAGTGGGGAGGGGGAATTTGCGGGGACCAACAACATTCAGACCCTTTGTAGGAAAATAGAAGAGATTTCTCCTCCCCTTAGCAAAACTCTTTTCAGGAGGCGTCAATTTTTCTTGGAAATATGGCTAGATGCAAAACTCGGGTTATTGTAATTGACCTGTCAATAGGGGTATTTGACAATTTGAAAATGAAAGAACATGCCCCAGGAAGCTTGTTTCTTTATTCAAACCAGGACAATTACATTTAACTAATAGATAGGGTAAATCTGTCCATTTGGTTCGACCAGAAATGGAATGTTATAAAAATAACGAAACATGATCACTTACCAGTAGGCCTAATTATAAATCTTAATATCTAAGCATGCTAAATTGAGACACACTCAGAAGTTCATTTTAAGTATAGACCAGTTTATTGAGCTGATACATTTACATTTTGCCCTGATATGGACGCCTGATAACTGTTTCTCTCCGATCAACCCACTGTGTGATTCTCACTTGTCAATTAAAGCAATTTACAAGTAGATGAAATTCAATACACCAATACAAAGCTGTATCACAGATCAACAACAGTATAGACCTACATTTCTCTGTGTATTCCCCACAAAGACAGTGTACTACAAGTTGTACTGGTCAATGTATTGCAAAACACAGTTACTGAAAATATTCAGATCAGCGCAGGTGCAATATGGATATTGAATAATTGATGCTTCCACATTTTCATTAAGGTCTACACGGCTTCCCACCCTGCTTCACACTAGTACATTGGTAAAGTCCAAGATAAACACTGACAATCTAGTTCATATTTCAAAAGGTAGATTTTAACATAATTGACAATATACAGATATTGACCAGAATAGTACATGTATTACTAAAATTTTATATAAAACAAAGAAGTGATAAAAAAATGTACATCATAATAATAAAAAAAAAAACCTAAACATTTGTGTCCAAGTCTTTGAGTCTATAACCCCTGTTTTATCCTCAACCATTACCTCAAATCTGTCGCATTCTCTATTCTTCTTTGACGCACAATACAAACACATACATTATACAATAACACCCACTACCCTTCATTTCCTATAACTTAAACTATGTACAATTGTAAGCCCATACACATTTTTCTAAACCAGCAGTCACTATGTCTATCAGGGGTGTGAAATCCGGAAACCCATTTCCTCTGAAGTGTAATATACGGCTTGAGAGTGAGTGGAGTAATAGATGTTTAACGCCATTTCGACAGCTACGGTCATATTCATGGCGAGAACAACATTACACAATTTCACAGGGGAATGTGTCAGTGCACGCGCATATGTGCACCACACACATCCCGAGGGGATAGGAAAGAGGAGAAATAGACCCTTTTAAGTGGGCTAGGGAAGCCCGAATACACAGCTTGCTAGTTAATGTTTTTTATGTAGGATAAAGCTTAACAAAAGTTGTTCTAATGTTATTTGAGCAGAATATAACACACACTGTTGTACAGGGATGTTTGAAATTACCATTTGGAGGCCAAAAATTCTCAATCTGGAATGACATTGGCAGAAATTTTTAAGTCAGACCCCCCCCCCCCTACAAATGGTAATTTCTCCTCTCAGTGGATTTGCATAGATCTCAAGAATGGTCTTTCTGAGCATCAAAAATGCGGATTTCCGCGTTTCCGCGGAGATTTCACACCCCTGGTCTATATACATATAATGGGCTTTGCCATCCTCTACGTTATGTCCTTTTGTGTTGGTGGACGACTTATGTTATTTCGAAGGATACACTGGATCAGCCACTCGATTCCATCATCTACTCCATCTCTGAAAAAGAATGCAATTGGTTCTTTATTAGAAATTCTGCAAATAAACTGATTATATTGACATACACTTTTTGCATCACCTCATATTTGGTCTACAGATTCAGGTACATGCATTTGATGACCTTAAAACAAACCTCCAAGGATAGGCCTACAGGATGCTTCATGGTGCTAGAATAATTTTTCTAGTATTACTCATTTGTTTGATAGTGGGCATAAATACGTGTAAAGAACATTTTCTATCCTGACAATATTTGCATGTAGTAAATGCAGGTAAACATCTCAATGTGAACCGCTGAGGTAGAAATAAATTGTAGCGGTTATCGTTGATTATAAACTTACCCTCGTAATGCTGATACTCCCATCACCGAGCAGTCTCGTCTCCCTATGGCATGTGCACTAGTCTTCAATTGAGATTTTATGTCGCTTACTTTCAAACATCCCTGCAAGTATAATGGTCTGGGTTCACAATGATATAGGGTAAATTCACCCGGAAAAGAAACTACAACATTTATATTTGCTCCCCTTTTAGCCTGGGATATGTACAATGGATGAGTATCACTGAAAAAGTTATTGTTACCTCTATATCCTGTTTGTTAGCAAGCATCAGAAGAGGTACACTCTCAAGGCAGTCACTGGTTATCATTTTTTCTGCAAAAGCAGCAAACAGAAACACTGGTTCAATACAAAACTGGACATGGAGGGGTGTTCTTCCAATCAATGAAATCAAAGTAGTTTTCAAATGTTACTACCGCCACAGGTAGAGACTCATTAAGTCCGTCTAACTTACATAACAATGCACAATGTCCACGGCTCATTTCATAAGTACCAGATATATTTATCAATTGGACCGAGTGATGATTATGAGGTATTCGTGTACTATCAATGTTATATTTACCCCCACAGGAAGATGTTCATACGTATGCACGTGTATCTTTTAAGCAATATAAGATCATGACAGCCTACTTGATTTTGAATATCTAAAAAAATGCCATCATTATGGAATATTCCACATTCAACATATATTAACTCCTACCAAATGCTTCCTTAGATTCCTCTACCCGTTCTGCATCAGACGAATCTATCATATATATGACGGCATGTGACTCTGCATAATACTGAAATTCAGATTAAGAGGTTAAAATTAAATGAGGATGATAAAGACATCCGTAGACAACACTGTGTAGTAACCATAGCTCTAGAGGAAATAATGAAATAATGAAGTTAAAACTACAGAGAAAACACAAAGGAACATATCGACATATATGTAGATAACAAATGTATACTTCTTCACAGTTGCTATTGATAATTTGATCTGTGCATCCAACTTTACCTTATCCCATAGTGATTGGAGTTCCTCCTGGCCACCCAGATCCCAAAAATTCAGACGCACCGAGCCGACGTCAATTTTACCGACTAGAAAAGACAACAAGTAAGACATTAGGGGTCTGTCCAATTGTAAACAATTAGGGGAGACGATAGAAATTACAAACATTCCCCCAGCTGTGTTACTTATATTATCAGAGAATTAAGTTGGGTATTGAGAAATTCCCTGAAAAGCTGCTGTCACAGAAATTACCCCCCCCCCTTCAAAAATTGATATTTTTCAATGTATTCTATTTGTTTTAGAGGCTCTATCTAAAGAAGCAGTTTCATTTCCATGTGGGGTATTGGCTGAAATACTAAAGGATTTTGAGTACATGCCTGACATGTTCAATACATTTAGGAGGGGCATCAGTAGATGTACATTGTGCATATAATTGTATCCATACTCCCTCCCCTTGTTTCAGCCTATATGGGCCAGTGTGTGTGGTGTGGAGTTGAAACATTGACAGTGTATAGTTGTAGTGTTTGGAGGGAGGGAGTGGGGTGGGTTTCATATGGCCCCTCTTAAGGGGATTCCCCAGACCACAACACTCAGATAAGGTTACCAATGGCAAGGCACCATGTGGGGACACTGTATTATACACAGTATGTTCGACCCCTGGCTTCGTAACTTACAGAGTTCCGCTCCAATTACCAACTGGGTTTACTTGAGTAAGGCCAGACCCAGACACATTTATCACAGGAAGTCATGTGACATCTGTTTGTAGCATAAGAATGGTGCACTGTGGGATACAAACAGAGGTCTGAGGCTCTGTATCTTACACAACAACCTGCCCTGACCCATTTATGATGTCACAGACTGGTAGCCAATCCGATAACCCGGCAGGTTACTCAAGTAACTAACGCAAGTCAGTTTGGCCAGGGGTCGAACATACCGACTGTCTTCTGACTAAGCATTTTAGACCAATCAGAGAGCAGAATTCCATTCACTTCTCACTGAGCCGGTTCACCCCTGTGGTCCTCTGCCCAAAGCTTACCCCTGGCCTACCCCTGGGCCAGTAAGTCCCTCTGCTTACACCAGGTGGCCTGCCTACTCCTTAGGCTTAGTGGAGTCACTGGCTGAAGCAGACAACTGAGGCCAGGGCCTGTGTGAAGTAGAGGATTAGGGAAAGAACACAAGATTCATTTAATTTGTTTTATGATAAACATGAATACTCACATGGTCTTCTACCCTGAGGGCTCATGATATCCCTGTTTGGACTAAATTTAAAGATTTTTGAAATCCCTATTTTCAGGGAAATCCCTGACAACTTACATATCTGTATTATAATATATGTAGCCACATGAAACAAGGCCACAGTTTCCCATCAGAATAGGACCCAGTTTGTCATGAAAATAGGCACATGCAGTGAGCCTGCAGTGAGGACAGTGAGGTGGCACCATCTAGTGAGTATTGAAAGAACTAAGTCCCACCCAGGCCTTATCTGCATGCTACCTATTGCAAAAACAGTCGAACTAAAATGAACACATTGCATCAGAGAGAGAAAAATCTTTTCAACCAATCACAGCACAGCAATAATTCAGTGTGGAACACCCAAATATTATGCAAATGAGCTGTATTTGAGTGTAAACTATAATGGGAGCCTGCCTATGTTATGACTTCTAAAGACCTGATTAGGTTTAACCCATTGAGGGCTAGCATCGACTATAGTCGACACCATGGTAGGCCTAGCGTCAACTATAGTCGACACCATGGCAGGCCTAGCGTCGACTATAGTCGACGCCCGTTATATAGTATTAGTATAGGAATTGAAAATAGGCTCGTCCTCTAGGAACTAAACTTTTTTCAGAGGCCGTCCCCATGGCCAGGGCAACAAATTTTGCTCTGCCCTTAAAGGGTTAAGAAAGGTTATTCATAACAAACCGTCTCCCATAAAAATAATTTAAATAGCTCATAACATTAAAGCGGGTACTATGTGAGGCGACTTTGTATCTATCCTATAAATCAATAATGTCTCAATTAGTGGTAATTCGGCAAGCTGATGTACAGTATATTGAAGGCCTTCAAGCCACACATGAATTCAGATCTACTGCTGTTCCATCTTTTGGTAATGTATATATAGTATTACCAATTAGATCCATACTGACAGGTACTTACTGTTTAGCCCTACTGTTGTGGTTATCTTGGAGGGATTCATTCCTTTGTAATTCTTATGAAACTTCGTCTTTGTTTGTTCCAGGTATGTCTGAAAGGGTTTAAGCATGTAAGTCAATTATCGTAAAATATCCATTGGTAATGTTATCAACAGTCGATCTCTTACATTTAGCAATGGAAGGCAGCGATGTGCTCGTCTACATTTAACATATCATGATATCTCTTATATGGCTTAGCTTTATACACGAAGATAGACCCTGCTCTTTACAGAATCTGCTAAAAAGTACAGTAAGTTGTGCCCTATCCTACAGTATATATAAGCCCAAACCCTGTCAACAACCCAATTTGTTGATTTGTTTGGGATCATCATGTTACCCTGTGACATCATGTCGCCATGGAAAAGAGTGGGTGCACTATAAAAGGGGCTTCACTTTTGAAAGCCTTCATTCAAGCGGTAGCTGTTGGAGGGGTCACATCATAGCTTCGTCCCCCAGATTCAGAGATTGGAAGCACACATATACTAGCAGGTATCAAAACACCTGTCTCTGAGGCATGGCGTATACTACTCATGTCTCGGTCTGAGGCATTGACAGCTCGGGTCCAACCAAGTTAAACCATTTTACCCTCTCTTCTTAAAGAATTTGAAAAAAAAAACTACCGGTAGGTGGCGTTCCTGAAATTATGGATGAGGTATTTACACTATAGAACGGCACTAAACTGCTCAAAATATCATTCCAGGTGCGCTTGATGGGTCTGGTATAATGAGGTGTGGTGGGCTCGCATTAAATTCAAAGGCACACCTTATACGGGTAAGGACGTGGGATAGTTGGATGGGGCCCAGTTCAAAGCTACAGATATCACTATTTACCGTTTTCCCTGCATTGTCAAGTCCTAAAATAAGGACAAAGTATTCATCCTTCTGGAAAAGGTATTTCCAAAGTCCGGACAGGAGAGTGTACATCTGGAAAAAGAAATTATCTCGTCAGAAACGGTACAATCCTACAGTAGAGTAGTATAGTTTATGGAGCTAGACAACAATCTGGGTACTTTAGATTTTATCAGTAAATATTTGGAATAACATTAGACATTACAGAATATGGGAATACTTCAGATCAGCTCAGTCTTCCGATTCATATACTAATTGGGAACACAGGGTGTTTCAATGTAGCCCCCAATACAAGTAAACTATTCCTGACATCATTAGCTTCAATTTGATACCAAACATGGCTATATTAGGTCATTTAGTACACAGGAGGGAATAAAAAAAAAAAGTAGATTTTTTCAACTTTTATTTTTATTCTGTCTTTTTTTTTACTTTTGCAGTGCGGTCGGGCCCGTAACCCAAACAATAAAAAAGGTGTGGCCTTATATAAGATACTATTTGGCCCATGAAGCGGGGAATTCTCTCCCACGATTTTTTTTTTGCAACTTGTAACTGTATTTAAAGAAACCATTCCACCACTGAATCATTTGCTGGGAGAACGGCGGGAGAACGCTCATGCTATCATGATGGGCGACCATTACCATATGTCACAGTATTCCGACAGATCAACAAGATTTGAGATCTGCAACTGCTCTGTCGTGTAATGTCGCACGTCCACATGCACATTTAATGTCTCAGAGATCTAAGATTGTATCAAATAATCTTACTTTTTGATTTGGGGGACTGAAACATTGCTCAGTAAATGAGTATTTTATAATGTATTGCTTTTTGGCTATAGATGCCCTTGAGGCTTGAGATGAACAGGAAAACATAGGCCCTATGATAATAAATTACTTCTTATAGCTCTGGTTCTAGACAAGATAGAAACATAATTCCAAAAATTTTGGAAATACTGCAATTAGGCAACTTGTGATCACAAGGATCTTTCTCTCGGATCTTTCTGTATTCACTTTATTTTTTTTTTGTCAAAGTGCCTACATAGGGAGTTTTTGGGGTTGCGACCTGACCCAAGTCGACCCTCTCACATTCAATATTTTTAGTTAATTATTTTTTTTAGTATTAATTTAATAGTTGACACAATTGCCAGTAGACCTGGAAAGTTATGGGAAAATAGGAGCATTTCTAATTGTAAGTGTGGAAAACTGGGGCTTGAAGTGGTCATGTCCAACCCAAGCCAAGGAAGCCCTGTAACCTGTTAAGGCCCGTTGAAACCCTGTAGCGCAGAGTTCAATCGGAACTATATGGCTACACTATAGTTATATAGATTACAATTGAAGTACCCACCAAATATCAAAAGCCATCAAAAGCTGTAGTACCATATCCATAAGCATAGCTAGGGCGGCTATGCTATGCTAGGCAAAGTCCGGTTTTGTATGATACGAGTTATGGATGATTCACACCACTGCCTGTTCGCCCTAGACTATTCACACTACTCCTTTTTGGACCATTCGCTCTACCCCTGGACCATTCACACTACTCATACAAAAGAGGGGCAGTGGATGATTCACACTAGTGACAATCCCTGGCCCCCAAAGATTTGGGTTTAATAGTTAACCAAATAATCATACTCCAAGCTCTAATAGAACTAGAAACAATTAAAGGGCTAAGGATACTGTCCCTATGCCATCCGTCAGTGACTGACGGTAAGTCAGTCGGCAGTAGAGCAAATTGTCCAAAAGTAGAGCGAATGGTCTAGGGCGAATGTGTAAGTAGTGTGAATGGGTATGTAGTGCGAATGTGCATTTGAGCGAATTGACCATTTGCCTATGAGACTAGTGTGGGGGTTTCCACACCGTCTGCCGCTCACTCAGCCGCTCTGTACGGTGTGGGAGAGTTATAATACCAAATGTTTCGGGAGCGCAGGGAGACTTTCCGCGCAAACCTTACCCTTAATCAATCCCCTTTGAATTAAAGTGAGTGGATATGTACACCCCCTTTAGATACCCTGAAATTTTGGGGAAGTTACGATAATTCTAAGATAGGAAAAACAAACATTTTGCTGAAAATACGAAAATGACATTTCAAAACAATATGGCGGTCGTCGGATATGTAAAGCTTCACTGGGCCAAGTTCTTTTTGCCATCTCAATAAATGTGATGAATTTAACTTCCATTTTTTTAAATGTTGTAGAAATATACAAGATTTGTCACTCATACATTCAAGAAGTCACAGTCAACAGTGAGACACATGTAAACAAAGCAGTTGCCATTTCCAAACCCCGATCAATATACTAACAGACCTACCCACCACCAAGCGCAAAACAACCATAAAGAAAGCAGTGAAGGCAAGACAAGCGCTCTGCATGAACACAACCGGCGCAAAAAAAAGCAAGTTCAATTACCTGACTGAAAACAAAAGGAAATACAGCTGCGAATCCCATGGCTACCTGACCAAACTAAGTAAAGATAGGCACTTTGACATCACCACAGTGGAGGGTGGGAAAAGCTGGCAGGCTGTTTTGACACTTTTTGTGAGGTGTGAGTCCAGTCATTGTTTGTGTCCTTGTTAGTTTCCTTGATATAGGACAATATTAATTTCTTTTCATTGGATTTAGATAGTAATTCCTAAAGTTTAGATTTAAAACTACCCAAAGGACAAATCTAGGAAGAAAAATACCAATTATTAACCATTTTACATGAAATTGAATGTGAAGGTAATATTGAAGCCTTGAAAAACACATTAACCACTAGAGACACCAAAAAACTAACACTAGACACAGGTTAACGACATAAAAATCTACTAACATATGAAGTTTCATGTAAATAGGACTTTGCCCAATGCTACTTTTGAGAGGACCAAAATATGAAACAATTGGGAAGAAGTGGCCATGTGTATTGCTGCCATGTTACGATTTTTTATGAACATGTTAAGCCTACTTAGATTATACATAGAAAATATTTAAGAATACGGCGCCAAGAATACCATTGAAAAGCCAAGATTTCGAATTGGTAGAAATTCCAAATTTTGTAAAAATGGTATTTTGAGAATCTTTAATTCCAGTCACTTATATATTGTTAAAAAAGGACACAACGGTGACACCTGTGCAGGTGGCTGCTGATAGTGGTCACTGCATGGCTGCACTCACATCACAAAACCTGACACCTGTTTCTACCATTTCTATAGTGCTACTTACCATGGAAATTCAGACATTATTTTGATTATAACTTTGGTTCTAGACAAGATAGAAACGCAATTCTAAAATTATTGGAAATGTCTCAATAAGCTTTACAATATATGACCAAAAATATCGCTCTATGTTCAATTTTAAATTTTTGTTGAAGTGCCTACTAAAGAACAAGCAAGGAGAATCTTCATGGCCAGAACCAGAATGATAAGAGTGAAAGACAACTACAGGAAAATGCACCGCACACAGGAGTGTAGGGGGTGTGGCCACACTCCAGAAACCCAACAACACCTACTAGAAATGTGCCCAACCATACATGACAACCAAGACTCCACAACCCAAATCAAATAAAACCGCAGTGTTGTAGATTTTAATAGAATAGTAGAGAATAGACCTGTGAGACATAGCGCGGCAACTTGTAATCTTGTGTCTAGTGATAGAATAATAGGAAAGCTAACATCAAAGGCAATTAAAGGTTGTACCATCTGGCTCACCCTGTAACTCTTGTGCTGCCTTATACTACTAGGTCTACTACCGAGAAGTTCTGCCTGCCCATAGATGACCACTACAAATGGTAGAGGTGGGCATGTTCAATGACCCAGAACCATATGCACCAAGGACCCCAGAATGACTAGGGTTGTGTGTGGCAGTCTTACCAACCCCAACAGCATACAGCTGGTCATAACCCCCTCCCCACCAAACTGGTAACCCCCTCCCCTCTGTAGACAGGGTCTGCTATATAATTGTAGTTAGGTACATCACACAATGCCTGCACCACTCCTCTGGGAGTGTCCATCATTTGTGACGCATTTTTTGTGACCCATCAAATTGCTGCACTGGAAATTAAACTGCACTGAAATTGGCATATTCTTACAGAACAAAGAATAAATGAACACATGTAAGAAATTATCTTGGTATTTCATGGCTTATTTTACCTATATAAAAATTTTTCGGGGAAATTGGTGCATTTCTAGACATTTTTGTAGATTTCTGAAGTGGATGACTGAAAAGGTCATCTAAATCAAGTTGTCCAAAATGAAAAAGTAGAATGAAACTAAAAGAAAGTAATAGTATGTTTCATGGCATTTCATATAAGGTCTAGTTTGTGCATGTGGACTGAATAGTACAGCTGGTGACTGCAAAAGAAATTCGAAAAATCACATTTTCCTGTGTGAAGGTGCGAAATGGTGATTTGGCAGTTTTAAAACCGTCACTGCATGACACATGTACATCATACAGGTGTGACACTTACAATACCTGCTAAGATAAACTTGTTTCACAGGCTCCCCGACTTTGGGAGCAATTAACTGATTTTTTACGATTTCCCGACCATGTGAACTTGCTACCACACAGGAAAAAATTATTTGATCGTGTCATCAAAATCTAGGTCATGAGCTAATGTTGGTCAAACATATAGAGTGGCCTGAAACTAGGTCAATAGGAAACCCATTAGATGTTAATGTTAGGGTCAAATACCAGTGGTTAGAATGTCTACTTCTTCATATTTTACAGAATCTGTTCCTATATATTTGATCATATCAGAATCTAGGTCATGAACTAATGTAGGTCAGATATATAGGTCACGGGAAAATTAGGTCAAGGTAAAATTTCATACAGGTAAACATCCGGGTCAGATAGCTTTTTATTTCATGCTGATATTGTGGTTCATTCCAATTGAATTGACATTTTACTAACTTACCTCCCTTTCATTTCTTCATTTATTATGACTAATTGGCCCATTATTGGGATCCAGAAGGTCACAACAAATTGCCTGAATACTTAGGACAAAAATGTCAGATTTCTAGATACTAATTCTGCGATTCTGTGAGAACGAATTGAGATATCAACATGATTCCAAAAGATTTGAAATCCTTGCACTCTCCTGCACAACTAAGACACAGGGATTTAGCTCTAACTCCTTATCTTAATTTTCATATGATGTACCTATAATGTAGTGAAGTAGTAGTGTGGGGGTTCCACACCGTTTGCCACTACACTATCGCTCTGTACGTCATATGCATAGCCATAGCCTAGTGACTGAGTGACAGGTCTACTATATCCTATTAAAATAAGTGAGTCAGCCCCTCACCTCGACTCAGTTGATAGAGTCGGTGTGTGACTGTGTCGACTACTACAGTCTACTGACTAATCAGATCTGAGGACTTCTTCAACGCACAGGCACAGCGACTGAGCGAGCTCCACGTCGTCAACTTCCAAGAGCTTACTCCCACTGTTTCCTCTGTCGGATCAGTAGCACTAAATATTTTGTCAATCGGCTGAAGAATGAGATGCTTGAGTCCTATCACGTGTCTGGAGCACGCAGAAGTGTTTATGCCAACAAAAACACAAAAATAAAGTCGTCATCTACGGCGGCGGCATCCATTTTGGATTTTACCGGAAGTGTAGTTCGTAGTCAAAATGCTAGATGGCAGCAGCCAATTTTGGGCGCGCCATCTCGCGGCTGAATTTTGCAAAGCTGTAGCTGCGAACCAGTTGGTACTCACATAAACATTCTATGCCTTATAATTACCGGCGGAATATTGATAATTTGATCTTCCGGCTGATGTTTGTTTGTGGTGAAATCCCGCTCTTTTAATCTGCTTCTCAATGTTTATTGCCCCGTTTTGAACATAACTGCCCGCTGACAGCCTCACTAAGAAGGTATGTGTATTGCAGATTTAGATTTCATCTGGAGGAGGGTATTCATTTGCTTTGCCGAAGACTCTTGACTTGGCCTAAACCTTAGCCTTAGGGAGTGATCATTTTTTAACTGGGGGGGGGGGGGCTGGTGGGTTTGACACGGACGCACGGACGTTTTGACCCCCTCCCGGGAGGCGGAAATCGTGTGCAAACGCGCCCTTTTAACCTATACTGAGGCTATAGTAATGCCTAATGATTAGCCTAATGAGTAATGGCACTAAGGGAGTGGTCATTATTTATCAACAGGGGGGTGGTGGGTTTTTGTGCGGACGCGCGCAAATTTTTACGCCCCCCCCTCGACGGCAGTCAAAATTTTTTGCGCCCCCCCCATGCCGGAGGCGCGGACAGTTTTCGCGCCCCTCTTTGATCTATAGTAGCGCGCAGGCTTTTTTGCTAAAAAGAGGGTGAATTTTTTTAGCCCCCCCCCAAGGGGAGTCTGAAAATTTTACACCCCCCCTCAAACCCACCACCCCCCCCCCCCCCGTTGATAAATAATGACCACTCCCTAATGCGCAGGCTTTTTCGCTGAAAACAGGTGAAATTATTTTGACCCCCCTAGTCAAGGGGGGTCAAAAATTCTGACCCCCCTGGTAAAGCCTAAAGGGGTTGAAAAAATTCTGACCCCCCCCCCTGAAACCCACCAGCCCCCCCCCCCCCCGTTGTTAAAAAATGATCACTCCCTTAGACTTAGTCTTGTGTTCAGCCTCAGAAGTTCGTAGTACTAGTACTACTACTGGTACTACTTAGTCTACTAGTAGTAGTACTACTACTAGAAGTAGTACTAGGCTAGTACTAGTAGTAAGCTTTAAAGAAACCTTACAAGAGACTCGAGTTAAAAGTAATAAATATGAATGCAATGTATACTCTTACATAAACGCCATGATACGGTAGGTCTAAGTCTAGATCACGATTGTCAATGGACTATTCTACGTATTATAATTATGAACGACATACTCAAACCAAACTGGCCAAGCTACCCCCTAGTTCAAACCAAGGTCAACCTATTTTTAGCTTGGCAGGGTGAAGAGTTCACACCTGCCCTCCTCCAGTGGGAAATCCCCAGGCTCCCTCCTGTGGATCCCCCACTGGAGAACTCAACTATTTTTAGATTCACCTAGCCAATAGGAGCAGCTCACCCCTCCTACCACAGATTGGGACTGAGCAGAACCACCGACTCAGCATATTTGAGTCGCTCCCTATACTAAAAATAGAAAGTACAGAAATAGACACGACGTCATCTGGGCTTGCTCCTGACTATATAACCTAGTCAGGATCAAGCCTCAGCATCTTATTCTTCTCCAACCTAGACCCTACGACACTCAGGTGCCTTGGCTTAGGATATAGCTTGGTCAGACTGGCGAGTACTATATTGTACACTGTATCAGTTACTCATCATGCCAATCTTACAATAAAGCTGGATCATCAACTGAATTGTCTGGACTCCTGTTACCTCACTTCATGACATGTAACGAGACATTGACAATGGTGGAGAACCCTATTTGTAACGTCCCATTGTTTTCACCTCTCATGAGCCATGAATCAAAGTGAGACAACAACCAAAGAGCCATTTACAGAAGATGCCGTTACATCCCCAGGGCTAGACGCGCCCCCACCAGCAGCAGCAGCAGCAGCAGCACCAGCAGCAGCCCCAGACCAGCAGCAGACTGTTCCGTCATCTGACTCGTCACCTGACGCCTTTCTGTTGGATCCAATCCTACCACCATCATTTCTAACACCCAAGCCAACACCTGTGAGTAGAAACAAAACTTTTTCATCAACAATTGATGACAATAATACCGGTACACAGACCAGCACCCCACTCACATCACAGGCACCAGGACTTAATCTGACTTTACCTGGTTTTTCAAGTGCTGAATCCCCAGTCCTGAGACTTGCTGGTCTACCAGGTGAAACATCATCTACACCTGTAGCTTCACCAAGCCACTTAGACCTAGACTCACACCTAGAGCCCAGGTCACCACGATTACAGGCCGCCTTAGAAAGCATACCTACATTACCTCGGCAGCCTGCTACCGGTACAGACACCACCTCACCCCCAGCTGGTTTTACACACCCCAACCCTTCTGAACTCACCTGGGACGGTTATATTCCCCCTGACCCTACATTACCACCTGAATCTGATCTCTGGAGACAAAGGATAAGATCAGCTATCAATAGGTGGAGATCAGTAAGGACAAATAGAGCTCAGGAGGCACCAGCCCCCAACACTCACAATACACAGTGTGGTGAAAGTCCCTCAGCATTTTTAGGTCGCATTAATAGAATACTAGAGGAGCAGTGGCCTGACGCCACCACATCTAGTGACCCCTTCAGGTCATATCTAAATACCCCGACCCCTGAGGCCACCCCATACTGCACCTCAGAAGACAGCCTAACCTCTGAGGACGATCCTGAAATCACCTTCCCTCACCTACGCAGAGGCAGGATGGACAGCAGGACACCCACTACACATCCTCCCAGGTATGATCAGGACGACCTGGCCAGGAATCTGGTAAGAGAATGTACACAGGCAGTCAGTGATTCCTTAAGCAATTTACTGACTGGCCAGATTAATCTCCTATCAGCTGAAATCCAAAGGGTAGGCCAGGAGCACACCAGCCATCTAAACAGGGTCAACGACAGGTTAGACAACATGGACACCTGGAGGGCTCAAATGGAGCGCGACTTGATACAATCACACAGGAGAACTGCAGAAGATAATGCAGATGTCCTGAGGAGATCTGAAATGATGGCAGCAGATATCTCTGAGCGCATCAACAGGAACATGGATGATGTTAGGAGAGAGATTTGCTCAGTTTATGGCCACAGGCCCCCACTCCAGCCCCCTCCTGCCCACTCCTCACCGGCAAACTTGGGTATACCTCATGCCTCACAGACCCCCAGTGCACCTACCATGCCAGGTTTCCAACATGCTGGCAATGACATAAGGTCAAGCCCACCCAGCGCCTTCCAGAACAACACTCCAGCTGGTTTATTGGGTGCCACGCCCACCTCACACAGGTCAACCCGAGACGATATTCCTAGTGTCTCCGCTACTCGCCAGATGGCAGCTCCAGCCACCACCCCAGTGCAGGCCAATGCTAACACATTAGGTACAGTGGCAGGTAGTATCTATATCCCTGCTCATGATCGTACACCCAGCAACATGCCTATACCCATGCAAACCCTGTATTCTCAAAGCACAGGTGCACATCCAACAGGACACCGCCAGGCATACGACCACTCCACCCCTATGATACCAATGATAGGCCAATCTCACATCGCCAGTGGTTTGGGTCAAATGACTTTGAGTGATGACAAACTCTCCTCAGCCCAACTCAGCTCTTTTAATAAGCCTGAGACATTTGACAAACCAACTGAGTACAGGTCTGCCGCCAAATTCATCACAGAATTTAAGTTCTGGATCAGGAATGTATACCCCCGCCACCAACACCTGCACGCCTCCTGCCTATACACCTTCCTAAAGGGCAGGGCAGCTCAATGGTTCTTCGCCAATATTTTTGAGAAGCCCATCATGTATGACAATGAGGCAGTATATGCAGCCTTCCTGAAGCGTTTTGGCACCCCTGACCCTGCAACCATCAGCAAAGGTTATAGAAACAGGACACAACAGCCAGATGAGACAGTGGAACAGTACTTAGAAGACATGACCCTGCTCTTGGCAAACAGCAACCTGGAGGAGTCAGTTCAAGTGGATTACCTGATTAATGGGCTTAAGCCTCAAATTAAATCAGTAATCCTCCCTGACATGCCCAAAACCATAGCTGATGCAGAAAAAATGGCCCTTACACAGGAATTGCGCATAGAAGCACATAAAATGGCCATGGCTGGGACCCAACAAGCAGACCTCTGTGCCATGAACAGTAACAAAAACAATAGTGGCACACCCAGAAAGGAAAACCAATACTCCAACAATAAAAAGTATGACAGGTACCCTAGTGGCAACTACAACAGGCAGTATGAGACCAGGACCCAAAACGGCTCCAGCAACCAATCTGACCCCAATTACAGAAGGTTCAGAAGGTCAAGGTCTCAGGATGCTTCTGGAGGAAGAAATAAACCACCTCAGCAAAGAGCTAGATCACAAAGCGCCTCCAGAAATCCTACCTCCAGGGATGACAACAAAATAGTCATCACAGTGGCCACAGCCCCAGCAAACAATAAACAGGTTTCCTTTAAAAAGGTCACACATGAGGCTGATATCATAAACAGCAATAGTCCCCCTTACCAGAATAGGAGGACCAGAGACCCCACACCCAGCAGATTCCCCAGGAATAACAATGAAAGTGATCCGACGGAACCTGAGGGCAACGCTGACCTACATAACATTGATGAAGACAATCATGATCACAACGATGGTGATGAAGACTTCATTGATGAAGACACAGACTATGATGACGAAGAATAGGTTTCAGGGGAAGGATGCAAAGCACCAAACCACCCCGCCCCCACCACAGTGGATATGAAATCTGGAACGCCCCCCGCCAGCCACCACCCAACTGATATTCAAAGTGATGCAGAAATCAACTCCCTACAGCGGCCAAAAATGGATTTTTCCAAGGACAACAACCTGGATTTTGGTGACAGCTCCTCTTCAGACAGCGAAGACTGTTACGAGGACAGCAGTAGCAGAGTGGCACGGCTTCAACTGAGAATCAAGTCAGATAAGTATGGGCAGCAAGGTAAGGTCTCTCGCATTAATACCGAGTTAACTAAAGGTGCAGTCTTTGTCGACATAAATGACCACCCCTATAGAGCTTTGGTAGACTCTGGAGCATCCTTATCTTTTATCAGTCAAAAAATGGCAGATAAGGTAATACACACCCCAAACTTTAAACATGGAAGACGCTCACGTATGAATGTCCTCCTAGCAGACAGATCCACAGTACAGGTAAACCATGCCATTACACTCAGCTTCCTAATTGAAGGCAAAGAATTTGTTACAAGATTACATGTTGTACCAAAATTAAATCACCCCATCATTCTTGGAGTAAACTTCATGACCAAGTACAAAGCTAAGCTTAGTTTTGGCCCCAAGCTTCCCTCCATAAACACAATCAGGCCTGCTGAAAATATCACAATACCACCAAACTCTGAAACCACTCTCAATGCTATTGTCAACGGTTCAGAAAATTTAAATAAACTGACAGGCATCACTGAAAATATCAAACCAGCCCTACCTTTCTTGATTAAGCACGCCTTGGTTAAACCCAAGACTAGTGCAAAATTAATACCGGTAACTGTGGCAAATCCAAATGATTTTCCTTTGCATTTAAAGAAGAAACACACACCTCTAGGTATTTTCAAACCTTTCAACATGAAAAAGGCTATACCAATAGGCCCCCTGGACACTCATCATTCACTGAACCATGTCTCACCTGCCAGCGAGCTTTTTCCAATAAATTGTGGTGAAGACCCCCTGGAGCAATTTCCCAAGGGTAATGAACCCCTACAATACAAAATTTGTGAGCAGCTCACTGAGACTCAAAAAACGCAGGTACGTAAAATTGTTGAACAGAATAGGCAGGCTTTTGTGATTGATGACAGCGCCATTGGCTCCAACACTGAGAATGAGGTCAAGCTGGAATTAATTCCAGATTTCAAGCCCTGCAACAGGCCCTCATACAGAATGTCCCCTCATAAAGAAATTTTCCAAAGAGAGCTCCTAAATAAACATTTAAAACAGGGAATCATTGAGGAATGTACCAAGCCCTGTGAATGGAATTCACCAGCTTTCTTAGTACCCAAACCTCAGGGAGACAGATCTGTAGCCTCAGGCTGGAGAGTGGTAGTGGATTACAGATGGGTTAATCAAAACCTCAAATCTTTTTCCTACCAATTCCCCAGAGCAGACGACCTCATGCAACAAGTTGGCAGAACAGGTGCAAAATATTTCTCAAAATTAGATGTATATAGTGCCTACCATCAAATTCCCCTGGCGGAAGAATCTAGGCCTATTACCACCTTTTCAGCCAATGGAACCAGATACATGGCCAAAGTTCTCCCAATGGGACTCAAAACCTCAGGTTTGTCTTTCATGAATGTCATGGAGCAATTGCTCATGAAATGCAAGTACAGAAATGCAGTAGCATATGTTGACGATGTGGCTATTTATAGCCCCACCTGGGAAAGACACCTGCAGGACCTAGATGAGGTACTCAAACTTTTCATCAAAGGAAATATCAAACTGAAATCAGAAAAATGTGAATTTGGCACAACCAAGATGGATTTCTTGGGATTTTCTCTAGATCAACACGGTGTGTCACCTTCCCCAGACAAAATCTGGCCAGTCAAAACCTTCCCTCCACCTAAAAACATCCACGACCTTAGATGTTTCAATGGCATGGCACAATTCTACAAAAGGTTTATTAAAGGTTTTGCCCACATAATGGCACCTCTATATGAAGCCACCAAAGGGACCTTTAAATGGACCACTAGTTGCCAGCGCGCCTTTGAGAAAATTAAAGCTTCAATTTGCACTGAAGCTGTCCTCAAATTCCCTGACTACAGCAAGCCATTTGTCATATTTACAGACTCAAGCAACTATAGCTTGGGAGCTGTGATCACACAGGTAGATGAAAATGGTTTCTATAGACCAATTGAATTTGCAGGTAGAGGTTTGACACCACAGGAGACGAGATATGGAATAACAGACAAAGAACTTCTGGGCATCGTCTTCGCAGTTAAAAAGTTCCACCATTATGTGGATGGAGCCCACTTCAAAGTGTACTCAGACCACACTGCCCTGGTCTCCCTTTTTAATAAAAAAGAGAACATTACTAATGGGAGACTAGCCAGGTGGGTAGACACAGTCATGTCTTACGACTTTGAGGTGAAGTATCTGCAAGGCAGAGCAAATTTTGTGGCAGATTTCCTATCCAGGAGATCCTACCCACCCAGCTCTGATGACCCAGTGCCAATTAGATCCCAGGGGAAAATTATTCTCCCCCCCAAGAAATTAACTTTCTCTGATATCTCCATGACCAAAGTCTTTAGGTCCAACGAGCCAGTACCCAAGAACCCAATCCAGATGGGACCCCCTAGATCAATTCTAAAAGGAGGTAAAATCTGGGGAAGCACAGGCAAACCACCCAAAGGTGTAATTGCAAAGAAAAATAGCTCTGAAAGAAACCACTTAGCTTCACTAGCAGCGCCAACGGAGCTGTGCGTCTTGACCAGGGCACAGTCACAGAACTCCCAGGAAGACACACCCCCAGCCCCCAGCCAATCACGGTCCAGAACCGCTGTAAACAAACAAGGCCGACCCACAAAGGTCAAGCCAGCTGGTTCAAGGCCAAGAGGTGGACCTCCCAAGTCTAGGTCACCCAGGGTATCAGTTAAGGCAGCCAATGCCAGACGCGCCAAGCTGTCACACAAAGTGTTACCTTTGGCTGAGAGGGCTATCACCAAAATTTGCAAGCACCCCTCACTCACACCCTCTAGAGAAGTATTGATTAAAGCACAAAAAGAAGATCTTTTTGCTTCATCAATGCTAAATTACATTCAGGATGGAAAGTTGCCACCAGATCAAGGCTTGACAAATCAGATTTTAGCCAATCATGATCAGTTCATCATACTAGATGAGGTACTTTTCAGAATCACCGACACAGTCATGGGTAAATCCCTAGACCCCTCCCTTCAAATTGTGATTCCAGAAAAGTGGGCAGAATCATTAATTGAATCCACACACTGCTCCCCATTAGGAGGGCACTTGGGTTCAATGAAAACATATGCAGCTATCAGGTCACGGTACTATTGGCGCTCAATGTTCAAACAGGTGTTTGATTACTGTGGCACATGTCACACATGCCTTACCACCAAAAAGAGGCCGAAAAACCTAAAATCACCAATGACACTCCGTGAACCTGTACTCACAGCCTACTCTCATGTCACCATGGATACAATAGGACCATTTAACAAGGCTGTTAATGGATCCCACCACATACATGTGGTCACAGATCACGCCACTAGACATGTAACAGCATGGTGCACAGAAGACAACACAAGCGCTGAGGTAGCCCTTGGTTTCTTTCAGAGAGTGATCTGCATCCATGGCACTCCCTCAGTTTTAAACACTGACAATGCTAAACAATACACTTCAAAATTCTTTGCCCTCTTCTGCAATAAATTTGGTATTAAGCATGTCACAGGGAGCGCACACTGGTCCAGATCTCAAGGTCTATGTGAACGCCAACACCAGACAATAGAATCATCCCTCAGAGCCTTTGTGTCTAAATCACAAAAACATTGGTCAACCTTCCTCCAAGCTGTGATTTTTAGCATGAACAACACA
This sequence comes from Acholoe squamosa, assembly GCA_949317995.1. Taxonomy (NCBI): domain Eukaryota; kingdom Metazoa; phylum Annelida; class Polychaeta; order Phyllodocida; family Polynoidae; genus Acholoe; species Acholoe squamosa. The sequence goes on along the minus strand of OX439036.1, from coordinate 84,007,096 downwards.
GTCTCCAGCGCCTTGGGTTACTCACCCAATCTCTTGGTATTTGGAAAACAAACCCACCTACCCACAGAGGCTGCATTAGCACTGATCACAGCAACAGAAGATGTTGACCCGACACAAAAAGAAAATGTAGCCAGTCATTTATTAAATCTCAGGGATGAAATTCAAATGAAGGCAGCAGAAAACATGATAAAGGCCCACAAAAAGATGAAGGCCAAACATGACGCCTCTGCAGAGGTAGCCACCTTCAATACTGGTCAGTTGGTGTACTTACATATACCCAACCTCCTGGTGAAACACACCACCAAAAAGCTGCAACCCACATACTCTGGCCCTTACATCATAGTTAAGATGACCTCATCAGTTACTGCAATTTTAAAAAGGTTGCAGGATGGACATGTCTTTAAAAAGGCAGTACATGTATCCAGGCTGAGAAGACCAATTACAAGGGCCAGCGCCAAAGCCATCATAAAAAGGCTCCAGACTGGTCCGGTACAAACTCTCTTCGACCCTGATTCAAGCATAATTGCTGATACCAATACACCAGCCCCTCCCCTCAAGAAAAAGAGAGGAAGGCCGGCAAAGAAAGGTATCATCACCTTTGCCCCATCACCCAAGAAAAGGGCAAAGAAAAGGAAGCAATGAAATTTCGTTGAAATCACATATAGAGAAAGCACAAATACCCCCCCCCCACACACCCAGAAACACCTCTCGACCCCGACCCCCCCCCCCCATACACACACACACACCAACACTCACCACGGCTGTTGGCCCACACTCAGGCCACGTGCCACACCCCTGCTATCTACAGGGACACCCGCACTCACACACACCTAGGCCCAATTACCCACCCTACACATGTGACCACCGACCTCAAAGCCCAGACCTGATGATAACAAATTCCCTCAGCGGCACCCCATATCATCAGGTACCCCCTTTTTCTCTTCTTTGAAGATTTACTAACACTCACCTCTTAACTTATCATCTCGCACTCCTTTTGTTTTTATATTTATCCTTTCATTATATATATCTCGTTTTTCTTAAACCAATTTTATTTTTTTCCTTTAAATTATTTATCAAAGGCCCAATGAGCCCAATTATACACTGTTTGACCCCAGGATCAAACCCCTCAACCAGCCGCACTGTCAACCACTCAAGGGCAGCATATGCACACAATTTTGTCCAGCTATGGTTAGGTAGCCACATAAATTGCCCACGGCAGCAGTGTATCCTCTGGTACATGTTTTTCATTTAAAGAAAAATCATGCATACACCGGCTAGATAGCTTTTCAGGGCTCCTATTTACCAGTTGACACGCCTATTGTAGGTGCTCGTATTCCCCCATGCCCACCCATGTTTGTACCTCTGTTTAGCACGAGGGCGCTGATACAGGTAGAACCCCATATTTATGAGCTGTCAATTAAGAGCAGCTCGGTACCCCAGGCATGATGTTTCTCACACACATGTATTCATGGTCAGCAAATTTTTAGACATGTGAACTGACCTCTCCGCTCCCGCCTTATCTCAAACCTGACCCCAGGAATTCCAATTATAAGCTTATTACCGGGGTATAGGTTCCAAATTTGCATAAGGGACATATGCCCAAACTGCAGCCATCCAATAGAATCAGGCCCAGCCTTTTTAGGGCAAGACATACCACTATAGGGATATCCAAAAGTGAGAAATAGCCACCCTCACGGATGGGTTTATAAGCCTTAGCCCACCCCCACCTTAGCCACTCCACAATATCACCCAGATCACACCATATCAGCGTTCCAAGTGAACAAGTGCCTGGACCAGGGATCACCATGGCGTTTACGACGTGCAATAAGCCCAGGTAGGCCTGTCCTATGTGCCCATTAACCAGTACTAGTTTTATCAGTCGTTCTTATATGGTCAATGACATAATCTGATGTCATGCTACCCAGGTACCTCTATTAACCAATGGCAGTGTGAGTACTAGAATACCTGTAAAAAGTTTGATTGTTCACTTCGCGCCCCATACCTGACTCAATTGTTTGTGCCCCTATACTCACCCCTCTGTATGGTTTACAGCTTATTCAAAAAAAAAAAGTAGCTTACTCAAATTAAAACTTCTCTTCAGTGAAAATTGGACAATCTACGACCTCCTGGGACCGGTTGGATTATTGAAAGAAGGAAGAGACATTTTTGAGTTTAGGCAGCTCATTGTACACCACCAAAATTTGGTCTTCAATATGACTTCTAGACATTTAGCATATTACCTGAATGACCCCGCAGTCCACAAGGAACTGCCGCTATCAAACCCGTTGGTCTCTACCCTCGTCAAGAGGATGTTACTTTATGTCTGTTGTGACATGCCAACTTCTCCAGATTGGAGCACCTTCAAACCTAAAACAGCCGCTTATATAGCCTTGCTGTGCGCGCGCACACTTCTGGTCTCTGACCAGCCTTTAAAAGACCTTCCCAGATACTTTAGTGGGACGGGCAGAGCTTTGGTCATCAGGGACGCCATAGAATTAGTAGTTCAGAAAGCCATTCTTGAGACCCACATGTGGTCCAATAACCTGTCTAAACTCCCACCTACAGCCCATTGCTGAAATAAATCTGACAGGGTAAGCTACAAAATTTTTACTCTCACAACCCCCCCATTTAGTCTTAGCCTACTAATACCACAGGTCCAGTCACATCTCCATCATACCCCCCTCACACCCTCGCCAAGCAACCACCCCCCCCCCACTGTTTAAACAAACCACACTACACCCACCTAGGTGTGCCTACAGTCCCCTTTCACAGGAGGACACCTCCCACACAATCGACCATAAAATCCCCCACCACATAATCCAATTGCTGATATGACTCACAAACTCAATCCCCCCATCACATCTCTTTTACAGAGCCGCAGTACCTCTAATAGTGCTGTGTATCCTCTTCAACCTCACCAATGGATCACAGGACAAGGAGTTACCACAAAGGATCGTATTCAGACCAAATTATGGAACACTGTTTACCCAGTTACCACAGCCCCTAATCTCAAATTTCATGGACTACCCCCTAGTTTTCAGTCTGAACATCTCCCTGTCCCCCAACCTCCAAAGACCTGATAGAGTGTCACCCCTACTTAAGCCCGGCACCCCACCATACATTACCCAAACAGCCAACAATCTGGACACATTGATTAGCACCCTATTTGACAAAACCCAAAATTCATTAGACCTTTTGATTAATTTAATTTCCAACCCCAGGAACCGTCAGGCCAGAAATGCCCCAGGACAAATCATTGGCGATATTCTCAGAGCAACCCTAGGCCTGGGAACCCAACCTGAAATTGACCTCCTAAACGCTGACATTTCTGACATTGACAGAAGATTGGCCACTAAAATGCATGTGGTTGAATTAGCCACCCATTTTCTATTAAATATCTCAGAATACAATTACAATTCCCTAAACATCCTATCTGAATTCCAAAATGATACTGACGACGCACTGTCCCTACTGGCCCAAAATCTAAAAACATTAGATTCCAACTTTTCAAACATTATTTTAAATTTAGAATCCCAAGCCAGACAGGACACCTTTTATTCCATGTTATTTTCTGCAGCAAACTCACAAATTGAGTCACTAATCGACCTTCAGGAGGATCTAGATATTTTATTAAGTGCCATAAACAGCTTAATGGAGGGCGAGCTCCCTCCCAACTTAATCTCCCATGACACCCTCAGGTCAGGCCTAAACAACCTCTCCAGCGCCTTGAGTAGCGCCCACCAAGGCATATCAATCCTTGACATACCCATAGGTCATTACTATAAAAGACGAGTAAGTGCCCAGTGGAGTGACCCCTCCACCCTCTTCATCTCACTACCCATACCCATAGGACTAGGGGATAATGTTTACACCCTATTCAGAACTGAAACCTTTCCAGTCCCCTTTGACACATCAGATGTTAACTCTACAGGTTACACCCTGGTACAGCCCCTACCCCCCTACATAGCCATGTCTCCCAGCCACGCCCATTTCATGGAGCTTCAGCAGGCAGACTTAGACCTATGTACACAAGACACCTTCATCAGCTGTAACCTACCCCTCCCCCTGCTATCACCTCTACACCCCACCTGCACTCTGTCCCTACTCCTGGACCTACCTGATGCAGTGCACCACACCTGCAGTTTCACTGCACACATGGCTGCACCCATACCCAACCTAATCAAACCCATTTCTAGGTCAACATATCTCATGATCACTAGTAAATCGCCATCTTACTTACAGTGTCACAATGCGGGACAAATCCCAATGATCAATGCAGCATACTCAGTCATGTCAGTACCATGCCTATGCTCTATCAAGAATGCAGGCATGGTTATGATCAATTCAAATATAACCTGCGTACAAAATATAACACTGGAACCCATGGCCATGAGCCCCATAAACTTACCACTATGGCGACATTTTGGTTCACCTCCAGCTAACATATCAGGCGTTACCATGACAACCGTGCCACGGTCCCTGGAACTACCTAACTTCCAGCGTCTCAAATCCTTACACAACCAAAAAATAGTACCCTTAATTAAAAGCGTACTCACCCTCAGACGAGCAGCCAAGGGTCTGTCAGATGAGTCTTCTCTTCTGTCAGCAAGTTCACTAACACACCTTGGTTACCATTTGGAATATTCTATCTGGTTCCACTTAGTGACCCCTCTGATTGCCATCCTCTGTTGTGCAATGACATGCCAGATCCAGATGCGTGTGTCACGCCTGGCTCAGTTGGTGACAGTCCATCTAGCACTCAACACACCCAGAATGGCGGATGCAGCGACTTGGCAGAATCTCAAGAATCTGATCAACAAGGCCAACAACAACTGGCCCTCGACACCCACACAACAGCCCGTGGAGCAAAGCCTGGAATTTATCCAGACTCCTGGACGCTACGATGTGATGTGGGCAATCGGCTCCGTCCTGATCATCTTGTACCTGGCCCGCCTCTTCATCTCCAGATGCTGCAGACACTGGCCACACTGTAGGCAAGACGAATCCGATGGCTTGCCCCAGTTTGTCCTCCGCATCCACTCCCAGGGCAGAACATACGAGTTTGTTGTGGGAACCATGATTTTCGGCTCCAACCTATGGCCACCCTTCATTAAGGCCCCTAAAATTGGAAAGCCCCGCCTCACTATGCCCTTTGGCCGCCACCTGGATCTCAACTGGAAGGCCAAGGTCAGCTTCATAATTGGCGCTCAATTAAGAGTGGTGCAGCTCGAGAGATACCCTCGCTGCCCCCTTTTCTGGAGACTACCCCTCTACAGGATCCTAAATGGGAAGCCACATGTTATGACCCTGGTCATCAAATCCAAGACCCAGCCAGATTTCCAGCTGACCCCAGGATATGAGACAATCGAAGACACCAACATCCCAGAAATCCCCAGGATCCAGGCCCCCAGCAGCCCCAGCCCCAGGCCCAGGGGCACCCAAAATCCCAGCGGCCAGGTGGAGCTAACTAAATTCACACCAAAGGACTACCAACCCCCTAAGGACATGTACGTGTTCGACCCCACCCAGGAGGATATATCTACCAAATTCCCACCAGAAATCGGTATGTTTATTTTTCCGTTCAAAATCCTTAAGGTCCGTGTCTTGATTTATGTGGGGATACCCACATGTCTTCGTAGCCAAAATTGTTCTACAGCCACCGGCCACCCCTATTTTCTCATATAATGGAACCGACCAACCTTACCACAGCACAAGACCGGATAGCCACACACAGGATAACACATCCTATGTGGGGATACCCCACCTCCCCCCCCCCTACCCCACAGATAACCCAGCCCGGCGATGCCGAGCCAAGCCTCATCTAATCCCAGACTCCCATCCCATACCCCGTCAGTCCTATCAGCATAACAAACATAGTCCCATTAAAACAAACATACCGCCACATACCTATACAATAGCAGCCCTACTGACCCAATTTTGAATTGGTATAGCTGGTCACAGACGTCAAGTGCTGACGCTGCGTCTGGGCATTTTTCGCGCCAAACGCAGCGTCATGACGTCGCCGAGCGTCCCCAGTACCGAAACCAGTCACCAAATGCAAATTTTTCGCACGTGATCACGCTCACATGACAATATGCATAACCAAATAAACGTCCACACGTGGTGTGCACGCCAATACAATAACATATGCACGTGTTTATATTACAGTAGACTTGCAACATACCCCGACTTACCACTCCCCGATCACTATACCAATCTAATTCAGACAACACCGGCACCCAATTTACAAGCCCCAAAATCCATAACAAAACTCTAAACTGGTGGTGGACTTTTCTATATTATTAGCAAATATCACAAATTAATCAGGTTCTCTGGCGCCAATCACATTAAAATCACGAGGAATCAAGCATATTATCAAAGTCACTTATCACAGGTTGATCCGAACCCTTCTGGCTGTTGATGCCGTAATCACAATAATAAATCACAGGGAAATCACAGTCAATCACATAGCGCATTAGGCCTCGCCACCTTCTGGAATCTAGTCCTTTTCTCCGGCTTTACATCCTCCTTTTCTTTCTTTCTCTCACTCCCCGGCTCTCTTGTCTGCCCGTCCTCAACCGACCCACGCCTTCATATCAATATCCCTGAAACCAAACAGACAGCCCTTTACTCCCCATCGACCCCTTACAAGGATTCAAATTTTTCGTTGCATTTCAACCCTCCTAATTAAAAACCTAAAAATAGCCCCACAAAATTTCAAAAACTCCTGAAATATCACTCACCTCTCTCCTAAGCAGAAACCCCACAGGGTCCGCTGCCGGTGCCCCCGGGGCCCCCTTGCAGGCCCTTAAAACCATGACACGCATAGGGCACCCATCCAACCACCACCAGATACACACGCACCCTGGAGAGAAACCAAAGCCACCCTCTGTGAAAAACAGCATAATGTTTTTCAACGACGAACAAATTAGCACATTAACAATGAATCCATCCATTAGATTTTGACTCACCCCACCGGCTCAACGACGCGGAGCATCAGGCAAACGGTCCCCAACTCCGTGACATGGATGAAGAGCGACACCTCCATGACAATCCTTTTCCCTTTTTTGCCGAAGCAACACAGAGCCTCCTTCAAAATCTCCGGGGTTTGGTGCGAACTTCCTCCGTCAATATTTCAGCAGTTTCTGACGTCAAAAACGCCGTCTTCCCCTTTTATAGTGGACCCTACCGCGGGAACCTTAAGCTCATTTTTCGGCCCAATTTTCGAACCTCAAAAATCCAGACCGTTCCAGTCGTTTTCCAAAATTCTCAAAACCAAACCAACCCCCCCCCAACCCAAAATACAAAGTAAACCTCCCCAGCCCCCGTCCCAACCCTGAAGGGTTGGTGCAAGTCTACATCTCTCATTTACCGTAAACTCATAGGCCTTAACGTAAATCCCATACATTAATAAAACGCTGTACAGACGCTGGCGCAGTGGCGCCTCTTGGTGTTATTTTTCCGAACTAAAATCCGAGACGGAGCAGCGTACGGCCCAGCGACCGTCCGCTGGCGCCGCCAGGTGTGTAGCATTGGAATTAACATAGAGTCCTTGGATACGGCCTCCCGCCTAGCTCCAAACCTAAACCTTTGCTTCTGTATGGTACTCCCAAGTGTCGACTTAACCAATTTTTAGCACCATGAGTTAATCTTGGTATTTTTGTGGACCTGATTGTGAACCATACAACCTGACACAGTCTCTAATGCCTTGTTTTCTCTGCTCTATGTTGTTTTCTGAACAGGTCAACGCGAGATGACTGGGACCAGTCCAACACCGACGAAGCCGGCCCTGAAAGACCAGAAACCTCCTCAGCCGAAAAGTACCCAGGTCGGGAAACCAGTTACCCTCAATACTCAGGAGGAACGAACCCTAATGGCGGAAATACACGCAGCAGAAGGGCCGACACCCCCATCCCAGAGGCCCGCTACAACTGGAGGAGCAACCCCCGCACCCCAGCAAGGCCAAAATGCCTAATAGCAGGATGCAGACTGTGCTCCAGCACCCCTGAGGGCTTTGTCTGCCCCTGCTCCTACACAGGCATCAAGTTCAGACCCCTAGTATCCCAGAGACACTACACCACCACCACCTTCACCAATAGCACCTCAAACCTAGATCACCAGGACAACAAAAATGACAATAGCTCCGAGTCTGAAGACTCTGACTCTTCAACCTCTACTTCTGCCGAACCAGGGAACCTGGCCTCGGTGGAAGAAGATTTTAGAGACATAGATTTAGACCCCAGCACTCCCATAAAAAGAGCGGCACTCAGAAGGAAGTGGGCAAGAGGCAGATTCTACATAAGAACCCCCAGACCCCACCCTAACCTACCCCCCTCCAGTGTCAGTGCTGGAGACAGTAAACCATGGAAACATTAATATTCAGAAAGTCATGTAAACCCCTCCGAATTCAATTACAAATCAGTGTTATTCTTACCTTCCTTCCATATTTATCGATTGTAGGGACACAATTTAAAACGCCCCCCCCCCCAAGAACCACAGTACCGCTTTCATTTGTATGTGACCTTTAATTCGATCTGCAAGGTTTACACGATTTCTCCACGATTGTAAAAATAAAACCAAACTCATATTGTACCATCTTAACCAATAAACCACCATACATTTACTTGTAAAAACTCTGTGTAAGCTTAGAGTTGACCTGGCTGGCAGATCAACCCTAGCTTTCAGGTGCCACAGAGCCCCCATCCCTCTTTTCAAGCCCAACCATGTCATTGTATTTATGGGTTTTAGCCTCAGTAGAAAACCATGTGTGAAAAATGTTTTGAAATATTTATTGTCTCAAGAAGTTGAACATCCAGAGCCTGCAATTTCCACTACTAAAATTCCATAGAATGCCACCTCGGCAAGCCTTTCAACCCCAAAAGTAACATGTGACAACTACCTCGGGCCAAATGCCCCCTTTTCCAAAAATCCAAAAATTTTTTTTTTAGAAATTTCACATTTTCACCAACCTCTCGGCTCTGGGTGAACAGTTTCTCCTTGCATGCAAGTTTGTGTTTTCAATTATTTTATGTACAAGCTAGTCCAAAAGAGATCTTCGGTCACATCTTACTGTATGTCACTGATGATCGTCACCTCGCCCATATATGTAGCTTAGCAGTGATACCACTACTGCCCAGCTCAATCATTAACTTATTTGTTAAAAACCTTGTATGTAAGGACAGCATGTACATATTTTCACCTTATTTAAAACCTCTTTTAAACAATCTGTGCTTTTATACCGCTGATGTATTTGTAATTTTATACCGTATATTTTTATACTGGATATAGAAAATGTATTTTGACAATGTATGATGAACAAGACAGACCTAGTCATGCCCCTACTACCCTGCTCAGCCAGAGCAGTCTTAGTACCCTTAGCATCTATTCTTGTGGTATTCAAGCCAGATTATTTTGAATTAGTTCACAGAGTTTGCCTCAATTGAGAGGATGCAAGTTCAAGTAGTTTTAGCTAAGAAAAATATCAGTTGTTATCCAAGCTCCTATGTTTTGTACCAACTACTACCGGTAGAACCAAATATTGTACCCCCTTTTTCACAAGAAACTTGGTAATATCAATCTTTACCCAGCGCTGAACATCTTTTCAGCCCCCTATTTCACATCTTATACTTGAGCATGTCAATGGACTCGATATAGACTCTCACTCCTTATAATTATACTCCCTTTAACCTCATGCAGAGATGAGTGGGAATGTGGGGATATGTCAATGGACTATTCTACGTATTATAATTATGAACGACATACTCAAACCAAACTGGCCAAGCTACCCCCTAGTTCAAACCAAGGTCAACCTATTTTTAGCTTGGCAGGGTGAAGAGTTCACACCTGCCCTCCTCCAGTGGGAAATCCCCAGGCTCCCTCCTGTGGATCCCCCACTGGAGAACTCAACTATTTTTAGATTCACCTAGCCAATAGGAGCAGCTCACCCCTCCTACCACAGATTGGGACTGAGCAGAACCACCGACTCAGCATATTTGAGTCGCTCCCTATACTAAAAATAGAAAGTACAGAAATAGACACGACGTCATCTGGGCTTGCTCCTGACTATATAACCTAGTCAGGATCAAGCCTCAGCATCTTATTCTTCTCCAACCTAGACCCTACGACACTCAGGTGCCTTGGCTTAGGATATAGCTTGGTCAGACTGGCGAGTACTATATTGTACACTGTATCAGTTACTCATCATGCCAATCTTACAATAAAGCTGGATCATCAACTGAATTGTCTGGACTCCTGTTACCTCACTTCATGACATGTAACGAGACATTGACACGATCAAGAAACTAGCAAACATTTGAAAGCCTAGTTTCCAAATGTCCGTATCTGACAATATCCCACTATTTAAATGGTGCTAAACAGAAAACTAGGTTCTATTGTACCAATCTAAGTCATGTCCAAAATGTTTTATTTATTGTATGGTGCTCATCAGAAATCAATGCTTTAGTGATATATTAAACCTGTATATCAAGTCAGATGCCTAATTGAGGAAAAAATCTCAACAACACTGTACAAAATTTATCATATCAAACTCATATTTTACTAGTGCAAATCTAAGTCATATGTCTACATGAGAGGAGTAATCTCAAGAACTCTGTAGAAAATATTTTTAACCCTGATCATTTGATAATTAAGCATGGTGCTGCCGGAGCCACCACCATGGCCCAGCAAATGAGCTTTAATAGTCAATCCTCAGTAAACTTGTATATACGGTTTTATAGGAATGTAAGTTTTATGCTAGCACTAAAAGTAGATTAGTTTACATACCATTTCTACATATATAATTATGTGTCTCATGTATCTCTCTGTGAAAGTCATTGTCATCATTGAATAGAACCGGTGCTCAAGAGACCAAAATCAAAAAACCCATGACATGCTGGGAAAATATAACATATGCAGTATTAGTGCCACTCTGAGAAGACTGATTTAGTACTATGCATGCTTGTAATTGTTTTGCACTTTTATACCATTACATGATTTTTATATGTATGTATCTTATGTAGCTCATATGAGTTTTCGAGAATAAAAATCATTGTCATTGTCATTAACTCAAAAAGCGAGTTATAAGGAGACACCCTGGGGCACCACACTTTCAGTCATTTTGGTGGTGTGAATAACTTTTAGAAAAGATGGAAATTTTATATATAAGAGGCAGAATTACTTAATGAATTTGTAGTGCCATTAAAGGAGGAGATGTAGGGGTCTTGCAAGAAAAAGTATTTCATTACCAAGTTTTGTAAATTTTGAGAAATTGTCAATAATGTACAGACTCAGTTGGTTGGCAGCCATAAGACGCTTTTTGCCTCCAATGGTGAAGGTATATGATGTTGATCCATGTATCAACTTTCCCGCCTTTTTTGGCAATGTGGTGCGAATAGCGCAATTTTAGCAGGAGTTATGCGAATAGTGGCTTGTGCAAATAACCTGGTTGATGGAGTGCTGATGCAACAGGATGAGTGCACAACTCATGGGGGGCCATCCACAAATGACGTCATGCTGAAGGGGGGAGGGGGGTCAGGCCCGGCATGACGAAATAAATTTTCCATATACCTTCAGCATTGCAAAATTGGCAAAAAAACATGACGAGGGGGTCTAAAAAGGTCAAATTTTGCATGATGTCATTTATGGATGGCCCCTGGGAGCCAATTACAGGCTTTTCACTTTTTGAGTTATCAGCAATTTACATTGCTGCATTATATTTGTCATTCTCGCAGTAGATGATAGTAAAGACTACTAGTCTAGTAGTTTCACTATCATGATTATACCGGGTAATCATCAAGAAGTACTAGGACTGAAAATAGACTACCGGTACGGTACCGGTATCTAATCTGAACGATACTAGTGATAGCGGTAGGTACCGTACTGGTTTAAAAAGAGTGCCTCAAGGGGACCACAAATGGGCCCGACTCGATCGGCCGATCCTGATGATTGGGACTGTCTGTGCAGATGTCAGATCGAGTCTGACAATATCAAACATGTCTGATGTCCCCGATAGGATCGGTGCCACTTTCCCTAGCTACCGATCGAATCAGGCCAATCCTGCCATCACCTTCACCTGAGCCAGAGATGCAAATATCCCGAAATCTTAGCCCAGGTTTGACTTTGGGATGTTGTCATTTTTTATTTGAACAACAGTGGGGCTTGTGAAATAACGCATGTAGCGGAAATTTTTCCATCCTCCCCTTGCATGGGTCTGAAATTTCATCACCCCCTTTGCGCACAGGCGTTTTCGCTCAAATGGTGTAATATTCTTGTTGTGCCTCATCACCTAAGAGGGGTCTGAAATTTTTTTGGCCCCTCTCCAAAACCCACCAATTCCTCCCCCCCCCCCGTTGTGAAGAAATGACCACTCCCTTAAGCTTTAATGTAAGCCTAGGACGAGCTTTGTGACCCCCTCCCCAATCAATATGGTAACAAGAAAAATGTGACAATGACCACAGATAGGAGTTGCCACTGCTACCCCCCCCCCCCTCCCCCCCCCCCCACACACACACACACACATGGATTCGGCCTACTACAGACGTTGTTTGACGCGCGGGAAAGGAAGCAGCGTCTGCCTGTGCAGCTGACGTGATGGTTCCTTGGTGATATCCAATGGCTATGGGAGGGTAGCACCGTGTTTACGGGGTGTAACTTTGACAAAGTTTGCTTTGTTTTCTTGACTTACCTTACATTATCTTACGTCAGGGCTGTAATTGCGGTGCCCATGGATGAAAATGAAAACCATAAAAGAGTTGCAACGGTTGCTATGTGCCCGGCTGCTCGCGGGACTTGCAACTCTAAAAAGTGGCAGAAGGGCAAACTGACAGTGGGGCGTCCTACTGCCCTTAGCAAAGCTGTACTCTCGGCTGCATACACAGCTTCCCGCTTACTTCAATAGCACCTCTCGGCTCTCCCCGCACCCCAACATCGCTGACAGGGTGCCGACATCATTGTTGCACCTCTTGTTGTTAATGCCGCTGTGTGTTACTTCATAAGGCATTGTGCGTTACGTCACACAGCACTGTATGTGACGTCGCACATGACGTCATGGCTCTGCCCAGTAGGAAAACCGAAAACATAATAGGAGTTGCCCAGCTACGCGCCAGGCAACTCCTAAAAAAATTAGCACAAGCAGATACTTATGGAAGAGAATCGATTGAATGCACTACTGGTACCAAACTTGAAGAATGCCAATCGACGTTCACTTGTCAATGCATTAAATGATTAAATACTGACAACTAGTAAAGATCCTGTACCGGTATTGAGTTTGGAACCTTGCAAGATAATTAACAAAAAATCTAAATGTATTCTTTTTAATTCAATATGCTCAGGCAGGTACCTCTACGTCCTTGATTTAGGTAGTCAGCAGTACGTGATGGCTGCTCAGCGCGGGATCCTGGGTGTCAAGAAGGACCCAAAGAACCAGATTCTATTCTCATTTCAAGCACGGGAAGGAGAAGAGTGGCCAGATGACGACTCAGAGGACTCTGACTTTGATCCTACACCGACTGAGATGAAAAAGGAAGGAATAATACTGACTATAAAGTGAGTTTTCCAGCTTTGCTCTATATTTTAAGAATCAGGGTAAGGGGCTACAGTAAGTTTTAAATGGGGGGAGTAGAGTTGCAAAAAGTTGTCTAGCTATTCCACCAGGTCAAGGGTGAAAAACAAGTATGTTGGTATCCTCAGTCAAAGCTATTGCCGATGATATCCCCGATAATTATCCTAATACCATAGGTCTTGATAATAGTGTTTAGTTTGTCTAACCCTAAGCATAGACTTGTTAAATATTTCAATGTTTTTAATCAGCCAGGTCTTAATATATTGGTCTTCAAGTTTCAAGTTCTAAAGACTGATATAAAAAACTATATTTCAGGGTTCTAATTGAGCATCTCAAGGGTTTCTTTCTTAGTCATACAAATACATGTATATGTGTATTGGTTGTTGTATTTATACAGGAAAAGTAGGATAACAAAGAGACATGGTCATAAGAAGAAACACAAAGATGGAGCTTCCCTAAAAAAGAAACACAAGGATGGTGTTTCATCAAAGAATAAACACAAGGATGGTGTTCGATCAAAGAAGAAACGCAAAGATGATATTCAACCAAAGGGAGAACACGAAGATGAGGTTTCTCCAAAGAGAGTTAAGTTTTTAGAGGATGGGGCACCATGTGAGCGTTGGCCAGAGCTGCCTCCAGAACTTCTGCTGAAAATCTTCCAGTGTGTGACTGATGAACAGGGTGCGCTACCATTTCTACCAAGGTCAGTGTCTACCATAAATGGCATGTTAATGCCTACTTTTCTCCGTGTATCATACAGTGGTACAATGCACATTTATAATTACTCTTATTGATTGTGCTTGTATCTTTTTTTTATTATTATCATCATCATCATTATCATTATTATTATTATTATTATTATTATTATTATTATTATTATTATTATTATTATTATTATTATTATTATTATTATTATTATTATCATTATCATTATCATTATCATTATCATTATCATTATCATTATCATTATCATCATCATCATCATCATCATCATCATCATCATCATCATCATCATCATCATCATCATCATCATCATGCTTGACAGTTGTGCTCATCTTTTCTTAAACATATTATGCTTGTAGGATATCTAAAGTGTGTATGCAGTGGGCTGAGGTGGCACGACACCCTGCGTTGTGGAGTCATGTCGATTTGTCCTATGGCTGGATCAAGTCCGAAGATAGAACACTTATCAAGCTCTGTCCCCTCCGTCTGAGTCGGGCAAAGGAAATCAATCTGAGCTCCTGGAAGAGCCTCACAGATGTAGGACTAGAGGTGAGAGACAGTTCTCAAGCATTATGTCAATATCACAATATTGACTTTCCTGTAAAAAATGATTTTAAAAAAAAATGGTTATTTCGATTGATGTTTTCACTTTCAGACTTCCTTCTTCCCCATAGACTTCTACTCCTTCTCGACACAATCCCTATTCAGTTCTTATATATAAGAACCACACATCCACCATAAAACACGTTCAGTCGATATAACTTAACGGTGTGAATTGAATTATACTACAATGATTATATATATATACTGATGTCCCACTTACTCCCTAAGCCTTTCGTTAATGAATATCGCATCACCAGTCTGTCGTGATAAATTTTAAAAAAAATGCTAATTGTTAGAAGAAAAACTAGAAACTGCTAGAGTATTGTGGCTACTTCAATTTAATTAATTTCATCAAAACGTCGATCAACCCGGATTATCAACTCATAAAACATTCCACCTCCTTGTTGCATAATATTCATGATTCATTTGTAATAAACTTTTGAACTTTACTTGACCGGATCTGGTTTTATGTGATATGATTTATTCTCAAGTACTTCAATTTACCTTACAAGATATTGCACAATTTATTTACAGGCCATAGCTGACCACTGTCCGCTGTTGGAATCAATCGACATTTCAAATTGCTCCAAAATAAAAGGAGCAGCAATCCAGAACCTACTGACGAAATGCACCAAAATTTCCAAGTTAAATATATCGAATGCAAATGTGAGTTATTGATGTCATGAATTAAAAAGGGCGCGGTAATGATCTTAGATATTGCATACTGAATAAAAGAATGAAAAAATAAAAGAAAGGAAAAAAAGTAACTTACAGAGGACATTTCCCCCTGTGTCTTGGATTAATTGATAACTAAATCATCTAGAAATATACTTGTAATGACTGGCTGAATTCCCGGCAATAGAATTGATAACGACTCAACCAGCACTTCTCGTAGAATTATAGTTTTGACGTCATTTTATTTCTACACATCCTAAGATATTCTTGTTTTTTTCTTTGATTTCTTATGCATATAGCATGACGTTGTGAAAACACAGACATTGAAGAATATACTTGAGAAATGTGGTCAGAGTCTCAGGTCTCTAGAAATGTCTGGAAACAAGTTGACCGGCTTCAATACCGTCCTGTCCATTCTACAAAATGGCTCCTCGCCAGGGGTAAGCTACATATATCACCGTGCACAACATATATAAATAACAGAAAGAAAAAATAAAAATGTTGCCCTCAAACACAACAGCAAAGTCTTTACTCCTTTAAGAGCCCCCCGGCGGTATTTAAAGATGGAATTGGGAAAACTCACCATAAATACACATAAAGTAGATCTACAGTATGAGATACACTTGTGCTAATAACATTTTACTAAGAATGTTTCCATCCCTTGTAGGCCCACTGCCGTAAGCTGGAGGTACTTGACATCAGTAACTGCTGGTTCTCCACAGACTTCATGTCGTTAAACCTGGAGAAGCTACAGGAGGGCCTCCCCAAGCTCTCTGTACTCAGACTGGCCAACTCCAAGTTAAAAGCCAGTCCAGCTAGTGGTCGTGCACAGGTGGGTCTGTATTGTAATTTGGTACAGCTTTTGGATCATCAATTGAACCCTAGTTTTATATCTGTAATGATTATTTAACCAAATCTGTGTGGTGCACATATGTGCGGGCACTGACACTTTCCTCTGTGAAATTGTGTAATGTAGTTCTCGCCATGAATATGACCTTAGCTGTCGAAATGGCGTTAAACAACTATTACTCACTCACTCACTCATTTAACCAAATCAGTTGTATTTAAAAAAGGCGTTTTTGAAACAACTGTATCCTTAATGTGAAAAAATTGCAAATGGCGTACCATTGGCCAAACTGTAATACCGGTATCGAAGATTTTTCCAGAGTTAATCTCAGATTAGTCAAGGCAGATTGATGTATAAGGCCACACCAAAAAAAATAAGTTGGTCTACGGATTTTGGTTTTGAAAAAATAGTGCGAGTGAGCACTTTTTTTTTCAAAGATTTTTTTGTTGTCCAATGGATTCCTTGGTGGGAAACTGAGGCGAGTGAACAATTTTTTTTTTTTTTTTAATTTTGCCAAACATCACAAAGAGAAAACTTGTAGAAACTGAAGCGAGCGAAATCTGTAGACAAGATTTTTTTCAAAGAAAAAAAAAAGTTATATGTCCGAAAATATGGAGAGGGCGATCCGTAGACCAACTTAATTTTTTGGTGTGGCCTAATGTAAATATTATCAATAATCATTTGCTCTAAATCTGTCTAAATGTCTCATCAGGCTGAAGCCCCTGGCTTCCCAATGCTACAGGAGTTAAGTGTTGCCGTCAGTACAGCTAGCGCCAATGGGGGAATCGGCATCGATGACAGCTTCATAGCTAGGTTTGTTCTTTTTGAATATTTGTGGATCCTCATTACTTTTCTGATACTAAACATTCCAAATAGATGAAAAACTGATTCTAGTCGTCCTTTGACCAAAGTACATGTTCTGTGTGGACAAATGGACATGAAACCTCCTTTGTCTTTCTTCAGAATTAAACCTTGTGGTTTGTTAGATGTTACAAATTCTATATGCATACATCTGTTTTAGATAAATACAGATAACTAAATGTACACATTTTGTTTCAGAATGCTTAAAACTTCACTTGAGTTGCGACTGTTAGACCTCAGAGGCACTAGTCATGTAACATTAAGAGGGCTTCAGGCACTACCCATCACAGACCTGGAGCAGTTGTACCTGACGCAGAGCGCTGTTGCACGCCAGACCGGTTTAGAGGTTGTTATGCATAAGGTATAGCAAAATACTCTCTATTCAGTGAATGAAAATACGATATTTTAACTTAAAACAAAGTTTTGATGTTATATTTAACCATAATAAATTATCCATGTGACCTATAGGCCCTTTATAGGGGCACCAAAACATAGCTCTACATGAAATCTTGAAAGACATCTTGAAGTCCTAGGCTTCCAAGTCAATATGGTCACAACTTCCATACATTATCCAGATCTGACAGCATCTCTCGGATGTATACATGAACAGAAAACTGTAACAACAATTGATATTAAGTATGTTGATGGAGTACGTTTTAGATATTCCCACTAGATTTTTATCTGAAACTTAACAACACCTAAATGAATTGAAGTGCATCAAATGTAACTGAGTATTCCTATTTACGATGTCTTTCAGTGGCGACACAGTTTACGTGTTCTGGATCTTTCATGGAATATATTCCCAGATGAAGACTTGGCAGTGGCCATAGAAGCTCTGGCTGGCATGCCTGAGGATTCACGACTAGAAGTCCTTCACCTAAGTGGCACCTCCATCTCAGGTCCACAAGTAAAGTAAGTACATAAAGCTTTATCATTTTGGTGTAGGAATATTTGTTGGGTGTTTTCAGATATTTTTAAAAATGTCTCACAGATGATCACAAATTGGAAATTGGAAATATCGTATCAAAGTTTTCCAAATGGACACAAGCGTCTAAACAAACTTGACTACTGTAATACCCACGTACAAGTCGCACCTCGTGTATTGAGTCCATACCAGACCTATAAATCCCACCTGGGGTCAAACCTTATACTGTTCTATAGCATTAAATCCTCGCCTTTAAGGTACACCTTAAGGCTGATTATATAAGGCCCAGCAAAGGGATATCAGCGCCTACTAAGGAAGTTCACTAATGTATGTCTTTATTGTGCAGAGTCCTGCTGACTGGCTGTCCCAAGTTGACGACCCTGACATTAAGCTCTTGTCGTGGATTGCCTCGTGGCATGAAACGCGACTACACAGGTGATGAGTTGGACGATCTTCGTGAAAACATAGATGAAATTCTTGACAGCTGATCACAGTGCCACCATCACAAAAACCAGTTAACATGGAATATTCATATATCACTATTTGTGTAAATTGTGATATCTCGTGTATGAGTTGCCACACAGCTTTAAACAGAAGTGTCTATACATGTGTAAATAACTTGGCCTTACCTCAATGAGATATTATTATCCATGAACAGTTACAGTTTAGATCTTTTCTAGATGTGATTCTGGAAACGATGGGAGAAACGACTTACAGTCTAGTAGTAAATTTGTAGTTACTCACTCTATAAATTACACATAAGATACCATTAGAACCAGTGATAGAAAAGGGAATCACTTGAAATTTATGTAGATTGATGTTATGGTTGGGGACAACGTTTACTGAATGTACTGGGAGTCACTGACAGATCATGTGGGTCCCTACGTACCAGGTTAGTGACAGAATTCTACCGTAAATTCCCTCGTATAAGCCGCCTCCCTCATATAAGCTGCCCCCTGACTTTAAGAGAATGTTATAAGCTGCATCTGAGGCCTGAAATCTGGTGGTTTAATACTGTTCCATAGTGCTAAATACCCTCATATAAGCCGCACCCAGACTTTGGGCTAATCCTATAAGCCTAATTTTTATTTGGATTCTGGTATAAGCCGCAGCTTATACGAGAGAATTTACGGTAATTGAGGTTCACGTTACCTTGGTAAAAAGCCCTCAAAATCACTTTTTGGTCAGAGTTTTTAGGCAATTTCAATAGCATCAGGGGTTATCAGTGGAGAAAGGGACCCTGGAGAACGAGATTCAGTTTCTCCACTCCCCTGTGAAGAATTGGATTTCCCAAAGATTTCTATGATGATGCTCGTTCTCAACATAAAATAAATCAGTTTGCCCATTAGAACATAGTTCTCCCCAGTATTTCAGAGACTATGAGTGTGTTTTGTTACTTGTAAACATTATATAGAAATATTGTCTTGTTCCAAGTGTGAATTTCAAAGGCAGCATATTTACCAAAGTGGTAGTGGGGAAGTGTTTATTACGATATAGGGGATATATATATATATATATATATATATATATATATATATATATATATATATATATATATATATATATATATATACATACATAGTAAGATATATGGGGATATTTGTTACGTATAAAGCACAACAGCTTGTGATTCATGATTTCTTCTGTTACCTAGATAACATGTAGTTAAGTTTGAAGGTAGATATTACATGAGAGACAGCATGGTTGCTTCATGGTCGGGACAACCATAGAACCCTAGAGTTTCTTCACCAATCAACCTCCATAATTCTATATTGTTTCACAGACTACCGAGTTGAGCGCACTACCCTGACATGACATGGAATTCTTTGTTATAAGGCAGCTTGTCACTACTTTCAGATGTAAATATGGGTTAGCTATTGATTGTAATTTTTGTTATAAATATATTTATGTTTTATAAGTCATCTCAATCATCTCCATACATGTTAAAGCGAGCATGCCCGCTATACTAAGAGGTTTCACATTGATGATCATCTAACCAACATGGTAGACCGTGTGTGAAAATGTCTATTGATCATATGAAATGATTCTGCCCCAAAATAATGAAAACTTGTGCTCTGTATCAATTCCTATCACATCAATAAATCAGATATGTGCCATGCATGGATATCAAACCAATCCGAAATGTACTACCGGGTGAACACTATTTAATAGCTCAGAGACTAGACGACAGGTGGCACACACATGAGCAGGGCAGCACAGAGTTGTGCATTATATTGTGATTAGGCACTTCAATCATAAGCATTTTGACATGTCAATGATGGTAACAAACATTTAAGCAAGGCAAAAGAGTAGCACATCAAAAAACCTCGTAGCCATGTTTCCATGAAGTTTCAAACGTAGAACATTAGGGGATATAATCACGTTTTAAAAAAGTCCCTGTATTCAATCACTTGTTTTCAAGACGTAAAAAGACTTCTGAAGTATAATGTCCAGAGAAGATTTAACTACGGAAAATAAGAAATAATTGTCTTTGTGCTTAAATTTTGGAAAAATGAAGGCGACTTCCAAATACTGCATACATATGTAGTATTGACGACCCTGCCGAAAAAATGAAATTAATGGTGTTGTTGATTTTTCCTATTATGCATTTCTAAAATAATTACTATCATATGTATGTCATATTTTCAAATGAAATTTACTTTTACATAAACTTGATTCTTCCTCGTGGATAATTACTTATTTTAGCTATTGTATGAGCTTTGCCGACAGGTTTTAACTTGCAGCTGCTATAATGTATGTTTGTATGTCCTAAATCCACCAACTGAGTGGTTTATTTTATATTCAGATCATATTTTAGTGATAATTTCCCAAGCTAACTTTACATAGTATATTCAGATAGTAGCTCGTGCAAATATTTATACTTCTATCGAAATTAATAAATGTCAGTCATGCATATTGTCCCTGAGTTATTTTTTGGGTAGTCGTAGATTGGTCACAGCAAAATTAATTAGCAGCTCATTCTCAGCTTTTCTCACCACAGTAGATATACCAATTTACCCTCAGTGGCTGACCCTCTGCACCTCAAAATTCCTCAAGTATTTCTGTTTTCTTGGTACATCTAGAAGTGCAGGTTGTCCCAGCAAAAACTAGAAGGCTGGTAAGGTGGACCTTGAGATGATCGGTCAAATTGTACCTTGAGTTGACCATCAAAGTTGAACCTTGAGCCAAATGAATCAAATTGTGCCATGAGTCGGCTCAGCGGCTGCCCAAATTATACCTTGAAATAACCACCCAAATTGTACCTTGATCTGGCCCCTTAAGGTGTACCTTCAGCCGACCACCCAGGTAGATTTAGAGCCAGTCACCTAAATTATACCTTGAGTCGACTGACCAAATTGTACCTTGTGTTGACCACCCCTATCTTAAATTTTGTACCTTGATTTGACATCTAATATTGTACACTGAGCCGGCCATCCAGGTGGACTGTGAGCTGGCCACTCAAATTGGTCCATGAGTTGGTCAACCAAATTGTACCTTAAGCTGACCACCCAAATTCAGTCAGGTCAAGATGAACAGCCACCTCCGTTTCAGATAAATATTAACTGGTTCCTGAATAGTCACTGGTTCTCTGAAGGAGATTACAATGGAACTCATAATTGGCTCATGCCCTCCCTTAGTAATTACCGTAATCTCCCGCGTATAAGATGCGCTGCGCATATAAGACGCACCCCAAACTCAGCACATGCATTTTTGCGTATAAGACGCACATTTTAAGGATGGAATTTGTAAGATTAGTACATTTCTATAGTAAAATTACCCCTCGTATAAGACACACCCCCAACTTGAAGAAATCCTATAAGACTCACAATGCATTTGTTTGGCCTAGAGGACGCGTCTTATATGCGAGAGATTACGGTATAGCCGGTTAACGGCGACAAATTCCGAAATTTTGATTTTCGATTTTCTATCACAAATTTGCATCGAACCTCTTCTAAAATATGATATGTGCAAAGAAAGGGACTAGATCTGTTGTATGACGTAAAGTTGTCTATGTTGCATGTCACAAATTGTCTATATGGATACATTAAAAGGCATCAATTTTGATCCAGTTTTCAAAACCATTCTGTTCCCCATAAACTCCTACTCCAGGCACACCTTGATAGCCACTCAATTCTTGTTTAATTCCTGCATAGCCACCCAAAACTGAACGAAAACCTTCCTTAAATTAAGACCATTGTTATTGACAACTAAATTCCATGTTAAGTCCTATATGAAGGGCAAGGTGTAGGCTGTAGCATTTTATTCGGTGCGTACAGACATACGGGATGCTGTTATATCGGATTCTGTAACAGATTTTTTGTTTATTACAAACAAATCACATCTTCCCAATGCCTCCCCATATTCAACATGACATGTACAATGTTTTCAAAGGGGTCGGCCTGGACAACTGGCTATAGTTGCAAGGAAGATCTAAGAGACAGACTTTAACTGTACACGGTGGCGGGTGGGGGGTCATGGATCGACACATGGGTGGACAAATGTCTAGGTACATGGTTGGACACATGGTGAGGTACATGTATGTGTGGACACATGGGGGGGGGGGTATCACTATGTGGGTGGACAATTATGTTGAGATTTATGGGTGGACACATTGTGAGGTACATGGGTGCAAACATGGGGAGGTACTTGGGGGTACATGAGTGGTCACATGGAGAGGTGCATGTGTGGACAAATGGGGAGGTACATCGATAGACACATGGTAAGGTTCACACGTGGTCACATGGGGAGGTACATGGATGGACAAATGTCGAGGTACATGGGTGGACACATGGGGAGGTACATGAGTGGACACATGGTGAGGTATCACTTTGTGGGTGGACATATGATGCGATTTATGGGCGGAAACGTGGGGAGGTATTACTATGTGGGTGGACATATGGTTGGATTTATGGGTGGACTCATAGGGAGGTACATGAGTGGACACATGGTGAGGTACAAGGAAGGACACAACACAGTATAAGGTACGCCTGTGTGCCCCCCCCCCGCTGGCTTACCTTTTACTGTGTTGATCCATAGTCTGTAGTTTTGCTGTAATTGCTTGTCAAACTGAGGTTGGTGTGTACAACTGAAAATGGCAAATAAGCTCTAAATGCATTATATCCTATGATAATTGCTGATAATGCAAAAAAATATGATTTTGTTCATAAATTCCCTACAAAATGTGCTATTTTTATCATAAAATTGGTTCTAGAGGGTTTGTTTTCAGTTCTGAGTTCCTCATGACATTTCTGAATATCATTTGTAACAAAAGTATTCCCATTGGGAATAATACAGTGGTTTCCATGACAACCAGAAGCTGCCATATATGCCAATTTCCCATGTTTCCACAGCAACCAATGTTCCATTTGCATTCCAAAAAAGGAATATTTTGATTGAAAATGGAATAATTCTGAGAACAACACTGGATTCTCCATCAAAAATTAGTCTAAATCATTTTTAGGTAGATTTTTTACTATTTTGCCCATATACTTCCCCCTGGTGGCCAAAACCAGTACTAAAAATCCCCCACAGAGGCTGTGGGGGATTTTTCTTGCTGATGGGCCACATATGTGTGGGCATATGTGGCGGTACATGAGTTGACACAAGGGGGAGCATGAATGGACAGATGGGGAGGTACATTGATGGGCGCATGGTGAGGTACATAGGTTGTTATTCCATTGCTGGGATAAACCCTCCCATAAACCAGTAGCCCCCTCAGCCAGGTTCATACACCCTGCCACACACCACTAGCACCGTCTGCCAGGTTCTTGCACCTCTCACACGCCACTAGCACCATCAACCAGGTTCATACATCCTGGAAAACACCACTAGCACCATCAGCCAGGTTCATACACCTCTCACACACAACTAGCATTATCAGCCAGGTTCTTGCACCTACCACACACCACTAGCATACACCTCTCACACACCACTAGCACCATCAACCAGGTTCATGCACCTCTCACACACCACTAGCACCATCAGCCAGGTTCATACACCTCTCACACACCACTAGCACCATCAGCCAGGTTTATACACCCTGCCACACACAACTAGCACCATCACTCAGGTTCTTGCACCTCTCATACACCACTAGCACCATCAGCCAGGTTCATACATCCTGGAAACACCACTAGCACCATCAGCCAGGTTCTTGCACCTCTCACACACCACTAGCACCATCAGCCAGGTTCATACACCCAGCCACACACCACTAGCACCATCAACCAGGTTCTTGCACCTCTCACACACCACTAGCACCATCAGCCAGGTTCATACACCCAGCCACACACCACTAGCACCATCAACCAGGTTCTTGCACCTCTCACACACCACTAGCACCATCAGCCAGGTTCATACACCCAGCCACACACCACTAGCACCATCAACCAGGTTCTTGCACCTCTCACACACCACTAGCACCATCAGCCAGGTTCATACACCTCTCACACACCACTAGCACCATCAACCAGGTTCATACACCCAGCCACACACCACTAGCACCATCAACCAGGTTCTTGCACCTCTCACACACCACTAGCACCATCAGCCAGGTTCATACACCTCTCACACACCACTAGCATTATCAGCCAGGTTCATGCACCTCTCACACACCACTAGCACCATCAGCCAGGTTCATACACCCAGCCACACACCACTAGCACCATCAACCAGGTTCTTGCACCTCTCACACACCACTAGCACCATCAACCAGGTTCTTGCACCTCTCACACACCACT
Source organism: Acholoe squamosa (assembly GCA_949317995.1). Lineage (NCBI taxonomy): Eukaryota > Metazoa > Annelida > Polychaeta > Phyllodocida > Polynoidae > Acholoe > Acholoe squamosa. The sequence goes on along the minus strand of OX439036.1, from coordinate 83,982,164 downwards.
AGCACCATCAGCCAGGTTCATACACCTCTCACACACCACTAGCACCATCAACCAGGTTCATACACCTCTCACACACCACTAGCATCATCAGCCAGGTTCTTGCACCTCTCACACAACTCTAGCACCATCAACCAGGTTCATACACCTCTCACACACCACTAGCATCATCAGCCAGGTTCTTGCACCTCTCACACAACACTAGCACCATCAACCAGGTGCATGCACCTGTCACACACCACTAGCACCATCAGCCAGGTTCATACACCTGTCACACACCACTAGCACCATCAACCAGGATAATACACCCTGACACACCACTAGCACCATCAGCCAGGTTCATACACCTCTCACACACCACTAGCACCATCAGCCAGGTTCATACACCTCTCATACACCACTAGCATCATCAGCCAGGTTCTTGCACCTCTCACACAACACTAGCACCATCAACCAGGTGCATGCACCTGTCACACACCACTAGCACCATCAGCCAGGTTCATACACCTGTCACACACCACTAGCACCATCAACCAGGATAATACACCCTGACACACCACTAGCACCATCAGCCAGGTTCATACACCTCTCATACACCATTAGCACCATCAGCCAGGTTCATACACCTCTCACACACCACTAGCATCATCAGCCAGGTTCTTGCACCTCTCACACAACACTAGCACCATCAGCCAGGTTCATACACCTCTCACACAACACTAGCACCATCAGCCAGGTACATACACCTCTCACACACCACTAGCACCATCAGCCAGGTTCATACACCTCTCATACACCACTAGCATCATCAGCCAGGTTCATACACCTCTCACACAACACTAACACCATCAGCCAGGTTCATACACCTCTCACACAACACTAGCACCATCAGTCAGGTTCATACACCTCTCACACACCACTAGCACCATCAGCCAGGTTCATACACCTCTCATACACCACTAGCATCATCTGCCAGGTTCATACACCTCTCACACAACACTAGCACCATCAGCCAGGTTCATGCACCTGTCACATACCACTAGCACCATCAGCCAGGTTCATACACCTGTCACACACCACTAGCACCATCAACCAGGATAATACACCTCTCACACACCACTAGCACCATCAGCCAGGTTCATCTGACACATCGATAGGGAGCGTTCATTATTTATGGCCGGGAGTAGGTGAGCAAATGGAACCTTTTTTTCACCTATTCCGGCCACTTTTTCAGGGTATTCATTTCACCAAATGCTCGCCTCCCTTCGAATCATGAATGATGAACGCTCCCTGAGTGAAATCAGCCAGAATTGTGAAATATGAATACTGGCTGAAGGAATAGAATAGATCATACATCCAGCATATATGCATTATACCCTTATGAATGTCAGATCGATTTATGTCGAAACAGAGCTTTGACAGGAATAATATAATACACATATACGCTCGACTCTCCATATAAAATAATTTGGTTCCCAGTAGAACAAGAAAAAAAGTTCATGTACCAGGATATGGGATCGAGTACACTGATGTAGACAGTTAGATAAAACATAATTCAACATAACAACTGATTGTTGATGGCACAACTCAGATGGTGTAACTCAATCTTAAGATGAAGACTTCTGTGAGCAGTGTGCATGAAAAGTAGGTGAATAATCTCCAGATGTCTGGACTCGTTGGCCTTACACATGCGGGGTTGGGATATTGGTTGAATATAAGCACTGAGTGTATCTTAAATGCCAATTCTTTAAAGTACTAATTTTTCAAACTTGGGAAGTGTTGAGAAAATGCCAAATCAATTGTTTAGGTAGTTCACAGAGAAACTAAAAAAAGTTATTTGTTTCAGGTTTGCTGGGGAAAATCAGGTAGGGTGGGTGGGATATTTTTCTTCTTGATTTCTTTTTACCACTGCAATGACTCGCAACTCACAGCAGTGACTCATTGACAACTAAGATCGCTGAAAAATACACCCAAAACAAGTACATGCATGTTTTGTACATTTTTAAAAATTGGGCCCTATTTGGCTAGGTAGCGTCAGGAGGCCATTTCACCGCATTTATTACAATAAATGCGGACGTCCGTATATTAAATACGGACGTCCGTATTTCAAGTTTATGTCAATATTTGAATACCTACTGCCCCTACCCCCCTCCACATTTGCAATATGAAGCATATTTCAAATGCGGAGGGGGGTAGGGGCAGTAGGTGTTCAGATATGGGCATAAATGTGAAACACGGACGTCCGTACTTAATATACGGACGTCCGCATTTATTGTAATAAATGCGGTGAAATGGCCTCCTGGAGGCCGTTTCACCACATTTAATACAATAAACACGGACGTCCGTATTTTAAACACGGACCATATTGTAAATACAGAGGGGGTAGGGGGCAGTAGGTGTTCAAATATGGACAAATACGTCCATGCTTATTTTATTAAATGCGGTGAAACGGCCTCCAGGTTACCAGAAACACACAACCTTTATTTTACTCTAAAGGAAAACACATTGACATGATGTTAAACTATTTGTTTCAGATTAAAATGGCTTTTAAAAATCTTTATGTCAAGAGTACAGTCTGATTTATGTACCGTAATACCTCGCATATCGGGTGCTTGCAAGACCTACAGGGTGCATTCCCACTTGGCATAAAAAACGTGGTTTTTTTAACGTTAAAAAACGTTTTTATTGGTTTCCTTTGTTGAGTTATTTGGTTGAAAATCGGTTGAAAAAACGTTTAAAACGTTTTTTTTTCCAACTGGGTTTGGAGTGGGTTTGGGTCAAGTACTGGTCTACAGTATAAAATCCTCGCCTATAAGGCTCATGCAAGCTCACCCCAAACTTTTGCTGACTCTAAAGAGCGCAGTAGAGCTCCGTCCTCGCGTATTATAAGCCGTGTCTATGGCAAGCGATATTATCACCCCCTGATATCACAGTTTCCTCATTTGATATCACAGTTTTTGTCACTGATATCACAGATTTAGGATTTGATATCAGAGTTATTCTAGGAATACCTCTGTATCAAGCTGATAATGTAGTTTACACCAGAAATTGGGGTTAATTGACTGATATTCCAGTTAATCAGAGCAATCTATTCATTACTCTTTGTGTTATTCAAACTCCAGTATAGAGGTGAAACAGTGGTTTCTCAAAAACTTTGATATCAATGTTTCTAGCTGTGATATCATAGATTTTATCTTTGATATCAAAGTTTTTAGATGTGATATGAATGTCTTAACTCTGACATCAGAGTTACATACTTTGATATCAGAGTTATTAACTGTGATATCAAAGTTTAAAACTATGACATCAGAGTTTCGGATAAACTCATGTTTCACCCCCATACTGGAGTTTAATAATCAACACAAAGGCTTATTTTCTATGTATAAAATGAGAAAGAAGGTGGGGATATGAGTGTATCACAATATCTGATATGGCAATATTTAAAAAAAAAACTCTGATATCAGACTAGGAAACTCTGATATCAAAGTTAGAAAACCCTGATATCAAATTCTAAAACTGTGATATCAAATAAAGAAACTCTGATATCAAGGGGTGAACATTTGGCTTGCCACACGCGTCTTATGCGCGGTGTATTATGGGAGACCTCAATTCGCGCTCTGGGCAACATGCCATGCCACGTAAGCAGGGTAGTTTCATTTGGTGTTCCCGAGGCTTCCCAGAATAGTTCGGTGAAGCCAAAAATAGACCCTAATCTGCTAAAAATAAAATACCACTTCTAATCGGTGGTGGCCTTTATTCTGTATTCCAAGGGGTGCACTGGGGGAATTACTCAAAAAGTTATGCGAACAATCCTCATTTTTACTACAAAGTATAATTATATTGCGAATCACAGCAGACAAAATGCGCTCACGACAGTTCCTCTATAGACCTTCCTTGAACACCCTAATAAAGTCCATATAAATTAATGTTAATATTCTCTTTACAACAGTGTGAGGTGATGATGGTGATTAACAATTATGAGACATAATGCGTAGTTTCCATTAAGGTTCCCTTGTTAATTAACACATTGCTTGTAGATGTGTTAGAAACTGATTCATTCGAGCCAATATTGAGACATTACAGATATAGGCCTATCCTTAGAGTCTACCACGACTGAATGTCCTGACCAAGGGGCCTCACTCCTTGTAGACTCCTCCACCCCAACACACTCTGTAGTCTGTTCGACTTTGTACTATATGACCTTAGAGGTCTACCTTATTTAGGGAACCTCGCTTGTGAGTGCTGGCACCAACAGAGGGCATCATCATTCCGAAAGTACAGTGCCGGCTGCCCTATAAAAAACGCTTAGAATTAAGCATGGACATGGATTAAATACATTGCAATACCTCGCGTCAGACCTCTTCGATCGCGTATAAGATGCACCCCAACTTGAGGAAAAGCATCTGGAGATAGAGCAATATCTATATTACAGGATAAACCTCAACCTATCACTAACGCTATCCCTACTCATACTCGTAAACTGAACTTTAAGCCTTTAAGTGAACGTGGACATAACGTTGAAAAAAACGTTATATTGTTACCTGGAATTTTGAAAATTCTTATAGTATAGGACATATATGTTACGCCATTTTCATTTTTGGAGGCAAGTCCACTAACTGCAGCTGTACCATAAGACGCACAGATACGCGAATTATTACATTTACATGGTATGAATCAGTGACATAAAAAAGTAAGGATATTTCAATAAATGATTATCTAAAAAAACTTTCGCTTTAAATGTTGGAGAGGGGATGGTATTTTGGACTAACTTTTGCAACAGCATAACATACCCCCCCCCTTAAACGATCAAAACACATAGCTCCCTCGATCCCCGACCCCTCCAATAAAAAAAAACAAACATTTTAAAGTATGGTAGTTTCTTTTCTTAATGGCCTGTAAATTGAGAATTTCCTCTGATTTATGTATGAATTCATATCGAAAAAGGTATTTAATTATGAAAGAAAGTATCTAATTCAAAGAAAGACTTACTTTAAAGTGCTGACAGTTGCAACACCTAAAATTACTGTTACTATAGTCGACGAATATGAATACATATCTCATATAACAAGATTCTCATTCTGTGATGTCACGCGGCGTAAATTACCTCAATTTACTGTAAGTGTATAACGATGTCATTTGGGATCAATAATTACTTCAATTAACGTTCCGTGCATTGACTGCCACCTTATAGTCGTATTATCATTGAGTGAAATGACGTCAGTCAAAAAGTTAAAATTAATCATGGAGTCAAAAGACGTCATTTGAAAAGTTAAAATCAATTATATTGATACATGAATAGAACTTATGCAGGTCTATGTGATTTATCAAATAATATATTGTTAGATTTACTTTCGGCCATATATTTACTCCTATATGAGAGACGCAGAGGCAAAGAGACAGAGAGAGACAGAGAGACAGAGACAGAGAAAGGAGACGGGGGGACAGACAAATACAAAGAAAGAGACACCCGAAATGGGGCCTATAACCCAGGCCTTTTAGCAATAAGGGCCTTTAGCTACTTGATTCAACCGCGGATTTGTACCTAGACAGATGTATAGCAATGTACATCGGCAGTTTGGCAGTCGTGGATTTAGGTCCTAAATTCAGCCAAACTTATGTGAACGTCTCTTCCTTTCATCTGAAGGAAGGACGCTCCCTCCTTTCTGAAACCCTTGATCAATACGCCCCCAGCCAGCACGACCACATGGGCTCCAGATGGGATTTCTCCGGGCTTTGTGGGCTGGCCCAGATGGTTAAAATGAAAACACTAGAACGTGAAAAATCATTTTGTTCCATTCTTTATAAAGTGGACATGGGTCTCCAGCTGAAGTAATGGTGTGGAGGTGCTCAGACTAGATGCATCAATCTTCGGATCAATAGTCCAGTGCTCTTCCTTCTGAGCTAACCGGGCAGCTGTGATAGTCATATAGTCAAAATCTTAGAGGGATGGCCCAACGATGTTTGCTATGTACTAAATGGGTTATAATAGTTCAGACTGTCAACTTTTTAAAAAGGAAATAGCCCAGAAGGAGTCCAAACTTGTCCAGATAGCTGATTGCTGCTCCAGTCCTAAGAAGGAACTCTGGGGACATGTTTGCTGATCGGATAGCCTGCAAGGCGGGTTCCCACTTGGCTAAAACCTATTCCTAACTCGAGAAACGCTTTAAAACTGTTTGGGAACTTGAAAAACATCGACGTTCTTTTTTTTTTCTTTGTCTGTTTTTTTTTTCATTCTACGTTTAAAAAAACCATAAGCAAACAAGAAAAATGTGGCAAGGACCACGAATAGGAGTTGACACTCCTATCCGTGGTCTAAGCCACATTTCTCTTGAGTTCATGGTAGGGGGGGGGCTGCCCCAGGTGCTTCACCTTTCTATTAAGAAAAATAAAATAGACAAAGCTTTATTCATTTTGTACACAGAAAATATAATGTTCAAAACCTCAGGTTTTCCATGCACTCGGGAGTTGCAATATAGGTCTGTAGATATGGAGGTACTTCTCATGGATAGGCCCTTGTATGGTTCCATGATGGTTAAGGTTATCAGGCCACAGATAAGTCGATACAACAGGAGCTTGCACCGGGAGCTTGCATAACCATATTTATTCCATATATTTGTGAATATAGGAGTGTCAGACACATGTCGTTAATGAAGATGGTGTCAGTTCTGACGTTTGGGTGTGGAGCCTGGACATAGTCAGTACATAATGTCTATCATACTTGGAGATCCATCAATGTAAACGTGATAATAACGGACACAGTCATGTCGTCTTATCAGAACGAAAAATTGACCGGCAGCTCAGATTTCCAAGTGACGGATGGTTACGCTGAATTCAGTGACCAGCCCACAAGGCCTTGGCCTCGTGGGTTGGTCAGGGGATCCAACACTCCCACCCCATGTGTAAACACATAGTTCTATCATTGTCTCACATTATCTGAATATATCAATTAAACAACCCTACAGATGTTCTTTAATTCCCCATTCAATGGGTATATAATGTAGTTGAATTAAAGTATCTGCTGGGAGAGTGAGGGAATGACATCATCACAATGCGTTGGTCCTCTGACCAACACCATGGACGTTGGTCCATTGTTTCTTATGGGAACTGCACTGCCGACAATGATAGAACTAGTTTAGTGAAGCACCGGGGTATGCTTTGAGAACATTACCATGCATTATTAAATCCCTTGCTGAAATTACCTGGTTATCAGACCAGGACCTTTCCTTTTCTTTATTGAAAGAAGTAGGAGATAGTAGGGCAACTATCTGATGGATTTTCTGGCCAACTTTGAAGTGAGAACTATAGGAATGATGCAAAAAGGGTTTGTTTTATAGCTCTGTGAAGTATAAAGTCCCATATGTACACATCACATATTATTTCTTGGAATGGCCCATATGATGAACAATGCATGTATACATAGAGTCAAGTAAGGATGTGTCCCACATGTCTGCTCACTTATTTACATTATTCCTTCTCAATATCCCCTTCACTTTCGAAGAACTGTTATCACAAGGAGTGGAGTTATGCAACTCATATTCTGTAAACAGATCCCCCCCCCCCGTAGGGGCCTGAAGATGTTCAGCCCCCTTTTATTCTATAGTAGTGTGCGGGTTGTTTTGTTGTTGTTGTTTTTTGTTTAAAAGGGGTTGTTTCTGCTCCCCCCCCTAGGGGGAAAGGGGTCTGAAATGTGTTGGTCCCCCAGATCCAGACACCCCCCCCCCCCCCACACACACACACACAGACCTGTTGACAATTGTAAGCTTAAGGACCACGCCTTTCGGATCATAACCTACGTGCACTGTACCATGTTTCTCGAAGAGCAGGGTTCTGGGCATTAGACGGAGATTTAGATGGTGGGGACATATACTTCTGTCTCGACACGATACCATTTTGCATAATGCTTTGTGAAAGAGGTGTCCTTGTGGTATTTTACATAATGCTGTCATGCATTTTAGATAGTTATGGGCCTCTAGATAGTTATGGGCCTAGAACAACAAAGGACATAATCAGCTATTGTCTGCAGGCTCCACAGATTTGATTATTAATAACGATACTGAAAGATTCAATTATAGCGAGACAAAGGTGAAGGAAAAACGTGTTTGCTTTACTATGGTTGCTCTACCAAAACATGTACATGCACATTATAAGAATAACATCATATGTACAAAATAGTCTGTTTATCATACAGCATGATAAATATAATAGAGTTTTCAAGTGGTAGTGCTGAATCGCTACAATCACATCAGCCCTGTGAACACAAATCACGTGCCTCTGGCCATAGCAATAGCATTGCAAATGAGATCAGTGCCTCATGCTAAAAGCACCTGATCTCAGGGAACCTTGTTTTCAGATGAGGTCATGACATCACAGGTGCAATGGCGGCCGGCTGGCAGCTGGAGTCAGCCGCCAGTGTGCAGTGATAGTGGAATTAAAACCATTAGGGATGAATAGTGAACCAAATAATCATACTCCAAGCTCTAATAGAACTAGAAACAATTAAAGGGTTAATGATACTGTCCCTATGCTGTCCGTCAGTGACTGACGACCATCAGTTGGCCGTGAATTGGCAGTTTTGCAATGCTATCGCTATGGCACTGATCCCGACGCCAGAGGCGGGTGACATTGTGTTCAGAGGGGACATCACATGCACCATACACGTTCCATTGTATCTATTACATTCTTGGTCAATTTACATCACCTGTACCTAGTGTGTACGGTACAGTCGATAACAGTGTCCCATTCTATATGTGGGGGCTGGGAAAGTCACTGAGTTTGAGGCATAGTTATCCTAGTCTTGACCAATAAGGTGGGCTGATATGAAAAGTAATGCCTTATTTTGTTTGTCTGTACCTCTCATAGATTCATATAATTAACTGTATAATTATTGTAGCCTCAAAGGTGTCCCAGTTATCAAAATCCAGGATCCAAGTTGGCCATCTTTGGACTGTGTGGTGTGCTGTGGTGCATATTTGTTTGCATTTCTGACTACTTTGGGCAGATGGAGACTATGGTTGCGTTCGTGGTATGGCCGAGTGATCAATACTGGTTTGTAAGGCCACCCCCTATTGGTCCTCCCCATGTGGGTCAATGTTGATCCCTGAGTCAACTTACTACACTTCCAAGCATAGTTAGGGACTGGTACCTAGCCAGACCTGGCTGGGGTGGAAGGGGGTGGAGGGAACAAGCTAAGGTTGTGTAGTTAGCGTTCGAGGTCAGCCTCACCCACAATGCACTGCATATGGTTAGAAAACCGCTGCCCGAACGCCTCGACCTCTATCGGTGCGTTCGGGCAGCGGTTTTCAAAGGATATCTATTGCATTATGGGTAGGGGTGACCTCGAACGCTAACTACACAACCTTAGCTTGTTCCCTCCTCCCCCTTCCACCCCAGCCAGGTCTGGCTAGGTACCAGTCCCTAACTATGCTTGGGAGGGTAGTAAGTTGACTCAGGGATCAACATTGACCCACATGGGCAGGACCAATAGGGGGTGGCCTTACAAACCAGCATTGATCCCTCGGCCGTACTCCGAACGCACCGATTCACACCAATAGTCGTGGCGTTCAGGGAATGGCCGAGGGATCAATGCTAGGTTGTAAGGCCATCCCCTATTGGTCTGCCCCATGTGGGTCAATGTTGATCCTGTAGTGAACTTACTCGAGGCGTTCGGGCAGCGGTTTTCTAACCATATGCAGTGCATTGTGGGTGGGGGTGACCTCGAACGCTAACTACACCACCTTAGCTTGTTCCCTCCACCCCCTTCCACCCCAGCCAGGTCTGGCTAGGTACCAATCCTTAACTATGCTTGGGAGTGTAGTAAGTTGACTCAGGGATCAACATTGACCTACATGGGGCAGACCAATAGGGGGTGGCCTTACAAACCAGCATTGATCCCTCGGCCGTACTCCGAACGCACCAACTCTGCTCCCAGGTGTAGTAAAGGACTGGTACCTAGCCAGACCTGGCTGGGATGGAAGGGGGTGGGGGGAACCAGCTGAGGTGGTGTAATTAGCGTTCGAGGTCACCCCATCCCAGAATGCACTGCATATTGTTAGAAAACCACTGCCCGAACACCTCGAGTGACCTCTATGTATGGGGGTTGAACTTGTTTGCCCACTGCTAACCACCCAATCACATGGTCAGTGAGGTGTGAAGGCAGTACTAGACCAGTCTGAGGTAGTACTACCTCCCCCTGCAGGGAAAGGGATAAGGCTAGCTGGATCTCAGCTTCACAGAGTGAAACCACAACAAAGTGACAGAAGGTAGGTTGTGACCAGGGAACATTTTACAAATGGATATGTAGCAGAGTTTCATTCAACTGATAGGCAACAATTTAAGTGAATATACAACGTAAAGTGTCTATACTTGAACATAGGACATTACTTAAACCTCCCAGCTCCCCATACTGCCTAAAACGATGACTTGTTTTTTTGACCCCCTTGGTTTGAGTGGGATCTGTTACCAGCCAAGTCATACCCACTAGACTTGGCTGGCCTGCTAGCTATTACATTCTCTGTATTCATTGCATTCTTTTTGCCCATTAACTCCACAGAAAGAATATGTAGAGGCAGGGGGATACCCCAACCACCTTGAGCGTGATGACGCCTATATATATATATATATATATATATATATATATATATATATATATATATATATATATATATATGCCTATATATGCCTATATAGGATTTGTATAAATCGTTGTTTCTGGTGAATCTTAGTTCTTATCCGAGGCCCAGGCTCTATTTCTCAACAAATAACAAATAGCACTTCATGTGCCTCCTTTCGTGAGAATAGCCGCGATTCTCGCCCAAAGTCGTGCAGTGGAGTTCCCACTTTTAGTACTATGTATATCCAAGTTAAAAGAAACGTTAAGTGAGTCTCACTGGATGCTGCATACAGGAATCTGTCTAATATAAATCATGATAATGATAATGTGATTGGTGTACCAACCTTATTATCAACATATCCTATGTCTAGATGTACATTACCAAAAACTATTGATCAATGGATGAAAATGTTCCTTGCATTGTGATAAATGATATATGGTAGAACCTTATTGTTGCATGATGAGTTGGCATTTCTCTTCTGTCTTTTTTTATTATGAATCAATAGACTGCTCTTCTAACACATGAGGTACAGGATCACTTTGCAAAGTGTGAGTTATGTAGCATTGCAACATCAATAGATGAGGGGAAATGAAATTCTATGAAATATAACAGAAAAGTAAAAAAAAAAGTAAAGTAAATATCCCATCCCAATACACAGGCATGGCAGGGGGCAAGATGAGGTTGATTCAATGTTAATCCAATGTACATAAATAAATAAATGCACATTTTCATGAAAATTCTTGTTAGACCAACGTTTTTGTTATTGTTTTTTGCACTTATCCAATGTTGGTTGGAGTCTGCTGTAAAGCTGAACCCTCTTTGAACGGTGTTTGAACTTGGAAATGTCATTGATTAGACGTTAAAATAACCTCATTTTGTTGCCTGGATAAGTGATAGCAGGAGGTTGCAAATAAAGATGAGTAATTTTCATGAAAATGCAGTATACGACTCCATCAAAATGATTTGTTTTAGGGAGCAGTAATTTTTGGTCAACGGGGTGCGCGAAAAAAAAAATAGACTACATAATTTGACCGCTCCCATGGAGTGACTCTATAGCCTTAAATCAAAATCAAAACCAAAACTCCCATAAACCAGTAGTCTCTTATCTCTAAGGCCTCTAATCTATTAATGATAATTATAATCGAATAGTGTCACATGATCAGGCAGTTTACCCATTGCTAGGTCGATCCTCGGGGCGTCAGATCGGCGATAAACTCTACAAACATGTATATAAGGTTACCGATGTGCTCACAGCTACAGTGAGTCACTCCCCTAGTTCACCATGAACCGCTGTTGGTAGGCTATTGTCGCTCTCCTGGGACCCTGTACCCAAATCTCCAACCAACCTAGCTGGGGAGCAGAATCAGGTATTGCCCTAGTATGGCGGGTAGGATGGGTGGTGGGCGGCATGCAGGCATATGGATACATCACTCGTGCCAGTGTCAGACGTACGTGCTTGGAGACAGCTCTGATTGGCTGGAGTTTGTACTTCCGGCCCATTTAGAGCGAATTGAGCCGGTGGATCAGCTGACCGCATATAAGGCACATGCCGGCTTCACGTCGGCCACTTTCCCACTGTCTTCAACCAGCATCATCTCAGGTAAGTTTTAAGTCTTTTTCATCCATCCAATTAGGCAATTGTATTATAAGGTTCACTCTCAAATGGATTGTCCAGGATTTTTTTAATGTTATAGGTTTGAAAGTTTTCTTTCATTGATTTTGTAGTGGGCACTATTTTTTTTTTTTTTTTTGCTGTACATGTTATTCAAAGAAGTCAAAATATCATTATTTACTTCAGTGGTTAAACAGAACCTACTTGTCATAATTATAATCATTTTATTGTTCTGTTGATTTAGAAAACTTTTACCCAAAGAAACTTCACTTAAAACCTGTCTTGATACGATACCATGCATGGCTTGATTATGATTAGTTTTACCAGTAACGAAGAACACAATACAGATGATAATCTGTCCCCGTGTATTATTCATCATGTTATCATAGATGGCTAGGAACGGTCATCTGTAGAAAATACTAACTTTGATATCTAATGTATCATTTTGTTAATGCTGTATAACTTGATATAATATAATTTTAGTTCTAAAATGACCATGTTCTTTATTCCAAATAGAATTGATAGTCTCCATATTGTGAAAATCCCTACTCCACCCCAGTGTAGGCTAGAACCTAGACTGGTCTCTGTCTCAGTCTCACTCTCAGTCTCTGATTATGTAATAATGGTTATTATATATTATCAAAAAATAGTATTGATAACAATAGATTGAGGGAGGGAAAGTGTATCAGACTGTACCCCCCCCCCCCTCCATCCTCCCTACCCTGCCTGTTGTCCTGAAGTAAAGTGGAAGGGACTGAAGCCAGTCTAGCTAGAATCCTTTTGATTTGTTCGCCCACCTATATGGCAATTATTCTTGCATATTTACATGGATACTTAGTCTAGTTATTCGTCCGAAAATTGCATAAGCTATTTAGCCACTCTGTGTCCTGGTGGTCACAGCAGGTGATTTGCGGCAATTACTAATATATGCCTGCACCAATTGATAATTGACTTGACCAAGCATTGCGGACTCACATTATTGAATAGCGCCGTACTGTATATGTTCTTTCATCAATGCTAAACGAGCCAAGTCATTTATTACCAAATGGGTGTTAGTGTATTTGCAAACAGTTCTATAATGATTAACGATTGCGTGGAATTAAATATCGACTACCTGTTGTTAAAGGCACACCTGTATCTCAGACCCTAAAAATGCACTTAAGACCCTAAAAATGGCACTTGACATTTAATTCTACACCAATAATATTATATACCCACCCAGGTAGCAAGGATGCATTTAGCCAATGTCGGCTTATATTTGGCCAATGTCGGCTTATATTGGGCCAAGCATGGACAGGCATGGCCCAATGCTCCATTGTTGATTGGGGCAGTGAGTTCACCATTTTGAATCTCACTGAGTCTATAATGCCATCTCAAAAGCCTAATGCAGCTAATAGAGTCTTCTTGAAATCAAGGTGCGGCTTATTTGCAGATGTATAGATTATATTTGGGATTCGCAACATTTTTATGTCCCAGATGCGGCATATATATATAGCATTGTCCGGGTGCGACTTACAAGGAGGGCCTAGGTGTGGCTAATACGCAGGGTTTTAATTCGAGGGACAACCTGGTCCCCATCTTATCAACTCCTTTCGGTGCCTGGGGTGCTAGAACCAGCCCTAGTCCCATGCCACGGCATTGCAATCTTCATATATATATATATATATATATATATATATATATATATATATATATATATATATATATATATATATATATTGGACCCTCTTTCTAAGCACACTATGACACATTTTCTTCGTTATCCTCACATAAATTGCTGACATGTCGATTATTACGATGTACTTTCAGATCTGCAGCGTAACACAGTAACATCATCAACAATGGACACCCTAGCACTCAAGGTCTTTCTTATCAGCTTATTAGTTATCGTCGTTGCAAAAGCGGCCTCCATTCCAAAGCCGAGTAGTATTTCAGGTACGCACACTCAATATCTCTCTCTCTCTCTCTCACTCTCTCTCTCTCTCTCTCTCTCTCTCTCTCTCTCTCTCTCTCTCTCTCTCCCTCTCTCTGGAGGGGGGCAATGCTCTTTTAGCTTCTCACTATGATACATTTTGTACCTTTTGTAACATGAATGGTACCAAAATGTAACTGAAGACATGATTTCAAAAAGAGGGATTTCCCCCTAAAACCACGATTTCCATGTTTTGTCAAAGGTTTTAATTAATTGAAAATGTGCTAAATGACATTTGACAATTCTTCCTTTCAATAGGCCGGAACTACTTCATTGCCCATGCCTGTGAACGTACCATCCTGACGATGTCGTGTGAACCAGCTATGAAGATCCACTTGGTTCACGCCACCTACGGACGCCAAAACATGCGGCACTGCAACAATGGACGCCATGCGGACGCTATGATGTGGAGCAATCGTTGTATGGCTCCTGTGAGGCGCACCACGTCGGTAGTCGCAGAAATGTAAGCATGCTTAAAATTACATGTATATCATAGTTCAGTGGGTTAAGACGGGGGTGAGGGGGGGGGAGGCGGGGGCCGCACCCTCCTTTTTGTCATTACTTAAGTCAAGAGTTTGAGTGCATATTTTGGAGCCTAAAATTTGCTCAAAAATAGAGGGTGCGCCCCTCCTTTTGGATCGCGCCCCCTCCTTTTCCAAAAGCTTTGAACCCTAGGATTTGCTCAAAAATAGAGGGTGCGCCCCCCCCCTTTGGACCGCGCACACCCCTTTACCAAATCCCGGATCCGACACTGATAATTAGTGTCGCCAATTTAATCATTTCTAGATGTGAATCGGAAGATTTTAGAATCGGACGATTCAATCGCACTGTCCTTTCAAGTCTTACGTGAACCTAATGAAATGTGAGGATTGATTGTCAGATGTCATACACACACATAATACTAAGTTAGATTGGCCCTTTTATGAATACTAGGGGCCCTCAATTTAGGTAAAGTGATATGATGAGGAGATGGGACAATCATCGTCTCTTCCTTTCTTTGAAAAATATTATATGAGATGAATCATAAGTTATTCGAGTCAACAGCTAGATTACACAGGCGTATACATCATTCTGACTACTCCAGACCTCTCTTAAACTAGAAAAATGGAATGACCGTGATCATGCTATGCCCCGTGCTATGCAGTCTATTGGCACATTTATGAGTCAAGTAGTCAATATGTAGCGCGAATTTGAAACCCTCGAAACCATAGTGGTCATGTGATGCTGATATGCGTTTCAATCCCATAACTGCTTTGCCTATAAAAACCCTTAATTGCCAGCATCACAGAACTGAAGGTACTAGCATAGCACCTTATGTCTTCTCATTATGATTTGGGAGGTGTCAGTCGTAGTCCTTTGTGAAGTACCCCCCCCCCCACCCCGAGGAAATCACGGTTATCACGCCGACCTGAAAAGCCTCACATGTATGTGATACTTTATATCAATGTTTGATCGTAGGAACTTGAGCAATAACATTTCGCCCAGTAGTCAGAGAACAATGAATCAATGTTGACAGTTGTTTCATCAGCGCTGATCAACAAGTTTGTCAAGATTGTTCTAACGTCCCGTGCCAACCAATGCGTGCATTTAACGCCATCGTCTTGAGGTCGAAAAGAAATACAATTGAAAAAGTGAGCGTGGGGGAGTAGCCATTTGATATGATATGTTGTAAGTTAGTGAAGCACAGTTCCGTGTGTAATTAGAGAGGAAATTATGTAATACATTTAGGTCACTGTAGATCTTTACATGTAGACATCTTAAATTGTCCAGGAAATAAGCTCACCGATATATATATATATATATATATATATATATATATATATATATATATATATATATATATATATATATATATATATATATATATGAGCATATTGTAAATGTACCCTTCGTAAATTATTAATTACTAGTCACGACCAAGGTGTAACATTTACACGCCGAATTACAGAACAGGCTAATTACGGACACACATCATGTGACATGTCATGAATCAGCACTGGTTAAGTTAATTGAAGTATTACGGAATCCCTACCTAATACGGCCAATAGTTATATCAAACCTGACCGGTTCATCAGGTTTCTCATCAAACATGGTCACTATAATATAGATGACCTTAGCACATGAAGAGGGCATCATATCGACATTCGCATTTTAAGCAGCCCATAGACGGAGACTCATATATAGCCTTTGTTTTTTCCCCGTTATAGTTCTACCACATTAGATCTTATTCAAATACCCGACATTTTCAAGTATGGTTCCATCATAATTCACTTACGCACCCATCATATACTGTAATCTCTATATATTATGTAACAGTTAACTTCTTAGAACAGATCCACTATATATGCACTCATATTTCATCAATATTCTTCAGGTGTAATGGGCGGCAGACGTGCGTAGTTCCCGTGATAAACATGCTCTTCAGCGACCCCTGTCCGACAACCTTCAAGTACCTAGAGATATACTACATTTGTGTGGCACAGGGTTAAGGTAAGAGTCTCACCCATGCTTCACCAGTGACTAAATAAACGCTATACCAATACATTAATATAGTTATGGATGGAAACACAGGGATAAGGGATCAATATTTAAGTAAACCATCATTAAGGATGCAATAGACCCTGAAAATCCGATGGCCAACCCAAAGAAATTATATCAGCACTGTATCTTGTTCAATGTTTAGTATATACCCTATATCAATATTTATTAATGGTCTGCTTCCTCTTCTATCAATTCCATCGGTATGTATAGAGGCAACTTCCAGAAGATGTAATTCGCTTTTGTGGCATTTATTTCCTTATGGTGTCTACATATATACAAGACTTGTAATTTGTTCTTCTACTTTCTTTTTCCTTAGGTGTTAACAATAAGAACCGGTCTCTACGATGTCGACTTTAATGTGACTGACTTCTCTTGGCCCCAGGTCGCGGAAGCACCATCCTAGCGGTACCATTATTGAACGACGTTAAGTGGCATCCCCAGTGACACAAAACTACTGCTACCCCATTCAATTAACCACAAAACACTGTCAATGGGTTTAATTCACATTATTCTGCGAGAGCAAGTCCCCACTCCGTACCACAATCTATCCAAGCACTACAACACATATAGCTTCGTAGGGCCTATATGTGATCGTATATATGACCTTGTGAAATGAGGTTTCTGTTTGCCGTGAGCCTACTTCTGTGGCATCTCTACTTTAATCACCTTACGTTTGTTGTACAATTGAGCCAGACGATAAATTCATTTAGATCCACTTTATCCATATTAACAGCAGTCCAGGGGAGCCCCCCCCCCCACCAACTTTCTACTTATACTGATATTGATGCATACACACCATCATCTTGAATTCTTCTAGCTTCAAATGACATTAATTGAACTGTCATTAGATCTGTTTAAAGGCTTGTACTTAGCTGAAGTCGGAGTGTATATAGTCTGGGTAACTTTGTACCTATATGCGACTCTAAGTTACCGTGCGTACTTTGTATATCTCGATCTTGTCATCTGTAATGGGGTGTCCGGCTTCAGTAGCGTGAATTAATGAAGGGGATTTGTTTTTAATCCACACCCGTATAGGGGACTACACTGAATATTTAAGGCCTCCAATGTTATTATTACAAAGGGGCGTTGTTTCATATAGATACACAAAAGACATGTTATACTGCTTTGAGTAACTACACGGAATAACATTAGAACATAGGCTGAGTTAAGATATATCTTAATAATTGTAGAGCAAGAGTCAATGCAATGTTTTAACCCTGTTAAAGTATGTCTCATCTGTGATTTATACATGATGTAATAATTATGGTAACAAATATGGGAAGGGGGTACTGTGTAAAGTCGGATGTATGTATGAGTATGAATAATGTTAAAACAGACAACAGGGACAATTATACAGCTCAGCAGTAGCTCTATCTTGTCAACTTGGCCTATACATGTATGATGTATGCGGAGTGAAAGGTATTTATAAGATTAAAATGTAATCACAAAAGCTAGGCTACATAAAGTATTGATATGGATTAAAAATCTCATTTTATTTTTATTACATGAGTTAGTAGTAGCTATGAGCTGCTGGGACTTTTGTAGCAAGTTTGCAGACTAAAAGTATCTGGTAAAGTAAATTTAATAATTCATCATCCATCGTTATCAACTACATTCCAGCAGCTGGTCCTACTGCTACCTCGTACATACTAGGAAAAGACCATTTTGTGTCAAGAGCTGTATATCCTAAAGATGAAACAAAATAAAAGGTGTTGAAGACTATATCACTGTATTCTAGTTATGTATCATCTCATTATACCACAGAACAGGCAAGAGTCGATCATGATTATAAGAGCAGAGTTGAAGGATACATATATAGCAGGTATCATTGATAGAGCTCTAATCTATAGATAGTCAGTTGAGACACTTGAATGAATATTGTTGCAGTTTTAACACCTAGCCCCACCTAGAAACCCGAAATGCATCTACCCCGGTAGTGTACGCCCCTTTAATTCGATAACAATAATAGACACTGTAGTCCGACTTCACTCGGACTTATCTTTCAAACTTTATCCTTCAGTTTTGTTTGTCTGTAGTAATTATCGTAGTACCTTGCACATAAGGCAAACCCTGAATTCAAGGAAGTATTATTAGTATCGCTCTATCTAATGATATTTAGATGACACTATAAGGCGCAGTACACTGTGAGACCGGGGCAAGCTTTTAACAATAGATTGCTTTTATTTTTGGAAAACAGTGGTAGTTACTGCCAGTACAAATCCAATGACCCAACAGTAGGTTCTACTACATTGATAACATTGTATACCTACTACACTGGTCTTTATAGCCCATTCACAATTGGGGCTGAGAGTGTAGGGGTGCAACCCCTGCGCCTTATACGCAGGGGGGCTTCGCAACTCACTTGGCATAAAAACGTGTTTTTTTTACGTAAAAAAAAACGTTTTCATTGGTTTCCTATTGGTTATTTGGTTGAAAATTGGTTTAAAACCGTTTAAAAAACGTTTTTTTGCCAAGTGGGAATGCATTTTTGTTGGATTCATGTGCATATTCTATATATATATATATATATATATATATATATATATATATATATATATATATATATATATATATATATATATATATATATGGGTTTCAGTTGATGGAGCTACAGGAAAGGCCTGTCGGCCTGCGTGATTTACATAAAATCCCATTATCTTCAGACAGCTGGTGGAATTGTCTGAACCTCACCAACAGGGAAACCCCCAATTTACAAACAGGATGTAGCACTGCCAGCAAGGCTATCATTGTCGGCCTATTTGTGTCCCCAACCTGTCCCATGAGGAGATGACCATGGTATCCATTGACCTTATTTAACCATTCAGGAGTAAATGATGCCTCCAGGTCCATGTACATGTATATATAATTTATAGTGGTCTGGACCACTAATAAGTTCAACAAGGTGACATGGCCAAAATCGTTATGCAGGGCCCTTGGTGTTCCTTTGTCGCCAATGTGTAAAAAAGTGTTTTGTCGTCCACAGCAATGCATTGGTGTATCATAGGGGCCCTTTGGAGTGTATTATTCTCTATCTATCATGTAGCAGGACAAGAGTAGATGCATGAATGAATGCAGTACTTGTAATATGGCGATAAACTTTGCAAAACGTGGGTGTTGAGACTTCATCTTTAATTGAAGTGACTATATTACAAAGGCACTGGAATTAAATTTTAAAGACGGCGTATATATAGTCAGGTTATCTAGAGAAGATATTGACTAAAGCGCATCCTCATTTTCTTGTGTAGAGTACTAGTCCCATCACATGGCAATTCCGTGACCTGGTGCAAGCTGTACCCATACATATGGAAATGTAACAGCTAAGGCACATGCAGTGCCTGATTGAGAGGAGTCACTCACACTTGCTCATTGGCTCTGTATACCAGTGGATAAAATCGTCGCCTTAGTGCAAGAAGGTTCTATCTGCATTTTTAAAGTTTTGCAGGGGAGGCAAAATAAGTGTTCCAGTTACTATAGCACGAAGTGAAAACAACAATATTGCGCTGGGGTATGTGGGCACATGTATCTTGGACAGCTTCAGTACTTTCACAGCAGGTAGATAATGCCAATAAAAATAAAAGCTGTGTTTCCAGTAACATAGCTCAAAGTGCTAGGGTCGGTAGGTCGGATTTTTTCTTTTTTTTGATTTTTTTTTTTTTTACATTTATATAGGAAATTTTAGGGCACATATCAATGGATGTATCAGATTCTTTGATTTCATTGTAAAATAATGATGAGAAAATGGCAACTATGAGAGAGGGGAAGAACACGAAAAGGATACAGGAAAAATCCTCAAAATTAATGAAAATATCTTAAAATATGAAAAAATGAGACAAAATTCTTCAAAATCACAAAAGAAAGTTCTTTTTGCCCCGTTTTGCTAGGGTCGGTCGGGTTACTGGAAACACACCTTTTTTTTTATCTAGCCTAAGGGTCAATAGATGTTCAAACAGAAGAAAAGATGTTTTTGTATGTGGGGTATATACGAATGTTCAGCTTGCATCGTTACAGCTTAGGAAAAGAACAAGAATTTTGAGGAGAATGCAATATGCATGTCTGGATTGATCACTTTTCAGACGAGTAAAAAGTCTGTTCCTTGACTTAGCGAGGCCATCGCTTTATTCTGTTTGTCCTAATTGCGGATAGTGATGAATAATATTATCAGATATATTTAATAACGGACCAAGTATTTGATATTGAATAGAATGAGACTGATTCGGATCTGGGTTTCTTCACCAATGAAATATGGGCCGAAGAATTACACTCACAAGTCTCATTTATAGACAAAATTTGCATTCCATCTATTCACGAGACATCATTTCCCACAAACATGCTGATGCCAATACACTTTTTTTCTGGTCAAAAAGATGGCAAAACTCTAAGATTATTGGACTTTCTTGTGACGATTTGACTATGCAGTCAGGGGCGGCAAACATGGGTTAGTGTATCCATGACGTGTGTATCCCCTTGGTAACAGGATGGTGATAACGTCGGTGCTGGTGTACTTGCTGAAGTCTTTATATGTGTCTCAGTTGGTTTGAACTTTGTGTACCATCAAACCCTGCCCCACTTACCCTCAGCTGTTCCATGGGTGTGGGGGTTCTCCCACCTTTGAATACATCGATGAACACAATTTCAATGAAAATAGTGCTATTTTGAGCAAAACAGGGCTGACCCTGGAATTTGCTATATGCATGATAGTGGCATATAGGCGCATGTCCCTTTTGAATTATAAGATCCAGAATATAAAGGTTATGTGAAAACAAACAACTGGTTAGATACAAAATATTTTATTTACAAACACTGTGACTGTTATATACCAACGTACAATATTTAACCAACATTAAAAGATTGTGCATTCGTTATGTGTAATTTGGGGGGAAATTCTTTGTAGCGAGTATAACGATGTGAAACATTTAAAAGAACTCTATTCACGCATTATCTGTAACTCTCTCCCGTTTGTGAGAAGTTATGGACATGGCATGGCTTTTGTCATTTGTAATACACGAAAACACTGCACTCTCAAACCAAGACATGCAGATCTAATACAAATGTACTAGTAGACGTATATCATTTACATCGACAGTCACAACCAAATTTGTAAGGAATGGTTATATCTTGTAGTCAAAATATGGTCCCGATAAATCTTGAGAAGGGTATGGTTGAAAGAGTCTAGCTATAGAAGGATTCTTCGTGGGCCATATGTATCATATATTGTAGATGTACATTTAAGTACACTTAACGTCTCCCGTGTTGGCAACCAACCTTTAAAAACACTGCAGTAGACTTCAGTGGCAGACTATTTTATAAGACGGGGGCGGGAACGTGGCGAGGGTTGCACGCCCCTTAATGTTTGGCTTCTAGTCTTTTTTTGCTGTTTTAGCCCCTAGATTTAATGTAATATAAGGGGTGCGCCGCCTCCTTTAGCCAAGGTAGGGGCGCGCCTCCTCCTTCTCCATATCCTGGATCCACCACTGGAGTTTGCCCTGTGTATTGGCTTTGGACCCTGTCGGGGTGACAGTATGCCTCAAGGCTTCATTTCAATATCAAAGTTTAAAGAAAGTGCTCATAACAAACTTATAAAATAGTCACTTAGGCCTTGATACTACGAACAGGAAACAAGTACATGTACATGGACAAGGCTTACATCTACAATTTTTTTGATGGTGCAATTTTCTTCCAACATTCTGAGATTTTATATCTATCAGGAAAAAGATGTTTAATAGTTCCCACTTCAATTTGAAAAAAAGATGGCCTTTTCATTCGGCAGTTATATCGGCCTATACACAAGCAAGAGACAAGTGCTGATGACGTGAGTGGGTGTGGGAGCAGTCTTATTGCATTTCTCTGGACTAGAATTGGTACTGGACAATCGTCGTCGCTGCCTTCTATATTATGCATTTTATAGATAATCGAAATGAAAAACGATTATGAATTGTCCTTTCAAGTGAACTGCAGATAAGAATCTTGCATACAATATTTTAAAACAGTCCTTCAATCAAGAGAAGTGAACTTGTGTGTTGGTTCCAACAAATCTGATACATTGAAATTCAATGGAATGCAGCTCCAAATACGATACTATCTACATCCCAATATCGCTATATTGAACAATTTCCTTTGAATGTCCATGAAAAGTCATGTTTACACATTTATCTTTACATCAACTCAATACATCAAGAAAATCATTATGTATGGCCCTTTCATTTTCGTATCATAAGGGGTGCGTCCACTGCGACGGATGGACCATCCGTCTCCCTTCATCCGTATTTTTCTCTATAGAAATCAATGATAAATGAAACCGACGGATGGTCCATCCGTCGGAAGTGGACGCACCCCTATAGGTAAACATGAACATTAATCAATTTATATTAATGATAAATTGTATTTAAATTCCATGTTGAGAAGCTGCTTTTTTTTTACTACTGCATCCGATAAGGCAAATGGAGGGACTATTGCACTGCGATGCAACCAGAATAATACCAGTTATACGAGTAATCCGTATCGGCATTATATTTCTTTTACAGTTTTTATTCTTAAAGGAGATTTAGATATCATACATACCGGTAGTACTCTATTATTCCTGTTACTTATATACATGAGCCAGAAACATGTTGAACGTTTTGAGATTCATATCACATGTTTCTGATGTACGTTAATTGTTATAATCTTTATGTTATAGTAAATACAATAGGTAATTTTATGTATGATACAGTATATACAACGTAGCTGTGGATGCTTGGTATCCTAGCTGAATGACTAACTCATTTTCTACCATTTATAATACAATTTTCAAGTTTCATGATTTGGCCATGTCCTGCAAATAAATACTAACGCATATCTCGTATCCTAGGTCCTGGATTTGCTTAATGCCTTACGAAAGCCACTCGTAAGCCTAGGAAAACATTAATAGGCACCATCAACGAAATCAACTTAAAATTCATTGTTGTATAATTGATAAATCTGCAGCTTGGCTTATAACACATGCAGGAAATACCCCCTGGTTGAAGCGAATTTACGTTTAACATAATATTGGAAAAATTGTGGTTAAACAATGCCATAGTCATATAACATGCGGCCAACCTAAAAGATGATGGGTGTTATCGATAGCTTCTGATATTACACCTTACACCTAGGGCTTCCATCCATTGGGGGTAGCACACAATGTGACCAGCACACTTGAATAGATATACATGTACTCTCTTCTTATCACTCATTAATTCGGACTTTCAATCTGGTCGTCCCATTATCCCCAGTCCACTTTACATCAAATATAACGACACATATAACATACATGTACAACGTATCCCTGTATCGTGGGGTACCACTCTCTCCAGCATTATATACACATACCATCAGCTAGACCCATGAAAGGGGGCCTTATCTATGCTCAAGCAAAGCTTATTACAAATTATGAAGCATATATTTCCAAATTTTATGCTTACAAGCTTAAACACTAGAATTGTTTCCTCTGTGGGAATGCTTTGTCAGTCTTTGGTGAATACATAATACGGTGTGTACGGCTATGGGGCGACCTGGGACCACCCTGTATTTGGCATTTTTATATAGAAGTCATGGGACCTGCCAGTGTCGAGGTATCACACCAGGGCAGTACTAGATTCCTCCTGTAGGCTCTAACAGTCACTGGAGGTAAGTCTGTAGTTATGAGAGGCCAGTACATTGGTAGTGTCTTTACTTAACCTATTGTCCTCCTGGGGCTGGCCCCCATGTGACAGGGTAATGAGTCCGTCTTCCTGTGAGGAGAGCGCCTTGGAGAGCTTCTCCATGGCTGCCTCGGGAGGCTCAGGAGGAATGTCATTAAGGTTGGGCATGCTCCGCTGTAGGCTGGAGTTGTGCACATTGTTGCGTTCCTCATAGATAGCCTTATCCCCTCCTGCTCCAGTACCTGCCTTAAACTTGATATTAGGGGTACTTAGGTAGATGGAGTTCCTGGAGGTGTCACTGCCATCCTTGTTAAGGTCATTGAGGGAGGGGGTATTAGAGTCTTTACTGATGCTGTCCTCACTGCTCACACTACCATTGGAGCTGCTCAATGAGCACCTCTTCTTCAATTTGAGTGTGTCATCATCTGTGATATCAGCGTCATGGTTGAGCTGATTCATCATCAGATTTCTCTTGAGTTCATCCCTGTTATTGTTCTTGGTGTTTGGAGGTGGTGGGGGAATGGCAGGGGGTGGAGGTGGGGGGACAAGGGGGCATTCCTCATACACGTTCTCAATATGGCCATTACCAGTCATATTAAAGAGTTCAGCATCACTGTACTCAGACTCCCAGGTGTGTGGATCATCATGGGTGAGTTGGTGGAGGCCGCGCGGCTTACGCTGCCCCTTCTTGATCTTGTACTTATCCACGTCAATGGGAGGTGGTGAGGCGTTCAATCCGCCATCACGGCAGTACTCGGACACAAAGGCCGAGTCAACTACAGACCCATCTATCATGGACAGGTCACCGTTACAGCAGCTGTCCGGCTCGGCGTATATACTGTCGTGGATCCTTAGACAGGCTGGTTCGAGGTAGCCTTCAGGGTCTTCAGTGGTGCTAGCATTGGACAGGGTGTGGAATGGGGGTACAGGCGGTGCCTGTTCCTCTGGTCCCCCCGAGCTGTACTGCTGGTTCATTCCCTGGTAGTTCCCTACAGGAGCAAGAGAAATGAATTAGTTAACTTATAGAAAGTCATGCATACAATTTGAAAATACTTTTTTTTTTCAATTACTGGTTTATTCCTATTGGCACATCTGCGTGAAATGATATAGAGTAATTGATACTCGATTCCACATAGAATAAGGGACAAACATTAACAGAATCAATCAAACACATCATACAAAGTCTAATAGGCGATATTCGTCTTCGGTTAAGAAAAAATATAGGGATGGCTTTGTCCTTAATAGGGTATCAGCCCATAAAGATGTGATATTCTGTTTGTTTTCTTCAATTCTCAATTCCAAATTCTCCTTACATCATCATAATCACACACGTTATGTAACATTAATTTAAGGACTAATGTATGAATGATTTCAGAGGAGGCTTAATTACCTTGGCGACACACCCATCTAAATACTGATAGACATTTCCCAATTAAATACAATCAAATACTCAGTTTGCCTATATCACATTGAGCCATCAAGCATTTTTCAACTTCACTTCATTTCAACAACCAGCAATATACAGTAGGCATATACACCTGCACTAAACAGCTTACAATATAGGTATGCAGGCCTGGCAGATTTAGTACTGCACAAAATATCCCATACAACAAACTGCGACATAGCTAGCCCAATCATGTTGTAAAAGAGAGGAATGCAGTCGCGAATTCCATGTCACATATCAATATATACCATGTCAAACTGGTTGCAATGGGGTTACTGTACAGACACACGCTCACTAATCAAATCGGTTGCACAGTTATAAAAGACCTTTAGACAACAAAAATAGACAAATAAACCACTTTTCTTTTGGGGACAATATATGAATGAAAACAGTGCGTGTAAAGAAGCATTTTATCAACAAAGCATTATCGGTGGGTCATGCAGAGATAATGATACTTGGAAACACCCGATGTTAAACAACACAAAAACCAAGGTAGAATTAAATATTATTATACTCTGGTGTTTTGGCATCTTCTGGTATGTCAGTTCAGTGAGAGTGGTGGGTAAAAATGAGATCAGACCACTTAGTTTTTATATTGCTGTGATAATTGTGAATTGCGCATTGAAATTGAAGGTTTATTTGAAATGAATTCAAATGTGAATAATGATTTTAGATGTGGTAAATGAAATGAAGAAGACAACGCTGAGGGACAGACCACCCACTTACCATCGGCCACTGAGAGCATGAAAGGTAATACCAGATAGTGAGAATCATACAGAACACCTATACACTAATGTATACTATCATAACAAATGTATATATGCCGCACATTAGCAGTACTGCTAATCATATGGACATTTGTAGGCAATGACCCAATGCCAAAACTAACCTTTACAAATACGCTCCTCTCTCAGCTCCCATAAGGAGGCAGGCTTCCCTAGCCCACTTAAAAGGGTCTAATTCTCATCTTTCCTATGCCCTCAGGATGTGTGTGGTGCACATATGCATGGGCACTGACACATTCCTTTGTGAAATTGTGTAATGTTCTCGCCATGAATATGACCTTAGCTGTCGAAATGGCGTTAAACATCTATTACTCACTCACTCCCATAAGGAGGAAAACACTTTTTCTTTTACCATGGACTTAAAGCATGATATTCTAATGCAGGACTACTTTTGATACTAAAGTGCATCCATATAATCTGTCGCCAATCACACACAAAATAATGGATTTATCTAGTCATTGTACTATATCATTACAAAATCCCAGAGAGATATCTTACTTAGTTCTCATAACCTATTTATGGTGGATTACATTTAAAAGGGGTTCTATACCAGCAAATACAGATTTCGAGTGGTTATGAATGCCTACAGTGGGCACAACTCTATTATGCTGGGTTTGTCCTACAGCAAAGACTTGATTTTACTTCTCTTTTCTACATATATTGCTTCCTATGTAACAAGTACCTAAGGGTCCACACATGGACAGGTCCAGCTATTTATTTATACCAGTAGAGTCAGGTCTCGTGTTTACTTTCATAATGAACGCCAATCAATAAAGCCTACCCACATTGAGGGCTTATCAACCAGGGTAATGTACAGTCAGCCGGGCTCTACATTAACCTATACAGTAAATGGAGCTGGTTGGCGGTGTTTGGAGCCAGTATCTGAAAGACCCCCATTCCTATTCCTGCCAGATAAATACCCACACATCAGTTTAATTAGAGTCTGGTGATATACCCAACCAGGGGTATACACACTCTTAGAAATAATTCGTAAATTTACGGTGATTCACTGGCAACAATAAATGTCAGACTTTCACCGTTGTTATATGGTCACCATATTTTGCCAATCCCTTAAATCTCTCCCCGATATCTTTTACAGTGATTTATCATTATTGTATGAAGAATCTTAGTATTTATTATAGTAATTCCTTGTTGTAGCAAGTATATACTTGTATGCAGTTGATTAGAAAAAAGGAATCGACGCATCTCGAGCCTTAAGGCTATGACCACACAAGTTTCAATTGCAGACTTCAATGTTAACACACGGAAATCAATGCTTCTGCCTATTGTGAATCATGAATGGGATGAGAGTTTGCGGACGGAACCCATGGTTTAGGGCTTTTTCGAAGCTCCTATTCCAGTTTCAAACACTTATCCTTATCCCCCTCCCCCCTATAGCACACGATAAGAAAATAAAAGCTGGTCTGTAGACCCCAACAAGGGAGCAAAGTTGTAATACTAAGGAGCTAATGGTGAGTCTTAATGACACATAACGAGGAGGGGCTCTACATGAGCTGAGCGGCACAGCTAAGCAAAATACCCAAGAATTGCTATGTTATTCTAAAACTTCACAATCAAATCTAAAGCAAAAGCTATTTAGACCATCAATAATTCTTTTGGCATACTTATCATATATTGTAAATTCAAATGTTTCAACCAAGAAAACCATTTGAGGAATTGAATGACAGTCCCAGGAGAGTATACACACTCTGATTGGCATAAATGCGCATGACAATTTCACACATTCAAATACATAGACATATGTGTAATGATTCATTTAAGACATTAAATATATCATTGCAGTATGATACATATATAAGAGCTGACAGCTCTGTTTTATCCAGTGTCTAGTGTTTGACCCCTGACCCTGGAAGGGTTGACAACAGGGAGACAGGCCCCACATGCTGCACCCACCCCACACGCTGACCTCCCCCCCCCCCCAACATTCATCCCCTGACCCATATTTCTAAAGCAGTCACCCTCCTGATGCCATACACCCCAAGATTGCATCTATAGCCCAAGTATGTACATGTAAAATACAACTAGAAATAATCTGTATTTATAGCTTGTAGACTTAAGTCATAAGGCTAAAAGACATATCAACATGATCCAAAGGATGTTTTCTAATAAGTAGTAGGCTTTCTAAGACTCTCTTCCGTCAAGGCGTCAAGGTGGCAAGGAGTCCTTCACCCGTCCTCCAAGATAAGACTCTCTTCCATGTATTTCTATATATAAATGGGCCCAGAAAAAGTTCTTCATGAATGCCAGATATGGACTGTAACCACTTTTCACTGTGAAAAATTAATTGTATCAATAAATCCTAAAATAAACAATGCTCATGCCCAAAAAATTCACACACATATTCAAGGTGGAGTGGGCCACACAGTGAATACAGTGGTCTTCTGTATTTCAATTTAGAAAGTCAAAAAATCAGACACTGTACTCTGTGGCACCTGGCTATAAAACTCGGAGTGGCAAGGCAGCTAAAAGAATTTTTACATCATCGCCCCTCCTTGTAACATGTGGGTGTTGTGTAAAATAGTCATCCAGGTACATATATGTTAGTGGAATGTGGATACTTACACTTAGTAGATGGTGTGGATGACCTCTGTAGTGTAGTAGTTGAGGATCTCTTACGTCGACGTCCACTCAATAACCTTTGGAAATACTGCAACACAAAAACAACAAATTAACACATATTTTTATACACAACATCATTTGTAGTAACAAACATATATATATATATGTATATATATATATATATATGTATATATATATATGTATATATATATATATATATGTATATATATATATATATATATATATATATATATATATATATATATATATATATATATATATATATATATATATATATGTATATATATACATACTAAGATAGGGAATGAAAGACACTGATTTTATTACAGGTACACACAAACAGACTTACTGAGGTGATGGTAGCGCATTGCATACTAGGAAATTTAAAGGTCGTCGTGATTCTTTTAAGCATACCCACTTAAAAAAAATTATTTCACAAATTTCATGACTCAATTTCAATTAGAAATGGCCATATTAATTCAAGATGAGAAGGAATTGATCATAGAGCAAACGGCAACAAAATATGTTCACCACACTTCATTGGGATGACCCTAGCATTAGACAGTGCAATCATCCATCGTATAAATCATTTACAAATGTATTTATTTACACATATTAGCACGGCGTGACGTAGATGCATAATACGTCACAAGTCGATAGCAGTTGACACACTGCGGGGGCATGCACTAAGCAATATATACGTCACATGCAGGCCTGTAGAGGTAGGGTCTAAAGGGGGAGGCGACATCACAGATAGGTTAATACATATTCAATGGTCATTACTGGAGACTGCCGATCCAGATGACTCAATTACAGAGAGTGACCCACAAGCACTACTGGACTCATTAATAATTGGGTTGTAAACATCGCACGGTGTGTAGATAGAATTAAAGAGAGAAAGCTGATATTATTCGACTGTGTTTATGACATAGTGATTGATATAGTTCAAGAAAGAAATGGTATGACTAAGGGGGGTTTCAGTACTTTGAACACCCTTTTAGAACATCCCCAAGCTGAGCTATAGTGGACCTCACCTCAACATGCCTGTCTAGTGCAAGAGTGACGAGCAGGATAGGGCAGATTAACATGTGGCATCCATATGCCCTGAGGCGTCCACCCCAGAAATGGGCTTTAAAATCGGTTTTGGTGCTAAATATGTATTACCAACTGGTCGATTCATTTATCAACTTAACAAGGTTGATTCAGCAAAAATTTTATGGGAATTTTGTCAGGTGGATGTTTAGAGGTTAACCTACCCTATGTAAAACCAAAATATAAAGGGTAATTAGTGGTGACTATTGTTTGATAAATTCATATGTTCAGCAAAATGAGATGTCCATGTCAGTCACGACCTCAAAAAGCTCACCACACGGTATGTCCTGTTAACAGGCACTTATCAGTTTTCATTGATAATAAGTGTCCAGACCAGAAACTGTCTGCTATTGGGATCAATGGTCATTTACCTAACCATCTATTACCATTAAGTGTGCAGTCAGAGAAAAATGAGTTATTAGCACCTGGACGAGCTGTTAATTGACAATGGGCGAGGGAGGTGTGATTGATCTACAATCCGAGACACGATTTGTTTATAAGTGCTACGGTAAGTAGTTTGATAACTGGGTCCTAGGGTATGTTTTCACTAAAAAGGTACCAGGTACTTATTGTCAGTTCTGGAGTAATTGAGGTAGGATGAGTAAGCGGGAAAGGTGGGTGGTGGCTATGCAGGCCTATACTCTTTTATTAATTACTGATCACAGTATGAGCTGCTCTTCCTGCTTCATGAGCATTTCTTTACCGACTGCCCAATAAACTCTACACTTATACACCTTCCAAGATGCCATTCGCTGTCTGACAGAAACCAGGAAAACTTTCGATTTTTGATACCTTTTCACGGGAAATTAATGCAACTCAATATAAAAGTCAGTGCCCAAAGCCAAGAATTCGTGGATTCAAGGAATGCCACTCACTGGTCTCTGAAAATTCGGGACTTATCCTTATTTTCTCTATGTGTAATAGGAAATTCTTCTATGAATTAAAGTCAAAAGTCGGAATTCCTAAAGAGTTAGAAAAAAGTGGCATCTTTGCTGGAAAAGTAGGAAAGAAAGGTGGCATCCCTGTACCTTGTACATGAGATGGAAGGGTAACTCATCTTCTGACCAAATAGACCTAAGAACCCCAATATGGAACTTATCTTATTCTGACCACCTTTATTCAACAATCCATCTCAAAATCACCGATATGGTCGTCAGATATGGCCTAAATCACAGGGCTGGCCACTTGGTATAGGAACCCCATATCTCATGTTAAGGAACGGTCATGTCTCTCTGTCGATTTTAAGAGGCCAGGTCTTCCTGATTCTAAGAAGAGGCGATGTCCCTTTGCATCAATGTCTATAAAAGGTCCATGTCCCGTTACCGATTTTGGAGGTATAGGGCCAGATGACCGAGCTGACACCCACGCCCTCTGCAGTTCATCCTTTTGACCACCGCCCCTCCCTGTTACCGTGATCCGCGTTGAGTGACTCCACCCACGCAGTAGCCTGAGCTGACCCTGGAGGACTGTTACAGGTGGTAACCGTCTGCCACTTACACAATATCAAACCCTACGTGCACTGATACACGTTACCTTGCAATTTAAACAGCGCTATTCCTTTCTAACACGTGACTGCTGTCTCGTTCTTGTCATGCCTCTCTCATATTGGCCTCATTGTTTGACATTTGTATGAATAATGATTCGAAGGTGTCAGATTTGTCATTTCATGCTTAAGCTTAGCATTTTAATCATTTTCAGATTTTATAGATGAATACATATTGTAAATCATTTCATGACTAATTTACTGAATTAATTTTATCTGACGTAAAGGATCTCGCGGGGTAGGGCCTACAGAGCATTGGTTGTGTTATTCCCTGCAAAATTTGCTATTGCCTTAATTCTCAGGCCTAAACCTATCTGCCTCTTGCGGTTAATGATATGCAGTAAATTCCCTTGTATAATCCGCACCCTCGTATAAGCCGCACCCTGACTTTTGGAGAATGCTATAAGCTGCATCTGAGGCCTGAAATCTTGTGGTTTAATACTGTTCCATAGTGCTAAATACCCTCGTATTAGCCGCACCCAGACTTTGGGCCAATCCTATAAGCCTAATTTGAATTTGGATTCTGGTATAAGCCGCAGCTTATACGAGAAAATTTACGTAGGAGGGTACATCTTCATACGTACCCTATTCTTAGTAAGCATTTCTATAGCCGGTGCCTATGTAACTAGAGGAAAGCGTTAAAATGCTGATAACTCGGAAAGGCTATACTTTTCTTATCTTTTGTACTTGTGTGTGTGTAGGTGGGGGGGGGGGCATATAAGGTGCAGTAATACACTATTGATAGAGGTTGTCAAACTGACATTCCATAAGTCTGACATCATCACTGCCATTCACAGAAACAAACTAGCTCCAAGCAAATGTTAAGTACTATGGTCTGATAGCAACATAGTCCTAGCACTGCAACACATCTGCTTGGAGAGCAGGTTATTGTCCATGCTATGGTTAACACATGAGTCAACCATCACAAAAGGGTGGGAAAAAAGGCGTCCAAAAGGAATGTGTATACTTCACCTTTGCACAACCAGACCTGTCGTCCTAGCACACATTTAAGTGACCTATGTATTATCACTGATTTCTGATAAGATAAGACCTTTATCCACAAAGAATTTGCACTGTATGTGATCTCTACTTTCTTATCTATTAGGATATATTGAGATTTTGGGGCATGGGATGAATTTACATGGTAAATTTTGACAATCTTTCCAAGTTTTTGTCTCTTTTTCAGGAACCCCAAAACGTCTTAATCCATGGTGGTGCCTATAACTCTTTCCGAGTTAATAAGTTTTGAGAGAATCTTCTTCCAGTCTCAAGTGAACAACACAACTGTACAAGACTGTACAAGTTGTCCAACTTTCCAATCATACCATGAGGTACCCAGGATGTTACTCAATCCGCAGCTCATCAATCGGCAGTGCTGTAACTAGGAGACGCCTTCTAAGGATTCTACATCGTACTACATTCCCAATACACACTACTAGGCTTTGTGAACTACATAAAGGACAGCATGGACAACATCTAATCCAAAGTACAACTACTGTAGACCTCACGGATAAGTCCAAACTTTGGTAAAGGCTATAAGCCGCACCTGGAGCTTGAAAATGTCAAATTTTGTATTGTTTCAAAAGTGTCAAAATCCCACATACAAGCCGCACCCTGGCTTCAGGGCAATGTTATTAGCCACAGCACGCCTCTGAAATGGCCTATAAACCACAGCTTTAATATATGCAGGGTTTTAGAGGTAGGGGCACATTCACAGCACGGCAGGAGCCTATCACACAAATGACAGCGGAAGTGACCAAAAAGATACCAAGGGTATGGTTGAGTTAGTTCTGGTTTATTTCATGTTTATTACACACATGTGTGTAGTAGCCTTTAGCACTCTATTCCCTCAACTATCTCCCACGGCACCCTCTCACGTCAGTTTGTGACGTCAGTCTTGTGCCAGAGATAGTATGGAGATGTTTATATTTGTACTTCATATATGTGGGTTTCCAGGGACCCCGATAAAACCATATTCTATGAAGACAACTTAAAAGGGAAAATGCGTGCCCCTCTAAAGTTCATAAGACCCGTCTTAACTGTCAGTGCCGTCGACTGGATAATTTCATCTCCAATCCTAAAGGGTTTAGATGACATTTTTTTCTGAAATGTTTGAGGTTGGGTTACCACCTACTAAAGAAAGTCTCGTTGAGTAAAGCTCCACATCAAAAGCAGAAATCCAACTCTGGCATTTGTCAACACATTAGTGGCATATGCAAGCAATGTACATATATATAAATGTAGGTCTATATTCCCCACTGGGAAGTTGTAAAATCCAAGTGTATAGGATGGCAAGTACTATATACAAGGAGTTGGACGTAGAATGTAGTAACATGGTTCAAAAGTGTAGCTATAAGAATTCATATATATTTCAATTGCAATACCATACTGTCATCATATTTGATATGATATTGCAATGGAGTCTATTTGGAATAAGCTATGACATGTAGTTGGGATAAGATGGAAGACATGGGGTTCAGGCTAGATACAGCATGCTAAGGCTGCAGGCCGAGGTCTGAGCACAAACCTGCATTGACATCTGCATTGACAGGGGCTTGGATATTTTCTATTGAGCAAAGAAGGGGAGATATATAAATATCGATAACTTCAGCCAGAATGTTTGTTTTTTTTGTCTTAGCTAGTGATTGGTATATCAGACTCTTTTTTGAACACGTGAGTAGAATTTCATGCTTGATTTCTGAATTACAATCGATAATTCAAATAAGTCTGTCTCATCGTGTAAAAATAATCATGTCCAAGTGTCTAAAATTGCATTAATATGGATTTCATTCAAGCCAACTTAGCCAACTTTTAGAATTTAGTAAAATCTTGTTCATTAGAGAAGGTCTATGTTCAGTATTATTAGACGGGTTCAACATTTCTATCTGCATAAAGCACACCATGATCCAAATAAAATATTCTTATGTAAGTCCCAAAACCAGGTTACTTTCCATTAACAGAAGTCATGCAAAATGGTGTACACATTAATTATTTTAACCCATGAACCATTGCAGTGTAGATACTGCCCACTTTAAAGCCAGACACAAATGTGCAACAAGAGCAGTAAACCTCAATTCCTCATTATGAGAATGTGGCAGTTTCTCTGTGGATCAAAAATACTGGAAAAGTAGTGGTAAGGTATGCATATCTTCAGATGGTAATGCCAATTTATTTTTCCTTAATAAGGGTAGATATGTATATTGGCGACTTACATTACTTCCAGAGCTAGTAGAGTGAGGTGACGTTGACGTGTAGGGTTTGGCCCCTCCATATTTGACCCGGATACAGTCCGGTAACCACGTCATACGACGTGCACATCGCTTGTACTCCTTTTGGACCTGGAAACAAGGATGTTACATGTTAACTCGCAGGTCATCTACAGGTGTTTAACCGTTGAATGGCCGGTAATGCATTAACGTACCATGCCCATTGATCATCATATTCATGCATGAGCATCATACCGACCCTAGGGATTGATACACCACCAAATGATCGGCATAAAGTGCTTGCAAGCAGTCTCGCCAATACTTCATTGGTGCATCATGCTGACCAATGGGCATGATGCACCAACTGCTGCTTAACCCATTGAGGGCTAGCATCGACAATAGTCAATACCATGGTAGGCCTAGCGTCGACTATAGTCGACGCCCATTATATAGGATTTGTATATGAATTAAAACTAGGCTCGTTCTCTAGGAACTATACTTTTTTCAAAGGCTATCCCCTATGGGCAGGGCAAACATTTTTGCTCTGCCCTTAAAGGGTAGTGGCCTTGAAGGGTTTATGAAGCCATCACCTGTCATGAACTGTTGCAGCTTTCTACTTTCATATAACCACCAGACATTATTTAATACCAATAAGTGATTAATAAGTTGGTTGTGACGTGCTTCTCAATAATTAGTTCTTCCAATTACAACACTCCTGGCCGTAGGTAATTGCAATGTCAAAATAAAGGGGTGTAGGGCAACGCATACTATTAGACTAATGCTGAAAATGCTTTTTAATGAGCATATCAGCATGTACTTCAATCAACTTTTAAACATTTGATTTCAATTTGATGTTATCCAGTTTTTTTTATCCATTTGGTAAAAAGAGAAGAAAAAATCTCTGCAATCGTTGACAAATAGAGCCTTTTTCAAGAGAACTGACTACCGCTTGGTATCTCTCACCTTTTCGTTCATAAGGCAGTGGAACACGAATATGAAGAGACCCTGGAGGGAGTTAAGGATGGTGAAGATGTAGGCAAAGGCTGCAGTCTCCGCACTCAGGAACAGGAGGCCAAACGTCCAGGTCAGCCCCAGGAGGACAACCAGCACCGCCGCACCCTTCACCCACGATCTGCGTTAGATAAACATTAAAAGCACATAATTATTAATTATTTATGGTTAAAATGAACATGAACAGAATACTGTGAGAGCTTTTCAACATTTTGTCCTAAATACAAAACTGACGCAAATTGAAGTTAATCACTCCCTTTTACATATAAGAACTTGACTTGTTTGGCCTTTTAATATCTCACGGAAAGCCGTTTTAAACAATAATTGTCTCCACAGGATGTTGATATTGATAGTTTGTTTATTTGTATAGACTTTTCGATGAGCACAACCGCTCTTAAACTTTAAATCGCATAGAGGACTACACGTGTTGTAGAAAGCCTATGGCACATCATTATTCTATGAAATTCCTGTAGGTGGCATCTTGGCCTTCCTAAGAAGCAGCAATAACTTAATCACTACTTAGATAATACCCAACCAAATACCCTTATTAAAACTTAAATACTATACCATTAGGCATTTGCCATTGTGTTACCCCAGACAGTTGATTAAATCTTACATGGGGTCGGTTATATGATGTCTGGGATGGGTGGGGTAGGGTATGTCTGAACAAAGATGATTGCTTGATTATGTAAGAAATTAGATTTTCACCATGTGTTTGTGGGTTAGAAATTGGTGCGTGAATGGAGGGGAGGTGGGGGTCTGGATTAAGTGTCAGGGTCATATGGTCTTGTATATCAATGAGTCGAAGCCTCATGTGTAGCCATGTTTGCAATACATGTCATGTCTAAAATCGGAGAGGAATGAATGAATTTGATTTATGTATATATTTTCACATATATATAATCCTCGGCCTTGTCACGAGAACACAATACAGTAGGTCAACATATTTCGGTGCATATGTGCATGAAATTGATGAAACTGTTAGTCCATCCTTCCAACAAAAATATTTAAACCAACAAAGCAATAACTTAAAACGGAGGCGCGTTGAACACAGAATGAGCGTGACTTTGTTTAGTAGGCACAAAGCTTGACGCACACATAAGTTAAACACATCAGTGTACAGCATCCTCTTTTTGAATTCATACTGAGCTTCAAGCTAGTTAGACATATCTTGTTTAAATGGCTAGTAGACATCAAGCCCCCAATAGGGTAGTGTAACACTCAAACCAACTATATCAAAGACACTGCACCACACACTCTCATATACAAGGACAAGTACACTCAGGAACATGGTGAAAGGAGTGGCACCTTAAAAGGTAAATATAACAATGATTACAATAATAGTAATACAAAGCTGTTAAAATAATATTGAACAGAGAGTAGTGATGGGTGAGCAGAACACATCTAGCACAGTGTGGCGGGGCAGGCCTTACATGTGTGTTGCCCACGCCGATGGCTCCTCGGTCTCGTGCTCCGCCAGGGGACAGTCGCTTGGGTTAGCTTTGCGCTCCTTTCTGTAGGCAGTGATGTTGTCACAGACAGAGAGAGGACCAAGCATGAGATATAAGCACCCCTATGTCATGTAAACCCTGCCAGCTCCATATCTCATTATATGACACAGCTTAAGTCCTTGATAATGGTATTTTTTGGTATATATTAGGTGTGAAAAATGCTTCTATGGTAGGTGTAAATAATTGCATCATTCTCCCCTTTGTTCAATTGAAGTTTCAGAATAGTTATTGCCAAAATGCAGCCTGAACACGACACAGGTGGTTGAGACCAATATTTCTATGATGGAGATAATTTCATTACAATGATTCTCTGCCCTGGGATGACCGAATTCCAGCATAAACATTGTGTCATTATGGATACTGATATTTATTTTCAACCATGGAGAATTGAATTAAAAACTTAAGCTGTGGCACAATTTACTTTGTGAGACCATGGAACTGATAAACTGAGAGGTTTCCCTTGGGTGGGTGTGAGGTTTGTTAGTATAGTGAGGGGGCAGCGAAGTGCTGTCATCTCTAAAAGCTACCTAATGTACCATTAGGAAGCAGGGAGCAAGTTGACCCACTCTCTGGATGTTTTATAAACGATACTCATATTCATTTTGATGTTAGGGAATTCTATCTATAACAAAAAGCATTGGCATCAAATCCATCTGGTCTATGGATACTTAATTATTGAAACTAAAAAAGTTTTGAGACTGTGTAATGCCAATGTCCATTTATAAGTTCATCTTGTAAAGAGCATATCAGCTTTATACAAAGCGTGAAGTACTCCAAATGGGTTTATGTACTTACTTTATGTTATCCAATCGCGACTTTTCCTTCATTTTTAGAGATGTAGCAATGGCTGCATGCCTACACATCACGTAAATGGCTATACTCAGCATGACTATATTCACCTGAAATAAAAAGCGCATTTTTTGGAAAAAAAAATTCGAATTGCAACATGTCAGAGATAAACACCATTACTATTAAAATACATCCATATGAATATATATGACCATAACGTGTTATTCATTGAATACATTTCAGGAAAATTTAAACTAGAGCTCAACAACATTTAAGTGTGTATGAATTACTCACCGAGACAACTGCCATAACTGGCCCAACAAAGGCCCATATAAATCCTCTTTCAGTCGAAAGCCAGCAACTGGATAAAATACAAGGGCATGGAATGATACAAAATGTTCCAACAACACTTTCTTAGCATCAATGTTTTAATAATTTCACATCAAGTTACAAATTTACGAGAATTGCAGGAAGATTCTTTGAATTTGTTGCGTTTTCTGATTGAAGAATTCAGTCATGTGAATAGTACAGTATATAACATGACCAGCAGTATCAAATACAGAGTTAAGGCATTTAAAAGGGGGTGGGGCATGCAGTTCATATAGGGCAGGCTGGCCGTTTTATTTAGAGTGAATGTGCTATGTGATCTAGTTCACTCTTCCAAATCAACAGCCCCACTCTCCATGTAACCTGACCCACTTGTTTTGCTAAGGGGTTGTGATAGCAGGGTGCCAGTCGATGGGTTTGAAGTTGTAACCCTTTACAGGCAGCACACACTTTGATGTCCCTTTATCCTGACAATATGGGTACATTATGTAACACCTAGTACCCATCATACAGGCTGTTATCAGTGTTTATCTCGACAGCTCCCAGATCAAGCAAGGGCGGACCCACAGGACCTCAATACTGAGCATTATAGCCTTAGTGAGTAGCTCCTTACTGTCATATCCATACATCATGCTGACCCTACAGAGTTGGTTTATCTTAAAGGGCGAGCATGATAGAACAATGCAGTAACGGCGAGTTACTCGCCAGGTCTCTGTTGGTGCATCATAGTGGCATGAACATGAACTCATAGAGTTAGCTGCTGTGATCTCAGTCACGTTGCAGTGGCTATCACTTTCTAGTCAATCATAGTTACAGTTAATGAAAACATATTCTTAGTGTACATTATTTACAATTGATGCCATTAAGTCAACAACACAATATTATTTGCTACTTACTATCGATCTGTTCCGTATCCTTCATGATAAATAGCAGCAGAGATGGCGACAATGATTGCAGGGATACCTGAAATAACATCGAGTTCTCCATAAGTATCTCTCCAATTCTACCATACCTGGCACTGTACAGAAATCCAGATATACATGTACCAATAATAGTTACAACTGAGCGATGAAATACCACTACCTGACCAACTTTTTTTGATGAGCGAAAGAGGAAAATGTTCAAGCATTCATTAACATAATTCCGTGGAGATAACCACCATCCCTGTATGTTCTAAAATAAGCCTACTTAGCTTTTCATCTATTCCCAATGTCACTCTGGTAAATGCGTAGAATCCATTGTGAACAGACAGTGGAATGCTACAGGGAGGGGGGGGGGTCTCTATTGGACTAAACGTGACCTCTATGTGAACTTCGGGTCAAACTTTGTTGACGGCGGAAGCACTTTCTACTATTTTCAACCGTTCTAATCTTAGATGCTAGAGGTTATTTCTGGATTTCTTACCATAGGCTGCGACGTAGTAGTACTTAAGATAGGATCGTTCAGCCTCAAACACCTTGATAAGCATCATGTAGAGCTGAACCCCCTCCAGGCACATCCAGGAGAAGGCCACCAGGAACAGGTAATGCAGCACCCCAGCAATAACAGAACACAGAACCTACAGGAGGAAGGACACTGTCTATAGTGCATAGTCATGCTCAGCATTAACAAGAGTAATCATGATAGAATGCCTTTAAACCTTCAAAGTGGTTACTTCGATATTTTTTTGGAAAGATTCAAACTTTTATTTAGCCATAACAAATGAACCATAGAATCATCTGGTTTGCCATTACAGTGGGGGAGGAGCAGCCAAGAAGGTGTGAGGGATTGGGGTGTAAATTTTGGTTATTTTCTGTATAATTTGTGGGGCTAAAAGGGAAATATTTAAAAAGGTCCTAGTATATAAATTTAAGTACAAGAGGGTAGTATACATACCGGTTTATCATGCTGAGCAATGCCGGCGAGGAACACAATCTCAGCAATGAACAAACAGAATACCAGGTTCTTGTGAATGGTGTTACGGTCACACTGGAGGTTCCTAAAAGAAGATGAAGAAAATATACAGATGTAGTTATACATGAGCATATATGACGACAAAAATACCGCAGGTGTCATGTGAATAACTATAATTGTTTTAGTAAGAACCCTACAACAAAGCTTTTTAGTGAGGGAAGACACACTTTATTGTCTCATTAAACCTAGAAAAGTATTTTGAAGAACCTTCTGTATATACTAGTAGAATACACTAAATGACACCTGGTTAACTTACTTGCAGAACTGGAAGGTGAGCCATGCGATCAACAGACACAGGAGGGACAGAATACAGCCAATGTTGGTGATAGCCGTCAGGGCAGCTAGGTGATGGCCAGCAAGCTGAAACATGATCAGTTTAATGTCATGAAATCAAATTCTTGACATATCTACTAGTCATTGAGTGCTGTGATGCTTAGGCTATGAACAATATACATATCCCGGTACTGTTTATCTAATACAAAATGATTTTAGACCACTGGGAATTAATTCCTTCCAATCGATAATTTCCACCTCTGTCAGGCTCTGGGATTCTGCAACTTTATCGGATTGTGTGGGATGGAAATTTTTAACACACTTTAGTTCTAACACACTACCCTAAGTAAGCCATGAGCAGCTCACCTTTGTCCCTATGACGTCCATGAGTACAGCAAAGTTGGTGAGGTGCTCACATTGACACACTGTGTGTGTCACGTTTGTATCTACAAGCTGACAGCCAAACGTCGACCAACGGCCATTCATCGTCCTGACACAAAAAGAAAAACAAGGATGATAAATGTAAAACTTCTTTTTAACTGATATAAAAAGCACTTACCCTCGGTAAGTAAACGATACTGTTAGAAATTGGTTAGTCCCACTAAATCGGATCAAATTCGCGGGATCCGTGAAATATCGAATTGCAGATTTGCCATTTTATTTGGACAATGTTCAGGCTGAAATATTATGGTGAAACTGTGTCTAAGAAATATCAAGACATCTTTATTTCTCAGAACCCAATCCATACAACCACAATAAGGTTTCTGTAGACTCAACGTGACGACAGCGCTGCCACCTGGGAGTAACTCATGTAACTACAACATGTATAAGACTAGCCATATGTGGTACTGACACCAACCCACCTAACAGACTTGTAGAAACTTACCTCTCTGAGTACTCCCAAAACGAACACGTAGGGTTATAGATGTTAGATTCCTGAAAATACCAATGTGGACATTTAATAATTGAACATAATGCTACATCACAGGAAACAAACACAGACAAGTATGAAATTTTTCCTCTATGGCACTAAAACTTTTAAATACAAAAGGCGTCTATTTTTTTCATTACCTGACCAGTCACCTGTACAAGACATGTATGCATATACTAGATACGCCACATGATTATCAATATACATGTACTAAGCACCAGTACTTGACTCACTGTCTTATGCTCCAGTGTGTAGGTGACGGGTTCAGCCAGTTTGGTAATGCCCTCTGTACGGTTATTGATGGAGGCTGAGATGATGTTAGAGTTGACCACCTGCACCTTATCTTTAGCCTTCTTGGTAGTGGGTATAGGTTTAAGGGTGGTGGTGGTTGGTGGGTAGGTAGGTTTAGCTGTTATCTCTTTGCCTGGTTCTAGAGGGACTACATCCACAATCTGGTTGGTCTCCTCCTCCTGCTTCTCATAATTCTCATCCTGCTGAGGGGAGAGCAGCTCCTGGAGGTTGGAGTAGGTGGCGAATATCAGCCTGGCCAACCCTGGAGGAACAAAATAATAGAGGGTTATGACGATAGTCCACTTGGCCTTTGTCGTGCAATTGAGCCATACATTTCCTATATAAATTTCTGTAACAAAGTCCTAGTGGACTATGGGTGTTAGCAAAGTGCCAAATTGTGTGTAGCATGGCTCCATTATACAGAATGCACAATGCCACTGTCCCCTATATTTCCTATTACCAATTCCCAACGACAAGAGACATCACGTAAAGGGCCTATGAGAGACTACTGGAAACCTCATATTAAGACTTAAAGAATCATTATTAGAGTGTCTATACCTTTAATAATGAACACCACCAAGAGTCCCCCTAATATGGAGACTATATGTACCATAATCTCCCGCGTATAAGGTGCAGCTCGCCTATAAGGCACACCCCCAACTCAGGGAGGTCTGTTTCACGTATAAGGCGCACCTCTGAGGGCAGATTTTTGTTAGTTTAGTACTGTTCTATAGTAAAAAATACCCCCCCCTATAAGGCGCACCCC
Organism: Acholoe squamosa; assembly: GCA_949317995.1. Taxonomy (NCBI): domain Eukaryota; kingdom Metazoa; phylum Annelida; class Polychaeta; order Phyllodocida; family Polynoidae; genus Acholoe; species Acholoe squamosa. The sequence continues at coordinate 83,939,251 of OX439036.1, read as the reverse complement.
AAACTCAAGGCAATTTACCTCCCACGTATAAGACCCAGCTGCATTTTGTTTGGCCTATAAGACGTGCCTTATACGCGGGAGATTACGGTACTAAACTCCCTGCGCTTTAACACCCAAAGGGACATTTCACCGTTTTCCCTTACCATCGTCAGTAGACATCTGTTTGATGGCGTTTCCTGGTATATGAATACAATCAGAGTTCTTCTGCCATTGGTGCCTTTTGGCGTGGTTCTTCTGCCATTCGTGCCTGGTGTCAAAGTCCTTCCTTGGGAAACTAACGTCCTTCACCTCACCTGTAGTGGCGACCACGTTCACCTCCAAAACTGAAGTAATATGTACACAGGGTTTAGTATGAGACATCCGTCCATATTTGTTTTGATGTATGGCGATTCTTTACTGCATCAATATATGGCGTCTGCATCCATTAGAAAAAAATGATATAGAACAATTTGACTTTAGATATGCACTGGAGTCATACCGTAACTTGCGTCAGTGGTTGTACATAAATGAAATTGGTCTTTTCGTCCAAAACTCGATTCATTGGGCTGTATCAGGGTACTAGTCATCCAATACAATTCAAATGAAATGACTTTTAAGTAATATTGTATGGATTAAATAAAATAAGCACTCACTGATGTTGATCTCTACATTAAGGATGGGCATGGCGAGGGGTTCTTTGATGGTATTAGCAACCTTAAAACCGGACTTCTCCACGGCGGTAAGAAGCCGAGTAGCGGCTACTTTCTGGTCAGCTTGCGGTAAGTCATCCCACATTTCCTTTTTGTCTTTTGCGAGCAGGTTGCTGCCAGCCAGTACAACACCCTGGGTGTACAAAATTTATACATATTACTGAGCAGCCCAATAGGGGTAATCTGGTAAGGAAAAGACAACATACAGATTTCCCTAAATATTATTAATTGAAGGTGGAAAAACGTCCTGAGAGTTTGTGCCACTTCTTTTTACTCACAAAGGTCACCAGATTCAGGGGTACAAATTTGAATCCTGTTCAGACACATGTTCATAGCAACAAAAAGTATGGCGCTATTTTTACAGACTGGTTCTTAATCTACTCTCATTTCCTCCCCTGTATCTGACAAAATAGCATTGGGACATGGATGTTAACCACTAATAAGGCATAAAACATGAACACTCACCTGGCTGACATCCTTGGTGGCGACCTGCTGCTCCTCCTCCTTCATGTCCTTAACTTCTACCTCCACCTGTTCTACCATTTCCTCCATGAGGGAGGTGAGTTCTACTACGTCTCCACCATACACAGGCTCGTTGCTCATTTCAACTACTTCAGGAACAATTTTACTAAGTGGCTGCTCCTTGGCTGCCTTCGTCAGTTGGATAGTCTTTTTAGACTGACAACGGCTCATGTCAGCCTTCTCCCACCAGATGCCGTCCATACCACATGGTAACTGTGCATTCTCTATCAGAGTGGAGAAATTGTGATGGGTTAGTTATCAGTGTGGGTAGTTGGAAAGGTAGGGGATATTTGTCAATTTAGATCACAAATCATTTCAAATAGATCGTCTGTCACTGTCTTAATTCCTGTAAAGATATACACAATATGCTTAGTGTTGGCTATGTCCATCCTATTAGTGAAAACCTTGTCATTTTGATAACATCAATGTTAATGCAAAAGAATATAGCGAACTTTAATCCCATGGGCACTATACTGTAATACAAAAGGTAATACATGAATGATAACTTACTGTCTGTGTTATAAGGGCATGGCTCCACGGCTACCATGCCAGCTTTAGTTCTTGGCCATTGAATATCTCGCCGCATTATAGGATCACAGAACTTATCGGTCGGAGCGGGTGCTTGTGTCGTAGTCGTTGGTGTGGTCGTAGTGGCTTCTGTTGTTGTAGTAGTAGGGGTAGTAGTAGGAGAAGTAGTTGTTGTAGGAGTGGTGGTTGTGGTGGTGGTTGTTGGTGTCGTCGTTGGCATTGTTGTTGTTGTCGGTGGTGTCATTGTTGTCGGAGTAGGCGTTGTTCTCGGACGAGTGACATATGACTTAGTAGTAGCATCTACAACAGAGTTACTCAGTCAGTGATAGAAAATGGAAACCTGACATTACTCATTATCTTTGTTGTAAAAGCAGCCCAGGAGGCTAAATCACTATGACAGGTACTATTGATAAATAACATTTCTATACAATTACGACCTTATATGAGATGCAAATGTATTTTAGTGTACAGAAAGAAAGAAAGAAATGATATAGCTACACTTTATAATTGTCAATTATGATAGGTTAACTTGATGATATGCTGAAAACAAGGGAACTCATACCAAAAAGTCAATGAAATAGTACAATGCAATATGTCAACAATGATTTCTTTTCATCTGCTTAGTAAGATGCAGCAATATAACATATCATTATCTAATGGTTGTCTATTTAGATGCTGTTAACCTCTTTTGGTGTATTAGGATGTTAAGGCATGCAGGGGGACCTATAAGGTATTTATATTTATTCATATGAAATGTATAACATTAATTAATCAGCAATAATTCGGTCATTACCGCCATGCACCCAGGTTTTGCCATGGCAGTGCCTCGCCAATCTCACTTAGACGCAGAACAACATCATTGCCGACACCGTTATTTAGTACTTTTTTAATAATGCTGCCACCGACATTTCATGGTTATAGTGTACTGTATGTTTAAATTCATTCCTATGTTTGTGTGTGTATGCATCTTATAAGTATGTTTGTCAATGTTATGACACATCATTTTAGGGTAATGCCAAATAACTTGTAATCTCAGATAGCCCACAGGCTGTTAATGCTGACATCCTCTTCTCACCAATAGGTAGGGGTAGGCTCATCATGCTGGTTGAAGATAATGCTTGCAATGCCTGTTATCAGTACTCTCTTCCATATCCAGACTTCCTCTCACCTCTTATCACACAGAGTACTGCTTACTGGGATTAGTTAAGGCATTTTAGTCCTGCCTTGGCTATTTCCTCCTTATTGCATTATCTGCAGTTCTTTGACAGACAGCAAATTTATAACAGAATGGTTAAAGATTGAGACCAGTCCTGCAGCCAACTTCATTCTATCCTGGGTAGCCACCACAGGCCACACATGCTGGAGAAAATGCAGAGTTGGTTTGGTTCGATATCACAACTTACTGGCAATCTAACACTTTTATTTATGAAGTAATGACAATTACTTTATTGCTAGATACAATATTTTGATACGTATAACTGGTTTACTGTTAGAAATATTTTTGCTGGAGGAAACCCATAATGCTACATGCTTTATAATCTTATGGGAAAATCTGATCGTACCTTTTGGTCACACATTCACATATTTTAAAGAAATTGTGCACAAAATTCTTCAGAAAGATATGACTTGAATTTCCAGTTTCCACTCATTCCACCATAATTATAAATGAGATATTCCACCAGACCAACCTACAAGACTCTCCTGTCCCCATTCAACATGCTGGAGGATTGGGACCACCTCCTTCACGGCAGACTTACAGGTGTGTACTTTAGAGTCAGTCACCACCTTGGAGGTTCTCAGGGGTGGTGCCAGCCTTCCCCTGGGCCTGTTACCTCTGTTAGCACGTGGAGGGTTAGATACTCCGCCACCAAATCCCAAAAGGTGGGACTGTGTATGCCGTACTCTCCGCGAGAAGAGGACGACGTTCAGGGCTGTCTTTGTGGTAGTGGCTAGTGGAGGTGTTGAACTGATGTGTGGGGGATCTCCTCCTGGGGGTGTCACCTTAGTCCACCTAGAGGAGTGTCTGATTATGTGTCTGAGTTGGCCGCGCCGACCTGAGCGCCCTGTGAGCCTGCTCTTGTCCAGGTAGTGTGAGAAGGAGTGTCTTCTACCATGGGGTCTCATAGGAAGGGTGGTCAGAGCACTACGGACTGAAACAGCCACATTGGAATAGCAAGGTGTTTAAGTGCTGGGATCCCAGAGGATGGGGGGAAAGCTGACAATTGGGAGGAGAGGGAACCACAAAGCCCGAGACAGAGATGGCCAATTCTACAAAGGTGAGATCTCAGTCAAATTTAGATGCAATAAATATGAACTTTGCTATGCAATCAATTTAACATTCCAAATTCAATCTAGAGAATTGTCTGCCTTAGTGCATGAAAGTTGTAACTGCATCTGCATCAACAGGTTAAGAGGTACCTGCGTGAGGGCCCTAACTAAGGTACCTGTGAACGTGTTGACTCAGATGCAGTTACTAACTTCTTGCCCTAAGGTGACGATATGGCTTTATGTTTCTAGTTGGTAGATTTGGCGTTCTGCTGTTTCAGTTGTTCCCCGGGTGTTTTTTTTCCTGGTTTTATTCAGACATGTCCTCTGCAAGGTCATTCTGTTGTTAGTATACATGAAATGTCTTTTTTCCCCTCTCCTTAAAACGTTTTTCCCCAGTACATCTACTTTCATTAATTTAAATGGAAAGTTATGGGTTAACAAAAATTGAAAGTTAAGGGTTGTTGCTGTGACGTATTTCTCTCCTAAAACTTAATGTTTCTCACTCTTAATTCAAGTATTTTATCTGTGACGGTATCAGTAATTCATTTTACAGAAAATTAGTTACTTCATCTATTAACCAGAAAACCCAGAGACCGATTAGGTGTGTGTGTGTGTACCATATATGATTTTCAGAAGTTGATTATACATATGTAAGTGAGTTGTAAAGTAATTATAGCACCCCTCAGACACCTGTGGAGTTGAGTTTACCTGAGAACCCTAAGCCCTGCATTAAGGAGGCTGGAGGTGATGCTGTTACCTGTGTGGTGTAATACATGTACCTGTGGGATGTACAGGTGTGCCTACCTTTGACGCAGGTGAAGTCAACGCGCAGGTACTTGGGTGTATCAGGGCACGGGTCGTGAAACATTCGGTTATTGGCTTGGACCCAGCAGCGCTGCTTACCGTCACACCTATGGACGGCGGCAGGGGGCGCGACATGCAAAAACGGCAGGTTAGTGTTCATTCTACACACGAGGGGGCGCCATGAGTACATCACTCACTCGGGGGCGCAGCTGGGGAGCAAATGAGCTACCAGAGGGCACCCTAGGGCAGCCATGATCAACAACACTCTTTGGTTATGATATATCATAATCATGTAGTTTTCCCCCGAATTTAGCATATGAATGAAACAGCAGGAAACACAAGTGTAGAATGGCAAAACTTTTTCCCGAAAAATAATCATTAGAAAGGGGTTTTCAAACGTGGTTGGTTATGTGAAAAAGGCTTTCTTGACAATTACTTTCATTTGTCTATATTATTGTGGTTGAGTAACCATAACCCCAAAGAGTGCTGTTCTTTGTTATAGCGACCTTATCACATCAATATAATCTATACACCATTCGTTCAACTAGCATGGGTCACAAGTAACTAAATAGCTACGATCGGCATCACGTCAAATACTCATCAGCCACACTGGTATTTGTATGATCCAAACTGATTTCTAGGATCAATATCTACCTGATACACTACAGAGAAGCATGGTTAGCAATAAAGGGTATATTAAACTGTCAGGCATGATTATCTACTTGTTCATAATACATGGGTTGGCGTGCATGCTTATTGTAGGTTCTACACAGAAATGTTTAACATGTGTATACCCTGAATGACTCCACATTATTTTGATAAACTTTTGTGGATCAATAAGCTACACATATGATATAACATAGAGTACATTCCCGTTTCTGGTATTGTACTTTTGTCTTATTAACTGTTTTTTACATGCATAGGTCACATTGTTGTTGAAAGTAGAAACATGCCTGTAAATGTACATGTATACATGTTTAGATATGAACAGTATGTGGGCCTATATTCTTGTATCCTCGTGTCACGGCCACTCGAAGGATAACCTGTATTTGTTGTCAAAAATTATCATCTGGGGTGTTTTATAATCAGATTTGATTTGTATAAAAAAGTCAAAGAAAAAACCCATAGTGTAGAGACAGGAAGACTAGATACAGAGATAAAACAATAAGGTACATAGACCATGCAGGGAAGTGAGTTCTTAGAGGGAGTTAGAACGAAGACAAGGGAATGAGCTGAGTCTAGTAGACAAGATGCTTATCAGACCATGCATATATATATATACATACATGTAATAATTATAGTAAGGATCACCCTGCCTGAGCAGACAGTGTGGACTTAACAAGCTTATAGATACAGGTTTCGGGTAGATTAGATATGGGTTTGGGTCAAACGCTTCATTCAGTTTCGTGCGGTCCTCCTTACCAACTCGGCATGAATATTCAACTTCCAGGTATTTATTCGTTTCAGGACAAGGATCCTCAAAGAGTATGTTTAGTGCCTGTATGGAACAGTCCGGCCTATGATCACACCTAGAGCGGAATGGTTTAGAAAGAAGGTGAAGAAAACAGTTCAAATGGCCTCTAGTTTAGGCACTGCATGCACTGATTTAGGACGGTTGTCATAGTTTAGCAACACGACCACAATCTGTTGGACGTACATGGCCATAATCACTTTTTTTTTTGTTTAGATTTTCTTGATCAAGGAGGTATAGATAGCAGATAGATTGCGTGCGTACCAATATATATTCGTGGACCATTCAAAGAGCATATGGGTCCCTTACGCCAAGCCAGAATTTGTTATGGACACGCCTAAAATTGTAACACTTATGAAACGTGAAAATGTGGATCGACACAGTCGCGAGAGACCATTAAAACCCCATCATTTTTTAGAATTAATTCCAGCAGCACTGAATGATATACTGAAGGTAAGAACCAGCGCACATGTATCACTTATATATCACAATACCCCTTCCTTCCCCTGTGCAATAAGCAGTCAGTTACCGTGCTTCCCACCACCAGTATACATACATACATAGGTACCAACAGGACAGGGACACCAGGTGAGTAATAGTACAGGAGATTAAATGACAGAACAGGCAGGATTACAATATGTAATAACAGAACAGAATGGGAGTACAGTCAATAATAACGAGACAGAATAGTAGAACAGATAAAGAACAATATACAAACTGGAATAGTGCTTCAACAACATTTCAGATTCTGCCATAAGCCTTAGGTTCTACTTCTGGTGCATTACAAGAAAACAAATACATTTACTAGTTCAGTGTGGAGTACAAATTAAATTTATAAATTTCAGGCCAACCAGTTTTTTTTCTCAAAATAATAAAGAGTTTCATGATTGGACTCATATGTATGCTTTATCAGGCGTATCCAATATGAGTGATCGATAACATGAAAAAATACTGGCAACTGTTCTAAACCCCGCAGATGTCTAAACCTTTTCATCTGGTCAAGAGTCGAAGATTCCTGAAAGGAACACATATTGATGGATTAGACGTAGAACGCAATTAGGAAATGTATTTTGACTCACATATTGGAGATGACATTCTTGGCCCGTGTAGAGTAACATTGGGTAGACCACTGCTCTGTATCAGCGCCATCATTGCAGATACTCAATGAGCGCCGCCCCCAGTTAGCCATCTCTATGCTAATATGGCCCACAGAACAGTTGATGGCCACAGTCGATCCCTCACAGGCATACGCCGTCCGAGACTGACCTAGCGAAATAAATAAAAGAAAAAATACACATGCATTGAATTGAATATAGAATTTACTCAAAAATCATTTAAATGACAGATGTTTGTAATGTTAATAGCCATATGTAAATTATTATTATCACTAATATCATTATGCATTAGAATACTACTGTGAGTGGTCAGTGTGTTTTTCGGCAATATCATTGAGATACATGGGTGAGACTAGAGGTAGAGTGGCAGTGGTGTTACTCTTTGCTGCACCATATGTTACTAGATGAGAAAGTGAAATAGGTACTGGTAAGTGCTGATCATCAGTACACACACAAGAGACACACATCACACCATGAAAAGAAACTTAATCACTCATTAGATATCAACGATTATTCTCATTGTGTATTGTTAGTTAACTTTTCCCAGGTTGTTAAGTACTATTGTGGTCAGTATCATAGGGAAGGGGTATGTAGCGTTAGCTATAATCATGCGTGAGGTACTCTTCTGTCATTTATAAATCACACACTTCCTGCAAACTGGATTACTCAGATATTGATTAAATGCCATGTATTCTGGTAAATCAGTGGTGGCCTATTTGATTTGTCTACTACACAAGCTTTACATTTAGTTAGGAGTGGTCACTTTTTTCAACAGTGCCCACTTTTTTTTTTCAAACCTCCCCATTAGCACAGGCCGTTTCACTGTTCATGCAAAGGTTGGAATCTTTTTTTATAAAGCCCTAAGATGCACAAAAATGTAATTGCCCTCACCATCCATCCACCACCACGTTGTTTAAAAAATGATCACTCCCTCAGTTTATATGAGTACACAGCCATGCTGAATACATGAACAATATGACACCACTATAAATGACACGACACAACATTGTACACTGGTCTCAATAATACATGTGGTAGACATTAAGCAATGGTCCATTAGTTAGTTCGTGCACTGTTTGATTGGATCTGTTCCTTCAAATCCCATCTAGGACGCTGTAATTGGTCTGGCAATCATATCTTCTTCATATCTATATATATGCCCCTCAACTGTCTCCTATAACAGTATTCCACAGGAAACACCAAGGAGGAACCAACACTGACGACTTAATTGGTTGAACATAATTAGCCTGCACATGCATGGTATTAATCCAACATTGTTGTTAATTTCCTCATTACCAATCCCCAATCATAGCGAAATCTCCAAACAAATCGGTGACTATGGAAAAAGTTCTAAAATTATTTCATATTCAGCTTGGTGATCAAAGGGGACCCCATTCACTTTAATAATTCACATTTAGATCAACTACAGATAGATAGCTTTATTTAAGGAGGCATCATCTTAAAAGATCTGAGGTTGAGAGAACAAAGAGGAAATCTCATTTTTAAAGAGTCTAGCATAGGCAGTTTGGAAATAATTTGGTGCAATAATTGGTGGAATAAAACTAGCCATTTTTGCTAAATCGCCATCAATAGATGGCTAGGGGAAAGATTCCATTTTTAGGAGAGGAAGGTCAGTATTCTTACTCTTTAAATCTAGAATCAAAATTTTGAATGTTTGATGCTGAATTCTAATACAGAGATAAAATCTAGGAGGCAGTGGCGACTGCGTTCATTTTGCAAGAAAAAACCCCAATAAAATACAGAAAATGGGACAATATTTATATGGATATTTGTGTATACATATGAAACACAGCAAATAATCATGGTGGCAATGCAAAAGAAATCGAGAAGAAAATTAGGTAAAATGATCGCTTCAGGGGGTTGGCCCTCAACTCAAAAAAGCATGACAACATCGTATGATTAGCTGTAATTTTGTTGTATCTACAAAGGTACTACTGCAAGCACTTAGCATAAATACATGATGTGTAAATCAAGGCTCTATAACCACTGCTCTACATGTATGTGTGTCCAGCGTCCAGCCCATGTAAGCCTTAACCATCCTTACTGCAGGGTATGTATGGGGAGGCTCATTCTGGGGGTACTCTCACCTTTATAATAACAGTGTATGGGCGCAGACTCATTATAGCAACACCCCCGCCGTAAACAGTCTGCTCTGGGGAAATCCTTTGATACATATTCAACATCACAACCTACTCTTTTGGTGATTGGAATATCTGAGCAGACGCCTGTAAAATAGATGGTTGGGGCTTGTGGATTAGGTAGTTTTAAGCAGACCTAAGCATGTGGTGTAATGCTACTTGTTGAGAACATTAGTCTGGGTATAACAGTGAAAACCTTTATTTCCCTAGTGTTTTGTATCACCCTGAGTCATCTTTTTAGGCAATGCAGTACATGCTTGGAAAACAGCAGTAACACATGGAAGGTTTGTCTATGCTGTTAACGCCATTGCAAAAATAACAAGAGTCTCACAGTTTCTAACAGCCAACGGTAGGGATTTTAGCACACTCAGGATTATTGATGACTCCACACTATATTAAACTATTTGTAAATCTAGAGAGCTACGTTCTTTACTAAATCACACTATATTATTTGCAAAAAAAAAAAAGAAACATGAAACAAATCCTGCAATACCAATAAAGCTTCCCATATCATTTTGCCAGAAGAAGTATCTCTACTGTCGATTATTTTGTCATGATACACACATGTAAGTGTCGACATGAAATTCACCTAACATACCAGAACCATGAATTAAATAGCTTATATACGCTATTGGTGACTATATAGGAGCCAAATGTTAATTCATTAAACATATTTGTAGAAATCACAATCAAAACTTACTTGTAGGCGCTGCTTGTATCAGGCTGAGGAGGGCAGTGAGCAGAACGCCACAGAGCAGCTCCTTAGCCTTATAGCGCCCCATGCTGATGGTGGCGACGAGCTGCTCCTGTCGCCACCCTGAACTGAACCCACCAAGGTGACGCTTCACTTAGCTAACTGCACCTGTAACAATAGAAAAATACACATTTAGCTTATTATATACTGTCATACATTAAGAGGTGCCACTTCACTTAGCTAAATACACCTGTAACAATATACACATTTAGCTTATTATATACTGTCATACATTAAGGTGCCACTTCTTTTAGCTAAATACACCTGTAACAATATACACATTTAGCTTATTATATACTGTCATACATTAAGGTGCCACTTCACTTAGCTAAATACACCTGTAACAATATACATATTTAGCTTATTATATACTGTCATACATTAAGGTGCCACTTCACTTAGCTAAATACACCTGTAACAATATACACATTTAGCTTATACTGTCATACACCGTGGTGGCATGTCACTTCAAGTTAAATCACACCAGGAAGATTACACAATGCACTGCCATAATTCATAAAGGTACCTCTTCACTTAGCTCTAACAACGGGCTGTAACAATGAGGAAATATCATTTAGTAGTCTATATATATTCATATACCAAGGAGCACTTCAGTGAAAGATATAAATCCAGTACATTGGAGTTTCAATGTAGACAAAAAATGGAGATTTTAGGAGGTGGCCATTGCTGAACATGGAGTGCATGATGAACAGCCAAAGGATAAGAGATAACGAACCCTATACGCTCTCTCCAGGTTGTAGGTTCAAAGATATCTATAAACACTGTTGCCGTGTTGGTATTTGAAAGATGGGTAGTTTCCTAGGCATATATCTGGTCTTTTCTTCAATATTTTGAGATCCCCCTCCCCCCAAACAACACTGTACACATGACCACACCCGCCCCTTCCTACTGGTCTGGTCATCATGTACCCAGCACATTAGTGTGCATGACTGGTGTTAGAGAACTGAGACATGCTGCTGTAACACCACCTTAGAATAGCGCAGACTGCGCCCCTCTAACCACAGATATGCTATACACCACTGGAGGAATAACTGGGTGGGTGGAGGGGAGTGTATCGACAGTGAAGAGCTGAAACCAGGGCAGGATGTCTGCATTGGTACTATGGATGATATCACGTGGGCAGTCAGACAAGCAGTGCTGTTTAAAGCTATAAGACTAGTTGACACTAGATGGCCTCGTCGTACTGTCAACCAAACGCTGCCAAGCAAACTCGAAAGCTAATAACTTAGGCGCCTATAAGTCCCCACATACCACCTTTCCATGTCTTATAGAATCAGGGTGTCTCTTTTTATAAGCGTGGATTTTATATATAAGAACAGTATAAAAACTTCAAAAGTCAGGACTCCGGTGCGTCTTCTGGGTACAATATAAACCCAGGGTGTGCCTTATATGACAAGGTGCGCCTTTACAAGAAGTTTTGCAGTATTATCATATTAAAATCGTTTTAAGAGTTCTGAAATAGGTGCTCCCACTGAGGTACATCCAGTGGATAAAATTATAGCATTTTCAGCCATCACGAGCAATGAAACATTTATCTAACAAAGTATCTGTAATCCCAAACCATATGTACCACCTACACACCACCTATAGCCCTAGAGCAATGACAGCACTAAAGCCATGTGTGGTTCAAACTTGTTTATGGTCTGACAAGCATTACAAGTCATCCATTATCTACTGGCACCATATATGAAAAGGTCAGTGGGAAAAGAAAACAGAAGACATGGGTCAACAGATGGTGCACAGACAAATGTACCATCACAAGCCACTGTTATTTTAGCAACAGCAGTTGTCTTGGTGACCTTCTGTACTTATTCCAGTTGGTGGAATTATGTTAAAATCGGTCTTCCTCTGATCCCGTTGAATGTATCATAAACCAGTATAAAAAAGAATTTTGATTTAGAATTTAGGTCGTTCTGTCATTGAAAAGCTGGCCCCGGGAGCTGGTGGGTATATTCCGCCATATCATGGAGCTTCATCTGTGACTTCACACAACCTTTTTCTTTCTTCAGTTTATTTAGGGGGCCTTGCTATGCAGGGGGTTACCAATACTTGGGTTCTGACGGCCACAAGGTATGCCAAGCACTCTGATTTATAGGCTGACAACTATTCCTTGTGCCATCTTTTTTCTATTTGTTTTTCCTTTTCATATACATATGTTCTACCAGGAGGTCCTCTCATGTGGCCATCTCTATCTGTAGCCATCGTCACGACTGTCTGAGTTGCTCAGAGCTGCTCCTATAACGGTGGTTTACTGGGTCATCCCTGCCCATGTGAGCACATCCTCCTGTACCCTACAGCCACGCCTTACCACCCTGGAGGTCTCAACGGGAGGCAGATAAATGAACCGTCCTGTCTGCAGGAATCTCACTCAAAGAGAAAAGTGTGAAAAGACACGTGTTCACCTATTCATCACCATATGCTTAAAGGGCGTATTCAGGGGGAAAACCAGTCTGTCCCTGAATACACAAACTCAGCATCATTACTCTAGGGAGGGAAAGATTCCAGCTTATTATGTCCTTGGTTTTGATCACCATCAACTGAGCTGTCTAGATCTATTTTATTCACACGACCTGGTATTGATCGTTTTCTTTATACACGAGCATTGCTTTTCTCTTCACATTACCGGTACTTCACATACCGATGGATACGTTTTCATTTGGAAGACATGCTACGAGATGACGATGAGTTACGTTGTAGATCTTTTTTTAGATATGGCATGAAGACTGTCAGTGTCTTGGGTGGATCCGTAATCATAGTAACGGCCAGGCTCTAGGGGGTGACAACATAGCATCAGTCGGCCTATATGCAAGCTGTGGCCACATCATTGTGATGGGAATGTATATGAAGAGGCAAAATTGGTTTATATCTGTACATCATATATAAGTTATAACCCTGTTGGCTGACAGCTATGTGCAATTGTTCCCTCACATCGGGGTTCCACACATAGCATTTGGTGCAACAGGTCACGACCCCTTGAGACCAATCATATTGTATGGCCACTTCCAACCCGACCATAATAGCAACAGTAATATCCAAAGGCAAATATCCCATTAGGCTATGGGGAAATCAATTGACTATGCATATAACATTAATCAGAATATATGTTCATGTATGATGCCTCAGTTTCAGTTTGATACTTAGATCTTTGATATTCCATTATCGTCCCTATTGATATTATCCTATGAAGGCTCAATATCCCGGGGTGATATATATTGCAGTTAGAATACTCTGACCAAAGTGGTACATGTTTGTGCCGTTTGCTAACCAATCAATTGGTGACAATTTAATACACATAGAAACATTAACACTTGCCTAATAGCCCAGAGACCTGTTAAATAAAAAATGTATTTTTACGAGAGGTTAATTTGAGTTACCAGAGGTAATTTACGATATGCTATGACAGCTTTTTACCCATCATTAAATAAAAAAATGTTTTGTAGTTCTGACTTGTCACCCCTCGTAAAGCCAAAAGTACGAGAAGCTTTTATTTAACAATGGTTTGAAAGGTATTGAAAAGGGAAAATTGGTCATTTAGAAGGGGTATCATAATTTTTTTTATGAGAATAAGGGTCTTGTACGACAAACATGACAAATAGGGAACGGAAAGTATGTATGAGAAGCATGAAAAATTCTATGTCCAAAAATGACCTATAAACCTTCATATAAATCATAATATTCGACATAGGCTTACCTCATTTTGTGAATACAATATCCATTCAATATCCCACACACCTCCAGTGTCATTTCTGTTTTCTATATATTTTTTCTCAGTTTTTTTTATTCTTGGGGGAGATAAATGTTCTTTATTTAACACTTTTTTTGCCTCTAGTAAGTTCAATAAATTTACAAGAAGTGGGTACCGTATTTCTTTATTTAATGATGATGGAAAAAGGTCTCTTAACATATCATAACCAATTTACAATAAGCAAAAGTTACGGAGCACTTACGGTACCCCAATTACGAGAGCTTTTTTATTTAACACTTTGACAGTTTACCTCTCGTAATCTCCCCTTATTTAACGGGTCTCTAATGTCATGTTGCTCCAGGGTACAGGCTCCCGACCATTCCATTTAAAAAAAAAAAATAGAATATATATATATATATATATATATATATATATATATATATATTTCTATCTTTTTAGTAGGACTTCTGAGAGGCCATTTGCCACATGTTTATACATTTCGTACATGTAACTGCATTACCTAGTCCTCTCCCTGGGTTTACCCATGTACATGTACACAGTATAAAAAAAAACATATATACATGCACAAGTATACCATGCCCCTTCGTCTTGCCATAGTTTATGCCTCCTTATACCACGATTTCGGGACTTCCGGTGGGTTTATATGCAGTTTAGCCGTGCATTATTCTGCATATACCACACATGTGCATTTTTGAAATTTTTGGTATATACTTTTTCGAGGTCAAGTTGGACTTAGAATATTTTGGGAAATGTGTGGCGGACATACAAAGTCAGTCTAGCCATCTTGCATTGTGAAAAATCGTCTAAACTCGTATGAGGATTGAACCCCGGCCGCAGTGGTGGTAGGCGAAGGCCTTAGCCATAGTGCCACACTGAACGGTGATGAAATCCAATGCGAAAATAAATAAGTTCTAACCTGAGGTCCTAGTCCTATGCTTTCACTCAGTTTTTGTCTTGATTCCAAGCTTGTCATGTTATAATATTAAAATCCCAAGAAGTTTTCAATCCATAGACGAGGAATGCGTGCTAATTTTCTCCATTTTCTTCAATATAAATAAGAATCCATTGATTTTCCCAATGTACGCGAGTGGCGGCCCGGTTTGCTCTGTGCGAAGCCATTGTTTTTCTTCCTTGACCTATATCCACATCCGGGCCACTGACACACTTTCGCCGGACAAGAAGGCGGGTGGGAATGGCCGGACCGCGACTTGCATACGTTGGAAAAATCAATGGATTCTTATTTATATTGAAGAAAATGGAGAAAATACGTATGGAGGGATCATCTAGACTGTCTAAGGATATGAACCTGTTAATTTCTCGATTTGTCATGGTTGGATTCCATACGAAAAAGGAGTGTGAACACGGTGGTACCTCTCCCGGCAAGGAACAAAAACAATGGCTTCGCACAGAGCGGCCACGGGCCGTATCGCTTGCTTTTACAAAATGTCTTCGCCTGGCTATATTCTTTGGATTTCAGGTAAGAAATTGATACAAAATGGAGGAAATGTTGGTATAAACCTATTAGGTCATGGATATCGGGGCCCCACGGGCTGTATATGCTGTATATACAGCCCTAGGGCCCCGATATCCATGATCTATTAGCTTAATAACCTCAATGACAGCCCAGGGCCATCAAGTGATCAACGCCGTTTGTCAACGCTGGGCTCAGGTCTAATTAGAATGGGATGCGGGGCTTGTCTGCCCCCATAGTGCACGTAGAGTCACAGTGACACTTTGACCCCCTAGATGTATCCCAGCTACCCCTATCCTAGCAGTGCAATCTGGGCGGTCCCTACTTTCCTGTGGGCTCCCATGGCCTTAGAGATACCTCCCTGAGATACCCTGAGATATCCGGTAGGTGCCTGGTGTTAGTAGGGATATACAGGGACACATCTCCAGTATGCATGCATAGTTATACTGATATGATACCCCGGTACGTGTTATCTAAGGACAGCGCTGGTTTGTTGGAGAGGCAGTGTAAGAACAGTTAAGTAGAGGTCACGTTGGGGGATTAGTAGATTAAGAAGGATTAAGTAGGGCCATCTCTCTCTTTCTGTGTTTTTCCCCTTCGGCTCTTCCCTATTATTCCAAAAGAACACCTCAATAGACACAGTGATTGACTGATTTTATCCTAGCATGGGAGATTGACCCCGGAGCAGCATAGGGATCATCGTGGATAATACATGCCCTCAGTATTCCAATATTGTCCTGAAAACAGTCACTTAGTACATACCACGTCTATCAACTAGTGAGGAACTCGCATTCTACGTTGAATGCACATGTATATATTAAGGCACATGTACATATCTATTGGCAGCTTCCTGTGGGACTAAGGGAGTGATCATTTTTTAACAACAGGGGGGGGGGGGGGCTGGTGGCTTTGAGGGGGGGGTCAGAAACTTTTTCAACCCCTTGACCGGGGGGGGGGGGTCAGAATTTTTTACAACACCTCTGATGGGGGGGTCAAAATAATTTCACCTGTTTTCAGTTGAAAAACCCTGCCGGTTACTATAGGCTAAAAGGGGACGTTCGCGCATGATTTTTGTCCCTTATGGGGGGGGGGATCGAAAAAACTTTTACCACTCAAGAGGGGAGGTCGAAATTCTTTTCGCAAGTCCAGGTGCAAACCCACCAGCCCCCCCCCCCCGTTGTTAAAAAATTATCACTCCCTAAGAAAGATTATCGTGGTGCAGGGAGGAGACAGTCTCCATAATTATGTAAGGGTGAGGTCGGGATATACAAACAGGGATGGGGTCAGAATGGTGTGAGCTTTTTCCTATTTCAAAGTCTAGACTTTGAATAGGACGGATGGGGGCGGTATTATCCATTGTTACAACGACCTATAAGGTCGGTGATCCTTGAAGTGCCTTCTCGTTCACAATACAGTTAATTCATGTAAGATATGTATACATGCCGTATATAAACGGTCATATGGTACATATTCCCCACCTCAAACCAACCTTGGCAATAAATGGTCTATATTATATTCCCTGCTATATTGTTCATAAAGAAATAACAGACATCCATAATTAATTAAGACTACAAGTAAGGATTCTAGGTGGGATTCTAGGGTTTCTTGGTAATGAATAACATTACACCCTCCCATCAACAGTCTCTTCGAAGGCTTATAATTATCATATGTATATGACCACTGTTTATACCTCACACATGTCCAAATTGTACAGGACTGGGGTCTTATTCTGGTCTGACAAGTACAATAGAGCTTATCTCATCTAAGAAAGGCGTCTCGGGCCACTGATCGGGCTGACCTCCACAAGGTTGCAAGAGTGCCTTCACTACTACCAAAGACATGAGCAACGGGGTGGGGGTGGCGTTATTACACACCGATACACGGTTATGGTCTGTTGTGATTTGGCGCTATGCTTTGACTATATTTTTTTTATTTTGATTTACTTGGTATCATTTCTTTGATGTTTCTTGATGTACTTGCAATATATTGACTATATATACTATGTCGATCTACGGATCAGTCTCAGAGGTAATTGTCTCACAATTATTTCAAAACTTATCAATACTCGTAGATCATCGATCTGAGGGATATCTGTGATAAAGAGTGGTTGATCTAAAAAAAAATGAAAAAAATAAAAACAAATTCCATTGTCGTTTATCAAAACCAGTACATAACACAAATCTCGAGCACGGATTTGAAAGCTACATTACTTGTTGACTACTCAGTTAGGTTACTGTTCTCTAGCACTGTTCAAAAACGTTTTATCTCGCCTGGGCGTTCCGTGGTGGTGGAAGATAACTTCCCCATTGTTTCCTCTAATAAAACACTAAAAGGCACTCAGCAGCTCAAATACCCAGTGATACCCCGGGTGATACCTTATATCCACAGCCTGCGATAGGCTCCTTCCTGACACAGGGCCTGTCAGTCGGCTATCTCCCCACCACTGGGACCAGAGAGAGAGTGCCATGACTAAATGTAGAGGGGAAGGCCTAACTCACCACAACAATGTCAGTTGATATTACACTGATTTCTTCTTTTCACCCACACGTAAATCCAGCACTATGATCAGAGGATAGACTGAAGATCTCAGAATCCATGTATCTAGTATCATTAATCCAGAATTAAGTCTCCACACGTACTCCCAGAGACAGTAGAACTGTTGGTGTAGCTATGGACACCACCAATGGCGGGTGGTGTGTGTATGTGGTATATGGAGCAGGGCGGCAGCTGGCAGAGTGGTTCCCCAGTGTTTGGGTCTCCATCCCGGACGTGAGAACATGAATCAGACTAAACCTCGTCCCCACTTTAAGGCCAAATCCCACTACGTGGAAAATGGGTCTAAAACGGCTGTGATTCTGGCTATCGGCAGCCTTGGAGTCTTGTCAAAAACAAAATTCACAAGGGTTCCCATGCCACTCCTACCTTTATCAAACCCCACTACTAGCCAATATTGGAAGGGAAATGTCTGTGAAATGCATCACTGTACTGAATAGTTGTTACTTTTAGTCACAAGTACAACATTCTTATGACTATAGTGTGTGGAACTTGGGTCCTGATTTATGAAAAGATAACACACCTATTGTGATTTACTAGAGATTTTTGTTTTCCTCTAAATCACAGGGAATTTCCGTATATTACAGAGATTTCTGGCCTCTTGTGAGGAAAATATCAAAAGCTTTTGATGTATTCCACTCCTGAAATAACAACACTTTGGCAAGGATTCTTAGCCATTATAGGACTTCCTTAGACAATATTACCACCCCAATATCGGCTAAGTAACCACATATCCTATATCACAAGGATTTTCTAACTATTTTCGCGTTGTGGGATTTGGCCTTTATATGTCGCTGATCAATATCAAAGTCTGTGAGGACAGAATTCTTGCCCTTTTCCCTTTTTGCCATATGATATGGCCACTTTCGTGGTATAGCTGGTTGGAAGAGGTAGAACCTATCAGTCCCTTTCTATAACATCTGTCATAAATAATGCATATATGTGGAACTCTTCAATGCTGCAGCCAAGAATGTTACTTTACTATATGGGGTAGTAATCATTTAGTTTTGCCCTGAGCTTCCCTTGGGTGCCCAATGAGAAGATAAAGAAGTTTAACTGATGATTACCAACCTCTCTGAATATTTAAGCAAGTTAGTAAAGTTGCGACCCTATGAAAAACACACTAAAGGACAAGGACTCAAAACATTGTGCATGCCTGCCATATGATCCTTGATTCTTTGTGCTCCCCATACACTTGTCATTTGAAAGAAATGCGGATTCATCTGCAAACAACCTTTTTGTATTTTTTTCCTTTTATTTTCTTGCACCCTCCCATGTGATAACGCTAACCGTTGGCATCGCTTGGCAGCGCCATGAGCCTTAGATTGGGATAACTTATAAAGCCCTCTGACTGTAGAGGCGCCATTGGCGACACTTGGTGGCGGTGGAGCGCACCAGTTGTCATCTGTGCCGATCGTAACCTGGCTCACCTAGGGAGTGTCGCACAGCGTATACTCACCCAGGTAATAGCAAACGCAGAAATGGCCTTCACCCTATTCCATATAGACGTGTATTTAAGCTTATCATTTAATGGTTTTATTGCCCCTCTGATCAAGATAAGAATCTCATTGAAGTTGATAGTGTATTGGCTACCCCTCCCCCTCCCCCCAATCCCCCTTAGTACAATACACATCGCGCAGACATGTATCTTCTGACTAACACTCCCCCACTCTCATTGACCAATGAGAATTAGGTCCGGTCATTCTACCAAGCCCCCGGTCATATATGGCAGCTGAGATCTGCCTGTAGTGTAGGTACGAACACGGGCAGCTGGTCAGCCTATGCCGATCGTACTGAGTCAGGGCAGCATGATGACGGGGCAGGAGGTGGGCGATAGCCCCAGGACAGGTCCATCATAGGACGACCTGGAGCAATGAATATATGCAACAAACCTTCTACACAGCTCATTGATAAGGAGATAGATGTCCTCCCATGGCCAGGTTATGTCAACTACGTGTAGTAAACGTGTAGTTTGAACGGAACAATTGGTTTTTGGATATATCTAATATTAAACCATGGTCACACCTTGGAACAAAAGAAACTCACTTTGAATATTACTAATACTTACTTAGTGACATGGTGATGATACACTGATGTGCTAATACAAATGTCATGTACATGCTATACGATATGACCTACTATCTCCTATTTCATTTTGGAATAAAGATAGACATATGATCTGTCCCTGTGACATGGATACATTTGCTTTAAAACATGTCATATTTAATAGCTGAGATCATTCACCTCTGTCACCACAGACCCCCCCCCCTCCCAATGCCCTTAATTCGTCACACATAACACTGCACATCGTTGATAAGTACAGTCGCCAGCTAAGGCCACTTTCCTGGAAGCCATGCTGCCACTGAATATGACTAGTACCACCTATCAGTCCTCCTGTGCCCCTGCCAAGTTAGTAAGTTAGTATAGTGCACATGACTGGTGCCACTGGTGGGTCGGTGGGAGGGTGGGTTTATAGGAGGAGAGGTGGGGTGGCATGTCTTGGCCTGGATCCTTCTCACCTGGCCAGGATCCAAACCTACCTGTACAAGGCTAGACACCCTTATACTGATTTACAGGAGGCAGCATGATGGGCAGACGCCTGAAGTGGGGGACCAGGTTGATTGGGGAAACTGACAAGATTCACAAAACAGTTGTATACCTGTGTAGTACCTGCTTGGCATGAGTAGGACGACAGGAACAACTGCTTCTTTGACCCAGCAGAAGTGAGGTCAATTCAAAGCTTACAGGAAAACTGAGACCAAATAATCTTATTTCTGTATAATACCGGATGGATATCGGTATTATTGATCAATCAATTTCATGGATATAAATATTTCTACAAACATGTAGACCTAAAAACCAATGATCTAGCAACTAGATAAAGTGTTTAATGTGTTGTTCTAATCGTCAACAAATGCCCAGATCAGAATTCTATTGGGAATACAGAGTAAAATGGGAGGTGTCAATGGTCTGTTTGTGAGGAACAGCTGACAGGGGGCTTACCCTGTCTGTATCTAACACTTGTAATCAGCACGTCTGTCACTTTGCTGTCAGGGCTTATTCTAATCAGCTGGCGACTTCAAAGCAACACACATTTCCTCTAGTGTGAAAGAATTAATAGGTTAAGCTCTGAGAGTCATAAGCGTACGTGACATACATATACTGTCAGAATCAGGGCAACTCCAGTACTGTCCTCCATTATGGTCTATAAATGTATGTAACCTTTTTAACCTTTATCTACATCATATAAATGCATGGCATATCGTAACAGCTATTGTAATGATTTCAGGCTGTCTCAGAGCTTTTGAGATACGAGGAGTCGTGTATATGATGGGTTAAGATATAAATGTAATTTTAATTATACAATTGATGTTTTTTGAGACACATCCTCAATACTTATTCATTTCATGATTTCACAAAACATCCCTGTCTGTGTGATGTGTGACTAGCCGGGGTGAGATTCAAACTTTCCGAAATGCCTACCTCAGTACCTGTAACAACCATTTATACTGGTCCTTCATGTAAACTCTGTATACTTGGAGAGGTAACCTTGTGAATCAAGGATGTCATTGGGCCACCTCCAAGTAATTAACCGATACCTAAATACACCTCGGTTATCTAGAGCCAAGTATCTGTTATCACGAGTAGCTGCTGGGCAGAGATACCAGAGAGATAAGAAGTGGCTTCCAGTATCAGGTGTTGATCTGCAGCACGTGGAGCAGCTTGACCAGTGGTCGGTGATGCTGTACATGCCTGGATATCCTGTGTTGGTGCCAGGGGGAAAGGTTGGCCTCCCCTTACTACCACCAAGGTTACTGTAGCCCCAGGCAGTAGGTATGAGCACTAGAGGAAGGAGCTGTGGGTCAGTAGGAAGCATCCCAACCACTAACCTCTCAAAGTCACTGGATTGAATAAACATATAGGTGGTAGATTAAGACCCATCATTCACCACCCAATTTATATTGACCATTTTTATCCAGGTCTTCAATGGATCTGCTGCACCTCCATTTTGTAAATGTACATGTACTGGGTATGCGTGTTCCTGAACAAAACACCTTTTTGTAATCCATTTATTTCCTACCTCTTATGCCCTTCCCTAACCTCTTTGTATCTAAGTTGGCTGTAGTAGTAATGTGGGTGTACAGTGAAGTGGTCAACCACTACATTTCTGTGCATCATAAATAGCACTAGACCACTTTTATATGCCCGTGGTTGAGTGCTCATCACTGAGGTACAGGAGGATCCAGCTATACACAACAAGGACACTCGGTCCGCCTACAATACACAACGGGATGCCATCTTAGCACATTGGGTTGTCCCAGCAACAGGGTAGTTCACCACTCACCCCCTGGAGGGCAGCACCTAGGGGCATGTTTATTTATGCAGGACTGTAAAGAGACAGTCCCCGGCCCTGCATGGAAGGGAGAGAGAAAGAATGACCTGTTGGGGAACACCCACCTCACCCATACCCTTACCCTGTGGCCCTCCTGTACCCTCCAGGTCCTACCCTGTACCTGTCTCCACTGTTTGTGCCTTCTTCTAGGTACTTAGTGTCAGCATTAATGTTCATTCCTCCTTCTCGTGTTCCATTAAGCTTCACTTAGTGGTAAAATGTGTCCGATATATGATGCTGTTGTGTTATCACACTAGAAATGTGAAAGTATATATTCTGATACTAACCTGGATTAATTCCAGCAACGATATTTTCTTTTCCCTGTGAACTGATAAACATATTTTCAACAGGGACTGCACATTACATATTTACATATATAATTTATATATAAGAGGGAATGGTGAACTCCCATAGTTCTAGTCCACAAACAGAGACGCAATATCGAAAAGGCATAGTAGGTGTCAAAACCAATAAATATCATGTAGCATCCTACACCATACACCATACATACACTCTTGAAACTCTTAGGACTAGGAGACACATGGTATATAACTGCATGACCGATATGCAAGAGATATAGGCTACCAAAGGGACTATCTAATGAAGACAGGTCTTCAAGCCCATGCTTCATGAATGCCTGCCAACTGTTATGCTGTACTATACAATGTGTATATTTCAATCTAATGGCAACAAGACCAGGGCCACTGCCTTGCCTGGATGTGAGTGTTACACGTGGTGTCGTGGTCTGAGACAAATTAGAATCAATAATTGTGTGGGAGGGACTGGTTTGGGCAAGGTGAGGGGCAGTAACTGCAATTTCCAAGCCTCAATGTGGTTATGGTGGCTTCCAGGTTAGACTAACATCAGTAATCCCCCATACAGCACCAGGAGAAGGAGGCAGGTGGCTACATGACACCTGCAGGAGGAGGGTATATGGGTGTGTGTGGCCAGCTGCCTTCTGTCAGTAAGTAAGGTAATGTGGTTACACCACCTCAAACCACCCCAGGTAATTGGTACACCACAACAGACTCAGGTGTTACAACTCAAGTACAACTTCTCCACATTATCCATCATTTACAAGAATAAGTATGGAAAGTGGGCGCATAGCTCTTACATAATACTCCCTCACTCTTCAATATACATGTACGAGGGGAGATGTATGATGAATGGTGCTCTTAGTATGTGGAGTGACAGACGTAAATACCCCGGCATAATACATATAAACTCTCCATGCTATCCAGGGCTGCTGCCCAAAGTAAACGGTTTCTGCCAATGTATGAATCACGACCCTGTTACCATAGTTACCACAGATTGCACAACTCACTATCACAGGGCTCACGACTCAAGTCAACATGAGCAACTCACAGCCTATAGGATGAGCAGTTGAGAGCAGATAGCAGCCATAGGTCCTGTTACTGTCATACCACACCCACAACCTGCAGTCATAGGAGTGTGTTTTTCTTGTTCAGTTTGTTTGATTGCTGAGAGAGTCTGGTGTGTGGCACAGTGTGTTTGAATAGACGAGGGGAAATACACAGGGACATACATAAGAAGCCTAATCCGCTGTACATGTAGGGTTGTGGGTTAACACTGGGTATAGTATATATGGGTCTTGTTATGTAAGGTACATTCTATATGCATGAGAACGGTCTCCTGTTGGAGTTATACTTTTGGACTTTATAATGAGTTCAAACTATTGTTCACACACGTGGATTTTCCCATGCTCTTAAGATTCCTCCAGGGTTGACATATGTGTAGATCGAGGGCCTGATTACACAATGGTGGGAAATCCCGTTATTCAGCTGGAGTCTGGGCGTATCAAAGGATATGTGTACATGTCAGATATATGAGTTATGTAAGCCAGGGTACAATAACAGTTGGGACTGACCCTGCATAAGTACAGACCAAGGACCTACCCCCCCCCCCCTGCATCATGGTATCAACATGGGTATACATGTAAACAGTAGGTGACGTAACATGACAGGTGACATAGCAGTGTGGCCAGGTATGGGTAGGGCATTGATCCATCCAGGTAAAAGCAGGACCAGGTAACCTTGGTACTTTATACATAGTATCAGTATGAGACATATACATGTATACTGTACCTTCATACGGCGTATGTCACCAGCTGATACACATTGTACTCTGAATATTTTGACAATACACATCTACCGGCATAAGTATACGTCTTTATGTTCCATTCTAGAATCAAACGGATTCACAAGAATCATGGAAGGAGCCACAAGGTGTATCCTCATCTGACAGTAGCCTATCAATTTCTTGACATCAAAACAAGACACCCCTCCCCAACACAGACACACAAGCACACAGGCGTTTCATACCAGCCCATCTTCAACAAGTAAAACAGGGAGTGTGCAATATGCCTCATCCCCATCAACTTGCCAAGGGAGGCTGGAGATAACGCTGGGGAATCCCCTGTGTCAGACAAGTATACCTCCTGTACCTGTAGCACCCACCCTGGAGGTGATGCCTATCTGGCGCGCTGCACCTGTTGACCAGGTATGCAGCGTGCACTTCCTACCTGGGCGGGTCGGGCTGAACCCTCACCTAGCCACCACTACCTGTTGTTGTGGTGCCAGGTGGGGGAAGGTGTAGGTATGAACTCTGAAGAGGATTGAGTCATATGGGAATCTGAACTTGGGTACACTTTTATGTGATCAAAGCATGTGTCACAGTGAACCGGCTGGACTAAACAGTATTGGTACACATTAGTCTGGGACAGATACGTAGTGGTAGGGGATGCACCCCCCCCCCCCGCTCCACTGGAATATTCTTCAACATCAAACTTATATCTTTCTGACATAATCTTTCTGACATAATTATGTCACCTTGTTATTGACAAGACGCCCCCCCCCGTTAATTCTTGAGTCTAAATGTGTTGACACTTTGATAAATTCAATACATTTAATGAATGTGTGTAGATATCGTGTAACTCGTATGTAAAGGACTACGTGTATCATAGTTTAAGAACTGTTACAAGGACACAACTTTCTAATGTCTAAAGACTCAAAATACTACGACACTTCCTTCCGTTAGTGTCCAAAATGCCGATACTCTGTTGAAATCCCTCTATTATAACCTTTAAACCAACCAGCGTAATGGTCTAACCATGGTCTAACAGACAGGATATGGCAGGATCCCAAACACTACAAAGGGCCAATAAAGGTCGGCAGTTGTCCAGACAATATCGATCCTGACTCAGAGTTGACCATCACGGTGACACATACCTGTACAGGTGTGGAGAGTCCCTCTGGTCAGTAAGCTCCAGTTGCTGCACTATTCTATGGACAGTGTATAAGTGTACTCCTGGTGGTCTCTAACCATGGAGTGACAGGTTTGAAAGATCTCCTACTTCCTGAAGTGACTCTAAGAATTGGAGTGATGCAGCTTCCTAGAGACACAAGTCGGTGTGAACCACCTACCCACGCTGTACGCCAATATATATGTAATACAGACCTGGAGGACCCCCCCCCCAACCCTCTCCTCCACGGCGTACACCACTGTCAGAGTGCACGCAGCAGTCACACCTTATCCTGGTTCAAGCTCCACCCACACCTCTGAGTTGCTCACCTGCTGGAGTCACTTAACCCTGGAGGAGGTCCAACACAACCCCAGCTACCTCTGCCCTCTGATCCCCTCCAGTGCTAAATTATCAAATATTCACAGGTTTACTTCTTTGAAGGAAGGAGGTAATTAGGGGACTGGGAACTTTGTCAACTTCTTTAGGGGCGGGGTATTAGAAATGGGGACACCCCCTTTGTGTGGAATAGGTGTGCGATGATGTGTCAGAAATGGGTGGATCCCCATGTCCCAATGGACAGAAGTGCTCACAACATGACCTGCTCACTGCATGAATGATTTATATATATATGATGAGCTTCTCTACATATCCCCCTTTCTTCTCTATAAAAGAACCACAATCTGAGCTTTTGAGCTCCCATACTACGGTACTTTGTATATAATATCTTGTAGGAGGCCCATGTTTTCATCCTCCTTTTGCCTTTCTGGCTGGACCATGGCAGGAGGTCCGAAGGCATTTGGGTCAGAGATCCATACACCTGGAGGTGTCTATTCGGGGGTAGTAGTTCAGTATAACATGGTAGGGCGTGGCCTAGGCTGGGGTCACAGACGGTGACCCTAGCCCCAGGAGACTCCCCCGTCATTGGGGAACCAGGTGCTATACCACCTCGGGGAATACCATACCACGATCGATATTATCGTGCGTAAGCCTGGTTTTAAGTCACACCTAAACCATTGAGGTTTTTACTGATTATTGGGTAACATTTGCATTTTGAAACACCTCGGCCTGCTGACTCAGTCTGTACCAGCATTCACAGAATCAATTAATGATGGTGCTCTTCCCGAAATCGGCCGTTTCGTTATCGATATGCACTGCACTGTGAACTCTTCCTTGGGTTCACGTATGACTATACCCAATAAAATTCATCCTTGGTTTGGGTACTTTATTTACTAAACTGTGTGTACTAACAAGTAGGTATTTGGACGAATGGGATGCCATACGCCGATAGGAAGCAGTAAATGTGTGCAGGCACTGGCACAAGTAGGAACAGTAAACTTGCCTTTATATATGGGCCGACAATGTCCAAGGTCACTATAAAATATCCCAACAAAGAGATGCTGGCCAAGATAAGTCAACAGGCCTGTCATAGCCATGGCGGAGGTCTCACATACACCCTGTGCAACCACCGCCCGTGTAAAACAGCTATCTTCAGAAGTACATGCACGTAGTCTAGAGGTTGATAATCAAACCCTATCTTTGTAAACAAGAAAAATGTGGCAAGGACCATGGATAGGAGTTGCCACGGATGACGTCACGGCGGCTGCATGACGTCACTAGTGACGTCATAGGCAAACCGAAAACATAATGGAGTTGCACGGTCGCTACGCTCCCGGCCGCTTACGCGGCTTGCAACTCCAAAAAAAACTCTGTGAACACTATCTGTAGATCGAACCACTATCTGTAGAAGCTAACACTAACTGTAGGTACTCTTCTTTGAAAGTGGATACTTAAGACACATGAGCAATATTGATAGACTTAATACAAAGGGCAATCTGTCAGGTCTTAGAATCAGATAACATTGGCATCTTTGATACAGATAGGGGTTGGACGGTCAGCCTCTGACTGTAGTACTGCAGATGATGGCCCTTAATTTACACAGATATTGGTTGTACACATCCATCACACTGGGGGACCATGCTGAGTGCCGCTCTATGGACCTCTATCAGGTCCTATCACTGAGGTATTCAGCCAATGTCAGGGTGAGCTGCTCAGTGACACTTTACTCAGCACCTCCCAGGGACTGAATGTCAGTAATTGGGGGCTCTGTAAGATTCCATTGCTGTTCAGGGAGCGTGCACTACGCCTGTGATGGATGGACCCTCGTAGTGGGTGCACCTCATGAACCTTGGACAACCGTCTGACAGGGACAACACCATCGGCAGTCACAGTGGGGCTTTCAGAGGAATGGATTTGAAGAAACCTCAAAAAAGAGCACGTTAGGTATATGTGTGTGCTCTCATTCGGTCCTCCGTGTTTGGATCATAAAGCAGAAGAAAGGGCCATAATGTCCCCATCATGACACCAACTAATCTATTTATCTTACAAATAATATTATATCGTACAGATTAGGCTACTAGTACGTAATTCAGAAGGACCGTATGAATTCACTTCCCCATTGAAGTTTCTATACCTCATCATGCTCTCATAGACCCTTAGCAGGTTGTCCCATGGGCGCCGCCATTGCTTGAGCTTATTACCAGTGAGTTCTACTGATAACACCTATCAGATGGGTACCAGTTGGCCCCCGACAGGGCCGCGGTGAATAGTTGGGATTATCTCATTGGCTAATAATTAAACCTGCTAAGTCCGTATAGGAACTAGCGAGTCAGAATCATGTGTTCACTCATGATTGTATGAGGGAATCTTTATGAGACCACACGTATAACTGGTATATGGTAGGAAAGTAGACTGTGCTCCTAATCCTAGACTTCTGGCTGAGTGCACAATGACAGATTCGGTATGTTCACAAGCACAAAGCCTCTCTACAACCAACACGCCAACATTTACCACCCACTATTGAAGCGCACATCATTGAAATAGGAACATCAAAATCAGGTGGGCGTTTATACAACTGTCATGGCACAAGTCACGGGGATTCGATCGTTTTCAAACAAATCTAATGTTCAATGACATACTTGATTATAAATCTAATTCTCCAATGAACTATACTTATAATACTCCACCTTTTTTTCTTTTTTTATTCTTTTTGAATTTATTTTACGACATACAAAGGGGTGTGCCCAATCGAATGATGGCTCGCCGATTGATTCTATAACCTGCAATAATCCATGAAATTATTAACCATTTCTTTTAGTACACGTTTCCAGTATAGTACTTGTACTTCGGTATTTAAGTTGTGCGGGGTCGACTATATATCCTTTAAATTGTAAGGCCTTGACATGCCTGTGTCTTGTTGAATATGGTGTTTCCCTTAATTTTAGGCTTACACTATTCTCCTTAACCTTCCTTTGGGATATTCTCATCACATCAAACAGAAAATCTTTGGTTCTTACCTGTTAACTCCGAAGACAAACTGTCTCCACTAAATCGTAGAGGTAGGGAAGATCCACTTCTGGTATCACTGGTAAAATGGTATATATCCGACTTATAATGGTACAATACGATCCAGTAACGTCTGAGACAGAACACAGGTATTATGTGCTATTCCAATGGCTGGTTGTCATGCACTACCAGCGGGGTTGGCCTACTATATACTCCGGATGCGGGCCTGCAGGAGAAGGCTCCTATTTTGAAGACCCAGTGCTCTCTTTTCAGTCTCCAAGACACCTCTAGGTGTTCCTCCAGGGTCGGCTGGGGACCCTGAGGTACTTGTACCTTGGGGGCGGGATGGGTGCTATCCCTGCACACACCTCACAAAACACAGGGGGTAACGCTGGCTGTGGGTGCCGCACCTACAAAAACAGATAAGACTAGGATCAGAAAGGATGGAACATGGAAAGGGATGTAGGGGGTGGCCATTATAGCAAAACTAGTTTCCTGTATTTCCAACTTACACATAGGGGTACATATAGGGGTATGATGGCTAAGGGTGTCATTATACTTATACAGACAACCGAGTTGCATTCATTTACTGTAACAAGCTCCTGAAGTAATCTATGCAGAATAAATCAAACCATTCACAAAAGTTCACTTGAGTCTCTTGAGTTGTATAGGACGCGACTTTTTATCTCACATCACTGTCAGACATGGGTAACCAGGTACGAGGGTATTAACACCAGACATGTCTACAAATAATGTGTATACCGTGTCATAACATTTTGCATTGCAACTCACACTTGGCTGACAAAATGTTTAGTTTGGACTCCACTAAGCCATCTGTATTATAGACAAAACATAGTTTTGTTTTTTTTTCTCCCTGGTTTCTTTCCTAGGACAACTTCCAGATGCCAACAAGCCAATTTAACAGTAATACCGATACCATTGTGGGTGTATTATTACGTCATATAACAAGTGAGGTAGCGTGGTTGCTACGTCAGTACGTCACACAATCCCAAAGACCAGGTTACTATCAAAGTCCCATTTTGGTACCTCTTATTACCCCCAGCACCTGGAAACAGTTTCCAAGTGACAGGCAGCCTTGAAGCTGTTCTGGCAGGGTGTGAACGGGAGCTGGGAGCCCTTGTTGGCAGGCTCTGGGGACAAGAGATCCAAGGAGGGCTGTACACAGAAGGAGGGTGGGGGGGGGGGGATTGGGGGAAGGTGAGACCGGCCGGGCCATGTCAGTTCTAGACGGGGAAAGGGGACGTCGGATCCGTCTGTCAGCCCCGCCTCACGGTCTCTGGTCAACACCCTGGTTCAGGGCCCTAACAAACATAACTGAGGATCGGCGTGGGAGGAGAGGGTTTCAGGCTGGGTGGGTGGGGGTATGAGGTATGCAGTATGTGTAACCTAGGCACGTTTGATGTAGGTTAGATGGGATTCATGAAGTCCATGATCCACCTAGGCTAGAATGAACTGATTTGGTACTCTGAGTTCCCATTGCCATTGGATAAACAGATTTGATATTGGAGTCACCTTGGATGAATAAGAATCATGACTATCACAGCTGCCGTAGACTATAACAGACGTTTTAAAACGAACATTTAGATGTCCTATCTCTACTTCACAGTTCCACGACATGAATAGTTACGAATGCTTCAGAACAGTGACTCGATGATAGTTGTTTTTGTTCTAGGATAGGCCTAATAGAATACAGGTGGCTACATATATTAGACATTACGTGCTAGATAAAACACTGCAAAGCCCAACCCTGACAAAAACGACAAAAAAATCAAACTGACTGTGGGAACACAAAGTGTTCCCTACAAAAACAGTGTTGTCCACGTGAATAAACCCCATTGTCAACGGCTGTAGAAAAACAGTGGGAGATGTCCATGTTGGTTGTCTAACACCCTTATTCACAACCTACTCACAGAGACTACCCAGGGACATCTTCTTATACATGTACCAGGAACAATGGAGCATCTACCCTCCCCCTTTTATAAGCCCTTCTTGTCCTCCTCCTCCAGTGTTCCCATTAATGGGTCAGGGTGATGTGGCCCCTTCTCGTGATGGTGGTGATGACTCATCTCTACACAGGAGAAGAAATGCGTCTTTCTGGTGACGACTTCCCTTGTTATGGGTGATCCACAAGTCTTATTTCCTCGGCTTATTTCCTGTTATATTCCTTTCTTTGCTTATATTTACCTCAACCCATGTAGAATGTAATGCACTAGTCAGTCTAGTGGGGCTCTTGGTAGGGGTTCCATGTCCATTTTAAGAAATGCCTGCCATTATGTTCCCTTGTCGATTACAAATGAATGTCTATGCCCCTGTTGATTTTAACAAAGGTATGTGCCCTTGTCGATTTTACGCAAATGATCATTTTCGAACTTAGGGACATAGGACCAGGTTCATCTACATTTTATCATTTGATGCTAACCATTAAAAATACTAAGATTTACACATGTCTATCCTTTTTTTTTTTGTTCCAGCTTCACATCATTTTCATGATTTTACATGGCTGCTGAACCTTTATTTCCCCAATTAAATCTTAGCACAGTATATTCCTGGAGTTTACATTCAATATATAATTTTGTCATGCAGATAGAATTCAAATAATATAGAATAGTAGGAGAAGGAGGTTGGTAGGATAAAGATAAAAGTGTGCACTGCTGATGCCATCCAGACAGTGAGATAGGAGATATTTGGATGAGTTAAGGTGAAGTGGAGGTGTGATGATAATGGTAGTTATTTTCCCAGCGGTGTGGGCATTTTCTACATCTATGGGGCATTTGTAGCTCTCTTTAGGAAGGTCAGGTCAGCTCAAAGCAGAGTGAAATATGAAATATGTTTGCGTTACTTCAATGTAGTTGTATCCTTACCGGTGCATAGTGTATCACCAGAGTTGATGGGCGGCTATAAGTCAATGATTACCCAGCAAAACAAAGACAGGAGCCCATTGACTCATGGTGTAATTCTTAGCTGTTAGCCAATTAAGTCTTATGTTCTATGTACCTGAACTAACGAAACCTAAGTTTCGATTTATCATGATAATGATAATTATTATTCAATGTTTCCATGTACTGTGTTATCTCAATATAACATGAAAGGCTATTATGAATGACAATGTTGAATATTAAAGTGAACAGAAACGTGCAAAGGTCAAAATTTATCATATTAACCTAAATCCAAGGGAATAGGGGTTGTCTTGAACACAATCAGACGAGCTCCAATAATATACTCCACCCTTTAGTTTTATAGGTAAAGTTAAGCACCTACCCTGAACACGTCAAGTCAGCTGTAATTCAGTATGTCTCCACACCTGCCACCCTATTTCTACCACCTCCAGGTAGTGTTCTGACTGTTATAACGGCCACATGGGGACTGTACCCTAATACTACCACTACAGGTAACTGACTGGTCAAACAAAACGTCTGCACCATTAATACAAGGCCCAGTGTTTACCTGAACTGTTTACCTTCTCCTTCAAACAGTTAAAGCAGGGTGCATGTGTGTATTGTGTCCACTCTGGGCTATGTATTGGCTACCATTATCTGTCACCACCACTACCATTATCTAGTGAAATATGTGATCATATCATGGATCGCTAAATGCCTGTATACAGTTAGATCCCTGTGTGTTGATGATATTATTATATATCCTTGGCCTGCTGTATATTATTAGACAGACCCCTTCCAGGCTGTACTGGCTGTAGCTTTGGACTGGAGTGGTGTGCCGCACGGGCCACATACCATAGCCCTGGCCCAGCGTGCTCTTCCAGTTGACTGGACGTGGCTGCTGAAGGGGTCACACAGGAGGGAGTGTAGAAAAAGAAGAAAGACCCCTCTGTATGAGTGAACTGTGGATCGGTCTGATCCCCCTTACCCTGCTGTGGCTGCTGGCCAATGGGTCAAATAGGACTGGGATGGAGCTCGAAAAGGCCCCTTCTGTGGCGGCTGCTTCTGCTCCTGTTTTGGTAGTAGGGAAGGAGGAAGACGGGGTCCCTGCTTGTGTTGGCCGTCCCTCAGTCAGTCTGTCCGGCCGCTGCGTGGGATGTTGGACGGACAGAGTCCCACTCACGGGAGGGACGACTTGAGGTGGAGATTTTCACGGGTGGTAGTGGGAGGAGCTGCCCTAGACTTTGTCCAGCATTTAAAGTGCGAATTTTTACCTAACTCCAAATCTGTTTTTGTCGCCAGAGTAACGCCCCGGATTAAAACATTCTCTTTTAATCTCTTCATAGCCCTAATGAAGTTCAAATTACTTATTAAAATAAGCAGTCAGATACTCCATTTGCGAATACCACAAAAAGATGTATCAGATGTGTATTGCACTACATTCACCTCATTAGGGTTAGGTTTCTCGTGGCAAAACTCGCCATCTCGCCACTGTTTGTTCGAGGATCCCCCAACTTTTTCCTCTTTGTTATATTTACTTTGAAAGTCTGTAGCTTCTTCCACAAACAAAAAAAATCAACCCAAATAGATATTTGATAAATATGGGGTTGCTTTCTCCAAAATCGTCCTGATTTCAGGTGAAATAAGAGGAATATTGAAGATATTTGAGGTGAAAGTAAACATAAAAGCACAAAATCAGCGGAGCCTCGGACAAACAGCCTCGAGAGGCCGTGAGTTGGTGAGAGAAACCTAACCCTAATGTGGGGAATTGACTTCTCTTTTGAATAGACTATGAGTATGATCACAAGTATAGACCAACCAAACCCACCCACCATTGCATGCAGCGCCTCCTCCCACGACCACCACCACCCTAGTCTTGACAAGGTCAGCCGTCTGTTCTAAGCCAACCAAGAAAAGTCAAGAACTATTCTTCTGTCTTTTTTTCTTGTACAGAGCACAAGTTCAGTTTTGTGATCTATGTGAATCTTGCATGTGTGTCTATACATCTCCTGTCCCCATCACAGTAAAGGGTAACACCCAGGGGTAACACCACTAGAGATCATTTCAGTAGGACTTCTTGTGATTGTTAAACTAGTAATGTGATACTTAGAGAATAGACAAAAATCTTCTTTACATCAAGACTGTCTGTTGTCCTATAATGCCATATAATGGCTGAGATGATTGTGGGCCAGGAATAGTAGAGAGGAATGTTACCTGTATTGTAACAATTGCTGCCAATCCAGTACTTATTATTATATGCTAACTACTAAGGCTAGACATTGTGTCTGGGTAGCTAGACATGGTGTCTGGTAGATAGATTGGATTTTGCCTGCTCTTGATTGGGTACTCATAGACAGAGATACCCTGTCCCGGTCTTCCTAACGTCATAGTGACTTGGGAACGGCAGACGGGTGTGGAATCCCCACACTAGGTACTCAACACGATGATTGGTAATATGTAGATTTCACTTTGTTATGAAAGAAAGTGACCTGCCCTGATTGGTGCAGATGACAATGCTTGTATTGATGGGCCCAGCAATATGGGCTCAGATATTGGTGGGCAGAACAATATCATCATCTGCCTTTGTTGTTATGTGATTCATAGGGTTTCACGTATATCTGTCTTAG
The DNA here is from genome assembly GCA_949317995.1 of Acholoe squamosa. NCBI lineage: Eukaryota > Metazoa > Annelida > Polychaeta > Phyllodocida > Polynoidae > Acholoe > Acholoe squamosa. The sequence goes on along the minus strand of OX439036.1, from coordinate 83,904,669 downwards.
CATATAATAATAAACAGTCAAATTCATCCATTCTCATTCAACACTGGTATTAAAGGACATTTGACATCTCTGAGGAAACCTTCTGAAGATGTCAAGTGCTGAAGATGCGTTGTATCACTAACAATTACATTCCATAGAATTGTCACCATGACAAGTCAAGAGCAATCTAAGTCACAACACTAAATGGTATGGAAACTCCCCAGGAAACTCCAATCTTTTGAAAATCACAGATAACCCCCCCCCCCCACCCCCCCCCCCCCCGTAGCTCGGATGATGTTCCTGAGAATGGCAGACACGAAGTCTTGCCTCTCGGGTCATACCCCTTCAAGTGCCAAGGTGTTCTTTATCCTGACTAATTCAGGGGCATAGGAAAAGGGGGGGGGGTGCAGGGGGGCCCGGGCCCCCCAATCTCAGAGGAGGTGGGGCCTGAATATGTCTGGGCCCCACCAATATTTGTCAAGACCCATGATAAAATGCAAAGATTTCCCCCAATTTTTTCACAAATATGGTAGCAGAAATGAAAAAAAATACATACATCTTATGTACATATGAATAAGTGTCAGCTCACTCTATCCAATGAATTACGATCGGTGCGACAGGGCCCCCCTGGGCTTGGCCCTGGGCCCCCCCCCCCCCAATCAAGATTTGGTTCCTACGCCTCTGTAATTACTATAGAAGCTAACGGCAAGTCTAGTGGGAAATTAGCCACGTCTAGGCAGTGGGTGGGAGTGTAGGTGTCAGGGGGGGGGGGGGGGGGCAGGCTGACCACTGGCTGACCCACATAACTCACACTGACCCAAATAGAACACAGTGTCAACACGGCCAATCTCCACCACACACCGCTGTGGCCTGGCCGGAGCCGAGAGGTACACACAGGTCCACCAAATGTCCACCTGAGAACGCTGTGTGGTACTCCTATCTGACACACAATGACCCCGCCCCCCAGACACAAGGGTGACCAGACGTTAGGGGTGAGTGACCAGTGACTACACTGGAGGTGTACTGGAGGGGTGCTGGAGGGTAGGACGAGGTGCTGGAGGGTGGTCAGTGAGTGGAAGTGATCACCTGTAAAGGACAAGGGCAGGTGGCATGTGTATTCGTGTTTGATCGTGTTGACCCATGTCCATTTTCTGCCTGAGCACCCAACCAGGCTGTCTACCTTGTACTTTAAGGTTGTCTTGTTTAGTTTGCTTGTTGCCCCACTTCAGTGAAAGGGCATCATGCACGTTCCCTGATTTTTTTCCCACCTCTTAACATGCATGCTAAAGTAGATTGCACACGTATGGATCACTGTGTGCATGTAAATGCGATGACAGTAAGCAATTGCATTAGATAATTTTGAAAGTGAATTCCAACTTTCATAGATCAATAATATAATAGATCGACCTAAAAAAATCAAGGGGGGATACGTGTACATTTGCACAACATTACTCATATTCAAGAAAATGTACACATGTACATCTATTAGTAAACTGTAGTGTGCAGAAATATGCACAATACCTCTACCCATATGTTCTGTTGTGAACCACTGACCTCTGAACTATAGGACTCTGTATGGATGCCTAGTGGATCCACCATTTTGGATTTCGCTGGGTAAGGTAAAACCCACTGATAAGATATGCCATGATGGGTACCTTGTGCCTGGTTAACACCCACTTCCAGGGACATGCTGGTCCCATCTTATCAGTTATTATCAGTGTATGTCGCCAGAACCAGCTCCAAATCCGCTTGTAGCCAATACCCATATCCCCTGTCGCCCCCGCCTCAATCCCATCCCCTAACATCCAGACATATGCACCTTCCCTCCATTTGGATCTGCATATGGCAAGCCACTTGTCATTCAAATGTGCATTTTTAAGAATGACGTTTTGCAATGCATTCATCTCCAAAAATGGAGAATACATTGACGATTTGCTAATAATTTTAGCTACAAATAAGTTATCTGGACATTATCCAGACGTCAGCATTAACTTGTGAATCTATTTTCTCGTAAGTTTTTCTTCTGAACTGATAAAAGTCATCAGTATCGCAGTGAAAAAGGCATACTGTCTCTCATTCATGTACCACAGACTAATTAGAATGTCAGATTTACCATCTGACCACTTTTGGAAGTGGAAGATTAAGGTCGTTGGATCTTTCGATTTGTGAAGATTTTTCTTAACAGATACACTGTAAATGATTTATCAAAGTTTCTTTTAAGTATCTAATCGCAGTATGTAAGCTCTCGTGACTGTACAATGTAGACTACCTCTGTACGTACACTTAACATGCTTTCCGTGTGCTTAAAGTGTACCCTGACTTGCCATATCGCCCCTGTCCACCCTGGGGCTACATGGCAGCCTGGGGATCCATTACCAGATCGATTTCAATATCATTAACATGGGCCCCACGATACAACTTACCAACCCCAAGAACCACCTCCAACCTGGGACATTAGTCAAAATTATAGCCCCACAGCACAATTCTGCCCGCGTTACCATTATGGCTATTGACAATCGCCATAATCATACAAGTAATGACTGAAATTGGTTGCTGTGATTTAATATAAATCCTGTGGAAACAGAGATGTTCTGTTAGGAGGGGTAGACACTAACTTTTTTTTAGCTACTGGCCTGGCGGGCCAACAGACTAAAAAATCTATTGGCCCGCAGCTAAAGCTGTTGGCCTGGGTTTGTAGGTGGAAAACCCTGTGCTATATTCTGATATACAATTTATCCGTCCTTCCTACTGACACAAATTGTATCAGAAAAAGTGATGGTCCCCTGAGCGATTTGTGATATATATCAACTATCAATCCTGATGAATAAACCCTCATAGCTATGATGTTTTTTTTCTATATGATGCAGTAGACTTTATTGGGATGAAAACCCACTGGCCACCCAGGCCAGTAGGAAGGTTGTTTTTGAAAAAAATCACTGGCCAAAACTCAAAACTACTGGCCACTGGCCACCGGGCCAGTGTTAGTGTCTACCCCTGCGTTAGACAGTGGTTCGCTATTTAGTTACTAATTATTTTCATGCATCGTTTTGACATTTTGAAGGGAGGATAAAATAAGTACCCCTGTTTTGAGAAATGGCATGTCAGTCTGTGTATTGGAGCTCAACGTGGGCCTAGGGGTGGGGAATGTCAGTTATACAATAAATACAGGCATCGTTTTTATATTACCATATAACTGACATTTACTTTTATTCCCGTTTGCAGCATGGAGATGAGATGGACATCACGAGATCGATACCCCCAGGCCTTATAGTACTGCACAGACCTTTCTATAGCACCGATAGCAAGGGGTTGTAGCTTTGTAGATCGAGTATACCTCGGCAAAAGTGTACCACGTAAATATAGAATCCAGACCAATACCCCTCATACTGATGGTCGTGAAGGAAATGGGCATTTTCTATATCAGATGTATGGCTCTTTGATGGTGGAAATGTCAATATGAGATCCATAGCCTATTCCTCCAAATGGTGTGACGTGGGGTATATTCATCCTTTCCAATATGTTGCATCAACTTATTACTAGTCCCAAGTAATTGGATCACCCTTTCATACTGAGGATGATTGTCAATATGTTAAGTATCAAGAGATGTTAGTCTCGGATTTTGTCTGAGGATGGGGCTCAGCTGGGGACAGATATGTATAACATATTTCACTAGAGGTGCACATACAACCAGCCACCTCTGGTGGTATGACTGTCCATGTCCATCGATCACCATTACATCTCTTTATGTACACTATCTAAAGATAGGATTACCAGAACATTTATCAAGGGGAGGTTCATCCATGTCACTTTCAGTCTACACTGTTAACCGAAGGGGAAAATCAATTCAACGGGATCTATGTTACTGTTAGTAGTAATGTATGCATTACAGTGTAAATCACCTTTCGAACTTTGAAGGGGATGAGGCTAAAACTCCTCACTGGAATTTCGTTCAGAGAATTCAATAAGCGAATCACATCAATCATTGATATTGACTGCTGAGTACTTTTTGATCAATTAGGAATATTAAAGGCTAAACTTTCGCCACATACCATGTTACGTGTATAACATAAAAGACAGAATGACAGTATTTATCATGAACAAATAATCCAGGGCTCACCCTCGGAGTGGAGCTTTAGTGACTCACAAAACAAACTCATGGTAAGAAGATTCCCATTATGTGCTTCAAATCTCTACCCACTTGAAGGTATTATCCATAATTACCCAACACACAATGAGCTCTCACTCCTGTTGACATTTCTAATCAGCCTCCTGCAGATACTGATGACTAATGCTCTGTCTATATGTACCTCACCGCCTATATCTATATATGTACACAAAACATCAGACATTTTGCCGCCTGTGTGAACAATAGTCGATATTTCCGCTGGCGATTGCATTTTTCGGCATTTGCTATGATATATGGATGCCGTTGGGTATAATTATGATGGGGTGGGGAGATTTTTTTTTTTTTTTTTGTTGGGGTGAAATGGGAGGTTGGAGGGGTTCTCCCGAGTGCCTCACTGCCCCCATCATGCAGCCAAACGGAACCAGAACGATAATAATTGGGCCGCATTGGCAGGCGTCCCGCTGTCTCTTTAGCAGACGACATTTGACAGTTACGACGCCGACGATATGGCCACAATAAAGACAAAGTGGCCCTTGGAACCAAGGATCGATGTTCTTCTTATACTCTGTTCAGACATAAAGTTGTGTGGATGTACCATAGCAAGCAGTTTGTGTGCACACTTTGCACCCACAGAGTTTTTTTTTTTTTTTTATCTAAGAAGTACATCCCATGTGCTCTTCAGCTATTACAACAGAGATGCCAGTTGGGTGTTGGTCAAACCTCTGAAAATTGTAGGGCCCTTGAATATTTTATAAGTGGAGGCATTTCTCAACATGTGAAACTGCACTGAAGTCTAAATTTCACCGGCCTCGGAACCTCTGAAAATAGACGAACCTCTGAAGGTCTGACATCTCTGTTACAACATCAAATGATCAGCAATAAAACATGTTCTACTTGGGCTATGACTTGTAGTTTTTTTTTTTTTTTTTTTTTTTTTTTTTTGGGTGGGGGGTGGGGGGTGGATACACTTTAGGTGGTATCGGGACAAAGTCCACCCATCTCCCACGCACGACCCGTAGTATTCGTAATGACGGGCAATCATCAGTCGGCCAGTTGGGGCAGGAAACTTGTGGTGGCGATGGAGGTGGCGGTCGGAGGGTAATCAGGTATATTGTTCTAATTTGTTGGGCACGAGCGGAGGATTCACTATGAATTAGAGGTTGTGTGAATTATCTGTTGATGACAACTCATCGCGGTCTTTGTGCGTATCTGCCCGGGGGAATAATCCGTTACACTGTAGTCAGGGGTTCTATTCATCAGTGGAAGTATAAGCCTTGAACTTAATATGGTTCCAACGGTCTCAACATTTGGTATTCATATATGCAGGATATTGAAGTCTTTAAATCAATGACACTGGTTTTGCGGATTGATTAGTGTAAGATTATTTTTATCTCACCTACCCCCCTTTCTTTTTTCTGGGGTAAAATTCAAAGTGCAATTGACGCTATGGATATGTGCGGTTATCAATGAAACCATCGCATGTTTTCCTGTTTTTGAAATGTAGATCTATCATCTTAAATATTGTAACTATAGGTCTGGGTCATAAACCGGTTTATACATGTATAGTATAGAACAGGAGGTCAGTCAGTGCAGCCTCCACGCTGCCATCTCCAGCCGGATCCCATCCAACCCACCCCAAATTTAGCAAATAATCGATTCTGGTGTCGGGGCTATTTCCTAACCCTTTAACACGGCATGATGGTCAAAGGCGCCATCTTCATTTTTTTGTATGATGTAGTTATGATGAGTATAAACTCGATATGCTAGTAGATCTGCATTGGGGTTGGGGGAGGGTGAATCTATACACTAGGGTCGATATATGAAAATAGATAAAGCACTTTAAATCAGCACATTGATCCTAAAGGGTTAAAGCGTCCTGTTAGGGCACAGCCCGGGGGCCAGAGTCAATGTTTCCGTATTGGAGGATGTGCTTTGGGTGGAGCTTGTCGGATTTCTGACAGGGGATATAGGGCATATTCCACAGACACATCCTGTATAATCCTTTATTGTTACCCTTATTATTAATGGTCCAAAGCGTAGTACGCAGTATCTGTATACAACTGCGATACTCGCAGAATTGGTGGATGTAATTCACAGCATTGGAGTATTATGATTATCTCGAATAGAAGTATTATCTCGAATAGAACTTGGGTTACCATATTAAATGGTATTAACTAATTGAAACAAAACCTAGACCTTGCATTGGAGGAATGTGCGATCCCATTGTAGCCGTGCTACATGATACATGAGCAGCTCGTATTGATAAGCAGCTCAGTAACGATAACCCATATGTCACCCTCACTTTGTCAGAACAGTAATCATTCAGGAGCTATCTACTTATGGTTGAAATGTCAGAAAGGTATTAATACAAATATATCCTATTGTTGTCACAGTGTCTAGTAGGGCTATTTGTAAAGTTGGGTCAGGCCTGGGACCATATTGCTCCAAATAGGACTGCCAAACATATCATATACATGGTCTATAGGCCATACTCTGGTTCACTTATTGAGAGACAAATGCTAAATACAAGAGGAGCAACCATGAGCTGCTCACTGCCTAAACGGTAAAACCATTTTGGGTATACCTAAAATTCCAAGATGCTGATCTGATCCAAGTTGTTTATTATAGAGTCGCTTTGAGCTGCTCCTGGTATAGCATCTTTGGCGTGATGCTGATGTGGGGACTTTGTTGTGATAGGTTTTTGATGTGTCATGACTCTGACATTGCTGGGACCTTTACTACCTCCCACCAGTCACGACACTGGCATCCTACTTCTCCCACCACGGTAAACACTGGCAGACATTAGTGTTTCCTCCCCCTGGCCTAATTACCTAGTCATGGGTGTCTCCTCAGGGGAGGACAGATGCACATGTCGTATTTGACGAGTGAAGGATCGAAAATATGAGAAAGGTCTGGACACACTGCCCCCCCCCCCCCAAGACGCATAATGACATCTTCGACTCAACAGTAGAGAAAAAAAAACATCACGCAGAGAATTCTGCCCAAGAAGCAATCTTCGGGCCAAAAGGTCTTACACGAAAAGAATTTCCGATGCCCCCCCCCCAGCAGGATTAAAGTGACTGAACCCCAAAACCACTAAAATGCTCAATAGAGGAATTTATAGGTCTTTCTTTCACAGACACACCCAAATAAGTAACTCGAGTGTGCATACCCAACAACAACAAAAAAGCCCAGGGGATCGGTGAAATAATAAAGCCTTACGAAGATGTACATGAGCTGCCCTGATGTGCACCCCTGGTGTATACACGGTGCAGATTTGAGCAGACTAGACCACACAAAACATCAGCAGACAAATGTCTGCTTGTGTTGTGGCTTGTATGGAGGAGTCTGCAGGACCTGATACATGGCATATTTTACAGACTTGTCTGCTGAAGCCTTGAGTAAAAACCTGGTGGAGATTTGCAAAACTAGAGTAAATGTGTCAGAAGTCACATGATAGCTACTTATCACCTGACTCAAAGGGCTGCCCTTATTGGTCAATTTACGGCAGACTAGTCAGAACAAGTCTGCTGCCCCTGATACACGGCACATTTTGAGCAGACAAGACCAGGTTTGAGCAGATAAAATTTTTCAAACATGTTTGATATCTGCAGACAAGTGGAGACAACTGCAGACATTTGTCTCGAGCATGTATACATGGCACATTTTGAGCAGACAAAACAACTGCAGACATGTGTGCAGTAGTCTTGTCTCCTCAAGTCTGCTGAAAAACACGCCGTGTATACAAGAGCTTAGTGCTGTGGGGCCATTTTTACACAAATACGCCAGTGAGCAGCTCAGATGTGAAGTATTGGCACGGTGACACCGGAAGGTGTGGGACGCTGGAGGTTACAAGGTCTTTTCCTGGAAGGCGGCCTGATGAGACCTATGTACAGTGAGATTGACAGGAGGGTGGGTAGGAGGCACCAGGCTGTGGTCTGGTCATCTTGATCCTCTCCAGGGTATGGGGTGAGAGGAGCGGCTTTGGTCAACCCATGATAAAGATACTGGCCTCCTTTCCCACGGTCAGAGATAACCCGCTGTCATTTTCCCACTTATATGTGGTGAGCCATTTAGGCACTTTTCTCAGGGATTGACTTCACAGATGTTAGCTATGCGAAACGTGTAACCACACGCCATCTTATGATCTGACCTTTATATAAATCACAGCAATCTTAATACAACAACTAAAATAGTAATAGGGAAGCTAGGATATATGATTTATGCCATGAATTTGCTTTGCAATATATTGATACTACTATTAATGAATTAACCCACTTTGCAGGCTTTAAAAGTTGGCCGTATGGAAAATTAAATTACTACTCTATTCGTTATATATTAGCACAACTAAATGATATTTGTCATAATAAATAATCAGCAAGCTTAAATTCGCAATTACCTAGGATTAAGTGAGTGAGTAATAGATGTTTAACGCCATTTCGACAGCTAAGGTCATATTCATGGCGAGAACGACATTACACAATTTCACAGAGGAATATGTCAGTGCCCGCGCATATGTGCACCACATCCTGAGGGGATAGGAAAGATGAGAAGTAGACCCTTTTAAGTGGGCTAGGGAAGCCCCCCTAGGATTAAGTGTGTACTGTGTGGATAGGTATAGAGAATTGTACAATTGTTAAATCAACTGAATATTAAATGCAAAATGGCATTGTCAATGTTATTGTGACTATCCATTTGAAATGTGGAACGATGGTAACTTACAAACTATGAGAACGAGTCGATAGAGAGGAACATACATCATAACATGGAATATAGATATCTCCCGTCCTTATCTGCTCCAATATCATCCATAACCTAACATTTGCAGAGATAAGGCTCACATAGACTGGTTCAAATAAAAGCACTTAAGATATACTTGTACCAGAAGTTTCCATGGAGGCCTTGAGTTTGTGGCATACCATGAGTGACGGACCCATCTTCAGACTAATGCATCTTGGGAACATCTTGAAGGCACATGTAACGGGAACGAGGCTGGTCCACACCGAGGCAGCGTCCCAGGGAAAATACTACAGACTACACTCGGCCTTTTGTCACCAGGGATTATTTAGATGGGGTTACTTATCGTTTTTTTCATAGAAGATGATCTGAATGTAGGTTAAGATATGCGTAGGGGTATTTTTGATCGGGGATTACTCAGAGTGAGAGGGGTGTTGTGTACAGGGCATTGAGCATATTGAGGCTTGGGGTCCAGAGTAATATGAACAGTTACACAAATATAAGCATTTCACCCTTGGGTTTACATATCTGCCGTCTTCTGTGACATAAGATGCCCAAAATCCACACAGAGGTGACACAGGTCTAAGAGTGGCATATCACATTGACAATCTATCCCACACCAACACCCACTGGGTGACGGAAAAACTTGGTACAAAAATTACAAAGGGTAAATTCACACCTGTACTTCCAGAAAGGTGGTTTACACGCTTGTTCACATTTCTTTGAGATGATCATGAATCAGAAAAGGGAATATGCATTCTTGCGGGATGTGCGTCACAGTGCTTTCCCCCTGTGATTTTAGTGAAATTCTTAAATAGGGTGCCCTCCTGAGTTATGGCACAATGTATATTCGATAGCAGCACACGCAAAAGGACAGTCTCACACAGCAGCAGATGTGTGTAGATAATTTGACGCGTAACCATTACTTTTGGGTTTACGGCTAAAAGTTATAGGAATGTAAAAGCAGTTGACAGCGTAAGTATGCAACGGATCAAAGTTTAAATAAAGCCTTCAGGGTGCATTCAAGAACAGAATAGTCCGTCCGTCTGTTTCTTTTGAAACTGAACCAATGACACATGATTTGAAATGAAACAGCCCATTACCTAACGAAATGTAAAGTAATTCAAACGTATTTCCCACATTCCTTACCTTCTTGGCTCTGTAATATCTTGGTTCTTCAGTTATATCCAACAGAATGGGGAGATGACCTGCTGGGGTCGCCAATGTCTATAACTAAGATGGAGGAAAGGAGTTTCTCAATCCAGCACCCACTATATCATAACCGTGAGCTGTTAACAAAGAGCTGCTCCCGTGAGTTACTCAGTCGCACTTTGAGTTTGAGCAGGTGGGATGGGCAGCGGGTGACAGGGGCCCAACCCTGGGATATTATACCACTAGTGGTATACAATGGTCATAGATCACACTGTAACCGCACAGAGAGTGGATTCAATGGTAGAGCTGCTCCGAGCTTATCAGTGTATCGTAGGCGAGTGGCACTGTGAGCTACAACTGGGGCCACATGGGGCGGGGAGTTGGGGACTCGTAAATAGACGTGTCAAGGGCCTCAACAATGCTACACACTAACAAATTTCATAAAACAAGTCTAATCTAAAACTTTTCTCGTGTAGTTTACTGTTGAACAAAACAAAGAATATGTACCAGACTATTTCCAAATCGATTTTGAGACAAGAATTGAGTTATTTTACAGATTTCCTTCCCGTAACATGATACCAAGTCCACGTCTACATGAATTCCCCACGTGCTCCTGTGACACATTTACTGGAATCTTATGACGTCACGACAGTTTCTCTCTACTTCGGAAAAGAATGCGGACCGGATCCCTGAATCTTGTGTGGCAATGCCAAACGGTACCATATGAAATCTATACACACCGGTATATCTAGAAAGAAACCTGTATGCAGTGATTAACAACAGTGATGCAGGTATATACCTGGTACGAACGATATGTCTATTCAAGTTCAATTCATTGGTTCCAGGCCAGACCAGTCAAAGCGAGCAATGAGGCAGTTCGGACGGAGTGAGAAGAAGGCATGAAACTCGACCATGCTGCACACTATCAATCTAACACATAATATACACCGGCGACAAAAAGAACTTCAAGTGCATCCAGTCCTAATCCATGGCCAACTGCTGTATAATGAAACCATTCCTAAGTGAGCAACTCTGAGTAGCTCACAATGGCATTAACTAATGTGCAGTACTACACATCACAGAGAAGACGTACAAAAGTGGTCTATTAGAGGCATCGTTTCACGATCAGTGGTCGGCAGTAACAAAAAAGGTACTAAAAGGGACGTCCAGAGACTGGTTCAGCCATCACAGGCAATGTTTGGAAGGGACTGAGCGTTTCTTGGCACTGATATCTACAGTACTGCTATAAACACAGGGTAGGCTTGGCTTGGTGAGGTGGGAATAAAACTCAGAGTGGGATCTTTGCCTCTCTTTCTTTGATAAAAAGGAGATTTACTGAAAACAAAACCACTTTGGCAGTATCAATTCGAACGATATGTTTTTTGAAACCATGTATGTCCATGTATTAATGGTGCACGAATTCTCCTCTTGATGTCAGACAAACTCCCAAAGAATAGCAGCAAATTCACTAAACTGGGGTCAAACTGAAGTCATCCTTATATTATAATACACTAAGCTCTATATTATACATATTGCCAGTGGTGTATGATAAAATTCTGCTCTTCTCAATACCCTCCTATGTAAGGGCCCATCACTAGACTGGCACCACCCACAGAGCTGAAGCAGATATAGAGTAAATATTATCCACTTTTTACTATGGATGTAGAATAAACTAGAACCCCCAACCGGTCGGACACTACATGGCAATCTCCTGGCTGTCAGCCCATGGCAAAAAGGAAAGGTAATAAGACCAATAAACAGTTCTCTACTTATGTAACAACACAGGCCAGCTACGTTGGAATATGATACGCTAGCTCATAATGATCACTGATGTCTAGACGAGAGCAGCTCACAAAATATTAAGTACATGGGCTCCAAAAGCATTGACTCACATGGAAATAAGATTTCAGTTCCACGCATAATGCTTATGTACGCAGTTTAGATCTTTAGCATCAACAACCTGATATAAAATGTACTTTGAAGCACAACGAAAACACTTTTGCTGTTTTTATCTGAGGCAGGGAAAAACATGTTTCCAGGGGACAACTCGGTGAAAAATGATGTATTTACTTGCAGAACGAACATAATGCAAACATTAGTTTTTCTCTCCCATGAATGTCTTATATATGTGGGGAATCCTGTGTTCTCTTGGGAGGATAGCCCGACCCCCGCACTTCCAGGTCCTTTGGACACCATCCTCGTTACCAAAAGCACTGATATAGGGTCATATTATTTTTAGGTTCGCAGATCAGTGTCTTCTCAAAAATAGGGGTATTTTTCCCAAGAAAAATATTTTAAATTAAAAATTGGGGAGCTTTTTGAGAGGGATCATATAACCTTTGCATAGGTATTAACATGAAATGACATCATGATCCTAGACACAGCAAATTGCCACTGTAGTTGAGCCAGATGATCATTTTATTTCCATTTGTTATATTCAATAGGGGTTGTATTACTGAACTCGTCAGTATTTTCTTTAATAAAGATGGTAGAGTATTCTTTTGTCAGTGTTTTCTGAAAATAGGGGCAATTTTTAGACACCAAAATCAGCGAATTTACTATAAATAGGGTGCGGTACCTTATTAACTTTTTAAATCTGTGGATAGGGGGTATTTATTATTTTCCGTAACGAGGATGGTGTCAGTTGACATTGGGAGTGCGGGGGCCGGGGAGGATAGTTTCTGTAAGACACCTTTATTCCAAGTGCAGTGGTACCAAAGTTTAAAGATTCTATTGCACTTCCTCAACTGGTAAACTACTGTCCTGGGTGACTATTCCCAGGACTATACCAAATGACACTTTATTACTTAGGACTTCGTGGCACCCCCGGCTGGCACCTTTATAGGACGTGTACATTGTGCTGTACTGCAGCAAAATTGCAAATATATCTGTGGATACGTTGGGAACACTGAAAAGTCTCCATTAATTTTAACGTTTAAAATGAACAGATGAGAGAAAAAAAAAGGTCAGAAGTAAAGCTCTAGAAGATCCTAAGCAATCTAAATATACACAAGTGGTTTCATTCCCATCCAGGCCTCACCACCACTGGGACCCATATAAAACATTTTTCACAGACAACAGTTAGGCTGTCTGACTTCAGCCGTTAGCATCATCTCCGCAGACAAACTCCAGCACCCCACAACTCAAGGGCCTGTCTCTACATGTCTTCTTATTTTTTTTCATTCTCTGACCTCAAAATGAGGGTGGCACGCCTGGACTGTTATTATCTCGTCCAGAGGGAGTAAGCGCCTCCAGGAGGGTGGCTGGTGTCGGGGAGGATTCTCCAGGGGCTGAGTGGGAATGGTCCCCCTGGTCAGCACAGGGTAGGGTACAGGAGGTTACCATCAAGACGTGGTGTGTATAATAAACTCTCCAGGTTCTGTTACAAACTAGCGCCAGTTTCTGTACCCTCCTTACACCATACATGAACCAGGCTCCCTCTGGTAGGGAAAAGAGTCGGGTATTTTGGCTTTAGACGTCACCACATAATAAATACAAATTATGCATGGCGAAACACTCAAGTGGGTTATTCAATGCACGGACCCTTTATCTGATTAATAACGTCCACTTTGCAGATATGTTCAGTATCAACATCTCTCCAGTGTACAATTTTTGCACAATCTGTACGTCGGATTACATTGTTTCTGCATGTAACTATCTATTGAAAACCATGATAGGTGATTCTCAAGTTGGGCAACATAAACATCCAAATATACAGGTAATATAGTGTTGTGCCTTTTTGTGACATGAAATTATCTACCGTTACTCACATTTGTAAGCCACATATATTACGGCGAGATCTGAAGAGAATAGTGAGATATGTTGTGTTGTTAAATTCCTACTCCCTGGTACTACTATATACTAAGCTTCCATCTATACAACCGATTGTAACGCCCTAATGCACCTCAACTGCCATTATTGAAAAACACTTTAATAACTATCGAATTCACTACAAACAATTTCATATTTTTATCCCCTGGAGTTTTAGCACACCAACAGAAATACCCCGATTTATAGATAGCAGTAGAGTCGAGGCCATTGTTAGCCAGAAACTCTTTCAGTAGTCAACCCATCCATAAAAAAGGGAATGAACAATGGCACACTACCATGGTTAGAATACTAGGTTGACAGGGTCATGCCAAATCGTCCAACTTTTTATGGATAATGGCGCACCGTGGCCATTTGATGGGAGAAAGGGTGGCACAATGAAATAGGGCACACCCAACACCTAAACTATATTTATGCCCTTTGCTACAACTGGGGAGTAAATGGGCATGGCAACATATGTATCTCCATACGTAAGATAATTTCAAAGCCATGCATTAAATATGCTAAATATTACTGAAGGCAGACAAACCACAAGGGTAGTCCTGTCCTGCCATACAAAGATGTAATCTTGGGAAAGGCTAACATGGACAGATTGCTTTCTACAATATATCAACTTTATAAAGAGGGTTTCTTACCTTTTAGAGTATTTCGTTTCTGTTATACTGAAATCAAGCAGAAGTACTTTAAATCATTCCGTTGTCTCAAATTGTAATCAATAGATATGGGGAAGTCTATTCGAGTAGTATCAATGCATCCCTAAGAGTACCTCTTCCAGTTAATTCCCTGGTATGTCAAATCACGCACACACTCATTTTGATAGTGAAGACACAGAGAAAATGTAAGTAATTACTCGTGAAAAGAAAAGAAAAATGTATAGAAAACTGGATACAGGCACTGGCTGTGTATAAATTAGTTATGCACCCCACAAAGCAGCCAGCATACATTAGGGTTGGCAGCACAATATGAAGGCAATTTTCCAAACATCCATGGAACCTTTCTTTGAAGTTTCCTATCTATCATTTTGGAAGTGCCAAGCTTTTTGTCTATGGCCTCATATACACAGCCAATCTCAGTGGCTGCATCAGAGGGGTAGAACATATCATAATGAGGCAGTTTGAGTCGGGGACAGTCCCTCAAGTACAGGTATAAGGGAGACCCAACATGGTAAAGCACCCGGCACCAGGTGACAGCATGGCCGCCAGGGACATTATCAACACCAGGTGTGGATGTGTGATTTTTACAAATAGAGAGTGAGAGGAGTATGTGAATGCATCCAGGTGGGCTAACACTCCAATAGAGCACACCTGAACAAGCACGACTTCAAAACCACCAGCCGCCTATTAACAAGGGTATATACCTGGGACACTAGAAATGGTCTGGGTGATATAGATCTACAGGTGAGATGACCTGGGAGGGGGAATGACCACATGTGCCTCCAGGGGATGGTGGTGAATCATCATAATACACATGTTCATACCTATATGTATGTTTTACTATATATGTGTATCAAGAATGGTCTCCAAGGCACCTTGTTCTGGCACCCCATCCAACGTCATACCTACCCCTAACATCCATATATCTAATTCTATCTTCAGGATAATACAAAATTCATGCCCGAGAACTAGTAGCACTAAAGATAAAGAATTTCAACAAAGACTACATTGCACTTATTAAACACAATGTAACAGCAATGTACACTGCCCAAAATAAGACATCGCTTTGAAGCCTTAAAAAAGGGGAGAAATTTCAACGCCCATAGATAAAGCAACTGAAAATATAAGAATTTCTCAAATAACTTCTTAAATACGTTAAATACAGTTTCACATGCTCTCTAGACATGTATCTCATCCATAGATGTATATACATATAACTCTTTGACATAGTTTATTTCCATGTTGAAACTGTGACTAATCCCACATTTTCCTCCATTTTAATGTCACATTCCTTGTCCGACTATTCTAGGTGATTAAATGACTATGCACCCACCGGCATCGAAATGTTATCTCTAATTCTCAGGTTTGGAATCTACCCAGGATCCGCAATCTTGAAATTGTTTATACATAGTTGTTGTATCTATTATCTAATACGTTTACTGGAAGTGTCCGTGAACATGGTAGCCCGTGTCTACGTCGTGACGTAGGGCCACCTGGAGGGAATCCTAGAGGCCGGAAGTATGTCTGTGCATCAAATCCTGTTTGTAGTTATATACAGGAAATATGCTGCATAGCCAGGGTTACACAAGGGTAATTGAGTCTATAAATCAACTTTAATGTAAAGCATCACACATGACAGGGGGTGTGACTTAACATTGATTTTATGTGCAATTTACCGATTATTCTTAAAAAAGTACAGTGGGGTAGAAAAAAGTCCTTCGTAGATGCATTTACTCTGACAGTTAGAGCAGAAATTGATTAAAATAGCATACCATAAATCCTCGCCTATAAGGCGCCCTTCTGTGCATTAGACGCAGCCTAAGTTTATGTCAAACCTACAGCTCTAAATGATAAGTACCTCACCTACTATAATGCTAAACTTAAAATGTATGTACAATGCGTTTGTCCTTGCAACAAAGTACATGTGCGTTGGAAAACAAATATTCGCTCTCTGATGATTGGAACGTATTTTCATATCGGGTAACTCATAAACGCCCTGGTGATTTGGTAAAAATGGACTTTTCTGTAACAATAATTCAACTAAAAGGGACTATACTTTCAGTGGCAGTGGCTTATGGCATTGTGGGGCAGCAAAATGACAGATGATGGCCCACACATAGACAGGTTATGCGGGACATCAAAATGCCTATAAATATACTAGTAGGTCTCCCCTCTACCACCCACATGAGGACAACTATAAAGTATACACTATCAAACTTTGAAAAAAAAAAAATAAAAAAAATAATATCAAATTGGCCTCGTAAAGTTTGAGTCCAACATAGGCGCACACTGATTTGCTGAACACGATTTGCGAATAAACCATTGGGATTCTCCATGTATAAAATGCAATGGCAGCCTCGTTTCAGGGATAGGGTGAATTCTCAGTAGAGGTAACCATGACCATGCTCAAGACTTCAACGTTCCATAATTGAGACTGGCAGGGCATGGAATGTAGTCCATCTGACGTTCTGGGGTGGTAGAGACCCTGCTAAAAAGCCATAGGTGTCTGCCACTCCCTACCCTGGTTAAAACTCATATATCTTCAAATAACGGTTTTTACAGGCACTTAACTTGAATGGAAATGACAAGGCCAACAAGTATATGATAATATGCATCCTATATTTCCATCTGACTGAATTTAATTAGGTGAGTTAAATGCTATAAATATAAGAATATGGACATGTATGTCAAATACATTGCATACAATAAAATTTCTACACATGCATGTGCTTGTATCTCTTTTCAAAGTTCGGACACACTGATATTGGGATATGCATGTCACAGGAAAAGTCCATAATACCATCAAGAACAATAAATCATCTTGAGCCCATGCATTTATTCTTCTGACAGAAAAAAGTCGACATACCCGTTATACATCATCCACACTGTCCATAACCAACTGTATCTCTTAATTCATGTACCGGTATTACAAGGTGTTTTATTTCTAATAATGCCATTTCCATTGTTCAGCTCCTTATCTTTAGAGTATATTATCAGTACATAATGTATTAATATTTCCTTCTGTCTACCAACAAACATGGTGTAACATGACTTTTCACATGGGATCCACTACTTACCCCATGTGATGTGAGCTGCAGCTGGTTGAGTATCCCGGTAGAGTACCCAATCAGCCATGGTCAGGGGAATCCCCTCTACCCCCCCCCCCATAATACACAGACAAACCTTTGCCATCTATCTGCGCCTATATTATGATCCAGGCCATGCATGTGACCACAGACGCCCCCCCCCCTCCTGACTCCTGGTGACAAACTATTCTGCACAGTGCTTGTCTGATATGTCTACATGTACATTGGAGGGTAGGGCTGGGCAGGCATGCAGATAATACATACATCTTGGTATAAATGTGTCTCTATGACAGCTGGTAGGAAATGTGTTGTCTGTGAGAAGGTCAATCATCCTGAACTCTTGTATGTATCACAAGGAAAAATGTATTCCATTAAATACTGTAATTAGACAAATATGACTTTATCATATAACATGTTTTGATATGCATGCCATTAATAATTCCAGGATGTACTCCCGAGGAAATGCTCTATTTGTGAATCTCCAGCTCCTCAAATTACCTAACTAAACCGGCATGTAACATACTGTATACTACTATTTTTATGAATTGACATGGGGGCACCCTATCGAGGGCACCATTAGGATCGATTCATCTGTCCCCGCCCTCGGAAAGTCTCTTTTGACTTCACTTCCATAGCTCGCATACAAGGGTTATTTTCATGCAATGGTATGAATTATGGTGAATCACTTTGAAGGGCATTGACACTCATGGACAATGAAATAGATGCATAGGTGTTGTAACAGGACCATGGTTTAAAGGGTCTTGTTCCCTTAAACTGCAATAGGTCCATTTCCAAGATCCCTGTTTTCAAGGTCTTATACTTTAGAGGATCGTGCACTATATTATGGACCACTATCAGTCCATAAAGTTCTGGTGCATCACTCAATCAGAATGCGGCTCACATTTGACAGCTTCCGGAAGTCCATAGATTTTGACTCTCAGATCGACTGACATCTTAGACGGACATTCAGCTTCTTTTTTTGTGACAACTTCTTCTCCAGGTCACGATTTAGCACCGACATAAGGTAAATAAACTGGTTCCAGGGTATTGGGTTTCATACTCCTGGGCCGATGTGGTCTGCTCTTACACTCCTGGAGAGATACTTCTTTTTAGTTATGATTACCTCGTGTTGGGGTGTTGAAGCATGTTTAGTAAATCACCCACCTCTGTTTTATTTTATGCTCACAATGTGAGGAAACTGATGCTATGACTCAGATATGATTGTGTTTATGTAATATAATTACAGGAAACAATTGTGGCCTTTGTTATTAATGGCAACACAAGGGTGGATGTGTTAGGTAGAAGGGGTGTATAATACACTGACAGTTTCAGTCCAGGAGGTCCACTCTTTACTCTAACACTGGATATCAGGATGTTAAGCCTGGGACCTGGGTCGTATTATGATAAAATGCTTGAGCACTCACACAGAACAATCATATATCAACGCGAGGTTGGATTACTGGTCCTTTGTACATGTAAAAAGATATAAATGCCGCACCCCCCTTTCAATGTGAGTCTTCTCCCATTCAAAAGTTTGAAATAAGCCCCCCCCCCCCTCTCCTCAGCAGCCCCCCCCCCTGTCCCTATAGAATTGTTACCCTCGTGACTATATGGACTAATCTGCTGAGGTTTCTTAAGGTCATTCATTAAAACCCTATATGTTTAGATACAGTAGCTATCTATGGAGCGCTATGTGTCATTCTATGTGAGTGGAATGATCATTATGGTGGGAGATGTAGCAGTATGAGTATCAGACACGTGCAGCAGCATCTACTTAGAGGCAGAATGAAGAGCTTTATCTAAAGGACGACAAGCACTTCGGTAAACTTGAAAAGTCACCCTCCGACCTCTCAGTCTCTGCTACAGAATATAAGGTTTCACAATCCCTACACGCTGAGAGAATATAGATGTTGAATGTGGCGGGCTCACATGACTACCAATGCACTGGAGGACATTGGGATATCTTTTTAACCAGTAGAATTTGTCCCATACATCTGACCCATCATTCTTTTAATACCGGTAGTACTGGTACATGGAAATATGAAACGACAAAGGCATATCAAAATGTTTATCACGTGTGATTGTAAAAACGACCGGATTTGAGATTTCTAAAAATAATGGTCAAGGGAGACAACAAAGAGACCAACAAAGTTCTCCTTTTCGATGATTTTCACATACAATTTGAATTGTGTACTGTATTATGTTTGACAAAGAGGTGTGTATGACCTTGATACACCTCAGCTCCCAACACCCTGAGTAAATGTATTCTATTTTATCTGTGTCCACCATCTTTTTGAACGGGACATAGGGGTAGGGGGCAGTAAAACTCAGCCGACCACACACATCAATGCACCAGCGTGTACCCGTGCCCCAACTCATTCATCAACACTTGATCTGAGTTTGTTGTTGCTTACCCTGACCCCTGGAGGCGGGGTCATGTCAGACGTGCCTCCAGCCCCCAGCCACCAGGCCCCAGGATTTCAGGTTCAGGAACAAGCGATTGGTCAAGGCAGGGACTATTTCTGGTGACTGTCAGATATCCAAAGCAGATGGCTTCAATAGATGGCAGTGGGAACATTTAGAGATGAAAGGAAGGTTGCCTTTCACATGGAAATAGCAAGCAGACTGATATGGATATGGATAGCCATTCATTTAGTTAAAAGCTGTACGCCAGGGAGCCAGTCATGGACAAAAATTAGGAAGTCACATTTCATTGATTGGAATATTGAATCAAAGGGACCTGGGCCCCCAACTCATTATACTTATGCGGCAAGTGTGTACAGCGCAGGGTTCAATTGGAACTAAACCCACCCACTTCCCTGTGTTGTTGATAAATGATAATGACCACTCCCCTCTCTACACTGCTTTGGCAAAGTCCAGATCTTGAATGCATCTGTGATTTCACACATTCTTGGGAGAAAGGGACTTTATCAACAGGGGGCGGGCAGTTGTTTTCACGTCCCCCACTTGACGGCGGTTGAAATTTCTTTTGAGCTGTGCAGAGAATTTTTGCACCCCTCTATGATCTATATTAGTTGTTTTTTTGCTAGGTACATTTTTTAGGTCCCCCCCCCCCTCAACAGGGGTCAAAAGTTTTTAACCCCCCCCCCCCCTCCCGTCATGAGATCAAAAGTTTTTAAGCCATACCGTCATACCGGCTTTCCGTGATGAAGGGATCAAATGCATGAGCCAAATTAGGGAGTGGTCATTATTTATCAATGGGGTGGGGGGAGTTGTTGGTTTGAGGGGGGCATAGAAATTTCAGAAAATATACTCTCTTTTTAGCAAAAAAGCATGTGCGCTACTATAGATCAAAGAGGGGCATGAAAATCCTCAACGCAGGGGGGCTGGTGGGTTTAAGGTCTTTTTTTTAATCCTCCAGAGGAGGAGTACAAAATAAATTTTGAGCCTTGAGAGGGAGGGGGACGAAAAAAAAATGACGCCCCCCCCCCCTCTCGTGGGGGTAAATTTTGTTTTCCACTGAAAACAGGTGAAATTATTTCCAAAATTAGTTCTTAGTGAGGGGGGGGGGGGTCGAGATCATTTTTGTCATAGTGGTGGGGGGGGGGGAGGGGTCGGAAAAAAATCTGCCTATCAGCCAAAATCCTTCAAGCCCCCCTCCCCCCACCTGGCAATAAATGACTCATCCCTAACATGTATTGATGGGGGCGATATCCTCACTCACCTTTTTATTTTATGTGAATAACTTCTTCCCGTAGAGATAGCATTGCGGAGCCGATCGCCACACCCCCAGTGGCGTAACGTGTGTCGATCCACCACAGCGGCAGATCCACCACTGCAGCCTCGTTCTGGCTGCGTGTAAACATTCAAAATGGCGGACCGGCGCTCGTGCGGTGAACTACGGTAACGGATTTTGATAATTTTTCCTTATTTAAACCTCTAAAAACATAAAATAAATATAGAACTAAACTCCCCTGGTGTCCTCGGTGGCCGATCCACCCCTCGGGAGACAACTCCCTCGTGGTGGATCGACCACCTCGTACACCACGGTCGTTTAGTTCTATCTATATATCAAATTCAAAGGTGGAGTTAGGGAACGTGCAACAATTACGTCACTGCTTTGGGGGGTGGGGGTCTTTGGTTTCCTCTATATGTCCCATACAAAAACAGTAACAAGGGGGTGGGTGGGTCCTATAAAAAATGCCTAAATAACAGTGACATAATTGTTGAACGTTCCCTTACGATTGGAACTAGATTCAAATAAAATGCGTGAGTTGTTGGCTCCCTGTCAGCCTGTACACATTATCACTTCAATGAGATGGCCTCCCGGGGGGGGGGGGGGACTCCATATTTGTTCTATAGTAACCATGTGCGTACACCACCCTTGACTTAGTACCCCTTATAGCGGGGCAATTTTCCCCAAATTTATACCCCTTTTCGCGGGATAAACCCTGTTGTTATGGACGCCCTATTTTCCAGTAAATTGAGTAAATACATCAGACCAAATTTTAACCCATATATGGGTAACCGAGAAAGTGAAAAGTTTTCTGTAAATTTAACTCTTTTACTGCAGATTTCCTCAATTTTCCTCTAGAATTTCAGGGAGTGTGGATAGGGGGTCCCCCATGTCACATGTCGATTTTAAGAAAAGGTCATGTCACATGTCACCTCCAAGAACCTATTATGTCCCTGGGATTATGCCCAATCTCGATTTTTTTTGCCTCATGTCACCATGTCGAATTTAGTGGTATGCACCCATGTTGTGTCCTATAATCAATAGCCCTTTTCGCCATAAATACCCAAAATTGGACGGCCCCTTAAGTTGTCACAGTCTTGACTTTGACTACCAGGCCAGGCCCAGGGACCCGGCCAGCGCAGGGTCTCTCCTAGGGAGTGGTCATTATTTATCAACAGGGGGGGTGGTGGGTTTTCGCGCGGACGTGCAAAATTTTCTTACACCCCTCCCCCTTGACGGCAGTCAAAATTCTTTGCGCCCCCCCCCCACGCCGGAGAGTTTTCGCACCCCTCTTTGATCTATAGTAGCGCACTGGCTTTTTTGCTAAAAAGAGTGAATTATTTTAGCCCCCCCCCTCAAGAGGGCTAAAATTTTTTTAGCCCCCCCTCGGGAGGGGTCTGAAAATTTTAGGCCCCCCCTTAAACCCACCATCCCCCCCCCCCCTGTTGATAAATAATGACCACTCCCCTAGTTTAGCAGGCTGAAGACAAGAACAGCGTTTTTTTTTTCATAAGCTGAGCCTGAGGTGATACGGCGGTACAGAGATGCAGGGCCTTTGACAGGGCCGCACAGCGCGTAATACGCATTTAAATGTTAAATAGCGCATTTAAATGGCTAAATGTGCGTGAAATGGCGCATAGAGACCTGGGGCAATTACTAAGAATGTCATGGAAATGGCAGACCCCTCATAAGAAAAATAAAAATCTCCAGAATCCTCTCATTGATAGTAGCACTTATTTTCACCTCGATGTGGTACACCTCCTCGAGGTGAGAATAAGGCCACTGTTCGCACCTCGAGGAGGTGAGCGCTTATTCGCACCTCGAGACTGAGTGAGTAATAGATGTTTAACGCCATTTCGACAGCTGAGGTCATATTCATGGCGAGAACTACGTTACACAATTTCACAGAGGAATGTGTCGATGCCCGCGCATATGTGCACTACACACACCCTCAGTGAGGGGATAGGAAAGAGGAGAAACAGACCCATTTAAGTGCAGGGATGAAAGTCAGGGAGGCCCGAAATCCCTGAAATGGTCCAATATGGGCCCAAAAACCTGGGTTTTTGTATTGATGAATAGGGCCTTGGAACTTCAAAATCCCTGAAATCAGGGAAATCCCTGAAGACTTTCATCCCTGTAAGTGGGCTAGGGAAGCCCGTCGCACCTCGAGAATGTGTGTATTATTATACAGTGTATATCATCGGCCGTGCAATTGGCCCATTGCAAAAATTTCTGTCAAAAGCCCTGGAGATGAGAGTTCAACTTCTCCGGCGACCTAGTTTGGTGGGCAATCGATAATCGGTAGACTACGAGATGGGGCCAGTGTGATGAGAGTTTAGATTTCTAACTTCTAAGTAACCTAGGTCTCTCCCTACAATCGCGCCAAGTTCCTGTCTGTCGTTTTTCAGTAGATTAACTAATAAGCCCTCAATATACATGAACATTATGAGACAATTCAACTAATGAACGACTTTTTGAGAAGTTGACGTACTCACCGTGCCAGTGCGAAGCAGAATAGTGTAACTTGACGAGAAACAAAACAATCAACAACGAGCTTGCGGAGACATGTGGCGGAATCCCCCGTCTAAAAATAGAACTATGAATCATACGCTCTCCCCTGGTGGAGATAAAGCGCGGGAAGACCCTGGAAGTGCACCGTGCTATGCGTGACCTACTTTGGTGGCCATGGTGACTCCCGCCAGCATCACAGTCAGGACAGATACTGTCTGTGCATGGTTTGTACCCCAGGGTTCTGTATGACATATCCCGGTGTGTGTGTGTGTGGAGAGGGGAGGGGGCAATATTGCCTTTTGCAATAACTTCCCACATTATTTTCTCTCACGTTCCAAGCAAGGAATAGTTGAAGTCAGGATGCTTGATGAAGTATACCTTTATTAGGTGATGATACTTTGGTTACTGTGGTACAATACAACTATACTTATGTCAACATGCTTCAGAGTTCATAATCTGTGCCATGTGCTCTGCGGGCCGCCATCGCTAACTAACTTCCGGTCCCGCGAGGTCACGTCTCTACCAACATCTCCCTTTTATCAATTTTTTTTTTAAAAAAAGAACAAACACATCCTTGCAGACAAGTATAGTCCAACGTCAAGTGTTAAAACAGTCTATGCTGAAAGAAAATACTAATTATAATAATAATAATAATATATTTTATTGACAGCAAAAAAGGGGTCATTACTGACCTATGTGTCATACATAAATGGTTCTTTACATATATAGCATGTATATATATATATAATATGTCCACTACTCTACTCTACGACTAAGTCTAAGTCTTGCTATCACTCTCTTTCACTCTCTCTCCCTCTCACACACACATACTCACACTAATTCTCTCTCTTTCTCCAACCCTCTCTCTCCTGGCACACATACCCACTCTTTGTTACAGTGATGATTACATAAATATCATAGTATACACATCTGTTACATAGGCTAGCAATTAGAGTTCCTGTCTCTCTCTAAATGCATTGTATATAAACTTGGCGAGAGCTTTGATGACATCAGTATCAGTATTGTTCATAGCAGAAATGAATTTCTCTACATCATTCAATTCTTGATAGTTTTGATTTTTTTCATTCATAACATTGTCAAACAACTGTCTTGATACACTATGAGAGTCACATCGGATGAGAAAATGTATTTCATCATCTACAAGGCCACTAGAACAATATAGACAAATCCGATCACACACAGGTTTTGGGGGCCGGCAATGCCTTCCTGTTTCTATACCCAGGTTATGAGAGCTGAGTCTAAAACGAGCTAATGCTGTACGGTGGGCTTGGTTAGGGATACAGAATAGGTAACTTTCAAGCCTAAACTCAGTTTTGAATATTTTGTACGTTCTTAGTTTTTTTCCTTCACCAGCTGATGTTATTTCATTCATTGTTTGTTCTATATATTTCCTATTTATCGGTCCAGTTACAGCAGTGATAGCTTTAGGGTCGTCGGAAGTTGTCTGGTTAATCCAGAGTTGAATATAACGCTCACCTAGTGAGTTCAACAAGCATTTAACATTACTGCACCAATTAATCTGACCAGAAACTTCAAGCAAAGTTAGCTTCTTGTAACATTTACGTAGTATGTGTGACTCTGGGAGGTTTACAATTCTTTCCCAGTACCTGAGTGCTTGAATTTCCCATTGCGCTTTTAGAGGTACCCTCCCTGTATCTGCATATACTGCAGCTGTTGTTGTCTGCTTTCTAACACTCAACATTGATTTTAAGTACCTTAGGTGTATGGACTCTAGTTTCTCCACCTTATTTCCCTTAGTCAGGCCCCATACCTCGCAGCCATAGTCAAGGCAGGGTCTTATCTGGCTATCAAATAACTTGAGCGCCATCCTGGGATCTGGTTTTCCAATATGTTGATAGCAACATGAATATGATTGATAGGCAGCTTTTCTACCCTTGTCATAAAGCTGATTGTATGCATCAAAGAAGATGTCTTTATGATTAGTTGTTAGTATAAACCCTAAGTACTTATAATTTTCTACTCTTACTAGCTGCGTGTCACCATACTTGAAGGTGTTAGTAATATCCTTCTTTTTGTGATTAAATATCATGATGTTTGACTTATTTATATTTACTAGTAGATGCCATTTTCTACAATACTGAAACAAATTGTTTAGCTGATTCTGCAGACCCCTAGCTGAGGTGGACATTATAACCAAGTCATCTGCATATAGCAGATAAGCAAGACTCATACCACAAACATCAATTCCAAGATTAGGGTCAAGATGTTCACCAATATCTAAGAGAAAAGCATTGAATAATTTAGGACTAAGTACTCCACCTTGTAACACACCGTATAAACTATCTATGTTCACACTTAATTCAGAGTTGACCCGTACCTTTGAGTGAGACTTCTTGTAAAGATTCATTAGAACTTTAAGTGCTTTCCCTTTTACCTGCCCAGATATCAACTTATAGAATAATGCCTTCCTGTTAATATAATCAAAGGCCTTAGTGAAGTCAATAAAACAACAGAAGAGAGATTTACCTTCAGCCTGCACCATTCTCACAGCAGTATATAGTACAAATACATTATCGGTTGTCCTATCTTTATCTACGAACCCGTTCTGTAGAGGGTCGTTCTGATTAAGCATATCGTTATTGAATTTCAGTCTTTTATTAATAATTATTTCAAAAAGTTTGCATGTACTGTTCATAATAGTAATTTTCCTATAGTTATCAGGATTGCTTGTATCACCTTTCTTATGTAAGGGACTTATTATTCCTTCTGCCCATCTCTCTGGAAATTCAGCAGTGTCCCATATACAGTTAAACATAATTTGGATCACCTCAGCAAAAACCTTCCCTCCTTGTTTTAAGTATTCAGCAGGTATACCATCTGTTCCGGCTGCTTTCTTATTTTTTAGAGATCTTATTGCATCTTCTACCTCTTCTATAGTGATAGGGGAGTCTAGTAGGGATTGTATCAATGCATCTATATCCTCTGAACCATAGCTAAACTCAAAATTATCGACAAATGTTTCTATTTCTTTCATATTATCATAATCAAAATAGTCAATATGTGGAGGAGTCTGCTGTTTCTTGAAGTATTCCACAAACTCCGCTATTTTGATATCACATTGGGTCATTTTACCTTGTATTTGTTTCCACGACTTCCAGAACCTATTACTATTTTCTATCTCCAACATTCTTTCAAACTCAAGACCCTTTCTTCTTTTATCACTTCTTTTACATTTCTGGACTAGTCTATTGTATTCCCTCTTAAGCATGTTATACATTTCTTTATTGAATTCAACCTTGAGGTCATAATTTTTGCCATAGTCATGCACATTCCTCTTTGCTAACTTGCACTCAGCATTAAACCACGGATTTTGAGGGAATTTAGTTGTTTTAGACCTTGAACTTTTTTGGACAGGGATTGCAGAGTCAAGAAGTGTGTAGTATGTATCAATTATTTCCTTACTGTTAAGGGTTGGGTCAGCAGCCAGAAATATTATATGATCTCTAAGTTGGTTACACTCTTTGCCACTGAGATTCTCCTTGTATAATTCTTTTTTCGTCCCATTCCATTTATATGCCATATACTGTTCAGTTTTGTTTTGACTAGTATTAAAGTTAAGATTAGCACCTCTTAGTGTAAAGATCAATGGCTTGTGGTCAGAATCTGGCAATAGATCACCTATTTTCATATGTTTACATATACCAACAGAGCTTGCCTTACATAATAGGTAATCAACCACACTCTGCCCATTTGCAGTGTAACATGTAAAGCCACCTGTGTTATCTACATCTCCTAACCTGCCATTAAGTACTACTAGGTCTGTATCTTTACATAGTTGGATCAGCTCTTTGCCATTACTATTTACAGTTTGATCATCAGACTCTCTTACGGTTGGTAAGGTACCTGTGACTAGTGTAAGTGAGTCTGAACTAAGCTCATTAACAGATGAAGTGCGTGCATTTAAGTCACCACAGAACAGTAAATCAACATCTTTATGCTCCATTTCACCAATCTGCTCACATATAATGTCAAAGAAGTTATTATTTTCAGCTGTATATGTCGATCCTTCTGGTGGTATATATAAAGCACCTACCACCACATCACGTACAAAACCGAAGTATTTAGAGTTAAGATGGATCCATACAGAAAAGTCAGATACAGCTTCGAGTTGTATAGCACCTTCAATTTCTTTAGAGATAAAAACCCCTAAACCACCAGAAGCCCTTCTGGCATTTGGATGTCTCTGCTTGCGGTTAACCTGGAAATATTTGTACCCTGGGATGCATGGTTGGAAATCCTTGTTTTTCCAAATTTCACTAAATATTATGATGTTGTGACTAGATATGATAGACTGAATATGAGGGTAGGTGAGTTTGTCCCCCAGACCATGGATGTTCCAGTATACTATTGTTATATTCTCGAGGGCATCATTGCTAAGGGTACTCCGCAGGGGGTATGCATGCCTCCTGTCCTATTTATTAGGGAAGGCAAGGTGTGCAAGCCGCTCACAGAGGGATTGTTTGGCATGCCAGGTGAGATGGATTTTGTCCTGTAAGGCAAGGTCACTATTGTTAATGAGGCAGCTCTTAGGGTCTTTTGTGAGACGATGTTTAATGTATGCCTCTAGGTGTGCTCGTACTGTGTCCAACTTGAAGTTGTTATATTTTGGAAGGCCAGATATCATGATATGTGCACTGGGGAAGGCTTGTCTAATATTCTCTAGAAGATGATCTATAGAATTGAAAAGCCTAGGTAGGGGTAGATGGGTGTGTACATCAATGTCCAAGGCATGAACAACCACATATTTAGATTTGCTTTTCATGGTGCTGACTGCATCCGCAATGGCATCGATGTTGGCGCCTGGCATGACAACACTCGTTGCAGAGAGCCCTTTGCGTACTAGGAGGCCAGCCATGCCTCTTGCGTTACTATTGCCAATTATTAGGTAGTCTGGCGTTATCTCGTTTCTTACACTGGTGTCTTGATCATCTGATGCCACGTCCCTTGATGCACCCTGACAGACATCTTGTCCTCTAGTGGGACCACTCTTGTTAGTCTGTGGGGATTCCTTTGTTACCATCTTCTGGATGTCCATCCAAAGTTGGCCCATCATATTCTCTCCCCGCCATTCCTCTGGGTGTATGCGGTTAGTATCATCCTCCTCATGCCCTGA
Organism: Acholoe squamosa; assembly: GCA_949317995.1. NCBI lineage: Eukaryota > Metazoa > Annelida > Polychaeta > Phyllodocida > Polynoidae > Acholoe > Acholoe squamosa. The sequence continues at coordinate 83,875,745 of OX439036.1, read as the reverse complement.
ACCCCAGAAGTCATCACATACCGCCTCAACCAGTATTGTGTCCTTGTATCTGGAGAGCATTGCCCTGACCTCAGGGCATTTGTCGACCTTTAGAATGAGCAGCTCACGCATGATTGCCACTTTTCTGCGTTCCCATTCACCATTCTTGGAGATTGTATCTCCATGCCGTTTCATCCAGTATGGACTGGTTGAGTTCATGATACGCTCTGCTTTTTCCTCGTTGTCTGCATGGACGGCTTTAAGATGTTGGTACGCCTGCTCAACACAAAGGTAATCAACTCCCCTGTAGCGAAGAGTTACAGGATAGAAGTTTGACAATGGAGAATGTTTACCCCGGAAGCAGAATACGGGTCTGCGCTTGTGGTTCTGTTTTGTTTTCATGTTGGTGGGTTTGCATGGTGATTTTGATGGTACTGTATGCACTTGAGCTTCTCTGCCTTTTTCATCTTTGGTTTCATTGGTCTGAGTCTTGGTCTTTACATCAGAAGCAGGTTCTGTACTGTTTGTGGCTCTGTCTTTTGACCTTGCCACCTTTTCCCATGCTCCACTGTCCTCTTTTCTTTCTTTGTCAGTGACAGTGTCTACCCCAGTCATAGACACTTTAAGTCGCTCCCACGCATCATTGTCTTCCTTCCTGTCTTGACTGCTTACTAACTCATCTGATTTGACGTCGTAGGGGATTTCCCCTTGTCTGGATATGGTGGCACTGGCTTGACCAGTTACTGTCTGGAAGGTGACAAGGTCTTTATTAGCCTTATTAAGTGCCTGCTCTGTTAGAGTCAGTGAGTCACAAAATCAATCATATGTTTGAACATGGTCTGAACACATGAGTCTCTATGCAAGCATATACCGGTAGTCATCATATCTTGAAGGTCGTGAGATCTCCCTTGTCCTTGTGCGATGAACCGGAGAGGGGCTCGGGTACCACCGCCCACAAGAGAGCCACTAGTGGCCCTGGACTGAGATGCAGCAGTGTTGCTGCTGGGTGGTGCAGGTGACTTTGGCACTTTCTGTGGGGAACAAGTCTCCTTTGGTTGCACCTCCTGCCGGTTGTCAGCTGGTTCTGGTGAAATGTCGGCTCTGGCTGATGGTGTAACTGGAGCCAAGGGTATTCTGGGCTGAGTTGTCTGCCCATGTCTAATGCCAACTGGGGGAGGAGCAGCTGGCCGCACATGAACGCGGTTGCGGCTAGCCAGTCCCCGATCAGTCTGAACAGTGTATGATCTGGGTCTTCTGCAGTCAACTACCTGCCCATAGGCCCATGGTTGACCACGCCTGTTAGGGGCGGGGGGCTTCAGGTAAGCATAGTCTCCAACTGAGAGAGGTGGATGGTTTACAGTATTCCTATCATATAGTGCCTTGGAGGCCACCCTGCGAGTATTGATTTCCTCCTGGACCACCTTACTGTCCGCCACCTGAGAGTCTAACAGCCTGTCTGAAGTTGGAAGAGGAGTGCGTGTCCGACGGGATAGCATACGCTGAGCAGGAGAGTATGAATATCCAGCCTAGGGGGTGTTACGGTGAAGTAACAGGGCGAGTTTGATATTCATCGATTTCTTTAGCAACCCCTTAGCTACCATCACTGCTGCTTCTGCTCGATCATTCTCTTTCGGGTAATAAGGTGATGATGTCGTGTGGGTGAACCTGAACCTGGTCACCATGTCTGCATAGTCTTTACTAATAAATTGAGGGCCATTATCAGTGTGTATTCTTGCTGGGGCCCCAAAAGTGGCTAGGTGAACCTCTGTCTTGTCGACTACTGTAGAGGCAAGGGTGTCTCCCAGCTCGTCTATCTCGATCCAATCTGAGTAATGACACACAGTGACTAGGTAGTCCTTCCCCTCAAATGCACACAAGTCTTGGCTAAGTAGTTCCCAAGGTCTTGTCGGTATAGGCAGTGACAGCATGGGCTCCTTTTGTGATGATGAACCATATACTGCACAGGTCTTGCAGGCATCACACATGTCCTTTATTGCGGCTCTCATTCCTGGCCAGAATAGTACCTCCTTAGCCAAGCTGTAGTTTGATTCAGCTCCAAGGTGATTTGCATGGATCTTGGCTAACATTGCAGCCCTGAGCTGCTGAGGCACTAACACAGTCTCCCCCTTGTATACAGCCTCATTCAGTACAGACAGCTCATCTCTGTATCCCCAAAAAGGCCTGAGATCCTTGGGAACTACAGCACGGTCATCTGGCCAGCCATCGATAATCATGTCTCGTAAAGCATTGAGTAACTAATCAGCGTTAGTCATTTGCACTATCTCCCTCTCAGTCTCTCCAGTCAACCTGGGACTGCGGCTGACGGATTCACACTCCAGTCTGAACACCTCAAATCCTGTTGTGGGTGTATTGACGGGGGTGCGTAAAGCTGCTCTGGATAGGGTGTCTGCTATGAGAAGCGTGGTGCCTTTCCTGTACTCCAATGTAAAACGGTACCACTGCAAAGTCATCAACATCCTTTGCAGTCTGGCGGGTGCTTTGTGTAATGGTTTTGACATGATAGGGACCAAGGGTTTGTGATCAGTGTGCACCATAACATCAGCTTTCCCATAAAGCTATCGGTCGAACTTGTGGAGACCATGGCAAATGGCGAGGCACTCTTTTTCCATTTGAGAATACCTCCTTTCTGTGTCACTGAGCCGGCATGAGCTGAAGGCTACTGGCTGTAGCTCTCTCTTTGTGTTTGGTTGCAGAAGTGCGGCTCCTAAACCTGACTCACTTGCATCAACCTGTAATGTCACTGGTTTATCCAGACTGTAGTAGAGGAGTGTAGGTGCTAATGCAATGAGCTTATTGGCTCTTTGGAATGCTGATTCCTGCACCTTGGACCACATGAAACTGGCACCGTCTTTTGTCAGCATACGTAAGGGCTGTAGAGTCAAGCTCAGATTGTCACAAAACTGTGATAGGTATGTGGCCATGCCTATAAACCGCATCAAACCAGCCTTGTCTGTCGGGGTTGCCATTGCCGTGATTGCCGACACTTTCTCAGGGTCTGGCTGCAAGCCACTATCAGTGATAATGTTCCCCATGAACTTGAGCTCCCAAAGGGCAAACTTGAACTTATCTGGATTGAGTTTGATGTCTTTAGCCACACAACGTTCCATCAATGCCACCAATCTTCTGTCATGACTGGTCTTTGCTGTTGTGTAGTCCTCACCCTCACCATAAACAAGGATATCATCAGCAATGCAAATTATTCCTTCAAGGTTCTAAAGGGCATCCAAGAGTCTCTTTTGGAACTCCTCTGGCGCACATGATATACCAAAAGGTAGTCGAAGCCAGCGATATCGACCATATGATGTGTAGGAATCCCTCCCGAACATCAAGGAGAGAGAAACACTTGGCATTACCCAGCTTGTGTAAATGTTCCTTCAATGTGGGGATTTGGAAAAGAGGACTTCTAAAATGTCATGTCAAAGCTGACAACACAAAAAAGACACTTAGTGATGTTGTTGCGGAAGCCAAGGTGTTAGAAGTTGCAAAGCGGGCTAATCAGCTTATTGGCAAAGCCACCAGAGGCACAGACGAGGCTGTGAATTGGACGGAAAAAGGGAAGGCTCAAAAAGATATGAAGCTGAAACGTGAGAACGGTACCTGCCACTGGTGCGGTGACAGACGTAGAACACACCCTTGGTCGAAGTGTCCAGCCAATGGAAAGAAGTGTGGCAAGTGTGGTGGCAACGATCACTTCTCCCGTGTTTGTCTTGAACCTCAAGGAGACAGTCACCGCCAACAGACCCAGAGCCGCAGTGTGGGTCATTCCAGGAAAAATCAGCGGGGTAGAGGGGTCAACCATGGGCCTCAGAATAAGTTACCGCCTGACGACAGAAGAAGTCAACATAGCATCCATGCGGTCAACACTGATGAAGACCTAGCTCATGTACCCCAAGACCCTTACTCACAGGTAGACTATGACGAGCAGTGTTACTCCCTGAAAGACACAGCTGTCTTTCAAGCTGGTGCAAGGAAAGGGCGAAAGTACTTTGCACAGCTTCTTCTGTCGGATAAGGGTGACAGGTTCAACAGAATGAAGATACAAATAGACTCAGCAGCTGGAATCAACACAATGCCAGAACGCCTGGCCAAGAGTGTGTTTCCGTCTATCAAGATAACCCGTTCACCATACCAGCTCTTCCCGTACAAAAACACTGCTCCAGTAAAGCCCATTGGTCAGATCACCCTCTTATGTGACAGGGGGGATCGTCATCATGACTTGGTATTCCAGGTGCTAGCAGACAGTGACATTGGTGAGAAGCCTGCACTTCTCTCAGGAGAAGACAGTGAGAATCTGGGTTTTATCAAGATTATGGCGGCCGAGGTCCTGTGTCTATCTCCGGATGTGGTTTCTGCAACAGCTCTGGACCAAGCTAAACCCTCACCAAAGACTATTCAGACATTGGGGATCATGGCAAAGATGGATGAGCCCACTCCCTGGTGTTCAAACGCATTCATCAGAGAAACCCCGAAGAAATTCCGCGTCTGTATTGACCCAAGTCAGACCGTCAACAAGGCATTGATAAGACCTCTGCCCGAATGTCACTGTTTTGTAAACCAAAAATAAACTTGTCATGGCTCATCTCATCAGTTAAAGTACCATAGTCACACCGGCTGCACTCATGCGTACATGGGTCTCCAAGTCTTGCACCGACTCATGGGCGCCCTGTGTGGCCATCCAGAAGGTGAATCTGTCTGTCAGCAGCGAGGATGTGGCCGAGCCTGTGTAATGAGTTCTGAGTCTCTCCAACCACACCCACGGCTTGCTTTTGTCCCCGGCTGAAATTTGGGGCTCTATGCTGTACCGAATAACCTGCAGTGCCTCATCGGGCATAGATGAATGTAATGCAGCAATTTCCCTCAGTGGCTTAGCATAGTACTCAGCCTGATGAGTTTCGGGAGTCTTGGACAGGTCTCTATATTCGGACTCGATGCAGTAGTCGTTGAATCTCATTTCAAAATTTTTGAAGTTTTCTGGGATGTTCCCTGTTAGATTTAGTTCTGGCTTCTTGGGTCTAGACATGTTTGAAATTCAAGTCACCACCACCACATTAAGAATGAGAATGTTTGTTGTTGCACCACCTTGTGATTTTGCTTTTGGGTTCCTGACAGCTCCACTTCTGACACCAAGTTGAAGTCAGGATGCTTGATGAAGTATACTTTTATTAGGTGATGATACTTTGGTTACTGTGGTACAATATAACTATACTTATGTCAACATGCTTCAGAGTTCATAATCTGTGCCATGTGCTCTGCGGGCCGCCATCGCTAACTAACTTCCGGTCCCGCGAGGTCACGTCTCTACCAACAGAATGGCAACTATTTCAGTCACATTGTCTGACAAGCCCGCCTGACAAGAGACGTTCAATACTTTCAGACATGTGACATGTGAAAATTGCCCAAATGTGACTTGACAATTGCCAAAATTGTCAGCCGAAATATGTCTGTCATAGAGCATACTGATATTACCATGAAGGTAACATCAAAATAACCTGTCTCAAACGTAGTGGGATAGACATGGGCTGAGGCTGCGTCTGTGTTATCGGTGTTATCCGGCTGCAAGGGATGAGGCAGAGCGGGAAGACAGAGCGCGGTGCACATGCAGGAAGAAGGTAAAGGGTTGAGAAGTGGTGGCGACATCTCTTGACATATAGCAAGACTACAACATTTTCGTCGTCTGTGGCAAAGAGCGTACAACCTAACCGGCCCCTCCTTCGTTTTGCTTATGACTCCCTTGTCAACTGGGCTACGTACAACCATGTATCAACTTGTTTGATGTGATTTGAAATGTAGGCCTAGTGCTGATAATTCGCGGCGTAGCGACAGTGAAGACTGAAGTACATGTACCGGGTAGCAACAAATAAGGGTTTTTCATGTGACGTCAGTTTGGGGTGCATGATGGTGTTGGAGATCTGCCATTAATCACGCTGCCATAGAGCATATACTGTGGCAATATGCCACCCTGTATAAAATCTTAATCTTCTCTGAATCCTGGAGCTTAATCAAAAATTTCTTTTCACCACTAATAGTAGAGATAGAGGGAAGTATGCAAAACTAAAAATGATTTATGTCCGATTTACATAAATGTTGAATATAGTATGTGCAAGAGGAAGAATGTGCCATGTGGGATCAGCAGGGTGAGTGTGTGGCTTGCCCACTCAAAGTACTGTAGCAACGTACTACCCTGTATAAAACCCTGATTTTCTCTGAATTATGTAGCTCAATCAAAAAATCCTTTTCACCACTAATAGTAGAGATGCAGGGGATTGTGCAGAACTAAGAATTATTGATGTCTAAATTACATTAAGGTTGAAAATATTATGTTGAAGTGGGAGGATGGCCTGCGCAAGATGTGACAGTGAGTGGCTAGCTCTACTGGGGCAATCTACTATCCTTTAGAAAATCCTGATTTTCTCCCAATTATTTTGCTTCATCAAAGAAGTCCTTTTCACCAGTAACAGTAGAGATGTAGGGATGTATGCAAAACTAAGAATTATTAATGTCTAATTTATATAAATGTTCAAAATCTAATGTAGAAGTGGGAGTATGTCTGCTTCCCCTTAGACTTCAGTGAGTGTGCTAGTTATATTGTTTACACCTGAGATCTCCACCAGGGCCGCTGAGGGTGTGAATACACATTCACTGAAAAAGGACTATTTATAAGCCAGTCTACCCCAAATTGGCCCTATCTTTTTAGTGATGACAGTTTTCAGATCTCAACATCTTGGCATTATAATAATGCTAAGTAGTAGATCCCTTCTAGCATCAGTATTAGGATAAAATAAAACATAGGAATACCATCAACAGAGGTGCGTACTAAATTACCCAGGGTCTAAATCAAGTCTACCACAAATCAAAATAAAAGCACGTGGCTAACTTCTTAAATATTCAGCGCATGCGCAGTGACCTACTTCCGCTGTCTCAATCTGACACATGTCTACTTTGTAAACAGAGTTATTTTCTCACTTTTATCGCACTAGGGATGATTTCAAGGTCACAATGATAACACTGCTTTATCATCTTCAAACACTAAAATGGGTTTTACCCACCGTGTTTATGCTGGGCTCCTCACCAGCCTACTTTATCCTATGGAGTGGATTTCGCGCTTTGACAGCTCTGATGCCCTTTCGAGTGTACAGAGCCGGCGACGATGTCGCCTACAGCATGTACCAGAGACTTGTACTATTCTTTTATGAAAACTACAATGGCCTAGAGGTAAGGTCACCCAAAGCCTCAAGTTCAATGTGTATTCCTTTACACGATCGATGGTGTCATGATTTTGTGATGAAATGGTCAATGGACTGTATTTCTTTACATGTAAAAACTCTAAAGTTACAAAGCCTTCAAAAGTTAAAAGGGGAGGGACACCCTGGCAGGTAGACAACGTTTGGTCTGTGTATTGACTATTGTTTTACCGGTACACAAAGTATCAGAGCTGGATACTCAGGCTACCTGGACCTTCGCTCCACAAAATTATACAGTCATTTCTCATCAAGCGAAGTTCAGAACCAGTCATTCATTAGTTGGATCCGATCCTTTTGACCCTGTCTTTTGAAATCTTACACGATTCATCTTACACACTCACACAGGTACCGGTATTTAAAGGTTTAATAAACCCTTGGCAACTTCAGCACTGGGCCTTGGGCCTAACAGCATTTCGGCCCTTGAGTCTTGACACTTTGAATCATTTCAATCAAACCCTTGGTATCTCATGATTAGGTATCTGATTAGTGAGCGACCCACTGGAGCCTTTCCTGTGGTAAGGGAGTGTTCATTTTTTAACAACAGGGGGGAGTTAGTGAGTTTGGGGGGATGGCATAGAATATTTGGACCCCTGCTGGGGGGTGGCGAAAAAATATTTTGAACCTTCTTGAGGGGGTGGCGTAAAATTTTTAGATCCTTCTCGATCACATGTGAATTGTCGCGACTTGCTGCGAAAACCAGCATTTGATAAAGTGGTGTCATGTGGCTAAAGTGAAGCATAACACCCCCTTTTCAATTGCATGCATTGCAATAGATGATAATCACCCTGTGAAGTGATCTATTTAAGTCGGAAAAGATTTTGGTACCTCTCGAGGGGGTGGCGGAAAAAAATTTGTTGTTAAAAAATGAACACTCCCTAATTTGAACTGAGTGTACCATGCATCCTCAAAAGCAAAAACATGTCCCAATCCAATTGAGCACTGCTTCATCAACATTCTCATGGGGAACCTGCACCCCTACTTTGGTTCCTGCAGGTTCCCTATTTTTCAAGGGATATATTTTTGGGTACCAGCCACTGGATTTGTCAAACCCTCGTGGTACATGTTCTATGGTATGTCGAAGATGGTATTGATTAACTGCACGAATTTACCCCACATATACAATAATACAGACTGTGCATGCCATATGTCTCTGTGTGCTATGATATAATAATTCATATTCTTTGTTACAACAGATCATATTTTATGGGGACAAAGAAGCCTTTTTCAAGAAGAAGGAAAATGTAGTTTTGATTTGTAACCATCAATCAACAGGTAAGTATCATATTTATTATGAATACCCGGTATGTATCACATACACTGTAGACCTCTACGTTCTACTTTTTCTGTAAACCACTATAGCTCCTCTGCTATGCTCAGTTCAGTTCAACACACAAATAATTTTATCGGGCATATAATGACGCTTGATTAAATTCTCACCCAAAAGGTCATAGCTATGCTTCACTATCCTCATATCAAACAGAGGCCCAATCAGGGGTGTAGGTGTGTTCCCAAAATTTACGATGACGTCGTGGAATTGATTCACTTTTCAGTTGACTGGATTATTGCTGACATGCTGGCTATCAGACAAGGGAGTTTAGGCCATATTCGGTACATCCTAAAAGATGGCCTACGATATTTCCCTCTCTATGGATTCTACTTCAGACAGGTAAGGAAGTAGCTAGGGATGTTTTTTTTTTTTTATTTCATTAACTCTTTCTAGTGGAATACATTTACATACCGGTATTACCGGTATTCTTGATTTATTCCATCTTTTGTTACAGCATAGCTGCATATATGTCAAGCGTAGTGGAAAATTCCAACATGACCAGGCTGCAAACCAACTGCAAGACTTTATTAGGAACAAAATACCGGTAAGAGAATTCAGTATTAAAATGGGATTCAAAGGTTCACAATCTCCTTTTACCTGCCGGTATATATGTAAAGACACAATCTGGATAATAATTAAGACTTAAGCATAGAATTTACGTAGAACACTTTTACTATCGAATGGTAAAAACAATATGGTATTAGCGACCGCATATCTGGCTATTCAGGTTTCCCATAATACACTCTGTTCGTGGAGGTTTCCTGTTAATTAGCATAATTAGGTCAGTCACATGACCTGTTCTAGCCAATGGCATTGGTCATGTCAGGGTTCTCCACACATAGGAAGTACACGGGCGGGATTCCGTGTGCTTTCCACTGCCGCCCTTGTACTGGTCCTGGAAATGGCCGCCTGTGTGCTTTTGTGCTCACTGTGAGCTTTTGATGATTTTTTGAATTTTGTAAATCGGTCTATTAGAACAGAAGTTAGGCCCAAAAGAAGTTTTCTTCCCTCAAAACTTCAACCAACCATCGTTTTTGGGGACTGTTATCATCTAAATTTTCGAAAATTGTCTATGTGGTTTGCCATCGCGCATTAGTGTTCAAAAAGTACCTGTGTGCTTTTTCATCCTGTGGAGAACCCTGCATGTGACTGACCTACTTATGCTAATTAACAGGAAACCTCCACGAACAGAGTGTATTATGGGAAACCTCAATAGCCTGAAATTTAGTATTGATATTATGGGATTTAGCATACAGCATATATCAAGATCAAGGACAATATATAATTTCAAATACAAGGTACAATATGAGAGGATCTTAATATAGAAACAAATTCAGTCACAATTTTGCTGCAACTGTGCAGACTATCAACCTATAGGACTCAGTATGGAGGGCTAGTGGAGCCGCCATATTGAATTTCGCTGGTTGAGGTAAATCCCACTGATAAGACATACCATGATGGGTACCTTGTCCCTGGTTAACACCCACTTCCAGGGAAAAACTGGTCCCACCTTATCAGTTCTTATCAGTATGTGTCGCCAGAACCAGCTCCAGACCAGCTAATCGCCAATACCCGCGATGTATATACAGATGAGGCGAGGTAAAGAAAAGAAAAAAGGGAAGGGGGTATTTCATTGGGGAGGGGGGGGGGGGCAAAGTTGGCTTAAAAACCAGAGCTTTAATATTGCTGAACAGCCAGAGCTTTTGGGTGGAATAAGGGGGGGAGGTGTCTATCTTGTAAGGGTTAAGCCAATATCACCTTAGACTAAAATTCAGCCAGAAAGAATTGCTTTTCTACGTCCCACTAAGTATGTTCCCAGCCTTAAAAATTTATCTTAGAGGGGGCTTCTTGGAGTTTCAGCGGAAGGGAATTCCAAAGTTTCCTTCTCTAGTGCAGCTTATGGGATCTGCAAGGATTAGGAGTGTGCCCTATGGGCGAGGATTTTTTTCACTATAGGAAAGCGCTTAAGTGCCAAAAATCAAGCTGCGTCTTATAACATTTACTTCAACTCAGGCATGCCTTATTCCTGAGATATTATAGTATTTATCAAGTCGTTGTAATAAATTGTGTATTTTGTGAAATATTGGAGCGTAATAGTAGCCTTATACCCCACGTATATTAAAGACACATCCAGGGAACACACCCCACGAATTAGACACACCCTGAGTTCAGGAACATCCCGTAAGGCGCACCTTGGGCTTAATTTTCAATTTTTGCTGGTTTTGTAAGGCACATCAAGGGCACATCCTCGCATATAAGCCGCGCCTTATGTGCGAGGTATTGCAGTAGGCTGCTTTCATTTTGAGATGCAAGTCTTGATCATGATCATGATCGGACAAGGATACATACATTCGCTGAAATGTTGCCATAATTGTAAATATATTGCAAATAAGATAAGGTCAAGTTCAGTTCTCGCAGTTGTACCCATAGTACATACTGTAATGAACATGGATAGTTCATTGTCGGCGGCTTGGTGGTAGCCACGGGATCGGGATGATAGTTGCATGTTCAGGCCACCAGGGGGGAGCACGGATGGTGACGTCAGTGTCACGTGACATCACATCAGGGTCTCCAGACTATAAAATAGCAGGTCCGGTGGTTTAGAGTCAGATGTAATCAGAGACTCATTGGTGGCTGACACGTAGCTGGTTTCCAGTGTCCGGTGGCTGGCAGCAAGTGTGGCTAAGGAGGGCGGGCATCTCAATTATTAGCTATCTAAGCGAGTATTCAGCACAAGTGATGTGAGTTGAAGACAATAAGGCCAGAAAAGTAATAAACACAAGAATTCGTCAGTTATCAACCTTTATTCTGTCGTTCTACTGATTCCTGGTTATTACAATACTTATAATTCCATTAAAATGTGTATATGATTTCCTCTAGTTTTGGATGGTCATCTTCCCAGAAGGCACAAGACTGAATGAAAGGACACTCGAAAGAAGCAAAAAATATGCCGCAGAGAATGGTAAAATTTCCATTTTGTATCTTGTACTCAGAAACCAAATAACTATCGAAAATGTCTCAATTGTCTCTTCATTCAAATTTCTCTTGAGGTTTATTTGAGAAGCGGTTATACACCATTTACGATCCATTTCCCATTGTAGGCCTTGCTGAGCTCGACAACGTCCTGGTCCCACGTCATAAGGCTGTTCAAATGACTCTAGAGTGTCTCCGTGACGTGACAGACGCTGTATATGACGTAACTGTGGGTTACTCAGACACCATTAATCAACAGACACATGAACGGATCGACGCACCCAGCCTTACTGGTAGGTCATCAATAAACTCAGATAAATACCATTGTAAATATCATTACATGATTTATCATTCATTAGTTTTGCCATATTCGCCAATGATATCATGCGATATTATGCTACAGTATCTAAGATATCATAAGCTATTTAGGGTTAGAACAAAAATGGAGATCAAGCAATGTGAGAGCAAACCACCCCAGTACATCCCAAACGGCCCAAGACTAGTACATGTTAGTTCTTCTCTAGCACACACATGTCGCTAGTGAGCTTTCGAGGAGAATTTTGTGTCCAACTCTACCTTGAAACATACCCTCAAGGTGGCAGCACCTTTCGATGGAATCGCCCCTTCCCGTAACATGTGCACCACGCTCTTCCTAAGACTCTTGCTCTTCCTTGTGATGTAACACTTACAACGTTCCTGCCCTTTTCACTGGATAACAACACTGATGTGTGCCAACCTTAACAGGGCTGGGCAACTGTCGCCATGTCGCCACAAGGTGGCGACAATGGCCTTGAAATTGGCTGTGAGAATCATCTCCTGATTCTGGCCTTACCATCAGTGATATACATGTAATTTTTCAAATATACCAGTACCTTTTAGTATTAGAACCAAAGTTATGAAATTATTCCCAGAAGTCATCAGAATGCATGTTTGGACATTGGAATTCAAGAAAATGTTCTCCTCCCTAATACTCGATTTACTCTTCTCCCCAGCTAACACTAATCTATATTCCTGGTTCTTGCACCCTTTCACTTCTATCACCCTTCTATCACCCTCCAGTAAACGGAAAATTCCAGTTCCGACACCTATTTGGGGTAAATGAGAATACAAAGCCTGCCTGCTTCTGTGTAGCGCAGGAATGGTGCAGCATGGCGCCGTTGCCATAGTTACGTCATAGCGTTATGCACGTCCCAGCCTAACCGGAATCGCCAGCCTATCTGCCAGCCTATCTTCCCGTAGGTCCCTATTCTATCATTTGTATCTGTTCATATTAACAATAATAGCACTGCAAAAAAGACATCTATAAACTAAGACAGGTTTGGACCTTTTTTTCTGTTATCTCCTGTAGAATTCCTGCAAACCTCTGGGCGGCAGCTGCATCTCCACCTGAGTCGGGTGCCCATATCTGATATACCAGAGGGCGATGATAACATCCGTAACTGGCTCTACGACCGCTTCCAGAAGAAGGACAAGTGAGTGAATGCTTTACCTAAATAGTCTCATAAGGGAATGTGAGAGGAGTGGATAAGTTTTTCATTTTTAGGCTTTCTTACAAGTGGAAAGTTATTTTGTCTACCGCCATACTTCATCATCTGCATGTCAGGTTATTCATTCATATAGCTGGCCTCAAGGTATGACCGTGAAATAGTTCATTGAGTTTATATCTTTCTGAACATCCCCTCACACCAAAGTTATCGACAGCTGATATTCATGTCAAAGCAGCGATCTACTATTGTTGGTATACCTATGTCTGACACGCAGTAGATATATCCTCTGACATAAACCCCTTTTGGAATAGTTCCTATACAATGCAAATAGAGTCTGATGACAGTTCTCTATGTAAGTGTCTCGTGCCACACAAGAGGATATATATCAATAGGCTTTTTACTAGGAGGATCAATGCTGTTCTATTGTGTGTCAATGCTATTCTATTGTGTACTCATGATGCTTTTTGTAGACCTGGCATACAATATACAGGCCATACATGTACGCACACAGCGAGCATTATACAAATGCCAAACATGAATTCATCTACCTCTCAACATTGTATTCGAAACAGTCACTTTAGACATGCATGTATCTGGTATTCAATGGGATGTCTATCAATTGATCCATTCTAACCCCGTATTAGAGAATTTAGATGTTGGAAGTTAAAAAAAAACTGATGCTTCTTTGAAAGACTGTGGTTAAGGCCCACCTAGCAGTTTCCACCAGTTTCATTCCCTCTCCTCTAAGACATTATATTGCTTCTAATACTATTGCACTATTGTTATTACAAGGCCCCCCCCTCCCATCATACCCCAATTTACTGTGCTGTTTGTTTTTCTTGGTTTGTACTTTGAGCCAGTACACAGCAATGCATTCTTAGACGTGTGTATGGAGCACTGTGCCTCACACGCAACCTACACATCATACTAAACATAATCGGGTTTTCGTGAAACCTCAAGTTTGCTACCTCCCTACGTTTTTGCTATTGATAAGGATCATAGGGCACTGTTCGAAAAATCTCATATCCCTTTTGTGAAACCTTTATACTTAGCTAAACGCCTCATCTGCCCTATATCCATCCTCTTGGCGTCCTTGTCCTCACCCAGCCCCTTTCTCTGTCCCAGTCCTGTATCTACTTGGCCATTGTGTAGCATTGGCCCAGGCAGTGTTGCCGAAAACTTTTTCTCAACGCAGGCCAATGTGGCCGGCGTCCTAGCATCTTACGCAGGCCATTTTCCTATCACGCAGGCCATATGAATATTGACATGGTAAGGCACTGGTATAAACAGTATCATAAATGATTATACATATAAAAAAAGCTGTATCTTTGCTTCTAATTGACCGATTTGAAAAATTCTTTGGCCATTAGAAAGCTCAGATCGTCCCAAGGCCATTTACATTCTACGCCGGCAAAACCAGGCGTGCCGGCGTCTTTTCGGCAACACTGCCCATGTATACCTGCCAATTATATTATGTTGCGAGCATTGTGTCTACCTGCCTGATATGCTGCCTGTGTGGTGTCTACCTGCCCCTTATGCTGCCAGCGCTGTCTATCTGACCCTTGTGCTGCTAGCCTTCTCATGCTTATGGCTACCTGTCGCTTGTGCTGTCTGGCGTGTATCTACATGCCCCTTATGCTGCCAACATTCATTGTGTCCACCTTCCCCTCCTGCCGCCAGCCTTTTGTCTACCTGTCCCACATGCCGCTATCATTCAAGCCCTCTGCTTCAGCATAATGTCACCAAGGCTCGATCATCCAGCCCCTATAGGGCCCGGGGGGCACTCACTATGTGTCAGAGACACGGGTGTGCAGCTGGCAAGGCCACTTTTTGGCCAAAATCCCTCTCACCAAGGGTCTGACCTTTGCCAAAATCCCTCTCACCAAGGTTCAGTTTTTGTCAAAATCCCTCTCACCAAGGGTCACTTTCTCCAAATCTCGCGCGACAAAATTTTTGTCAATTTCAGGAAATTTCACCAAAAAAATCTGCCATCAATGGATATTTTTGGCAAAAATCTTTTGCAGGAAGGGTCACTTTTGGTAAAAGTCCCTCTCAGCAAGGGTCACTTTTGGTGAAAATCCCTCTCACCAAGGGTAAGGGTAGTCACAGGTCCAGCCGCACACCCGTGTCAGTAGAAAATTAAGTGCCCCCCCCCCCCCCCGGGCTATAGGGCTTAGTGTTGAGGTCTAGTGGGGCCGTCATTGCTTGATCTTGGACCTAGCGAGATTAGCACTGATAACAGCATGCATGGTGGGTACCAGGTGTTACATAATGTACCCAAAAAATTCTGCAGTGAATGAAGGGAGTCATTTCATTGGTTGAAAATGTATCCCAGCTCAGCCCTATAGTGGGACTGGACCATTCCTTATTAAATCACCGCAATACCTCCTTGGACCATTTTCTCATAAGGTAGTGACCTCAATGATTGGTGCATTCCCTCATGTGCTAATGGATAGTTATTAATGGAGTTTGTTCCCCCTGTGACTGTACCTGAGACAACTTCATCACTAGAGCCAGCAGGCTCCCTGCAACTACAAAACCTGAGCTGGGGCTGGGATTGAACTCATGACCCCTGCATCTGAAAACCTTTGCTCTCCTGACTGAGCCAGGCAAGTCCCCTGATGTGCTTCCCCTCCCCCCCCCCCCCACCCATACCTTGTGCATATTGGGCCCCAATTGAGGACTGTTATATTTTGGCATTAATATCATACCCTAATTGGGACGTTAAACCAAACACTCAGTCGATCAGTTAATTAATCAATCAACCAGTTATCATACCTTGCCACTTCCCTGCCTGGTACCAACCTTCTATCACACTTCCCCTTCTAACACAGGCTCGGTAACATCATGTCCATTCTTATGCTTTTCTGTTCTATGTTTCACAACTTTTTGTCTATGCTCCTCACATCTTCTCCCCGGTGCCTGGCTTTTTTCTCCTGTCCTAACATTTCCTCGTTTCATCGCAACTCCATTACCAATCACTTTCATCGTTCACCATATCTTGTACTCTTCCCCCACCCCACCCCTTGTGTACTACTTTAAGTGAATTCTCCTTACAGATACAATAGATATGTAGCCTTCTCATCTTCCTAGTTCTTCTTCCACCCTTGCACAGACAGGCCACCTCCGGCTCTGACCACCCCAACCCCCCCCCCCCACCCTGTTGTTTCATCTCCATACCCCCACTCTATGTTATGAGGCAAATCATGCCCGACCTCCCCTGGCGATAGGTTGCTGATGAGGATATGGTGTTCCCCTGACGGCAGTTGACAGGTGGGAGGGTGTAGGACAAGATGGATCCTGACGGCCGTGTCCTGGGGGAGGGGTGGGGTCGGGTGTCTGACAAGGGGCCGGTGTCTATAGGGGGTGCACAGGTGTCACTAAGACAGATGAACAGTGTCCTGGACAAGGTATACCCCCCACCACTCATCGCCTTGGCGACCAATAAAGAATAACATGATATAATAAGACCAATGTGTTTTATCGCATGTTAATAAAATTGTGCATATGGCCTTGTAATTCCGCATATTTCCACACTAAATACCAACATCAGTATTTCGATAATCAGTCATAGTCCGATAGAAGATGACAGTAACTGTAGCTCGATGCCTACAGTAGACATACTATACCTGTGCATGCTCCTTTTGTCACACTTAGATCAGTAGAAGAGTCTCAGGTTCCCACCCTGAGTGACGGTAAAGGGGAAGGTGGGGGAACTGAGGGGAGGGACAGGGGTGCTCGTCTCTTCCGCTTCGTCTGGGCCCAAGGTTATTGAACGCCCTCCATGTATGTTGTAATGCATTGGCCATGTCTTTCATGTCCTGATCATGCGGAATGAGGCTTCACTGTAAGGAGAAGTTTCTTCAAGAGAATACCTATTATAGAGAACCTCTTATGTAGAACTTGTCCAGTCCTATGGTAGCATGCGATATCAACCCCATGGGTACAGGGAATGATGAAAAGCGCTGGCGTCTAAAGAAGGTAGCTTAACAGGGTCCTAAATAATCGGTTCGGAATAATTGTTTCTTGTTATGTTCTTATATTACGTTTTACATTTTTTTTTTTAAATTGTTTATTGCAACTGCACCAAGTGACATTATGTTACAATATAAATCAAGGAATAAACCATCGTATTACAAGTGTAATGCGTATGAACTGATGTACAGTACTGAGAATAAGAATGCAGAACAACAGATACAACCAGTGTAATAGATATATGTACATTACAGAGACTTCACAACAAGTAGGTACATAGACATTCACAGGGACAGACATTCCTCAACAGTCAGGGTCTAGGTGGCTGCTGAGAGGAGTTACGGTAAATACTAGAAAAAGGAGGTGGGGTATAGACCTATTTGGATCCTCATGGCAGTCTGAGGTTTTTGCTCTAACATAGAATTGCTTCTTTTTACCATGCATGATGGTACCAAGCTCCTTCTTCACTGCTCTCTTAAAGGTTTCTTTGTCCTTTGACATTTGAGTCCCAACATCTAGGTCATCCCATAACTTGGTGCCTCTGTACATAGGGGATTTCTTATTCATTTGGGTTCTATGTCTACGTGGGGGAAATGTGAATTTCCGGCTGGCACGAGTGAGTCTCGGCCTGACAAAGGGGCTGACTTTCTTGGACTTCCTGTACATGATACTACACAGCAGTTCTTTTCTCCTGTCAACAAGCATGGGGACCTCAGTTCTCATAGAATCTCATCAGTGCTAGCATCTTGAATTCTGACCTTAAGACATATTCTGAGTGCTTGGTTCTGAAGGGTCTGAAGCTGCTTGGTAGCATCACGCCTAGTAGAATCAGAGAGGAAGCAAAAATAATCAAAATGAGGGAGAATGGTTTGCTTGAAAATGGAAACAGCAGCCAGTTCAGTAAGCATATAGCTAAGTAGTCTCAGCTATATATTTGTCAAAGCATAGCTCAGCATCCAGAGTGACCCCTAGATACTTGTAATGGTCTGTCTACTTGTTTAAGGGCGGTGCCATTAACTGTGATGTTAAGGGGAGGGAGATTTTTAAGGCCATTTTTTGGGGCAAACCACATAACTTGGGTTTTCTGCTCTTTTATCGTCATGCTATTGTGGAGGCACCAGTCCTCAACTGCACCGAGATCTACCTATAGATTTCTGTGCGCCATTCTAGGATTTGCATCAGTACTCACAAGTATAATGTCGTCTGCGTTTGAACCTTAGAAAATCTTACACAACCTGGTAAATCATTAATAAACAGAATAAACAGTAGGGGGCCCAAAACTTATATCAAGGGTGGTAGAGACCTTGAAACCAACCTTTGTACTCTGTATTCTGTGGGAGAGATAGCTCTCAAGCCATAAAAGAAACTTATATGGGAGACCAATATTGGAGAGTTTCTTCAGGAGTAACCCGTGGTGTATTGAATCAAATGCTTTTTTCATGTCCACATAGACCACAGCTGTTGGTTTGCCAAGGTCCCTATTGACAAAAAGGTCCTCAACCAGATCAAAGACTGCCCCACCGGTACTCGAGTTTCTCCTAAATCCATATTGTCTTTTCAATAAAATGCCTGTCTTCAAGGAAATTGTAGAGGAACTCATGTGCAATCTTTTCCTTAATCTTACCAATTACAGGTAGTATACTAATTGGCCTGAGGTTGGTAACCTTAGAGGCATCACCCTGCTTAGGGATGGGTGTAACCACTGCTTCAGCCCGGGAATTAGGGAAGACACTAGTATCAAATGAGGTTTGGAAAAGGTGGGCAATCTGGTCTGGTATGCACATTAGAGCATCTTTAAGCACCCTGGAGCTGATATGCTGAAGTCCAGAAGGTTTATACACACTTATGTTGGAAATAAGTTTTTTGACATCACTCAAATTGACCTTTAGATCATCAAGTATCTCATCGTAATTACCCAAAGTGGGACGGATGTAGCAGGTTTGAGAGATATCTAGACCATCAGTTACTTTTTTATCAAATATTTTTTCCCAACTGTGGCAAAAAAATCATTTATGTAACCGGCTGTTTTTTTCTGATTCAATCAGTAAGTCTGTGTCAGAGTCTCTGAGTACAATGTGCGGTACAGTGTCTCTGGGGTTCGGTATGTGATTAATGGCACGCCAAAAGTTCACAGGGTCTTTAGCATGTTCCACCAGTTTACCAGTAACAAGGTCAGCCTTAGCTACTTTAATGGCAATGTTCAGGGTGTCTCTGAGGTCACATGATTCCCTAAAATATCTAGGGTCACCAGTGGCATCAAATTGGCCATGGGTAGCTTTTTTGTCCCGAATAAGCTCAAGGATGTGTACAGAAAACCATTCTTTCCCGTGGTCCTTAAAGGTCATGGTCCTGACGGGGCATGTTGTGTCTAGATAGCTCTGAGAAAATAAAGCTCCATTTCTCTGAAGGTTCCCTTAGATTATAGAAGGTGCTCCAGTCAAGGTCAATAAGTACATCCTCAAGATCATTCTTACAATAGTTCCGGTAGGACATGCCAGAAGTTGTTACCAGTGTGTATGTGCCTTTTAACTTTTTACGGATACAATAAACAGGAAGATGATCGCTAACAAGCTAATTGAAAACACCAGACGCGGCTACAAAAGCACAATAGTGAGTAGGGAGTTTTCCAAGGTGTCTAGAGATCTTTGCAATCAGCAAGTCGCTGGGGTACCATCCATTAAGATGATTATAACATTGGGGATAGTCTAATCTCGGCGTTATGTTTGATATGCAGAAGAAGGCAGATAATAACAATGTTACCTCTCCTTGTGTTATCTGGTACAAAGGCCACCGTGATACAGCATATTGCTTTGCTAAATACAACAGCCACTCAAACAGAGATAAAGGAATTATTTTGGAGCTCTCTAGTTTCCTTCTTGTCACGACCAAGACTGGGCCTGGAAATAAGCGTCCTTTTACATACTACTCACTTCATACTTGACTCTTTGGCGCGCTGGGCGGGGGGAAGTGTTTGACGTTTAAATGACTCGCTCACTTCAGGTCTCTGATAGAGTTAAATCTTATCTTTTAAATATCATATAGTAGTATTTTTCCGTGATAGGAGCATGGTGCGGAGATAAGAAGGCATTGAATACTGTACCATGGAAATAACGGCAATTGAAACATGGGAAATATTTCATGCCCCGAGCTGCAGTGTCACAATCATTCAGATTGTAAACCAGGTAGCATTTTCATAATTCTATCAGAACATGACGAACCACTTTTAAAAAAGTGCTCATGGAAAAAGGTGCCCAATCACAAGGCCGTAAATACATAATACTAGCCATTAAGTTGCAGGTTTTTTTTTCAGTTGGTTCAAGTGGTGTGTTTTTGCCAATGCCTTGTCGAACGCAGCAGCTTTTCCATATAAGGGTGCCATTTTCTTCTGGCAAGACTAAATCAACTAGAATTACATGGCCATTCATGTCGACAGACAGGTCTTGTTAGGGGAGTGTCAGTGCCTTAAGATGCTGCGAGGCGGGGCTGAGGTTGGAGGTGTTTTTATGAAAGTCAAGTCACCAGTGTGGGCCTCCATTAGCCCTCTGGTTGGGGCTCTCAGTAGGGTGTGAACAGGGACAGGGCGGCTGAATACGGTCAGCCTATGACCCCGGGTAAAACTGCCAATTTGACGCGTCCAAGTGAAGCGTCACTCCGGACGCTGGCGCTTTCACGCCCCTCTGTGATTGTACAGGGGACGCCACTGTCCCAACCAGCCTGTCGGCAAATTGCATTCAGGCATGGTTTTGAGGATCCCTTCCCAATGATCAAATAGGAATAACACCAGCCCTTCCAGCTCCTTGGTTATGTATGGAGGGTGTTGGTCATGGCCTCTTATATGATTTTCCTTTGCGACTGAAGTGTTGGTCAATATGGACAGATTTTCCTCCTCAAGTGTCTGACTATGCTCACCACGTAATGACGTGACCAGAGAAATGTGTTTAGGTGAAGTATGCGATGCAAAGTCTGTCTGTAACTTGTGGAGACATGACTTTTAGGACTAGAATGTGCTTAGACTTATCTATGATTTTCTCTTTTTTATGTTTAGTTTTTATCCATACCATACCCCACGGTAAGAAGTACATAGTCATCTGAGGTAATAACTATACATTAAAAGTCATTGATCCATATTCATAGACAGTGGCCCATTCCATTTTCATAAAATATATTGATTCTTTCTTTACATGGTGATCAGCTAGTGTACATTAGGCATCGTTCTTGACTATTTAATTGATTCTTGGTTACAGCGGCCAGACAGCGGACACTCTCAGTCCAATATCTAAGTGGGTGACATTGCCTTCCTTTCAATAAAACTGTAAACTACTGCCTATACTTTTTCCTATCCCGGTTGGGGGTCCATCAACTGCGAACTTCACCTACTTTGCCTAGTAACACCATATAATTGTATGGCTACAATCAGCGTAAAGTAAACGAATCAGGCTGTGGACAAACCTCCAAGACTTTTACATGTTCTCTAACTCTATCCCTTAGAAATGACTCTGTATGGGCCCACTTTGATATGTGATCAGAACTAGTTAACCATCAAAGAGCATCATCAATGAGGAGGGAAGGGGACAGGTAGCTAAACAGTATCAATGTAAAGGTGCTCTCTACTCCACAGGAGCCATGCACTGAAAGCCAATCACCCTGATTGACAATAAGCCGGTACACATTCATTGATCGCCTCATTCCTTTGAGGGCTAACACTAATATTTGAAAGAGGTGTATTAATTGATGACTTCACTTTATTGCCATCTCCAATTATGGTTCTGATATGAACGATGGTTTCAAACAGAACAGGAGTATTTCTATTTATTAGTTTTTTCATTACATGTGCCAAATCTCTTGTATGATCATTGAGAAATAAATAAAAGTAGTATAGATCTACATGAATTCGCAAAATCAACTTAAGGATGGTCACTACTCTTTGATAAAAGTAAAGAGAATTTTTTTATTTTTCATTTTACAGTTCCCTGAATTATATAGAATCGATACATGAGAAAGAAAAATGGGGGGGGGGGGGGCTGGCTACTTCTTGAAAAATAGAATTTTGAAAAACGAATTTACTTTTTTCTTTAAAATGAGGAAAAAAAAGAAAACTTTCTGGATTCTAATTACAGAAATATAAAGCCTCACACATAGAAAGCCTATTTATGCAAGAAAATTGCAAAAGATTTTTTTAGCCATATGGCCAAACACCTTTTCTATATGGCCCCGTACATATTAGAGGATTTGGACACCTGAAATAAAGAGAAAAAATGTACTCCAAAAACCAACCTTTATATAATTGCGTATGAAGGGTGAGTTTTGTTGAGATTCTTTTGTTCTGCTATATGTATAAATATCTCTTGCTATACATGGCATTGAAGTCGATCGATACATGGGACACCATTACACAGTTAAGAGCCACGGAGACGCACCTTATATACACAATGGAGTTACAATACCTCTTCCGCGCTATATCTACCTGTGTAGACTTTTTATGTAGACGGTTTATACTTTAAGCACCAGGCAGTCTGCCCCTTATCCTCTCTCCCCTCCCATAAAACTCCCTATGTAGTCCATCCCTGAGAGGGGCAGACAGGTACAGGGCTATCCATTGGCAAAGAGTAATCCTATTCAAGTACATGTACACATGTCATCTTTCTCGGTCCACACAGTAATACTCACGGGCAGATCTGTGTTGGACCTCAAAGGTAGATACTCTGAAGACTCACCCCTCCCCCTTCGGAGCGGCGGAGAAAAAAAGAACAGTTTTTTTATGATAACTCAATCCCCCACACACTTTCAGTTCTAGATATTCCCCTGGGTCTATATACCGCCATTACCGCAATTTCAGATAAAATTATCCATCCCCCACACCCCGCCGCCGATTCAAATACATTCCACGTTAGTAGAAGTCGGAAGACATCTTGACATTTATATTGACGTGGCATTGGATTCCATGTGTAACCCTACATATAACAGAGGTGCAAGTTTTTTTAAGTTCTTTTCTCTTCTGATTTCAGAATTTTCCGAGTGCGACATGTATAAAGATTTACCTAAATTTCCTTTTTTGGATTAAAGTTTTTCAGTATTTTACATTGAATTTAGAGCTTCTGTGTCAATATTCAGAATTTTTCAGACACTTTGACTTACATCCCTGATATGATTTGAATTTGATGGACATTTCCATCCACCCTTTATATTTACTAGTTCTAGCTTTAAAAACGCAGTTCTCAAAATTCTTTGGTAAGTGCGTTTTGATAGCGTTGAGTACAGTTTTAGAATTTATTGTGTTCTACTAGAGTATCCACATACTGACACGTGGTTGCCAATTTCGATAAAGGGACAGCTATTGCTCACCTTCTACGAAAAAGCCCCCGACTGGTTAGTAAATGTACTGACTTTCAGAGATCGAAATTGATATTTGTTCAGCTTTTGATTGAAATAACTGCTATTTCAAAGTCTGGGAAGTAACACATGCATTTTCTACCCGCCTGATATCATCATAGAACATTATGTGGCATCAAAATAACGTACCAATTTATCCCCACTTTGACCTGAAAGAACCTAAATTGGGCATAAACCACTGGGCGTCATGGCTGGATGTTAAAAGGCCTGAAGAACTGACATGGCTCTCCCCACTGCTGGCTGCCAACCCCAACAGTTCTGGTTTTATTTAAGGCATCTGTGTCTGTATCCAGTCTTGGCTGTCACCACATTTGGCTGCCAGCAGTATTTTATAACAGACTTGGACCTGTTTTGAACAGTATGACATCTTATTACAGATTATTCATGATTACCAGTTATTCATAATTGCCAGCACACAGACTTGTAAATTTTATTTCATTTCTGTCAAAAATAGCGTTCTTGCAATAAAAATCGACTTGACTCCAAACAGGAAAAAGCCAACAGCCTTCTATTCCCTTTAGAAGCGATCCAATCAATCGCTTCGCCAGAACACCAATTATCTTATTGCCTTTTAATATAGATCCATCGTTGTGATTGTTTTTCTAACTAGCGTCCCTGAAACAATTGTGATAGATGCGTTTAAAGCTTGCCCTGCTATTGCCCAGGCATGTCAAGGTTTCTCCACTGTTATTACCAAGCGGTGGTTGGTCTTTTTGAAAGCCAACTTTTTAAGAATTCTTTAAACAAGAATATAGTCAAAGACAGCTAGAATTCTTTGCAAAATTTTCCCATTTAATTGGAGAGTGAAAATAAGTATATATTCATACAATGTATAGGTAGTTTTATCTGTACTGTTGGAGATGTTTTGTACTTGCGTGCGTGAATATAATGATCAACGTGATCATTTCTGATTAGGATCAAAAGAAAACCATTGAGTTAAACTTATCGATTAGTTGTCAGTTGGCTCTTAGAATCCCATTAACACTCAGGGTATAGATAACGGATGGGTGTCGGTATCCTGATCGACTTCCACTCTTTGAGAATTCTGATAGGTTCCGGATCTGCCTTTGAAGTGGAGTTGATAACAGGACATTTGTTTAATTTGTGTAAATTCTTGGTAGCTGGTACTCCTTCATTATGTATATCGCTATCATGTCCACATAGTACACAGAGGACTGTTCAAAGACACCATAGATTATTTCCTATTGTGGACCCGATAGCACCTACATGTCAATATTATGTAGGTTTCCTGTTCAATATAACACAATATAGACCAGAAATGAAAGAGTGTAAGGCCATCAGTGATGCCACTTTTCCTGGTTTACCAGGAATTCCTGGTTTTCATTCTAAGATTCCTGATAATATTAAATTCCTGGGAAAATGTGTCCAAAAGTCCAGTTTTCCTGGTTTTTGCCACCCAGTGAGTGGCATCTATGGGCCATGACTATGCAGTCGGTCGTTTAAAGTAATGGCCAGACTCCAGTGTCCGGACCTTGGCAGTGGGCGGCTTTTCTGCATACATATATAGCATTGTGGAATACACCGGAAGGAAAGTCCTAATGGATACCAAAAGACCAATACATAAGTGACAGTGACCAACTAGGTATTCCATAGAAATCGATACACAGGGGGGCATAGGATGGAGCCCCAGGGATGGAGCAGGGGGTGGGTGGGGGGTGATGTCGTCCGGCCCCGTTCCATTAGAACATATAAGGCCTGTCGGCCTTGTACCGGCTTCAAAAGTTTATCATCGGGGTGATGTCAACTTTGAGAATTATAGTCATATCAAGAGACTGAGTCTACAAAATTAGGTCTGAAGTATCTCTTTCATAGGGTATACCAAGGAATGGAGAGAGATAATTGGCCCAGGTCCTCCTGGGTCATTGGCGGCGCCTTTTCAGCCAAAAACTGACGATCGGGAATTGGGAGTTTAGATGGGAATTGCTCATCGAAATTGGAGGATAATTAAACAAATAATCACGGAAACATATTCTTTAGGATGTAGTCTTTCATTGCACATGCACAATTCCTGAAAAAATTTCTTTAGCTATGAAAAAAGCTGAAGAAAAAACCTGACATGTTTGACTTACTTTCTCCTGAAAACAAGGCTCCATAGGATTGCATTGTGCGATAGATTTTCGCGATAGACATAACCCATGGGTTCCTATGGAAATTGTCCAATTAAGACGCTTTTTTTCAGGGTGGAAGACCGTTAATGTAACGCGATAGATTGAGGAAAAGCTGGTAAATTTTTGTATAGGACGGGTTAAGACCGTTTATGTATCAAATATGTTAACACGACCGACATATTCTTGTTATGGCTATCGCATTTTCGGCAAGGCGAGTTCGGACATGCGCACAGAGTGGTTTATCGTAAGCTTTTTTATTTTTCATATTAAAGTAAATTGAGGCAATGTATTCGATTCAAATCAATTAATATTGCCCGAAATGAATGGATTATATTAAAAAAACCATTAATTTCAAGTCAAATCGATAGAATCTATCATTTTTCCGTCGAAAATGCTACCGGCAAGGAGGGGTCACGCATGCGCAGACAGCATCAAAATCCAAAATGGCGGACAGCGAGACGATCGACTCACGGTGCCAACGGAACTGCTGGACTATAACAAAATGGAGGAGAATTACACTGTCTCATGCCTTTTTATGGTTAATATGAATCCTTATTCAAGACCTGCTGCTGTTTTGCAGTTATTCGCCAATGAAACATGCAAGCGGTAACAGGTGCATCCTCTATAGCCTTAAGCATTGACGAGTTTGACACACTGTCACTATATTGACAGTCCCCTACGGTAGGTAGTGGGTGACCTGGGCGTTAAATTTTCTCATGTAGGTTTTTATGCAGGCTGGTTTTTTTTCATACCATTTATTGATCATTGGATATTTCTATCGGTAGCAGGGTTCCCATTGGTAAGTTAAAAATCAGTCTGAGCAACTTTTTTCATGCTCAGTTAAAAGTGTCATTATAACAAAAAGTCGGTTAAGAAAATACTGGATGAAGACAGGGTCTGCTGATAGATATTTTGATGATTTCAGAACTGGGAAGTTGGATATGTATGGGAAATTTTAAGGTGTCAGTTTAAGGTGGCTGGCGGGGATTGGTAGTTCAGCATTTGGACACCAGGGGTCTTATTTTTACATTGGCACTATGGATTAATCGAATGTGCAAAGTTCAGGAAGGCTTGGCTTGGATTTGAACCCTGGATCTCCTGAGAGTAAGGCAGAAACCCTACACATGAGCCATGGGGACTGCTGTATGTGACCACCTAGAAGAGGCTACATATTCTATATCTCACCAATCTAGCCATTCCCTTATATTTGTTATTTCAATCATCCAAAACATAAGAAATATGCCTTGGACCATATATTAATATTGTATTTACTGCAAAGATATGCATAAAATCTAAGCGCTAAAGAAGTTATGAAAAGATTTAATTATTTTTAGATATGAATCTGGGGATTTATGTGACAAATCACGATATAACCCTATATATGGTTGAATCTTCTGTATCTCAAGAATATGCATGGGACCCCCATATTATTTTTGCACATATGAAAAGTACATATCATTTTGGGACTATGGTGAGAATTATGGCGAAAATCTGATTATTTTTAGCCTATCCCCGCCAGCCACCTTAAGTCAGCTGAAACTGTGACCAAATGATAGCGGGAACCCTTGGTAGGCATAATTTGTTTCCTCCACCATTATGGTGACGTCACAGGCAACAACCTTACAGTGAAGAACGAGGCCCGGTTTCTACATGCCCCATGGGAATGAGTCTTTATTGGCCAAGCCCCTGCTGGGTCATTGGAGGCGGGTTTTCAACATTTTTGGTTGATCAAAATGGCCAACTTTAAGTGGGAATTTCTTATACAAAGAAGGGGTCTATAAATTAATGGAAAGTTGATAAATTTTCTTTAGATCTTTGTCTTTTTGTAGATGGTAGCAATTCCTGGAAAAAACAATTGTTTACCTATGAAAAAAAGCTGAAGGAAAAACTTGGCATGTTTGACTCAATTTCTGACAAAAACGAGGCTCCATAGGATAGCATTGTGCGATAGATTTTTGCGATAGACATAACACATGGGCTCCTATGGGAATTGTCCAATTAAGACACCGTTTTTTCAGTATGTAAGGACGGAAGACCGTTCATGTAGTGTGATAGATGCAGGAAAAATTGGGAAATTTTCGTATAAGACCGGTTAAGACAGTTCATAGACCAACCTTGTAAATCGGACCACCATATGTTTGTTATGGCTATCGCATTTCCGGCAAGGCGAGTGTAGGACTGTATGTACATAGTGGTATATACAGAGGACGCAGGCTGTTATGATTTCTATGTCTTAGCCCTTACACCAGCTACTGCCTGCGCCCTCTGACATACTATATATGTACCATATGTACTAGTCTTTTCACTCTCCCTCCAGCCAGAACATCCTCGTGCGAGTTCACACATGCGCGCAGAGTGACCGGTCGTCAGATTTTATTTTATAACAGTAAACTGAGGGGGTGTATTCGATTCAATTCGATTGATATTGCCAAACATGCATGGATTATATTAAAAAAGTCATTAATTTCAAGTTAAATCGATATAATCTATCATTTCTTCGTCGAAAATGTGACTTCCGGCAAGAAGGGGTCGTGCATGCACACGGAACATCAAAATCCAAATTGGCGGACAGCGAGACGATCGCCTTACGGTGCTATCAAAACTGCTGGATTATAACAAAATGGAGGAGAATTACATTGTCTCATGCGTTTGTATGGTTAATATGGATCCTTATTCAAGAGTTGCTGGTTTTGTGTAATGCTTAACTCACCAGGACAGGAGTTATTCGCCAATGAAACATGCGAGCGATAATGGGAGCATCCTCCATAGCCTTAAGCATTGACGACTTACACACACTGTCACTATAGTGCCAGTCACCTACGGTAGGTCTTGGATGCTCCAACTAGTCAGAATTTTTTATCTTTTCTTCCTATACATTGTACTTCAACTCATATGTGTCAAAACCTGGGCCATATGTGATGTATATCACACGTTAAAATTTTTTATGTGAATAACTTCTTCCCATAGAGATAGCATTGTGGAGCCGATCGCCACACCCCCAGTGGTGTACCGTGTCTCGATCCACCACAGCGGCGGATCCACCACTGCAGCCTCGTTCCGGGCGCATGTAAACATTCAAAATGGCGGACCGCCGCTCATATAGGGAACTACAGTACCGGATTTAGTTAATTTTCAGTTAATTAAACACTCTAAAAACATAAAATAAATAGAGAACTAAACTCCCCTGGTGTCCTCGGTGGCCGTTCCACCCCTCGGGGTCGTTTAGTTCTCTCTATTTATATCTCAACAGAGACATAAAGCTGGCATAAGCCGAACATGTGGACACACAAAATAGGGGGTATGGATGGGTCCCCCATGTCACATGTCGATTTTAAGAAATGCTCATGTCACATGTCACTTCAATCACCATGTCCCCTGTCACCTCTTAGAACCATTCATGTCCCATGTCAAATTTAAGAAAGCACCTCTGTCATGTGACTAATTTGTCATCCCATGTCACTAAAGCCCGTGTCGATTTTAAGAAATGGTCATGTCACCATGTCAAATTTAGTGGTCCATACCCATATAATACGGGACTTCTCCCTCATTACGTTAATGTATGGGTATGGGAAGTAAGTAAACACACAGCACATACGCATGTTTCCCTCAGTGAATGTCGTCACCAGACATGGCTGATGGGTCTATTGTCAGTAGTATTAACCCAATGTAGTGGCTATTGTTATTCTACAGCCCCTGGAGTACTACTCTGTAGATCATACAACCTATCATTCTAGTGGCATTAGGGACTGGGAGTAGGAGCGGGAGATAGCTCCTATAGCGTAGCCAGACTATGTATAATACCCTACAATAGCAAACCTGAGTGAATCAGCATATATACATTGTATTTACAAACTTACAATCTACAACTACAACTGTGGGCTAGATTTTCTGGGCACATACAATTGGCATTTATCACACTTTTGTATGCTTATGCACCTACAGAATAAAAACTTATGAACCAATATCCTACTTTTTGGTCCCAATTGGAAGGGAACACCATAACCTTTCAAATGCATGTACTCTCTTGCACATCCAACCATAACATTTGGATAAGTTGGCTTCCAAAGTTGAAAAATTGTGAAAAAAGGCAAATTTGACCAAAAAAAAACAGTTTTTTTTTACAGCCCTGGCATATCTGTTGTGTTAATGATTCAGAAGGTTTTTGGGTATTGTAGAGCATAAGTATTTGTTCGTGTAAAATGACACTCAAATGTCCATCCGACAGTAAAACTAAAACCCTCCCATATTCTAAACTAAGACAGTTAATACATTATCTTTACTCTGCTCAGAATTGAGGGGCACTAGGGTGGTTAAGCTGCCGCAAACATTTTTTTTGCTGTAGCCTGAAGTCTTCCTCTTATACCAATGAGTGCATCCGTATACACATTTTTCTGTCGGATGGAAATTTTGCACTTTTGCTGTCGGAAGGACAAATTTCTTAATCTCAAAGTAATGCATTTAGATGCATCCTTTATGTTTTAAATCAAGCGCAGTCATTCCTTGAGCACTATTAAATAACATTTGTACTATAAGTCTCCCCATAAGTGTGTCTTATACACTGTAAGATGAAAAAAAAGTGTCCATCCGACAGACAAAGTCTGAATTTTAGGGTCATTTTAAGCTAATGCTGTGCCAAGTTGGTCGTCCATTAGGTTATGATGATCATAATTTCTTAGAGTAGGCATGCTGAACTTAATGTAGATTGATTTTAATGAGTATTTAAGCATTTTCTAGAGAACTAGAGGGAAAATAGCATTTTTGACAAGAATTTTCTTTTTTTCACATGATGGCTGAATTTCATCAGCCTATATCTCAAAATGTTTTCAACAGTGATGTTTATTCATGAGCTTACTAAACTTGTATACGATTAGAGCTGGTAAACAAAATTAGAAGATTCTGTGGTGTATATAAGGTAACAAAATCATATCATTAAGTCTGTCGGATGGACACAAAAAGTGACAAATTGCTATCACACAGCTATAAAAATGGAACTGGTAGGGATAACTGTGTATAATTTGTGGTTCCAAGGAGTCAAGACATTGTTCTTTCAATGTAATAAAGTGATTAATTCCTTTTTTGACTTTCATATTTGGGGTCTTCTCAGCGAGATTTGTACGTCCCCAGGTAATCTGGCCCCTGTGCATTGTACCGGATACTATACACTACCCATTGTCCGGTACATTCTGAGCTGCTCATTGAGCTCGTGCAAGTTGTCAATACATTTATACATGCTCCATGCCATCAATTTAAAATCAACAGGGCCTTTGGCGGCTATATATATATATATATATATATATATATATATATATATATATATATATATATATATATATATACATCAAAATTCAACCAGAGACTCGTGACTAAATCTCTGGTGCTAAACTGACGACCAAAGGCTATACTGTACACATACATAAAAACAGATATAGCTACCGCATTTCCACAGAGATCATTGACTTTAGATTATATGATATCAATGTATTGCATACTGTGTAATGTAAAAAAGAAACGAGGGGGGAGGGGTTTAGTTTTCTTAAAATTTCGAAATCTGGATGTGAATTGTGAAGGAAATGAGACCTCTATGAAACATAGGTTACCTAGGGTGCATTGAAATGGAATCTTTCCCTCCTCCAACCCCAGTTTTTCAAATCCATACTACCGTAGCCCTCTTTGCAGAATGTAGATATTCTGCAGTGCGCGGACTCAATAATTTGCTAGCCTTTATTGCTCCCCACTCCCATATCATCATACCGGGTAGTTCATATAGAGACGCCCTGGGTGCAGCCTGGCGGCCCGCAGACATGGGCACGCCATGTCAGCCGCGTCTACTGACATTTCTCAACTTTTATTAAGAAGTAATTGTAATAATAATGGTACTTACGGAAATTGAGTGCTGGATCTCACCTCTTTGATCTCTCAATATCAGTTTGGCTAGCTCGGTACAACCCCCTCCACAGATACCAGGCCAACACACTCAAACACATGTGTATAGAGGGAGTGGGGGATTTGCCTATGGCAGTAGCCATGGAGGAGTTACAGCAAAGAGCTGGATGAAAAGTATTGAGAGAGGGAAGAATGCCTAAAATTGAATAAAGAAGAATCAATGCCCCGTTTGATCTTCTGAGAGTATTTGCCATTGGGTGATATCATATTCTGAGCCAATAACATTACAGGCAATGGCGTTCGCCCGCTGGGAATCTATTTCATCTTTAAAATGAATAATGGCGGAGTCCCACATATATGAATTACTCTGTATTTAACATGAAGTTTCATTAAGTGTGGTATCATAATTGTCTTATTAGTATTTATATATGAATGGCAACCATGGTAGATCTAGCCGTTTTGGGAAATACCGATATCAAATACCGAGTACCGTAAACTCCCGCATATAAGACGCGCTGCGCGTATAGGACGCACCCCCTTCTTGGGAGGAGCATTTTTGCGTATAAGACGCACCTCTTAGGGGTGATTTTTGTCAATCCAGTACTGTTCTATAGTAAAATTACCCCTCGTATAAGACGCACCCCAAACTTGAAAAAATCCTATAAGACCCCCCAGGCATTTGTTTGGCGTAGAGGACGCGTCTTATACGCGGGAGTTTACGGTAACATTTATTTGAATATTCGTTTTTATCAAATTAAATTATCGGATCCGAAAAAGTCAATTCCACACCATATTGGTACAGTCTGTTGGATTCTAAAACTATTGATGAATAAGATAAGCATATATCCTGGGGCAGATCTACTTTTATACCTAACATTATTACATGATTAGAATTAGTTCCCTTTGTATGGATATTGATCGGGGATGTCTAAATTTGGTAGCGCCTTTGTTACTGACGCTTATAGAATTCCGTCACCCACAAGACGACCTGTCAGAGACCTGAAGAAATCCAATCTCTGTCTGTCAAAGAAGAAAGGGGAGGGGAGGGGAGGGGAGGGGAGGGTTTAGGACGTGTTAGGGATAACATGCACAGAACGGATTCAGTTATGGTGACAGACTCCATACGATGGCACATGGATTTTTTTTTCATTTCAAGTAATGGCAAAAAACTTAGAAAACTACCGTAATCTCCCGCGTATAAGGCGCGTCTTATACGGGGGGTTTTAGTTCCCATTGGATCCACAAGGGGGACACCAAGACCTTTCTTTTGATATCTTACATGCCCCCTTGGTTAAAATAGGACAAAAGGGGGCCCAGTAGGGTCCAAGGTGGCCCAAGCTACACATAGGTTTTTGAATTTTGAAAATTCATCCAGTAGAACCAAAGTTATGAATTTTTCATTTTTTTGAGAATTTTCCAAAACTCTAGGTGCGTCTTATACGCGGACTGCGCCTTATACGCGGGAGATTACGGTAAACATAATGGTTATACCGAGAAGCATTTTAATTTAACTAATTATTAACAGTCCTTGTGGAAAATATGCCCGGTGAAAATCTTGTCTTGGTATTAGTGCAGCAAACTCAATAGTTGAAAACTTTGCCATTGATAAGTCATCACATGCATTATCAATAGTTTTCTCATTGTTCCTGACTTTTTTTCTTGTAGGTCTTCCACTCTATAGATAGCAAATTTCCGTCCGATTTTTTATCGGAAACAATCGTTTCTTCCAGATGCAATTGTAGAAATGCTAATTAAAGTGATATAAATCATTATCAATATGGTATTTATGTATGTTCATGTATAGCGTGGTAGATGTCGTACTGGGAAGGGCGGGACGGACCCAATAATCTAAATATATATTGGGTTGGACTTTATACTTTATATATGACCATTCCCCTATGCCCAGCACAGAGTAAAGACTCCATCCTTACGGACACCCAACACGTACCAGGAGGATGTTTCACCTCATAGGTATTGAATTATACATATACGGCCTCCACATGCGGACGTCATGTGGGAGAAAAAATATTTATCTCAAAAAGTGTTTCTCAAAGGTGGCCGTGTCCTGTCCGTATGTGAGACACAGGATACGGACTTTTATCTCTAAATGTGGCCTTTTATTTTAACATACGGCTCCCCACATACGGACAGTCCGTATACACATGCGGACCCTCCGTATGTTTGCTCCGCGAAGTTTTTTTTTTCGTAAAAGCCGCGTTCAACTTATGAGAACGGGGGAACCCCTTTCCGGTTTCCCCGTATGACGTCATAACGCAACTTCCGCTTTCTCCTTTATCGCTCATCAAACCGCCGACAAACAATACTAAGATGGGGAAGAAAAAACCCACTAAGGTGAGATACTTAAAGTTCTCTCTTTTTCTTGTCTTAAATATGATACCTCTTTTCTTTGTGGTCTTTATGAGGTCAAAAACAAGGCATGTCTTCACGTTTTTCATTCAAAACTTCGGTCCCCTCTCGACGCTCCCTCCTTCTGAAAGTGTTTTTTGGTTCAAGCAGACGCCTTCCCCCCTTTCTGTTCTTCATGTCGTGACTTAATCCTTTCAATAAAAGGAAGAAGGGATCTCCCTGTTCTTAGAAATATACCCCCCTTTCCACTACCCAGCCTAATTTGACTCTTACTGTCATCTAAGTAACAAAATATTAAATTTTGCATGACGTTAAGCAATTTCCATCAGGTAATTTTCTAGGTTGTACATGTTGCCATGTTTTTACCTTTTCTTGCACCGTAAGCTGTAATCTTATTCCAAATATGCCCCCCTTTTGTTTTTCCTGCGATGTCCAAATTGATAAAGATAACTTCTTCAAATTTTTATTAAGAATAAAGAAATTTTCTAATGCTGTCCCTTCCAAGGCATATGGCCGGTGTACGTTAAAATACAAAGTAATTTCCATTGGCTTCATATAGAGCTTTTCTTTTGTTTCTCCCTTCTTTTTATTCTAATTTTCAGAATTTCAATGAGTTAATGGAGAATGTGACGAATCTTAAAGCCCTCCTCCGAGAAAACAGAAGGCTTACGGGTCAAGAAAGTGACCCTGACTTAGAGGTATGAGTCTAAAATTACTCCCTGAATACATTTTTTCTCTCTTTTCTCTTATGGCATTGAAAAAAACTAAATTTATTTTTTGTAAACATATTCCTCTTCTTTTTTTAAGTATATATTTAAAGTAGAATAACAAATAGTTCTTCAGCTCTCAGACTATATTTTATTTTCCCTTATACTATATTACAATATGTCTATAAAACTTTATTTCTTTTTTCTTTTCCAGGAATCTGACAAAGACGAGGACGAAGATGAGGGAGTAGAAACTATGTACGAGGACGACGAGTTGAACGATGACGAAGAGCGACCTGAGAACTACCCGGGCGATGCTGGAGAGCAAGCAATAGCATACATGTGCGGCTTGCTTAAGCGGCAGAATCTCAGCATGAAGAGGCAAAAGGGAAAGCCTCCAAGCTCATCCCATCCATCCTTTTCTTCTTCCAAACCCAGCTCCTACAGTCAACCAAAAAAAGACTCTGAAAAGGTAGACCCCACATATTTTCCGGTCCCTGAATCCTCTGTTCCTAGAGGTAGAGGTAACAAAAGATCACGAGGCAGGGCTAGAGGATCCACTACTTCTGGCCGGGGGAGGGGACGTGGGTCACCTTCTCCTGACATATCAGGACGCGGTAGATCATCTCTGAACCAAAGTAATCGAAGGGGACGTGGTAGGTCTCCTGGAGTAAGTCTTCCTGCAGCTTCTGTTAGCGGTTCCATGCCTAAAAGTGCCACAAAAGGGGGGGTCCCTACCCCTAAGAAAGGAGAACACTGGAGGGAAGACGAGCTTGATTCCTTGTTGAAGGGTGCTAACCATCTTAAGCCAGTACTTAAAGGGCGCTTCAAACATAGCTCTGACGGAAAGGAACTAAAGAAAATGGCGTGGGAGGAACTAAGAGGTGAGGTTATATTCCTTTAAAATTTTTTTCTTTTTATATATTCCTCTTATGTTCAGTCTGATATGCATGTCGTCTGACATTGGTAGAATACATATTTTGCCTTTCCTTTTTTGGTAGAAATATAACTAATCTGTTGACGTAAAGGTGATATCTTTAACATGTAAGTTCACCTTCCTATATTTCAGACTATGTTAATTCTAATGGAGGAAGGCATAGGACACGTGAGCAGTGTCAGGACAAGCTTGGGTATTTTGTTCAAAAGGCTAAGAAAAAGGTAGGAATACCCTGTCCCTTTTAGATTCTACTGTATCATTATGCTCTATATATCTGTGATTTGTTAGTATCTCTGAAAATAATGAATTATGTTATTTAAAGAATAATATTTCGGAAAAATCTTCAGAGAGATGTATTGTCTGTTATGTGTACCTTTCCACCTTTTTTTTTTAGAGACAGGTGATAGACTCTAAGTATAAAAGCGGGAGTGGTCAGCGTGACGAGGAGGATTATCTGACCTCTTTGGAGCAGCAGGCATGTGACTATGCAGGCCAAGATGTTGTGCTAGGTGAGAACTGAATTTCCGTCTATACATCTGTCTTTATTTCATCTATATTCCACATAATACCATATATGCGACATCTGTTATCCATCACTATGCTGTACTTATGTATGTAGTAGTGCGACACCCTGCTCATGTTCAGGCATTGCCAACCATACCCTTCACCTACATATGACGATATATTGTATGGAACAGATATATATAAATCTTATTTTGGTTCCAGGAATACCCGGACTGAAGCCCCCTGGATTAGACGGTGGTCCTCGGTCGGACCTGAAGTCCTGCTATGACCCAAACCGTTCAGAAAAACCAAATTATGCTGACATCCCAATGCCGAGTTCAGCTATGGCTGCAGTAAGGGAGGGGGATCTACTCGAGGAAGGTATATACTTTTCCATTTTTCCATATACATATAAATATATATATATAGACGGTGTATGTATATATATATATATATATATATATATATATATATATATATATATATATACATGTACATACATATGTGGACCACTATCACTTTATTTTTCAAGAAATTTGATACAGAAATAGAAATGTATATCTTAACATATATATATATGGTGAACATATACCTACTATAAAGTAGATATATCTATGTGTCCTTACATGAAGTTAATACAAATCTTTTCAGCGACTGTTCTCGTATGTTGTGATCTATTCAAATTTTTCAGGGGATGACGAGAGCTCTTCACACCCCCCACCAGGCTCCCAGGACGAAAGAGAACTGTACGAGGAAGATCCAGATGAGGTACCCGAGGACGATTACCACAAAACCCTACCAGAGCAGGATATACCTGAGGATGACAACGATCCTGTGACAGTCGAAGACATACAGGAAAAGGTTCCTCTTGAACCCCGCATATCACGGACTGACATGTTAAACATCTGCAAAGGATTTAACAACCTTATTAATGATGCTGATCCACAAAAGAGGGCTGCTGCGTCACTTATTTTTGCCTCAGACCCTCAACGCACAGAAAAGATTTCCATGCTAAGGAGGGCTTTGAAAACTTTGACTTCGGAGGAAAATGCTTCTGAAGCAACATCCGAAGTAGGAACAGCTCAACCTGCTGAATGCAGGACAAAAGCATATACGTCTAAACCCCAAGCTAGTCAGCCACATATCTCCCAACCCCAAGCCTCTGCCAGTCGGGTGCAGGCTACTTCTAGCAGAAGTCGGGTCAACGATATACCTAAAAAATCTTCCACAAATATATCGCCTTTTCGCAGAATGACCTCCCACATTCCCCAAAATAAAAAAAGGACTGCAGATGACGAAGGTATACAAGAGCAAACCCATAAAAAGCCCCGACATGCCCCCTCCTTCTCCAAGTTGCTCGAGGAGGAAGAGGAATGCTATGCAGAAATAATGGGGTCAGAAGAAATGGAGACTGAATCATATCAGCCTTCTAACAGTACACCTCTCAGTTCTCCTTCCGCTATGAACGTTGTTAACATCTCAGGTTTATCCCGTATCCAACGGGCTTCTGCCTCCAAGAAGAAAGAACTATTTGCTAAACCAAGGGAAGAGGATAAGATAATGAAAGAAATAGCTAAGTTCCAGAGCGATTATGTTAATGGTTTAAAAGACATCAGTCAGAGGATAAATGAGCATATGGACACCACGTCCACTAAAATAAAAGATACCCAGACCAGCTACGCAGAGGGCATACGGGAAATGGCTGAGAAAATGTCTTCCCACATGGCGAGAACTTGTGAACAAGCCGAGAAATGTAGGCGTCAGTGCCTGGAAGCCATTCAGGCAATGACCAACGACCTGCATGAGAAACTGGAGGAGACTAGAAATACTGCAGTAGCGTTCGAACGTCAGCACATAGCCCGCATTAAGGCTACAAATGAGACAATGTCAAATAACCAGTCAGAATTTGTGGAAGGAATAAATCTGGTAGGTACTGCAATACATGCCACATTCAAAAGAATGCAGAAAGGACAAGACTGTTTGGCCACTGGATTGTTAGGTATGACTGAAAGTGCCACAAAGCTATCAAGTAGTCTATCGGTCATCCTGGAAAATCAAAAAAGTTTTTTAGATGCACAGAAACAGTTACATTTGCAAAACTTGAAGTTAAATCAGGAGATTCAGGAAAACCGGAACCTTCAACTGTCAGCCCAAAAAGAGGCGGAGAAAGTTTGGAAAGAAATGACTAAGATGTCTGTGTTCTTTGCTGCTCAGTTAAACGCAAAATCAACTAAAGATATTTCAACATGTACCCCGACGGACAATCAGATAATTTCACAAGAGGATGAACCTCCACATGGGGATCAAATACCCCAACCTGGCCTACCACCCGTCCCGGAGAAAAATCCAAAAGCTGACCTACCTCCATGTGCAGATGAGGGTGAGACAGCAGGAGACAAACCTGTTTCCCCCAATGTCCAGGAAGACAATATATCCGTTAAATCTGACAAGGAAGAATGTTTGCCTGATAAGATGACAGTTAAATTAACTCACAACGACCCATCAGAAGGTTCAGCACGTGGTCCCTATTTTTTTTTGGACGCAAAGGACATAGCGGCCATGGAAGTGTCCGACAGCCAAGGTAAAAATGTTGTGTTCCTAAATATATTTCAACTGAAATTAATTCCACCTGTATTCTTTTCTGTACCATTGATATGTCATTCATCTTTTGAACTATAGAATTTCATTCCTTGTGTATCAAATTTGGTTCTCCATGGGTTTTCTGTTTCCATAATGTTTAGTTAATCTTTGTATTTACTTGAAATAAATAAGAACTATGTGTATTAATATGTATTCCTCTTTAAAACAGAGGAGCTGAACACTGGTGAAGGGGAGATACACACAGACGTCCAAGCCATGCAGGGTGCAACGATTGCCATTCCACCCGACACGGAGGTTGTACACGGTTCAGCTGTCTTTGTTCCATGTCAAAATGTACAGGGAGGTGAAGGCCCGTTAATCGTCCCTGCATCAGGTATAGGCCTAATATGTGCTTTATCTTTTCTAATGAACTTATTCTGATAAGTAACAAACCAGGATATATGATATTTATCAAACATGCTACATGTTTTAGCAGTTGTTCTTGAAGCCTGAAGTTTAAGACGCCCAAAGGTACCCCCCTTAATGCATGATCTTATATCCTTATAAAAAAATGACATGATAAAGAAACATGTGATTATATTTCCTGTGTGGCCGATTTATAGCGGTTACAGATGTTTTCACCTTCTCCTTTTTTCAAGCTATTGAAGCAATAGACCCAGATTCTAATTCATTGCCAGCCTACAATGTCATGTCAAATGAAGAAGTGGTATTTGTCCGGGAGGAGAACTTATGCGACGACAATCCTGAGCTGGTTTTAAGGAGGTCCCGTCGTGACAAGAAACCTATCAAAAAGGACTAATTTCATTTGTGTGATATATAAGAAATTAAAAACGGTGCTGTAGTTCAAAGTTATATCATATTTTATTGTTAGGCTATTTTGAATGCCTTAGCTTCAAGTATGTTACCTTAGTTAGGAGAATGTAATATACAATTTGAAGATATCACGTTCGAAGTTTCCACCTAGACAACATCATTTCATAGAATTGTACAGTAAAGGTAGAAAATGAAAGACAGAAATCTATAATAGAATCGTATATGTTCGAAGATAAAAAAAAGTTTAAAGCAAGGCATATTTAAGTTCATCACTTTAACTTTGGAGTCTACCTTCAGGACTAAATGAAAACTTGTATTCGTTAAGCAGAAATGATACATCTATATGCATGGTTGGAGTTATTTTCACTTTAAGGTAAATGGATGCCTCTTTTGAAAATTTCCTATGTACGCTCGTCATGTATACCGTTCAGCAAAGACAGACATTTTTTATGTTAAGTTGAGTGAAATGGTACATGAGCAAAGATACTGGAAAACAAAAGATAAACTGATTTTTGATGTCCCATATACATAATAGTACTCGTTGCAAACTATTGAACAAAGACTTAACTTCAGGATGAATACATGTATGTATCAAGATATATTGATGCCAAACAGGCATTTTTGTTTCAGCTTCATGACATGTTTTAAAAAAGTCTGTTTCTTGTTATGGAAGTTCTCAGAATTAATATAATACATGGTGCATTCTAAGTAACAGATTATTCTCTATACATGCTAGGCAAAGAAAAACATTTCAGCACAGGATGTGGAAATAAAAAAAAAAGAGGTTATTTTAAATTTTATTCATTAAATTTTGCATGTTAGCTTAATTCATTACATGACATGGTTATGTAACCCATGTTTGTTTTCTTCAAGTCATTAGAATAAAAGTTTGCCATCAGAATTTTTTTCTTGTCCTTCTAATTGTCTTAATATCACATAACAGAATTACACTATTTAGTCAAATTGATTTCATTTAACTTATTCAGCGGGGATTGAAGTTATCTTGGATGAAACCCTTCCGCAGGTTCTCAAACTTAGCCGGGGGCTTACGGGAGACATTGTCTGGCTGGGTGATGCGTGGGAATCTTTGCTTGAACGAGTCCTTTTCCATACTGTCCTTCAATAGGGGATTGCGTGCCACCTTGGCGCAGTTATGTAGTGCCACACAGGACTCGATGACTTTTCCTGCTGTGGTAGGAGGATGGGCCAGATATCCCCCGCTGCTGTCCAGACAACTGAAAACAAAGAGAGAGACAAAATGGGAAAAATTAAAAATTGTACCAAGTGACTGCTTAAAGAGGATGATAGTTTTGACAGGAAAAAAGATATAAAGGATAAATGTAGGAAAATAAATAAATAAATGACTTACCGCCAACGCTGCTTCAACTGGCCTATAGTCCTCTCTACCCGACTCCTAGTCTTTCGGTGCCACTTGTTGTACGCCACATCAGCGTTTGTTGTCTCCACACGGACAGGGGTGAGGAGGTAGTCAGTGAGAGGATATCTGAAGGGAAAATATTTGGTTATTGTATATGGATTTCATATATATTTTTTCCTTAAGGATGTATTCCGAAAGGAGTTATGTTCAGCTAAGTTTGGCCAAAAAATATATAAATGACTTACCCAGAATCTCCCAAGAGGTAATATCCCCCGAACTGTTTTCTCTCTCCCAAGATTTTGATGTCAGACCCGTTGAGGCAGTAGATGTCGTTCTGAGACCCAGGATTACTGGCATCTACGTGTGTGATGAGGTACTCAAAGTCGCAGACAATCTGGGAGGAGTAAAAAAGGGACAAAAATCTTAATATATATATATGTATAAACTGATAGACATATCAAGAAAGAAATTCAATGAAAAAAAATGTACATAAGATATCCTGGTTCTTAGAAATATATTAGGAAAAGTAATTTACCATGGTATTTATGCTGTAGTATCCTTTGTAACAAAAGAATTGATTTTCGTCTGCCACTACCCCTCGCGGACACTGTATAGGTACATGTGTCCCATCTATGAGTCCGAACAGCTTGGGCATTCTGTGTTTCCGATAGAAGAGCATCGCCTTGCTGTTCTTTTCCTCCCGGGAGTGTGGCCAATGGACATACTCTTGTAGGTGTTCATGGAAATAGTCAGTCACCTTCTCTACAGACCTACACACAGTGGATTTGGAGACGCCGTGAATGTCTCCTATGGAGTTGTAGCTGGCTCCAGTGGCGAAATACCTTAGGGCAATCAGGAACTGAAGAAAGCAAAGAAAAGAATATTGTTTTAACATGCCATAATAAAGTCAAAAGAGGTACAGTAAGGAAAAAATAGGAAAATAAAAGGATAAAAGAAGGATGGACTCCCACCTTAAGCCTATGTGGAACGGCATGCTTGCCCCTCAGGACCTTCTTTTTCTTCGTAGCGACATAGTTTTTGATGAGAATTCGGGCTACCTCTTTACTGAGACGGTAGCGCTGAAGAAATTTTTTCTCAGTGTAGAAGGACAAAGGATCCTTTCTCTCGTAATACTGCCTAGTAGTGTTCAGGATGTACCCAGGCATTTCTTTCCCTGGTGTAGTACGGCCAAACATAGGTCACATGACTTGGATTGAAAAGGAAGGTCACGACCTACTTAGGAGATATTCATGGGATGCGGGCTTAAAAAAGGCCGCATGTTACTTATTTCCCCCGTATGTGACATATGGAGGGGTACCTGACCCCTCCACATTCTAACCTGAAAATACGGAAGACATGTGGAAAACAGGTTGTCCGCATCTTGAGGTGAAACGCCCAATAAGCCGTATATGAATGCGGCCCTCCGTATGTGAAAAAAATGAATGCGGAAAATAGAACAGAAACGGTTTTTTTATATACGGCCCCCGCATGTCATATACGGCCCCCGTATGTTATGAGGTGAAACATCCTCCAGGAGGATGTTTCACCTCATAGGTATTGAATTATACATATACGGCCTCCACATGCGGACGTCATGTGGGAGAAAAAATATTTATCTCAAAAAGTGTTTCTCAAAGGTGGCCGTGTCCTGTCCGTATGTGAGACACAGGATACGGACTTTTATCTCTAAATGTGGCCTTTTATTTTAACATACGGCTCCCCACATACGGACAGTCCGTATACACATGCGGACCCTCCGTATGTTTGCTCCGCGAAGTTTTTTTTTTCGTAAAAGCCGCGTTCAACTTATGAGAACGGGGGAACCCCTTTCCGGTTTCCCCGTATGACGTCATAACGCAACTTCCGCTTTCTCCTTTATCGCTCATCAAACCGCCGACAAACAATACTAAGATGGGGAAGAAAAAACCCACTAAGGTGAGATACTTAAAGTTCTCTCTTTTTCTTGTCTTAAATATGATACCTCTTTTCTTTGTGGTCTTTATGAGGTCAAAAACAAGGCATGTCTTCACGTTTTTCATTCAAAACTTCGGTCCCCTCTCGACGCTCCCTCCTTCTGAAAGTGTTTTTTGGTTCAAGCAGACGCCTTCCCCCCTTTCTGTTCTTCATGTCGTGACTTAATCCTTTCAATAAAAGGAAGAAGGGATCTCCCTGTTCTTAGAAATATACCCCCCTTTCCACTACCCAGCCTAATTTGACTCTTACTGTCATCTAAGTAACAAAATATTAAATTTTGCATGACGTTAAGCAATTTCCATCAGGTAATTTTCTAGGTTGTACATGTTGCCATGTTTTTACCTTTTCTTGCACCGTAAGCTGTAATCTTATTCCAAATATGCCCCCCTTTTGTTTTTCCTGCGATGTCCAAATTGATAAAGATAACTTCTTCAAATTTTTATTAAGAATAAAGAAATTTTCTAATGCTGTCCCTTCCAAGGCATATGGCCGGTGTACGTTAAAATACAAAGTAATTTCCATTGGCTTCATATAGAGCTTTTCTTTTGTTTCTCCCTTCTTTTTATTCTAATTTTCAGAATTTCAATGAGTTAATGGAGAATGTGACGAATCTTAAAGCCCTCCTCCGAGAAAACAGAAGGCTTACGGGTCAAGAAAGTGACCCTGACTTAGAGGTATGAGTCTAAAATTACTCCCTGAATACATTTTTTCTCTCTTTTCTCTTATGGCATTGAAAAAAACTAAATTTATTTTTTGTAAACATATTCCTCTTCTTTTTTTAAGTATATATTTAAAGTAGAATAACAAATAGTTCTTCAGCTCTCAGACTATATTTTATTTTCCCTTATACTATATTACAATATGTCTATAAAACTTTATTTCTTTTTTCTTTTCCAGGAATCTGACAAAGACGAGGACGAAGATGAGGGAGTAGAAACTATGTACGAGGACGACGAGTTGAACGATGAC
The DNA here is from genome assembly GCA_949317995.1 of Acholoe squamosa. NCBI lineage: Eukaryota > Metazoa > Annelida > Polychaeta > Phyllodocida > Polynoidae > Acholoe > Acholoe squamosa. The sequence continues at coordinate 83,832,090 of OX439036.1, read as the reverse complement.
GAAGAGCGACCTGAGAACTACCCGGGCGATGCTGGAGAGCAAGCAATAGCATACATGTGCGGCTTGCTTAAGCGGCAGAATCTCAGCATGAAGAGGCAAAAGGGAAAGCCTCCAAGCTCATCCCATCCATCCTTTTCTTCTTCCAAACCCAGCTCCTACAGTCAACCAAAAAAAGACTCTGAAAAGGTAGACCCCACATATTTTCCGGTCCCTGAATCCTCTGTTCCTAGAGGTAGAGGTAACAAAAGATCACGAGGCAGGGCTAGAGGATCCACTACTTCTGGCCGGGGGAGGGGACGTGGGTCACCTTCTCCTGACATATCAGGACGCGGTAGATCATCTCTGAACCAAAGTAATCGAAGGGGACGTGGTAGGTCTCCTGGAGTAAGTCTTCCTGCAGCTTCTGTTAGCGGTTCCATGCCTAAAAGTGCCACAAAAGGGGGGGTCCCTACCCCTAAGAAAGGAGAACACTGGAGGGAAGACGAGCTTGATTCCTTGTTGAAGGGTGCTAACCATCTTAAGCCAGTACTTAAAGGGCGCTTCAAACATAGCTCTGACGGAAAGGAACTAAAGAAAATGGCGTGGGAGGAACTAAGAGGTGAGGTTATATTCCTTTAAAATTTTTTTCTTTTTATATATTCCTCTTATGTTCAGTCTGATATGCATGTCGTCTGACATTGGTAGAATACATATTTTGCCTTTCCTTTTTTGGTAGAAATATAACTAATCTGTTGACGTAAAGGTGATATCTTTAACATGTAAGTTCACCTTCCTATATTTCAGACTATGTTAATTCTAATGGAGGAAGGCATAGGACACGTGAGCAGTGTCAGGACAAGCTTGGGTATTTTGTTCAAAAGGCTAAGAAAAAGGTAGGAATACCCTGTCCCTTTTAGATTCTACTGTATCATTATGCTCTATATATCTGTGATTTGTTAGTATCTCTGAAAATAATGAATTATGTTATTTAAAGAATAATATTTCGGAAAAATCTTCAGAGAGATGTATTGTCTGTTATGTGTACCTTTCCACCTTTTTTTTTTAGAGACAGGTGATAGACTCTAAGTATAAAAGCGGGAGTGGTCAGCGTGACGAGGAGGATTATCTGACCTCTTTGGAGCAGCAGGCATGTGACTATGCAGGCCAAGATGTTGTGCTAGGTGAGAACTGAATTTCCGTCTATACATCTGTCTTTATTTCATCTATATTCCACATAATACCATATATGCGACATCTGTTATCCATCACTATGCTGTACTTATGTATGTAGTAGTGCGACACCCTGCTCATGTTCAGGCATTGCCAACCATACCCTTCACCTACATATGACGATATATTGTATGGAACAGATATATATAAATCTTATTTTGGTTCCAGGAATACCCGGACTGAAGCCCCCTGGATTAGACGGTGGTCCTCGGTCGGACCTGAAGTCCTGCTATGACCCAAACCGTTCAGAAAAACCAAATTATGCTGACATCCCAATGCCGAGTTCAGCTATGGCTGCAGTAAGGGAGGGGGATCTACTCGAGGAAGGTATATACTTTTCCATTTTTCCATATACATATAAATATATATATATAGACGGTGTATGTATATATATATATATATATATATATATATATATATATATATATATATACATGTACATACATATGTGGACCACTATCACTTTATTTTTCAAGAAATTTGATACAGAAATAGAAATGTATATCTTAACATATATATATATGGTGAACATATACCTACTATAAAGTAGATATATCTATGTGTCCTTACATGAAGTTAATACAAATCTTTTCAGCGACTGTTCTCGTATGTTGTGATCTATTCAAATTTTTCAGGGGATGACGAGAGCTCTTCACACCCCCCACCAGGCTCCCAGGACGAAAGAGAACTGTACGAGGAAGATCCAGATGAGGTACCCGAGGACGATTACCACAAAACCCTACCAGAGCAGGATATACCTGAGGATGACAACGATCCTGTGACAGTCGAAGACATACAGGAAAAGGTTCCTCTTGAACCCCGCATATCACGGACTGACATGTTAAACATCTGCAAAGGATTTAACAACCTTATTAATGATGCTGATCCACAAAAGAGGGCTGCTGCGTCACTTATTTTTGCCTCAGACCCTCAACGCACAGAAAAGATTTCCATGCTAAGGAGGGCTTTGAAAACTTTGACTTCGGAGGAAAATGCTTCTGAAGCAACATCCGAAGTAGGAACAGCTCAACCTGCTGAATGCAGGACAAAAGCATATACGTCTAAACCCCAAGCTAGTCAGCCACATATCTCCCAACCCCAAGCCTCTGCCAGTCGGGTGCAGGCTACTTCTAGCAGAAGTCGGGTCAACGATATACCTAAAAAATCTTCCACAAATATATCGCCTTTTCGCAGAATGACCTCCCACATTCCCCAAAATAAAAAAAGGACTGCAGATGACGAAGGTATACAAGAGCAAACCCATAAAAAGCCCCGACATGCCCCCTCCTTCTCCAAGTTGCTCGAGGAGGAAGAGGAATGCTATGCAGAAATAATGGGGTCAGAAGAAATGGAGACTGAATCATATCAGCCTTCTAACAGTACACCTCTCAGTTCTCCTTCCGCTATGAACGTTGTTAACATCTCAGGTTTATCCCGTATCCAACGGGCTTCTGCCTCCAAGAAGAAAGAACTATTTGCTAAACCAAGGGAAGAGGATAAGATAATGAAAGAAATAGCTAAGTTCCAGAGCGATTATGTTAATGGTTTAAAAGACATCAGTCAGAGGATAAATGAGCATATGGACACCACGTCCACTAAAATAAAAGATACCCAGACCAGCTACGCAGAGGGCATACGGGAAATGGCTGAGAAAATGTCTTCCCACATGGCGAGAACTTGTGAACAAGCCGAGAAATGTAGGCGTCAGTGCCTGGAAGCCATTCAGGCAATGACCAACGACCTGCATGAGAAACTGGAGGAGACTAGAAATACTGCAGTAGCGTTCGAACGTCAGCACATAGCCCGCATTAAGGCTACAAATGAGACAATGTCAAATAACCAGTCAGAATTTGTGGAAGGAATAAATCTGGTAGGTACTGCAATACATGCCACATTCAAAAGAATGCAGAAAGGACAAGACTGTTTGGCCACTGGATTGTTAGGTATGACTGAAAGTGCCACAAAGCTATCAAGTAGTCTATCGGTCATCCTGGAAAATCAAAAAAGTTTTTTAGATGCACAGAAACAGTTACATTTGCAAAACTTGAAGTTAAATCAGGAGATTCAGGAAAACCGGAACCTTCAACTGTCAGCCCAAAAAGAGGCGGAGAAAGTTTGGAAAGAAATGACTAAGATGTCTGTGTTCTTTGCTGCTCAGTTAAACGCAAAATCAACTAAAGATATTTCAACATGTACCCCGACGGACAATCAGATAATTTCACAAGAGGATGAACCTCCACATGGGGATCAAATACCCCAACCTGGCCTACCACCCGTCCCGGAGAAAAATCCAAAAGCTGACCTACCTCCATGTGCAGATGAGGGTGAGACAGCAGGAGACAAACCTGTTTCCCCCAATGTCCAGGAAGACAATATATCCGTTAAATCTGACAAGGAAGAATGTTTGCCTGATAAGATGACAGTTAAATTAACTCACAACGACCCATCAGAAGGTTCAGCACGTGGTCCCTATTTTTTTTTGGACGCAAAGGACATAGCGGCCATGGAAGTGTCCGACAGCCAAGGTAAAAATGTTGTGTTCCTAAATATATTTCAACTGAAATTAATTCCACCTGTATTCTTTTCTGTACCATTGATATGTCATTCATCTTTTGAACTATAGAATTTCATTCCTTGTGTATCAAATTTGGTTCTCCATGGGTTTTCTGTTTCCATAATGTTTAGTTAATCTTTGTATTTACTTGAAATAAATAAGAACTATGTGTATTAATATGTATTCCTCTTTAAAACAGAGGAGCTGAACACTGGTGAAGGGGAGATACACACAGACGTCCAAGCCATGCAGGGTGCAACGATTGCCATTCCACCCGACACGGAGGTTGTACACGGTTCAGCTGTCTTTGTTCCATGTCAAAATGTACAGGGAGGTGAAGGCCCGTTAATCGTCCCTGCATCAGGTATAGGCCTAATATGTGCTTTATCTTTTCTAATGAACTTATTCTGATAAGTAACAAACCAGGATATATGATATTTATCAAACATGCTACATGTTTTAGCAGTTGTTCTTGAAGCCTGAAGTTTAAGACGCCCAAAGGTACCCCCCTTAATGCATGATCTTATATCCTTATAAAAAAATGACATGATAAAGAAACATGTGATTATATTTCCTGTGTGGCCGATTTATAGCGGTTACAGATGTTTTCACCTTCTCCTTTTTTCAAGCTATTGAAGCAATAGACCCAGATTCTAATTCATTGCCAGCCTACAATGTCATGTCAAATGAAGAAGTGGTATTTGTCCGGGAGGAGAACTTATGCGACGACAATCCTGAGCTGGTTTTAAGGAGGTCCCGTCGTGACAAGAAACCTATCAAAAAGGACTAATTTCATTTGTGTGATATATAAGAAATTAAAAACGGTGCTGTAGTTCAAAGTTATATCATATTTTATTGTTAGGCTATTTTGAATGCCTTAGCTTCAAGTATGTTACCTTAGTTAGGAGAATGTAATATACAATTTGAAGATATCACGTTCGAAGTTTCCACCTAGACAACATCATTTCATAGAATTGTACAGTAAAGGTAGAAAATGAAAGACAGAAATCTATAATAGAATCGTATATGTTCGAAGATAAAAAAAAGTTTAAAGCAAGGCATATTTAAGTTCATCACTTTAACTTTGGAGTCTACCTTCAGGACTAAATGAAAACTTGTATTCGTTAAGCAGAAATGATACATCTATATGCATGGTTGGAGTTATTTTCACTTTAAGGTAAATGGATGCCTCTTTTGAAAATTTCCTATGTACGCTCGTCATGTATACCGTTCAGCAAAGACAGACATTTTTTATGTTAAGTTGAGTGAAATGGTACATGAGCAAAGATACTGGAAAACAAAAGATAAACTGATTTTTGATGTCCCATATACATAATAGTACTCGTTGCAAACTATTGAACAAAGACTTAACTTCAGGATGAATACATGTATGTATCAAGATATATTGATGCCAAACAGGCATTTTTGTTTCAGCTTCATGACATGTTTTAAAAAAGTCTGTTTCTTGTTATGGAAGTTCTCAGAATTAATATAATACATGGTGCATTCTAAGTAACAGATTATTCTCTATACATGCTAGGCAAAGAAAAACATTTCAGCACAGGATGTGGAAATAAAAAAAAAAGAGGTTATTTTAAATTTTATTCATTAAATTTTGCATGTTAGCTTAATTCATTACATGACATGGTTATGTAACCCATGTTTGTTTTCTTCAAGTCATTAGAATAAAAGTTTGCCATCAGAATTTTTTTCTTGTCCTTCTAATTGTCTTAATATCACATAACAGAATTACACTATTTAGTCAAATTGATTTCATTTAACTTATTCAGCGGGGATTGAAGTTATCTTGGATGAAACCCTTCCGCAGGTTCTCAAACTTAGCCGGGGGCTTACGGGAGACATTGTCTGGCTGGGTGATGCGTGGGAATCTTTGCTTGAACGAGTCCTTTTCCATACTGTCCTTCAATAGGGGATTGCGTGCCACCTTGGCGCAGTTATGTAGTGCCACACAGGACTCGATGACTTTTCCTGCTGTGGTAGGAGGATGGGCCAGATATCCCCCGCTGCTGTCCAGACAACTGAAAACAAAGAGAGAGACAAAATGGGAAAAATTAAAAATTGTACCAAGTGACTGCTTAAAGAGGATGATAGTTTTGACAGGAAAAAAGATATAAAGGATAAATGTAGGAAAATAAATAAATAAATGACTTACCGCCAACGCTGCTTCAACTGGCCTATAGTCCTCTCTACCCGACTCCTAGTCTTTCGGTGCCACTTGTTGTACGCCACATCAGCGTTTGTTGTCTCCACACGGACAGGGGTGAGGAGGTAGTCAGTGAGAGGATATCTGAAGGGAAAATATTTGGTTATTGTATATGGATTTCATATATATTTTTTCCTTAAGGATGTATTCCGAAAGGAGTTATGTTCAGCTAAGTTTGGCCAAAAAATATATAAATGACTTACCCAGAATCTCCCAAGAGGTAATATCCCCCGAACTGTTTTCTCTCTCCCAAGATTTTGATGTCAGACCCGTTGAGGCAGTAGATGTCGTTCTGAGACCCAGGATTACTGGCATCTACGTGTGTGATGAGGTACTCAAAGTCGCAGACAATCTGGGAGGAGTAAAAAAGGGACAAAAATCTTAATATATATATATGTATAAACTGATAGACATATCAAGAAAGAAATTCAATGAAAAAAAATGTACATAAGATATCCTGGTTCTTAGAAATATATTAGGAAAAGTAATTTACCATGGTATTTATGCTGTAGTATCCTTTGTAACAAAAGAATTGATTTTCGTCTGCCACTACCCCTCGCGGACACTGTATAGGTACATGTGTCCCATCTATGAGTCCGAACAGCTTGGGCATTCTGTGTTTCCGATAGAAGAGCATCGCCTTGCTGTTCTTTTCCTCCCGGGAGTGTGGCCAATGGACATACTCTTGTAGGTGTTCATGGAAATAGTCAGTCACCTTCTCTACAGACCTACACACAGTGGATTTGGAGACGCCGTGAATGTCTCCTATGGAGTTGTAGCTGGCTCCAGTGGCGAAATACCTTAGGGCAATCAGGAACTGAAGAAAGCAAAGAAAAGAATATTGTTTTAACATGCCATAATAAAGTCAAAAGAGGTACAGTAAGGAAAAAATAGGAAAATAAAAGGATAAAAGAAGGATGGACTCCCACCTTAAGCCTATGTGGAACGGCATGCTTGCCCCTCAGGACCTTCTTTTTCTTCGTAGCGACATAGTTTTTGATGAGAATTCGGGCTACCTCTTTACTGAGACGGTAGCGCTGAAGAAATTTTTTCTCAGTGTAGAAGGACAAAGGATCCTTTCTCTCGTAATACTGCCTAGTAGTGTTCAGGATGTACCCAGGCATTTCTTTCCCTGGTGTAGTACGGCCAAACATAGGTCACATGACTTGGATTGAAAAGGAAGGTCACGACCTACTTAGGAGATATTCATGGGATGCGGGCTTAAAAAAGGCCGCATGTTACTTATTTCCCCCGTATGTGACATATGGAGGGGTACCTGACCCCTCCACATTCTAACCTGAAAATACGGAAGACATGTGGAAAACAGGTTGTCCGCATCTTGAGGTGAAACGCCCAATAAGCCGTATATGAATGCGGCCCTCCGTATGTGAAAAAAATGAATGCGGAAAATAGAACAGAAACGGTTTTTTTATATACGGCCCCCGCATGTCATATACGGCCCCCGTATGTTATGAGGTGAAACATCCTCCAGGGGACAGCAGTGATATGGGACTGATAGTGCCCAACTTCCTTTGTGGTCGATGTGGTCGGAGTAGAAATATCAGATACCTGTAGAAATGGAAGATGCGGCTTGGGAATTAAGCTGTCTTTGTAGCGGGTGGGGCATAGAGAGGGCAGGGCGGGGCCCTGTGTATTGACCCAAACTGTCCTTGTCCATTCAGGCACCCTTAACTTGGGGGCAGCTCTAAGTCGTTGATCTACCTTATGTAATCGATCTGTATAGAATCAATATGGCAGGATTGTGTAAGGCAGTGTGCCCTTCCCTTTCTACTGGGTACCAACTTGGATCTTATTGGTACTTAGTGAGTAAGTGTTAGTGCAGCTAAATTTGGCCACCACGGGAATCTAGTACTTAGTAACCTGTTTTGTAACTCGATTTACATTATCCTCATTTAGGGACAGACATCAGGTATTGTACCATGGCCCTGGGCGGTCAAAAATAATACACAAGTTGTGCATGAATAGGCGTGGCTTCCCTGGAGGCATCTACCATATCACGAAGACGTGTCAGCTAACAGTCTTCCTTAGCAAGAGTTTAAACCACGGTACATTTAGCCCCTGTATCGATCGTGGAGTGTAATTGTTGTGGGTTCCAAAGACAGCTGGACACTAGAATCATTAGAGCTGTTCATTAAGACAGACAAGTTCAATAAGGTATGGGTGTAGGTATAGGTGGGGTGACGTCATGATGAGGATCAATAGGATGGGTGTCTGCCTGTTTGTCCTCTGTTATTACAGTTCTATTGACTGTAAACAGCACATGAACTCCATCATCTAATAGTTGGTACACATGTACAAATGCAGTAGAACATGGAAAGTGTGGTGATCATATAGGCTGTACTTTACCCCTAGCGTTCTTTTGGGCTATGTAGCGCAAGAAAGTTGGTACCCTTCGTTACGCCATGACCGGGTATGTGCGCAATGCCCAGTCCAGCGAAACAGCGATAATGTGCATCCCCTTTGAACATGTATAGACTTCTCTAAAAGGTTTCCATTTTGGTATGTCTCTATCAGGAATAAAAGTCCTGGAATTGAAATGTTTGAATTGATGCCCTCGCGCAAATAAATTACTTTTCGTCTTTGTAAATCCATTAAATGATGACTTGCAGGACGACTCCGGGTATCATACGTGGGCAGATGAGGGGAAAGGGCCCTCCCTGCGGGATTTTTATTACATTTAGGGCTTAATATTGGCATTATGTTCAAATAGCCCAAATTGCAGCTTACAGTAATTTGTCGTATATGATATGTGCATACATGTTGGGGGGAACTTCACAGACCGATAGTCGTTAGTAGTCTATGAAAAGTAGGATGGTCAATCAGGCTAAAACACACCAAGTTACATGAAAGTCCATTACCCCGTAGTATATGTATAGGACGTCCAGAGAGCTTGAACTATAACCTCATTTCAATTGTGTAGTCCATGGAAGTCTGATCGAAACCAGGCTGAATTACAACCTAATTTATAATAATGCATTGAAAGTGATGTTATCATTTTGGCTAAATTAGACGCTCTCAGGAATAAGCAAGGCCTAGTACGTGAAAGTCGGAGTTTATATAGCATGAAATACACTCTCATACTATGATTTGTGTTGGACTTATAATAATGTAAGTGCATAAAAGCGTTTTTAACATTCAGACTGCGCTTATAGTACTTAGTACAACATGAACATGAAAAGGGATGTATTCATGTAAAATAACAATTTGTCAAATATGCCACATATATGCCTGTCAAATTGACACCAGCAACTGTAATTTCTAAGTGGTATAAACCTGCATTCCCACTGAGAGTAGACGCTCGTACTTTGTTACACGTATATAAAAGACCAGACGGTGCACCTATTTGATGGGATCAATGAGGTTGCCGTGCTTCCTGGGCTGTTCAAGTGTGACATTAAGGTTAATGGAGCATAACACCTACGACCATTTGATTAGGTTCACAAACAGGGGGAGGCTGGAGGTAGTACCATTAGCAGCTACCTCTTACACCACATTAAAGCTAGTTTACACTCTTCCAATCACAGTGAAATGGAGCCTGGAGGTTAGGTGTGAACCCCTCAGGAGGCGGTGTAATCTTCTTGTAGATTCTGATGTTCACTAATAGATAGTGGTGATGTTAATGGTGTTGTATTATTTAGTAGCTACCGCTCATACCTCCCGTTTACAGGCCTACATCTCTTTGGACATCGGGGGCTTCCCTAGCCCGCGTAAAAGGGTCTATATCTCCTCTTTCCTATCCCCTCGGGATGTCTGTGGTGCACATATGCGCGGGCACCAACACATTCCCCTGTGAAATTGTGTAATGTAGTTTTCTCGCCATGGATATGACCTTAGCTGTCGAAATGGCGTTACACATCTATTACTCACTCACTTTGGACATAGGTAACAGCTATTGCTTCACATGTGCTGCTTTCCGTACACAGAACATGTACCATGATAAGGTCCCATTAATAAATATTTGATAAAGCTTAATCACAGAATGATTCCGTCTGTTTTCTGTAGCATCCTATATCATATAGACGGCACAACCTGGGGACTCATAACGTGCAATATGCAATCATATTGAAATTCAAAGTTGGTGATGATGTAATAAGGTATAGGCAGAAAAGGAATTGTAAAGTAATGTCACATGTTTATCAGTGTCTGTAAGCAAAATGTCCCTTGTCAAAGCTGAGGAATGCCATTTCCCCACATCGCTAGGGGTGAGGTGCACCGTCTTCACCATGTACCTTGTCACCTTTACCAGTCTGGGGCCCCATGTCAGTCGGGATTGTCGAATGACATAGCCCTCCATGTCTCCTACAATCTACAGACTTCTGCGTGTTTACTTGACCTTGTGTTTGTCCCATATGAGGGCGATTATGGCAAGCTGATTGTACAAGTTCTTCTTGGGCATGATGACCCTAAATACCCCATTACCATTTCCATCAGAACAAGACAGATTAAAGTTGAACTGCTCACCCCTTCTCAGGAAATAGTATAGAAATGTCGAAGCCCCTCCACCCCCAATCCTATAGTAACTCCTTGTCTTCACAAAGTTATTCGATGTGTTCACCAAGCTTTAGCTACGTGAGCTACTCGGTCGGGCTCAGCTTACCTACACCTGCTCTATGACGGGGTTTAATGTAGAATAGAACAGGTACAATGTAACATGTTACCCATCGCTAACAGCATGGCAGGCAATGTGATGTAGACTTGTCTCATGTCACACAAAACAGGTCATGTTTTCTATTCACATCTCGACATTACTGCGCATTACCCACCTGTGCTGGACGGTGCTGCACTGAGGATCGCCCAGCACTTATAAGCGACACGACTTAGAAAATGGGAAAGATTTCTCGACTTGATTTTCTGTAAATAATTTGGATTTACTTAATTGGATTGGACCGCTAATATAAAAATACTATAGGTGATTAACCATGAAGTATCTGTTTGGGACCATCTATCCTTTTCTCTAAAGAAGTCACTGCTGTCAAATCAGTCAGTGGATCTCCTACAGATAAACTATTTGGAGCAATAAGTTCAGCAAAATGTCACCAGAGGGCCCTGGTGTCTATGGTCTCTAGTACCCCAGTACATATCCATACATGCATACGGATGTCAGAAAAGTCCTGTTGGATACCTTTGATGTGTCCCCAGGGGGTTCTGAAGTATACATATATCATGTGAGACTCTTAATCGATGGACACTCACTTACAGAAATAGAACTAGTCAGTGCAGACGCCGTCAAGAGTGGATCGATCATGTAACTGGTGTATAAAATCACTTAAAGGGACTAGAATTATAATCCCCTAGGCCATTACATGAATGTGGGGGGTATATATTTAGCAGAACGTATACCATCATGGTAGGCAGATGCTCATGTACAAATGTATAGGTGTATTTAGCTATGTGTGTGTTTAATGGCTTGCGGGATCTCACCGAAAGAATAATAATGGTAGGTCCTGCGAATTATGACACATGTGAACCTATTTGATTTACTTCTTAGTATTCTATAGTTGTAATCAGTGATCGTCTTAGGGTCGTCTATGTATTAATTACCCCCCCCCCCCCAGGAAAACACACAATCACATCCCATCACTCTGTGATCACCCATATTATACCCTCTTATACCACGATTTCTGGGTTACACAGTGCTTTTTGGTGTCTAATCCCATCCACATATCTATCGATATTGCACACCCTGTATGCTTTAACATCAATTTTCCAAGGCATGCGGTTATCCAGGATAACCGCACGCCTCTCATGTCCTTCCATGTCATATGTTACATGTTAAAACCCATGATAGACTTGACCAGGGCAGGGCTCGAACCTGCAGCCTAAGATCCCTAGTCCAACTCCCTATGCAGTGCGCCACAGAGACTGACGTGTGATGGTCTGGGTTTGCTTGGTAAGGTTATAGAGGTAGGCGGGACGAGTCCGGGCGAGGAGGTGTATTCTACACAAACATAACAGTGAGACGCATCTTTTTTCGCCGTGTGCACTGTTGCTGTCCGCTGCCGGGCGCAGAAGGAGGAGACGCAGTGGTCTAGCGGTTAGCGCTTTGCGCTCAGCCGTGACAGGTCCGTGGATCGAGCCCTAGTTGGGGCGCATCTTTTTTCGCCGTGTGCACTGTCGCTGTCCGCTGCCGGGCGACAAGGTGTATTTTATACACAAACATAACAGCGAGACGCATCTTTTTTCACCGTGTGCGCTGTCGCTGTCCGCTGCCGGGAGAGGAGGTGTATTTTATACACAAACATAACAGCGAGACGCATTGAAATCTTTAGCCGTGTGCCGCTGCCTGTCCGAGCCGAGACGGCCGCTGTCGCTCTCCGCTGCCGGGCAAGGAGGTGTATGTACCTGTGTACACACACTATGGCTGGCTTCGATCGAGTCCCGGGGAGGGGGAATAATTTTTGTTTTCAACTTGAATTTATTGGTATCATATTGATTATTTATTGGTTTCGTGGTATAAAATAAGTAGTCAATGGATAACTCATGACTCGTGTGTGTTAGCGAAGGCTAATAACACTCGGCCTACGGCCTCGTGTCATTATCCTTCACTAACACACACTCGTCATGAGTTATCCATTGGTTACTTGTTCAATGGTTTCACGACTATCCTGCCTGCAAAGCCAAACGTAGGTAGAGCTCTGCTCATATGTACACTCAGTTTATACTGGGAAGATTGTATAATGTTAATTTCATCAAATCTCTGATTGCAGTTTAATATTCAGCCGTGTATTTAAAAAGCCCTGCCCACCAACGACTTGGTGATAACCAGGGCCGGATCTATCTCTAGAAAATGTATATATAATTATCTCTGTTACAAGTTATCTTACAGATGAAAGCTTATTGAATACACATTCCATTGGGAAACTTTTTTGCCGCTCTTTTTGGCGCAGTGTTAACCAGAACACAATGCTGATTTCATGCTTCTGGAATGTATACTCAAGCTGGCACCATGTCTTCCATTTACACATATGTATTGAGATTGAAAAGTAGACCACCCTTCTTGGTCACACCATGAGGCTGATCCCAGCTTTTAAAGCTAATACCTGTCATTTTGGGTGTATGTAATGGGTGGGGAGGAACATGGCTCCTTACAGGAGAAATCCTTTCGGAGTTATCAGCATTTTATTGCTTACCTCTAGTTCTCCAACGACTTGCCAAGTAGCTTCGAGTGGCTCCACCCTCAATATGCCATGCACCTTATATCAATCTCTCATGAATAAATGTGAACCATAGACACATTCTGACAATGTACATTATTAATAGACCACACTGATGCTAACCTACACTGACAACGATATCCATATCTTGCCACCGAGAAATGATATAAATATCAGTCCAGAGATATTCACTGAGAAGAGCGCACAGGCAATTTCCTACAATATTTCATCCAATATGTTTTACCCTTGATAGATTTAGTTAGATTTATAGATCTAGCGATAGGTTTAAGAGCTTGGTTTTAATGGGGGTATTGCTATCCATTCTATGTTTTGTCATTTGTGTGACAATATCACACTTTATCTAACGATTTGGGCTTGGACAGTGCTTTTTTTGTTATAACACCCATGCGTTATCAAGCTATAACCCTACTCTGAGACCTTTTGTTCGTCATCAAGAAGGTGCTGGTTTCAACCTGGACATGTTAATAAATTGGAGAAGTATACAAAGTCAACATCACCATACATTTCCTGTTAAAACCATTCAGGGCTCTATGGGAATTGTTCCCCAGCCACTGTCCATTATACCAAGCCGAACGGTACTAGAAGCCAATGTATATGAAGGATTTGAATAACTTGTCAGACATACCTGGGGCTTTGCACAACTGTTTACATAGAATCCAACAGTGCCATGTCAAGTTATTAACAGTGAAACATCCCTAGATATCCTATATGAACAGGCCATGCCTAAATTCTACATATTGTTCGAAATAAATAAGAATCCAATCATTTTCCATAGCGATATGTCTCGGCACCCGCCATTGCGGCTTGCTGACCTTTGACCCGTAACTACCATAATCTCCCGCATATAAGGTGCACCCCGCCTATAAGGCGCACCTAGAGTTTTAGGATTTGGCCAGAAAAATGAAAAATTCATAACTTCTTTTCTTCTGAATGAATTTTCAAAATTTAAAAAGCTGTGTGTTTCTTGGACCCCCTAGACCACTCTGGACCCCATATGCTGCTGATTGGGTTAAATGGGAGTGTCACATATTAAAAGAAAGGTCTTGGTGTCCCCCTTGTGGATCCAGGGAGAACTAAAAAAAACGTATAAGATGCGCCTTATACGCAGGAGATTACGGTAGGTCAGGCACCGACATCCGGTCTACTTTTACAGGTAACACGGCCCAGCTTGGCTTTTTGCTTCAATTTATAAAGAATTTGTTGGTATTTGCCCTCTATACAGACAGAATGGCACTAAAACTTGTCGAGAATAATCCTGGAAAATAAAGGACACATAGGTTAAAAGCTTAATATCATAACATTTCAACGTAAGAAATTGATTATCCACATGCCGGGGCCCTGCGGCAAAGCGGCCCGGCAATATGGACAAGAAAGCACAGGACAACTTCCGCTGACAACATGGCGAGGATTGTTTTTCTATTGCTCGGCCTAACAAAATGTCTTCTCCTGTATTTTTTATGGGGTTATAAGGTAAGAAATTAATACAAAATGGAAAAATATGTTAGATAAACGCATTAATTGATGTTATTTGAAAGCACTTGTGGGTTTAGGATCCTATATTCCACTCGTGCTTTCAAATAACATCAATTAAACGCTACCTAATCATAGTTTCCAATGATCCCCCTCTCCCTTGGTGCATACTGTACATGTATACTTTATGTAAGCCCCCGATGAGACATCGCCGATCCACTTAATTCATTATTAAACGAGGCAAGGGCCTTTGACTCCACCTTTCTGACCTCTTGTCTACTAGCCTTTAGCCAAGTTTCTTATGTTTACCAAGTTTCAATTGCTATTTTTGCCTCCAGCAGATTACATGCACCACCAAAAAACTATGCCCTATCACACCCTTCAAAGACCCCATGAGCCATATTTCTATTTACATGAATTTTTTTGTTGATAAATGATGAAAAACATTTCATGGGTTATGCTTTTCTTATATTGAGATTCCAAGAATTTGCATAGACCATCAAAACCTGTCATTTTGTACGATGGTGTAGGAGAAATCCATAATGGATAATAATGTGTAACCAGCGGTGCTGACAATGATAAGATATGTAAAGCAATTTAGTAGAAAGGCAAAGAGAAAGGCAGTAAGGCAAGATAAAGTGATTAATGTTTATTGACAGACAAAAGAGTTGATGGCGTGTTCCACAGGAATTAATGTATAAATTGTCATGTTCAGGTCCATAATGAGATTTGAGACGGAAGGCTTGATGGCTCCAGTCGAGAGATGAAGGAGATAAACTTCCAAAATCCAATCTGAAAATGAGAGATAATTAGTTTAGGACCAGTAGAACTGGAGGGATTAATGATGAATAATGAGAAGAAGAATATTAGATTAGGACATAACTACTTTACAAAGTTGAGTAATGAAAAGGGAAATAAATGAGATGGTGATGTCATGAGACAAATACATGTCTCTGCGCAGGCGCACCGGGATAATAATAATACTTGAATAACATATTTGTAGAATTCAGAGTAAGAGACAGTGAGTTCGTTCAGAGGGAGCATGGAGACAGCATTGAAAGTTGGGCACTCATATCTAAGCTAACTGTTAGCAGCTAGATACCATTAGATCACAACAGGGAGTAGCCTACCTCTGTCAAGGAAAGGAGCATTTTAGTAGTGGAGATTCAACATGCACTTGTTAGTGGTAACATCCTCACCTTTCACAAGCTGGGTAGATCTGGAGGTTACTCAGACATAAGCAGTTGGGACCTAGAACAACACTACCTGGGAATGATAGTGTTTCAACTTATGAACCTATTACAAAGAGGAGATAGCAATTAACAGCAGTAATTAACATCAACGGACTCCAGGCCTGGGAAGGGCCTCTCCCTCCCCATGCAGGGATCCTCCCTGCATGGACTTAGGATCCACACTAAAGTTGGATCATCATAACAACAGTTAAGACTCTCCATGTGAGTACACTGCATTGGTTAATTAGGAGTTGAATTGGGCCAAACTTGCCTGCTGCCTTGCCTACTGTGTGATAATGCGCGATCTTAATACTTGGGAGTTTTTGCTGATAAAACTTAATATGAAGGGGAGATAAAGTTATTATGTCACCATTGTATGAACTAGAGGATATAATAGAGTGTTGATCATCGAAGGGTGCCGGAGTATTCGGTGAACTGTTGTACTCTTATTGTGCTTGACGTGTTAGTAGCCGAGGAGGAGGAACAATAAAAGTCTTCAGTCAGGAGGTATCTCTCACTAGTTTTATTTGAGTAGGATCACTGCGCGGCTGATATGTGTACTGGGCTGTGGTAGTGACACACTCTACCATTTATAAGGAGCTAGCTCAAACCCCAAAATGCACTTTACTACATCTATATGCAGCGATTAGAAAGCAAGGTCTAAATAACATCAAATTAATAGAGTAAACACACAGTACAATTTAGCCCCATTTCCGTTACAACTGAACCCCCAAAAATTAGTCATATAGTGAGACAAAAAGTAAGACAAAGCTATCCATGTAATAGCATTTACATTTAAGGTGTACTTTGATGGCTGTTACATGGTAATTACTGTTGTTTTTTTTCCTATGGAGAAATGCATGGGATTTAGGGCTCTTTTTACCTTAAATAAAAGGGTAATCAAACTGTCTTTAACCCCATTTATAGACAGATTTCAGATTATTTAAAAGAGGAGGGCATACAGTAGGTATGGAGGCAGTGCGCACCATGGTTATCTGGGCAAATATCTTTTGATATAGTTGATTTTGAAGGCCTTCCAATTTGGTTTAGTGATAGGTTTAATTCCAAGATTCTCTCATAGACAAAGCATTAGGCCCCATACAGGCTCACACATTAATCACAAGTATCAGCAGTCCCTTTAAGAGAAATAACACCGTGGGAAAGCTCAAGGTCCTTCTGATCTTTCCCATGAACACCTGGAAGGATGTGACCAGGAAGTGTGACATGGGGTGGGAGTAGACATGGGATGGATGGAGGGATGGGGGGAGAGGCAGGGGGCAGGAGACCGGGGGACATCTTTATTGAACTTTATGGATCTTTATTAAACTTTATATATCTTATTTTATATATAGTATATATAACAAATTATATATAGTATATAATAGACACAACTAGGACAACAGAATTAAGGATATATTGTTGGTATTTTATTGACCATTTTAATTATATGATCACAACATTTCGACCGGAGTTGGCCTTCATCAGGTGATATAATTACAAGGATTCATTACAATAAGGTACAGTAAAGAGCAGGCATTTATCATGGTTACCTTAGTTACAATGACATCATAATATAATCAGGGTCAAAGGTCAGATGGTAGGTAATATAAAAAGATTTGCATACAAGTATGAAGTTTTACTTTTTTCGATTTGAAAATCCCCACCATTTCCATTCTCTTTCGGAGGTGGGTTCCCATGTTCTGGTCCATGTTATTTATTGAATAATATAAAACTTTGAGAACATCTTTGGCAAGAACTACTGGTTGGTAGAACCTAGGGTCTATTCAGTTTGGCATGCTCTGTTATGGCTTAGTGGGGTTGGAATATAGGTGGGAACTACTACCTCAGATTTTACTTTCTTTGAAGGGACATATTCATTATCATAATCATGTACTGTCAATTTAAGTTTACTGACAGGATATATTTATATATCTTAATTGAACTTTATGGATCTTTATTGGGTTTATGTTCTTTGTTGAACTTTACGGATCTTTGTTGAACTTTACAAATCTTTATTGGGTTTATGGGACTACGGATCTTTAATGAACTTTATAAATCTTTATTGAACTTTACGGATCTTTATTGAACTTTATAGATCTTTATGGAACTTTACAGATCTTTCTGGAATTTTATGAAACTCTTTGAAATTTTATGGAACTATATGGTACCTTGGGACCTTTTTGGTACATTGGGACCTTTTTAGGACTTTTGGACCTTCTGAAGACTTTGGGCCCTTTTCAGAATTTTTTTGGATTTTGGGACCTTTTCGGGATTATAAGACCTTTTTGTGACCTTGGTATGTGAGATGAGGCAAAAAGCAATGCTTACTGCACCCAAGCGACCATGTAATTGAATCCGGTTCTGTATTGAATCCTCCAAATGTTGGGGACTGTGCCTCCCAAACTGGATTATCTTCCTCCTGATTGGCTCAACTGCCAAAGCTGGGAGAGAGGGGGCACCTCATTGGCCAAGATTTCCCGCCTCCCAGCTAGTTCCCAAGATGTTGGTTGGATACACACAGTACCTACCAACAAACAGCTCCAGTGCACTCTAGTACCGGCATTTGACACCAGAAGGCTCTACTGTGCTGTAGGCCTAATACCAGAGTGCACCCCAGGCACCAGCCACTAGTGGTATGTGTACCACTATGTAGATGGCAGCACCTAATTTTTGTCGTTCCCTTAAGGAAGGTACTAGAAAAAAAATTCTAGTACCTTCCTTAAGGAAACGACAAAAATATAAAAAAACACGCTTTTTGTGACCTTGGGACCTTTATAGGACCTTTCATGACTTTTTGACCTTTTTACCTTGGGACCTTTTTGGGTCTTTGGGACCTTGTCCACCCCTGGGAAGGTCATGGTACTAGACGCGTTCCTTTTTGTAATACAGACAAACAACTAAGATAATATTTGAGGAAACGACACCTTGTCTCAATTTATTTGTAGTGTTTTGTATGTGGAAGATAGTCATTATGGATGCATTTGTAGGTAATATGGAATTCAGAATCATGTAGTTATTATTGTTAAAAGTAGACATGAGCTGAAGCATGGCTAGTTGGGTTGGCCTTGAAGACCAGGGAAAGCTATGACTGATGTTTGATTGGTCTAGACAAAGCTATAATTACCTACTTATTACTAGTAACACACAAATTAAGGCAGTTGGATCTAAAGGCAGGGGCAGGCAGAGTAGATGGTCACACCACTAGACAATCACCAGTGGGTGTGGAAGGCAGAGGGGATGGTAGGTAGGCACACCACTAGGTGGGTTAGGGGGTATTCAGTCATGCCTCAATACTCAGAGCTGTGCTGGTAGTTATGGGTGGGAGGGGCAGGAAGAATATCAAGCAAGTACATGTGTCCTAAATGACATAGTGGGTAAGTCATGGGAAAGTGATGGGCAAGTCATCTAGCCTAGGCTCTGTACCCTTGCCTCGTTTCCTTTCTGTCTCTCCAAGACATACTCTCGACTCAACTGTTTTAAACTAAACACTTCTTGTCACCCCGCCCCCATACTGACAGGCCAATAGCAGTATCCGGTTCCACTGTCTGCAGTTGCCGCAAGATGATCAAGCCCAGGAACCCTTTCCCCGCAGTAGACACATCTCAGCTATTTTACCCCTTCTCCTGCACCCCAACACACGCACACAGACTCAACCCAAAGTACTGTTCTGTCTAATTGTGTCACGTCTATAAAGACAAACCATCCCCTTGGGTTGTGCAGAGCTGTGGGAGGCAATGAGAAGGATGGGCGAGTTAGAATCGGTGGGGACTGCATCTAATCAAACCTGCCGAACAGGGTATCTGCTTGAGCTGCCGGAGGGAGCCATTGTGATTAGACTTGAAAGGAAAGGAGATGATGGCAGAGACAGAACAAAGCTCCCACAGATTGTCTCTGGGAGGCCAAAATAAGCAAATGGGTGGATACAAAGTGACCAATGTTATGGGTGTGATATGGGAGATGGGCAAAACGAAGTAAAGACGTGAGAAACAGTTGGGTGCAACTATCCCTTCTGTCTGGTTGAAACTTTAAGATAATGATGGTGATTTGATAACAACCATAATGGTATTTAGCTGCAAGGTGACATGCCTTTACCTCGTACGAAGTTGGTTTTAGTAAGCTTGCCATCTTAAATGCTATGCTTAAATAGAGGCCCTTTCCCTTGGCATTTCGCGAAAAGATGAAAGCTGATTACACACTAGTGATATCAGATTGAGAGAGTCTCAATGAAGGCATTGCCCCCGTAATGTAATGGTATCACTCATAGTCCTTGTGCTAGGATATTAAAGAGAAATGATGACCAACTGAGGTAATTTCGAGGGACTGCAGAGCTGCATTAGAAAAGTGCGTTTTTGAATTGATATTAATTCTTGCACCCCACTGTAAATTTATTTTTTGGGAAATATTTCACGAAGGCTGTTTATGCTGATAATTCAGGCTAATCCATATTCACCCTTTTTTTCTCGAGACTGGTTCAGTTCTGGCTGCTGAATTCCTGAGGGTAATGCTATAATTATGGAATAACTACCCAAGCTGGTTCCTGCCTCTGTCAGCTGCCTCGTGCTATGGATATTGAGGCATCTTTTTTGTTTTCTTTGCAATACTCCATAATGAAATTGCAAGATGGCCTATTATATTATTCCCACCATAGTATACAGATGGAGCGAAAATTTCTCTTATGCAGTTATGGGCAATTAATATGACTTTCCTCTGGTTGTAGAATGGATAAAGCATTGGAATGATTTATCATTATAAAATAACGTATACATTTCAAGTTGTTGATACCCCCAATGATAATACATACATGTCTCTACGGCATTTAGGCCTGTTTGGCCTACGAGTACACTGTATCGTAGGCCTGGTTTCCCCTTACAGCTATGAGTCAGAATGCCTACCTTTACCACTTCACAGTCTCCAATCTCTAGGATGGTACCACCAAATGTTATACAGTTTGCTCAAATCACTTCCTAAAACACTTCTCTGCAAGCCTACCTTGTTGTCAGCATGTGTTATTAATCCCTTTCAATCATTTTTGGACAGTTATTGTCAGAATGGTTTTCAAACTTTGTTGTGGGAATTACCATCAGAGGAAGTACTGCTCTGCATGCGTGCAAGGGGAAGTTTTGCTTTTGGGGAGTTGTGCATGGAGAGTGAGAAAGCACATGGCAATGTTTACATTCTGACCAAGGTCACACATGGGCCAGGTGGCATGGCCATGGGTCAGTATTGGCAAGGTGGACATCTGAGTCATTGTTGACATCCCCACATGTGGGATCACTCTCCTAACACAGTAGGTAACCCTTGCCAGTGACCAGCTTAGGGACCCCCCTTGCCCATGCTCCCTGAGGCACTTCCTGTCAAAACAGAATGCACGGTTTCACCAAGGATTGAAGAGTGTGAGAGACTGTCGCCAAGCAGAGGCAATCCTAGGCATAGTAGTAGTAAGAGGGAGTGAAGACTCTAGTCCCAACTCTCCTTTGCCACTCGTGAAGGGCCTAGGATCAAAGAGGGGTACATCAGTAACCAGCTCTTGTCCCAAGTCTCCTTTGTCCACCTAGGGTGCCAATGCACAGGTAGAAAATTGGGGGAACCAGCAAACGCAGGTTCACCCTCTGACCTTACATATAGAAGTAAACAGGAAGCCTCACCGGAAGCGGGAGTGACCTCGTGACAAAATGGTGGTGGATTTAAAAGGCAGGGAGGTGATACATTCTTGGATTCTGACCAGCTACTAATTCAAGGTAGTACCAGGCATTCATTTGATAATACCAAGCCCCAGATTATTATGTATAGATGCCAAAAGTATAAAGAGGGAAACTGAAAAGGGGACCAGCCACACTTTACAGGTTCCTCAATTGTCAGCCCATTACCCAAACCAGAACCAAGAAAAACTATTGTCTGGGTTCGTAAAAGGGTTTATTTCTCCTCTTTCCTATCCCCTCGGTTGTGTGTGGTGCACATATGCGTGGGCACTGACACATTCCTCTTGTGAAATTATGTAATGTAGTTCTTGCCATGAATATGGCCTTTGTTGTCAAAATGGAGTTAAACCTCTATTACTCACTCACTCCTAGTATAACTGAGTTAAAATACTTTGGTATTTAAGATTTTGGATATAATATGCCATGAAACCTACTTCTTCTGTTGCATGTTTAAGCCTCATATACAATCTGAGCAAGTATCGATCGTGTTAGAAGGGCACCACATGCATGGGAATAAGAGGCGTCCTTATGAAACATACCTGCCAGAAATGTGCTTTATTAGGATTTACTTCTTCATTGTCCCTGTCCACTTGAGTGGTCAGGGACTTTTAGGAGGACTGGGAATTAGCAGTGTATGAAATCGCAATGGATATACTCCATGTATAGTCTGGGTCACTAACTAACCATACTATATGTATGCTTTGGATTGTGATTGAAGAGTGAGACAGTCAGGCTACATAGGCAGATAGCTAGACCACCACCTATTACCTTGCTGTGGCTCTATTGAACACTGGCTCTTGGGGTGCCCATCACTAATCCCTATGTTTGGCCTAGCTGTGAATTTAGCCTCTCACTTGCAATAGGCTCTACCTACAAACCTCCTCTACTACAGTCCCTTATCTCTTCTTTTACGAAGGTGTTTTTGGCTTAAAATCAGTCTCTAGGTGCTCTCATTATCTTTCAAATGCTGTTTAAATCATGTTGATATTCCTACTAGAAGCTGAGTAATGAGTACCCATTTTAAGCATATAGACTTAGCACTCAGTGCTACGACTGTGACATATATTCAAAGTGGCAGTAAGGGGTGCAATCAATTCATGGGTAAACGTCTTTCTTTTAGATACTTTTTCGGTCGATGGACAGAAGCTTTCTAACTCTGGCATTGTTGCTGCCTTAAGTTCTAAAATGGTTATTGATTTTGGCCGTTTTTATCTCGTGGATCCACATCTTCAGGTGTCAGCGGAAAAAAAAGAAGCTGCTGCTAGTGTCGTTTTTCCATCGCGGACTTGGGCATGGCGATAAGAGCCGGCCAGACTATACATTGCCTTTCATATTCTCCTATCTTCATCAAATTGTACCCACACTATACAGGCTACCAGGGATTAGGTTTTCTCAAAGCCCTTTTTGTTGAAGATATCATGGAAATACTATCCAAAACTTTTCCATAAACCATGAGATTCCCGATTTTGAAAGTGAAAATGTAACTATATAACCCAAGTGATTACATTTGTCCTACTCATTTTCCAGAGGTGGTGCCCTCTCTGCACTTTTGATATGCACTCTCAATCTTTCTTCACAATCTATACCTCTTCCCAGATTGAACTACAATGTATAGGAAAACTTGCTTTGTTTATTGCCATATTTCGTTTAGGAAATGATGGTCATTGTACATCAATACAGGAAGGTGGACTTGCTTGCGCATTTAGAATTGCGTTTCCTTTTGTAGGTCTCCAAAAAGTAAAATATTTTTTATTACCCATAGGACATGTTTTAATTGTGTTTTTCACACCTCCGACGGCCAGTACCTGTATGGGTGTCATTAGCCCCCCTGGGCCAGCTCACGCCGTGGCCTTGTTCCCTCCACTCCTAGCAGCAATACAAAGCTATATAACCCCCCCCCCCCTCACTCAAACGTCACTGCCGCTCAGATTAGCGCCAGTGGGTGTAGGAGCGAGGGATGGCAGTGGGAGCGGGGATGGTCATAGTCATATTGGCCATTAGCTGGTCTGGAGCTGGTTCCGGCAACACACACTGATAACAACTGATAAGATCGGACCAGCATGTCCCTGGAAGTGGGTGTTAACCAGGGACCAGGTACCCACCATGGTATGTGTTATCAGTGGGTTTTATCTCAACCAGCGAAATTCAAAATGGCGGCTCCACTAGGCTTCAATACTGAGTCCTATAGTATTGCACGCCGTCAGGCTAGCGCCAATGGGTGTGGGAGGGAGGGTGAAGGGGTGGGTTGTCAAAGCCCCACCTGTATGTACCCCACTACACTGATCAATCTGTGGGTGTTCCGTCCCTCCCCAATTCCCACAGAAAACATGCTCTGTATGTGGGTCACTCTACCTACGGATTGACAGAATACTGGGGTCAGGGAGGGCCAATACACATTCAACTTCAATCAGATCCTTATCTGTAGGGGGGAGAGGAGGGGAGGGGGGAAAGTGTGTGGCTGTAATACACATCCTAGATCAATTAGATGCTTATCTAGATCAAAGGGGGTCATTAAAGGGGATCATTAGGGGGTCATCAAAGGGGATCATTAGTTGGAATACACAAGCAGTGCCACCCTAGTCTTCCGTCAATCCGTCGGTAGTGACCCACATGCAGAGCATGTTCTCTGTGGGTATTGTGGAGGGACGGAACACCCACAGATTGATCAGTGGAGTACCCCCCCCCACCCACACCTCCCAATCACAATCCCAATAAGTATGTGTTAGTACACATGGCTCTCTTAGCCCACAATTGCATTAGTACAAGTGTACACTGTCTCAGATCGCCAGGAACCCTTTTACCGTAATAATACATTGTTACATACCACCACAGATGGCTCTCTTAGCCCACAGTTGCATTAGTACAAGTGTACACTGTCTCAGATCGCCAGGAACCTTTTTACTGTAATTGCCATATTTCCTTTAGGACTGTATAATAATCTCTGTTTACTCACCAGGCTGCATTCATGCATCATAATGACGAAAGAGCAAAGTACACTAAACATAAATTTGATACACCCCTACAACATTGTATTTGGCCATGAAATAAATCATTTGTCTTTAAAAGATCGCTAAATAGGCCTACAGTATCGCAAGGTTGATATAATAGACTCTACACATTTTTATTAGCTGAGAGACCCTTGGATCTGCTGTCACAATTACATCATAAGGTCAGCATGATGCTCCAATGCATGATGGCTGAATAATAGCTTTTAACTTTTTATTCTTTGTCAAAATTGAAAACAAAAACCACAGTGACATTCGCCAGCTCGAGCTACCCTTAATCTATAGGTCACACTATGGGAAACTCCTATCATTAAGGGAGATTTGACAGTTTTTGAATATGATGCCATTTACTCCAGGGTTTGAAGACTTACAGAGACAATACCTTTCAGTCTTCAGTGATATACATGTTATAATGTTCTTCTAAATCACAGAATCCCATAATGACACATATAGACAATGTCCACAATAAAAGATCATGTGGTTCTTCCCTATAGTATCACTACCTATGCACCATCTGGGGAAGCTGTTGCTCTGACACCCATTTTGTGACTTTCAAGAATATATGATATAGAATTTCCTGCTAAATTTCCCAATTGGAATTTCACCTAACCCCACTTATAAGGCGCACCCCAACTCAAGCCAGCCTGCATCCTGCCTATAAGACTCATCCACCATCTGATTCGCGTTTAAGACGTGCCTTTTACGCGGGAGATTACGGTAATTAACATAATTATGCAGTATCTTGGTACTGTTCAATATAATATATAGATATGTTCCCTTGCTCCCTTATAGAATTCATAAGTGATGTGTTTTCACGGAAGTCACACATGCTAGACCAGAGATAATGAGCCTAAAAGCTCAAAAATGGTCATTTTCAAGAAATAGGGGTTTTTGGTTATTTGAATTAATCATTATGTTTGCCTTACTATTGTTGAAGAAATAATGCAAAAATATGCCTAGAAATAGCAGGTTTTGGGTGATTTGATCTTCTGAGGCAATCATTTTTCTTAGAATTTAAGTCAAAATTTACCTGGTACTTTCTAAATACCATGCCTTGTACCCATTTATTCTCAAGAATTCTACCAGAACATTTGATATTTTCAAAAAGCCAGGCATTTTCTCTTTGCAATGATATCAAGCTTATTCCTTTTATATCTGACACATTTTAACTGGCATGAGGGACATTATGGCATACCTTTTCTGTGTGTACATTTACTTGATGAAAGGTCCTGTGTTTAAGGCCCTATTTCCAACAATTTTTGTCCGGGAATTTTAAATTTTGAAAATTCACCAAAAATTGGAAAATATTGATATAAATTATTTAATATGGATTAAAAAGTGAATTGAAGCTTAAGATATGCTCTATGCAATAGGATTATAATCTGAAAATCCTCTTTACGACATGTGACTGGTTTTGTGAAAACACATCACATATGCTTGCAAACTTGTTTAAACTACTAACACCTTGTGACTAAGTATTGACATTAAAAAGATTAATAGCACATTATTCATTTAAAAGTGGAATCTGAACAATAGAAATGGAATACCCCTCCCCTACCTTCCTATAGCATCAAACAAGTTGTTCAATGGAGGCAGCCATTGCTTGATAAGGTGCTTAGACATTTTAGATCCAAATGCTAGTTACCAGTGCATTATCACTGTTGGTAAGCTTTACACATCAATACCTGCAGCCACATATATGCTAACAATTTGAAACTACTGATACATGGTGACTGAGTGTGTGCGGTGTTTTGTGTTTCGTCTCCTTTCTGTGTTTTATTCGGTAGGGCCTATTTAAGCCTACTCACTATTTGTCAGTAATTAGTCAATATATGTCAGTACTTACTCACTATTTGTCAGCAATTAGTCAATATATGTCAGTATTTACTCACAATCTGTCAGCAAATAGTCAATATATAACAGCAATAGCCATTGATTCAATTGTGCATCCTGGTTTGACTGGTATTTGTCAAAATATGTCCAGGCTTCCCTAGTCCACTCAAAAGGGTCTATATCTCCTCTTTACTATCCCCTCAGGATGTGTGTGGTGCCCATATGCGTGGGCACTGACACATACCTCTGTGAAATTGTGTAATGTAGTTCTCGCCATGAATATGACCTTAACTGTCAAAATGGCATTAAACATCTATTACTCACTCACTCCAAAATATGTCAGTATCTATGGACTATTTGTCAGCATTTAGTTAATATATGTTAGTAATTATTCACTATTTGTCAGCAATTAGTCAATACATGGTAGTAATTACTTTCATTTTATCAGCATTTAGTCAATATATGTTAGTAATTGCTCACTATTTGTCAGCAATTTGTCAATATATGTTAGTAATTGCTCACTATATAGATATGATTCTAATACTTTTGTTCTTTATTGCATCATTATTGATCATTGATATATACATTTTCAATCATTGTAATAAAGGTTAACACTACTCCATCCCGATGAATAACAAGAACCCCCCTTCCCTAACTACACTCAATAATTTTATATCCAGCCACATTACATGGGTTATAATATAGGCTGAATTTGACCAAATCATTCTCTTAAATTACATGATTTTTATTTGAATTCATATAGTTTTTATATTTTTAATTTAGTGTAATATATATAAATGAATGATATCATTGAACCTCTGCTGTGACAATTCATTGAAATAGATGATATGCATCCAATAGAAACTACATTGAAAATCGTCAAATGCGTCCTACAGAAAGATGGCACTGCAACTATGCTGCGCTACTTCCTTGCAAATGGTCACATGCATCCTTAAGAAAGATGGCACTGGGCTCTGCTGCGCTACCTCCTTGAAAATTGTCACATGCATCCTAAAGAAAGATGGCAATGGGCTCTGCTGCACTACCTTCTTGAAAATGGTCACATGCATCCTAAAGAAAGATGGCACTGCGGCTCCTAGAAAATGACCCTATAAAAATCATAACCTATTGTCCCCTTGTATCTTAAAACCACGAATATCCACCAGTTCCATTAGACAACAATGTCTATAATGCGTGATGCATAGGCTGACAGTTGAGCAGTAATGTATAACATAATCTTCTACAGTGTGATAAATGTAGTTGAAATCAGACTGACAATCACTAGATTTTAGAGTGTGTCAAAATCAGACGGGACAGAAAGTATATCGCCCATGGCTTAGCAGGAGAAGGCATGTCATGGTGGTATTGACCGGTGATTTCCCATTTTGGTCTTTTTCGGACCCAAGACTAGGGGATCACTGTAATCTGCCTTACATGATCAACAAACTCTCCTCTAAGGTACGGGTGACGGCGGTGCGATATAGCAGGGACGCAGCCACTGCCACCCTCCTGTTGTAGGTAGAATTGGTAGAACGCCGGCCAAAGTCAATAATCCAGCTTCCAGTGTGGAATGTAGAGTATAACAACAAGGACCCCACACCTTTATAACCCAAAGTGATATAATTGGTGATTTTGATATGTATGAGCTGGAAACTTGGCATCAACTAATGCAGAATCATATCACCCCTCTTTGCTTCCGAGACAATGCTCGGCCATAGTAGGCATATATTGGTTGTCAGCCATGGTGGATTGAGGGGAGGGAAAGAGAGGGGAGACCAGAAGGGTACTGGGCAAAGGTTTGAACCCGGAGATTAGTTTAGCCTAGAGCAACTGCCACCCAGGATCTCGGAGAATGGTCGGTGAGGCTGTTTGGTGTTGACGTCACAACTGGGGTGTGAACGATGAGGATAGGTGGTGTAGTCTCGAACATGGGGTACTGCTTTGAAAGGGTAGGTGCCTGGCATGTAGTCTAGAACAGGAGGGATGCACTGCCATGAAAGGGTATGTGCCTGGGGTGTAGTCTAGAACAGGAGGGATGCACTGCTGTGAAAGGGTACATGCCTGGGATGACACTTTAGTCTAGAACAGGAGGGGTGAACTGCTGTGAAAGGGTACATGCCTGGGATGACACTTTAGTCTAGAACAGGAGGGGTGAACTGCTGTGAATGGGTACGTGCCTGGGATGTAGTCTAGGACAGGAGGGATGCACTGCTGTGAAACGGTATGTGCCTCGGATGTAGTCTAGAACAGGAGGGGTGCACTACTGTGGAAGGGTACGTGCCTGGGATGTAGTCTAGAACAGGAGGGGTGCACTACTGTGGAAGGGTACGTGCCTGGGATGTAGTCTAGAACAGGAGGGGTGCACTACTGTGGAAGGGTACGTGCCTGGGATGTAGTCTAGAACAGGAGGGGTGCACTACTGTGGAAGGGTACGTGGCTGGGATGTAGTCTAGAACAGGAGGGGTGCACTACTGTGGAAGGGTACGTGCCTGGGATGAAGTCTAGAACAGGAGGGATGCACTGCTGTAAAACGGTACGTGCCTGGGATGAAGTCTAGAACAGGAGGGATGCACTGCTGTGAAAGGGTAGATCTCTGGGATGTAGTCTAGAAAAGGAGGTCTGTCAGGAAAGGGTAGGTGTCTGGGATGTAGTCTAGAACAGGAGGGGTGATGCACTGCTGTAAAAGGGTAGGGTGTAGTCTAATAGAGGGATGCACTCTTTTATGCAATTTTGGGGAGGGTGGATGAACATCCATGAACTGGTAGGTGCCTATGAAATAGTCTCGGACAGGAAGAATGTATCGGTGTTAAAGGCTGGGTATCTATGCCTGCATTATTGGACAGGGGGCCTGTGTTGCCCCTGACGTATGTATATAGGTGACAGTGATGTAGTGTGGGATAGGAAGGACATGTCCCTATGAAGCGGTAGGTGTGTGAGCTGGGATGCGGTTTGAGATAGGAGGGGTGTACCGCTGTAGGTTGGTAGTTGTCTATGGTATAGACTAAGGAAGCTGTGTTCTGCTGCTGTGATTGGGTAGAAGGGTAAGAGATAACTTTAGTTGGAGCTGTGCACTGTGATGTGAAAGGATAGGTGTCAATGATTTTGTGTGATAGGGAGGTGCGAGTCTGTACGCTGGTGCTGGTGAGATGTGCCTTTGTAATTTGGTGGCTGTCAGTCTTAAGAGGTGCTATAAATTTTACTACTGCGAATGAGTAAATTTCATAATATTTTACATGTAAGAGAAGTTAACACCAAGAGGCAGAGTATGTCCCAACATTGAATGGAAAGCACATTCTTTCTCTTTTTCCCTTTTTATTTGAAAACGAAACATGGAATACCGTGCATTAGATTTTGTCACAAATAGTGCATGATCCTCCCAACCATGTTGTTGTCCATGTTAATGTATAACTTGTTGTCACAAACTGCAATTGGTTGATTTGTCAGATTTTAGAATATGAGGAGTGGGGTCACCAATGAAACAATGAACAATCCTTCCTATGGTATCATAAGATCGATTCTATCATAGTCTCACTGCTTCTGGAAATCATGGGAGCTTCACCCATCATTCTCCTCTATTTATAATAACCACCTCCCCTCCCCACTTTCTACCCACCATTCTTTACAGTAGGCGGAATTGCTTCATCATGAAGTATCCACGTTGTTGGGCGTAGGATAACAAGGTTGGACTATACAAGCCTGGATGATCATTGAATCTGGAATAGGAGGGACCAGTTCTATTCTAGTAGTGCTTCAAGGGCAGAGTTTGGCTAGTTGTGTGGCTGGTGTCTCCTGTGTCCTCTGCCTATTGCTTGTCGCTGTGCTTGTCCAGGCGGGGCCGTGTGGGACCAGTCTGTGGAGGGTAAATAGTATTACGTGAGTCTACAAGTGGGGAGATAGTAAGGCAGGCTACTAAAGGCTGTCCCTTCTGTGGCAGCTCCCTTGTGGGTAGCATGAAGGCCTATCTGTATATTCAGTCACCACTATGTATCACTCTGTATACATCCATTATGTGGATCCATTTTTAAAATGGACCTATGTTTCCAAGTCATAATGTTCGTATCTTATAGGTATAGATGTAGGCACCAACTATTGTAGGGATCCTGCATGGGAGAATGACGTTCAACGAGTGATCCTGGCAATGATATAGAGGACACCACATAATTTTACCATATTAATCAAAAGGAAATTTCTGGAATAATGCACGAAACACATCTATGTGTATTCTGTTACATGTATCAGAATTTATTTAGTATTTGAGAAACCCAATAATATATCAAGAGATTGCAGAATATGCATTTTTTTTTTGTAGCGATTTAGAATGTGCCTTGGAATGTGAGTAAGAGTAATGTGGTTATGAAACTTCATGGTCTTAACCACCATATCGTCAGGCGAACAGATTATTCCTTTCCAATGTATAGAAGGGCTGATTGCATGTCCTTCCAGTGATTGCATGTGAACATGTCTCCTTTTCCCCGATGCAATGTCTGTCCCAAGAAGGCCCATCTATCTGAGTAATAGGGTAAATCGCCCCTGACTCGACCACTAGGCATGGGAGTATACCTTAAGTCGACCATTAATGTATCATGGGTTATTTTCACAATTTATGAGTAATGTTTATGGCATGTGCAAGGTCTAGATATTTTAGTTAATGAGGTACAATTAATTAGCAATTCTGAAAGAAGTTGGTCCAGGGTGGTCGTCTTAAGGTACCAATATGCTTAGTGGTCGAGTCAGGGGCGACTCACCCTATCCGTGATGTTCTCTACACTGTGCTACCTTGAGCGTGGCATCCTTACTTTTTAATAAGGTTTACATCTTGATGATCAGATAACCATTTAGATGTGTCAGCACTGTCGCGTTTGCTTCTGAACACTCTGTAGGATATGACTGGTGCATGTTTTGGCGCACACGGCAACATGCTTTGAATAAGCCAAAAGTAGATTCAAATACATGGTGTGACATAGAAATATCATTAAATGCACTGGGATTAGGGGGCCACGTAGAATCAAGTTAAAAATTCAAATATCCACGGCAGGTTGTTTTATATTCCACACTACATGTCCCTGATTTTCAAGCATTTCCTTCCTATACTTGTTAGGTTAAGTCAGGTTGCCCAAATATGTGTCAAACGATGGGATTTTGCGCAAGGCCGAAGGAGAAGACACAAAACGTGTAATTTTGCCAATATGCCATCGATTTACAGTTTGTAGATACTTGAATAAACCTTCTTTTCCGTGTACCAGTATGTCGATGTCATTACTCCACTCTTCGTGGCTTAATCATCTCGGGCTGGACGTGCATTATTCACCATTGATCAGAACCCTTGTTTAAATATTGGCGGTCCCTATACTATCGATCTTCGTGAGATGACGCCACTCAGTCGTCACTAAATAACACTCTAATATAAGTCACTGATCCAGGCTCAGGTAGCAATTTACAAATCAGACGTCTAACGATACAACGATATATCGATACGGTGTAACAACTAGAGTGGTCGGCTGCCTATTGGGGAGGCTAACTAAAGTAAAGATGTACCTGGATCATTTCTTAGTTCGGGTGATTTTAAAGACAGATACTAGAGTTGTATTTTCTTACTTTCTTTCTGAATAGAATACCTTCTTTGGGACACAAACGTATAGAGTGACTATCAAGAAATGGTAAACTGATTGATTGTCTGCCAAATGAAGGGGGTCACATAAAGAATAGGCTTAAGATGTTTTGATCCAGGTACTTATAACGTACACGCGCGCGCATACACAGGCAGATGTAGACAGGTCGATTTTAATAAGTTACTCACCCAGGTATGTAACAAACTTTTGATGATTGATTCTCATGCAGTTTTTCCCAAGGAATCCAAACCTCCCAGGGGACATCATGAAATTTGTATATTAAGGTCCCTAATTAGCATATTCTAATTCGGTAGGACAAATATTGGATTGTACATGATAAAGTGATGCAGAATTGGTCAAAAGGCTCTAAAATGGCCACAGACCTTCTAATATGGGTGAACATTAAGATTGCGTTGTCATACATTATTTTCACATATGCCTAATTAGCGTAATTTATGCAAAAACTGAAAATATTGGCATATTATTGGCAATGTTAGCCTACCAGGCATTGGGAACCTATGAATTGCTAATGGGCAAAAGTCCAAATCTCTCTGAGAGACCCAGCAAGTCTTTGTCATCAATACTACTTGTAAGCACAATCCAGATTAACCAATATTTCAGCCATTTTTAAAAATGGCAGACACTGAAACATTCAAAACTATGCAACTTAGCTTCTAATAAACTAAGAAACACAATTTCAAAGGCAAAATCTATATATCTAAGGTCAAAGAATTCATTAGCAATGCTTTCAAAAGTATACATTGCAGCCATCTTGAATTCTAAGTATGTCATACAAGTAAATCCTACTTGATTCATGCAATTATTGTAGCATGTCTGTTATGCCTTCTGATATGATTCTGTTGGATGCACTCACCAAAGAAACAACCAGCTATCCAACATTTCTATATATATGCTAATGCTAGATAACCATACATACTGCACAATGCATTGAGCAGGTTGTCTCAGTAGATGTAGCCACTAATATAGTATACCCCATAACGAGACAACTCACACAGAGGCCCATTAGTATCTGGTATTTGTGGGACTATGTATACTTCATATTACTTGTTGAACACGAAATTCTATCATTCTAGCAAAGAAGAACACAATCATGATGTTGCATACATATCCAGTATAATCATAGTTTACGGTTTTCAGGGGGTGGGGTGGATGGGTGGGCTGAGAACTATGGACAGAATTGTCAATTTTGGACAGAAGTGTCAATTTTCAGCCTGTCTTGTAGATTTCAAGCAGCAGTCTGCCTGTGATAGGTATGGTCCACCTATGTCTGTGTAGCTGTAGTCTTGATTGGTTGAGGCGAAATTAACAACTGGGTAATTATAGCTACATCTAGACTAATTAACAGGTTCTCTCAACAGGACAAAGGATATACTGTCTATGCAATCTACCTTCATGGATGTGATCTAAATTGTAGAACTGAGATACAATTTTCAAAATATAAAAACATACAAGGGTAAAGGACACTGCTAGGAGCTTAAATGGACATTTGGGTTTTGTCAATGCAATATTAAGTTCAGAGGAGAGAGAATAAAACCAGCCTCATATTTTACAGAGCTTTTCAACACTTAAGGCCTATATCTACAGTGTTAGTGACCGTTGGTATTGCAGGCTATACAACGCTTGGGCTTCCCTAGCCCACTTAAAAGGGTCTATTTCTCCTCTTTCCTATCGCCTTAGGTTGTGTGTGGTGCACATATGCGCGGGCACTGACACATTCCCCTGTGAAATTTTGTAATGTAGTTCTCGCCATGAATATGACCTTAGCTGACTGGTCCGTCGGTGTCAGAATAATGTGACCGACCGGGTGATGTGTCTACAGTTTGCGACATGTTACCTGCGTGAGGCAGCACGATAAAGAGGGGCCTTGAGCCACGAGTGGTATTTCACCGCTACGAGCCGTGTCCCACTGCTACAAGCAGACTCATAAATATATGCACGCGCGCACACACACCCACCCACTCATATGCGCAAACCCGAGGTAGGCCTGCAGCCTACCATTACTATTGAATAGTTTAAAATTCTTGAATGTCTGAGTTCCTCGATGGCCCCCGGACGTAAAACTAAACAAACAAACAAACAAACCAACATCTATTACTCACTCACTCACTCACTCTATACAACGGCTGCCTAGCTCTATAGGTTTCAAGAATACTTTGTAAAGTTATATTCAAAATTCCTGATATCAGCTTGAGAGAAAATGCATAGATCTATCTTTGTCCATGCATTTGAGGTCTAATAATTGAAAGAAATGACAAGAAAAAGGGATGACAGAAAAAAGTGGATGAAATGCCTTTTTATGATGATAACTTGTTTGTGGTATGGGAACCATTGATACATAGACAAAGGTGCATGAGTATTAGGAACCACTGAGGGTTATCACACGAGGTGAAGCCGAGTGTGATAACCCTCAGTGGTTCCTAATACAAGTGCACCTTTGTGTTTATTTCATATTATTTTGGTCAGATATGTTCCAAATAACATTCATTTGGCAAGGAAATTAGTTTTAATCTTTTTAATGGAGCATTTAGGATGTTGTCAGGGGCCATGTAATATGGGGGAGGGTTATCTCATGGGGAGTGTGAGATACGGAGCTACAGTGTTAGAGCTATGGGTTGTCAGTATCTGGGAATACCAACATGAAATAAAAGCTAGTACTTGCATCTACCTCAGAAATCTACCTATAGACAAGTTGCCCATTATGGGAAGTCATCCATACAAATGAAAGTCCCTCCTCAGACCCTGATAGAGTGTCAGGCAAGTACTGGTCACCTGTGGATATTCTGTTCCTAAATGTATTCGTATATGGACTTACTCACCAGTACTATATTCATGCAACAGATACCAAAAGGGGCAATCTGACACTATCAACATAACTCAAGATGTCATTGATAATGCCTATATTTACTGGATCCTTGTCTTTTTGTCAATACTCATATATCATATTGGTATAATTGGTACGGTAATCCATGTCAATATACATTTCTCGTTATGATAACCCCCCATATAGGTAATGCATTAAATGGAAAGTAGAGTATACCCATTTCGGGTATACATGTACTCTCCTTGAATCTTTTGATTCAAGTTCTGATGCAATTCTTGATTTTACATGTCAGACTTTAATAGTTTCCCCCCCTTGTGATTGCGGGAAATATGATGGCAGATATATAACCTGGCAGACTCTCAAGTCATATTTGAATGCCAATGCATTAGAACTACCCCAGTCCTGGCCAATCCTGCCATGGTGGACTATCAAGGGACAGACTATCAAGGTCTGGCTGTATCAATATGTATGACTTGATTATTACTGATATCTTGATATGCTGACCGTGGATCATTGCATATTCAGCAGAAATATCTAACACTGTTCCATTGTCATCATATACCTTCTATGATTGTTGAAAAACCTTTCTTGATTCACCTTTTACTCTGGCCGATACATAGGGCAGGTTCTTACACAGTGCCCAGCCAACACACTCGGAAATATGGTATAGTAAAATTCCTTTATAATGGATCCTGTTATAACAAAATTTCAGTTATAACAAACAAAATGCTTGGTCCCAAATTATTGCTATACATTTCTAGAGTAAAATAATCCCTTTAGAATAAAGTTTTAGCACCAAATTTTAGATATAACGAAGTAATCTTGACAAAAAAAATGTATATCTTCAGGGAATCGGTGCATACAGATTGCAGAATAAGTCAATTCCATTGTACATTATATCATCAGAGAGGTGGGAGGCTGTGTATCAAGACTTCCTCACCCGCCACCCTACCCTATGTATGCAGGAGGAGGGGTAGGGAAGATCAGAGGGGTGTTAGACCGTGTATCAGGACTTCCTTACACGTATTAGGGCTTCTTTACCTGCCTACCTGACCCTAGATTGGATACTACTATGAAATTCGTTTACAACAATTTTTTTCTATTGTCCCAAGCACTTCATTATAAAGAAATTTTACTATACATCTTGAAAATGGTATGGCCCAGACATTTAAAAGACATGCTGAATCCTTGACACAACCAACCTAATGATAATAATCTGACTATTCCCACCATTACCAATTTTCCAAAAATTCCAAGATGGCTAACATTACTCCTCTTAATGACATGGTACTGGGTAGTTTCCTCAGAGAAGCATATCTGGCAGAAACATAATGTGAAAGGTAGAATAGAAAGGCTGTAACGTGAGTATGTAAATATTTGAAAGAGTTTCTTTTAATGACCTACTTAAAATTCAAGATGACTGCCAGGTATGCTTTTGAAAGCATTGCTAATGGATTCCTTTGCCTTAGATATACACAGATTTTGCCTTTGAAATTGTGTTTCCAAGTTGATTAGAAGCTCAGTTGCATAGTTTTGAATATTTCAGTGTTGGCCATTTTTAAAAATGGCTGCCATATTGGTTAATCTGAATTGGCCCCACAAGTAGGACTGATGGCAAAGACTTGTTGGGTCTCTCAGAGAGATTTGGACTTTTGTCCATTAGATATTCATAGATACTCACTGCCTGATTAGCAAACATTGCCAATATGCCAATATTTTCAGTTTTTCCATAAATTATGCTAATTAGGCCCATGTGGAAATAATGTATGACAATGCAATCTGAATGTCCACCCATATCAGAAGGTCTTTTGACCAATTCTGCATCACTTTATCATGTGCAATCCAATATTTGTCCTACCTTATTGGAATATGCTAAATAGGGTCCTTAATATGCAAATTTCACAATGGCCCCTGGCAGATTTGGATTCCTTGTGAAAAACTGCAAAAGAATCAATCATCAAAAGTTTGTCACATACCTCACATACCTGGGTGAGTAATTTATTAAAAAAAAAGACCTGTCTAATGGAAGAGGATGTAGGCATCAACCCATGTTAAGCCTGTCGTCCCCAACTATTGCTGAGGCCAAATAAATCAGTCGACTGTAGTCACTGGCATTTGACATTTTTGTCAGTTCAGTGTTTTGTTTAATACCTGTAGACTATACATCCCTTTCCCATTATATACCTGCATGACCAATGCACAAAATAAACATCCACAATATACACAAATGTGATTATCATTGCAGGATGCTGGAACGCTTCTACTCTAAGGACCCAGCAGTGGGAGGTACATTGGGTGAGGGCGGCCAGGTGGACAAACTGCCCCTCAGTATGACCCTGCCTGCCACCTTCATGTGGGCCGCCATCAACACCTGTGTACTGGCCACTAAGGAGGGCCGCGGCTACTACTGGAAGGCCGCGGTAGCAGGCACCTTCTTCGGGTGGGCCCTCATGGCAGTCCGCCGATGAACATGACGTATTATGCCACCTCCGACGTGACGTCATGCACCACGACGTGACGTCACAACACGCTACCTGGCGATCAGAGACTACAGACGCCGACGGCTATCTAAATATTCATGAATGAGTTATGAAGCTAAAGCTAAATTAGACGTAGAGTGAGCTTTTTAAGTAGATGCTAATCAGTCTTAAATTGAACTGCACCTTTGTCTATGCCAAATATGCCTTCTCCAACTTAATCCGTAGACTGGCAGTTATATGTTAAAGGTAGAGGAGCTCGCGTGAGCAGCACAATGCTGTCAAGGAATCCCTCTGCAATATATCATCAAGAACAATAACTTTCTTTTGTGTACACGTATATTCAGGGGTAGATAGTATTTGGTGCAAATGCCATACTGGTCCACATTTTCTCTATAATATAGTCTAATATATTGCTAAATACTGTATAGACCCAACGCTCCAATTTGATGACAATTAAGGAAATCCATGGGCCTGCTTTCATAATACATGTATCCCTATCTGCCGATAATAACTATGCCCTAGATATTGTCCATGAAAATATTTACTGCCAATATGTACATTTAGACCCATATCTTAGAATGTTATTGCGCTTAAAATGCACACCGTTTTCAGTATGGGTAAGCTTTCCTCCAGTGCAGAGGGGAAAAGGTTTAACGCCAAAGGTCGAGTGAGCTAAGGCCCAAATGCCATGTGGTGCTTTTTTACATTAATATACATGAAAGTCTGCTTGGACCAGAGAGGGACAACCTTTGTTGTTACTTAACTATTTACAAATATAACCTGCCGCCGCTTTTTCCGACTCATAAAGACTTGACAATATCAGGCTTCGTGTTTTCCCACAATTATGTACATTATCATTACCCAACGTGCTTAAAAGGACGTTTACATAGGTAGTTATGCTCTTTTGAGTTTAACTACTACCCAAGTATTTTCTGTTAAGGTGTAGAATGAACGTTACATAACTGCATCAATATAACCACATACATAATGCTGAATGCCTTATAACTAAATAAGACGAATCCTATATACCTTCATCTGCCATACGCTTATGAACTTGGCGCTTATGATCATGATGATGACCTGTCATCATATGGTTGGCATTTATCTATGTATTAAGGCTATATTATTGCCATATCTGTACATGCCATTGGTCTAGATCTTTCCCTCCTAAAGTCAGGTCTATACACCTATATTAAGTAGAGCAGAATATTGTTAGATGTATTACCAATTTAT
This sequence comes from Acholoe squamosa, assembly GCA_949317995.1. Classification (NCBI taxonomy): domain Eukaryota; kingdom Metazoa; phylum Annelida; class Polychaeta; order Phyllodocida; family Polynoidae; genus Acholoe; species Acholoe squamosa. The sequence continues at coordinate 83,793,504 of OX439036.1, read as the reverse complement.
GTAATTGTATGTATGTCATGTTGACTTTGATTTGTTAATTACATGTAATGATCAGAAACCCAGGTTTAGGAGAATGGGTGCACCAATTCTTTGTTTAGTTCACAAGATATACCATTGAGAAGCACAAAGCCGCAGTGACTTTAACACTTTAGGCAGTGCAGTAATAAGACATATTACTAGAGTCGTATTATGCCTCACCCAATGTGTATTACACTATGATTAGAGTTGATGCGATAGAGGGATGTTTGGAACTAAGTTTCAGATCGCGTATATAATGGTCATAAATGAAGTGAAGATAAGGTGGTTTTAGTAGTAATTCTTCCGTAGCAGATCAATCACATGTTTGTGTACTCCTTTATGGATTGGGTGTCATGTGGAGCCTGCCCTCCCGATAATTACCGTTGTCACATACCGGGGCTGCATCGGGGAACACCTTAGATATCTCCTTATAATTATCAACTTCTGTCAAAATTTCAATAGGAAACTCGTTTCCCAGGCATTACCATCATTACAGAAATTGGCTCAGGTGGAAACGTGTGTAAATATTAAACAACATTTGAGGGGCAGCGCAGGTTTTATTAATCACCCTCTACCACACTGTAGTTGCCGTTCCAGTGCTTTCTAGTCCGCCAAACCTATACATGGCACATGTACTTTGTATGGTGCCATTCCGGATTACTACAAATGTAAGGTGTATCTGTATCACTGAGAAGCGCGTGTAGTATATTATACTATCTAATATTGAAATGTTTAACCTCCTACTATGAAACTAAATGTGTAGTGTATGCAGACTCCACGTATACATGTAGATGATCGCCAGTGTGAATTATTCTTTATGCCTTATTGCAAGTAGTTCTAACGTCGAAGCACGGTACAATCAACCAGTGACGTTGGATATCTTATCAAATGGATGTTTATGTTATCAAAGGTGGAGTTCTGATTTCATTGCTAGAATCATAGATGTCTGTGTAGGAAGAAGGCTGTCTCCTACATACCATATTATAACCAGTGTCACATAATCATGCTTTACGATGTGCCCCCCATGTGGTGTCAAGACTTCCCAGATCCTGTAGGACTGATCCAAATGCCATTACAATCAACCAGTCATCCATTTGTATGTATTTAAGCACCAAGATTTTTTATGTAGATTTGGTATTGCCCCTTATAATGAGTAGTTTAGTACTGTTAATGACTGTTCTGTTGTAATATCAATTGCATATCGCTAAGCATCTGCTGTGATCTGTGGCTCTTGTTTCCTCTTGCCTGCTGACTTAAAACCTGCTAAGCACCGATCCTGATCGACAACTTAACTTTAATGCCACACTTAGTCTTATATCATTCACAACCAGTTTTTATTTGGAAGTAGTTTTGGTAAACCATTCACACCCTGGAAAATGAAAGACTTCTTGTATTGGTACCGACTTTTTGCAGTTAGTCAACTTAGATTTGTTAATATATGTTTTGGACGAAAAGCTAGAAAATAGATTTTCTGAGTATAAATTCAAACTGTCTCAGGCCTAAGCAGGTCAGTTCCAGAAATAGACTTAAGATATCATTAGCACATTGAAACCTGCATATTGTATGCAGTTGCTTTGCGCTTTGTTTACCCCTGTTACTAGCAGTGAGCTGTCTAGTACCGCAACAATTAATTGTATGACGTTGACTGATCTTCCTGGGGATCGAATCTTACACCAAAGGCTTATGATGTAATTCAAAGTTCAAGATATTTGCCCTCCTGTTACCATGCCAGGCAAATCCGTTATATTGGTTGCAGAATTTCTACACTTTATCATTGATGTATTTACCAAAATATGTTTGGTATCTTTGAAGTCTTACCACAATTTATATAGATACGTTTTCAGATCATTAGGGAATCTTTATTTAGTGACATCCGAGAAGCTTTGTTATAGTACCGTAATCCAAGGAAACGAATAACAGGTCTTCTCAGAAAAGTTCAAGTCGTGTTAATTTCTGTGTGTGCCAAAGTAGGTAGATGATTATAGTAGAATGTTACGACTATGGAACTTAATTTTAATTGAGTACCTCAGGTTTTAATGATAGTATTTTTACAGCGGCTCTTGACTCAGCGTATCTTCTTAGTTAGACGCACTGTGTTCAACACATGTTCGTAGTTGCATTTATAATAGCCTTTGTGTTTATTCATTAAAGATTAGAAGTAATTGTGTGGTAGATAATACATTTGCAATGTTCAATCCAGGATGGTGTGCAGCTAAACGTGTAGACCAGTATTGTCACTTTATTCGGTATTTACAATTTATGTAATTTCTAAGTCATAACTCGCCAACATGAATATAGCTATTGATTTGTCTGTACCTTTAGCGAGTAATAAACTTTGCATTCTTCATTCAACATTGCCTCATTCAACATAGGTTTTCGTAGGTTTTTGCAGAATGTATATACCGGTATTGGGATTACCTCATATAAACAAAAATATGAGCCAAGGCTTACTCGATGGCTTTGGAAGGGAGATCAAATTTGATGAAAGTAAATTTTCAGACTGCTACCACCCGTGCACTATAGGTTGCATGTCTTGGTTTACCATTTCTATTGCCATTTATAATCTATGCCTTTGGGTTTCACAGTAAAAGAATGGGCATTTTTTAAACTACAGAGTGGGGGGTGGAGGGTTACAAGATTTTATGCTTATGCGCACCCAGATATTTAAAAATAAATCTGCCCCTTCTTATTCTGAAGTACCGCACATGCGTTTTTCGTCCTACATTGTGTGTCAGCTCAGTCGTGCTGTCATGCAACCTCTTGTTGGTAGTATATATCTACTTAGAAATTTAAAGGTACTTCCTGTGAATATGTTTTACTCTGAATCTTTAGACGAACACAAAGGATTTGCACATGAAAAAAATCCGTGGGATCGTCATTTATGGAGAGAAGCAGGCTCATTCAACGGCTAGCCAATGTTATTGGAGATTGATATGATTCCAAGTTCGACCTCTTTTCAACCAAGGCTCAACGTTACCATGGATACACAGGCTATCTACCTTTTTTTGTGATCCTCTGTCCTCGTATTCTGCTCATCTACCCACCCTTTCAACTCTACAAATTGGACTATCAAAAGGAATAATGGGAGGATTAAAGGTAGTCTGAATATTAGAGATAAAATCTTTATCTGCATCATTTTAAGGTAGAGGAAAGTTGCCTAATTTGGACTGGCGCCCATATTGGACCACCTTTCTTTCCCCTAGTGGCAGTAATAGGATCTAGGTTCCAATGCTGTCATTTTTAGTCAATATCACGAAATTTCATAATAACTTGTATTTTTCGGAAATTTTATGGAAATTTTCTGGGGAAAATGTTTTTTTTTATATCTTATTCGTGTAACTGATTACTTAAGCTCTTCTGGTTGTAAGGCAACATTTTTTGTTCAAAATCCTTTTAGGCTTTAAGATATATACTTTAAGACTAAATTGAAATTAGTGTCCTAAATTGGACCAGTGTGCATTATTATTCCCCGTTTCCTTTATATTTTCTGTATATTGAAAAAAAGCCAAAAGAAAAACTAGGGAACTTTTAATGTATGATATTACATATCCTTTAGTTATTTCCATCAATATCATGGATTTGCTCTGTATTGGAGTAAGAAATAGGTTGCACGTTGGTCCAATTTAGAAAACTATGTCTAGGCCCCTCCTAGTGGTGCAATTTAGGAAATTAAATTGTACCTAACATTCCAGCTATGGTCCAATTTAGGAAACTCAAGTTGGTCCAATTTAGGCAACATTACGCCTTTCTCATTGATAGTTTGTTTTCTAAAAGCCAACAATGATTTCTTTTTACCAAATTGATCCAATTTTAGCCTCTATGCGTGACTGGCTGGGATATTGAGACGGTGCTCAATCAAGACCAGATTAGGCACCTGGTTGCCTAAATTGGCCCACTGGTTCAATTTAGGATACCAATTGGTCAAATTTAGGTACCTGCTTGCCTAAATTGAATTTGGATATTATTTTTAGTAATTGCGCACCCTGACTATAGAAATTCAAATTCCTAACATTTTATGCCGTCATCAGATATTTATGAGGTATCCTCACAAAGTGTATAGATGTACATTGAAATTCATAGAAATAATCACTGGGCAGGAAAAAGTTCTTAGGGGGTCCAAATTTAGGCAATCTTCCCCTAGCCATTGGAATCATAGCAATGTTATCACATGTAGACATAATAACTATTTGTATAGTAAATTAAGTATTCCTCAGAGTGGCTAATTTGACAAAGAGTTGAGCTAATTAATTTCCTACTACTTAATTCGAAATAAGATTTGGTTGCACCCTATATGTAACCACACTAACACCTTCCTATAGCTAACAAGAAAGGTCACGTGTAGATTATATTCCAACTTCAAAGCCGACTAAGGATATAGAATGTCAAAGCTTATTCCTAATGTATCTATGATCTTCATCACATTGCCTTTCGGTCTAATAGCGTAGGTGAGGATTACCATGTACTTATTTTATCCAGTCATAAGAGCACTGTATGGAGATACGTAGTATTAATGCCATATATATAAGGCGACAGATCGTGATACATATTAAGGAAACGTTACTTGACTTGCAAATTATATCATGACACTTCCTTCGTTATTTTTTCTAGTCAAGATAGGCGTGTGTATTGTAATTAATCACAATGGACGAACTATTCTGACAAGGCAAAATAATAACTGATTCATATTCACCGGTTGTAAAGATAGATCGAGTTTAATACATTTACACCCTAATTGTGTCTTAGAGACATTTGCACACCAATCTTCCGTGCATGGTGAATGGTATGTGAGCATGGCAGCCTCGTCATGTAGCATTTTGCAAAGGGCCGTGCTGTCAGTTCTCTTCTTTTACTCTGACTAACAATACCATTGAACCCAAATGAAAATTGTACATTATTGCCAGCTCCTCCCCATGATGATGTACTTATATAATTAGAGGTGTGTGGTCACTCCTGATGGACTGGAAGTTGTTTGACGCGCGGAGGTGGGCATGATGGTGATGGGGGGAGGGAGGAGGTGATAATGTAAAGACAAGTGCGATGAAGAGTCCTCTGCCCATGAGACATAAGAGAGATGTCTAGCATCACTCACGTCTACTTCGAGACTTTATTCTCCTTAATTACACCATAACTATCTAGGGGAGATGGAAAGACAGACGTGTGGAAGAGAGTGCAAAAGCAGGAGTGTATCAATAATTAACTAATGCAATTACTTCACAGTCTCACAGGCTGACATTCAGACACAGTAGTAGAATAGCATTAGATATAATACAAACTTATTCATTCTAAAAAAAAACATGTAGAATATAACACATAGTTTATTCGGTGCAAGACATCGCCTTAGAACCACAATAAAACGTCAATATAATGACAGGTACTGGTATTGACGCTACTTTCTATAGGCAGGATTTCTGGAGATATCCAAAATCTCATGGGGTTTATCTGATCCACGTCATAAGGACCGGAGAGCAATATAGGCCTCGTGGACATTTTCTATATCTGTTCCGAGGTGTCCTATCGATCTTAAGGGATAGAACACCTCGTTATGTGGCGCTGGACACAACTGTATCGATGGTCTGGTCTCTGATAGTAGCCTATAGCATTGTTACTCAGTTTTATTACACGACTTTTGTGATTTTGGGTGCTTTTTCTGGATATTCCCATGCACATAGCTGTCGTTATACCACGATTTCTGGGTTGCTCAGTGCTTTTTGCTGGATATTCCCATGCACATACCTGTCGATATTGCACACCCTGTAGGCTGTAAAATCAATTTTGTAAGGTGTGCAGTTATCCATGGATAACCTGCACGTCATGCAGTTATCCATGGATAACCCGCACGCCTCTCATGTCCTTCCATGTCATATGTTACATGTTAAAACCCATGATAGACTTGACCAGGGCAGGGCTCGAACCTGCAGCCTAAGATCCCTAGCCCAACTCCCTATGTAGTGCGCCACAGGGACTGACGAGAAATGGCTGGTTCGAACCACGTCTGGATATGATACAAAGCCCGGGAAGGCGACGACTGCAGGCTGTCAGCTACCATAACCGCGGGACACATTCAAAAATATCCAAGCCGAGACGGCCGCTGAAGGAGGAGACGCGGTGGTCTAGCGGTTAGCGCATTGCGCTCAGCCGTCAAAGGTGGGCGGATCGAATCCCGGCCCGGAAGCGTCTTTTTTCGCCGTGTGCGCTGTCGCTGTCCGCTGCCGGGCGACAAGGTGTATATCTAGTCTAACAGTTAGTAACACGGTTTGGGCGCATCTTTTTTCGCCTTGTACACAAACATAACCGCAAGACGCATTCAAAGCTTTAGCTGTCCGCTGCCGGGCGACGAGGTGTATGTATCGATTGTACACAAACATAACCGCGAGACGCATTCAAAGCAAGCCAAGCCGAGACCGGGGCTGTCGCTGTCCGCTGCCGGGCGCCGAGGTGTATGTACCGATCGTGTAAACACAATGGCTGGCATCGTGTCCCGGGGAGGGGAAATAATTTTTGTTTTCAACTTGAATTTATTGGTATTCTATTGATTATCTATTGGTTTCGTGGTATAAAATAAGTAGTCAATGGATAATTCATGACGAGTGTGTGTTAGCAAAGGCTAATTACACTCGGCCTACGGCCTCGTGTAATTATCCTTCACTAACACACACTCGTCATGAATTATCCATTGATTACTTGTTCAATATTGCACACCATGATGCATGCATCATGACTTTTGTAAGGCGGGCGGTTATCCATGTAGGGAAGCATGTTATCCATGTAAGGAGACATGTTATCCAAGGATCCTTACATGTCATATGTTACATGTTAAAACCTACGAAATTTTCATTGACAGGGTAGGGGTCGAACCTGCAGTCTCCTGATCCCAAATCCAACTCCCTATGCATTGCGCCACAGGGACTGACGAGAAATGGTGTGTGTTTGCTTGGTTAGCTTGTAGAGGTAGGCGGGACGAGTCCTGGTCCGGGCTTTTATTTTTTTTGCTGTAGCTGTCCGTGACGACTGCAGGATGGATTCAGACCAAACCAACGGCTGCGGGGCGCCGAGGTGTGTGTACCGATGGTATATTGGTTAAAATGCCACCAGAAGCTGTCCGCGTTTTTTTCATGTCCAAACTAAACCAACAACTGCCGGGCGCCGAGGTGTGTGTACCGCTCGTGTACACACACTATGGCAGGCTTCGAGTCCCGGGGAGGGGGAACAATTTTTGTTTTCAACTTGAGTTTATTGATTTTCTATTGATTATCTATTGATTATCGTGTAACAAAATAAGTAGTTAATGGATATGTCATGACTTGTGACTGATATCCAACAATAACATGCAACTCGGGGGGCTTCGCTCCCTCGTTGCATGTTATTGTTGGATATCAGTCACGCGTCATGACATATCCATTAATTACTTGTTCACTATTATATACATCTACATACCTTCCACTGCCTTATACTGCTCACTGTATTTTAAAGACTTGTCCATGTAACACCACGTTCTCTTAACGATTGCTACCATAGTTACCTTGTTTTCAAGGTCTCTTCACACGACCTTAGCATTAGCCCCATTTCCATATACTACTATCAAGTATCATCGACTTACTATGGTGCGATGTAGTCCACTGTCATTTACCTTATTCCATATTACTACTTTTTGTAGTTTAGCTGTTTGGTAAATGATAAATAAAAAAAAAACTTTGAATTTTGTATTACAAAATGTATTTCAGTCCACACGTGTGACATATACATGCCCATGTTGCAGCCACAAAAAGTTAACCCTAGTCTTGCTCGTACCTTCCACTCAATAACGGGCGCTGTTTAACTATGGCTGATAGCTATAAACTTCCACAAAAGAGATACGATCATCACCCAGAATGGTGATGTTCTTCTGGGATTGACTTATCGAACCCATCATTCTCTCACTCGAGATAACCCCTCCGTTCGATGCCTACCAAACCCTGTTTCTTCTTTTGGGAATGGATAATAAAACATACAAACCCATGTGCCCCATAAAAGCTGCATATCTCAGAATGTGCCATATTTCATATATAATATATTATAGTTATCAACAAGAATGGGACAGCACCATTAGGGCATCGGCCTTATTGTATATAGCAGTTCTGCGGTTTTTTTTGACAGTTTCTCCTATGGCTTCTTTATGTATTTCCATTCTTAATAAAGTTTTTCCTAAAGCCAATTCTGAATGGCCTTGACTAAAATAACACAAGCCAGGTTAGAGCAAGTGAACCCATATACAAGAGATGAATCTGCATCTGGGCATCTATTCATCTTAATCTATGCGAGCAACACATGTTTTATTTAGCCATTAGGCGAAAGGATATAAGTGGGATGGAAGCCCGTTGGCCGGAAATCGGAAATGAGAATTTGCTTTCTTCTTCGTAGCAGTGTTGTGCCCCTTTCATTGTTCGCTATGACGAGAGTGCTGCAAGAAATATTATCGGGCGTGGGTGACCTTAACCACAGACTCTGGTGCCCATTATTCAAACATTCATGATCCACAGGCTGGTGTTACATGTAGAGTGTTGGTAAAGTAACCGTAAAGTATGATCGACTTGAGGATCAGAGTGCATGTATTTATTTGCCCGGTGTGAGAGATTCCCTGGCCTAGTGTATCGACCATTACGTCCTTTATTGTGGATTCTACACAGACCCCACAGTGACTGATTACTCCAAATCACATACATCAAGGTCCAGTCTCCCGTGTGGAAGGCATGGAATGTGTGATGGTGGCTTTCGTACCAGGTAAATCAGGTGCTATGATGTTAGGGGGGAAACTTACTCTGTCACTACGGTGTTGGTATTACATGCAGGCTACACAACGTACTTGAGTAAAATAAAAAGTGTGTACCGACCCTCCATACATTAACAGAAGTAACCCCTTGAAAAGGAAAGGCCAATGGAGACTGGGACCATTGAGAATAAAATACAGTTTCCTCCTGCATCTGTGAAAAATGAATCTAATAAAAGAAAAAAAATAGTGTAACCCAGTTTCTCCGCATAACATAGATATTAAGGGTATACATAGAAAACTGTTAAGATAACCTCGAGCCCCCTCCCCATCTACTCAAGCTCCCAAAGCTACCCTGGCACAGTGAAATTGCTTTTTTACTTCTGATTGTGTTAGGCGCCCTGGTCCCAGTCATATACAACATTAACGTATACTGCACAGAACAAAACATCTCAGCATGAAGGATAAATGGGTCGACCTGGATGTACCATAAGGAACCCTCAGGTCACCCCTGCAGGGGATTCCTGACAACATAGATACACGGTGCGGCTCCTGCACCTTAATTAACCCAATATTGACAAAACCTGTACCAGGTAACTCAGGTAACATTCAGCTCCTCCTGACCTAAGGTGCACTATACTGTATGAAGTATGCACACTAAAGACTTTATGGACAAATAACAACAATGATTTCATATGGTATTCTAAGAAGGCTGTCTGTGTGTATAAACACAGGGATTCACATGTAGGGACCCATGGGCTTTCTCGGAAGACTGGGGCTCTCTGTATTGATATTCGTGTTAACTACTTTGAAGAAGGGAGGGCTAGTATTAGCTGTCACTGGGGTGGAGTAAAAGGAGTTTACGCACACTGCTATATTGTCGATAATTTACCTGTATGTATTCCCTATTTTGATATACTTCTGATATGTAATAGGATACAGAAACCTATATTCAATGACCCCCCTGTGTGAATTCCCCTTTTTCATATACTATCTATAAACAGGATGCATGTATGATCAATGTTTTACATTGCATTTGAAGGATTCCTCAATGCTTGAAGTAGACTGGCAAAGTTAGATACAATGTATTCCCTCCTGGACCCCATCCGGTAGTTCCAATCTCTACTTTTTAGATGACATGATATAGTCGTAGCCACAATGCTCTGTATGGTGAATGCCTATACCTTTGTGAATAACCATTGTGACTTATCGCACAAAACAGACTTAGTTCTACATGCATGTATGTCAGGCTTATCTTTCACGAGAGAATCCCCATTTTGACATACTTCAATATAGACCCAAGATAACCAGAAATGCATGGGACATTCCTGAAAGAATTCCTCCATGTTGATAACCACATTGCGTATACTCTTAAAGACGGCATGACCTTCGCTCGTGCATAACCATTTGATGCTTTACCACGATACAAACGATAGGTACACCACGCAAATACATGACCACAGATTAACCACCTTAAATTCACCATGTTGATAAGTCGTGTAGAAGCAGATTGCGTGAAATCCCCATTTCGATACACTATTTGTCGATATCCAACCTGACTGACGCGTTCCCTGTGTGAACCCATCATTTCCATATACTACTTGAGGAAAGTCCGGCCTTCACATAAGTAGTATAGTGAATCCTGCCAGGGGCACCAGGGTCAATTTAAGTGAATTTCATCGAGGACGTCACGTGTTTTGCTGTTTCAACAATGCCAACTAATCTTTCGTTACTAGGGCACAGAGTATGTCTTTCCTATATAGATTCGACATCGTTTGGTAACATACAGTGAAACTTGGTTACAACAAACTTCCTTATAATGAAATTTGGATATAACAAACAAAAATGCCTGGTCACAAACCTCTTCTATACATTTCTATAGTAAAAGAACTTGTTTATAACGAAGTGCCTTTGCCATGAACCTGTTTATAACGAAGTGATTTTGACCCCCAAAGTGGGAAATATATAATGAATAATTGATTTAATAAAATAGGAGATAGGATGAGGGTAAGGTGAGTTGTTAACAGCCCCTGGTGTGAATGGCTGGAGGTGCAGGGGGGGGGGGAGTTAGGTGAGTTGTTACGGGCCCTGGATGTAGTGTTGGCAGCAGAAGGTGCAGGGGGGGGGGGTAGGTGAGTTGTTAACGGCTCCTGGACGTAGTGTGAGCCACAGGAGGTGGCTAGGAAAGGTGTTGCCCGGCTCTGGAGCTAGTCTGTGCGGCAGAAGATGTAGGAGGGTGTTGGGGAAGGTGTTACCCGGCTCTGGAGATGCAGGTGGGGTGGGGGAAGTGTTTTCTTTGAACTCTGAACATCAGAAAAAATGTGTGCAGGGGCAGCGGATTTAGAGCTCTTTGATTCTTCCCTCTTAGTCAGGTGAACAGCTCACTAGCCTATTTGAACTGCTTACAAGCCAGGAGAGCTTCTCACCAGGCTGAGAGAACGCCTCACCAGGCCAGTGGAGCAGTTCATCTGATGCCCTTAAATAAGGATAGAGGGACAGACTTACTTCATTCTCCAGCATCATGCCACGGATACAGCATACCCTCCAGACCAAGGTCAAGGCCATAGAATCAGTAGAGACTGGCCAGAAGAAGACACTTGTTTGTTCACAGTTTGACCTCAAGCCAAGCACACTGTCTACTTGGTTGAAGAATAAGGACCGCATCCTTGCAGAGTGTAAAAGGACACAGCCTGGACCAGCCAGAAAATGTTTCAGAGCTGCCCTGCATGATGATGTGGATAAAGCTGTCATAGAGTGGTTCCGGTCTAATAGACAGAGGAATATCCCCATTAGTGGACCCATGCTACAGACCAAGGCTGAGGTCTACGCTACCATGTTGGGCTACACTGACTTTAAAGCCAGCACTGGGTGGCTAGATGGGTTTAAGAAGCGCTATGATGTCTCCTTCAAAGTCATCTCTGGTGAGGCCTCTGCTGTACGTGAAGATCAGACCTTCCAGTGGACCTCCAAAGACCTCCCAGATCTCCTGCAGTCTTACACACCTGACAACATCTTCAATGCAGATGAAACAGGGCTGTTCTACCGTCTGCTACCCGAGAGGTCCCTTGTCCTTAAAGGGGAGAGCTGTAAGGGTGGAAAGAAATCAAAGGAACGAGTGACTCTGCTGGTTGCAGCCAATATGTCTGGTACTGAAAAACTACCCCTCCTGATGATTGGCAAGTCCCAGAACCCACAGTGTTTTAAAGGTGTAAAGTCCAAGCCATTAGAGTACCTAAACAACACAAAGGCCTGGATGACTGGAGCCTTCTTTGAAGACTGGCTGAGGAGACTGCACAGGAAGTTCATGCTCCAAAGAAGAAAGGTGGCTATGGTTGTGGATAACTGCACTGCACATCCACACCTTACCAACCTCAAGTCCATCAAACTGGTCTTTCTCCCCCCAAACACGACCAGTAAGACACAACCCATGGACCAGGGCATCATCAGGAACCTGAAATGTCACTACAGGAGAGGGATCCTGCAGAAGCTGGTAGAGTCGGTAGAGAGCTCAGATCCCAAGACCCTTACTGTACTGGATGCAATGACCTATGCCGACCTTGCCTGGAAGGCTGTCACCCCAACAACCATCTCTAATTGCTTCAGACACTGTGGCTTTGTGTCCCCTACTGCCAGTGAGTCTGAGCCTGAGCCTGAGCCTGAAGTTGTGGATTCCAGTGGTAGTCTCAGGGACCTTGGGGTAGATGAAGCTGATATGGAAGCATGTGCTGCTGAAGAAGCACAGCTGGACACTGTACCCTTACTGACAGATGAGGAGATCATAGCTAAAGTAAAGGCTGTAGACAGCCCTGACACAGATGAGGAAAGTGACGCTGATGACCTACCCCCACCACCCATCCCAACAGCTGCCGAGATGAGAGCATTTTGTGATGGAATTCAGAGGTACCTCCAGGCATGCCCAGATGCTCAGCCAATGCTTAATGCACTAGGGAATATCCGTGTGTTTACTGAGAAACATAAACAATCGAACAAAGTCCAAAGGACTATCACTAACTTTTTCTCAGTTCGACATTGATGATCTTACATGTTAACATTATTGTAGGTTCAACCAGAAATTCAAAATATCACTGCACAAATGTTGTATGAGTGTCTGTTATATATCATTCAGGTGATACCTGTTGGGTGTTGATACAAATGTATATTGTATTTCATTGCATCCATTTCTATTCACATGGATTCAATAAACTATGTTTATTTATACACATTTTGTTACTATTCATTTGAATATACATGTACTCATACCCAGTTAGAAAGAGGAAAAAACGTTTTACAATCCCTGTAATGCCCACATGTTTCACAGTAAAATAACATATAATTTCTCTAGCTGAGTCTACTTAGAAAGAGGTCTGAACCATCCTAAAATGCTGAACTTGTTTACAACGAAATTTGGTTACAACGAATTTTTTAAGCCTGTAACTACAAGTTCGTTGTAACCAAGTTTTACTGTATATCCTAAATTGTATAGGCTTAGTATGCGTTATAAAATTCATCCACTGATCCAACCACTATCAATAACTTCTACAGTCTCAGGCGCAACTTAAATGGGTTATAATTCCCCTATGAGTAGGCAGTGCAAACAGCTGTACCTACACCAGAATGCACTTGTAGTATGTAACGTTATACCTACAGCTGTAATTCAGAATGATAAGGACTCTACTGTATATCCAATTGGTGGGCAGACAGTGTAATTAGATTAACTAATGCAGTAAGCATTATCAATTACCAACAGACGAGGCTGATAGACTGGGAGGGAGGGGGCATTTCGGCCTCCTCTTAAGATACCACTAAATCTTGGCCCCTCTTGTCATCAATATCTTTTGCATCGACTAACATTTTTACTCCAATAAAAGTAACATCCAATGACGGGCGTTTGGCACTGGTACAACAAAATGATTTCAATGTTCGACATAGTAAACGTTTGGATGAGCTTTTCCTATAGCAGCTCCATTGAGCTGACCGGCGGCCGACCATTCTCATCCTCAGTTGGGGTCGGCCGGGGTCGACCCAGAGTTCGATGATAGAAGACTGGCGCCTACAACTCTCAACCAACCTCTCCCTCCTTCTGTTCCCCCTCCCCACCCATTCCACTACACTCCCTGCCAATAGGCGGCACCATCCTGGTCGGCTACGGATGGTCGGGCCCAATATCAGAGTCAGGTTGGCCGGACATAATACGGCAGGATCAGGGTGTATTTACGGCACGCCTGTCGTACTCTGGTCCCAGCCTACCCGGTCGGACATCACTCAGCTCCCCCCCCCCATCCCTTCTCCCTCCTAGCGCCACCAGATAGCAGGGTACACAGGATGAATGGGGTAGGTGTAAGGTAACTCAGGTAGTAAGGGGACTTCTCTCTCTCCTCTCTCCCTCTCTCTTCTCCTGCCCACTCTCCCTTCTCCCGTCTCACTTAAATTATATTTCTCTTATTGCATTGCCCCCCTTCTTATACATCATTTTGGGGACATGATCCAAAAGGAGATGCACAACCTCTATTTCTGAGCAAATGAGGAAATGACTCCTTCAGTACAGAGAAAAGGGATGTGGCGCACACCCCGCCCCCACACCCCCGTCTAAGTCCACCGCTAAAAGGTGTGTGTGTGGAGGGGGGGGGGCTGTAGATAGATATCTAAGAGGCATTTATCCTGACAGTACCTTCACGTTTGTTCTTGATTCCCTTGATTTAGGTATTTCTATGCCATGCATCTGGGTGTAACGATGCCTCTCATTCTTTGATCACGTACTTCGTTATGAGAATTCCAGTACTCTGATGGTATTAATGATGGAGAAGGCCAGATTAGTATGGCATAAAATGTGTCGGCTATGAGGAAGAGAGAGAAGAGGAAGGGTTGTTTAGTGAATGGAAGATGTTGGGGGTGGTGCTGTAGGTTGGTGGGTGGGCCGCGAAGGGCAGGCAATGAACAGAGCGATAAACCACTCACGTGGGCCGTGATGTATGGTGGGGAGTGCAGCGGGAGCAGCTCGGCCTTCACGTGAGCTGATCAATGTGCTCAATGCGCTCACTGTCCCAGATACCACCAGGCTGGGGTCTGCCCTACCTGCCAATCTGGCCCAGATCGCCCTCCTCCTGCCAGCTCCATTCTGTAATGGCCACAGTGGTGAAGGTCCTACTTGGCCCTCTTGATGCCTTTTAGAGTTTTGTGCCACTTGCCAACAGGAGACTAAAGTCTCAACTTATTGGGCCCTGGCTTGTGAAAGATCACTTTGTCGTGTGAGATTACTATTAAGGTCTTGGGCTTTCTCTTTCCTGCATTAAACAAAGATTTGGTGAATAACTTCAGTCATAATTGGTGCAATGCTCCCGTGATTTAGAATGTCGAGCAATTATTAGATTCATTCCGATCTTGCAAGGATTTTAAACCGACTTGATTAGAACAGACGCGGGGTGAATAGTAACCAGGAAACAATTAATCTTCTATTCATACTGGATGTTTAGATTAGGTTAATTGAGCTGCATGCATATTTCATATTCAATTATCCGTCCAGTTGTAGTTTTAACTAGTTTCGTTATACTTCTATATTCTATTCAATAGTCGATAAGGATATATTATATGGCTGACATGATGGAGATAGTGAAAACAGGCACTGGCATATGATGTTTAAATACTACTTCCAACATCTGCGGGCCGCAACTAGACGTTTGAGCACAATAAACCCTAGCTATTCTTTTTCAACCTGCTGCGGCCCCTACCCCGGGCCAGGGAGCCAGGCCTGCCTGGACATGCAGCTGCAATTAGTAATTATTCTCAAATTGCATTGCATCCAATTACAGCATATTCTTTTGAGACTTCACAACTCAGACAAATTACGCCCTACAATCACAACCAATACGTGCCCTCCTTCAAACCATGAAGTCTGATACAGTTTCTGAGAATGTGTCAGTTTAATTACAGCTGCTATAAGGGGTTGTAAAGGAGTCCCACACATACCATATTATACTCAATGTAGTAATGATAACTGCAGTAAGCAAGGAATCTAGCTAGACCTGAGGATGGGACAGAGGAAGAAGTGGCTATGTAAGAGTGGTGCAATACCCGGGGCGCCATACTGAATCATCAATCTTGGTTTAGTCTGTGCTCTGAGGTGGCATGAATTTTCCGCTGTCAAATTTTATATTAAAAACTTGCCTCATGTTATAAAAATTAGTTCATGTTCTTAATCATTTCTGCCTTCTAGTAATTATCTATACCTGCTACCCCACATCTTGAGACGTACACTGAAAATCTTTACATACATAAAGGTGATCAGTGAAGATGACTTTTGGACATCATTCTCAAATGATGACCCCACTTCATCAAAGTGATGACCCAATGTCATCATTTTGATGACATACTTCTGCCACCAGGGGTCTTCACTATACACCAATAGACTATAGGAACTACCTTGAGGTCATCTGTCTATAAATATTTGCATTGATCTAGATAATGAATGTCTGTGAAGTAAAAGGTTGTCATAAAATCACCTCATAGAGACTCAATTAATTCAAGAAAGAAAAAAAATGACAAAGATTCCAACATCTTTTAACATGTTTGCAGTTAGACACCACTCCTGATTCTGAAATAGTAGTAACAATTAGGAGACTTGGTTCTTCTTTGCTATTCATATTGATACATAGTATGGGCTATTACCCAAATGATGACAAGGTATACTCCCCCCAGACGTCATCAAATTGAGCACCCTAAAGTGATCATCTCTGACTAGTTTTTTTAGATATAAGTTTTCAGTGTACTCCCCTACTCAAGGCCACTGTGAGGCCCCTATACCTCAAAATGCCCTATCCCTCAAATTTGTGGGATGGGAGCTGTTTGAGTCACTGGGTACATCCCACTTGGCAAAAAAACGTGTTTTTAACGTTTGCAAACGTTTTTATTTGGTTTGGATAAAAAACGTTTTTTAAAAACGTTATTTTGACGTTGAAAAAACGTTTTTAAACGGTTTTTCAACCAATTTTGAACCAAATAAAAACGTTTGCTTTTTCAACCAATTCAAACGTTTTTTATTTACGTTTCTTTTACATTAAAAAAACGTTTTTTTAACCTGATATAAAAACGTTTTTTTATAAAAACGTCAAAATAACATTTTTTTGAGTACATGTAAAAACGTTATTTTGACGTTTAAAAAAAACGTTTTGCAAACTTAGGAACCAAAATAAAACGTTTTTTGACATCAAAAAAACGTTTTTCTGCCAAGTGGGATGTAAGTCCATAACCGAAGAATATCCCTATCCCTCAAAATTTTGAGATATAGGGGCCAGTATCCAATCAGCCCATATATCACAAATATGTGTGAGAAAGGGGTCATTTGTGGGATAGGAACATAGTGTCCATGTGTTCCAAAAACTTCCTACAAAAAAAATCCTCAAAACACCCTATCTTTCAGAAATCCCTAGAAATTTCGAAATAATAATCAGCCCCCTATCTTACAAGCATTGCAAAATGTTCGTGTATAACATCTGTAAGTAGAACCGTTAATTCCTGCTCCGGCATGTAAGACACACCCTAAATGAAAGAGGAAGATATAAGCCACACAGGCATGAAGATGAAAGGTTTTATACTGTTCTATAGGTTAAAATTCTCCCGTATAACTGCACCCCTTCTGTGAGCTCTTGTACCACATATATAGGGGCTTCACATGGTCTCTATCTCAAAGGGTTTTAGCTGCCATCTCACTCTTATCTTCGATCGTTAGTCAGTTGGTACCCACGGCACCCATGCAGAGTTGGGCTTCTATACTGAAGGCATGATTGAGAGAAGCCATGCGCCCCGTGAGACCTAGTTTGTTTTCTCTCTCACATGATATATTTCATGTCGTTTTCTATACAACACACGAAGGATGTACGGTGACAGGCAATAGTTTCCCTTTGTAGCTACAAATTATCCTGTCAACTCAAGAATTGATCAGATTAATCTGGATTTGAGATGAAGGGTTGAATTAATAAGTATGAAACAAATACTACTCTAGACACACACCACACATGTAAATCAATGGCTACATTTGCTTCCCCAGATGATACCCGCCAGGTTTAGGGTAGTATGCTACCCTGAAACCGGTCGGTCTGGCGCCTGGACTAGTAATCAGGGCGGATCGGTAAAGTTTCTGAAAGACCTTGTGACAAATAGGGGTATGTACATGAAGTTAGGGTACAAGGCAGGGGTCTGGTAGTTCTGGATGCTGTCAGGGCATGACCAGCCCCCCCCCCCCCAGCAACCCCACGGTAATTGTGGAGGAGTTGGGCCAACAGGGCCCACCCAGCAAGGATCTGTCTGCTGTCTAGGGGGTAAGGCACGAGACAGGTAGGGGCTGGGCGGCATCTGTCAGCCTGCAGAGGGGAGCAGGTGTGGAAGCCTGAGCTATTGTCTGAACTGGCCTGAACTGGTACAGGCTGTGGAACCCCTGAAGCATTAAGGCTGGATCACCCCAGTCTCAGTCTGCATTCTCTTAGAGCTTATACCTCGGGTGGGGGGTATAGAAAGCCCTAAATGTGAACACCTTTATGTTCACATGTTTAGCAATTACCTAGCTTCTTGCTGATGGTCAACAAATACATTGGTTGTAAAATTTAAACATCAGTGTACAATTAAGTATGCAGGGAGAGATGAAATCGTTGATGCCTGAAACCCGAAGGTAACTTATCGGTGACCACTTCACTCACCGTAAAAATTGTTTTTCATCGGATATGCAGTCACTATGATAAGGTACAAACGTGGGGTCAAGCTCGATCGTCATGGCATGGGGCCTTCTGAATCCACTACCTAATTTTGAAGAAAAGAAAACGACCTGGTTGGAAATTTCAAAGTGAGTTTTCTGTCAGTTTAGATGCCCATGAACTGCTGTCTTGACATTTTCTGTTACTCTAAAAACTTAAATGGCTGTTGACATATTGTGTAACTTGTGTTATTTAGGACCAGAGCAAATCAAAACCATTTTGCGAAAAGAAAAACTTTTGTAATACTGGAAACCATTTTTGATGCAAGAGGTCAAAGGTCAGGGACACCTGTATCATATCATTCAACTTTCTTGTTCCCATGGCAACTGGTAATTAATTGTATCTGACGCCATCATTGTTAACATAATGAAAGAAAAATGGGGCCTTCCGAATCCACTATCTTATTTTGAAGAAAAGAAAACGACCTGGTTGGAAATTTCAAAGTGAGTTTTCCGTCAGTTTAGATGCCCATGAACTGATGTCTTGACATTTTCTGGTACTCTAATAACTTAAATGGCTGTTGACAAATTGTGTAACTTGTGTTATTTAGGACCAGAGCAAATCAAAACCATTTTGCGAAAAGAAAAACTTTCGTAATACTGGAAACCATTTTTGAAGCAAGAGGTCAAAGGTCAGGGACACCAGTATCATATCATTCAACTTTCTGGTTCGCATGGCAACTGGTAATGAATTGTATCTGACGCCATCATTGTTAACTTAATGAAAGAAAAATGGGCAATAACTTCAGCTTTAACTCAAGCTATTATTCAATCATTAAACAGGGGCGTAGGAAGCAAATTTCTATTGGGGGGGGCATAGGTCTCGGTTGGGGGGGGGGCTGCTATATTTTTATATAGGCTTATATAGGTAACCTCCTCGTTATTGGGGGGCGGGCCCCCTGCCCCCCCCCCTTTCCTACGCCCCTGTTATATCAGAATCGATTTACATCATTAGCCAGTGAAGGATCCAGGAAAATGGGAACGTCCTTGACCGTATGAATTTGTAATGTGACAACTCTTCACTTGTAAAATTATTACACCCAACCAAAGAAGAGCTTCTTTGATGACAACAACAGAGAAAACTAAAACTTTTAATTGGGCACACAGTTGAGATACAACAGGTAGAACGACAATCACTACAATGTCACAGTGGGTATCAGGTGCAGATATGCCTATCATAAAGATGGGTACACAGTGCACAGTCTGCCTGTGTGTAATGACGTGTCGGCCCTAGCACGTCTGATCCCAGTGATGTAGATCTGCCTCATGGTCATTCAGGAGATTTGATACATATGTCCTTCTTCCAGGGTGATTGTGGTGGCTCTTGCACATGGTTTGTTCACAACAGTGTGAAAACTTAGGCTTTAAAGGTAACCTTGACAGATGGCTCAACTATAAGCATGGTCTCCCCTATGAGTCCCCCTTAAAACATAATGACCGTACAGGACATCATATAGAAATGCTAATCTGCGGTAACGGTGTTCATCTACTCAGCCCAAAAGAGCGGCTCTGTTCGGTGCGGCTGAAAACGTTCACTTGCGTAACAGAATGCTAGAAAACATTGAGTATCGAAACTGGCTAAAATGGGGCTAAAATAAAGAAACTATTCAAAAGACAAACGATGTGTAAAATAGCCCATGATGGCCCACAGGTCCCCCTGAGTAGTTCAGGGTGGTCCCAGTGCAGCTCCCAACAGCTGGTAGGGTTAGGAGCAGCTCTGCTATATGGGCACGGCCCTGTGCTTAACGTGCCCCGAGGTGGTGGCGCTTTGTTCGGCTGTCGGGGTGCGGCATGGCCTTTATTGACCACCTTTGTCCGGCACATAGAACCTTATTGAATCGGTGCACCCTCGTCTATCAGCTCATGTAGCCCGGAGGCCGTTGTGAAAAGATTTGGAATTTATTCGGAGGTGCTATTTCCAAAATGGAACTCACTGATCTCAGGGAATTGATTCCCTTGTGTGTTGCGAAAAGGGAATCGGTCAGAGGAGTGGTATAGGAGTGATCCAGCGTCTGGGTGTAGGAACTAATTCTCTGGGGAATTTCATCCTCAGAGTGGGGAAGAGCGGAGAATTGGAATATAAAATAGCTACAGTGAGAATTCGTTTCCAATTCTTTTCGCAAAAGCCTCCTAGGGTGCCCTCACGCCCGGCCACAATGTCGGAATAGGCAGTAATATCCTTTACAGGCAGGTTCAACCAGATTCAGTCACAACCGAGTATATTATTGCCAGTAGACGGGGTAGCAGAGTGCGAGCCCCTACTCCTATTGATCAACTCATAGAAGTGGGACATGGTTCCTATTCCACGTGTAATAAAGGACCTCTTGTAAATACTGTACAAGGAGACGCGTTGCCAGTAGCGCACGCTCAGGTCTTTTTTCCATCCATGGAATAGACAAGCAGTACCTATAACAACTAATTGGTACAGGGTCCTAATTACAAAATGTACACGTGTATCCTTACATACCAAGAAGGGCAAGGTGGAGAGAATACGGGGGGACCAAACTACATTATACCCTTTTCACCCTGTATGTCACATATATTTCAAAATCACCATTTGTGGTATACTATGATAGTAAGGCATTTATCTTTCTACCAAAAAGAAATCGTATGTCAAGGTAACTTATCAACAGCCGAGTCTGGAGTAACTGGTCTTGGGGTTGAGAGGGTTTATGTAGCCGGTCAAGAAGTGTGCCCGATATCATAAAGAAGTAGAGATAAAGCGATTTTTATATGGGAAGACCAGCTTGCCTCTGCTCTGGTTGGACTCCTATCTGGACCTGACCAGGGGGAGAGACCACTGTAGGGTGGTAATCATGGCGCCTGGGGATCAGGCCCATGCCTCGATATAGTCGTCTGGGAAGGGTAATGTACTTTCCCTGTAGACCTCACGATATGAGCAGAACTGCTCGTCAAGTCAGCTCATGAGCTGCTCATAACCCTTTCTACAGCCTCATACTCTGTCCAATTCCAATCTAATCTGTGTCTTCTTATATCCTCCCTATCTCAATGGGGCCCACCAAGGGAGGATCTGATCTATACCCACATAACAAGGTTCATCCCACAAAGTGCCTTGTAGATTGCCATATGAATATCGGCATCAACATCTAGGTGAAGGGGGAAACAAATTTTGACAAAATTAGATGTAATCAGCAGTTTGAGAAATATGAAGTTTTTTTTATTTCGTTCTCAGAAATGTGAGAAACAATCAAGAGCCGATGTCTAATGAAAGTCCTCAGTAGGATAGAATTACGTGTTTTTGTTGTTGTTTTTGTTGTTGTGTGTGTTTTGGTTGTTTTGTTTTTTTGGTGTTTTTTTTTCTTTGGGGGGGGGGGGTATCAGAAAGGGAAATGATTAATGAATGCTTGATTCAGTGCCGTCCACTTACTTCCCCTGATCACCCACTATGTGCAAATGATCACGGTTAGTGAATAGTAAGTATCCCAATACCAAGCACGTTTAAATCTGCAACTGAAGAATTATAGACTTAAAGGAGAACCCACCGTAAAATTACAACCTGCTGACTTGTAATTGCTTGTCGGTGAACCATTGCCAGACACTCATTTCCATATACTACTCGACTCTGCGCCCGATACCCGCTGACACTCATGTTAGGTTCTGGCCATAGCGGGCTAGGCTCTTGGTAGGGGAAGTACGAGATTACCATGGATCTATATCACCTCGGCTTGATACAAGGCAAAATAGTCTTACCAAGTGCACATTCCATTTGGTCTTCAACATGGCGTATGCCAACTTTGGATGAAAGTAGTACCCACAGAACAATACTATCCACCAAGGCCTACACACAAAACACTCGAGGCTTGTCAACCTCAGCATAGGCGTCTTCAAACCGCCAACTCTTATAGGCCTGTCAGGAATTGTCAATTAGAACGCTCACCAGTCTAATACCAATCCTGTGCCTTTCGAGAAATAACCCCCATTTGCTTTTGTTGGACTTGCTGCTATTTTAGTATAGTATGTACCATGGGGAATGAATCTGTTTATTTGTATATTGGTTTAGTGCAATACCAATCGAGGCTTGACAGCTTTATCATAAGACAACTCTCAAGCATTGCCAATTAGAAGGCTCACGGGTTACTCACTACTCACATTCCTGTCCAGAAATGATCCTCTTTGCTGTAAATAATAATAGAGCATTGTCTGAAGTATCTTTTTTGGAAAGTGAAATAATAGGAGAGGTCATTATTTTGACAGCATTAAGGAAGAACCAAAAAATATATAGCGTGTAGACATATCTTCTGTGACCATACTCACAATACAAGTACCTGGATGTGACTTCCATATGTATAATACATACACAAGGCTACACAGTGTGTTGCTGATAGGTATATGCATCTTTGGTACATGTATACTTGATGCCCCCCCCCCCTATCTTAGATAATTAAGAAATCAAAACTAGTAATCTGAGGGCTGACCACATCTGTATGTGTGACAATCCTAGATTTCTGACCTAATCAGATATTACCATGAATTTGACAACATCTCTGACAGCCTAATGTAGTCTTGCCGGAGGTAAACCAGCCAGGTTATCACTTTGAACGTTGATCCACTGTTTCTTATGAGAACTGCACTGTCGACTATGGTAGAACTAGACACTAGCCAATATAAAGAATTGACTGGAATAAGAATCAGCGAATAAGAAGTAGAAATTCACTTTCAAGATCATAACCTGTCACTGGCAGCCTATATTATTTGGCCTACACAGAGCTATATCTTATAAATACCTGATTGGGTCGGAAGGGAACAGCAGATGATATTTGAAACTTCTCTCCATAATCCCAAACAAAAAAAAGTGTTGTAAGAGCGCACATCTATAACTATAGGTAATATACTATAGCCGAGAGAAAGCCGTCGTGGACTGCGTGTGTGTCTGTAGTGTATCCTAGTGTTATAGATGGAATGTTATTGTGAATGGTCCACTGCTTCTAGTGGCTATGGCCGTTGTAACGGTACTTATTGTAGTACGTATTGTATCTAGTATCACCAGTTTCACAACACTGCACCTTAATTCGATTTCCCCCATCTGGTTTCCATGGCTTGTAATTTTAGTTTGACTAACCATCTCCCTGCCCCAATTGTCCCATTTGGCGCCAAACAACTGGGCCCCCACCCCTCCCACCTCATCTCTCAGTAAAGGGCGCCGTTTGGTTGTCTCCATTCGACCATCCCCTGGGAGAAATAGCTACAGATGTTGGTGGGTTGACGGTAGTGATGTGTATGTGTCGGGGGGGGGCGTGGTAATGGGCCTACTGACAGGTGGCATGTGTCTTTTTTAGAGATGCTTACACGGTTCAACCATCATACCCCTTATACGTGGACGTCGGAAACAAGCTACGTAAATGTCGTCTGCAACTCGTCCATAGTTGACTAACCAGGTCCACTGATTCAATTTGGCAGTGGCCATCGTGTGCCTCTGGTGAGCCTGTGGGCAAGGGTACCATCCAACATTTGGTGGATGTAAGGGCCGTGGAGATGGTACCCAAACCTGGCTTCTCTCCAGCCCCAACTCCATACCCCGGCCGATATGTCCCCCAGCGGTGAGACGAATGATGAGGAAACCGATAGAGCTCTGTGGTTTATAGGACTTACTGAAACTCCATGTTCAAACTCTTTGCGAGGGAAAATAGAATTAACATATATCAGGTAATCCACGCTTGTCAGACTTGGTAATAATATATGTGGTATTGAGTTAAAAAAGGAACGTTTTGCAGGTCTTCAAACTAACGCATTCTCGATCCTTAGCACCCCCCCCCCTCCCCTCACACACATTAATCTAAAAGTGGTCTCCCAGGCCCCAACCATCCATTAGCACACTAAGCCTCACCTAACCCAATTCACCCAATGCTCTCACCTACCCTCAAACTATACTGGCTTATTCAATGAGGAAGACAGGTTCCATACCCCCGGAGGACCCCTCTGCCCTATGTGAACACTGTGTGCTCAGCGGGTTGTTCTTCTATGGGGCCCACTGGCTATATGACAGTAGTGGCAGGGGCTAGAGGTATTCTGTCCGTGAGAAAATGGACTAGGGCTCCGTCACCAGGTCCTTCTGTACATCTTGAATATCCCCTATAGCCAAAAGTTTGAAAGAATAAGAAAATTCCACACAGCTTGGGCGGACGTAGGTCCTCGATTCAGTGCCAAGCAGTGGCGGATTCAGGACTTTGAAAAGGAGGGGCGCACATCCACTTTTAATAAACTCTATTTTTGGTTAAACCCAGGGCTTAACTACAGACAAAATTAATACCCCGTGTATCAGTATGGACTTGAAGGTTAAGGGCTGATAAAGAAACAATTGATATGAAATTTCCATGTGCACAGTCCGAGTGTAATTCCACAGACTCCACTAACAGAATCACTTCCAGGCACATGGGAAATGTATTTATCAAGGGACTAATACCTTTTCTATTAAAGGGACGAGCATCCTTAAATGAAAAAATCTCAATTAGGATACACCGCCTCCACCCCCATTGAAAATATCATATTGAATGCTGGTCTTAACACTAACACTTACTCAAGATCACTTAAGTAAGTCCAATCACCTTATTTTCTGAAGAAAGCAACCACGATCCTAGAATTTATGCTCTCGATATGAGTGAAATCATAATCGATTGCACTGCTATGAACATCAATGAAAAGGAATTTGGAATAGCTATTCAACATAGTCACTACTTAAATCATCTTGGAATGAAAGGCATGGCCTGTTATCAGACAAGCAGAGCCTAATGTGATTATAGTAGAAGTAAATTGAATCGTGCAGTCCTTATCATTGTTAGTGTCTTATCTTCATCCCTTATGGATGTAGATTGCTATCGTGCGGTTTAGAAGATATGTATCTAGTCTTATCAATGTGACAGCATCTAGCAGATTCAATCAGCGTGAGAGTGAATTATCCAGTGGTGGGCAAGGTTCCTTAATACAGAGCGGTCATTAGTTCACCTCAGAAACCTATTGATATTGCCTAGTCGCTAAGCAGAGCCCTGCTAGCAGGTCTTAATGTAATTATTCCATGTTCCGCATCAGTAAACGCCACACCTAGAATCTGCCTCTCACGCAATTAAATCAGAGTGGGTCTAGAAAAACGATTGCTGCCTTTGGACATTCACGGTAACGAAATTGGAAAGCCTCTTATTCCGTTTGGTACCTTATCTTAAGCTTGCAGACAGGGTCATAGCAGACAACTAGCGGGAGCGTCATCGAACAGACACATTTACTAGCACCTGACATGTGTAAGTGAAATATATACTGTGCACAGATTTTACAATCCGTTGGATTTTGAATATGATTGCGATTGCTGGTGAGATCGACTCCTTCTCCATATAGATAAGAAATGGTGATAGAGCAGGGGTGTAGGAATCAAATATTATTGGGGGGCAGGGGTCTCGGTTGGGGGGGGGCTGCTATATTTTTATACAGGCTTATATAGGGAACCTCTTCATTGTTGGGGGGGGGGCAGGCCCCTCTCCCCGACCCCCTTTTCCTACGCCCCTGTAGAGGAGGGAAGTGGGGAGAGGAGGGGAGGGGCTGATAATTCAGCGCTGGTCTTCATCGCTGGAGAGTTGTTGGATTCTACTGGGGGCGAGTAAATGAAGTAAATTTATAACCCTTTCAACAGAGGACTGTTCCTTCAAACCTGAGACTGCAGCCTTTGGTATGCATAATCTGATTATGGGCATTACGTATGTCAGTTATTTGCGCCTTCACGATTATATGGACACGACTAAGAGTAGTTTATTTATTTCATAACTCGGGCAGTTATTCATAAGTTCCTTGTCACCAATCTACACATAATCGTGTGCGTAGTATGTCATATCAAAGGTGTTTACATAAGCTGGTGAAGATCTCTAAAAGAATCAAACTAGAGTCAATCAGGACTTGTTTTCGCTGTTTAGGTCTAATAGGTCAATGTATTCGTGGTAATTATCTGATATATGGAATGAGCCTGCTCCGCCTAGGGTACTACATTAGGTAGCCTTGCTCACCAGGGGAGTGGTATCAGCCGTGGTAACGAGCAGCTCATGGTAAAGTGCTCGTCCTGTGGGGTACTGGAACAGTTTGATACCCAGCAGTCCTCTCCATGGTGTTCCTCTGGGACCGGCCAGGAATCACTCGGAGCAGCTTTCGATGTATGTGGGGGTATACAGCTTTGCTCTTGGCGAGAGGTCCATCCTGGGAGGTGCATAAAGCCGTGCTCTCCTGGCAGGAGCCACTCGACTTGCCCCCTGGATCTTGTAAGCTGCTCACTCCAAACCTTATTCCCCATGGACCCGCCATGAGCAGCTCGGTTCTTGAGTTGGTGGGGGAGCAGGTCCGAGCTAGATTAATTGACCTTCTGAAGAACCACAGATTAGAGGAGAACTGCAATACAAGAACTAAATAATGAACAGCCGAGGGGTGGAATGAGGAAATGGGAGCCTGGCAGGATTAAGATTGGCCTTTGAACAAGTAAAGTGTGGAATACTGGTCACTGAAAGCAGGTTACCTGGTTGCCTAAGGGGAAGAAGGGATAAGGCGGAGGACTTGTCAATAAGTGCGCGAAGATATTACTGCCTATTATGTTCACTGCACTATTCGTTACAGATGTCCCCAGTGCAAGGGTAGCCTCATTTTAAATGTGAAATTGTCAAATAAGACATTGTCCTATTCAACCTATGCCTACTTAATTATACTTTATATCCAGTTGAAACTTAAAAGTCATCTCCGTTTTTTTTTTTTTACTTTTTATGCGCCTTACAATGCCTTACAGGACCCAGAATCACAGATGATTACAATGGACATTTTAATTCAATGTAACATGGTGAAATATACAACAAATGTAGGGCCGAAACTATTTCCCTTCATTCATTGGTGATGCACACAACCGTATATCCATTAAAAACCCTAGAATTCGGGTCATGATCTTTCAAGGCGAAACACTAGATTCCCAAAGGTCCCCACTGCGCCTGAGACAATTATTGCTTGCCATATACTGCTCACGCGCCCTATTCATTGTACATAGTTATAAAACGGCTGGCAGTGCTCTGCTGCACGATAGAAGTGACCTTGAGTGCATTATAGGAGTACAGTGCACACCAGAGCAAGGTCACCATAGCCGTAAACCAGTCAAGTACCATTAATTGGTCTAGATATACCTTGATTGGGTACTTGATTGATTGACATTATATGTACCGTAATCTCCCGCGTATAAGGCACAGCTCGCGTATAAGGCGCATCCCCAACTAAGATAATGCAATACCATGTATAAGGCACACCTCTAAGGGCAGATTTTTGTTAATTTAGTACTGTTCTATAGTAAAATTACCCCCCCCCCCTATAAGGCGCACCCCAAACTCAAGGCAATGTCCCTCCCACGTATAAGACTCAGCAGCATTTTGTTTGGCGTATAAGACGCGCCTTATACGCGGGAGATTACGGTATATTGTTTTATAAAGACAATAGACAACTCCTTCTTCACATCTTGACTGCCTGTTGTCCTATAATGCACGCAGATGCATTCGTGCATTATAGGACAACAGACAGTCTCGATGTGAAGAAGATTGTTGTCTATTCTCTAACTATACCCTCATAATTAATTCCCTATACTCTATACTGTGAAGAAAATGTTAAACTACTTGATACCCAGTCGCTAAGCTTAATTTCAGAACAAAACATTATCCCTTTCAGTAGTGTTAAAACTTAGCACATGGTATTCTGTGTAGAACGTTTAATTACCAAAAGTTCAATTTCCCTGCGCTAGTACCCGAGAGCGCACGAGAGTCCCTATAATCAAGGCACCCTACAGTGTATTGGTCATATTGATCGCATCACGTAGCAAACTTAGTTTCTTTACGACAACAGTTTTGCAATGCTAAATGAAAACAGCGGTGTCAGCAGTTAGCTCAAAACATTGCACCCGGTTTCCTTTGAGAATTATAATCGCCATAATTGACTGGGTTCTTACTTTTTGTTGATCAGGGTAACAGCAAATTTAATTTGAGTTCAGATTCGGAAGGATGTTGATCGTATTACACGCCTCTATAAATCAGCACCATAGAGCTTCCTCATTCCAGTTAGTGATTTTTACAGCACCTCAGAGGAACTGCCTTCCTTTTCAATTAATGTTTTAACTAGGCATGGTGCTCAAGGCAGACAAAACATGACTTGCCTCCTGATGGGATACGTCCCGTTGAAAACTCACTTATTTTCTGCATTATAATTTTAATAATTGCCTGTGGCAGAGCTGCCTAGGTTGATCTCATAATTCTGCAACATCCTCCTCCAGGAGGATCTGTTGGTGTTCAGGTGTGGATCAAGAGATGTGGAGTTGGCCAAAAGTGTAAACTACCTTTGGGTTCAGTGTGTAATGTGGCCGCCAGTATGGATCCCACACTAATACCTCTTATCCTCCATACCCTATATCTAAGCGCCTTCGACTCTAAATATATCTACCTCCAGGGCACATCCGAGTGAAAGAGTCATACTATGTGCCACCTCACCAAGGGTACGTGTACTAACACGTTAATTAGTCACCTGCTACAGTACATTAGCGGTTCGTGCATGGTCGATTTGCCTGACAGGAGGGGCGTGGATTTGGTGGGAGGATACCAGGGGGCTATAGGATGCCTTCTCCGACCGGCAGCCACTCCTCCATCGAATGGGGCCAAGGACAGGTGACCCTAGACGGAAATAGAGAGGCAGACATTGTGTTCAAAGATTGATGTCACTTCCTTATGTGCAGAGGGTTACCAGAGGGTACAGACTAAAAGAACTGGGCAGCACTAGAAACAGAAGGACGAAAGTCTTCTTAAAGATTCTCCATCATTTTGAATTGTCCTTTGAAATGAAAAGGTCAAGAGCAGATTTCTATGTGTGTCAGTGGCGGATCAAGGATTTGGAAAAGGAGGGGGCGTGGCCCAAAAGGAGGGAGTGCACCCCCTATTTTTGGACAAATTTTGGGGTCCAAAATATGTAGTTAAACTCTGAAGTACTGGGGAAAGGGGGGGGGGCGCCCCCGCGCCCCCTCAAAATCCGCCACTGCACTGTGTGTGTTGTATGTAATTGGGGGGATTCAACTTATGATGTATTTGGCCCTTTTTGGCTTCTGGGAGCTACAGCAAAATATTCAAAGCCCCATTCTTCTTTATTCTAATCATATTTGATAGAAAACATATAGGGGCTTAAAAAAAGGGCAAATTTGCGTATGTCGGCCTATTATTTTGAGAGATATAGGCCTTCGAAGGTGAAAATTCACCAAAAAGTGCCATTTTTTCACCTTTTCCTCTATGTTCAAGGTCATGTATTATATGATAAATCATTTCTAGGACATCCTGATTTATTTTTTCCATGAGGGGACACTCATAGCTAATATTTCAATATCGTTCGGAGTTGATTGATCTCGTAAATTTTCCGCGGGAAGGCCTACTATAAAAATTACAGGTTTTCTAACCAACAGGCATATAATAAAAGTAGATTAGCTAGCCTGCTAAAATACTAGCTTTATTCTTATAAATAGCCACCATGAAAGGGGTCCTTATAGGGGTCTATTAGGCAGAAAAAAAATTGGCACTACCTTGGAACCCAACATCACCACAGCCATCAACGTAATTTTCAATTTCGAGAGTGTGACCAACGCTGAACGGTCATTTTCCTCAATTAATCAATAAATACTGATCATTTCTATAATTATTCTACCCAAGCTATGTCAACATATGTAGTTTCTCACCACAGAAGTAAAAAAGCGAAGAAAGGTTTCACAGGCTGGCCATAAGGGGGGGTTCTTCGTATGTTTCAGCGTTGGTCACACTTTCGCGCTGAAATCAGCGCGGGAAAGAAAAACGACTTCCTGTTAACCAGCGGAAATGACCTACATCCAGGTGTCTTTGTAAACAACTCAGAGGAACCCAAGCTGTGAAACCAGAGTGGTTTTCTGCAATTTTTCCTCAACTTTCGGGTGAACACAAACACAAAGGTACGGAAATTTGATGAAATTTTCATGAAATGTTGTGGAAGTGTGCAGGGATATGTAGATTGCTTTTTGTGTACTGCAATGATGTAATTTGGATGCTAGGGGGTAAAAACGATCTGGGAATGAAGTTTCCTAACCGCTACGGCCATTGGCTTGCCCGGGATGAGCGACTAGGCTTGGTCCGGTCCCTCTCCCCGGTAGCTTCAGCGTTGGTCACACTTTGCTCGCATGGCCGAGAACGGTCGAAATAGGTGGAATTTGGTGGGGTTTTGCTGTAATTAAAGACTGTATCTGTAGATTAGGGTCTGTACTACATCTTAGAATAGTTTAGCACCCTTTTCCTCCATTTTGAGACAACCCCCGGGCACTTACGAAGCCAGGGTGGCGAAAATCAGCTGAAAAATACATGTTCTTAGGCCCAAAACTTGCTTATTTTACAAATTTTCATGTTTTTTGCATGTTAAAAATCCTGAACAGGCCTCCCCCCATTGTTTTATTCTATTTTGCTCATGTTTGAATGGTCAGCTTTCCCTCAGTGCAAGCCTATAGGTATTTAACCCGAAAATGTGACCAACGCTGAAGCCGAGTCAAGTTCGGCCCTACGTTCGCCCATACATATACACCGGAGTAAATTCTAGTCATCATTACTTAGATAGGACTAGTATCTAACCTCCTGGCCACATATATTCACTATTTGACATATCCCCTTTTCTTTATGGCACATTTTTGAAAGTGTGACCAACGCTGAATCGATAAATTTTGGGCTATAAGGTATAAACGGTACACTTCCACTGCACATATGTCATTCATATTTAGCCATAAGATGGCCCTAAGGTTCCTCTAACTTATAGAAGTACCAGCAAGTACATCCTGAATACTTCCTAAAAAAAAAAAATTTCTGGTGGTTATATTTTTGGTTTTCACAAGGTGTTTGGTCAGTATTTTTCCGTGTCATGTCTGTATGCGCTCATTTTTTTTCTTATACCTATAGGACATCACTAACATCATATAAATGCCCCATAATGTGTGTTTCCTGTAATTTGTCACTCATTATTTACATTTTCCACTTGGTACCAAAATTCTCAAAATCTATTAAAAATACCAATTTTATATTTGTAGACTAACCTCGGACATTGTATAACATTATATAGACATCGTATATATTTGGAATTATTTTCTGAGGGTTTTTATGTGTTTCTGGCTATATTTTAATCACTATTTGATTTATTTTACAGATGTTATATTGAGTGTATGGTGGAGTAATCAATATGTTGTCACCGCTTCAGCGTTGGTCACGTTTTCGGGAATTCTGATGAATTTGAGGAGCTTTAGGTAATATGCTTACCAGCCCAATAAATCATGTTTTATGGTGTTAAACTGTTCTGTATTGCTTAGTAGAAATGTTTGGCTGGTTCAAAAGGGCAAAATGATTTATGATGGTGTATTTTTATGTAAGGTGTAGCACGCTCGTAGTTGTAAGTCTTGGAAAAAAAAAGTGAAAATTAATTTCAAAGTCATGATAGGGACCCTATATGTGCCTGAAATCTGTATATTTATGCTCTATTTAATAGAGGAAGAGGTTCTATGCCTTGGAATGTAACAGGGATGTTATCTAATAAGTTATATTGAGTGTATGGTAGAGTAATCAATATGTTGTCACCGCTTCAGCGTTGGTCACGTTTTCGGGAGTTTGCGAGGGTTCGGTGAAGGCCAAGATAAGTTCCTCGAGTTACTCATAGATGGCCAAGGGTCCTTTTCCTGTATAATAGACCTTCTTAAGATAAAGCAGAGTAATTTTCAAGAGAATATGATGAGTTTTGGTGAACTGAAGGTAAAGTTAAAATTGTGGATCGATTTTCACCAAAATTTACACCTCGCGCTATATTACACAAGACCCATAAATCCAAAAGTTTAGATCCCCGGTTTTTGATTTTTGGTCAACTTAAACTACTATATTGTAGTATTATTGAAACAGTATTTGGTGACAATCCAAGCATTACTCAGTGTGGTATTGATGTTATATCTAAAAACGTGACCAACGCTGAACGATTTTCTAAGGGTTTTACGCCATGGGCTATAAAAACTGAACCCCTGGGAGTTGAATCCTTGAACGGACCTTTCTGATATGCCAAGATATAGGGCTTTCAATAAAATAAAGTGTTATTAAGTAATACTGAGTTTGTAAATCTATCAGTCCTGAGCCAGATATGCATAGAAAGTTGAATCCCCCCAATTGTAAAAGGTGTTTAGTGTTATTTTGGTCGGAGCTGGATGCGACCAAAGGGGATTGTCAGCTGCTGTCTGGGAGTTAAACCAAGTGGTATAGGGGTCTCCAACTTCTCTCAGTTTAATGCAATCATGAAGTTCACACTTGTAATTTTAAAAATTCGAATGAACAGACAGGAGGGAAGATGACGAAAAGGGTTGTCCTATTTTTCGCCCCATTGCATGAATTTGCACCTATACTTTTATGTAATCAGTATCCTTTATACCATGTGTTAAAGGCTGGGCTACGTGCACGTAGAGGGCTCCGGGGTAGAGGGACAATTATTGATTGAATAGCCGATCCTCATCAGGGGATGGTGTTCAAGGCGGTGATATATTATTTAGGCTGACAGACCCACACGTCCAGCTACCTGTGCTTCGCGTGGTTTCATTATCCCCAACACAGAACACTTGCACGAACAAAGCCAGACCCCCTCCAATAAATCTCTTCCCGTTGGGCTTCCTCTGCCTTATGTAAAAGGAAATGGTATTTGGGATACTCTATATCATGACAGTCAAAGGTGTTCTTGGCCAATATTGGCAGTAGAGTCATATAGCACACCGATGATATCTAGTCATATATGGTCCAGCAATAATGAATAGGTCTTCTACATAAAACTATATAGTGGGCTCCTAACCGAGTGCAGTGAGAATTAGGTAACAGACCAGGTTTTACTCAGGGCCCAAATTTACAACAACAAAAATATTCATGAACTGCTCATGACTAACGAATCATTACAGCGACTACCAAAAGAATAATGTGATTACGCTAACCTATAAAGTATTTTGTTACTGACGAAAGGTCCTCGGGTCGGCGGCTAAGTGGGGGCGGAGCTGTGCGGTTTATTTTTAGTTGAAGCAAGAGATTTTAGCAAATAGTACCAAATAAAAATTTACCGAGCTCAGTCCCACACTTGTTCGCTCTGCCATGTACGGTCGTGTAACCTGAAACAATCCATTATACAGTAAAACTTATATATAAGGAGCTCAGTTATAAGGAGACCTTGCTCATATGGAGCAAAGTCTGTTTTCCAGACTCATTGTCATACATTGTCATTTCATATATTAAGAAAATCCTCTTAAAAAGGGGAAAATAACGGAGAACCTTTGAACACCTGTATGAGGTGGTAGGCGGACTAGGCAGGTACCAGCACTTCTGCACCCACACCCAGGTCATTTGAATGCCTGTATCTATATACAGGGCAAACTTTGCATATAAGGAGACCTTGCTTACAAGGAGCAAATTCACTTTTCCTACGGTCCTCCTTATAACGAAGTTTTACTTAGCATACGCCCACTAACAGTAAACAGTTATGAGATACCCTAATGGGGCAGCCGCTGACACCACAGACTCCCGCGCATGATGGTTCTGTGGTTTCCTGGGGCAGGGTTATGGACAGCGGATCGCGTGCAGAGGGCAGGTCCTATCGCTGGAAAGGGCCAACTAAAGATCCCTTTCTCAGGGGAGCCAAAGACGTCTAAGCTAGAGTTTAGGGTAAAATAAATCATGAAGGGTAGCCTATGATAGGCAGTTTTTAATGGCCTCCATATATTCATATGGATATAAACCTTAAAGGATTTTTTTACCTAGAATGTATAATAGTCTAATTAATCAAGCTCGGCCTCCCCTGTCTTGTGTAAATAATATTAGAAAAACATAATTCTGGTGTAAGTAGTATGCATGATATTGCTTCCTCCCTGCTAGTTTCCAATTTCTCCACAAAACTCCAACAGAACCTTTTTCAGCTACATAAGGAACCCAACTATGCACCACTTTTAGGAAAATGGGGGCTGGGGATTGGAGGGAGGGGGGGCTTCCTCCCAATACTATTCAGGTCCCCGACATGCGCCTATAATAACGTATAGTTGGTCCCAACCGAAGCCTTTACCATCCCTCTGTATAAAGATAAGTACTTAGTATATGGTATACATGACTTGGGCATACTTAATTCTATGGGATACACGATTCAAACTAACGAGTATATTTTGTGCACATGTACTACAATGATGGTGTAAGTACACGGAATACATACGTGTTAGTAGTATATGGAACAGCTGGTGTAGGTAGTATATGGAAGACATGATTCTGGTGTACAGCTGGTGTAGGTTGTATATGGAATACATGATTCTGGTGCACAGCTGGTGTAAGTAGTATATGGAATACATGATTCTGGTGTACAGCTGGTGTAGGTTGTATATGGAATACATGATTCTGGTGCACAGCTCATGTAAGTAGTATATGGAATACATGATTCTGGTGTACAGCTGGTGTAGGTTGTATATGGAATACATGATTCTGGTGCACAGCTCATGTAAGTAGTATATGGAATACATGATTCTGGTGTACAGCTGGTGTAGGTTGTATATGGAATACATGATTCTGGTGCACAGCTGATTTAAGTAGTATATGGAGTACATGATTCTGGTGTACAGCTGGTATAAGTAGTATATGGAATACATGATTCTGGTGTTCAGCTGGTATAAGTAGTATAGGGCTTAGTGTTGATGCCTAGTGGAACGGCCATTGCTTAATCCAGTGCCTGGCTAGATAAGCACTGATAACAACCAGCATGCTGGGTACCGGGTGTTACAAAATGTACCCATAAAATTCTGCAGTGAATACAGGGAACCATCTGATTGGTTAATAATATGTCCTGGGTGAACCCTATATGGAATACATGATTCTGGTGCACAGCTGGTGTAAGTAGTATACGGAATACATGATATATTAGCTGTGCTCTTCCATTGTCTTTCCAACCAAGTGTGGTATAAGAGGTATATAGAATACATGATTCTGGTGCACAGCTAGTGTAAGTAGTATATGGAGTACATGATTCTGATGCACAGCTAGTGTAAGTGGTATAATCATGGAGTACATGATTCTGGTGTACAGCTAGTGTAACTAGTATATATGGAGTACATGATTCTGGTGCACAGCTGGTGTAAGTAGTATATAGAATATATTATTCTGGTGCACAGCTAGTGTAAATAGTATATGGAATACAGCTGGAGTAAGTAGTATAAGTATCCCTGCTAGCACAACTCATCCAAATGATGTCTTTTTTACGTAAATCACATTACTTTTCACGTAAGAATGATGTAAATTGCAAGAGTTGTGATAGCTGGGTATGGAGTACATGATTCTTGTGTACAGCTGGTGTACGTAGTATATAGAATACATGATTCTGGTGTACAGCTGGTGTAAGTAGTAGAGTTGCAACAGAATCAGCATGGGAAGTACTTTGCTTCTACAGGGGTAGATGCTAACGCTGGCCCATGAGCCAATGGGCCATATTTCTTGGTCCGGGCCCACAGTTTTCTCAAAATTTGCCTTCCTATGGGCCCGGGTGAACCATAGAACTGGCTGAGGTTTACCAAATTGATATAATTGTCAATATAATCATGTTATATATCATTGGAAAGGGAAAATGGCCAGCAATCCAGTCATCCTAGTTAAATCTTGATATTACACTTAATTACAAAAAGGCAGAGTTAGCTTTTCATATATTAAAAGTGAAATTGTGTTCTGGGCCCACAGCTGTAGATGTGGGCCCGTGGATTTCTAAAGCGGTGAGCCCAGATGGCCAATGGTTCAAAACGTTAGTGTCTACCCCTGTTCTACGAGTCTAGGATAATTATCAGTGGCGGATTTAGAGGGGGGCGCGGGGGCGCCCCCCCCCCCTTTCCCCAGTACTTAAGAGTTTAATTAGATATTTTGGATCCCAAAATATGCTCAAAAATAGGGGGTATGCCCCTTCCTGTAGGGCCGCGCCCCTTCCTTTTCCAAATTCTGGATCCGCCACTGGGATTCTAGCAAGTAAAAGATCTGAAGATTACCTCATGAAGAAAATTATATTTCCCTACTTACCGATAGTTAGACTGCTTTGTAAATACAATCATAATGGGCACCAATAGAGGCTCATAAAATGGTATTTCATTGTAGATAATGATCATATAGTGAAAAACATCTTAGTGCGACGTATTCGCCTTATCCGCCCCCTGTTTGACACGGTCAAACTACTCCACCTCCAGGGACGGAAATGACAACAGGCAAACGGCAAATAAATGGCCAAGGGTAGAGAGAAGGAGGGGGCAGGTACATTGTATGTAGCCTACGTCCTTTTTGTCAACACAGACTCAGGACTTCAACAAGACTGGCATATCAAGGGCAGTCTGTGAGTAGAGGCGTGATAAGTGAGGATTGGAGAGACAATGAATAGAGTAGGAAAAGCAGGTTACACTTACGAAAAAGATGTGGCTCATTCCTCTAGAAACGAGTTTATTTTTTTATATTTTTTTTATGTCCTATAAAATAGGCATTTATTGTAACTGCACATGGTGATTTTCTGTTACAATATGAAGACAGGATATACAAGGTCGGATACATTTGTTTTCTGGAATAGATAAAAAACAGTTTCACAAAAATATATCAGTGTCATGTTGGTATGTCAGTAATTCCAGTAAAGTACTACATAGCATATTCAATGGTGTTTCTATGAGTTTACAAAGTCTGTGTTTGTGCATGGTTACAAGAAATCTATAGCACGATGTTATTCTAATCATGTATATGGATATTTCAATTTACCTGCCTGCCACTTTAAGAACATTTCTATAGACAATATGAACAGGGATGAAATTATTTACATTTGAAGATAATGAACAGGTTAACACATATTTCGCTT
The DNA here is from genome assembly GCA_949317995.1 of Acholoe squamosa. NCBI lineage: Eukaryota > Metazoa > Annelida > Polychaeta > Phyllodocida > Polynoidae > Acholoe > Acholoe squamosa. The sequence continues at coordinate 83,756,092 of OX439036.1, read as the reverse complement.
TAAATGGTAATGTATGAGGTACAGATGGATCACCCTTTGTCTCCTTTGGACAATAAACATAGTTTTGTGTGGGGCATGAGTTCAGTAACATTACACCATGCAGCTTTGAAGAGCAAAGACCCATAAGGTCTTTACTCATATGTGAGTTAACTGCCTTCTAGTTCTCATCTCTTGCACATATTTGTCCTTCATACCTGTACCATTCCGTTTTTTTTTTATCTCCTTTTTGAATGTTTCCTTCACTGATATATACTGGACCTCACATGGTAATTCATTCCACAATTTCATACCTCTATAAAGTGGACTCTTTTTGAATGATTGAAGTCTATGCTGCCTTTCAAAGAAAACTATCTTATCGTCCGTCTTGTCCTCCTGTCTGTGTGAGTATACAATTCCTCTAAGACTACCTTCTGTATCTGAGCCTTCCTATACATTAAGGAAGTGAGCAGCTCTCTTCTCCGTGCCTCCAGCATTGGTACTTCACATCTGGCAAGCAGCCCTACAACGTTTCATGTCTCTTTTTTCACTGTTTGAATGGAATGAAAGGTATTCTGAGTGAGACAGAGATAGATAGATAGATAGATAGATAGATAGATAGGTAGATAGAGAGAGAGAGAGAGAGAGAGAGAGAGAGAGAGAGAGAGAGAGAGAATGAGTAATGGTTGTTTAACGCCATATCCGTTATATGTTTATTCATAGGAGAGAGAGAGAGAGAGAGAGAGAGAGAGAGAGAGAGAGAGAGAGAGAGAGAGAGAGAGCACGGCAGAGAGAAAAAGCTAAATGATATACGTCGAAGTATGATATGAATACTGGGGAATATGGAGATGTTTCCTGGAGTATATAGTGCATCACCGATATGATCACCTCAAGCTGGTTCAATCAATAGCTCCGGGTTCCATGGGCCCCACCTTATCACTAGACAACGTGAATACAATGGTCTCCTCCAATACAGTAAGGAGGTGCTCCTGCCTTCGCAACCTTACAACAATGTGATCGTAAGCCCCAATTTGCCTGGGGCGTACCCTTTGCCAAGGTCTACATCAGAGTGTACTTCTGCTAAGTGTTACTTGGGTAATGTTACCTCCACTTGGCATGGGTGTGGCCAGGGGTATGGCGGCTTTGACAGGTATTCCACTTAACAGGCAGCCTATGCTGTTTGTGTTATGCCACTTTGTCGCTTCTTGGGACGACCGCTGTACATTATTTCACGAATTCCCAGATTGAATAATAGATGGCATGGGTGAAGTGTATAACCCTGAATCGAGATGTTAAATGATGTACATTGCTGCTATGTATCATCCTTAGTTTGTTCATGGAAAATTGTCTAATGCCCTATGTCTAAACTTTCTTAAAACTTGTGAAATTTTACTTGTGTCAGCATAGCAGTCTTCATGTTGACAGCTTTTAAAGGGGCCATCCATAAATGACGTCTCGCCAAATTTGAGTGAGTGAGTAATAGATGTTTAACGCCATTTCGACAGCTAAGGTCATATTCATGGCGAGAACTACATTACACTATTTCACAGGGGAATGTGTCAGTGCCCGCGCATATGTGCACCGCCAAATTTGACACAACAGGGATGCAAAAAGATGTCTAATAGTTTGACCTGTGGGTTTATTATAATTTTCGATACTTGAGCCAAGTAATGAATATTCTATTCTTTTATAATCTTTTTCCATCGAGCCAAGTTGGACGGTTCTTGATTAAGCATCATCCCCATGCAGGAGATGGGGCCCATCCGTATTGGTTATTATCTCAGCTTGTCAGTTTGTTTTGAGATGGGGCCCATCAGTATTGGTTATTATCTTTAATAGCTTGTCAGTTTGTTTTGCAAATGAGAAAACGAGGAACTCCATAACTAAGAAAATATAATTATTTATTAACACACGAAAAGGGCACAACTCTCCTAGTTATTGATAACAATCCCCTGTTAACTTTATACTATGAAAATAAATAACAATTATTTTGTAACTATGCTGATAAAATTAGATAAGTGCGGAGTCATCTTTAGAAACTGACCCTTTCAAAATAGCACTTCGTATGTAATTATTTTGAACATTAAAGCCAAAACATATATTAGTATACCAAATTGCAAATGATGTAAACGTGTCGTGGGCATACAGAATCTCCTTTGTTTGGACTGTGAAGGGAACGTGGTCAAGATAAGCAGCTAAACCGATGATAACCAGGGTTTTAGCCAAAGTATTCCCCAAAATATGTAGCAGTATAGTAGATAGAAGCTCTATTCTGGGTAGGGGTGGGGTGGGGGACACTTCCCCTAAATTGCCTGATATGGGATCAATGACCGCCATTGAGGAAATATAAATTGCTGGTAGAGTTTATGATGCTGGGGGGGGGGGGGGCAATTACCTGAACCCATCCTTCTGACTGCTCCAGCTTCCAGAATACTACAGCCCTGTCCGTGGCTACCACCCTGGAGTAATTACCAATATACAGGAGGTGTGGGGGTTAACAGATGGGGTATAATTACAACACTTAAAACTGAACATTGTCTATAGACGATTAAGATCTACAGTCTGTCCTGTTAGATTACAGAGAATGGGACCTGTTAAACAACGTGCAGTAACTTGCTTTTGTTTGTACATTTAAATTGCATTTCGAGCCATTTTCTATAACAGATGAATACTGCTAGTAATAGATGAATACTACCGGGGTAGTCGAATTTAGAAGACGTTACATTCCTTTTTTAAAAATTAGATTTAATCATTTCATTTGACATATAGATTGCTCGGACAGTTTTCACTTTCAAGAGTAGCTGAAAATAAATGCCAAAAGGTCATAGTATTTCACGTGTCTTATTTTTTTGTGTGTTTCTAGTAAATTGTCTAACGGTGCTGTGAACAGATATCAGTTTTCGCCTGCTGACATGACACATAAGGATTCGTCCCTCCATAGCATGACAGCGCTGACATTTAGGAACAAAATACCCATTTGCAATGGAAACTTAGTCTACAAACAGATGAAAATCCACTTCATTGAGCTTTCCACGGAAGGTTTTCCTGGGGCAATGCAAGTTTCATGAGATTCCAGTGGCCGTGAAAGCTACATACTAATGTGCTTTCTAAGTTTTTGTAATTTGCTAATTTTACATTGTATTTCTCTAATCACTTGCAGAAAAGCGAAGGTAACCACAACCTATTTCAACTTCACTATCCTTAACTAACTTTATATTTTCTCGACAAAGTTACGTCTGATTTCTTTATTGAAGTTATTATATTGTGTATTTTCATCTTGAGTTTGACTAGAAAGATACACGAGCGGGTCACTTGTAAGATCCAATAAATTCTATAGCAAGACGAATACTGAAGCCATACCTAGAACGTCTAGATGGTTCTACTGTGCGATAGACAGGGATGTAAGTCAGGCATGGGCAAAAATCAGGGAGCCATACGTTTAGTTGATATGAAAGCCTTTAGTTTTTTTTTCAAAAAACCCTCCTTAACTCTCTTACAAGGAAAATACATGTCATTCAAAATTTTCAGAAATCATGAAATCCTATTAAAACCTGAAGACTTACAAGAACCTATAAGGAATCCTTACCCAATTACCTAGACTTCCGCAAATAATATAAATGGACTTTTTCCCCTGATTACAGTTTGAGATTCTCGTGTGTGTTCAGATGTTGGCATACCTATCTTCATTGCTACTTTCTGTGCTTTTAGGTGATGTGAAGGGTACTCTAGTCATTGGGCGGTGGCTGCTTTCTAAACCGTACCAGTCCTGTACATAACCAGGAGAAAATATGGAGACAAGGCACTGTTATTTTTCCAGTCTCATAGTGAATGGACTGGGCTAGAGCCAGCCAGTCATAACACTGCTATTTTAGACCCGGACAGCCCAGGGACTCCCACCCTGGCCTGGTCACTCTGTACATGCCACACAATTGTACCCAGCGGGCCTATACCCAGCACCCTTCCTACCCTGGAGGATTATAGCCCATTCCCATTATGTCTATCAGCCACAGACACCAATCATGGCCAACAAAATACACATCTTGATCAACCTTTGCAAAAAAAAAAACCCAGCTTAATCATCTATAGAATTCACTGCGAAAAGGCAGGAAAAGTTGCATCCCTAACCCTGGTCTGTTAATTTCATATCCTATGGGGCCTTAGCTCTATGCCGTTCTCAAAAGCTATTAAGGTATCGGGAAACAATATTTATCTCAACATCATACATCTATTCAATTGCTCACTTTTAAGTTTTAGCTACACATTTTTTTTCATCATGTCATATGATTCATTGCTACAACAACATATTCACTTCCGCACATTTTCAGTTTCATTACAGCCACATTTGAAAGCTTTTTTTTCTAAACAGAAGTTTTTTGTCATCAATCTCAGTATCAACAGATTAATTCTAATGTCTCTGACTACGTATATATAGGGACAGCTGATTTAATGTACTGCATACGTTGCGTTCTATTGATTTGCAGATCTATATGTTTCTGTAGATATGGATCCCAATTTTACACATATCAAGGTGTTGATTTGCGTAGCGAGTGGCCACTCTCAGACCCCAGTCTTATACTAGTAATTTACCTAGTATACTAGCTGGCATACCGGAGGGAGAGCCAGAGGAACAGGTCCTGTCATTGTTTAACACCACATCAGAAACACGGTTGGGCAGCAATTCAATGGAAGATAGTTTACCAATGGTTTATAGTGAGGCTAGAAGTTAATACTGCGATCCTCATATTACAGTATAGACAAGCTGATGCCTCTCATTTTGTTGGATCATTGGCTAAACTATCCACACTAAGTGTTATCCGCACCAGCTTTACCAAATAAATGGCCAAATCAATTACCTAAATCTTCCCATCCCTACCACTGTTTTTCACCCCAATCGGCCCCTCCACTGTTTTGCACATGATTAATATTCCAAAGTCTTGTTGGAGTATATTGTGTACGGATTTTGCCAGGGCATTCAGATTCTTTATAAAGGTATCTACCCCCTCCCCCGCCCACCCTTCCCTCCCCTGTTTTTGAAATATCACTTGATATCAGACACAAGGCTGATGATTATACACATTATAAACATTGCACAAATTGACGGCCTAGTACCAGTAGTCCCAATCTGAGTCTGAGGACGACGACGACGTGTCCAGCAGGTGGATACGCGGCCGCCCATTGGCGTCACAATAATGCCTACTGTTCCGGTTCCGGTGCCGCCGCCGCCCATGTCGGTGCATGTGGCGGTAGCGGCCGCTAGGGGTGAGAGCCAGTTCCTCCATGTTACGGTTCATCTCCTCGGTTACAGAGTCAGGGGTGCCCGCCTCACTGGGGTCCTCGGGGCTCTGAGGGGTGTTCCCTGGGGGCGGATTGAGCGGGGATGGCGAGTGCTCCCGGCTGGTGGGCCTGGAGCCGGATCCAGGGGCGCCGCGGCTAGGTGAGCGGCGCGGTGACCCGGCATAGCCGACGCCAGGGGCGTGTTGGGGGCTACCACCGGTAGGTAGCGACACACTGAGGTTGGACATGGTATTGAGCAGGACGTGGTGGTTGTCCCCTAGCACTGATGGCACGGCAGACTGCGGGTGGAGGTGATGGTGGGGGGAGGAGTGGTGACTTCCTGTCGTCGTCGTCGTTGTGGGGTGATGGTGGTGGTGTGGTGTGCCTAATGCCACCACCCTCCTGTGTTGTGCCACACCACCGCCATCTCCAGCACCACCGCCGTCAGCGTCCGTGTCCCCTCCCTCCCCCGCCACCCTTATAGCATTAGTTGTATCCCCATCCTCCCCCTCCCCATCCTCATCCTCACACTCATCGTCCGTCGTCTTAAGCCCGGCCACACCCTTCTTGGGTATGGTAGAAAGGTCCCTTTTGATCCTCCTGCGGCGTGTGGGGTCATTGCGGCGGATCTGTACCATAGCGTCTAGGTCAATCACGTACAGAAAGCCTGCAATGAGAATCTCAAACGCCTTGACAGAACGCTTAAGGCGGTCCTCCAGCTCGGTAGAGGTCCTCTCGTCATACTGCCACCACCCGTTACGGCCCTCATAGTACCACTGGAAGCCGTCGGCGAAGCCTGTATCCTTCAACAGGTCCTGGCGGCGGAGCAGGGCCGGGTTATTGAGGAAGTCCATGGGGATCTCATGGCGGCAGAGGGCGCAGCGCTTACTTTGATTAGCCACGCCCTTGACGCAGAGGAAGCAGAAGATGTGGTTACATGGCAGCTTCACCGGGTGGATGCACGTCTGTAGACACACGGCACACTCCGGTACCTTGTTCTCCTCCGACTCCGACTCACAGCCTGAAAAAACACAACAAAAAGTCAGCAAGGGAACACAATGTAGTATCATAACACATCACAGGACATACAAGCACATGATAGCATTATTATCAAAATACCATGACCCATACAACATCCATACTTATACCACTGTCAGTACAGAAGGATCCAAGATTCATTACACATTGGAAGGTCATCACATCAGAAATCATACACCTTTTATAACTTTGTACATTTGTAGAATTAGCAGCACAACACAGGACGCATTGTAATGTTTACACACACCCTAATCAGTACATCACAAATTACACTCATCAAACCCTATCATTGACAGCACATCATATTGTCCACATACCAGCATATCAATCGAAACAACTAGGTTTCCATAACCAAACTCAGCATCACATGGAACAAACATCCATCATACTCTAACATTGTCAGCACCACAGGGAGCTCGTACAGTTCATACCCTAACATTAACATCATGACAATGACATCATAGAGTTCATAACATCGTCATAATCATATAAAGCTCATACGATTCATACACTTACATTTTAGCATGAAAAGAAGCACACACATTTCATGCTCTAACAATGTCAGTATCACAGTGAACACACACACATTCCACACCCTGACATTGTCAACATAACAAGTAGCTCATATAGTTCATACCCTAACACTGTCATAATCATATTGAGCACACACATTCCATACCTTGACATTCTCATCATCACATACAGCTCATACCCTAACACTGTCATCATCATATGGAGCACCCACATTCCATACCTTGACATTCTCATCATCACATACAGCTCATACCCTAACACTGTCATAATCATATGGAGCACCCACATTCCATACCTTGACATTCTCATCATCACATACAGCTCATACCCTAACACTGCCATCATCATATGGAGCACCCACATTCCATACCTTGACATTCTCATCATCACATACAGCTCATACCCATACACTGTCATAATCATACGGAGCACCCACATTCCATACCTTGACATTCTCATCATCACATACAGCTCATACCCATACACTGTCATAATCATACGGAGCACACATATTCTATACCTTGACATTCTCATCATCACATACAGCTCATACCCTAACATGGTCATAATCATACGGAGCACACATATTCTATACCTTGACATTCTCATCATCACATACAGCTCATACCCTAACATGGTCATAATCATACGGAGCACACATATTCTATACCTTGACATTCTCATCATCACATACAGCTCATACCCTAACACTGTCATAATCATACGGAGCACACATATTCTATACCTTGACATTCTAATCATCACATACAGCTCATACCCTAACACTGTCATAATCATACGGAGCACACACATTCTATACCTTGACATTCTAATCATCACATACAGCTCATACCCTAACACTGTCATAATCATACGGAGCACACACATTCTATACCTTGACATTCTAATCATCACATACAGCTCATACCCTAACACTGTCATAATCATACGGAGCACACATATTCTATACCTTGACATTCTAATCATCACATACAGCTCATACCCTAACACTGTCATAATCATACGGAGCACACATATTCTATACCTTGACATTCTCATCATCACATACAGCTCATACCCTAACATGGTCATAATCATACGGAGCACACATATTCTATACCTTGACATTCTAATCATCACATACAGCTCATACCCTTACACTGTCATAATCATATGGAGCATAAATATTCTATACCTTGACATTCTCATCATCACATACAGCTCATACCCTAACATTGTTAGCATGACATGGAGATCATACAGTTCATATGCTAACGTTGTCAGCATCAAATGGGGCACACACATTTCATATCCTAATTTGGTCATCATCACATGGTAGTCATACAGTGGAGTACACACAGTTCATACCCTAACATTGCCAGCACCACAGAGCATACACAAAACAAAACCTATCATTTCAACTCCCCAAGGAGCACATCTTTCTATTGTCAGCACAAAGTGTGATACACAATTCATTATCATTTTCATTTTAGAACAGCACAATCTATGAATTTTTCAAACGCATGGCATTTCACATTTACAAAAAAATAGGCAGTAGCAGAAAATATATGACTCATAATATCATCATTAGTATATTTGTACAAAACATATTGTACGTTATATTCACCTCAAATCAGAAACACAAGAACCTATGTTGCTCCTGAATTATAGCAACTCCATGGACACAAGATTGGTGGGTGTCTCAATAGGACATACCATGGTACCAATCAGCCTAATGACATGTTTGTGTATATCTTACCCTATGCCTCCTGTGTGTGCTTGTACCAACAAAAGGTCTATTAGTGGTCAGTGACATGGGGCTGCATGAGATGCATTACAGCAATCAATGATATAAATAATAGTCATTTGATATATACCCCAGCATAAAACCGAACACTGCGCACAAACAACTGTGTAATTGTACGAGTACAATGAATAAGTACACATTAAGTATACCAACATTCATGGTTATGTTCCAAAGGTTCCTGTAACATAAGGAGAACGATCCATTAGTTCTCCCTGGAACAAAAGAAATAATGCAGCAACATTAATATAGCATAAAATAAAATATGCAATGGAGGAAAAAAAGGGCACCTGATAGCAATATACAGCTATAATAAATAGAGTTCACTGCAATTGTAGTCACAAGCTGGTTACAAATGGGAGAATCGCATACTGTTTTATGAACGCACAATTATTGAATCTGGTCACATTTGACCAGAGTGGTCATACAACGTGTTTGGAATGGGATAATTGATTCCTCTCTATGCTGATACAGTCCTGGTTAAAATTGGACAACATAGATGTATCGACGTCAGTGCAGAAGGGTCTGCGTCATTAGGGTTTGTATTGTTAGTAGGAAGTACATCAATGTACTACAGTAGGGTACGTCTTCGATTGTAACAGGAAGATTGTCAGTGTCAGGCAGAACTGAGCAGTCGGGTGGATCATCCAAGACTCGGCCACTTGGATTGTCGGTACTAAGTGTTCCAGTATTGGGTACAGTATTTAAAAAGAGCTATTAAAGCCCATAGCTTAGATATACAAGTCCAAAAAGTGTGTTTTGTGAGTTTGTTTTGTGAGTTCCCCAAGTTTTCCTTTTCGGTTAATCAGAATGGCATACAGTTGCTGAGCAGACCTGTAGACAGGGTTATGTATAAAAGAGCATACCGGGTATTGCTACAGTGTGGGATGCATCTATATTGCAGTGGCTAGACGTGCACCCTTAACCTTTCAGATCGGACCCCCTAGAACAGCGGCATTTTACCCCTGCCCTTTCCTACAAGGTGAACTTAATCATTACTCTGTCTTAAAGGCCCCGCCCATTAGCTACCTTAGCAGCAAAGGAAACCAAGCTGGCGGACGAGGTATAGGGGTGGAGTCCCAATAAGTGAACAGTACAGCGACTTAGATCAAATTTCAAAATAACTTCAGGCTGTGGTTTACTTCCCAACCCTATATATTTTTATACTTCTTTATTTCAGTCTACTGTTTCTGTTCATTAAGGCTTTCTCTGATATTCCTGTTGCAGTCACATCCACTGGTATCTAAGGGGTATAAATGAGGAAACAGGTCCGTGTTGTAATAAGATCTGACTACTTAGAGAGTGTGGAGTGGCTGGCCGGATACACCACACTTCGTGGTGGTCAATGGTATTGATCAGCAAAGTGACAAGAGCCCGCCAGGTGTGCTACAACTCTTTATGTGTCACCTTCAGCATTGACCAATGATATGTATATGTACAGCACCCCTCACTCTCCTCCTATAATGAGGGTCATTGATTGATTTTCAGCATTGTGTGCAATACTTTTATGATATACTGTGCCAATATACAGTACCATGGTTTCATTACAAACTCCACATGCTATTGCTTTACCAGGTCGATGAGCTCGAACTCTTTTTCCACAGCCACCCAAATAAGTTTCTTTTCATTGTTGAACCCATTCTATTTCAGGTGGACATATAGGAGACAATAACCAATGATTCTATCCAAAATATAATTTTTGATAGATTCCGGATTCAGTTCAATGCTGATCAACTCATGAACTTTCTGCGAAATGGGTGAACTGTGAATTCGGAGAGAATAGAGTTACAACTGCTGGTTGAACTGTCACGTGTAACCGATAGTATTCCTACGTGTTCTGACAACTTAAAGCAATGCTTGGTGCCAGAGAGCTTCTTTATTTCAGCCCTAGTCTGTAGCGGCCGTCTAACCAGATCAGATTCTAAAGATATATTGACACAAAGCCTACCCCTCTCCCCAATCGGCCGACTATTGCAGCAGCTGAGGCAGTGCTTCTGATAGATGGTCCCCGGTGGCGGCAGTGACCGCGCCCTATCGGCGCCAAACCGGCGGCATCCATCTGAACAGGAATTACAGACAGGTGGGGGCAGCGGCCCTCCCTGGGGTCCTACCAGAACTACTGTTAGACCCTACCATCGTTTTGTGAAGGGCATTGGCCGTCCCTTGGTGGTAGGTCGGCACCTAGATACCTTGTCTGTGGCCAGTGCGTCTTTACTCACTACGAGGGCTTTAGAAACCACTTGGGTAGGGATGGAATATTGATACACATATCATTATGGATCCATCAGAGCCATTCAAATGTCACATCTATGAAATTTACTGACTGCATGGCCAGGTCTAGCTCCTGACAGCCTCACAGCCCAACAGCACACAGTGGCACCCTTCACCATATAATAGATTCATTTCTCCTCAGTCCATATTGCAGTTTCCAACTCCACTGATTACTTCACCAAACAGACTTAACTCTTTGTAAACACAGTGAGAACAGGCATGGACACCCCCCTTTATCACGAATGAAGCAAACCCATTCATTTGAGTGCAGGATTTGGGTCGACTGCAAGTCCATCTATTCATTTCATAACTGTATTGGAAGCTCTTCCCACATAATGTAAAGGGGTTCTTCAATATCATTACCAACACCACGTTCTCAGGGCTGAGCGATCCCCTCATCTCCCAGTTCATGGAGGTCTTTTGGAGGTAGAGAAGGTGCTTCACCATGGAGCAAAATCGATTCCAACAGGCCCAATCAATAGGAGAAGGCCCATTCCACTAGTACATCAGTCCCATCTAGACCAAGAACAAAATGAGGAAAATGGGGTAGGAGTGAAGATTGTGTAGGGGTGTGAGTGTGAAAAGGATGACAGCAGCAGCCTCAGTGCTCCAGGCGCCTGGTGGTGGGGAGGATACATCCTGTAGCACCCCTCCACCTCACACCCTCCTCCTCCAGGAGGTGAGTGCCTTTGTGTGTTCACTATTGGCACAATCAGAAGAGGGATATTGTGAAATGTTAGGCAAGGTCATAATTCACTTTTCACTTGAAATCTAGCCCTTAGTGACTGCTGTTCAACTGAGGTGACATGGTTATAAATACATGTCTATATGCTTTCTGGTGAATATATTGTGGGTTTGACTCTGTAAAAGAGGAACAGCGCTTTTCAGGCCGCCTTCACTTTCTGATGCTTTAAATTACCTAGAGAATATCCATATGAATAAGTGAACCACTTTGAAATAGTGTGCAATGTGACTGTTCTTTAATTAGAAAGTTTCTGTAGAATGATTTCGCTCAATTATAAATGATTAATCTTAAGATGACAGTCCTGGAGAGAAACCATTGATACCGTGTCTGTTAACTGAACAGAAGCACAACTTTTATAACAATCAACACACTAATGTATACCTCTGACTATGAGACTCAACAAGACCTAATGTACCTCTTGACCTTAGCCTAGCTTTATTGGACTCTAAGACTGCATTATTCTAGATCCTTCACAAACCTTTACAAATATATATCTACCTGAAACTGCTTTCCTTCTTATCGATAACTGCTCTCTGATAATGGAACCTACCTTTTTAACGCTAACTGCTCTTATTCCTTGAACATGAAACCTACATCGACCTATTTCCTAATTCCATGAAAAACGTTATGTAGCCTACCTCAGTGACAATCTCTAAGAAGATAAGACACAAACAGACGCAGTACCAATGGCTTTGCTCCCAATTACTGACAAAGGGGAGACGCTTTCGTCGGTTGTGTGAAAAACATACACAGAACGGATGGATAAAATAAAACGGATCGGAAGACGACGCACAAGGTAGCGATGCCATCACAAAGGACATGGTTTCAAAGTCAACAGCCGCCGTAATGAAACACATTATCTCCTTCGATCGATCACCTCATGTATTTCTTTCACTCGGAACTATTTATAGATAACCACTCCCCTAGGGAGAGGAGGGGGTAACTTCGTGTTAAATCCGACTTTAATAAATACCCCAGTGCCTTTACCTATCTATCGCGTATGTTATTATCCCGGCGCTTATAAAAAAAAGTGAGATTAGATTTGAGGCGATTTCAAGACCCCTGTGCCCCAATGTTTAAGCGACATCATCCTTTATCTGAAACATGGCACTTGGACATGGCGTTCTTTATAGAGATACTGGGTATAGAGATAATGCTGGGGCCAACGTCATTTTTTTTAAGTGTTTTACTGGGTCCTTTATACAATATAACAAGTATATGTATCAATTCAATGCTAGCATCTGCGCGTTGCAGTCCTTCCGCTAGCCCCCCTTACATGCAATTATTATTCATTTATTACTTAATAAGCAAGGCATGGCGACACTATATTATGCTTAATGAGCTATAACTTCACATTATGTTTCGTCTATCCTTGTTTTATATCACATATATACTAGGATCTGGATGAAAGATGGGATGAGATGAGATGAAAGGTGATACAAAGATGACATAACAGAGCTATGCTCTACATGAAAATTTCATCGTATTCTGTCTTGATTTTTCTTTTAAATACATTAATATCTTCAATTTTGGTATATTCTGGTTTGAGCTTATTCCATGTAACAATAGCCCTATAAAAAGCACTACGACTTATGGTCATTGTTGGTGGTCATTGTTGAGGATATATCCCCTGTGTAGGGCAGCCAGACTATTTGACCCTATGGCTGGCCCTAATAGTATTACTTGTAGAAATAGGTCTCCTTATGTTACAGAGTCGTCCTACCTAACGTCCTCTACACGTCAAGTGTCAGACAATCTATAACTCTCAGCTACCCTAGATAGCTATACCTAAACAACTGAAAGGTATGGAGGAAAAGAGTCAGTAATGTCATTGTAGTTGATGCATCATTTACATCAGAGGGTAGACATGCACAATAACAGGCACACATCACATATATTAGACACAGTATAGTGTGCGTGCAGGGTAAATCTTGGGATGCCGCGCACAAACTTACATGTATGGTTGCTGAGGTAAGGCGATTCTATTCCTGTCAGACATGTTAATACACAATGTAGCATGGAATGACAGGTAAAATGTCGTCTGCTGTATCAAAAAGGGGCAAAGGGGCAACAAACACCATCAAGACATTGTTGTCATGGTTAGATCAATAATCGCGCAGCGCTGCATGGTATACAGTTAAAATGTCCATAGGACATCAAATTATTGTATGTATGCAGACAATGGTAACATGTCACAGCATGGTAAGTATAGGTGGGTACCACAATGTGATAAATTCATTATGTGGCAAATGTAATGATAAAACCCATGGAAATGGCACACCATGAAATGCATAATAATGCCACACCTTTGCATATGTGTATAATGATTTCACAACCCATTAAAAGTATAAAAGGGACATGTAAAAGGCAACATGGCCAATATCAATGTCAGGCCATGACAGGTATTCAAGGGACCATGATACAGTAAAATGAGGAGCGTAATACAATGTTCTCAAATATGTCATATCATAGTATACATTAGTGATAGGACACGCAATACCCTGAACTGTAATGGCACAGTCCATTTCCAACATATGATGGTACAACACAAAATATACCATCATGGTATGCCTTGCAATGGAAGACATGTCAGATACTAATCAGTACCAGCACACAGAAATCCCACACTTGATAGTACGCTTGTACAATTGGAAGTTTATGCATAGTATGGGCATATGTGCAACACACTACTCATAATGATATGGACATTAGGGGCCTGTATGAGATAGGGTAGCGCGCACTAACAGGTAATAGCGCAGGTAAATACCATGTACATGCCAAACATGGCGACATATCATAAACAGGTGTTCATGTAAAAAAACACACGTAGTCATGGCAGACACAATGCCTTTGAGAACCTGCGAGCTGGTAAGAGACAAAGGGGAAATCAATACCAGACCATACTTGAACCATTTTGCTACATGGAGAAAAACCTTTTATAATAGTGTAACCAAACCAACTGGTAGACTTATACATTTAGGGACTGACAACATAAAGCAAATATATGGGCACACTTCATCTAGGTTAACTCTTATCTGAGAAACTTAAAACCACATATATATGAGATCAAACCAACAGTGGGCTTTTCATCATTCTATTGCATGGTGTATCCAGATACAACCATCTCACAGCCATGAGATATATCACCTATTAAGTATTTAAAGCATGTTACACCTGCTAGAAAGGTGTGATATCATGCATGCATCTGGTTTGTATGTAAAGAACATAGGCCAGAACAGAAAAAATTGTTTCACTACAATTACTTATTTGAATCATTCTCTTACATACGCTCATCTTATCTTTCACTCAAATGTCCCTTTTTCCCGTCCACAACCAAAGGGCCTTTCACACAACATAGTAATAAGCTACCAAAAACCTTCACATTTCAATCTACATTGAAGAAACCAACAGGAGATTTTCAAGAAACCAAGCAGGAAAGACAACAGTGTGTATTCTTTCTAGAGAACATAACGAAACAAGTCGACTCTTGTTTATTTTACAATCAAGCTTTTGTGCTCTGGCAAATTCTCAATTGTTCACTAACTTGTATCCGGGGAGGAATCGGTGAGGAACTTTCGAACAGCCCCCCTGGAGCGACGTGGACTGCAACACACGAGCATGGAGGACACGAAGGGAAGGAAACCTTGAAAAGTGCCCAACAAATTACAGAATGAAATACGATTACGCATGTGGATATATGATGTCTATGCTGTGTACGGTCCAATGTAGTCAAAGGATATCGTAATGGTGTAATTGTAAGTCATAATACATATTATAGCATTTGGATTTGCAATTGAAGGTTTTAATTTGCAATGGAAATATATGTAGGCGGTGTCCTCATGAAAGTATAAAATTAGTGTAACAAGTTGTCACTGAATAAAGAAATCGTAGCAAACAAAGTTTAATCCAAAATCAAAAGTCAAGTCGTTTATTTGATCTCATTCAATAGTTATCTTTATCAATGACGTGCATGGGGCCCATTCACTTTGCCTGTGTTAAGTTGCTCATTTTTACCTCCAAATCACTCAAAAAAAAACAAAAAAACAAAAAAAAACCACCCTGTGGACCATGTGCTCTCTGTGATAGACAATATGCTCATAAATGAAATAGTTTTACAGTGCTTTGCCCCAGTTTTTCCTAGTCCTTTGGAGGTGGCGGCTTATACAGTATATCAGTACAAATACTACTCTTTTTATGATCAAATACTGTGTGATTAGAAATATTATTGACTTTCTGCTATGAACCAAGTACCACTTTACACCTATTTGATTCTGGGAACAGAAGACAACATATCAAAACCTTGTCAAATCAAAGCCCTAATAATCCACTGGCACGGACTATGTGACATCCTTGAGGACCTGCGTTGTCGATATTCCCATTGAAGAACCTAAGAACATAAATGCAATCATGTATATGTATAAGACTAAGGTTAAAACTAGAAAACCCATGATGATCGTTTTGCAGAACATGTCTACATTGTGTATGTGTGTGGGGGTGGGTGGGGGGGGGGGGTCTTTTTGATATTTTAGTCTGAAATCGGATTAAAATATATAGGCTTCAGGTTAGATAGAGTATGGTTGTCTGAAATATCGAATACGGTCATGAACCATGGTAGTAGCTTGGGTCCTTTCCCTGAATATTCCAAGGTGGAATACATCAATTTAGTTCTAACACACCTCCCATCGCCGCCCAGGGGAGAACTTTTATTGTATAACTCATACCACCGGTATTTTAGTCTTAACCTCATATCAAGCACGATTACACACTGATAGGGAAGCTGTAAAATTACAAGTACTGGGTAGCTATTAATTGGAAAGTAAATAACGCCATCCTAGATATAAGCATGGACTACATGTGGGATCTGGAACACGTTGGCATTGGAAAATTCTGAACTGGAGTAAGACGGAGCAGTTAGTCTTTTCTCTTTTACCGCCATGGACTGTTTCTTGGGACAATTTCGAAAAAGAGCCAACCTAATACATGTAAATGCTAATAATGGGGACTACCGACAATTTATTAAAGTCCAAACGAATATCTTTTCCTCTCTTTAACTTTAAAATTAAAGGAACAACAGAGGGTGGGGAATTGGGGTGGCGGCTGTCATCAAGAAACTGTCCTAAGAACCATTCCCTGACTCTGGAATAACGGATGTCACAATTTGATATAAATGCTGACTCAATCAACATTCTCAAGCGTTACATAATTGGTACCGTGGGGAAAATGTATGGGAATCGGACCTGGCATTGTAGTCAATTCTGGCCATATACATCAAGTTTATATGCGGGAAATGATCGTTCCTATACATAGGGGCATATGGGCTTAGACCCAAACTTAAAGAAACATGGAATACTCTGATTAAGAAAGCACGGTAGGTAAGAGCTGGGTTGGGAGACTTTATATTAAGGTGAATGTTGTCGCAGGACAAAATACGGTATGCCATATTCTTTTTTGTAAGGCCTGATTACCAGAAAATGTACCCTCCTCACTTTTTGAACTGCAATGGCCTGGTATATGCTATATAATAATATATAATTTTGCAAGTAAGGTCTTAGCCCTTGAATAGAAAAATGTTGATTGGGTATACTACTAGTAGCATTGTCATTGAGATATGCCTCTTCTAAACCCTGGGGTATATCTGATACCAGTTATCACACCGGTAGTGTTACAGTTCCAGTCTTGGCACGGCACAGCTGCTTCTCCTGGCAATAACGAATGGTGTGGTTCGCCAATTGAACACATGCAGTGCCTCCACCGTACAGTGAGCCAAATGGTTCAGCCTAATTCACACGGGAGTTTGTACCTTTGATAAGCGTGTTTGTTTTTTTTCTTTTGGTAAACTTGTGATTCAAATTTAAAGGTCACAGAGTTAAGACCAAATAAAGTAATTTATCAATTCCATACTCAGGGAAATAACTCTTTCTACTTATTAGCCATAGGATAAATATATAAATTATGTTGAACATTATTACCCAGAGGTTGACATGAGTTGCCAGTTGAGTCCCCCAGGCACTTACACCTCAACCAGAACAATACCGGTATATATCTCAGAGGGCCTCAAAATGTGCCAACTATAAAATGACATGCCTCAATTATGATGTTCTGCCACACTAAATAGCGCTACATGCAAAGTTACCCATCTATAATCAGTTTGGGAGATGTGGAAAATGGGTATATTATACAGTATCCAACATGCAAAATATGTTCTGGGATTTTTTTTTTCAGGAGAAATGCAGTACATTATTACAATATAGATCTTGGGAACTGGGCAATCTACAGTCAGCCCTTGCTTCCTCGAATTTGGAAAATGCAAGGAAAATTGTCTGGGGAAGCAAAATATTCGAGGATTTAAGTCCAAATATAATAGAAAACATAGAGGATGTTGCAAATTTTCTGTCTGAGGTAATGAGGGATCTGAGGAATTAAAGGGTCGAGGAAGTGAGGGCTGACTGTAAATAACTTATCCCGTTATCCCATGCCTTGTGGATGGAACAGACACAGATGTGTGTGACTTTCGCTATGACACAGCAGGGCTTGCAAAATCTACGTATCTACTGCCCGTGACACAGAAAAGTTTCACTGGTTTAAAACAATTATGAGAGCTGTGGATAGAGCTGATAAAATAAAACCATAGTGTTGTAGATTTTAATACAATAGTAGAGAATAGTCCTGTGAGACATGGCGCGGCGGCTTGTAATCTTGTGTCTAGTTTCAGTTGGTGAGACAGATAGGGCATACTCTCTTCTGGGATTTTGGTAGTATATAGCACAAATTCAACCTGAACTACCCACTGCAGCTAAGTACTAATAGTCTGTAGACTGTCCATTCTGCATGCACCTCACTCAGCTGCCACAGGGAACTGTCTTATTCAATGTTCAATGCAATAATCAACAGGTGTGTCATTATGAGTGTACACTGTCTCAGATTGCCAGCAGCCTGCTCTGCCTGCCCACCCCCCCATACACACACCCAACTGCCAATCACTTGTAATAGTCTGTACCTAGTCACGGGCCAGTGGTCAGCAAACCGGCCAGATCACTCCACCTCTCTATAGAGGGGGAGCACAGTGTAAGTAACTCGGTGTACATACATGTTTTCAGTGTTCCACAAAATCGTTTATATAATGAAAGGAGTAATCAAATTAATCTTTCATCACCAATAGTAGATACATATTCTGAGATAGCATTATTTCAATGTAAATTAAACATTTTACACAGAAAAGAATGTAGCAGTTCCATAAGGTGGCCTTACACTTCAACCTCCTCTGATTTACAAAAATGCACATATGGCAACACACACTTTAGCACTGATTTCTCCATAGAGATCTTTGATAGTGAATACTTTGTTCAAATACAGAAAATATGATCCAATTGTACCATAACCCACTGAGATAAAACCTGTACTACATATATATAGTAATTTCAAAAAGAACAATTCTAAAACAAAGGCTACAGGGATGCATTTCTGAATCTTAAAATGCTCTAATGCTAATCTGCCATAGGGCTCCAAATGATGAAATGTCTTATCTGCGAATAAAATCAAAAGTATGAGATATATTCTGAAAATTCCTTTACTGATAAGTAAAGTACACACACTGTTGTTATTACATTAGAATAGTGAGCAGGAATAGTCCATAGCAGAGGAGCCACAATCAAAAATAGATTGCAAGGCCTCCCTATCCCTTACACCGTGGCGACTGTGAACCATACACTAGTCTACTCATCTCACGAGTAGTACTCACTAGTCGCCGCGCTAATTAAGTGGATTTCCTTTTTAAATGAAGTCTTTACATCAATTTAAAGGGAAATTCTGACCGATTAAAGATCTCATATCAACTCCATAATTTTGCGCCAATTCTGTGAGATCGCTAAACCGCAGACGATATTAGGTCAAGATAAAATACCTTTAAATTGTTAAATTTTGATATGATACATTGATTTTCAACCTTTTATGGGGAACTCTTCGGTACATGAAAAGAAAATAGTCCAAAATAATGATTTAAGAGATGTAGCCACTCCTGTATCAGATATGCTTGATCACAAATCTGGGCCCTATTTAAACTCCTAACAGTGGCAGAATTTTGGGTTCGATTTGGGGTCTTTGATCATTCATAACTTCCCTTATACTTGGCATAAAGACTTCATTTAAAGAGCAAATCCATTTCTTTTGATGAGATCTATCCATTGCTTAAAAGATAAAATGCATGGGACAAAGTCTTGAAAACTAGGTAAGTGCCTAAAAAAAATAAATTTAATATCATGTGAACGGGAAAGCTGTAGTTTACAGAGCAGCTCCATCTGATAGACTGAGTGATACCATCTAGACTATGCAGGTGTGAGATGTTAAAACATGTTTATACATCATCTTGGACTAGGTTTGCAATAGCCAAAATACTAAGGGTCAAGTTGTGGTTTTGCAATACACATAAAATAAGAAAAACATTACTACCATGTTGTGCAGAGGCTAGAGATCTACTGTAATTCATCTGCACTGCATTATGATTCTATTGATTGTCATCAGTTTAGCTTATAGAATTAAATCTAGACCTGTCCTTACAACTCGCTAGTCTATTTTACATTCCAAGGTAGGTCTACCAGGGAAATAATCTGCATGGTTGTTTTCTGAATATTAATTATATAAGATTATCTAATCTTTAGTTTATTTATAAGAATGAAGCAGGATTTCTACCTTCATTGTGATTGTGGTTCTCCTTTCCAGAAGTGGAAACATTGTCGTTGAGTATGTCCTTATCGCGATCAGCTAGGGTCTTCTTGGGTGTGCCATTTAGTTTGTGTGCCATCTTCTAGAGATGGTTAATGTCAATAATCTCTTCCAGCCATCAGAACAGTCCTATATTAATAGTATGTCCGAGCGTCATGTTGTGTCTGTTTTGGTGTTCTGGAGAGGACTGGAGTCAGCTGTCAAGTTGAGAGTGCCAGCTTACCAGTCTCTCACTGCAAACTTCGCTAGTTTACTCAACACCAGTAATGTTCAAAGTATTCTACGGTACCCATATCATCACACTGTATTTGAATTCTTCAATTCCACGTTACAAGTCGTGGGTATAAATAGAATTCAGAAGTGGACTCATTACCACAACCAGTCCGGCCAAAGCTCTTGTCCCTTCTGCCTTTTCCTCGGACGGAAACGAGAATTTGTAAACTGACCATGACGCCATCTAGTTTCTAATGAACACACTAGAAAGTGGATTTCTCAGGTTTCTATTGGTTCAAAATATAAAGCCCTTGCTCGAAATAATCTCGAAAGAGATGAATATAAAACATATTATTTCATATATACAATGGAAAAATTAAGCAATTGATATAATCAACAGGTTGTGGACACCTTTGATTGCTTTCTATTTATTGATTTTTGTTGCAGCTCCGCATTCGCTCCTTTCCACACTTCCAAGATGGCGGAGTTTGATTTGACAACCCGTATGGGGCAATATTTAGACCGACATTTGGTCTTACCCTTGTTAGAATTCTCTTCTGTTAAAGAGGTAAGGTTCTTACGATATTTGCACATACGCTAACGTTTAGTTTATCCTCCTACGTACCGTAGATCCTCCGATATGGGAGGCAAAGTGAAGCCGGTTTTGATGAATGGGATTGTCACGCCGACGCGAGCTTGCGCCAAAGCGTGGTTTCGGGACAATTCCACACAACCTGGTTGATTACCGCCCTCTCACGCCCATCCACTTGGTATATTTTGGTTATACATTT
The DNA here is from genome assembly GCA_949317995.1 of Acholoe squamosa. Lineage (NCBI taxonomy): Eukaryota > Metazoa > Annelida > Polychaeta > Phyllodocida > Polynoidae > Acholoe > Acholoe squamosa. The sequence continues at coordinate 83,734,728 of OX439036.1, read as the reverse complement.
AGCAAACAAAACACTGTACCAATGTAAACTGGGTTTATTGTATAATCTACATCTGGGAACTGAAGGGAAACATACTATTTTGCATGAGCGATAATAGGTGAATCTCTCAATAGGTATCTCTCAATACAGTGACTGTTGCCAACACTGGCAACAGTGTTGGTGGGTGGTTGGGTTAGGACAGTTGAGTTTTACTCATCATTCCTCTCAACCCAAGGAGTTAAGGTATCCAGAATAGGCACCATAGCTTGGGTAATCCGTGTGTCCAGTGCTACTGTCCTTAATTTTTTTATAATCGTATATACTCTTAAGAGTCTAGTCTGGGCTACTCTACACTACAGTCTCTAGCCTAGGATATTATATTATTAAATATTTACTCACTCAATTACTGGTAGGCCTACATCGATCCGAACTCAACTGTTGAATCGTCCCCAAAATCTGTCTTATAATCCTAGCAAAATCTGTCCAATTTTCCTGTCAAAGTCGAAATCTGTTGGGCTGTCCATTCCCCAAAAATAAGTTAGCTAAGGTCATAAGTGGTCATTTTTTAATTACAGGGGGGTGGGTTGGTGGGGGACAAAAAGAAATTCAGACCCCTCTAAGGGCGAGGACAAAATTTTTTTTGCCCCTTTTGAGCGAAAAGGGGGACACAGAAAAATTTCAGACCCCTTGCAGGGGGAGGCGGAAAAATTTTCACATTTCACCCCCCCCCCTGTTGTTAAAAAATGACCACTCCCTTAGCAGCTGTCCGGATTACCTGGTCAGCCGTGGCCACATATGTCAAGGCGCAAAGCTGAATAAAACTACATGTACGTTTTTATTAGGCAAGATCTAGGAGTGGAAGGCCAATGGCATTGCATGTAAATGAATATGAAATGTAAGTCTTGTCTCATTGTGTTTGTGGTTCGCAGATTTACAATGAAGAAGAAATGCTTAAAGGGAAGTTGGACCTCCTCAGCAACACAAACATGGTTGATTTTGCCATGGATGTCCATCGCCTCTTGTACCCAGATCAAGACGTTCCACCAAGTAGGTTGAATCTTTTATTTGATATGAATAAAAAGAGTGGAGCATGTTCTGGCCAGCACAAATGGCAACTATTGTCGTTCTGTTGTTTATTACCTAGAGTTTCACCTGGTAAAGCATTAGGAATCAGCTTAAACTCAGCTGGATTCACATTGTGACACAAGCACATTCTATTTGTAAATTAAATTACCCCCCCCCCCATGTTCATCCACATCTCGCTTCAACTTGTTAAAATACTACCTGTCAAAATTGTGCGATCTAATGATTTACTCTATGTTTCTGTTCTAAAGTGTTGAAAGACAAACGATCTGAGGTTGTGTCAGAATTGAAACAAATTCAAGCCGAAGTAGAACCCATCACCAAAATATTCGAGGACCCAAAGGTTTCAGAAAAGATTGAAACTGCAAGGTAAATAATTCATTTTAATGATCAGACTAAAGAATGTAATTCAACAACACCATATTATAATATATACTTGCAACAACAAAAAAACTATCCGAATAGGTGGTTATTATCATTTAATGACCAAAATTAAATACTAGCATTTCGATGTGTGATACATGTAAAACGCTAATGAACAAGAACACCAGTGATTTCCTATAGATTGCTGAAGGTTCCATTAATACTGTAGTAGCCCGTTTTAGCTCCCCGGCGCTCATACGGGAATACTGGACACCTCGGAAGCAGGGACACCTCGGAAGCAGACATCTGGGAAGCAGACATTAGGACACCTCGGAAGCAGAGACATCTGGGAAGCAGACAAACCATGATAATATCCCTCTCATCTTATTGGCCTGGACGAAAACCTCTTATCTGTTTATAGAGGGCGCCACCATGCACCCACGGCAGACATACTTAGGAGGTGAATAACAAAGCAGTGCTCACCACTGTCAGTCTATGTGGTGTATCATGGGGGTGCAAGAAATATAATTTTTCTCTCAAACTATTTCATCAAATTAGTTGAAACCTTTAGCGAGTCATCTACAGGTATAAATGGATATTTTGAGCGAATATAAAGTAATTCCCATGAGTAGAAGTTGATAGAATGAATTTTGAAAACATTACTCCATTGCACCGTTTACCTGCCAATCCCGCACAATCCACTCCCTGAATTTACTGAATAAATAATGGCAGTTCTCCTCATAATACCTTCACTAAACTTTCAGCGAGTGATTATCAAATGGTAAACTAATGGTGTGTGAAGTTTGAAAGCATTCTGATTATAGGAAGTATCAAAATAATCAATTTGAGTCAATCCTTATTGCCAGCCTTGCAGCTCCTCTATGGGGTCCCTGCGCGAGGATTCACCTCCATTAAATGGAGGTGCTACCAGTTGCAACAAGGTGCAGACAACTTTCCCCTCATTTAGCTTGGTTTTCGTCCGTACCAATAGAATTTGAAAGCCTACAACCCTAGTGATACTGTCCCTACGCCGTAGAATCCTGGAATGGCACAAATCTGTATTAAAATTGTTAAAATAATTATTTAAAAAAAATGATTTGCTTCCGAGATGTCTGCTTCCGAGGTGTCTCTGCTTCCGAGGTGTCTGCTTCCGAGGTGTCTTTGCTTCCGAGGTGTCCAGTTACCCTCATACGGTAGATATCAACCTGGCTCTACCCCTGACTAAAACCATAGTGTATTCTTCAATCAATTCAAATACTTTTTTCTTTTTACCCCAACACTTATTCAGGAGTGGCGTTCATTCTAAAGCGGGGCGCTAAAACAGGCTGCTTCGATAAATGTGTTTAATTTGTCTAATAAGACTTATGCTTGTATGATACATTTTTGCACATATTCTTTTTTTTTTAAATTGTTATAGAGACGGAAAGGCACTGTTCGAGTTTCTCCAGAAAAACTATGATGTGAGTATCTTAACTGACACAGGAATTAGTTGATATGGAATTTCTAACAACTTATATTTCCCTGACCAAAAGTCCATGAGTCTGTCAGTTTGTTCAAACTGGTGAAGCGCCACCTGGTGTGGCGGGAATAGTATCACCCAACTCTGTCACAGGTGGGAGTGGGTCCAACTGGTGCAAAAATATACCCCTATATATCCAGAGTTCCTTCGCATATATAGTTGTCATACATTATCAATAACCATATCCTTACCACAAGAGATATTGATAATTGATTGTGTTTTGTTTTGTTCAGTTCCGTCAAGACATGGTCGACATCCTTTACCGATATGCCAAGTTCCAGTATGAGTGCGGCAACTACTCAGGGGCGGCTGAATACCTCTACTTTGTTCGGGTGCTGGTATGTATGACTCAGTAATATAACCTGACTTTTTTTGAGTAGCGTACATTTCTAGCTTCATTCTGTCCCCAGGAATCAAACATCAGAGACCAAAGAACAACACACACACACACACACACACACACTGTTAAGTGTTGATACTACAGCCCTGAAATAAATTATGGCCTCGTCATTTAACTAAGGCTTTACATTCAGTTCGTTTTTCTCTCACTAGGTGCCAGCAGGAGACAAGAACGCTCTTAACGCCTTGTGGGGAAAACTGGCATCAGAGATCCTCATGCAAGACTGGGAAACGGCCCTGGATGACCTAAACAGACTGAAGGAGGTCATCGACTCTGGTGTAAGTAACAGATTACCATCATTGCATTCAATTTAATATAGGCAAATTTTTTTTCTGCCTTTTTTTTCTGTCTTAAATTATGTTATTTGATACTGGTAAAAGGTTTTCAAAGCCAGAAGCTTTACTGCTCATTATTGGTTCCGGAATGGCATCTATAACAGCGGCCTGACCACTTCCACCAATCACACAAATGTCCCTGAGGAATCTGTTTCGCTTTGTTACAGACTTTCAACCCACTACAGTCCCTTCAACAGAGGACGTGGTTGATACACTGGAGTTTGTTTGTCTTCTTCAACCACCCGAAAGGACGGGACTTAATCATCGACCTCTTCCTCTACCAACCACAGTAAGTGAGAGTATCATGTCTAAAAGTTCTATTAATAACTGCCATAGGCTTCCCTAGCTCACTTTATTAAGGTCTTTCTCCTCTTTCGTGTGTTTTTTTTTCACATATTTCCGGGCATGGACTGGTATATTCTATCAAACTGATAGAATCTATCAAACTGATTCTGATATAGGTTTCTTATAATGGATATGACCTTAGCTATACATATTATGAAACATTAACTCTTTAAGTTGCAGATATACAAGTATGTACATGCCACCGTGATGATACCTTTAGAATATATTGAGTATTTTCGAGTGCAATTTATCTCAAGCATTGATTTCATTTAGTAGATGACTACCTGTGTTCTACGTAACATGATGAAATGCATTCTTTCCCCATAGGTACCTGAACGCGATCCAAACCATGTGCCCTCACATCCTCCGCTACTTGACGACAGCTGTTATCACCAACAAGAGGCGGCGCACAGTACTCAAGGATTTGGTCAAGATCATCCAGCAGGTACTCCTGTCAAACTCTTCTTTTACAAAGAATAAAGCCATGCCCAAAATAGAATATGGAGCAGTTAAAAAAGATTAGTGCATATCGTCAGCACCCTTGAATTATCATATGAAAACAGTAGAAACCTGTACGTTGAATTTTTTTTTCTCATGAAATATACTAAATTTATTGAGAAATTTTCTGTTCTTTCTAGGAGTCGTATATGTACAGGGATCCCATCACAGAGTTTCTAGAATGCCTTTACGTCAACTTTGACTTTGACGGAGCACAACAGAAGCTGAGAGAGTGTGAGACTGTTCTCGTCAACGACTTCTTCCTCGTTGCATGTCTTGATGACTTCATTGAGAATGCTCGCCTCTTCATCTTCGAGACCTTCTGCCGGATACACCAGTGTATTAGCATAAAGTGAGTTCATTTACAAATACAAGGATGGGAGTCTCCAGTATTTTCCTTGAATTCCGGGATTTTCAAGTTCCAATCATCTAGAATTTCTTATATAAAACTTATATACCGTAATCTCCCACATATAAGACGCAGTGCGCGTATAAGACGCACCCCTAACTTGCCAATGGCTGTTTCACGTATAAGACGCACCTGTTAAGGCTGAATTTTGTAAGATTAGTACATTTCTATACTGAAAAAACCTCCCGTTTAAGACGCACCCCCAACTTGAGAAATTCCTATAAGACGCACCAGGCATTTGTTTGGCATAGTAGACACGTCTTATACGCGAGAGATTACGGTAAAAGGGGTTGTAATTCAGAAAGACATTGTTTTACATGCTGAAATCTTTAGTAGAGCCCTAACTTTTCTTAATATTACCACATTCAGGAATAAGAGTTCAATGATATTTGTAATTTCCTTTGTGTGAAAGATGTATATATTTATTACAGTATGTTGGCTGATAAACTGAACATGTCCCCTGATGAAGCTGAGAAGTGGATTGTAAATCTCATCAGAAATGCACGGTTAGACGCCAAAATCGACTCCAAATTGGTAAGTGTGTGACTGCTTTTAACGTTTTCCAGTCCTCTTGACCTAACTTTTACTTGGCGCTCTCTAGCTAAGTCTTCTAAAAATAAAGAATAATACTCGTATTATAAGCTTAACTCGTGTTGATTATATTAAGGAACGATCACTTCATGGACATGAATATTATATCATAAAATGAATCTGGCATAGGTACGAAGTCATAAATATGATAAAAGCTTTTGCTACAATATAATGTGCTTGTGTGTTGGATTATTCAGTAGACACACGGTGGCAGCACCTGTACCACTGGTATTACCCTTCGACGATTTACTGCATTAGATGATGAAGGATTTACTAAAATGGGTTATATGAAGGCAGTCTATATCTTTCAGATTTACAAACAAAAAACAACAACAAAAACAGCCGAAGCATTATTAATCTCTTGGCAGATGTTAGATATCTTATAAAACTCTGGTTCAGAGCGTTTCAGGGACATTTGAATTGCATACATCTATAATAACCGGTAGGGAACCTCTAACCGGGGCCACTGGAAGATTTCAGGGATTCTTGGGATTTGTCACTTTCATCCCTGTGCGTTAATATTAAACTGTCAAAGTACCTCATTGTTTTTTTTTTCAGGGACACGTCGTTATGGGTACACAGGCAGTCTCACCCTATTACCAGGTCATTGAGAAGACCAAACAACTCGGATTCAAATCACAGGAACTTGTAGAAAACATTGAGAAGAAACTCGGCCAAAAGCACCATGACGTAAGTGACATTTTTGTAATCATTAATGTAAATGTCGGGGGGGGGGCTGTTTTTTCCACTTTTTTCTAACTTTTTTTTTTTGCTGTATTATTATTTTCAGAGGTCAGTCAGTGGCACCTCAGTCCTGATACTAAGGCAATGCATGTAAATCGTTATTAGATGAGCATGATTCGGATCTGGTCCTAATCTAATACTTTCTCTATGACCAGGGAATGGCATCTGTACATACAGTATGTTTGACATTTATGATGGCAAATCTTAAGTCGCCATCCTAATGGAGAAGTGCGCATATTCAAAACCCAACCATCAATCTCTACGTTAGAATCAGTCTGGACACACCCACCCCCATTGAATTACCGCTGTAAATTGAATAGGCTTTTAGATTCACTGCGGTTTGAACTCATGAAGCAGTTGAGGTCGAAGGGTTGGTGAGAATGGGTACGTAGGTCGAGGCAGATCGGAGAAGTATGGGTGTCTGCAAATAGACAATTCCTATCAGGCCATATCAAACCTAACCCTCATTATCGGGAGTCGATTGCAGCGCCTCCTCAAGTCGGATCAGGTGGTGACTCCAGCTGCCACTAGGTGGTGTAGTAATAGCCTCCAGGTGCTCGGGGGCGCTGCTGTGTCTGCAGTCAGCCTGCGGTCACATCGCTCCCACCATATAGGTATAGAAGTATCTCAGCACATCCCCTGATGATGTAATTAGCTTAGAAGTTAGTAAAGTGTTGATTTGAGTGGTAGCTGTATATATTTGAAGACCCAAAAGGTTCAGGTATGCTTTAAAAGCTTAAACCCCTAGGTGAGGAGTTTTGAGACTATCCTCATAGGGGAACAGTTCTGCAGGCTCATTTAGTGGGGCTGAATATTGGACCAATAGAGTAGATACTATAGGCAATTCTCTAAGAATCTCAGAAATTGATAATTGGAGAAGGAAATGTTGACAATCGAAAATGAAATCAGGGAAGTTGTTAACTCGGAAACGTCGATAAGAATTGAACCAAAGTTATCATATGGAGTGGGGGTGGGTGATATAGATTGGCGATTCGTCAACCTGACTCTCAAGAAGATGAAACATTGAGTTCACATAAAGATCAAGTGATATTCTTTTATTATCTTGAATTTTCTTTGTACCAGGACAGACAATTCTAAACATGATGGAGAACAGACAGGAGGGGTCTATGAGTTGGGACTGAGTTGCCTTCCTATGACCAATTAGTCTGACGATGAATGAGTACTTTTGCTCATAGCAGAGATATAAAGGTACACAGAGATCAGATACTAAGTCAGCAGGCCGTCCATCCTTGACATGGCACCCCTGCTGCCACCTGGTGTTGAGTTGTGCAAATTTCCACCAGGAGGGAGTGTTAGGCGCAGTTCGCCAATCTGCGCATATCGGCAATTTTGCTTTGCGCAAGGTACAAATGGGCGAGATTTTCATAAAGTTTCTACCACATTTATAGAATTCATTTGTCTAATATTTTTTATAGATACCTTTATATGTTATTCAACCACTGGTCTATTGTTTGTCAAGTTTTCCTGCTTAGAGTTTTAAAAAGGACTTGAAGTGCAAGACCTACTTGCCGAATGGCCGATATTGCTGCTTTGCGCAAGATTGCAGCTTTGCGCGGCGCCGATCTTGCCCAATTTGCAAATTGCGCTGCGCTATTTGAGAATTGCGCAGATTGGTGATCCGCGCGCTACAGGGAGCACTCAATAAAAATGATTTTTATTTTCCAAAAATGCCTCCCTATGAACTTTTTGATAATGAAGATTCAGTTAAATACTACAGATCTAGAGCTTTCATAAGCTTTTTGAATCAGCTTGCTGTGACAATTATAAGTGGGCCAAAACTTTTTTCCCAGTTGATCATTACATTAAATTGTCAGTGAACATCAAACCAGTCTGTGTGCCATGGGGGACAGTTTTTCTTTGCTGCTTGGAATTTTTGTATCAAAACCATTCAAAACGGGTCATAAAGCCCCTGTTTTGTACTTACAAACGGAAATGGTTGCTAGTTGATAACTGATACATGTAGTACCTATTTTTAGGGGGGGGGTTGCAAATCTCTTGAAATTTTTCTAGAAATCTGAAATTGGAGCCTATTTCCGAAATTCCCCCCTTAAAATTTCTAAAAATGAAGATTCAGTTAAATACTACAGGTCTAGAGCTTTCATATGCTTTTTGAATCAATTTGCTGTGACAAATATAAGTTGACCAAATTAATTTTCTCCAGGCAGTCATTTAGAGGACCCTTTGGAGTAGTTCCATTGGTGCTCACCAGGTGATCCATGTCACAGAAATCAGACTGCAATGCTATAGGGTGTCGTATCTCTGTTATCTTTATGACTCTGCTCATAGTGATAGAGCAGACCAGGCACAGAAGAAATACTATTGTGATTATGATGCACACTCCTCTGTTTTACGGGATTCAAGATAACATAGTGAATTGTATAAAGCAACACAAGCTGAATCCCCACAGCAAAAAGTAGGACCACATTTTGCAGAAACAGACTGGGACGATTGGGTTTGTGTAAGGATGAGTGTATAGTGGTGTGGAGGACGAGTGGGAACACCACCAGGGAGGCCAACAGATCAACAGTAAACAGTGCTGGAGGAGTCCCACATCATCTTATCGTTATAGACACAGGGGCAGCAGTTCTGATACTAAACTTGCCATCTAGATTGAAAAGAGAAGAACAAAAAGAGCACATTAGACATCCCCATATATGAGTAGTTGCGTTATTGTTGGGCCCTCCTTGGTCAGTATACTGGTGTTTAGCTGTATAGAGGTATTATTGTATATGTATAATAGGCGTTTGTTGCCATGATTGATCTATGCATCTTGGGCGAATAACTTGCTGTGTTAACACATCATGCTGACCCTTCAGGCGAGTAATTCGCCACTGCTGCATATATCCTACCGACAAAAGGAGGACCCTGTGGTCCTTAGAGGGTTAAAGATGCCCCTTGAGGTGTGTTATAGATGTGCTGCTTTGACATCCAATATAGATGGCAGTCGGAGATGGCGGCCAGTGGCCGGATAGGCCAAGATCTGCAGCACCAGGGTCGGTAAATTAGCAGGCATGGTATTTGAGGGCCCCATGGTCCTACACCCTAGCACAGCGTGCTACTGCTAGTGGGATGGAGGAGGAAGCCTTGTATTGTTGTAACTTTGGAAATGTATATGTTCTTAGTCGTTACAAAGGTTATGCATGATTTGGATTTAGACTAAATTTTTAGATATGGTTAGTTGACCAATATCAATGTTGGTGAACAAATTAAAGTCTTTGCTGCGGCTATATTGCCAGTCATCCTAGCTTACTGCAGTTAACGAGAAGGATAATTGCGGATGTGCCCGATGGTATACATTTAGTGCAAACATCAGTAATGTTTTGTCAGTATTAAAAATGCGCCGCAATGGATGTCCTTTGTCATCAGGATGCACCTTGACACGAGTGGATAACCTAGTAGCACTTAGTAGGTTGGTGCACGATGCCGGTCGACCCTTCGCGGTGTATCGACCCCCATGGGTTTGGTGTGATACATAGATGCAGTATCAATGAGCATCATGCCAACAAAGGTTAATGGTGAATTGGTGAGGTACAGTTAGCTTTGTGCCACTTTGTAAGTGGAAACTGTAAAGCAGCATGTCAGAGACGGCTGGGGGGTACTTCTAGTAGTGATGGCTTTCTGATGGCTGACCAAGGTGGCGTTTTACAGGTTGGCATCCTACAGACCCCACCCTGTGTATACACCAAACAAGATGCTAGAGTCATCAAACCATACCTCCTGGGCCACACCCATACCAGCCCCTTGCCTACACCTCCAATAGCAGTTGTTGGACTTTCTTTTTTTCAATCACTTTAGATCATTTCTCTAATCAGTAGGGCACAAGTTTGTATGTGAAGGGACTTGATTTTAGTACATCTGACCCCAAGATGCCACTTTTCGTGGTTTACTAGGAATTCCTGGTTAAATATTTTCTAGAGATTTCTCTGGAATTATACCGATTACCCGATAAAAGTCGTGAGTTTTCCTGCGTTTTGACAGTCGGTGATGCATCTACGTGACCCTATGTTAGAACCAGTGACACATCCCGTAATCATCTGTGGTTCTAAAAATTGTGGGTCTAAAACTGTCGATACTAGGCAACATGGGATTCCTGTGAATGACGTGTAATATTTTTAAACATTGGTGCAATTTAACATACTTAGGGGAAGAGAGGTTTTATGTCACAAGTCCGTCTCATAGAGTAACTATGATTGTCTCTCATCAGTTGTAGACCAAGTGTTTCCAGTGTCTTCAATCAAAGCGCTGCCTCCTATAGCTCAGTCTGAAGGTTCTCCATCACTAGAGTGGCACATTAAAGAGGACATGTTGGTACATGGTCGTACAATATCCATGGGGACCATCTCGCAGTCACTAGGTCTCCAGTACCTCCCCTGTGTCACACTGCCCCTTCCACCCTGCACCTCTGCTGGACCCCCCCCCCGCCCCAAACTCGGGACACTACAAGATAGCATCCCCAGCAAATTGCCTCCTTTCACCAAAGCCGTCTTCCCTTGGGTGAAAACAACCAACTGAATCGGCGCCACGTCCCGGATATTAAAAGCATATTTCATAGGCAGTATACCCAATACAGGCGTGTACCTTGGGGACTTGATGCCTGGAGCTAAAACAATGGTCCTTGGTAGAGAGGAGGGGGTTAGAAGGGCTGCTTAAAGAGCTAAAGGTTTAGAGAGGAGGGGGTTGGAAGGGTTGCTTAAAGAGCTAAAGATTTGGGTTGCATCACTTATCCCTCCTTGTCTGAGGCTATGAGATGTTCCCTACAGCTGTGAGCTACTCCCACTTTTCACACATACTGAGGTTGTGGCCTGTTCTCCGACACCTTGACTGAAGTTATGGCCTGCTTTCTGATACCTCTTTAAATAAGGCTGTGGGCTGCTCTCTGGCACCTTGACTGAGGCTGTGAGCTGGTCTTTGACATCTTGAACGAGGCTGTGACACCTTCATATGTGAGACTGAGCTGCCCTCTGACGTTTTGACTAAGGTTGTGAGCTGGTCTCTGACAGTATGATTGAGGCTATGAGCTGCTGTCGGGCACCTTGATTGAGGCTATGAGCTGCTCCCTGACATATTGAGGCTGTGAGCTACTCTCTGACACATTGACTCAGGCTGTGAGCTACTCTCTTGACGCATTGACCGAGGCTGTGAGCTGCTCTCTTACATCTTGACAGAGGCTGTGAGGTACTCTCTTACACATTGGCTGAGGTTATGAGCTGGTTGCTGACACCTTGAATAAGGCTCCGACACCTTCGTAAGTGAGGCTGTGAGCTGCCCTCTGGCACCTTAACTGAGGCTTTGAGATGCTCTCTGACACCTTAAATGAGGCTGTGAGCTGCTCTCTGGCACCTTAACTGAGGCTTTGAGCTGCTCTCTGACACCTTAAATGAGGCTGTGAGCTGCTCTCTGGCACCTTAAATGAGGCTGTGAGCTGCTCTCTGACACCTTAAATGAGGCTGCGAGCTGCGCCCTAAAACCCCTTATCTGATATGTGTCAGGGCTGTTCTCTGCTGCAGATAAAAGCAGACAGAATATGGCGCCCTTTTTAAAGGTGTCCTGCTAGCATAGGGTGGCTGCCACCAGATAACTTCACCATAGCGACGGGACAATAACTGATTAAGTCCGCGTTGGTCTTCGGGATCCTGACCTTTGCCCTGTGAGTTGCTCCCCATGTCCATAAGCAGGTCCTTTACCGATGGTGAGTCAAGTATGCTATACATCTAACACACTCGTAAGCGTATCTCAACTACAATCTTAAAGAAGGAGTGCATCAATATTTTATTCTGTTTTCGAGCACACAAAGTGTAGCTATAATATATCTCGCCGCCTGAAGTAGGGAAACCCAATCAAGACTCAGGAATTTGCGCGTCGACATTGGCACTATACCAAAGAAAACAGACTGTCAAGAGATGCAGTGAAACATGTATATCTACTTTCAAAACCATCGTCTTCCATGATGACAAAAAGGCATCCATCTCATGGAGTCTTGGCATTCACTTTTGATTTGTCGCGTGTCAGTTCTGTGTTTTAACGATTATGAGGCGACGAAGGGTTGTCTTGGAGATAGCGTCGGCAGAAGGGGAGCGGTATTGTGGCGAGCGGCTATTTATTCTCATGATACACATCCATTGATAGCTAGCAAGGATGCCCAAGGATTATCCTACCTCCTACCCCATACCCTGCCCACATTGCCATCCCAAATCCACGCTTCCTTTCCAGCCACGTGTTAGTTCCTCACTTCCTCTTTCACTCATGCCCTACGCCCCTCTCTGACCCCCACTTGCCTGCTTTCTCACTCACTCACTCACTCACTCACTCACTCACTCACTCACTCACTCACTCACTCACTCACTCACTCACTTGCTGGCTCACTCACTTACTTGCTGGCTCATTTTATATACTCATTCACTGACTCACTTGCTTCCTCCCTTACTCAATTTCTCATTCACCCAAGCCCCATGCATGAGTCGATCCCTCATTTCCCTCTCTCTCTGACCCTCACTTGCCTTCTTTCTCACTCAGTTGCTTACCCAAATGCTTTCCCACTCTACTCACTCACTTGTTCATTCTTCTCTCATTTATGGGCTCACTTGCTTATCCTCTCAATGCTTCTTCACTACTCACTTTCTCACTCATGATGACTAGATCCTGCGTGGCCCTCCCTTCCTTTGTCACTCTCTTGCTCCCTCGCTCATTCTACTCACTTATTCGCTGACTCACTCCGTCACTCACTCACTCACTCACTCACTCACTCACTCACTCACTCACTCACTCACTCACCCTACTACCCCCCTCCAACTAGGCTTACATGTATCCCTCATTCGCTCCTTGCTCCCCTTCCCTCACCCCCTCCCTCAGACAATGGTGCCTTAGATGTGGGTGGGTTGGGGGTGCTTAGGGAGGTAGGTTTGTGGGTGGCGTGTGGCCTGTCTCTGTGGACAACTGACGTACAGCCTCGTTAGTTGTGTCAGTCTTCATCATACTTTTGCTGAGGAGTGGATGTGGCCGTTAATGACGCTATTAACGGCCTCATCGGGAGGCATCTGCATACTTGTGGCCTTATCATACCACACCAACATGATGTTATAGTGATCACCAGGCAATTCTTCTTACTAGAAAAATAGCTAATGCCACCGATGTATATCTTTTGTTTAATTAAATTCTCAAATTTAATGCAAATGACAATGAGTTAGACGTGGTTTGCTAAATGAACACCCTGATGGCTGCCAGGCATACCGTACCGTCGTGTTCAAGCGCCCCGGCGGTTTTTGATTTGGCGGCCTCATTTCCCCGGCGTTAATAGAAGACAGGCGCTTATTCGAACTTTTTTTTCAATGCTTAAGTAATATTTCATTACCCCTGTACCCCCGGCGCTTATTTGAGACAGGCGCTCTTTCAAATACCGGCGCTTAAACACGACAATACGGTATGGGCATTCCATGTCATTATCATCAGCGGCCATCACACAATATTTAGATGGCATTATAATGTTAACCCTATATTGGCCTTATACTGAAAGGGTCGGTATGGTTTACTTAAGGGATGTATTGTCTTTGTGACAAATATTGCATGTCAACCTTTATTTAAGGGCTAATTAATGTTCATGAGGATTTATAGGCCTTCACACGATGTTAAGTATGAAAGAACATCTATGGAAAAAGGACAGTTTCAATACAGGTACTATGGACAATCATAACAATATATGATTTTATTGACCCAATCTGACAATATGACTTTTTGAAATATGAAGTGGGGGGGGGGAGGGGGCTTAAAAGTGTTGTAGGATTTACTAGAGGGGCTGTAATTGGGCAATTGGGGGGGGGTGGAAGGATGTAGTTCCATACATACCATCTAACAGATAAGGAAATAGGAAGAACAGTGTCAGTTGATTAAGGTGTAGATACATTGCATTTCATCCAACTTCCCAGTTGTTATTCTATGAAAACTTTGCTAAGACACTACATCAGTAGGTCTGAAACTCTCGTTATAATCGGCTGACTGGTTTTATGGTGACGTTGTACCCTGACAGACGATGACGTGACGGTGACGCCGACACCCCAGGCGGCAGGACGCTGCTCCACCCCTCGATCCCTCTCAGCCCCTACACCTGGCACGCCTTAAGGCCGGCGTCCAACCGTGTCTAATGCTGACCGGTGGGCAGAGCCAGCCTCCAGTGTCAGCGCCCACCGGCAGCTAACCACACAACTTATCATTCTACATGCTTAGTTAGATATCATGGCCTCAGCGCGGGTGGGTCCTGACATGCCGCCTGTGGAGCCCGGCTGTGGGGTCCAGGCAACAGGGGGCTGCTCTGTTAGGCTGCCAGATATCCCTCCTACATTTTGAACTGCTCACAACCACTCATTGTGATCTTTATGTACTCTCCTTTTTCTCCTGGGTGCACTGTACAACATGATTAAATGATCGATCCCTGTGTGTGAGAGAAAGAAAAGCACGCTGTAAATATTTTGTGTACGTATTGCACCTCGCCCCATCACCACAAATGACACTGATAGATAACAATGAATTAGGTAGTTGATGTACGACTTTTAAAAAGGTAAATGTTACAAATCGGGAGCTGTCATGATTAGCGGAAGTCCCCTAGAAACCAACCAAACCAGAGCCGAGCTACGGGGCTGATATTAAATGAGCACCAAGTCTTTCAGTATGACTAATGATTGTACACCAGGTTTTCCCCCTTCTCCTTCAGTTGTGGACAGGACTTCTTACTAAGTGTATGTGTTAGGTCACATACGTCACAGCTGTGCTCTAGGACTGTGACAATATCTGGTCACACTGAATCATAGGACATAATTCAGCAGTGTAGATACCATCGGCTTGGGCCGTGATTGAGTTGCATTGGTTTTGTGATATTGCCGATACCCGGGAGCCACGCGTGTTATGAGTAATCTCAGAGCCAGGCCTATCAGACCATCGTGTCACACATCTCCTCAATCTGAAAGCTTATATATTTCATTTGGAATTGTTTCCTCTGTAATATGTAATATGTAATACTACTGATAGACAAAAAAAGTATGTATAAGGTAGAAAGGAAAAATAAAGAAAGGGGAAAATAAGATATTACTGTCTGTGTATAGGTCTCTTTGTGTCGGGGATGGTCACTGTAGGATAACTTCGGTTAGGAGTGGGACTAAAAGCGCTAGAATCCCTTGTCTCCGGGCTTTCCCCTTGAAATCCCAGAGTGCTTTGGCATTTGTTTCAGAGTACTCACACGGGAATTCCACTTACAGAAGTGCTATCATAAGAATCTTGATCGGGATCTAGATATTGAAATAGTCAAACAATCAATCTCAAGTCCAAATGATGCTTTATTGTTTGCAGGGAGTATGAATCATCCCAAAATCTACTACATGTATATATCACAAATATACCATAAGGTCTACTTCTGTCTACATTTTAACATAGACAACTGTGCAATCGGTCATTGAACTAAGTTTGAATGGCATATGCTTCAAGTTGTGATTCCAGAAACAAAAATAAAAAGGAAACAAAACTATATATGTGATTTGTAAATATGATGTAAATAAACTGCAGCGTTCCCTATTTGTGCGCCCATTTTAAAACATTCTATTTTCTTTTTTACAGGGTCCTCAGCCCCACTGGGGTGCTCCGATCGAGCTGTAGGCACCAAGCTCCCCATCTCCACCGGACGCTTTGCTGATCCCATATGGGGACCACGGAGCTCCTCAGAGCTGCTCTCCACCGTAATAATAATAACTTCATAGGGTCTGAGCACCTCCTCAAGCAGCCTTCACGTAAGGCGGGCCATCTGAGACGCCTGGCTGGTTGCTTTATCATAATGACTTTTAATAATTTCGGATCCACACTTCATCGGAGTGACATGGATAGGAACAATTTAAACCGCAATTATGGAAGGGAATACCCATACAGATGACATAGGATCCTTGTTATTATGTTATATCAAATTAACGTAATGAGTCTTTGGTTACAGTTGTTATGATCATGGCATGTGGACTGAAGAATTCATAATAATGTAATATTATATTTCCTTTGTCATTTTACAATATCCTCTCATTAAACTTCTATTCATCTTGGTCGTGGGTTATACATAATAAATGTATTTATCCCAAATGAATTCCCTGACTTGTTTTATATCCTTAATTAATGAAGGTCGAAGTCTTTCAGACAAATTGAGAGAACATACATAAACCTAAGCTGACAGTGTAACATTAAAACGGGCACGACGATGCTAATCATACATGCAAACTCCTCAGTTTTTTTCAGTTTTCTCAGGTTTTCTATGATCTGTCAGGGTCATTCTTGTGATTCATCCAGATCCAATGAGATATCATTTTACCATTTATATGGGGGTGGTGGTCTTAGAAAATTTTGGATCAGCCATCCATAAAATGCACCAGCATGCATCATTTGGCTTCTCAGAATACAACATTTTTTTTCTGGGGAAGACCCCCAGACCCCCCCCCCCCATTTTTACGGTGCAATCTTACTTCTAAGGAAAAATCTCGTCTTTTTTTCGGCTCAGGTTTTTTCTTGTCCGGAGTTTGCATGTATGGGTAATGGTTTAATGGCTTCCAAAAGGTATGCGCCCAGTGCTTAAGGGGGACTAGCAAGGCGATTTTCAACATGGGTACCTACCAAAAGATCGCTCACAAAATCGCGGGAACCAGCGCAAAAATCGCGACGCCCTGCTTGGTCAATGGGTGGTCACGTGACTTACTAAAGCGGGTACGTCTTAGCCGTGCTAGCCCCCCCTTTAAGGTACAGCATGAACATTTCAAAACCCCACTATTAGTGTTCCTGATAAGAATGAACAAAACTAGTAAATTCCTGTTGATAACTGCTGCAGTTGGAGATGCGCCCTTTCCTAGCTGTTTAGGAATTCCGAATTTTCGGCTTTGATTCCGCTAGGCATTCCCCATTTGGAGTTGAAAAGATTAGGATGACCACTGAATTTTCATTGACTTGTGTCGTATCCATGTTATCCGGTGGAACGCTCGGTATTGATGATGTCACAAAATAAAGTACTTCGGGTTCAAGAAATGGCGGTCGTCGGGTTCGTCTGTCAATTTAGAATTACACTCTGACTCCATCTGAGTACATACAACTGCAGATGTGACAACTTGTGGGTAGCATCCCTGGTTCTTTTACATGTAAATGAACCATTTTAACTAAATTACAATTACATTAACATACATCTCTGAAATGCATCAATGCATAGTGCTGAAATATGTAATTTATAATTGGAAGACCAGTAGACTTACAACGTACGCTTTCTGAAATGAGTGAAGTTGTAGAACTTTGTATGGTATTTTTCCTCATGAATTCAAATGAAATTATACTGAAATCGTTCTTATAGACTAAGTAGTAAAGGGCACAACGTGTACCAAGGCAGGAAATGTACTTAACTGGGTGCAGTGTATAAAGTTGATTTTCCAAAAGTATGTCTTTCCTTATGGATTTATAAACAGTTATTACAGGATCCCGCCCCTTCATGACGCATCACACAAAAGTTCAGTGGTGTTGGTCCTCTTTCTTGAAAACAACCTTAATAGCGTCAAGGCACCAGGAAACTTCACATTAATTTCCATGTTTACACACGAGGACTGGTTTAATATCCACTTAGCAGACAGATGTGGTAAACATCACACAAGTTAGAGCCACACTAAATTGGTATATCAGTCACGAGTCGTAAGATACCACCACCATAATGAATCCATAAAGTTGGGAGGAAAGAGAGCAGCTACAACCATTTGGACACACAAGTTGTAGACGGCTGCATAGAGCAATACAGAGAGACTATATAAGACTGGAGGGCGCGCTCCCGAATCTAGGTCAATATGTTCGTTAT
Source organism: Acholoe squamosa (assembly GCA_949317995.1). Taxonomy (NCBI): domain Eukaryota; kingdom Metazoa; phylum Annelida; class Polychaeta; order Phyllodocida; family Polynoidae; genus Acholoe; species Acholoe squamosa. Next base: position 83,716,599 of record OX439036.1, on the reverse strand, counting down.
CTAGGTCAACCCAGCCCCAAACTGCTACTTCACTTCCGGTTTTGGTATTTGCTATAGATCCCCCATAGTTCTGATATTATATAAGTGTATGGAATCCTCAATTTCTCTGTAAATCTTCAACCAAATATTGTATAAATCTCGGGGAGTGTTCTAAAGGCATGTATGAATAAATATGAATGGATTTGCCAATGTGGTTCCCAAAGAATTTGATTAATAACATATCTTTTACATGTGCATTAGAAAGTTGTCCAAAGATATCAGGCTTTGCAGTTAAGGCCCAAATGATGTATTTCAGGGCTGACTTTTAAAAGGTTAAATCTTCCACACCCCCACCCCCACCACTAGTCTACCTCACAGAGTCTGAGAATCAGTGAGACGTGGCTTTGATGTTCACATCAAAGGTGAGAAAAATTGTGTGTTGCATCACTCATCACACCTAGAGGTGTGGAGTGTTCACACCTAGAGGTGTGGAGACTGACCCACAATTAGGCTCTACACATATGAATATTCAGTCATCTAGGCCTATTGGCTATGGCACAGGCATCAGTCAGTTGTTGTATGAAGCTGGAGAGTGATAGGTCTACATGACTCCAGAGTGATATTTTTAAAATGTTTCATATGGATTATCAAATTAAGGAGGTATACTATGCATGTGGAGTACAGTTTACAAGTGCCAAATGGAATATCAGTTCATATTTACTGGAGAACACTGCAGATCTTCACATGGAGTTCTTGAAGTAAGAATAGAAGCCTTAAAAGGTAAGGTGCATAGATGACATACTAGAACAAAGACTTCTCTGAATCTACCAGACTATTTATGACTTAATAGTCATACATTAGCTCACATCATTCATACATGCCTCTAGAACACTCCCTAAAAGTTTCCAAACGTTTGATTATATACTTCCAGGGAAAAAATTCATTTTTCTGCACCCCCACAACAAGCCCTATGGGCGACTCTACCAGCAATATCAAAACCGGAAGTCAGGTAGCAGTTTGGGGAGAGCTTGACCTAGATAACAAAGATGAGTCCCACCCGTAGTGCACAGGCCTCAGAGCTACCCTTCCAGTGTCTCTATATTCTATGAGCAATACAAAATCCGCTCTGTGTCTAGTCAGGGTCGGTGCCGCCCACACATGAATATAACAACCAACGTGTTTGGGACCTTTTGTGGAACAGCACAGTTACAGGTATTTTTATATACCCAATATAGATAGTAGTTCAGCAACTACTATGATACATGGAAGAGTAAGTAAAAGATGTTTAATGCCATTTGGACAGGTCATATTCATGGTGAGAAAACTAAATGTGTCGGGGTTCACTCATATGTGCACCACACGCATCCAAGGAGATACAGACCCTTTTAAGTGGGCTAGGGAAATCCGATACCACGAAGAGAAGGGAATAAATCCCCATGGATGTTCTTCAAAGAAATTTATGCTTTGCTAGATTAACACTAAGAAAAGAAAACTTTTATGTCTTTATAATATTGTGGGCAGATGAGTGGAAAGGGCCCTCCCTGTGGGGTATTTAGTGCTGGATTTGGCCACTAGACGAGCTACATAGGCTAAAAATATGAAAAAAGAGACCAAAAATTGCTACTATGCACTTTTTATACAGAAAAAGATGATTTTCTCAAAAACATTCTATTTTCTGGCACTTCCTGTATATATGGAATGTAAATGGAACGTTTTAAATCCAAATTAGGGCCTAAATAAGGATTCTCAGTGATATGTGCTGCTATGGCTACCAAAATTATATTCCAACGAACAAAATTAATGTCATTTGATAGAATTATTCATGGAGATTCATACGCTGAAAAAAACATATACCAAAAGATACCATTTCTAGATCTAAGACTATGCCCAAATGTATGGAAAGGGTTGGTCACTTTTTAATTGATTATTCAAATCATTTTGCTAATTAGATGCTTGATTTGTTTAAACAATGAATGACAGAACCGATCGGCTGTATTGGTACAGTTATGTCATTCCATTTTCGTGAAGCAATATCTCCAAGACCAGAGGGACTATCTCCAAGTGTTAGACCTCAACTTAAAGCTGATAACTTCAATTTTAAATATATTTTACCTCGGAGGACCCTTTCCCTCCTCTGTCCACATATTTTGCATGAACATCCGTGTTGCCCATCGACTTCTAGGCGAAAGCTATTACTTCTGGTAGCTTTTAATATGATAAATGGAATTAAAGCAAAAATTAGAAGGAACGGCCGCTAATTGAATTCCAGGCCTGATCGTCGATGATTTGACCATCACTTTCTTGGCAGTTCACTCGCTGCAAAATGCTGATAAGAAGTTTATCTGACAAGACATGGGATAAAGCTCTAACGTTCTGTTGCCTGTCATGTGATGACCCCGAGAAGGTCTCCTCTGAGTGACTCAGTGATAGATCCCAATGTTAACCATCATGTCCTGTCTATCACATAGGTTCCTAGTTCATTTGACCTTTCATGTTCAAGGATGGGGTAGGGACATAGACGCCCATCTCTTTTAAACCAGGGGATCCTCAAACTTAGCTTTTCTAACGAAAACTTTACAGTACATTAAAATTACTGCATAGTATCATATTAACTCGTCCGAACTATATAGACGTTTGCTGAAAAAAAGATTTGATCGCTTGGATCTTCAAAGTGACCAGAATAAAAGATTAAAGAAGTTAAAATCTGTCAGGTTATCGAGTCTACATGCTGGCAGGTACTATACGGGCTGTCAGAAGAACACCGGGACTGGCAAGTTTAATTTGGCAAGGCTTATATTGTTTATGTGCTATCAGTAATAATACCCCACCAATCCTGTACCTCTTCAGTGTTGGGATAATGCCTCAGTGAAATAAATACCTGTTATTAAAGCTGCCCTCACAAAGACATATGGCTGTTTCAGTAACGGCTCAGCCTTTAAGCAGAAAACATTTAACTCTTCTTCTACCAAATTCCCCATATATATTGTTACCCAGAAACCCAGAAACCCAAGATGCATTTGAAGTGAAATATCAAATAGGAAGACAATGGAATATGCTTTCAGGAACTGAAAAAAATCTTGTCGATATTCCAAGGGAAAGTGAATTTATGACCAACCTAAATATACCTAATGATCAAAAGGTGAGGTATCCCTTATAAGCAATAAGTCCTCTCAATGCAGAGTTATGAGGTAATTATTGTGGCTTGCAGATGTTAAAACTAGACAGCATTACTAATTTTCAAATTGAAATATTTCAGTCCAAAGTTGGTCTAGCATGATGAAATGAATTACACGGGTTAGCTGATTTAAATCATCAGAACGTTTTTGGGAGAAACCATTCTTTTTGGCTACCCAAGCAACCATGGTAACCAAAAGTAACAAATGTGGCCAAATGTTGTGATTTCTAGGTGGTATGTTGCTATGGCAACCAGGATTTCCCCCACGATGCATCAGAATATGTTCTTAAATTTGTTCCTATCTGTTTCCCCATGAAAAATTACCCAAATTCAGTTTTTAACCCCCAAATGATAATTCTATTAATTTTTCTCATATTTCCCCCCTTAAAATTGCTCAAAATCATGCTACCCAAACCTCTGTGCCATCCATGTTCAACTGGCTCTCAATAAAAGGGAAGTTATTACACAGCCAAAAGCCTAGGTCTGTCTGGAGAGGATATGCCCTAGAGCACAACCCCAAAAAATTGTTAGATTTTATCCATTTCTAAGGAAGTTATAGAGGGTCAAAAATCGGCCAAAAATCGGCGAAAATGTGCGTCCGGTGAAGCACAGTAAACTCGCAAAAATGTGTGATTGGTAGAAGAAGACCTATTCAAAACTACACTTTATCTCTTCTTGGGATTTGTATAGCTGGATACATTTAACTATTTATATTCTCAGCTTGACAGTTAAGAATGAACTAACCGTTCATTCATTGTAGGATGAAGGTCTTGACAGCAGGAGGAGTTGTACATGTCTCTAACCGCTGGTGACCTATCAGTGTCGAGCTGCTCTCGCTGGTTGGTGAGCAGCTCTGAGCAGTTGACTATGGTGAACATGTAGGTGCCAACTCAGCCTTATCGGTGGTGTGCAGACGGGCTAACCAAGACACAGCTGCAGTTAGCGCCTCTGTCAGACAGTACACATGAACGGCATTTGAAGAAAAGTAAACTTTGTCCAATCCTACAGTTAAAGAAACATAGATCTTGCTGTGCAGGTTATAGAGTTATCCTTATTTCTAATAAATGCATTTTTTCGTATTTCGATTTTCAGTCCGTACAACAGGAGGATGTCTATGCTATATACACAAGTGCCAGATAATTGTGATGTGTTGAAAAATATAAAGCTGAAATGGCCCAGATCAGGTCTATTTAGGCTGCCTTCAGGGGAAAAAATCTTGTTATTGCTTGATGGTTCATTTGAAGAGTAACTGCGGTATACATTTTAGGAGACTAGCCCAAGTTATAATATGCAGTTTTATGTATTTCAGATCCAGGTGATTACTGCTTTAAAAAAAAAATCGCGTGTTTTCTCAAAAGTCCCCTCTCCAGTGAAACAGTTTTGAAGGCTCTTCTTCCTATGTCTTCTCTAAGGCAAAAAAAAAAAGGTTTCCGGTCACCCGGAAAATTCTGAGATCCGGTCAAAAGGGGCCGGATCTCAGAATTTTTCAGATTTTATTTTCAATTTTTGGCCAATTTTTTTCAAGATTTTGTGTCAAAACTTTTATTCGTAAGTTATACACATATTTCCCATCAATTTCTCATATTGCATACATTAAAGAATCTTTTGATAATAACCATTAAAAACCTGGCAAAGTATGACTATAATATATTATGAGGCCTTGGATGCAAAAAAAAAAAAAAATCCGACCTACCTACCTCAACTTTTTGGAGCATACCGGAAACACAGCTTTTTTTTGTCCTAAGGGCTTTCCACTTGCAAATAAAAACATGTTTCTTTTCATGTGAAGAAAACGTTTCTTTGTCAAGTGAGTTACATGCTAAAACCAAAACCTACCGCGTTTCCCGTCCACTGCAATGGGCTAGAAGCGAGCTCAGCATGGTCGAGCACCACAGTAATCCCATCTTCTATCTTTTATCCGCAGTTGTTGTGGATTGCCTGGGTCGGGCAGGGTGAGGGAGGCACGTGGCAGCCGTTCATCTCTCCAGGGCTGGGAGAAGGCAGGCCATAATGAGGGCCAGCCGCGCTCGGCACTGCGCCGCGCGGTCACGGCCCACTGGTCAGAGCCTGGCCTGTTGCCCCCTGTCCCTCCCACCCCATCAACCATACGGCCATCAGACTCAGGCCAATAATAATAATTTATGTTTCCTCTCAGGTGGTCAGTACGTCTAAATCAGGTTTATCTATTTTAGACAAATGAACGGGATTATCTCTCCCTTCTGTCTCTTGTATCTCAGTTGAACACGGCAAAATTTTTTTTCTTTTCTTTTTGCTTTACAAATACAAAAATAACTTGAATTAGGCCCTGATTTACCGAGCATATTCTGGTGATTGGTAACACACCATGTCCATCCTTTGGCCTCACCACTAAGGTACCTCAGCACACCACTACCTCCCACTTTTCCACATATCAATTAATACAGATATCAAACACAAACCATTGAACCCCTTAATTTTCCAAGCCCCAGCCTCCCCACGTGTGCTCTTGTATATGTCGGCACTAATTGGTGTGTTGCCAGAACCAACTTCAACGGCATCGAGTTTCCCAAGACAAATTGTATACTCCACGCCTGTTACTCGCACGATGGCACGAGGCCACAAGAAGCGCACAAGTTCTTGGCTTTTTATCTTTATGAACCTTGAGGGGAAAGTAAACTTGTATTGCTGACTTGGCAGTGGTGTACGTCATGAAGGAAACAGCTGTTCAAATAATACACGCACATCACTTAGATAATTATATCGATATCCATACCATGTTTATCATAATAGCGGTTAAGTTTTATTCTCTAAGACCTCTTTCTCTTTGTTGAAGGCAATACAGTAATATTGACTGATGCTAACTTTGATGACTTGTTTGGCATGGCTAAATCAAAGCCAGTATCATTTTGGTCCCACAAAGCCACAAGAAAATGTTGGTCACACTGGAGAGGATCCTCAGGCCCGGGTCCTCAGGTCAAGCTAAGATCAAAGATCACAAGTTAGCAAAATGAAAACTCACGCATCCTGGGCAAATTGGTTTAAATTTCATTTTGGATGCCAAAATTCATACTGGGCCACAATTTTGGTTAAGCCTGCCTCAAGCCAAATGGGTAACAAATCCCCATTTCTCTACACTGTGACCCCAGTGACCCAGTTTTACAGTGGATTGGCTATTATTCGAGTCTACAGGGTGAGTTTCTGTTAATACAAATCTAACGACCCTACAATAAAATGCCATGTACCAGGTACACGGCAATCCACTGCCTATTTACAATCCGGGCTCAGAGTGTACCCAAATCGACCTATCTTTAGTGCCTTATACGAAATATTCTAATGCATATCCACAGGATAGATTTAGGTGGACTTGTAGAATTATTCTCCATTGGACATCACAGGAAATTCTGCCTGTGCAGGTTGGGGAAATAATGATCCAGTGTGCACTCAATTCAAGGGATATCCTAGAATCTATGCCTAGGCACATGGTGTGCAAAAATTGAATCTACCCGAAATTGTCTTATACACGAATTTGGTGGTAAATATAAGAAGGATGCTTGATAGCATGGATGAAGTTGTTGATAACGCCAACCACTGCTGTAATTAAGACCAGAAGTAATCACTTTCTTCGTCAGCAATGGGACACCTGGGCCTGTAGATTGAGATGACCACACATCAGATTATTTTTATTTATGGGTCCAGAATAACTATGTTATGTGTTTCTGGGTGAGCTATATCAAAATTAAAGCAGAATGGTGAATTCCATGGTGATAAACTATTTTCGAAAATATATAACATGACTATATTGGTATATTGTATAAAACTTCTCTTTTTTCAAAAATTGATAAATTTTCAAAGAAATGAGAGATTTCCCTTTTTTGAATTAAAAAAAAGAAGAAGCAAATAATCATACAGTTACAAAAATATATACTCAGGAAAAAGAATAGACTTTGATCATTTTTCAATAGCCAACATCAAATGAAAAGTCAAAAGTCAGTCACTAACTTGTTGCTGTCACTGTCAATCCACGCAGACCAACTTATGATAGCTATTTTTAGCATTTGCAAGGGCGGAATACAGTGGCAGATCCAGGATTTTGAAAAAAGGAGGGGTGTGCCCTTTTTTTAGCGTCTATTGTAATTGTAATTGTAATTATTTATTGTACAGAATCGTCCCGATGGGACGTTTTTCAGCGCACACATTTGGTACAGTAGCGTTGCTCAGGGATGTGGCAAAAACAACTGGTATTTTGTGTCCATCCCGACAGGTCAAGTAGACAGTGATAATAATGTACATTGTATAGTAACTGATAGCTAATCAAACAAGTTTCATAAGTTACAACAGACCACATAACCCACATAGGGAAGGGTTGGCTCAAAGTAATGGATCAGCTGTTGGGGTTTGCCTTTAAGAATTTTTCTAGAGCAGTTCTAAATCGTCGAAGCGATGGGAGGCGCTGTGTAGCATAATCTAGTTTATCCCATAGACTGACACCTCTATAATAGGGTGATTTTTGGTAGAAGCTTGTTCTGGCTCTTCTCTTGGCAAACTTTATTTTCCGGTCACCCCTGGTTCTCACATCATGTTGTGCCAGCGCTTCACCATTGTTGGCTTTCTTCCACATCAAAATCAATAACTGCATTTTCCACCTATAGCTGAGCATATCCAAGTCACATTCAGTATGTAGATCATGTATGCTTATTTGTCTTATGCCTCTTCCAGTGCAAATGTGCAGAGCATGATTTTGCAACTGCCGTAGTTTTGTGAGCCCATAGCCATGGGCACTATCTAAATAAAATGAACAGTATTCTATGCTGGGTAGTATCATGATTTTATAAATTTTAAGACTGACATCCATAGTCATGCTTTTGCGGAGCTTGTTTAGTTTATAGATTTTGTTCCCCATTGACTTTTTTAATTTGGCCATGTGTTGTGCAAGACTAAGATGACTATCAAGTTCCACCCCTAAATATGAGTAGCACTGACAGCTGGGTAAGCGATGGACATTCAAGGCCTTAGAATGTGCTGTGAGTCAAAGTACATGGTCATACTCTTATCCGTGTTAACAGTCATATAGTTTTGATTACACCAAGCTCCGACCCTGTCCATATCCTCCTGCAGTAGCCGCTCAGCCTCAGCAGAGTCCAAGTGGGAGGTATAAACTACTACATCGTCAGCATACATAGAGAATTTGCAATTTCTTATGCAACCAGCAAGGTCATTAATAAAGAGCACAAATAAGAGTGGACCAATCACCGAGCTCTGGGGCACACCAAACTTGACAGGTGATTGTCTAGAGACTCTACCATTAGCCAGCGTGGCATGTGACCTGTGAGCAAGGTACTCCATCAGCCATTTCTTTAGTTTCCAATGAATATTGAGCTCACAGATTTTGTGTACAAGAGTTGGGTGATGGACAGAATCAAAAGCTTTGCCGTAATCCAAATAACAAGCAGCAGTTACAAGACCATCATCTCTGGCATCATAAAGGTCCTTGATCACATTAAAAACGGCATCACTTGTACCTTTATCTGGACGAAAACCAAATTGCGTTGTACAAAGAATTAGATTTTCTTCCAGATGGTCAGAGAGTACCTGGTGAATTAATTTCTCCATGAGCTTCCCTGGTAAGGGTAGCAATGTAATTTGGAATTGGGATAAGTGTGCCAGCTGACCAGGCTTCAGGGAATATGCCTTCATTGACAGAGTTATGGAATATGATTGTCAGTTCACTAGTAAGAAAAGATAGGGCATCTTTTTAGCTAAATTTGAGGTTTAGAATGGGAAAGTAAACTATAAACTATAGGGAAAAAGGAGGGGGACACCACTGGACATATGGCAATTTAGATGTACCTGTTCGAAAATTGAACTTACGTAACTGGCCTACATGAAAACTGGCCTTGGGATATTCTGTTCACACATAAAATACAGCGTGACTGGTAGCTCTGGAAGTCATTTCTCAAACGCTAAGTTTTGGGTGCCCCCAGATCGTACCATCCTGACCTGTATCGTAAGGGTATTCTAGTGTTGACAGGATCAATCACTACGATTGGTGCAGATATAGAGGGGAAAGGCATGCACCTGTATAGGCAATTGTAGGTAATACATGATCACTAAGGATCAATCACTAGGATTGGACTGGATCGTAGGGGTGGTTGGAATCGGAGGGAGAGGGGTAGGATCGTAGTGTTTGAGAAATGGCTAGCTGAGCATATATATCACGTTTGAAACAAGAATTCATTTGGCTAAGTCTAATTGGAAAATGCAAAGTCAAAAGTCAATTCCAAATTGGAAAGGGGTTCCATAGATGGGCAGCACCAATTTTCAACCTGAAAATCGCCTTTTCCTTTCTTCACTACATTATAGTATCTAAACTTGTTTAGCATAATATATGTATAGTGCTTATATGCTCAGAATAGCGTTTGATTCCCGAATGAATAAAACTGATAGAATAGAAACCTACTTGGCAAAAATCTCAGGTAGCTGGACATACACTCTTCGTGCAAAGGGTGACACTGTTCTTTAAATTGGGCTTTTGGTCAGTTAAAATGAAGGATTACCTCTTTGTCAGGTCTAATATTGATAGATTCATACAAGATTCATACATTTTAGAATAGCTTATGTATATGTTCGAATAAGCTAATCTTTCCAACACCTTGCCCTAAATACGTTCGAGCACTGCATGTGTACCTGGTTGATTAGAACGACATATTTTACTTATCAACATGTTGACACGTATCGTATCTTTTCCTAGGAATACCAAAAGCGGAAATTATAAGATGACCATAAACACGTTTAGAATTATATGGCTTAAAACCAGAATTGAGATCAGCAGAGTTTTCATCACCTTCTCTGGGTACTTCTCCCTTAAATACAGAAGACAGGCGGACGTTCCCTGTCTGCAGGTCCTTCCCCAAGTCACACCTCCTGCACTTTATTCACTCCACTGCCGGAACTGTGGCCAATAGAAAGGTGCCCACCTTCCCACCTGGTCTTCTAACGTCATGGCAATTCACCGTTGCCTTGGTTACCGAATTATAGGTGTCAATAAATGGTGGTTGCTCTGGTGGTGGGTTTTGAACACGTGCCCAACCACTCCCTGGAAATTTACCTGTGGTTGAAACTCTTTTAAACAAAAGCTAAACAAGAGCAGATACATATCTGAGTACTTTGTGCTTCTACATATGCACCAAACTTATTTTTTCTGGCTGATTGTTCCGACAATTGTTGAGGGGGAAACGTTACACGATTTGGATCCCATCACTTTGTGAAACGCCCTACCCCACTTTATAGGGATCTTTACATCCACCCCTCACATCTGTCTGGACACATAGACATAATACATGTGTTTAATAAACCCGGCAATGTATGAACTAGTTTTTTCAACATGAATATGAATGACATCTGACATGGGATTAACAGCCATTAAAATAAATATATATTACTCACGCGTCTGTCATTAATTTTATACGTGACAAGGATTTTGAAAGACTTACAATGATTCGAATAAACTCACTGCCTATTGATAATGCTTGGTGGGAATAGGCCCATTTTCCACCAACCGATATGGGCCCTGTATCGGCCGACGGTAGCGTCCACTGTGGGTCTGTTGGCCATGTCTCTCCATTGAAACCTATGGCAGCCCTGTGGCTGAGGTGGTACTTTGGTGCAGCTGTCGGCCGACAGAGGGACCATATCGGGTGGTGGAAATCGGCCCTATGGCAAACATAAGCAAAGGACCTTTGAACTGAGGAGGTCTTACGTGCTCTTGAGTGAAAGTGTGACGCACATTCTCAAATAAACAGGCACTGAATCAAGCATCGCATATACCTATGAACTTAGTCAGGTGCTAAAATGCATTTCTATTGTCCAAAGTGTATTCTGGAACATCGTCCATATACCGGGGGGGGGGGGTATGTGTGATATAGGCCTAAGACTGCTAATTTCACCAAACTTACTCTGACATACAAACATTTAAATTGACCCCTTCTATATTCGATAAGATTGTACTACAATTACACTAAAAGCATGACAAGGTTTAAATGGATGAATTTAGACGGTAAAACAAGTTAGAGAACACGTAGTTCAGGAAGAGTGCACCAATCTGAGTGACTAGTCAGTTTATGGGGATGAGGTGGGATCATCAGGTAGACTGCGTCTGCAAAGGTGTCATAATTGCTTCAGTCAAGAACTGGGGTGTTTGTGGTATAAGGGCGAGCATTGTTAGCCTGGGTTGCAACATGACACCACTACGTATTCTACAGGCCTGAATTTAAAGAACTCAGGTGATCCGTAGATTTAGGGTCCATTTGTTGGAGGTTGGTAAGGGAACCAGGTCTGCAATAGATGCTATTATCCCAATCATCTCTGTAAGTTTTTAAATGACACTCTCTATTATGTTTGAGGGCAGTAAGGCACCCAGGACCATGGTGCTCTATGTGGAGGTACTTAGGCAGTGTGTAATAATTTCCCCCCTAAAGGTCTTTGAATCAACTACTACAGAAGCACTAATGGACCCCCTAGTGGCCATCTGTTGAATATTTTCGTCTACAGTTACCTTACAGTTGGGGAAGAAATGAGGTCTTTGTGACCCCTCTGTCAAAGCTGACTAAATGAAAGTTTTAGATATAAAGGTAGGTGTTATACTATACATTCACGTCGCCCCGCATTCATGTAGTTCATGATGTTATGCCTGCACAGCATAGAAAACAGGACCAGAGAGTAAGGCAAGGAGAAAGGGTGCTCCATGCTAAAAGTCAACTTTAAAATCCAGATCACTAGATTTTCAGTGATATATTGCATGAAAAGATACTCCCGTTAGTTTTGGAGGAATGACTTGCTAAATATGGGTGGGTATGGCCATATCCTGAATAGCTTTCGGTCTAATTGGTCATGAGATACATCTATGATTAGCATAATTTATGCTAATAAGCCTAAATTCTTATTCTTTATATTTATGCCCCAGCTCTTCACATATATTACATTAAGCTAAAGACGACCCTGTTCCCCATTTATGCCCTATAGCTTTGGTGCATGGTATTATGGTGACAGTGACCATATTCCTGATCTATGCCTTAGCTCTGTGTATATAGCATACAGTTGATGGTGACTGTTATAAATCCTGTTCTAACTCTCTGTACGGAAGTAGAATATGATCCTCTTCCTGATCTTTGCGGTTTGGAGGTGACCCTGTCACATTGGCAATTCTTTAGTCAGACTGGTTCTTAACATGAAATAAACAATTTCTCTCTCTATGCGTCAGTGTGTGTGGCACTTGGGTAAAGGTGTACAAGTATTTTTCCCATTGTGTGGCTTCATGGCTTTTTGTTCTAAGCCTAACATGTTTATTCCTTTTCCAAACCTTGTCTGGGTATGGCAGTAGTGTGATGGTGGGCCAGCTTCATTAATTCCTACAATTAATAGGTGTGTGTGAGGAGGGTGACCTGCAGGTCCCATGATAAAGCTGGTGACCGTCACCTGGTGCACCAGGCACCAGTATAGCCCCAGCTTCCACACCAGGTGCTGTATTTCACCGGTCAGGGTCCGCTGGTCAGGTAATCGTCCTTCACATGATGTAACAACCGATGCCCCACAATTTATGGCTTCCAATAGGCCATGGCCATTTGTGTGCATCTCTCTGGGTTCAATCCTGTTATGTGTACATCCCCCACACTGCAGCTTTTCAATGAACAATCTTGCCTTATTTGTCAACCTGAGAGTAAAATAATATAAGCAGTTCCTTAGGTTGTCTCCTAACATGTATTAAAATAGTGTGTAAAATTTGGTAGAGATAATCAAATCCTAATTATTCTGAGATTTTTTTTTCTAGAACAGTACAGCAAAGTATATGAACACACCAAAGTCAAATATCCTCCGTATATAAACCTTCCCCTCTCGTCCCCACCATAAAGAACAACAAACAACAAAACAATGTAAAATATGACCCTGCCCACTGTGTGTATGTGTGTGAGCAATGCATTGCCTAAGAGTGTCGTGTAGGTTGAGATTGTTTTATTGCCACTGTTCAATAAATAATCAAGCTGCTCTTGGCGTAATCCAGCTCTAAATTTTATTTTGCGTTGTGTATAATCTTTCATTATATTATCTAAACCATTTAATGTCTCCTCACCATGACGACATCGCGTAATTCCTTGACTGATGCCGCCCTGATGACCCTGACTATGAATAGACCCAGTGTCCTTTGGTGGATCTATGCAATTGATTATTCCATTGTGCAGTCTATATTCGTCTTCCTGTTGATGGTATTATGTCCGTGATAGCAGTAGGCTAAGAGGATGCCCATGCCCCATTGCACTAAAGTTCCGTAGAATCTAACTGTGCTACGTACTCTTTGAGGATGTGCGATACCTGCGATAGGGTGGGTTTTCTCATTAAATTCGGTGTTTTCATATGCTACCATGCATTCATATGTTATTTTGGCGGTTGCAAGTGTTGCTTACGTATGAAATACCTAAAAAAAAAAAGTTTCCTGTGTAACATTATGTGTAAACTGTGCTTATTTCTAGGTTGAATAAGTCATTTTAGCGCTAAAAATGTAACTTATAAAATGTTTTCACGACGTTAAAAGACAAACATAGAAAAATGTTGACAATACAGTGAAAACGTGTTTTTTTTTCAACGTAATAAAACAGGTTTCCGGAACGTTGTAAATCATTGAAATTTTTCACAATCAAAGGGCACACCACTCTTTTTTTCCTGTGTCCATCCTTTTCTAATAGCTACACTTCAGTACAACATGTATATGTATATATTCGGGTTGATGGCTTGGTGTTGGCCAGACCATTCATTTTCCAAGACCTATTTACGAGAAAACAACACTTTTACACCATTTTGGATCACTTCGCTTCATCTCTGCCAAATACACACACACCTTTCCATGTTAAGGAATAGTCCTGTAAAGGACGGCGCAAACAGTACAGATCGGACGCGGACCGGACGCAGACTGGACGCTGATCCAGTCCCATCTGCGATGTTTGCGGCAATCTCAGACGCAGACTGGACGCAGAATCAGGGTCTGGGAAGAATCTGCAATATCAAACAGTGTTACATATTTCCAGACTCTCCACGGACGGTTTGTGAAATGGTAGGGCTATAACAGACTTGGTTTCCGCCAGACCCGATCCAGACTTAAAAAGAGGAGGTTGCAGACTGGCCAGAGACTACCACCCTAATCTCACCAGAATCTGGTCTGCGTCCAGTCTGGATTGGGTCTGTGACCAGTTTGTATGTTTGCGCCGGCCTTAACAGAACATCTTTGCCACCATGTGCACACATACATGAACTACTAACAGGGTGTCCCAAGTGGCACCATTAGATGAGTTAACTGCACAGAGTGGGTCCAATCATACGTTCATTGAATCTATTTCCTTTGAGCCACGTACATTGGGAATTTCTTCCAAGAACATGTCTCTCAAGACGGCTTTCTCATGGGATGACCCCACTCCTTCCTCCATTCAGATATCACAATCAATTCGGCTTTGTTATCTGAAGTCAGAGACCAAACAAGGGTCCCTCATCGCATCGGGAAAAGTTTCCGAGACAACCCGCAGGAGGAAATGGCATCGCAATTTTGGATCATTCAGCGTTCTTCAATTGGTGTACATGGCTGTGCAATACATATAAATGTACCAATGTGTTCGTGTCGAGGAGTCTGTAGCAGAAAGAGTTAGCCTTCCATGAGATATACTGGAAGGCATTTCGCAAGATGGTACGACTAGACCCCTTCCAAATTGTAGTGGGATCCTTCACTCTCATGCCATCACAGCCCTGCATCTAGTGGTCACTAATCGTTACACTGGTACAACTGCCCTACCCAAGCCCATGTAATTACTGCAATAAGTACTGATTGTACAGAGCAGTCGGAGTGCATTACCTACGATCACCAACTCTAATTGTGAGGGTTTCAAATCGTAGTGGCTGTGTCCCGTCGTACAATCTTGAGAAATGCCCTCCTGGGCGACGATTGGTGGCCACATAACCACAGTAAGACATGGAGCGGTCCTCAGGGAGAACCACTTAGACGGTATGCGCTCACCAATTTGTCAGCTCCTCAACCAGGGGCCAATGGTGCACAGGGTAGGGTGCATGGGTGTGTGGGTGTGTGAGGGGTGGCGATATAGAAACAGCACCAGATAGCAATGAATGAAGGGTTGGACAAGGCCGTCATGGTATCATGTAATGCCATGAGGATGCCGATGTTACTTCATAGAAACTAAGAATTAGTGGGACTAGGTGAAATCCAGAATGAGTAGCAATTGAAAGATAGCTATTGGGACGAAAACACTGGTTGCTTGCAATTAGGGTATTGTCTAGACTGGCCGTGGTCCTAAAGCTAAAAAAAATTAACCATGTAGCATTGGCATACTACTTCGAGGTATAAAAAATTCAATTGATGTTAGATATTGAAATTATGGTCATTGTCACATGAATATCCCCGGGAGAGACTAAATCTGCAGGGGGATACGTATGGAGATGAGGATTGGGATGGGTTCAGAAGTAGGGATATGGTCGGCAATTGATGGTAGGGTGGGCTTTCCATCCCACAGCTCTTCCCTACCAGTGATGGCCAACAGGCAGATCAAGGAGCCTATCTTAATCGCACCTGACGGCGGATAATGAGGAGAAATAGCCACCAGGAACATCCCCTGGAAGAGGTAGCTGGCTTGGTATATCTTCCAGAGTACTTTGGTTACAAATACTGACTGCTTATTGTGACAACAGAGGATGGGGGCTATAGGCAGCCAATTAGTGGAAGGTGTGCAGCCGCCAGGGGCGCGGGCGGTCGCCGCGTCAGCAGAGAGACGGACGGAGGCAGCCAATGGATCGGACAGGCCCGGCTCCCCGCACCTCACCACAAGATATCGCCATGTGTGGCGGCCTGACCAACAGCAGCAGAAGCAGAAGCAGCAGAAGCAGCAGCAGCAGCAGCAGCAGCAGCAGCAGCGCCACCACCATCAGCTGAGCACTCTAACAAACTGAGCATTCCTCCAAAAACTATATTCATACAAGACTCACCACCACCCAGCACTCACCCCATCACACTCCTTACCCTCTAAGATTTTGAAAGGAACTGCATCAACGACCTGATCTCAAGAGGTTGAGGGTGAGGAGGAAACAAAAGAGCTAAATTCATGGAGACAACTCTTAGAATCCGCCCTGGGCATGAGGAGTTTGCACTAACGGGAAGCGGTTGAGGATACTTAAGTTTCCCAACTTTTTAGAACAATCGGGAGAAGAGAGTAGAGGAAGACTCAGGAGGAGCGGCCACACATGAAGTGCACACAGGAGGAAAGGCTGATTGAGACGCATACACCACCTGGAGGCAGGAGGGAGACAGTGGATGGTGAAGGGGTAGGAGGACAGATGACAGAACCCTATATATACATGACCACAGAGGGACCTGTCTCACACGGCACAAAGTTAACGTCCATTAAGGATTACCTTTATATGCCTTGTCAGTCACCCCGCGTGGTGGAGAACTCCTCCTGTACTTAATACCACACCAGGGTGGCACCCACCTTACTCTGCTGCTCACCTGAGGACTATAGTACCCCTCCTCCAGTCCCCGCCACCCTGCTCCCAGTGCCTGGGTGCGCTGCACAGGGGCACAGTCGAGAGATACTCTTCAGTTGTCACCTGGGACTTCCATCGACCACATCTTAGAGGTCACTAAGGGCCTAAACCCATTAGCCGATTGTATAACTGGCCGATCATTAGGGTACACGTCAAAATCGGTAGCATAAACGCCCATTGAAGAGGTTTAAAAGAGCAATCAAAGTGCCAGGGGATGCACATTGGGTGGGAATCAATGCTACAACAAAATAATACCTCAAAGGATAATGATACAATCCAATACAGTACCTACCAGGATTTTCTAACATGTTTGATATGTTCAAATCGGGAATGAAAAGTAGTGTATTGCACAATCGGCCACAGAATCGGGGACTTAGTCCTAAATTATACCACCAAATAAGATAAAATTGATCATTATTGGTATGCATTATGCAATATTTGGCCGATAAAGGTGCCGATTATTGCAAAATCGGGTAATGGGTTTTGGGCCTAACATTGGCAACCTAACCCGAATCTTCCACTGGATAAAGGAGAGCACAGGGAAGAGCAGTCTACTCCAAACTATCTCCTTCTACTTTTGATGTGTAGTCATGGAGAAATTCTGCAGGCCTCACAGGAGTATAGGTAATCTACTGAGGACCCAGTCTCCTCTATAGTCCATAACTAGTCCTCTCTGTCCCTGTTACCACACCCACCTCTCATCCATCTTATCTCAACCCATAGAAATGGCTATGAGAGGGACACTCCTTGATGAAGCAATGCGATCCATAATTCATTGGATGTTTCTCTTAACTGCATCCATAGAGTCATAGATACAGAAGTATACAGCCTCCCTGATGGACACCCACGGCTGGCCAGACAGAACTATCCGCGGGAGGATGTGTTCGAACGTACTTAGATACTGGACCACCATGTTACTTTTGTTATTACTTGTTGGACATATCTGTGCTACAGAACTCGAGCGGTTCAAACGCAGTAAGTATCTATTTTACAATTTTTTCAGATAGTGTGCTTCATAAATTAAATTCGCATTTGTAATTTTGTCTGAATCGTATCCGATCTTCTATATAGTATCTGGAGGGCATTTCTCAATAATGACAATTAACATTTTTGAGAAATCCCTGCCTGACTACAAATGGAATTGGTTGAATTCCGGTGGTCCCATTCATTCTTCAGAACTGTTAAAAGCATGATATCTAGATTGGATAAGCCAGGAGTCAAACTATAATAATCACCTTTCATATAAGGAGTCCGCTTGTGCAACCCCCATGGCCACTTGCCAAGTTTCTGGTATATTCACCCTTAACTTATGTATGTGGAGCGCAATATCCTTATGCCCAGAGCTTTTGTCATCAAGACTTTAATTTATTTCTACAGTGTCATATGGCCATGTACATATTAGTGATCTCCCAGCATGTATGATGTAGATAGACTTGCGATTTATCAAGCTATATCCAAACTAGAATGAAGGATTAGCTCTCCTTTACATTGTATATGTAGAACGGAGGCCCTGTTTAATTTACATTTATATCGTTTCACACCACAGTGCTATTTAGTCAGGCATTATGACGCAAACCAGGCTGCAGTCGAGGATCGCCTCAGCAAATGTTTGGCGCTGGGAGCCATCATTTCAGGCCATTTGGCCGTCACAAGGTGTAGCGATTAAACCAACCAGATCCAGTGATTACTCCGTTAATCCCCCATGCCGACCTCACATGGTTTGGGGTAGCAGAAGTGTGTGCATGTTTATAGCGTCCATATCTAAAATGTCTTGTGGTAATTACTATTTTACCCTGTCTATAGCGCCACGTGGTCACATGTATTATGTTAGATCCTAGCCTCCTTGTGATAATCCTAGGCTATAAACCTCGTTGAGATCCGTCACAAACTGATACACACGCACACACTTAAAACTAATTGGATAAACTGTTACATCAACCTGCCATTTACGTTTCTTCTCAGCACTATATATAGCGCAGTCCTTCACTCCAGTGAACAATTTCCAGGGCAATGAACTTTACTCTATATATATATAAGTCTCTGTCTATCTCTTTTCTTTTCAAATCCCGAATGTAAGGTGCACAAAATTGGTTGGCCCATTTCACTCAAGAACTTTTAAACTGGAGGCCATTTCCAGTCAACTTCTCAACCTGCGTAAGTCATTATAACGAGGCCACGTGGGACCACTTCATTTTCAACATGGTTTCTATAGTTCCCTGTGGTTAAAATCGGACAGAATTTAGTACGTGCACGTGGTTTAGGCTAGGCAGAAGACACGCAAATGGAACTGTTTGATTTGGGCACATATTGGCTAAAACTGGACAACTAATTCAGGTGCAGAGTAGCTTCAAAGTAAGTACCCCAAGTTGGATGGAGATCAGTTTTAAAGTGAATTTCTTAGTTTGAACTCAGTGAGGGAGGGTGGGTTTGGGACTAGGACAGGGTAAAATCACTTGGAGGTTAGGAACTTAGACACTTTGATGAAGCCAAAATAGGCTCAATTCAGAAAAAGTATAGAAATCAACAGATATTCATTGTGTGTTGAATTGTATGAATGTGAAAAAAATAAGGTTATTCTAGTAGCAATCAAGTAACAGCCCAATTCATGTTGTTAGCAATCACAGCTTAAATGTGAATACAGGAGTCTTTCCAGATGGCAGGTGGATCTCTGTAGAGCTTTGATGATAAATATATCACCAGACTGTAGGATCAAGTGACAAGTCTTAGTTCAATGAAGTTGATGATTCTACTCTTCGAAGGTACCATGGACAATAATTAGCACTTAGATGGGTGGGGGACCAGCAGATCAACCTATTCAATTATTATTATCAAATGGGATTAACGTAAGTCTTTTTGAACAAGTGCTGTCAAAACAGGTAGCCCAGTTGGGGCCACACCAAAATCCATCTTCAACACAATCTTTGTCCACTTCCTAAACCATCTGTGCCTGGCGGAAACAATGATGGGACCCATATCAAATACAATGACTGTAAGCATAGACTCAAGTCTGTTTTGAACCAACTCAGAATAATTAATTTTGTTGCCAAGAACCCTCAAACATGCCCTATATGTGACAACATATAATGATTCATTTTTGAAAGGGACATTTGAATACATTGCAATGACACACGGACGATCTATATGCTTCACAGCTCTGCCACTCAAACACGCTTTGGCATTTCCAGTCTACACACAATCAAGCTGTTCTGGTCTCTTCAATATTCATATAACTACTTATATTGACCAGTTCCCATCTTCAACTGTTATTCTGGTAAGGAGCATTTAAATGCTCCTTCATAAATCTCCATTACACGTAATTTTCACCTTCATGCTGGAACTTGCTCATGTGAAACGTGTGTAATTTGTTTTGGTCTAATTGTAAAAAAAAAAAAAATGTAGGGCACTACGAAATTGTTTATTGCAGGTTAACCGAGCAGAAACGGCTAATTCTACATCCTTTTGAGGATGAAATGCTTTAGGCAATTTTCTGCAATTCTGAGTTTATTGTCAGAGTAACCTTGCAGTCAGCGTCATGATTTTCAGGTATCAATGCAGTTTGCGGTTATACTTTATCGATTTTTGAGGTATGAGTATAAAAGTAGTTTCTTGGCCAGGGTCCATACTTCTGCATATATTGCTTTAGGACAATTATAGAGAAGATATCTCACCTATCATTTTCGTCTAGAATGTAATGCTAACAGGTTATGAGCAGTCTAAGTGATCCCCATGGACTGAAAACAAAGGAAACCTATCAATATGATGACCGGAAATCTCACAATAAATGATGGCAGCTGGCAGCATTTTAATTTGAGGAGAGAGTGGATTCTGCATAGGGTTGAAATATCCTCTTGTATGATGAGGCCATCCCGACCCACGAGCAGCCAATTTATGCAATTGAGATTTGGTCTAGAGCATAAAATGTCATAAAAGTAACACACCAGACGCAGACTAGAAACACTTCCACGTCTCATCAGAATGATGTACATGTAGCCTTGACATTGCTCATCAAGTTGTAAGATTTACAACTTCTTTTGGTAAGCACGGCACCATGTAGCCAATCTACACAGACAGCCGGGCTTCCCTAGCCCACTTAAAAGGGTCTAATTCTCCTCTTTCCTATCCCCTCAGGATGTGTGTGGTGCACATATGCGTGGGCACTGACACATTGTGAAATTGTGTAATGTTCTTGCCATGAATATGACCTTAGCTGTCGAAATGGCGTTAAACATCTATTACTCACTCACTCACTCACTCACACAGACAACCTTAGGGTTTGCAGTGTAGACCTATTGTTGGCACCAGGGATCCATGGCGATTTTTGTGTTCTAGATGCATTTTTAAAATTAGGCCTTGACATGGAGTACATCCGACCATGGAACCGAGGTACATATGGTCAGGGTGCAAGTATCGATACTTTAGAAGAATAATTAGAGAAATGCGACTGAGGTTTCAGAAGATGTCATTTATTACATAATTGGTCCTTTCAAAGCCTTGTTATAGCTAATATCCCGAAAGGTGCTACTGCTCCTGCTTAACAAAATGCTATTAAATGCTGTAGTTTGAGAAACCTGCTGGGTATAGGGTAAGATCTCCCCCGGATAGTATACGTACAGTGGATTATATACCTCTCGTCATGGTTCATTAGTTCTGCTCTTGTGTGTTGTAATGGAATATAGCATAAATATGGCAGCACAAGGGTGGTATATTGACGAATATTGCACGAGGCCGTTGGCCTCTGTCGCGCGTTTGAGCCATACATTTCCTACATAAATTTCTGCGGCAGAGGCATGTAGTGGACTATCGATATTATGCACAACTCTATTTCATGATGCCAGCAAGACATCAGCGACAACTACGAAATGACAATATGTTACATCGGCCTTCAATGTGACATTACAACTAGCAAATGACACATTGGCAACTGGCAACTGGCAAACCCCAGCTGGCAACTAGCAACCTATGAGCGTCAAATAAGGTCGAATCCCACATGGCGATTTAGGGCTCAAATATCTCTGCGATTTTGGGGTCTTCATGGGCTCTTAGATCGCAGAGATTGTTCAACTTATACAGAATCCAACAGTGAATTGAGACCAATTAAGCAGTTATCCTTGCGATAAAGGGGCTCAGAAAGGCCCCAAGAGTGCAAGGGACAAAATGGCAGAGATATTTGAGCCCTAAATCGCCATGTGGGATTCGACCTATAGCAAGTAACAATCTGCAACTAGAAACATACTCTGGTCTGACAATCGCATGTATATAGTTTACGTATATCTAGATCATAAATAAATTGGAACAAAATTCACGCCCCCCCACCCCATAAGGCAGGATTTGCACACAAATTCCATAGAGTTACAGAAATCCAGGGGTGAACCGGTTAAATCAATTGTAGATCGTTTTATTCGCCCTCATCCTTATATAGCACTGGCTATAAAAGGGAGTTGCAATAAACATGCCTCGATAATGTTACTCCACACTGTTCCCTAATAGGATACCCTAAACGAGAAATGAATTGTTCGTTTTCATAAAACATTATATCCACTCACCTGCACATATGGAATCATGTACAGTCCCATGTATATTTACCCTTCCTGATTTATCTTTGAAATATACCTGCTATAGATACCTCTATCTGGCTGCCTGTCTGACTCTCTAGCAGGTTTATGGGTATGTAGCACGAAATGTGACATTACTCAGAAAACTTTCAAGGGCACATTTCTCAAGTTGAGATAGAGATGCTGCCTGTGGTCTTATCTCACATTGTTGCAGTGTAGAGAAAAGGGGAAACAATTAGCACATCTCTTGAAGAAGCACAATTACGCATACACTAGTCATGTAAGAATAGATAATATTGTATAGACAGCCTATGGTTACACCACATGCAGTCAAAGGTAACAGGAAAGGGCCCGGACGGTATGGACACATGCTGGGGCCAATGGGGGGACAAGTCCCTATATCTAGTGCTTACCAATTGAATCCACCAAGTCATCGCAGCTTTTTGCACTGCCGACAAGCTATCTGTCTCGGGGGGACCATAGAGCTGGCGGGGCGGCAGGCCGCGCTCCCTGAGCGGGGCCCGCGGCGATAAGCCAACCCAGGGGTTTGTTTCTTACTACTGGCACAAAGTGGTAATTTAAACCTCCGCCTGTCCTGGCAGTGACCCTAGGGGTGTTCCAGCACCGTGTGCAGGGGAGGGGTGTAGGAAGGGGTGGTGACATCGACTATAGTATAGGTGAATGGAAGCTGGAGCAGCCATCACCGGTAGTGCAGTGCAGTGCCAATTAGGCTTGATCTGAGAGACAGAAGGGAGGTATTGATGGCGAGCATGGCGGCGTGCTATCGGATCATACACTCTCGCCTACCTACAACCGCCGATTGTTTTAACCCGAACCGCCATCTCTCACTGCCTCCCTCCTGATTAACACACTTCCGGCGGAGCGTGAACATCGCAACTTCTCGCCAGATCTCGTGGGAACGCGCCGCCGCCCGCCAATGGTTCCCGAAGTGATGACTTGTGGGAGTAGCAAGTTGCTCCTCCCCCTGATCTTCTCATACACTTGGCACCTCGTGCTAGTCTACTTTGTCTGCATATGTAGTGGTTTTGGATAAAGAATATTGTGTGTATAGTATGGACGCCTAGTGGAGCCGCCATTTTGAATTTCGCTGGCTGAGGTAAAACCCACTGATAACATATACCATGATGGGTACCTTGTCCCTAGTTAACATCCACTTCAAAGGACATGCTGGTCCCATCGTATCAGTTCTTATAAGTGTGTGTCGCCGGAACCAGCTCCAGACAAGCTAGTGGCCAATAGCACCATAAAGTGCCCACACGACATCTACAATGGTAAATCAATGGCGTCATATAGACAGTCTATAAGGGCCGCTGAGCAGGATGCGCCATAGCTGACTCCCAGTATATAATACTACACAAATCAGATTTTCCAATAGAGCCATTATTTGTGGTTATGAATATATGCAGATAAAAAATGGACTAGACAGCCAGACACACCAGGACACTTTTGTTGTTTTTGTTTGGTATAACACTAAGTCCAGTTTCCCTTTAAGGTAAGACAATATAGCGTTGAGTCAGGCAAAAGTAAACCCTTAGAATCATTATGTCTTGATAAAAAAGTGTTGGGATCCGTGTAGAAATGATCATGATAGCAATGGTCTCAATCAAATTGGAATTTTTTTTTGAATACTATGCTTGTGTGTGGTGCCACTGGCCTTTGCTACCTGATTGTACATGTAACCGTATTAAAACGGCTACTGTCTTATTCAACGATCCTATAGTGTCATATCTGGATGTGCTAATAATTATACGACTTAAAGGCAAGACCTTGAGTAAATTGATAATGCAATTGTATTTATTCCAGCATATTGTACAGAGTCTTAATGGTTACGGAACAAGTAATTAATGGATAATTCATGACAGGTGTGTGTTAGCAAAGGATAATTACACAAGGGTGCAGCCCGAGTGTACTTATCCTTTGCTAACACACACAAGTCATGACTTATCCATTAACTACTTATTTTATTACATGATATCAATAGATAATCAATAGAATATCAATAAATTCAAGTTGAATTCAAGTTGGGACTCAAAGCCTGCCATAGCGTGTGTACACACAGCGAAAAAAAATGTTTGTCGGGACCAGGACTCGTCCCACCTACCTGTAGAAGCTGAGCGCAATGTGCTTCCCACTAGACCATCGGTTCACACACCTCGGCACCCGGCTTGGCTTGGTTTGAATGCGTCCAGCAGTCCTCTATAATTATAATGTTATTCTAACCTTCCACATGTGATAGTTGCTGGGGTCGCTACTGGCTTGGTTTGGTTTGAACGCGTCCTGCAGTCGTCGTGGTTATGGGAGCAGCAGCGACAAAGCTTGGGGGGGGTCACAACCCAGACTGCAGGATATTTTCACACTTTGAATGTATACTAGTTATATGTGAGTGACCTCCCCGGGCTTTGTATCATATCAAGACCTGGTTCCAACCAAGCATTTCTCGTCAGTCCCTGTGGCGCAATGCATAGGGAGTTGGATTTGGGATCAGGAGACTGCAGGTTCGACCCCTACCCTAGCAATGAAAATTTCGTAGGTTTTAACATGTAACATATGACATGTAAGGTGTGCATGTTATCCACGGATAACAGCACCAGGTGCCTGTTATCCTTGGATAACTGCACACTTTACAAAAGTCCTGATGGATGCATCATGCCATGCAATGTCGACAGGTATGTGCATGGGAATATCCAGGAAAAGCACCCAAAATCACAGAAGTTGTGTAATAATAGTGTCTATGAAGGCGGCCTATGCTGGTCTGAGCATACAGGTAGGACGCAGCCGGCAGGTAAGGTAGCAACTGGGTAGTGACCTCTATGAGCGGTATGTGGAACTATGGTATGTGTGTGTGTACAGTGTAGGCTGGAAACCTACCCCTGAATTCCGCTCCCACTTCTCTCCCACTACATATGGGGCAGGTGGAAACCTTGGCCAACTTGTTGGAAACTGTTGGATGTGTATGCGTGAGCACACTCTCCCAGCAGATGTTATCACTGATAGGTTATCTGAATATGTGGGGGAGAGTGTGAAATGAGACTGAGACAGACAGAGTGCAGAATAAACATCCACTAAGCACCCCCAATTAAGGGATTAGGATAAGAATCTGAATGTAATATATAATGAATAGACTTGCACGAGTTGGCTTCAGGGGGTGATAGAAGCATGAGCCGGAGGTGATTGCTTCTATCCATGAACCCATGAAGCCAACGAGTGCAAGTCTATTCATTACATATTGCATTTATACCATGATTTCCACCATTAATTCTAAGTATTTACCCTTAAAATGGATAGAATCCATTGTTTTCTGTGGCGAGTCGACAAGACGGCCCTCCGCCATCTTGGTTTCATGTTAACGTATGGTTAAGCTGGTGACCTCCTGCAACTCCCAGTCTCATGGGCCTACTACCGTGAACATGTTGAGACAGAGCTGCGCCAGTTTAAAATCTAATCCATTCTGTACACACCAGGCGGTGGCACCTGTAGTGTTGACAGAATGGCGAAGACGCACGGCCAGTCGCTCGCTTCGAAAGTTTAATCTTTTTTTTTTATATAAAATACAGTCATAATATCAAGTAATCTACCCGACAGGGAGTTAGAATAAGGTTTCAACTATGTTATGTCCAAAAGCATTTCGCCAGATTTGGTCTATAAGCTTCAAAAATGGAGGATTTACTTTCGTGTCAACTCGTTGTCAAGGTATGTCCGGTCCACTGTCAATTTTGGGTTCTATATCATATTATCCACTTTATGAACTGAAATCAGTGCCTAAATTTCTGTAATCCTCCTCTCCCTGTCTGTCACCTGACCTTGACACAGGAGAAAGTAAGGGGAGACGGGTTAGGGAGTGGAGCCCTATGCCTGCGGTAGTTATACAGACCGCAGATGTCCAGCGTATGTACAGTGTACACATAGCACTATGATCTACAATGTATAGCAATAGAAATATGTATAGAGTTATCATGTATATAAAGCTAAAAGATTTCCATATATGATAGGTATATAACAATCTTCGGGCACTTGCCCCCCCCCCTCCAACCCTAATTACAATTATGACAACTTATTTATAGCATTGTCGACAATAATAGATGTGACATGTACTGCCTATAGGCTAAATTATGAAACAAAGTTCACATTGTTATTTCGCTAGACACAATTACATTTAAATGGTTGTTCCTGTGCCTTCCCGGTAGCAGGACCCGAATCTTTCTTGCCAGATACGAGATACCTATAAACCACATAAATAAAGTAAGATGAAAGGCTTCTTAGGTAAATCCAAACAGCAGGGTATCCCTGTCACCCGTAGATTTGAATGTTGTTTTAGTATCCACAGAACATTCATTGCCCCTGGTGGTTCCTGTCCCCACATAGCCTGAGGCAATCTCTAGCCAGAATCAAGTTGAGGTCACTCAGTGGTATGCAGTGCACCTCCCTATAATTTTCCATATCATGCGAAGTGTCTCAATATGGCCCTTGAATTAAGATAAAGGAACAAGACCCTTGTTTTTTAGCGCTATGTCATAATGTTTTTCTTTGTGAAGCTCAATACACTTATCAAAATAAAATGCATTCTTTTAGCAACAATTGGTTGGAATCTCAAAGATTCACTAATGGTGTATTGTAATAATTATAGGAATAGAGAGCACTAAGTAGGTACCCTCATTTCCATACTAAGGGTTGACACTCCTGCGTTTAAGGCATGGTCGTATTGATACATAGAGACATTGCCTGACTATCTCAAATGCTTTATAAGAAAATACAGCCGTGCCCTTGTGTTCTATATTCCCTACTGTAGCTGTTGCAGTTTTTTTGGTAGACTGTCCCCATAATTTTAGAGTCCTAAATTTCCATTATGGGATTTGACCTAGAGTGCATGACGGTTCAGACAAATTGTCCTCAATGCATATCATGGTTGTCTAACCACAAAAGATACAGATTTTTCTTTCTACTTTCGGGCATTAGAAGCTTCCAACAAGAATAAAACCTTGCACCAAAGAACTCACAAGAACACATGCATTCCACCTGTAATATTCAGTCAGTCAGTCTGATACATTGATGGATTCACACCATTATAGTAGTTGTAAGGTCTGCTTCTTTCGCTGGTCCCTGCCCATTTCATACACCTAACGTGTGTTCCCCACCTGGGTACCAGCCGCACCACTGGTGGCTCCCTCTGTATACACGGGGCTGTCCCGCAGCTAATGCCTGAGGCAAGATGGAGTCTCAGGTTTCAAGGAGTTCAGCAAGGGTAGTTATCTGCCACGAGAAAGATAACTTGCTCTGAGCTATAGATACATATGTCATCGCAGCATCCTTTGTCAAAACTTCCACACTTATTGTATCTGGTGTACTCTAAGGTAGGAGAAAGCTTGCATCAATAGGTACATTTCTTGCATGAAACGCAGACTTATCAAAATGCCATAATGATAGCATGCAGAATTCTGGTACCTTTATTATTGATGAAATAAAACGCTTGAATTGATCACGCTTGAAAGGAACAGGTGCGTTCCAAATAGCAGTTATCAGAAACGGTGAACTGTGGTTCGAAATATTTCCATATAGAAGAAGTGTGATGAACCAGGTGCGATTGCTAATAGTTCGGTTAGATGAACTGTGTGATGCTTTGGTCGGATTAGAAAGATGAATACACTGAAAAAACTGTATCTGACAGAATGACATGTATACCCATGTCAAGTTAGATTTGACGTGGAGAGCACAATGTCATGTCTTTGGGACATGTGCTCATAAGTCACCATGACACCTGTAGCATGCCTTACATGTCCTAAGATTTGACATACCTTGAAATGCCATGTCACTTGTGAGTTGACAAGGGTCACAGCCATGTCAAAGTTGTGTTGACATGTGATAATATGTCAGGTTTGACATGCATAGTTGTTGTGGGATATACCACTAGATGGGGCAAACAGTCACTTTGGTACTAGGATTATCCACTACCAAGAGGTACTACCAACATCTGAGACATTTGCTGTAGGTCTGTGTAATTTTGTTCTCGGTATAGATGGATCACTAGAATGTATTGGTATTTTCACACAAGGGTAGTGAAAACATTTCATTGTTAAGTTTGCATGTATTATTTGATAATAAATTGAAACCCCTAAATCCTGAATACTTCAACAGGGGAGATCAGACACCTTATCTGTGGGCCATGAAGAATACCAAAAGGTTTTATGCTAATACCCAATGTTTAATACATAGCCTCAATGTCTACAATACATGCAGACATATGGCATTGCCATGTACCTCCATGTCCTTGTCTCTAAGACTGCATATACGTCCCCTGACAAGGAGAAGTTATGTAGATAGGGATATAGGCCTTGTTGTTTCAGGCCTGTGGCACTATGATATCCCCTACCTCATATACCTTAATTGTACCACTGTTTCACAGCTATTGACTGCCGTTGACCCTTGCATAATTGTCACACAGTACTACCTGGCACTCAGGTGCATGAACCATATGTGACATATCTTCACTAGGCATGTCAAATTGAGTTGACATCTTACATGTCACGTAGGGGAAAAATCCTGACATGTGCAGTACATGTCAAAGCGATCAGTTTTCTTCCCTCTGTGTAGGCCTAACTTACATGTTCCTCTCTTTAAAAGAGGAAGTGCTTAAAATGTTGCCTGTTGTTGGGAGGGATAGAGGAGAAACTTGAGTTTTAAGGAAGGAACATAATAATTGTAGTTCCTTCTTGTAAAGATAGCGAACTGTTCCCTAGAAATGCACTCGGTTATCTTGGGTTAGGTCATGTAATATAAATATATGACTTAGCCTAATGTTTTTGCTGTGAACTGATTTTGTCCCACGTGCACCATCAGCTAGAATGCGAGTCTCATTCATTCAATGAGGAAGGTGTTACTGGAACAGGCAGAGTCTAATATATATATATAGCTGCCACCCATCAACATAGAAGCTATGTTCGAAGCCACAAGCTGATACCATATGGCTTTCCCACATTACATTCAGATATAATGTTACAGTCGCCTATCCAGGTCTACGAGTAAGCTATATTAACACACATTGATTTGATTTAGCAATACACAGTATATACATATCAGCTACGATATGCAGTAGAACTGTAGGACAGGATAAATATCATGTTTGGTTGATTGGGTTATTTCACATTTAAGTGTTGCCAGAAGAAGCTCCTCTCATGTCCTACTACACCTGCAGGTCAGGATGAAGATGTCTCATGGTAGTTAGGATTAGGTTCTTGGCCCTCAGCCCTTGGATGTGGTACCAGGTGCTCGGCAGAACCCGTGTGCTACTCATGGAACACTTATGGAGCAGTTTGGACGAAATAGGTATCACGTTACTGACATATGCCACCTCAGTTAAAAAGGTTATAAGGTCTCTATAAACATCGAAATCCCAGTGCCTTACAACAAGGAAGAAAGGCAGGCAGTTTAATTCTGCATATACATCATCGGTAAATGATTATATGTGAATACAACATTGCTTTATTACTGAATTATGCTAAATCTTGTCTCTTCTGCATTTGTTAGTTGATTATAGTCCACTTCATTTAGCGAATATTTGGCCGAGCCAGAATGTATACTTTAGATCGGCATTGCGTATAATACAGGGAAGGAAATCCTAATCGTCTGCACTGAAAATAGCCATTTGTACTACTACAAATTTACGGACCCATTCACTAAAACAATGGCTAGACTACAGGCTACTTTAAATAATAAAATAACACACCCACACGCATCCCCTTTCGTTTTTACATTCCTTGGAATAGATAGATTGGTTAGATATAAGTAAATCCATTATGCATTTTAAATGGTAGCATAATTCAATACCAAGTGTGCGTGCAGGTACTTTGATAATGATCTGCTATAGGCCATAAACATTGATTAAGGGTATTGTCCTTATAGACCCACGCACCATTTGACAAACTGTCATATATGAAGGGCTGATCCGCAGTTTCCATGGGAATCCAAGTTTAATACGGGCCCTTTTTCTCAATCATAATTCAAAATGAGGGATACTGCTCAAAAACATAAGCGGGGAAGAGAATTTGTAATAATCCAATGTTATCTTACCATCATAATCACATTCCATGAAAACTCTCGTTAATGATCATAATCACATTCCAGGAAATCTGTTCTTATCCCCATTCATGATTTTCCACTGCAAAGCCATCAGTGACGTGCTCTCAGTACTGAATAAAACATGCTAGACAAGTACAGAGCAATTGATACAGTGCCATAGGTGTACTGCACTTCTAACTGTGTCATGTGGGATAGGTTCACCTCAAGTCGGCCACAGACCTGGACTCGGCCACCCCTCCCGAGGACACAAAAATGAGTTTGATGTTGAATGAAAATTGGCAACCACTTGAATCAATCCTGTTCCACCAGTTGGTGACGTTCTTTCAACATTAATGTTCCCTGCAGAGGTGGCCGACTCTCGATACGCGGCCGACTTGGGTTGAATCTACCCTAGAGGATAAAGTATAATACAAGGATGCCTTCCCTAGTAGTAGCACATGTATACTGCTGTCATATGATCCTTCTAGCAAAGCGCCATGTCAGACATGCCCTAAGGCAGTGTGCCCCCGACTCTCCGACCTGTAGCAAGGGGCCTTCTAGACATAAATATTTTGATGCCACCAAAGTTTCAAGCGTTGGCAAAATAGGCCAATACTGTGTCAAAGAAGTGGTTTCCTGGTACAGTTGACTGTCTGTAAAATGCAATGAGATGCCCTTCCCAACTTGGCGGAAATAACCTGGTGGCAATTGCCTCATAAACCTACTATAAAGATACTCAGTGGAGTTGGCAGTCGATAATGCTATTGAGCATTTGCCCTATCTTTCGTTTGTTGTATATTTGAATATGATTTTTCTAATCTTGTGAGGGATAATCCACTTATTACATGACTGATATACGGCCCTGCCTAAGTATATTTTGAACTCATGGGAGCGGCTTACTCATAATACCCGATGATTGACATGGCAGCGTACTACGGAGCCCCTAATAGGACATACCAAAAATAATTTTTTCACCAGAAAAACTATTCTTGCGGGTACTGAACAATTCTTGCGGGTACAGAAACAATTCTTGCGGGTACTGAACAATTCTTGTGGGTACAGAAACAATTCTTGTGGGTACTGAACAATCCTTGCGGGTACAGAAACAATTCTTGCGGGTACTGAACAATTCTTGCAGGTACTGAACAATTCTTGCGGATACTAAACTGTTCTTGTGGAAACTGAATGATGATAAACTCCTCAAGCCCCAACATGAATGTTTCTGTACCCGCAAGAATTGTTTCTGTACCTGCAGGAATATTTTCTGTACCCGCAAAATATTTCTCTACCCACAAGAATAGTTGTTACTGAGAAAAAATATTTTTTACATGTTTTAAACTCTCAAAATTTAAGAATGCTACTTTGTCCAAAGAATTCTCCTGTACATGCAGGAATATATTTTGCATGAAAAAATCTTTTTAGTATGTTCCTGTTTCCGCAGGAATGTTCCTGTTTCCGCAGGAATGTTCCTGTACCCCTAGGAATATATTTTGCATGATAAAAATCTTTTTAGTATGTCCTTTTAGGGGCTCCGTAGTACCCCAATGTAATAAATGCAATATAATTTTGGGACCGTTCTTCACTGTGGCTCTGTGGCATATCCTATCATGGATGTGCACTGTCATGTCATGTTGTCATGGCGCACGTCCCATATTTCTTTTGATACTTTTTTCTATGTATATTAGTAAATGTGTGTCATAAGATCTAGGGGTTGACATGCAGCAATTATATCTGTAGGTTCTGCTGCTAAGGACAGCAGTATATACTTTTTAATGTATTATACATCGTACATATTTCCACACAGATAAAATCACATCGTCCAAATAATGTGTCCAAAGTTGGAGGTAGGCCCACTGCATGGGCATGGACTTGGTACCAGGCATGTTTTATCCATTGAACTATTTGCTATACATGTACATAGAGCTTGATTATGGAGGTGAAGGGGGACTTTGGGGTTGTCCCCCTTCAACTCCGTAATTAAGGTCTATGCACAGCAACTAGAACTGACAGAGGGCAGCACAAGGCCTTTACTGTCTCACCCTCCTCTTATATGGAAAACACATATTCAGACTCAACCTGGTAACTAGTCCATGTCCATGGCAAATTGAGTATTCGCATATATATGAAGACGAAAACGCATATTATATATGGAGAAACCTTATGGCTTATGAGGAAAAGTTACGCACGGTTTATGGAACTTTTTCTCGACCCCCATAAGTCTGTACGAGCAACACAATACTGGGTTGCATTTCTTGGCTATGAAGATTACTTATGGACACCTTGCGGCCAACTTATGGCCTCCCTTAGTCAAGTTATGGACTTTTTAAGATAAATTGAGAAAATCAAGAATCATAATGCTGTAAGCTGTCCATGCAATTACAATGTTCTGAGTGGCTTAGGCGAAGAGAGGTTTGTTTATTGAGAAATTTTATGGCTTAGGAGTAAAGTTACGGTTTATGGAACTTTCTTATGCACCCCTGCAAGTCTTCACAAGAAACGCGCCGCTGGTACTTCTAAGACTGATCATATGCAAAATGCCCTGCAATTTATCAGTACCTGCCTGTTTCCTTGTTTGTGTCTATTTGATTTCAGACGGCTACAGGTAAACTGAAGTGTGATGAATCTGGATGGAGGTCCACATCGCAATTACTCTCTCGTAATAAATTGCCTCCCTGCTGCAGATGTTTCCTCGGAACTGTACGAAAAGGAAAACTTCTCTATATCCAATGCTGAATCCATTTAATATACTCTAATCATAGCGTGTCCTCATAATTGTTGCAATTGAAGCATATAATTGTAATACATCTGGCCTACTTTTAACTACTGCCTATTGTGTCCCTGTGCATGCTGAATTACGCGCTGAGAATCTGTTTAGGTGTTTACGTCATACAAATTAGCATTACGGAGCTCCATAGAGAGTGCCAAATAGACACCCTTGTTCATAGAAGAAACTGTCCAGCTATTGATTTTGATGTGGAAGAAGTCTGTAAATGGTGGAGCTTTGGCTCAAGTTGATGGAAGGACTCTGGGTTGATCGTAAAATTAAATTTGCCAAACGCAGAGCAAAAACGAGTTTTATACCAAAAGTCGCCCTATCAAAGAGATGTCACATTATGGGACACTCAGGTTACAAAACCTAGCATTTACCAACAAGACGCCGTTTTAAGCATGCTGTTGAGACAAAGTGCGCTACTTAATTGTTTGTGGACATATATTAAATCTGCAAATAATCAGTCATTCCTATCATTTTTCATTTGCCTTAGATTAAGTTATTTATCTGCATCATTGTACCTGGATTCACCGACATACAAAAGGACCTGCCACATCCCTGTACAACGTTACTGTAACAAATGTGTGCGCAGAAAGTTTTCAATTTCAATTTCAATTGTGTAGCTTTTCAATATTTTATCATCTTACAACTGCATGTATCAACAGCTACTGCTCAATCTATGCCCAGTGTGTAGTTATTTGTGTACCATTTGCCTGTTTTTTTAAGCAACCATTAACCACTACCAGGTACCACTAAGTGTATCCCTGGCAGATGTCTCTCTTTTTAATGTGGCCTTATACTCATACTCATGGTAGTGTATCCCTATATAGAATTAAACCATCTGTCCATTCTATATTGCAGCAATAATCGGCTACTACCCAGTATGTCCCCGTGGGTGTGCGAGCTGCTCTAAGGTGAATGGGTGTGTGACGTGTCGGCCCCGGCTCTTCCTGCTCCTACAGAGGGACGGTATGCAGCAAAAAGGGCTCTGTGTCGGAGTGTGTCCTGCCGGCTTCTATGGGGTACGACATGCCAAGTACAGCAGGTGCCGCAGTAAGACAACTCCACTTTGTCATCCTCTTGCCGAACACCAAGATTTGTCATACAAAGTTTGGAATTAGAATTGTTAACTCTCTCTCAATGGCGAGATAAATCAATAGTATTCAATGTGGGCTACAGCAATAGACGGTTTCCCCTGGTAGAAAAAGAATCGAGACCATTTTCTTTCCAAATCTTTCCAAAGCTCTTTTTTTTTCTAAAGAAAAACTTTACAACATTTTTTTTTATCTAAACTCCTTTGCATACACTCCCAAAGCTTACTAGTAGGAGGTGCGACGCGCAGTGCCGCCACCTGTATATTTGTGAGAAAACTACCAGATTAGCAGTCGCGATATACTAGGCTTTGGTGAAATGTTATTTCATTCCAGTAGTACCTGTGCAAATCTTTTGGTCATGCTGACTATTCCGATTTAAAGCATAAAACACAGTCTAGATCTCTGAAATAACATGTTGTGGTTTCCCTTTCAGTGTGTACTGTACCCCATTGTGAGGCCTGTTTCAGTGAGTCCTACTGTACTCGTTGTTCTCCGCCATACTTAGCTACAAAGGGCAACTGTATTGAGGGCTGCCCTACCGGCATGTATTATGCCCAATATTCCAAAGAATGTAAAACCAAAGGTAAGATCATGGCTGTAGTCTTTGTAGACAGGTCAAGTGACCTTTATCGCAATATTTATCCTGTAGTATTAGGCCTGATTACTGTTGTAGCCTACAGTATGTTTGCATTATCTTTTGCATAAAAAAGTGGCTACATTTCAAAGGATTTTTTAAAGTATTTTATAAAGGTTCACAGAAATTATGTTTAAAAACATTAACTATACCTAAACTGTCTCCGAGCTCGGCAAGGCCGTTATGATGCTCGGGCCTTCTTTATAGGTGACTCATTCAATCTAGTCGTTCGACAACAAATCAGCCGTTTTTGTGAATAATTAAGAATTTACCTAAGTAAGACATTTATATAAATCAAGTCACTGTTTTTTTTTAATTCTTGAAAAACTACGTACATGTTACATTAGGTTCGATGGACATTAAGCATCTGACAAGTCTTGTGGCTCTCCATTAGAGAGTAGACATTACGTATTGCGTCAAGCAACGACACGTTATCAGATGTACTTTGATTATCTTTTGATGGGTGAACCCCTTCCGGGAAGGGGGGTCCACAAAGTTTCTGTTGTTGGATTATGCGAAACAACGTTATCATTAGATCATCAAGTGTCACTTTTGTAGAAACTGTATTATTCCAAGAATACAATTTTCTTTGCTGTAGTGGACTGTGCCGTACAGCAGTGGTCCTCCTGGGGAAGCTGTGTGAGGGGTGGTCAGACGTGCGGCTACAAGTACGGACTTTCAATGCGCACGCGTGAGGTCATACAACTTCCGTCACCCAATGGCGCCAAGTGTTCAGTGACCACCGAGAGTCGGCGCTGCCGTATGAAGTTCCGCTCCTGTGTCGGTGAGATATATCATTTATATCATTCAGCAATTCACAACGGGCATGATCCATTAGTGATCAAGCTATTTACTCCCACAGACAATGTTCCCAAGGCTACAAACTTGATTTTCTTGACAAAAATATCTTATATTTCCCTGATTGGGACGGCCAGAGAGCGTCCTGAAATAATCTGGAAAGCAATACATCAGTCAACTGATTATCAGGTGTATCTTCTTTGGAAATTATTAGGTTAGTCACAAAATAAAATCATGGTCGTTTCAATGTTTTACACAAAATGCAGAATTTCATTTTAACTTGAAATATTATAAACAAGGAAGATGATTTGACGAAAGTTCCTAACCAGACAACATAGCAGTAACACATCATATGGTGATCAGGCGTGTGATATGAGTGTGCGCACGTTGACTATGATCCCCACTTTTTGATATGGAATAGTGCACATAAAGATAGTGCACATAAAGTTAGATAAACATGATCAAATTGGTGTGTTGCAGACTTACTCAACAATAGATCGGATCCACTGAAAGATCCTATTCCAAGAGAAAGGTGGAAGCGTAAAAGACGCCGAAGAACAAAGAATCGCGACATCTCCGGACGTCACGCGGAACTCAGGGATAGCGAGAGTCGGCGTCACCGGAAGCGACGTCGTAACAAAGAAAGACGACACCGCCAGAGGGCCAGGAAAAACCCAAGGCCTATACCTGATGTAACGACGAATCAAATAGACGCTCTCCTTCCAGAGAAATGATCTTCTAGAAAGGCCATTTTAATTTGTAAATGATTAGTTTTGACACTTTACTTTTGAGTTTGAAATGTCACATAGAGTTAAAAGATGTGATCCCAAAGTATTGGTCTATGGAAAGCGACGACCAGTGGAAAGACTTGTCCAAGTTATATAATCATTACGATCCCACCTGAAACAGAAAGATTCATTTTCTGGAACGGCTATAACACCACGTGGAAATCCCATTAAGAGACTACTCTCTCTCTCTCTCTCTCTCTCTCTCTCTCTCTCTCTCTCTCTCTCTCTCTCTCTCTCTCTCTCTCTCTCTCACCCTGCCCTCTCTCTCTCTCTCCCTCCGTACCTCCCCCCCCTTTTCCCCCATACCTCTCTCCCCCGTTCATTTAGTATGTACATTAATCCTTCACAAGACCTAAGCCCTAGCATATTATGTGTACATGTAATAGATATACTTTTATATAGAGCTTACCCTCAATGGTAAGAAACGCACAGATTATGTATAAATATGGTGATACAGCAGTAGATAAAATGCCACTAGCTTCAATACGATGCTCTTGTCAGTTGTTAAAGCACACTTGCTAAATCTACATGGTACACCCTATCTATCCCCTTTAAGGCATTACATTTAGGGTTTCTGTATGTCGCATCATTACTTTTGATGTATCATAATTGTTCTTTATGCGATAGACGTATGTATCTAATTGTATGTACAGTTATATTTATAACATGCAAACTATAGGAAAGTGTATAATGGCACTCGTCAATTTGAACAGCTTCTTTTCCCTGCACCAACAATTAGATTAATGTAGGCCAGACATTTATTGTTGTATATTAATTAATAGGACGCATGAAATATTGTGGAAAATATCCACATGTTCGATTTGTAATAGTTATCACCACACATCGGAGTATCAATCTCCCATCAGTCTGGCTTTAGATTGTATCGCCATTTAGCTTGGTGATGATCAAGATGTGATCTCATGTTCAAAATAATTTTACTTATCCGTAGGTTAGTTTTGTCTTCAATGTTAATACTGTATAAATCAGTATAAGGATGCTATTGTGATCAAATAAGTAATAGATAATGTGTCTCTCTTCTTTTCAAATACATTGTGGTTTAAGCGAACAGTGCCATTATGCAAAGACATTATTAGGTGCTGGATATTTTGTCAGAAAAATATGTTAAGCACCATCAATGATGCTTATACAAACGTTAGTTTATTTAAAAAACAACATAATAACATCATTTTGGTAAGGATAGATCTAGATCAATATGTACAGATGCATTGCGTCCGTGCCCAAGTCGTGAGTCATATAGAGTACTATTCTATAGCACATCATTGCATATTGTTCAAAGTGAAAATAAAAGTTTCCAAAACCACATTAGTTGTTCCTCTAAATTAATATTATAAATCTAGTATTGGACGACGCAAATTAGGTAAGATACCTTTGTATCAGTGTGCTTCAATATAATGTTAGCAGCATCCATTATCCTCATCACAGGAGGAATGGATAAACACAACTCATAGTATAATGGATGGTATTGGATGAGGACGCCATTTCTTAACACTCTCTAGAAACACCCTCCAAGTCTATAAGCCATGACGATAAATGTTGTATTATTAGATTTACAAGTAACATACATAGATTAGATATGAGATTACGTTCAACAATCTTGTTACTTTGGAGAGTACTTTCCAGCAAATGTATTAACCATTACGTACTTAATAGGTCTCACTCTGGTAGTGATATAAAGCCGTTTAAGGTAATGCAACATTTGTACAATCTAAAAAATAGTGGATAG
The DNA here is from genome assembly GCA_949317995.1 of Acholoe squamosa. Lineage (NCBI taxonomy): Eukaryota > Metazoa > Annelida > Polychaeta > Phyllodocida > Polynoidae > Acholoe > Acholoe squamosa. Next base: position 83,678,429 of record OX439036.1, on the reverse strand, counting down.
GTCACTTAACTCATTGCCATTAATGTGGCATAAGGAGTCATGAAGTAGGTAATTGGACAACATAGATATCCCCGGGAAACCAAAGTGCACTGAACACAATCAAATGAAGTTGATCCTGAACCAAATCTCTTAACAAGTCACTCTCTAAATATACAATTGTCCATATAAAGGTAGCTCCACGGATCTAAAATCTTTTTATCATGCGATGGTACAAACCTAAACATCCAAAGGCCTAGCTTTAGCAATATATGTCAGAGGAATTAAAGACATAAACACCTTTACCAAACCTACCCTTGTCTCTCAGCTCTACAATCTGCACTTCCAGTCCAGTCTTTTGGGCAGCTGTTTTCAGAACCAGGCAATGAACCATCTCCGTATTTTCGTCCACCCTCAAAGCGATTTTGAAAGAATGCATTGGGGAATCCCATGACAGATAAAGTAAAGATGGCCACAAAAATAATTAGATATATATATATATATATATATATATATATATATATATATATATATATATATAAATAAGGATATACTCTCCATACTGTAGGATGCTATCATTGTTGTTGGCTTCTCACCTTCCAGTCACAATCATGCAATGAGATACAGAGTGCTAGGTCATACGATCTCATTAAAGGGATATCATTAGGACTTTCCCTGACCGTCGTAGATAGGTGAGGCTCCAGTACGCGATTTTTGCAGAGAATCGCAGCAATTCTCAGAAAATGGGAGACAAACATGGGTTAAAGAGTGGTATTTGTTACCATTACAAGGTAGAATGTGTAAGTTAAGGGAGCTATTTGTTTATCTGGGGATTTGATTGTGTGCGATCTCAAGCATGCTTATGTCGTCAAAAAGATGTTTTTGTTTACTAAATCAAGCTGATGTTATATAAACATTGCAGACTTTCACATTGAGGAGTCTCTGCAACTCAATATCAGACAGGTTTGATTTTTTACAGTACAAGACCCTGCAATCTGTGTGTCTGCTGTGTTGTTATCTATATTTTACTGTGTTGATGTTTATATATTGAACTCCCACCCAAACACAGAGTCTATGTAGGTGCAGGTTAGATTGTAAATATGGCACACAAGGAGAGAGATCACCCATGAAATGACCCCTGAAATCTCATGTTAACATTTTTGAATCATGTTTACAATATAGGAATGTCAACACCCTATAGCTTAGGCACTATAGGGATAGCAGTTAGTGAGAATGTGCCAAAAAATCGCGTAGTGGAGCCTCCACTAATGTTTCCTGTAAATCACATTGAGTGTGTGATCATGATGAGTGGTGGCTTGAATGAAGACGTGTGAACTAAATGATTTTTTTTTACATTATGATTGCATATATTAACACTGCCACTGTCAAGTGTTTGAAAACATTCTATTACAAGCATGTCCATACATACCTAGTTGGATGCTCTATGCGCACTTCCCAGGTTCAACATGGCCATAGAGTATGAGGCCGATCCAGGGGGGTGTTGCTCCTATAGTAAAAGGAAGAGCTGGCTAAAAATGCTCTTGTTTCCAGTCCTTTCTTTTCATGTAGCTATAACTTGTCCCTTTTGTTGCTCACAAGTGGTCATTCAAGTATGGTGCTAAAAAGGGGGATTTGAGTAGGTACCTAGTTGGGAGAAGTCACTCAGTATAATATACTATAGAGTGTGTGACATGAGTAGGTACCTGATAGTGCAGCCCTCTCTGTTTTAAACAAGGCAGCCCACTTGGCATAAAAACGTTTTTTCTTACGTTGAAAAAAAACAACGTTTTTATTGGTTTCCCCATTGGTTATTTGGTTGAAAATTAAAAACGTTTTTTTGCCAAGTTGGAGGTGACTTTTCAGACTAATGTGGTGAGTGCAAGTTGAATGGTGAAGCAGAGTGTGACTTCTTTTAAAAAGAGGGTACCTACTGACAGCTCTTTTTACCATAGGAGAAACACACTTCAGAAGTACTTCACTGAATGAGACTACCATAAGACCCCGCGTACAAGCCACATCATGGCTCTGTTTGGAACATTAAATGCGAAGCTGGAGTCTGGGGGGGGGGGGTGATTTTCGCAGGGACCCGTAAACATCTTTTAAGTCCCGCCCCTCTCAACGGCAGTCAAAACATTTTGCACTCCCCCCTCCGCCAGAGCCCCTGGGAATTTTCGTGCCCCTCTTTCATTTATAGTAGCGCACAGTTTTTTTTGTGTTAAAATCAGGGTAAATGTTTTACACCTACCCCTTAAGAGGCGTCAAAAGTTTTTATGCCCCCCTAAGGAGAGGTCTGAAATTGTTACGCCCCACCCCTCTTAAACCCACCACCCCCGTATTGGCGAATAATGTCCACTCCCTTAATTTTTTTTCACCGTCTCTGTATTGCTGTGAAATGGTGGAGGAGAGATACGGTCTACTTCCTAGATCCCTGATGTTTCATAGACGTCAGGCAGGTGGCACTACGTGTACACATATAGGAGTCAGTCTTGCTTCAGATATAAGCTGCCAGGTGCCGCCAGGGAGGCGAGATTTCTGTTGTACTGTCTTTAGGGAGTGATCATTTTTTAACAACAGGGGGGGGGGGCTGGTGGGTTTGAGGGGGGTCAGAATTTTTTCAACCCCTTGACCAGGGGGGGTCAGAATATTTTCAATACCTCTGATGGGGGGGGTCAAAATAATTTCACCTGTTTTCAGTGGAAAACCCCGCGCGTTACTATATGCTAAAAGGGGACGTTCGCGCGCGGTTTTTGTCCCTTATGGGGGGGTTGAAAAAATTTTACCCCCTCGAGAGGGGGGGGTCAAAATTTTTTTCTAGCCTCTGTAAGTGGCTGTCCCCAGACAGCCACTTACAGAGGCTAGATCACTCAATAGGGATTTGTGGAGTGAAACTGTGGCTCATATATAAGCCAAGGGGTTTCTTCAAATCCTTTGACAGTATTTGAAAGTTCAAAGAATACCAAATAGGGCTCACACTTTGCCATAGATTTTAAACGAGCGATTTTGCACATTGGTTCACCTATTTTCAGTTCCCAAAACCCTGACTGCCACCGTGCATTCTTAAGCTCCAAGCAGTTTCTGTAATTCATTATTAGGGGAAATGAGAGTCATTAGATACATGACATTATGATGTCAAACTATGGAAAGCTAAGAGGAAGGACATTGACATGGGATGGAATTGAAAATACAGATTTCTTTTACTTTGGTAACTCCATGTTCTACCATTGAGTGTTCTCAGTCTCAATTTGCCCATATCGAGACGATAATTGCTGATCGGGTTTACTCTAAAAAAGAAGTTGATCAAAGTGCCACTCTACCTGGTGACAAATGTATGAATTACTCCAAAAGTGTTGAATGTGTCTCATTCACAGCATGCCTGACAACCCCCCCCCCCCAGTAATGTAAGACTACCTTACGTGATGACTAATCAATGCCACATCTTCATCAGATACACATTCCTCTATGTCCTGGACCCATTAGAGAGGCATGCCAATCTAGGAGAAAGTAGTAATTTGCCCTTGTTTACTTGACATTGAATTATTCTGAAACCTTGATTTGGCCAAATAAAAAAAAAAGGTTTGTTTCCCCTCTCTCACAGTTGTCATTTTCCCATCATTATTTTACAATAAAATCAAAGAAATTGATACATCCATTGATATGTGTGAGCCAGCAAGCAGAAGTGGGGGTTTCTGCGGGATTTAGTACCTGTTATAGCCACCAGGGGGGCACCACTATGGGCTAGAATAGGAAAAATATGCCTAAAACTATTTTAGGGTACTTTTTTTATGAAGAATTCAATGATTTTAGATAAAACGTTCCATTTTGGTTGGAAAGGTTCCAAACTAGGCACGTAAAAAGAACTTTTTTCGGCCTAAATAGGCATTTTTGTTGATGTCTGTTACCATGGAAACATGATTTTCATTCTAAATAGGAAAATCAATTATCCCATTTGAAAGAATCTTTCACTAGGTTTACTATGGTGAAAACAGAACGAAAATACCATTTCTAGATCAAAAGTTATAGGCAAAAGAATGAAAAGATATGCAAATTTAGCTTATTAGCATAAATTTTGCTAATTATAGATGTATCTCATGATCAATTAGGCATAGAGCTTATTGCCATTCAGGAAACTGTCACGCCTACCTATGTTTAGCAAGCCATTCCTCTAAAACTAACAGGAGTATCTTCTCTTGCAATATATCACTGAAAAGCCAGTGATCTGAATTTTAAAGTTGACTTTTAGAACAGAGCCCCTTTCTCTTTGCCTCTACACATGTGCCCTAACATTTCCTATGTAAATGTAAAAAAAAAAAAAAAAAAAAAAAATCTGACCTACCGACCCTACCATTTCAAGTCATGTTACTCGAAACACACCTTTTTTTCTTGGCCTTTACTAAATTTGACTAGGTGCCACAAAATATCAAGTGATATTTTATTGATTTTGTGATTTGTGATAAGTAGAATCGTATGTGGTCTATAACATTTCTAGTAGAGCACATCAGGGCATCAGTAGTTGCGAGTGAAAAATAGTGTGCGTCCAATAGTGTCTAATTGGCATCCTATTGAAGCAAATGCCATACAAATCTAATGTAGATCTAATTTAATGCTCCTCTGTACCACCAGAGGTGTCAACACTGGCCTGTAAAATGACCCCATATTTGCAAAATTTCACACCAGGAGAGTAATGCTTTGACCTTGCCTAGAATGTCTACTCATCAATTGAAATACTTTAAAGATCGTATCCCAACTAATATTCTGTCATTTTTCAGTCTTGCCAAACGTCTATGAGTTTTTCATCCCTATAAATCCTCCCCAAGTTTTGAAACAATGTACAAAATATTTCAGTATTAAATTTACACATTACCACACAGAACGTTTACTGTAGGTTGACACTAAAACAGCTGGATAACATAAAAAGTGTGACCAGACAAACAAAAAAAAACCTTTACAGGGGAATTCATTATCAAAGTTCATCTCAAGATCTTTAAAATGAGACATCATTGGCTTTATTATTCCTAGTAGTTATCTCAGAACTCCTCCTTGAACTTAGGGCGTTATTCATATCTGAAATCAATGATTAAGCTCTATAAATACCTTATAGACCATAATAAATCAGCCCTTTTCATGAAAAATACACAATAATATGGGAAAGTTTTAGGTCTTTGGTGACAATGCTCAAAAATTGGTAAAAATTAGCAAATTTAGATTATTGGAATGGTTGCCATAGGCCAATTTTTCATGAAAATGTTCATTTCACCTTCCAAATATTGGACATTTGTACCCAAAATGGAGCATTCTTAAATGAGACCATTGAATTCTACATTAGACATTAGCTAAATATATTAGTATAATTTTTAGTTATTTTGCCCCTCCAATGCCACCTAGTGGCCAAATGGGGAATCAAAAGTCCCCCACGGAGGGGTGTTCTCCCTTGTTGAGTCACAAGTGTTTGGCATTTCATGAATGAGTGATCACCTATGTAGACTGGACACCTAATGGCCCATTAGTGGCACCTTGTGGCTAAGGTATGCATTGCATGCCCTTAGCACACAGACACGTCTTATTTGAAACAAAAGATTTACATGATAGTTTTTGTCCGATATTCCAAAGAGGTATTGGAAATACTATGGAATAAAATGCAACACCGAAAATTTACAACAGACAATACAGAACACCACATAAAGGCATGTAGTAAAGCAGGCGGTGTACCTATCATTAAAGAGAAACACTATCCAATTTTCATAACAGCTTATTCTCATGGCTTATTCTGAGAGCAGCAGGTTTAACTAATGCATCTGATGACATCACCATTGAAAAAAATGCATCAGATGCAGCATTGCTTATAAATTGAAGGTGTTGCAAAATGTGTTTTATTGAGAATAATAAACGGTACTGGAGAATGATACTGCACAGGTATATTCTGCTAGGTCATATATCGATATTTGTCGAAGGAAATATCTAAACATACCAGGTAATAATCTGCAACCAGCATCTGTTTGCACTCTTACAGTGCTGTGCAAGCATAACTGTGATGCATTTTGTCAATCGTGATGTCATCAGATGCATCAGATAAAACTGCTGCTCTTCTCTATAGTGACACATATTTCAAGAATTGTGCCAGAATCCTTTTATTTGATGGAAAGGCCAACAAAATAAACGTTCATGGAAATTGGATGGTGTTTTCCTTTAAAGGGGCCAGCTGGTGGAGCCTCATTCTGTTGTAGCCCTGTTTTCCAAAAATAGAAGCAATCTACTGTTAAAAGCTATCTGTAGTCTGACAGTGCAGGGTGCCCATCGGCCGTTGCTAAGGGCCAGTCCATTGCCCGGTAGACTAAGCTCTGTGTGCATGCCATCCCCATTCCCTGCTAAGTCTATGAGAGAATGTTTGTTTACATATGTAACACCGTGATATCAGATATAAATTGAGACAATATATCCAATCTATTCACACGAGTTTAATGAGTAGGTGTCTATCACCTATTGGATATCTTGAGAAGTATGTAAGGGTAAGATACCAAGGTTAAATGTTTTTGTAGAATTCAGGATACCATGCCGGAGGGCCATGAACGGACAGCAGCTTGCCGGAGGGCCATGAACGGACAGCAGCTTGCCGGAGGGCCATGAACGGGCAGCAGCTTGTCGGAGGGCCATGAATGGGCAGCAGCTTGCCGGAGGGCCATGAATGGGCAGCAGCTTGTCGGAGGGCCATGAATGGGCAGCAGCTTGCTGGAGGGCCATGAATGGGCAGCAGCTTGCCGGAGGGCCATGAATGGGCAGCAGCTTGTCGGAGGGCCATGAATGGGCAGCAGCTTGTCGGAGGGCCATGAATGGGCAGCAACTTGCCGGAGGGCCATGAATGGACAGCAGGTTGGTCGACCCTCCAGGGGTCACCATGGCAACCCAAGTAGGTAACGCTTCTCGCACATTGGTTATATGGTTCAGTCACTGTTTTACGTATACATACTATTATGTGCATAATGCAAACCTTCGTTCAGAAAGACCACAACTATATGCTGTTAGAGGCATATAAAGATCTCAAAGCACCCGCATGAAGAGTAATCCTTGAGGAAGTCTAGATGACATGTGACATACACTCGAAACCGACAGAATATAGTATTGCAATGTTTCTACGTTTAGGTGTATCATCTGAATAAAACGCAATGTTGGATGCCTGATTATTAGAAATAAGTGCACTTACATGTGGATATAGAAATGTTAATGTAGTATACCTAAATAAAATACTATGAAATACAAAATACTGTACCGGTAGTACAATTACGTTAAACTCACACTGAGCAAAGTTAATGCGAAAAGGAGTGGAGCCTCGGCAAGTACGAGTTTGGGTTAAACTGTCTCCGACTAGTCCGGAGGAGCCAGGAGGTCATTTCAGAAGGAACCTCGATCGCACACAACCCAAATACGAGTGCTTTTCCTATGGGCATCCTACTGCCTCTTGATGCATTCTCCTTATCATATAGATGAAGAGAAATAGTACAATGCTCGAGTCATCCTTTTATATTTGGGGTGTATACAATGTTTAAAAGCCACCCAAATTAGGCATTCATAGATTTTTTGCTAAAGATATGTTGGCGTGGCAACAGAAATTTCAAATTAAACATGTTACTGTAAAGTATTTTTTTTTGTTCACTGAGACCCCGATATAGGTTATGTCCAAGTATATTTCCGGATACTAGACAGTGTTCGTCATCTGTAGACAATAGTTGCAGCCAGATGTCAAAACGGGGTCGTAGGGGTCAGTCTCCGACATGGAATTGTCTTTAGGACAAGCAGCCCCTTCCTTATAGAGGTCTGGGCCTTTTAACAGGCCTTACCAAGCCTGCAGCAGGAACGTCATGTTTCCAATATCTTGCTTTCTATGGCCCCAAACTATTTGGCACTATGCGCCTATGCTTTGGTGCTATATTTACTGCGTTATCTAACATAAAACTACATAGATGTTAACCATAATATGCACAATCCATAACGGGCATAATCCGCAATTTTTAGAGCCTTTATCGCTTTGAAAAAAGGCATCCACAATGATAAACTCTGTACATATGAAGAGCAGATGATAATGTAATATTTCATTGAGTAGATACTAAGGCTGTATAACGGTAACTACACATTTCGATGTAGGTGGCACATACATGGAAGGAGACGCATTGGAGAGACACAAAAAGAGAAAAGGCAAAAGAAACATAATTAGCATGCGATTAATTATTTGATGTAGTACGTGAAAAGTTGAGTTACCTTTACTAATTCATTGTTAGATTTCTCTTCCTTTCAAAACAAACAGTATGATTGTTATCGGTCATATACCAATTTCGTGATAGGATGAACTCAGCGTAAGTTATATCGTCACTATAGATACATGCCAGAGGGGCATTTCACAAGATTGAGGCCTCTTTGAACATCTTTTTCCACGAACCCTTCAAACAAAAGCATTCTGAATCACAGCCATGCTTCAAAAGGTAGTTTCAATACAATGTTCAAATATTTCTATTCCTTCTAAGTATTACTGGTGGACATACTGCCACGCTAGACGGCCACGTAACAATGGTTGGACAAGGAATGTTTTAATAATAGCTCCAAAGCCTGCCACCCCGGGTGTGTCCAGCGACTGGTGTTATCCGTTAGGCCATGTCCAGTTGGACATATTCCCATGATTCCCGCTACTCTTACATCACGTGATCAATGAACGCTACCCTGTCAGTCCGCCCACCCACGAGACACACCCCAAGATGCCCCCTAGTGTGTCAACTTGTTAAAGGTCCCCTAGAACCGCAGGCTATGGGCAATACTGCACCCCCATTTCTCAAATAGACCACACATATTGTCTGCCACAATTGGCTACCCCCTATGTACTCAATGATAATGCTATCGTTAGATGATTCCATGAATATCTAACGACATATGCTTTAATATGCATGTGCTTTGGCAGCGTTCGTCAATAGATTGCCCTACAGCTATCGAACCGTCCCCGGGACTTCTCAATTGTGAGCTAACCACCAGAAACCATCGTGTTTTTATCTGTAACACAGTACCTATCGTGGTAGACCATTGGGTGCAGATTAAACCAACTGGTCGTTAACGAGTGTAGCTGTTGGCATCATGTATTCATTCACTGTAAAATATGGGAATTCTATTTCAATAGTACCTGCAGATTTTGGACAAAAGCCTCCACTCCTAGTGACACAACTATAATGCCATCAGTCTTAAACTGGCACATTTATCAATTAAGTAAATGAATACCGTTATTTTGATATCGTATGCATGTTGACAAGTGATACATGCATCCCCAGTATGTTTTCTGGCAATTAGAGTACAATAGTTATGGTGGTATTCTATGCGATTTAAAAGTAGTGAAATTTAACTATTAATTATCAAATGCCAATTAAATTATCTTATGTGCGACCAGATAGTTCATTAAGGACAAGGGCTCCAGGTGACCTGAAAGCTAATATACAAAGGATTTCTTGTAACTTGAAATATTTGTTCCTTACATGATGTGTAATTGAAATGTGGAATAAAACGTTGGGGTAGCAACACTACTTTCTTCAGTACTAGCCATCTTTTGTAGGATGCTTTAGAATTGAGTTCAATAGGACATTTTGGGATTTTGGAGGAACTTTGGTGAATAATTCCCAAACTGGACAAACAATTTTTTTTTCAAAAACTACAAATATGTCCATTGACATGTGTTAATCAAGATAGAAATGTAAAATCATGTGCTTTCAACACTACTTTTTGCACAAGATGAGGGTGTATGCAAGGGGGTGGGAACACTTATGCATAAGCCTGTGGACCACAGCCAGAGGGGGGTAGAGGGGGGTTTGTAGACTTTTGGTAAATTTTCTTCAAACTTGATAATGCACATTTATATTATTAGGCATAACTTTTGAACTAATAGTAATAGAAACTGGCTTCAAAAACTGCCAGATTCCTCTTATTAAGAAGAGTGCATTAGTTCCAGATATATCCGCTAGGCGCCTGCCGCTCTCGTCCTTAGGTCGTATACGGCGTGAACCTGACAACATCTAGAATATCTAAGAAGTTTATAAATAGCATGTTCATATGTTTTTTTCTCATGCTCTAGATATGCCACAGGAAGAATTCAGTGTTGTATTGTATTCGACAGTTCGATTGACAGGTAACATGATCTATTCCTATGTCACTCCCATTAGACGTCAATACTGGATGCTGTATGACGATAATACACAGGGTGCATTATTCAGCTACCTTTATCAGCTCCAGCCCAGCTACTTGCATGTCTCTCCGACTTCTGATCATCCATAATTAAATCCATTTTGGATCGGTCCACTTTAGAGTGCATTGACACCATCACTTGTCCAGTCATGGTCTGGTGACCCCTCACCCCACCACCCCACTCTACAAAGCTGTGGCTGGTATTGACGTCAAATATTACCAAGGTCATGCAAAAACGATTAAGTCAGGAAGGTACCAGTTAGCTGAGTCCTTTCTGACATACGTAGCTAGAGACTGTGCTAGTTAGGCTGGACGCGGAAGTACATGGGTAAGTATACTATAAAACTATATTACATACTGATAGTCATACGGTCCTGCATATGTTAAACCGATAGGAAGGCCGTACACTCCATCAGGGCATGGAGAATGGATCCGCCATACTCAATGGACTATGATGTCATAATATCCAGAAAACCATAGAAATTAAATTTCTTTTATTTTCAGGTTGGCTGGCAATGTATTAGACACAAATAATTACGAAAATGGAGTATCGATGACGTTCTCGACGAAGTGAATCTATAACGAGCTGTATCCCCGGAAGTCGCCGAGGCCAAGGGAGACACAGTCACGCAAGGAGTGATTCAAAAATTGTAAGCATCATGCCAATGTGTATGTGTGTCAATACTATATGGACCCACGTGTGAGATACACGGGTAAATCACACTTTTAGTGTTATACAGTTTCATCCAAGTGTAAGTAGTATATGAAATAGCACTTGGGAGTTCTGTCAGGACGGTGCGCTGTAAGTAGCATAGCAAAATGCAGGTTATAAGGAGCTTGCTTCAATAGTGTCTACGACAGGTTCAGGCCCCTACTACTTGAGAAGGGCCAAATCTTACCAGGTGATCTTAGGACTTTAGCCATAGTGACTAAATAGCTGGCTACATTACTGGGTGATCATAGTGCCTGCTGGCTAAATAGCCACTAGAGCAGTGACTCAATAGGGACCCTGGTATGACCACCTTTAACAATATGATCCATTTTCATGATAATTGACCATTTGTGCGCCCTTGTAACCAGGTGGGATCACCTATAATTATATAGATATTGTAGCCCTATGCTCATTTGAACAGTAGATTACAAACCATACTATGGGGGAGGTACAACTGGGCACTATTTAGCCATTTAGTATGGGTGCCTGGCCTGTACGACTAGGTGCTATGACTTCATAGTGGTTTGTATGAAACCAGCAGTTGAATACATAGCAGGGCCTATTTTGAGGTCTGTACTGTAGCTCACTATGTGGTCATTGCTATGGAGCCATTTCATACACCTCCCACTATGATCCGTGGGTGCCCTGTCGTGGACACTATTGAAACAAGGTCCTGGTGGCGTAAACTCATGGCAACTGACTTAGCTGGAGGTATCCAATGTACGGTATGGGCGCGGCGACACTCTCTGGCTGGACGAAGAATAGTGATGTAATCATATTGAACCCTTGGACAGATTCCTTTGGGGTAATTGGGGGATTGCGTAATAAATTAGCATGAATGTCAGAGAACTCGCTCTATTCTCTTCTAACAACTTCAATCTCTAACACTTCCTCTACAGTGGCCGTAATCCCAGTCTATTGGCTCTATTAATTAGTGTCGGCAGAGAGGTTAATGCGTCTGGGAAGGGGACTCGCCAATCGTCGACTAATCTACCTTTCCGGTAGCACTTAAGTTGCTCATCGATCGGTAGAGAGGCTTCCCGCGCAGACTTCGCGCGTCTCTCAGTGTCGTCTGCTCTGGCGCGCACCACATGATGGCGGCGTGTGGCGAGTCATTGATTAGTTGATGGCGGAGTAACGAGTGTCCTACAAACCAGAAACATCAAGTTGTGCATAAAACCTGCTGGCGGAAAGCTTTAGCTTGCAGACACTTGCACCCCCGTCGGCCCTTCACACTTTTTCTACCAATTTGAGGGGGAGGGGAAACAAAGGGCAGCTTAATGAGGGGGAGTGTGTAAGGTTATGAATAAGTTGGTTAAAGGGAGGCAGGGGAAACCAGTTTGGTACAGGAGGGGTAGCATAAGGTCAGTTGAGGCAGAAGTAGCAGGAGGTCCCTCCCACCGGTCAAGACGTTCTCTAAGCAGCAGATGTAGTGCTCAGCATCCCGTGAGAACGTTACCACCACCACCACTACCACCACCACCGCGCCACCACCATCCCCCACCACCGCCACCCACCGGCACCACCGCCTCCACCCAGGACCCCCTCAGTCTCCAGAGTAGCCTGGACCAGCTAACGTGCCCCTCCCCCATCTCAATCAACTTGTTGGATTTGTATCAGGAAAGTAAAGTTTACAGTGGATGTATCATTACTCTAAGGACTAGCATGAGGACAGTGTTGCATTCTTGGTAACAACGCTCCTCCGGCTTTTCCATCAAGTAGGATCAATCGAGTAAGTCAGTATTTGCTCATTACTTCTTCATGTCACCTCATTCCATCTTTGAGTTGGATTTTCCTGCATTCCTATCTGGTAGTGAGTGGGGATACGTGCATATTGTTCGTCGTGATAACAGACACTGGATGTTAGCCATTATGCCAATCCTGCATAATATGGAATGGGATGAGAGCCCGGATAAGAGTAGAGTCCGAACGCGGGCTAGCACATTTCGCATGAGATCTGGAGAGCTCTTGTAAAATAGTAAATATCACCGGTATATCTATTGGAAACAATGATTAATAGACAATATCCTAGCCTTTATCATTCGACACTGCACAATCCTATACATATCCCCATTTAATTGCGAAATGTTGCAGACGAACCTATAGCGGGGGGGGGGGTATACGCAAGGATTTAATTTCTCCTCGTCATTTCCTAGATATGAACGTTAATGTCATTTAAATGGCAGCGCTTATCGATACGTGCAATCTACCATATAAATGATCCGTCTCTGTTGCCTCTCAACAAAATGCTCCGTAATGCATTATGCAGAATTTTAGTAACAGTTCTAGCTTTTCGCGCAATAACAGAGGGAAGACTGATTGAATGTGCTCCAAAGTTAACAAATACAAGAAAATGCACATGGCCCCAGGATACACATACACTGAAAATATAGGCTTCTACTAAGGTGAATACTATTGATGAGTTAAGGTCGTCTTTCTCTATTGATGACCTAAGGTATTCATTATGATCACCCAACAGTTGCCCAAGGTTATCACTTTGATGATATTTTTCTACCACCAGGGGGCCCTAGTATACAACAATAGGATATGCAATGTTTACTATGTGAGCTATTTTGAATGTGTATCTATGATACTCTTGATCATCAGTGTCTATAGGATGAATGATGTGAAAAAATGTCATCACAAGGGAATGCTAATTGATCAAAAAAGTCATTTGGTCAAATCTTTCAAAGACAAAAGCATGTTTAATAATTAACACCTCTTTTGTCACTCAAACCATAATCATAACCATGGGGATGAGCTAATATTCCTTATACAAACAACTACATGTATGCCTCACCAAGGCATCATAAGTCAGCTGTAAGTGCCCTCAATTAATGCTTGGATGTGGCGAGGGAAGGGGATAATTATGTAAATTTATGCAAAGATCTTAATTAATGACAACATAATCATTCACAAACTCCTCTCTAATCAGTTCAGACAGGTACTCTGTAGTGATCACCCAGGGTGATCACATGTGATCACCTAAAAGATCATGGGTACTCCCCCTCGGGACCATCAATAAGATGACAAAAAGTGATCACTAGAGAGTACCTTTTTAAGCCTTATCTTTTCAGTGTACAACAAATGTAATTTCTCCAAACTGAAACTGATTTTAGTAAACTATAGTATAAAGAAACGGTGCCCCCCGGTGTGCGATTATGGCATATATCGTCGGTACAAACCATACACGGTGAGAAAAAAAACCCAAAAAAACCCTCGTCAAAGCCGCACCCGTAGATTACGACAACCCTTTAAGCATCTTCCTGGCTCTGAAATAGTCTGTAAGCCGCGGCTTACAAGCTGGGTATTATGGCATATATGATGTTCTTGCAAGTTTATGACGCGGGACAATCACACTTCCGTTATGCATTTAAATAAATACCATCTTACAGAGCAAAATGCTATAAATTACAATCATAGATACAGGCTAATTAAGACCTATTAATTACAATCATAGATACAGGTTAATTAAGACCTATTAATTACAATCGTAGATACAGGCTAGTTAAGACCTAGGTTCATCCACCAACGTGGATGGGGGAAGGGTTAACGGAGACCTTACGGACGGACATCGTGACTTTGGTGGAAGGACTCATTTACTACGTTTTTTAGTCTGTTCTTTATACCTAAAAAGATGTGACCAAGAGGTTATTTCAAAACAGACTAATATTGCACCCGCTACAATGTATAGTGTTGTTAGCACCCCAAATACATACCAATAGATGTGACCTGTACCTATAATGGAAGTGGTAAAGGTGCAAGCTGTTATATAGCACAGGGAGCTGTGGTAACATTCAGTCAGAACAGGCTTGTGGTAGCAACGAGTACCATTTTGTGTTACCAAGTGGAGCAGTGGTAGGGATTCTGCAGTTTAGTCCAGTCAACTGGGCACCAAAAGGGCCTGGACCTAGAAATAACTGCAAATTTTTCTAGACTGTTCTCATTCTACTCACTGATATTCCCACAACATCATACTAACTATCAAACAAAATCCATTGAGGGGCAGAGGGTAAAATTCAAGGTTAAAGGTTGAGAATTGCTATAAATTCTGAAGATCGGTCACATACATTTTTGAATAAATTCATAAATTATGTAGCCAGTGCTTTGCTATGTGAAATAACAATTTATCTATATATAAATCACAAATTGGAAAACTTGAGTCAAGGTTGTTTGAGGTCAAGGTCATATTCTACATGGTCAAACATAGAAAATAGCATATAATTCTATATTTGCATTATTGAAATTCTTCCACTGACCAGACATATGTGAATTTAGATGAAATAACACATCTATGTCATACCTATTTTCAAAGTGCAATTCACAAAAAGATGTAAATTGTGTTGAATCTATTAAAATTGGCATATATTTACAATTGGCGAAGAAACCCCTATAAGTGAATAATGAGGGAATTTCCTTTACAGGAACCTTTCTTTGGCATTTTATATCAATCATATCATATATTTATCTGGTCTATGGACCTATCTGACCTTAACAAAGGTTAAGATCGCAAAAACATCCTCTAAAACAAGAAAAATTACAAATTAGATTTCAAAAGTACATGTCTTATTACAATACAGAGTCTGAGATTATTTACATAAAAATTTTCCTTTACTTTTTTTAAGACTAATGATTTTAATATTAAACTCTTACAAGACTATATCTAAAAATGCACATGGGATTTGACTGTTACCTTGGTATCAACCAAAATAGGTTATCAATCTCTTTCACATTACCTTACCTACAATCTGCAAGTTTTCTGCTTTTCATATTAATTAAGTCATATTCTGCATGTACACAGGTCTAATTGAAAGTGTCATTTCGTATATTTTTTTCTGGTCCTTTAGAGCTACCAAAACATCGTACAAACTATCAAACAAAATTCATTTAAGGGCAGACCATTTCTTTGGGGGGAGGGGTTTATCTCAAATTTGCGACCAAAATTCATAGTTTTCACAAGCCATATGCAAAAAAAACTCAAATTATGAACCCTTTTTGATAAACAATATTATAGATATATACTCATTGTATGTTAGAAAGTTGATTTCTACTACAAAAAGTTTGTTTGAATATGCATCTATTAAAGCATTATTAGGATTTACAAGTCCAATGTATTGCATTTTTATCACAATTTCACTTTTTGTTTTCTATCCATCATAATGAATAATTATGAAACACACTTAGAACTAGCTATCTGTCAAGGTTCTACTGTAAACGGTTTACAAGATTTTGAAACATAGAAATGACATCAATCTTATCAGATAAAATGCCCTCTCCCCTAGTGATTCATTTTGCACATGTACATATGGATCCGGCTAAGTGAAAACTTTGAACTCCAGTGCAGTGCAATCTGTTCTTATAGGCATTACTGCATGACCAATGTAGAATTATTAGTATTGTGATCATTCAACTGGAACCAACTACATTGGCCATATGATCAATGTGTTCATGCCAAGATGGTGCTGCTGTTGGCAAATTATAATTACAAATGCATAGTTCCAGAATTATGACCATCTACATCAATGGAAAGATGTTGTCTAAGACTTTCATCCTGATCTTCATGTCCTTTGAATAGGGTCATGGAGGTACTCAGATATGTGAAATAGGGCTTGGGAATGTTTTAACATAGAAACATGACAACGGAGCTCCCTATAGATCACAATAGAGAATATCAGGGTCTTTCAATCATCTACATGTCGTGGGACTGGAGATGCTTTTCTTTTTATCACTATGCAATGAGATATGGGTTGTATCACCTACCTTGGCCACTTTATAATTCATTGTTCTTCGAAACAGTCTGGCCATGGGAGATTTCAAACACTAACCTAAATTATGGTGTACAAATAGAGATTGACATCATTGTTTGAATGGTATATCCTATGTTTAAGATGCTTTGTGCTTGGCCTACTACAGTAACACCTGTACTGTATCCATCAAAGAGAGCAATATCATTTTTTATACATACATACATACATACACACATAATTATAAGGTATTTTACTCCAAGGTGTGCCATTTACTCAAGGTTTTCTTTGTAAGTGTGCATGACCACCACGAACACACAAACCTGAGTTGTCAGCTGTCAGAACTGTGGTTATATTTCTAAAAAGCATTGATATAGATATGCAAAGTTGATGTTGAGAGCCTTTCACTCATTGTACCAACAGTGGCTGTGTGAGATGATGTAGATCAATGATCTCTGCTAAATTCTTTTCAATCAAATGAGTGATCTGTGACTAAATTGCCATCCATGTTTCTTACATGATTATTTTACCAAACTCTGAAGCCAGATTATAGTTGATGTTTGATGGAGAAGTCACAGTGGTTGCTAAGTCTTAAGAAGAATGTGATTCTATTTTATTGGACAAAATACTGATATCAGATGTTTCCCATAATCTGTGCATCTATGTTCCCTGCCGTTTGCTGGCAATAAATGACACACCTCTGAACATATCCAGGACCCAATTTACAGGAGCTGCAGATTAAGTTGAAAGCCCCAGACAATCTTCCATTCATGTTAATAGTCATAAGTATGGAAATATTTGTAACTATATTTTTACAACAGGAGCACCGTCTTACCAGGAACTGTTTGGTCATGTGACCAATATAATTGGTTCCAGTTGACTGATCACAGCACTGATAATTCTATATTGATCATGCAATAATACCTAGACAAACAGATTACACTTGGCTCAATGCAAAAGTGTTCACTTAGCAAGATCCATATAATATTCATGTGTGGGATTGAATGTTTAGGGAGGGGGGTACTTTTTCTGAATTCTTTTTTGATTCTTATAAATCTATTACAGTAGTGCCCTGACAGATAAATATTTGTACTCTAAAGTGTGATTATTGATTGTGATGGATAGAAAACAGAAAGTGATATTGCAATACAATGCTAAATATCGGTATTTCAAATGTTATATAACGCTTTAATAGTTACATAACACACTTAATACAGTAGAAATCAACTTCCTAACATACAATGAGTGTATCTATAATATTGTTTATCAACAAGAATTAATTATATGAATTTTTCTAGCATATACCAAATGAAAACTATGATTTTCGGTCTGAAATTTGAGATAACCCCCCAAAAATGGTCTGCCCCTCAATGGATTTGATAGTTTGTATGATGTTCAGGTACCCAGAAAAACCATGGGAAATAAAATTTGCAATTCGTCCTAGGTTCATCCAGAATATGTCTGGACTAGTTGTCCCCTACCACTGCTTGCTAACGTTGCAGACCAATTTTGTAGGTACAGCCAAATCACTACCACAACATAATGTGCTGGGCAAACCTTCTAGTAATATTGCAGAGTGTGCTATGTTAGCCTCCAGAACTATTGCCTTGAAAGATCCATTGCAAAGATTTTCCTTGGAGCGAGGATGGATTCTACAGATAATTCCCTGGTTCAAGCCAAAGAGAGGCTACTGATATATTAGCTCATATTCTCTGGACTCTACAATGGCCGACATTGTTGAGAAATCTTTTTTTAACAGTCAAAACAATAAGTGAAACTTGTAAGCATTATATAGTTCATATCGTGAATGCTATCAACCGCATTAAATGGGTGTGATTCTGCTCTGCCGTAGTGCCACAAACAATCTATTCTTTGTCGGATCAGGCATGGAATAATATTTAAGATGTATCATAAAATGTTCGCAAACTAAACAATGCGGCACATATCCCTGTATATTCTAATTTCATTTAGTCACTAAACTATATACATGGGGGTCAGTGGCGGCACTGGCTCCCTTAGCGGTGGGGTGGATCAGTATCCGGATCCGGTTCGTCTTCTGGCGGCAGAAACATTTGCAGAAGCACGTCCGACCAAACAACACCGCTACTGACGATACGGACGTGCGGTGCAGTCCGCCTTTAATTTTTTATTTTTCCTCGTCTCAGGTCATTTGGCGTGTTTACCCACCCCCCGCCTCCGTGTGCTCCACCTGGTGAATATTGCATGTACCACTTGACAATAAACAGGTGTCGGTGCGGCCTTGGACGGCAAAGCGCAGCTATCATCACCGTGCGGGTCTCACCCGATGCCGCCCCCGCCCCCTACTACCTTCTGCCTGTACCATGCCCGCCCGGCCACATTATCCATCATAGGACTACCAAGACAAAGCTTGCAGGGAAACAGATCATGTCTCACTAACTCTCTCTGGTGCCCGCCCTGCTGCCACCCTGCCCCATGGCTACCTCCCTGCAGTGTTGAACGCCCCCTGGCGTGAAGACGATGAGCTAATTGAGTAGCTCCAGGTAGCCGTGCGAGTCGCTCACCGCCTCCCGGCACGCACCCACTGGGGCCGCTACACCCTCAGTGCATCTGCCGTCCCAGCCTCCCTGGAGGCTGCCAGGTTCCCTTTCCGGTATCACCCAAGTCACAGAACCGTTGAAGACGAGGCGACCTGGCCGGAAGCGCTGAAGCGTTTGTGCCGCCGCTACATAGGAAGCGTAGCAAGTTTGAAGAATGTGGGAGATCTCAATTAAGATCTCTCTAGTGATTGAATCACACAGCTTTGATTGATAGGTCTCAAATTTGGCTTCAATTCTATGTATAATATAAGAGACCAACATTTGAAATGCAGATGGATAAAGGGGCCTACATTTGAAATGCAGATGGATAAACATGTAGTTTTAAGGTAGATACAAGAACCCACTTTATACTAAACTTGTACTTTATTTTAAGCTACAGTTATAGCCTCCCTTCCTCGAATTTGAAAGAAAAAAAACCCAATTAATTCAAAGTAATATGACTGGGTATGCACAGTTGCCGAAATCTTAGCTCCAAATATAATGGAAAATATACAAATAGTGAGGGTTGGCTGAGGCTTTGACTTCAGATTTCAGGTGACTGATACCGAGACTAAACAATATGGTGCACACTTTGACTCTAGATTAATGTGTCACAGATCTGTACTAGGTATGCACCAGTTGACACTCCATGTTGGCCTATAATATATACCACTTGAGGTGGGTGGTTAATGGTTCATAGGTACTACCCCTACCCCTAACCTCTCTCCATATTAGATCAAGTCCCCAGTCCTCTACCCGTCACCCTGATGCTGCAGGGTTCCATCTCTGCTGACCCCTAGAGGACCACTGGAGGCTGTTGCGAAAAGATTTGGAATTCAATTCTCACTGTAACTAATGCATCTTCCAGTTCCTCCCGATTCTCCACCCAGGGAGACCAATTCCCACATTATACTGTAATGGAATTGACTTACTCTGAATTAGACTGCATTGCAAAAAGTTGAGGAACTGGTTCCATGATTAATTCCACCTGAATGCTTCCCATAGTCGAAAGGCCAGGGAATTGGAGAAAGGAACTGTCTGGGAATTGGTTCTCGATTAGGAAGCATTCACCAGTTGCTGACCACTCCTAAACTACTTCTATGACCAATTATCTTTTGGCAACCCAACAGGGAATTGATTCCCTGAGGTCAGCCAGTTCCATTTTGGGAATACCACCTCCGACAAAATCGTTTCCAAATGTTTTTGCAACAGCCTGCTGGAGGCCTGAGTTGTGGGTGGACCCATACATTGGCCGTGATTGGTGTCTATTGGGAGGCTGGTCTCATGATCACGGGGCTACTTGGTGTGGTGAGCAGCTCACACGCCTGTCATGAGAAGATGATCAATGTCATCAGATGACCAGCTCCAGGGTGCATGCCTGAGTCACGCATTCCGGTGGAACCTGCTCGTCACCTGAGCCTCGCTGTGCTCTCAATGTTGCCCACAGAGTTTTAGCCAGATTATGCCGACAAATTTGACTATAATGGTAGAACCGGGATGCATTATCAACCAATCATATAAATCCCTATATTCACCGCAAAACTTTTTGGACACATAACGTAATAACTGGTCCCTAACATGCTGGCTGTTATCAGTGCTTATCTTTATACCGGATCAAGCAACGGCTACCACTGGCGTCCATACTAAAGCCTATACAGCACCTCACGAGATGAATGTTAGAGCAGCTTTAGAGACGGTTCTCCCCTATTTTATGGTACTACTGAGTAGTACTTCGCGTATGATATGTGACCCTATGTTCCTTTTGTACCCAGGATTATCTAACCATTTCAATTTATTTGGTCAATAATAGTTTGGCACTACTGTGTCAACTCAAAATCTACATTTCTGTTTTGAGTTGAGATTTCAGAGTACTTTTTTCTAAAAATCTATCAGAATGGACTTTCTCTTGAAAGGTAAAACATGTGGCATGTGTATCATGTTACCATGGCAACAAAAATGTTCTATTTATTATCATCAGACAATAGGCCACGCTATTATACTCTGTCTATACGCTTACCTATCTTCCTTTTGGTTGAAATTATTCTTTTGACAGTTCATAAATGGAAATGTTCTAATAGTATAACTTTCATACCATATTGAAAATCTCGAGAGTATGTGAGGCTAATATGTTTTACCATTGTTTTCTCATACTTTATTCACCATCTCTCTTAACCACTGCTTGAATTTTGAAACTCTTACGTTTTGGAGGATTTCACCAGACCTCCATCATTGAAGGAGAGGATTTCCTGTCCCTTCTTTTCCAGTTTTCAGACAACAATGAACTGATCTGCACCTGAATTGGCCAGCCTGGTTGGGCCATGCCAAAATGAATGGCAAAGAAGTCTCTGGTTTGTTTTGCCAACTAGGGCCACCCAAGTGTGGCCTCGACTGAAAACCATCTGAAAACAAAATTGGTCCTATCTACGCTTCCTATACATGAGTACAATGTACTGTCAATGTACTGTGCATTTGTAAGGGAGTGGTTTAATTCTTAACAATGAATAGGGGGGTACACTCGGGTATGCAAAGAGCTGAAAGGTCGACCATCCATGACTTTGCCCGACTATAACTTATTCGTTTCTGAATTTTGATATCAACTCTGAACCGTAAAACAATAGTCTATGGTGTGATAGGTATTACCGCCAACAGTTTCCTTTAGACTTCATAGGTTTCCTCACGAGTTAGGTCCCATGGGTAAATATTGTGATACCACAGTATGTGCTATGGGCCCACCAGCTGAATTGGTTGGCGGCATGCCAGGTGTTACAGCATTATATCTGAGGGACGATTAGGACAACTGCAAGGTGGGAGAGAGTTACCTGGGCCCCAACTGGGCTCAGTTGGACAGATCCACAGGTCTCAGATGGTCAGTCAAAGTGGGGTCCATCAATTTTGGACATTTTGATTTTTATGGACATTTTGAGTATTTGTCGGGGCCCTCATCTGAACTCTGCCAAAGGTTATTGCCAGCGATAATTATAATAAGGGAGTACCTATGGCAGTCTCTCCTTACCCTCCTCTTAAAGAATACATGTACATCAAGGTTATCCCCCCCTCCCCCGTCAAGAATAGTTTGAAGTAAATGCCCCCCTTCTGAGTATAGATTGAAGAAAGGTGTCCCCCAACATTGAACATTCCTTTGCCTCCTTGTACAATGTGTGGATGCATGCAATCATACTCCTCTTTTATCTATACTTCACAAATGTATTAGCTCTAAACTGCTTATATGCAGAGTAATTTCAAATCTATAGAGGTGAGCAGCATACAACTGTCCATGTGATAGGCATTCATTCAATGTGGCTATATCCACATTCTCAGAGTGTAAGAAAAATGCCTCTATCATGTACCTAGACATTGAGAATGTAGATGCACCCTGAGAATGTAACTACCAACCCTAGTAGTAAAGATACGAAGAGAAGTGAATTTCAGTAATGGCTTCCTTGTTCAGGCCTATGATAGGCTTATGCATATACACACGAGAGGAAAAACAATGCTTCCATCATGCTCCTAGACCCTGAGATGGATGTAGCCACATTGGATGAATGGCTATCACCCTTATTTGCAGGGTTGTTTCAAAAATAGTAAATCCTAGTAGTTTCAGAGAAAAGCAATTTTTGCGCATCCACCCTAAAGTTGATCAGTATAGGCCAAACTCCTCAGTCTGGCATGGATGAACTCCCTAACATTCCGTCCTTCATAAGGTGATTTCAAGGCTTCTTTTCAGATGTTGCCTCCCTGATATGCCAGCAGACCTGCAAGATCATCACAATTAGTATGACAAATCTATTGTTCAGAAAATAGGCTGCTACCACATACTTTCTCTGTTCTAATGTGGGCCTTTAACGAGACTTTCTATATAATTATCTGTCATCCTATTCAGCTCTAAAATAGACGAAGTTCTAGCTCGTGCTAGCACCGTCTAACCAAGACCTGCTAAAAGAACCTGTTGACACGCAGAGAACGCGGATCACCCCCTTTGTGGACGTGTCTGCAAACAAGCACCTCCATGGCTGGTATGGCGCGACAGTTCCCTAATCAGCCTGTTCAGCCTACATGACCAGCCGGACCTTACTGACCCCACCATTGACATCCATAGACACCCTGACCATTAGGACTACAGGCTGGCCCTGATTGACCAGCCAGGGTGCCGTGGAAGCTGGGAGCAGACCGCCAGTGTGCGGTCTAGGACGCGCCTCTCGCCCACGGTGGGATCAAACGGACCCCGCCAAATGGCCCCAGGCGATGTACTGGTAGCCACGGGGTGGTTTGGGGGTGGGGTTAAGCCTACTACTGGAGCAGCTGGTCACTATCCCAATGGTCACAAGTTCCTACACTGGTCAGACGAATGGGAGTATCTGTATACCCGACATATTGTATGTTTTTACCACTACAAAGAATAGAAAGATAAGAATTCCGATTGTCTGGCGATTAAACTTAAAGGGGGAAACATTGATTGCAAGCCTGCGACGTTTACGCTATTGTCTGTTATTTCGTTTATCCCTTTTTGCATTGAATATGAGTCATAATTAACAGAAAATCTCCCCAAACCTGTTCCTTCGCTGGATCCCATTTGGGAAGGGAAATAGCTTTGGTCCCTACCCGCAAGAAGTGGCAGTGGTAGTATGAAAAGGGAGGGGGTGTGGATGAGGGGGCTGTAACGGGTGGGGCCGCCTTACTACGGCGCCACCTGGAGAAATACTGGCACAAATATTTGTTTCCATGTATTGATTGTGCCCAATAGAGATCTGATGGGTGTTAGCTCGGTGTAATTGCAGTCCAAGTGATGCTATTGTGCGCATTGTTCTTGTACCCATTCCCCAAAGTGGCGACTCTCTCTGAACAGCGCCAAGGACGCTATTAGGCCACTACCCCTAGAAATTAGGCTATCAACGATGACGACAGCGCATGAGCAAAAATCCCTTGAACCTTTATATGTTCCTTAGCTGATGGATATGCTGTGCCTTTTATCGGCATGACATATCAATGTAGCCCTGGTGAGTTAGAGCAACTAGCCAGCACTATATGATGGGAAAATGATGATGGTGATGGCTATGTTATAAGGAAACAAAGGATTTTAACAGAGGATTGATCTCTAAGGCTGGGAGAGAATACCTGATCGCGCTCTAAGTGCAAATAATGATGTTTCTCCAAGCTGCTTCATACCAAGTGAAAAGAAGTATTGAAGACAGATAGTGTTCTTTGACATATTCGCTAACACCTGTAATAGCTCTCTCTGATTATGCTCTTTCTACATTTTGCGCCCTACCATTCCATTGATTATCACGGCATACTTTAACCAAAGTGACCCTATTAGTTGGAACCACAGTCTGCTCGCTGGTACAGCCGAATTATAACACTTGTCGGTTCATGAAATATGAAAGTAGTATAGGGCAAGAGCCGGTGAGCACGGGCAAAGCGCTGTGAGTAGTATAAGGAAAGTGTACAGATAATCTGAATACCTGAAACTGACCCATGGAGAAAGGGGTTATAATTCACTTTGCACACACCAGCACATTAAATTTATAAGCGATTCTCAAGTCTCACGGTCTATCTCATGAAACGGAAACACTGGAAAGTCCCGGCCGTAGGTGCATTGCCCACCGTAATAATAGAAAGAAGGTTTAATTTTTCAACTGCTGCTCAGTGTCAGAATAAACTGTGACGTTTGGACATTTTGGACCACCCATGCATCATGTCCACACAATCACATTGACTGGATACCAAAGGGCCAGCATATGATATATCACACAGCACCAGCGAGTGAATTATGATGGAAATGAACAAATGTGGTCTTGGCTCCGTTCCCTGGTAATATGATGCTCATCCAAAGAAAACCAGCTAACCTTTGGTCACTCTTGTTATGTTTGGCTTGGTGAGTCTGGATAGGCAGACGCTATATCTTATTCTGAAACTGCATGTCTCTGAAGAGCAAAAGGTCTTCTAATTAAGACTCTAGTCTACCAGAGGAGGATAAAACAAAAGCTGAGAGACTGCTGGTGTTCTTTCCAGTCATATCACTGTAATGGCAACTTTAAGATGTTGTCATTATGGTCCTCAGCAATGATAGAGAGGTTAAGGCTATTATATGGGATATTCTGGATTTTGGTCAAGGTGCCAGCAGGCTAATTCTCAATATGCTACTATTGCACAAGGCCATTACAAATTGGAACCCCGAAATCATACCTGGAAATGGTAGGCAATGTCCTACAACTGTTCTGTGTGACTGATACTTGTGAAATAACCATATAGGATTTGGTAGAGCTGTCGCACTGGTGCAAGCATTAGTGCCACCTAAATTTAGTCGGGGTTTCATAGCATCATTATGAGGGCTCCCACTTCAATTTGGAGTGTGCAACTCGTAACATAAGGGAATGCCGTCCTGTGGTCCCTATGCTTCTGGGTCTGGGCTATTATTTGTAAGACAACTAGACTCGACGTCGTCTTAACATACGACTACTGCACCCTTCTAGTCGGACCAAATTCCCCATGGGAATAGCACGGGTATTTGCAGTCGTAGGACTTAGGAAATGGCCTCCAGTACAGCTATTTAGACCTCCATTCGTACTGGGCAGTCGTACCAGATGTACGACAGGGGAGGCCTAAACCATATTGGCTTCCTACACCCTTGATTGGTTTCTTTTCGTGAATTGTTAAGAATGTAATCAAAGTCCATCGTTTTGGCAAAATGAATGTAAGGCCGTTGGAGCCTTTGACCAGCATCCACGGGAGCACTACACTGAAAACCTACGGGATCCAGAACTCGTCAGTAGTGACGACTTTAGGTGTTGAGGTTGTCAATACCCAAAACTACATCTTTAGGTCGTCAGGGGGTCATCATAGTTGACAACTTTAGGTTGTCAGTGACAACCTAAAGTCGTCATTATTGCTGTCCATTATAGCTGTAGTCCTGGGTAGAAATTACACATATGTATTGTATTGTCTTTTCCATTTTCCCAATATCATTTCTTTACTTACATCTTGTTACCTCATCAACCATTAAAGAGTGGGTATCCCCAACCCAGTGTCATGGCTTCAGTGAACCATTATGGTGTAGTATATTGTGAGTTCACCCATATACATGTATTATATCTTAGTCACGATCAAGTAAGTGGTCATACTCTAGCAATATCCATAAGAGAGGTGTGATTACAAGGATGATTTATCTTTTTCTACCTTTTCTACTTAGAAATCCCTATATTTCACAGGTACATTTGTATCAAACATTGCCCATATTCTCCTTCTTGTAGTAGTCTATACAACAAGAGCAATGTAAATATAAGGCTCAATGTGCATCCCATGTCACATCGTTTGTATCATAGAAATGCATAGGGGGGCCCTCTCATGGTACAATACTGGACTAGCAGTAGATCCAAGGTGGTCAGTATGACAACTTAGGGTCGCCAGAGGGTCGTCAGGTCAATATGACGACCCTAAACTCGTCATATTATGACGACTTACCAATAGCGGCGGGTTTTCAGTGTATACTAGTGAATTTGTTCTGAAGATCTGATGTATTACAAATATTAAGTCCAATGTAACTGTCAAAGTGGGGCGTTTCAAATGGCGGGTTATCACTAGAAGGTATTTCACACAGAGATTGTAGCGTTAATTCGTGTATAACCATGTAATCAGAATTCTTAGATAAGCACAAAGTAAGCCCAAGGATTACCGAGCCTGGCTTATATCCAGAATATTTAGTCCCGTCCACCAGATCACACACACCGCGGTGGGTAATTAGGACAAGAACGGCTAGTGTGTTATGCCGATATGGATCTAGGCCGACAGCTGTACATTGGACAGCATGAATCAGAATACAGTGTAAAAAGAGGGAAATAGGTTACCTAACCCATGCTCTGTTTCTCTCCTGTTAATGATCAGACAGGGGAATAATGAGATGTAGAGCTCCCTTTAAGGTTGTCTTTCAGGTGTTGCCTCTCTTTATCTTTTATCTGATCTAATCAGAATACAATGTAAAAAAAACAACCTTCCAGCTTTCAAGCTTCCAGAGGGTGGAATTATAGCGTGCGATCATTATAGCAACAAATTTAGTATAGACTAAATGATTAAAAATAAGGGGTAATGGAGCACGCAGCTTGACAGCCTGGAGCTTAATTCAAAAGATCCTTGGATCACGACCCCAGCGATCTTAGGAATAAATCAGCCTTATCCTATTAAGTGATCTTAAGAGTTGACTGGGTTCACATATCCTAGCCAGCACTAAGATCGCATCGATCTTAGCCTCAGCCCTTCTATACTATTCCAAGAAGAACTGACTGGCACAGGGGTAAGAGTCCCAAAATAAAGGAATAGCTGTGGAGTCACTCTTCTTCACAAGAGTGCTTATACCATCATTCCCTGTCCCCATATGGGCTAACAAAACAGCACAGGGTGCAGTTGACCCCCGTACAGTATCCAAGAGTTGTTCCCATGAATGTATGATTTATGCTTGCCTATTAGAAGCATTGTGCCCTCCCCCCAGGACAAAGAGAGAGAAGGGAAGAATTACCTTACAGTGCACTTAATGCATGAGTAGCCCTAAGAGCCCTCAAGGACACTCAGCAAACGTCCTCCCTCCCCTCTTTATGTATGCAGCGGGCTATTCACTCTTTCGATCAGGAGTGTTCCCTGTATGTGCTCTTGTACTCAGGTGAAACCACTATGCATTTCTTTCACTAAGATCGCAGTGATCTTAGTGGTGGAAATGGAATAGTGAAGTGATCCCAGGATTAGCTATTCTGGACAGGCCTGCAACCACTGCATTACATAGGGTAGACCAGCCAGGTCTTATGATATGTGCCTACACTAAGATCGCTGGGGTTGGGATCCCAGGATCTTTTGAATTAAGCTCCTGGTCTATGTAAACATCGTGATTGATTTTGAGCCCCAACTGTCGCACATACTTTAAAGACTAGTATTGGGATATGATCACCAATTTTGGCAAAGAAACCCACATCCATCATAAGGATACGAACTAACAGAGCCAAACTAAATTGACTATGACTTCGAACTCTAGCACCTGAGTCAACGCACACCTCTTCATAGAGAACACACGATAGGCAATGACTCGCTGGCTGGACAGGTGTGGCTATCCAGGACAAAGGGGATGGGGCACACTGTGTCATGATTGGCAATCAATACTGGTCAAACATGGAGGATGGTCGACATATATTACAGGTAATCACAGAATCACCTCCACAAAGAACACGTAATTCTCTCCTGTTTGATCGGGATAGGGCATGTCCGAGAATATCCTCAATACGTGATATGAGGAGAGAAGGGTCGCCCTCCAATTTCTATCTAATTCGGCGTGTTTTCTGTTCATGATCCTCCAGTGTTCATAGTTTTCTTTTGTTTCCGGATCTATTAATAGACACAACAAGAATTGTCGGTTGGAATAACATCACAATATCTTTATGTCAACTACTCCATTCTGCGATTTGAGCGGATAGACTCGAAAACCATCCTACATGAATTGTTCGAGGGAAAATATGAATTGTTATCATTAGATATAATGATCCTCTGTATTATGCTTAATATCATCTTTGGGGGAAAGGCCACCTGCTGAATCTTGCCATCTCACATGTCATTCCTTTAATTAACCACCAAGCTATGGTTTAGAGAGTGTCATTGAAACATCGTTATTTTATTATTCCCCGTGGAGACACGACGATAGGAATTCAGTCCCACTGGGACTATTGGATACCATCAGAAACATTTATCCTATAGCCGTTCATAGTGCACATGGTATTCCCACTTATAACTCCTTTTCCCTTTGAGAGATTAGGTTGCCCTTTAAAGTGTACCAAAAGACGACACAAACCACCATAATAGCAGTAGTGTAGCTACATCACGCACTACGCCATGACTAGAAAGGCCCCTGGTATACCAGTTCTGCTACTGAGAAAGGCTTATCCAAATACTAGCGCTCCCAATCTATATAGGACAATGTCCTTGTATGTCAATAACTGCCAATAATTCATCCGCAGAAGGCAGGTAGGAATCCTGGGATTGGAGAACTCACAATGTTAGAAAGAGAGATCCTTTCTGGAGAATATCATTCAAGGAATACAATTGGAAAAATCAAATCCTGACTAACCTTATTTCGGCGGGCTACATTAAGGAGTTTAGATACAATAATATCCTTGGCTGCATGGCGAAACGCAACATCTTGAAGAAAAAAAAAACAACTAAAAACAACCGGAGAACCCTCCTTCAATTATACAGGATCTGGAACAGTGGCGGATCCAGGATTTGGAAAGGGGGGCGGCCCTAAAGGAGGGGGTGCAGCCCCTATTTGGGGGCATTTTTTGGGGTCCAAAATATCTAACTAAACTCTTAAGTACTGGGAAAAAAATCTAAATCCGCCACTTTGGAAATTAGGCCTACTGGGTCTATATTGTAAGTAGAATATATGCATGCTGCATTTCTTGCATCATCACTTGAATCTCATCTCTGGAGTAGGTAGGGGGTAGGGTATAAGTCGTACCTCACGCATAAGACGCACCCATGATTTATGGATCTAAAATGACATAACTTCTCTTAAACTCAATTATTTTTGGAAATTCAACAGGATATGTGTGTCTTGGACAGCCTAGGTCTCCCTAGCCCCACCCACGTGTTCCAGCTAGAATTTAGGAGGGAATATGATATATCAAATGAAGGGCGTCCCCTTCTTGTTGTAGGGAGAAATAATGCTAGCGTATAGGCCGCACCTTAAACTTCTATACATCTTGCATAAATTTCAAACGTTGAAAAAACAACACAAAAAAACACACAACGAATGTATCTCGTTTTAAGGGAAACACTAGAATCTCGTGTCACAGTTGTCCCCTCTGAACAGATATCACGTGCCTCTGGCGAGTGCCACTGATCCCGTAACGCTATGGGGAATGAGATCACTATGTACTGCTATAGGCAGGTGATCTTTTCTTTGGATACACAACAAATCCTCGATTCATGGCCAACTGACGGCCGTCAGTCACTGATAGATGGCATAGGGACAGTATCATTAGCCCTTTAATTGTTTCTAGTTCTATTAGAGCTTGGAGCATGATTATTTAGTTCACTATTAATCCCTAATCTTTGTAATTCCACTATCATTGCACACTGGCTGCCAACTCTGGCTGCCGGTTCGCTGCCATCACTGGGTGGGTCGTCATGACCTCTTGACCTAGTTGGGCCTCAAAATGAGGCTCGCCTGTAGCATCAGGCTGATCCAGATCAACTGCCTATAGCACTACAAGTGATCGAATTCCCCATAGTGTTATGGCCCTCAGTGGATCAGTGGCACTCGCCAGAGGCATGTGATATCTGTTCAGGACCCTGCACAGTTTAGGGGTAATTTCTGAAGGTGGTTAACTCCACAGTACTCCACACCACTGCTCATGACCTCAGGGCATTATCAATTTTTTTTCCAAGATAAGAACAGGAGTCAACAGTTTCTATATTTTCACCATTGAGTTGGGTAGCGCCATGCCAACAAACTTTGGTCTTAGTCATATTCACTGTCAATCCCGTATTTCTGAACCAGACATGTAATCAATGGCCGTTTGAAGCCTCTCCTAACCCGTCATTCGGTGTGATGTGCTGATGGAGGTTATGAAGTTTTTGATCAATCAGGTGGTACAGAGTAGCAAACTGAATTTTCTGTGGAAGGTTTTTAAAGAAGATGACAGGAGGGTGTCAGGGGAGATTACAAGAAAATAAACATCACAAGAGTTCCCTGTCCCATTAATATCACTTCACTGAACTTAACAACTAAATTCAAACTAGGAGCTAAGGGTGCACCATGTAAGATATGAAGATACAATCAATGATTAACAGTGATTAACAAACAGGATATCCTATAATGTATAATGTAATTGTCTCACTTACTATATAATATCTTCTTTATTTACCATTTATATTTATTTACATTCATTCATTTCAAGCAATCACATCAGACTATAGATGTGTGTAAATCAGTATTTTGTTTTTGTATGGATGGGTTGTGCTAGCTTCGCACGCCCCTGGTGTACTTTGGGTTGACCAGTATAACTGAACAATGTAATACCAGGACAAATAAACAGTTTCAAAAAAAATATTATCAAAAATATGACTATAGAGCAAACTAAAAACTCCATTATCGTCTAGTTGTGGCATGCAGCACAATAAATGATAATCAGTGATCATTCTATCAGTCAAACAACGCAAAGCCATACATGTTCATCAGCTGGTTGATAACAATCCCAGAAATATATAATACAATGCAAACAAACCATCAAATCTAGTACGCTTGTAGCTATGAAGCTAAATAAAAATCAATATCAAAATGAACAATCAATCCCAAGGCACTGCATTTGTAGCAAAAATGGTTTAGAAATTATGTACATGTATAAGGCCAAAAATCAGACTTTCACTAAAAAGTGGCTTGTAGGATACTTCAGATCTTAGCGTAGTTCTTGATATATTATCTAATCAAACCAACTGGGAAATGCCATTTAGCTACAGTGCGACTGGGAAATCTTACCAATATGCCCTGCACGATGATTTCTGTTTCTATAAAGACTAAGTAATGAAACTGTGAAATATGAGGGATGCCTCCAGACAATATGATCGTGTATGTTTATGTGATCCTGATTGGCCTGTTTACTTCATGTCAATATCAATGTGAAAAAGGACACCGTAGATCACTATCTTAAACCATACTTTATGACTTGTCATTGCAGATAGGCCTGTGTCTATACCACGGGCTACCAACCACCAACATGTTCAGTAACATGATGGAACACTCCGTGGTGCGATGGGCCCGGGCCGTCCTCACACCCTCCTCCAAGGAGGAAACGCTCAACTTCGCCCGCTTTGCCAAAGAAACACCTCCCGATGTGACGGAGATGCACAAGATGCCTAACGGAGATGGCATGGCCAAGGGCGGCCTGGGGGCGGACGGGGGAGAGCAGGGCAGTCAAACAGCTTCAGGGGACGACCAGACATTTCTTGAACATGATCCCAAACAGCGTGATAACAAAATCACAGAGTGGCAAGCGGGATGGAACGTCACAAACGCTATACAGGTGTGTACATTTGAACCTATTTGAATTTAACACTTGTAGGGACGATGTGTTTATTTCATGTTGGTATGCCCGAGATACTGACAGCCCATAGCCTTACCATTGCAGCTCCGTATCTCACACCCCCCGTGCGATAACCCGCGAAAATATCACACGCCGAGGTCACGTGACCATTTGATGACGTCATAGCTCCAAGATGGCGATGTAAACAATGCGCACGGGGAGTCATTCTGGTAAATTCTATTGTAATTCAGCAGTTTTAGATCAAAATAACATGAAATAAATGCAAATGAACACTCGTGGGGAGAATTTTCGAGGGTTATCTCACTTGCTGATCAGGTGCCGCATCGCACCCCGCCCTGCGGGCGTCGTGCGATACGGCACCTGATCGGCGCATGAGATAACCCTCTAAAATTCTCCCCACTCGTGAACATTTGCCTATTTACTTTTCTACTAAATGGACTAGTGTTTAATACCGATGTCTTCAGCGTTTAATACGTGAAGTAAATAGGTGAATATTCTAAAAAAGGATGGATTTCTATTTCTTGTCTTTTTGGTGTATCGGAGAGTGGATGCAGTACAAGTCACTTTGAATTGGAATGGTTTAGCAGGTAAAACCCTTCATACTTTAACTTGGATCTCTCAATACTTAACAATGATAGTCCACTAGGTCTCTGTCGCAGAAATGTATATAGGAAATATATGGCTCAATTGTGCGACAGAGGCCAAGTGGGCTATGGGTTTTAACTTGGATCCTCTTATTCTTAGATCCTATAAAAGAGGAGAAGAGTGTCTGTACCATAGGGGCATTATAAGATCAGTCCCAAGCACAATAACATCCGTGCCAGGTACATAAACAATGTGCCTTGACCAATATCATCTGTCCTGAACCTCCAACGTCAGTTCCAAATACTGATTAAAGTTAGATTGTCAATCGTGGAAGCGAAAACAGCATCTACCAAACTATGTTTATACTGCTATACAATATCTATCATTTTCAAAAATTTAGTTACTACAGTCATGCATGTATTCCAAATTAGCTTAGACGTGTTGGTCATAGTTTTGCTTAACACATATGAAATGAGTCCAATAACCTTGACTCTGTTTTCATAAGGAGTTAAATTGACTCTGTTTTCATAAGGAGTCACTTGACTACCCATTTGTAAGGAGTCATAAAGGAGTCACAAAGGGGTTTGCCTCAGTGATAGAAGCTGGACTTCTATTTGGGGCTCAGGGTGAATTCTTTTCCCTGTGTTGTATAAGTGAAAGGACACCAACTTAATTCCAATTGTATGGTGGAATTGCATGTTCTTTCCAAAGCTCACGTGGCTATTATGATTCAGTTATCACGTTGCTCTCTCCACAGCGTATGGGGTTTAAAGAGGGGAATGCACATCTTGTGGGTTTTTTAATATCCAAAATGGGAAAACCAATTTCCCTCCATTGATTAGTCGATTGTTTGAAATCTTAACAGCCCTAAACATTTTATTGCCTTACTCAACTGTTTTGATTAATCCGATTCATGTCAAGAAAGACACAAGGCCAAAAAGATTCAAAGTTCTTTTTTGTCAACAAATAAGGACATTGCATTGTGAAGATGCCCTCCCTCGGGCAAAATCTTTAAGCGACCATGTGCATCCATTTTTTGCCTCGTGGATTACACAAAGTTGTCAAGTGTTAGGCGCACCCAGACTTTCGGGATCTGCTAGAAACATTTTAAATAAGGTAACTCCTGTTCAATGGATTCTCGAAATTTAAAAACCTATGGGTAGCTCGAACGCCCCCTCCTTCTGGGTCATGCCCCCATAGTTTTTAAATCCTGGATCTTCCACTAACATGGTGTACCAGGGGCTCATCATCACGTATCAGCCGCGCCTTATACGCGGGATGTTACATCTAAGTTATCTAATCACAAAACAATGTCGATATTATTTATAATTTACAGACTCAATCTAGAGCACGTACCAAGTGGGTATTGAACTTCACGCAGAACAATCGTTGTTTGTCGAAAATTAGCATGGAATACTGAGTCTGCAAAATGTGCGTGATTCAAAATACCGATTTTTTTTTACTCAGCGACGTAACGGTGGCTCGGTACATTTTAGATATTGATTCTTAAATAATCCTTGTGATTTTTTTTTAATTGGGATTATCTATACTTATCAGTCCTGAAATGAATATATATTGTGGGTGCTTATCTATACATAAACACATAAATTGTATGCAGTATAAATCAGTGTGCGTGCATAGAATAAAAATAAGTGAATATGTGGATGCGGATGTGGGTTTACAGATGGCGGGGGGGGGGGCAACCTGTTGTATCTACCCTCCCACCCTTCTTCCCCTTCTAAGCCGGCTGTGAGAAACAAGAACCCTTAACACGTCCGCCCTACCCATCCATCCTTAATCCAGCGGCTAATCCCCATTGAAAACGGTCCATACCTAGATGCACTGCATCCTCAGCACGGCGATAATCTATACTGTAGATGGATTATCTTGAGTCTTACCGTCAGGGACCGACTTGCCGGGGTCGCATCGGTCCATTTTGCCACAAAGTTCTTTACGTCTCATATCTGAGCGGATATTGGGCGGTGCAAGGATAAAGTGGGTCCGCCTGAGAGCTGGATGGGTGGGTGGGTGTAGGTGTGGAGGGTAGGGGGGCAGGTTGAGTTGGTTGGTGTGGGGAGTAAGGGGCGGTGGTTATTGATTTAAGCAGACTAAACGCGCATTGATTGTCTGGCTGTCATTAATAACAGAAGGGGAGTGGAATTAGCACAGTTAGGGTGGGCTGTGTCAGTATCCAGTATGCTGATAGGGCGCCGAGGGCTGAGGTGATAGATATGGGGAAAGGCTGCTGATATTAAAACAGCCACGGGTGACACTTTCACCCCTATTAGAAGGCTTCCCCTGTATGGCTGATAGAGATATCAACCTACTTTATTTCCTAGACGTCAGCGTCTTTTAGTATCTGTCGCATTATAAAGAACAGAGATCATAATATCGCTTTAGGGAGGAGAGGTTAGTAGTCGTTGGTCTCCCGGTGTATGTCTAATTCCCATGCCTGGGGCTTATTTAGAAATCGTCTTCAGGGGTCTTAATAGAATCGGATAGTATAGTTATCACAGCTGTAAGAAATTTGATTTGATTGGTGTTGCTTTTGTACTTGCACTGTCAGCACTTTTAATACGAATTAGAAATGGCCAAAAAATTGTGATCTTACCTGATAAAACAGGGCCGACCCGAGACATTTGTCCTCCATTTAAAAAACAAAACATAAAAAAAAACATGTTGGAATTCCTTTAAGACGTTTTACCGGTGGTGACTTGTGAATCAGCGTCACAGATTTAAAGAAAAATACCCCGAGCTACCCTCACATGATTTTAGACCATCTTGCCTTAAACATTTATTTTCTGTCGTCTATATAAGCGATGATAGTGCCACTGTGAACGCAACACAATGTTCAATTGAAATTTCCATATCCCATCCTTTTCTACAGCAAATTAGCCTAACTATAGATTATTCTACTACCGAGAATTGTCGGGTTCTCCTGTACAAGCCTCCACTCTATTGATATTGGATACATGTGTACCTAGACTTGCTCAAGTCTCTCAATTTTAATGCAAGAGAATTGAAATAAAAATTGAAATGATTTCAAGTTTTAAACAGAAAAATTAAGAAGACCTCTAGTGAATTGAGATCAGCAGCCAGAGGAGGAGAGGCATGGGGGGTATAGTGACGTTGGGAGGAGAGCTCAGGGACTGCAGCCAGTCTAATGTGTACCTCGTACCGGTTCTATCTGTTTACCGTGAGTAGTATAAGAAAAGTGGAAATTTCGTCGGGTACATGAATGTCCTGCCGCTGGTGTAAGCAGTAGAGGGAAAGTAAGCTTTGCTCAAGGCTTAGTCGAATCATATGATCAATCCTCTAGTATGGTCCATGAACTGGGACTGTTACAATTAATGGCAAGGTTAATCAGTAAATTAGATGAATAAGTGGATGTATCTGCGTGGAGTCAGATAGGGCTGAGGCTATGGGACTTGGGAGGGGGTAGGGCGAGAGGCAGGTGACAACTTGATAAACGGCAATAAGGCCAGCTGGTCTGATTTAGTGTGGGTAACGTGGAGGCGGCCCGGCAATAAGCCGGTGCTGGAGCTGTCAACGGTATGATCCCCCTTCCCTTCCATACCCACATCTTCACCCTCACCCCCAACTGCCTCACCTAACACTCACCCCCGCACTCACTCCATCACCAACCGTCTGTTACAATTGATGGAAAAAAAATAGGCAGTGATACCAGGACAATGTGTCCCACTGTATCACCGTAAGTCACTGCCATACACCATGTGTTAGGCATAGACCATTTGGAAGCTTGTGGAGGTTTGCCTGACGATTTAGAGATTGTAAATCTTTTACTTCATTGCAACAGTCATACATACCATTGTGAGTTATTTCCTTGAAATTCAGGTTATGTAAATGCTATGATTTATTGGTATATGTGGGCTTTGAATACCTGAGTACCATGATTAAATATTATATTCACACCTTTAGTATTTGTTCCACACAAATGTCCCAAACAAGGTTATGGTATATGTAAAAACGAAACAATACACTTTTAGAAGGAATGATATTTATTGCATAAGTGTATCCACAATAGGTCTTTATACCAATGGCTTATAATTGTCCTTCAACCATACGAAATAGTGGTCTATTCAGTGTGTCTTGCCACGTCTTTGTTTCATGAATAAATGGGGGAGGGTTTTGGTTTCACTTTCTACATTTGAGGACGGATAAGTAACGACATATAACGGGCTTTGGTAAGGTGGTAGAGAAAATAACTTACAGGAACATTAGATACCAATTTTTATTAATACAAAGCACCCACAACACTTTATGATCGGTCCATATCAGACAATTCCACCTCTGGCTGCACATTGATCACCAAGTCAAGGTAGATTGAGTTGACCTTGTGGACAAAATATTACATCAGGAGGCCATTTCTCAATGTACAACGACTGCCCACAACCACTATCATTTAAAAATGCCAAGAATAAGCCAGGCTATCATAGGAACTGCCCTACGACTGCTCACTACGATTAGCAGCTATGCAGTAATTACATAAGGTTTAGTAGGGCAGTCGTACTGGTGCAGATATTAGGGACTACTAGTGCATGGTACTGTTATGGCCAGATTATTAGGTTCTCACTACGATTGAAAGACAGCAGTCGTAGTGTGTTAAGAAATGGCCTCCAGGGATCTTTAACTTCAAACGCTAACAGGACCATTCGGGTAGATCATATAGGTGGAGTGTAATTAGTTCCTCTTATAAATACTCCTCAATTCTTCCCGAGCCTCCTCGGGGTGTTGAAGATTATGACCGTTCCCTTAATTGTACATATTAAGAATATTCCCCTCTTTCTGTGTCATTTTCTCACACAGGGCATGTTCATCGTGACCTTCCCCTACGCCGTGCTGGAGGGCGGCTACTGGGCCATCTTCTCCATGGTGTTCGCTGCCTATGTGTGCTGCTACACGGGTAAGATTCTCGTGGACTGTCTGTACGAGGAAAATGCCATGGGCGTCAAGGAACGCGTCAGGGACAGCTACGTCAGTATAGCAGAGCACGTGTGGGGCAAATGGCTGGGTGGGCGTCTGGTGGGTCTGGCTCAGATCATTGAGCTACTCATGACGTGCATCCTATATGTGCTGCTCTGTGGGGACCTGATGCTCGGCATCTTCCCAGACTCAGCTGTGGACCTGTCCTCGTGGATTATGATGGCTGCAGCTTTGCTCCTACCCTGCGCCTTCCTGCGCTCCTTGCGCCACGTGTCGTGGCTGAGTTTCTGGTGTACAGTGGCGCACATGTTCATCAATGCCATCATACTCATCTACTGCTTCACACGGGCCGCAGAATGGCACTGGTCTGACGTGCAAATTAAGATTGACATTTGGACATTCCCCATCTCCTTGGGCATTGTCATCTTCAGCTACACTTCCCAGATCTTCCTGCCCACCCTGGAGGGGAACCTCATCGACAAGAGCAAGTTTCACTGCATGATCCACTGGACGCACGTGGCCGCGGCTATTTTCAAGGCTGGTTTTGCGTATATTGGCTTCCTCACCTTTGGTTTCGCCACCGAGGAAGTCATCACCAATAACCTTCCAAGTCGCTCATTACGGATCCTCGTCAACCTCTTCCTGGTGGCCAAGGCGTTGCTCTCCTACCCTCTTCCCTTCTTTGCCTCCGTCGACCTCATTGAGCGCAGTTTCTTTGGAGGGCCAGGAGCCACTGAATCCAGCTTCCCGTCTTGTTTTGATGCCGGGGGCTCCCTGAAGGTGTGGGCGTTGGCCCTACGGCTGGTGCTGGTGGTATTTACCCTGCTGATGGCTATCTTTATCCCACATTTTGCAATCCTTATGGGCCTTATTGGCAGCTTCACAGGTAACATGCTGTCCCTAGTTTGGCCCTGTTATTTCCACCTTCGCATCAAGGGCCATAAGCTCTCATTGTTTCAAAAGTCGATAGATGTGGGGATAATACTCATGGGACTTGTCTGCGCGGTTCTAGGCATATATTACTCTGGGCATGCCCTTATCAGGGCTTTCCAAGGGATAGAAACACGGCCCTATAGAGGATAGAAACAAAGGATCTGGATTATTACAATATAACCTTGTTATACAATATGGAATTGTGGAACTAACTGAAAATATTATGTTACTTAATGTGTATATGTTCTCGAGTTTGGTTCTATGGTGTATATTTAAAGTAAGAGAGTATTGAATGTGATTCCAATAGTACCAACTACATTACACAGTTGTACATAGTTAGTGGAACTGCTATACGCACGGGCGTGGACTGGTTACCAGATTTAGTCTGTGTAGGTATTATCCATATGCTATAGTAAGGGTGAGAAAGTAAAGGGAACAGTGCTGCCCTCTGGTGCCTTTATTTGTTATGCACAGACCTTGATTACGGAGGTAAGTGGTGACTTTGCCAAAGTAACCCCTCACCTCCGTAATCAAGGTCTGTGCATAGCAAATAAAGGCACCAGAGGGCAGCACTGTTCCCTTTACTTTCTCACCCTTACTATAGCATATGGATAATACCTACACAGACTAAATCTGGTAACCAGTCCACGCTCATGGCTATACGCGTGTGATTGGGACTTGGCGTGAATTCTTAAATATGGTACATCCGAAAAATAATTCATTCAGATACATGTTCTATAGAAGGCTAGACACATACCTCGTGGGTCCATTATATTTCGCTGGGTCTGCCAAAAGTGGCAAAACACACTGATGAGACATTTCAGGATGGGTACCGTGTGTATGGATAACATCCATTCCAAGGACAAGCTGATGCTCGTCTTATCAGCGCATGTCGCCAACTCCAGCTCCAGTTGGAGGCTATAGGCCTACATGACATTGTACTCCAATTTGTTCTATATACTGCCCCTCCAACACGTCTTTGATTATGCTTGGGAGTTTCATGTAATTCATGAAATGCAAAGGCTTAGCAAATGACGCAGTGTGACCCTGCACTAACCTCTATCTATACCCGTGGCCACAAAAATCATTTCAGCATTGAACAAACAAGGATTTTATAAGTGGTTGATTAATCAGTTGTCAAAGTTCTGTGACCATGCATTTAAACAAGCTGGTTGAATCAAAGTATACACTATAATACTAACTTATCAAATCCAATCATGAGGCTCTTTATACATACTGAGATAACGAAGGGCGGTCTTAATGAATGTGTTAGTGAGTAAAAGTATATATATTTCTAAGCCCAACAGCGCGGATGTATTAACTCTAACAGTGTTCCAACACATAATCTGTAGTCATGGCAGTTCGGAGTGAAATGTGACTGTGTTTTGGAGATCTATAAAGATCATTTGATATATCAAACTCTCATAGATGGAGTTAACTTTGCTGCAAGTTTAGCAATAGCTGCTGCTCTAACAGTTGTAATAAAGCAAAGACCCCTATGGCCAATAAATGTGGATAAAATGAAAAAGTTGCCTAATGCTAAATAGAGCTAACCAGGATGTGTAGTGGTTATAGAGTATGTTATGGTGTGAGAAAAGCTTCATGGAGTATACAATATGTGAACCTCGTACGTGTACGCAGGGAGGTAAAGAATATAGGAGAGCAACCGCTTTCAACATTGCTAGAGAAGCCATAAACAGAGGCATACCTATGTAAATTTTAAATTGTTGAACTTAGGGCAACAGTATGCCACATCTGTATAATGGGTTGTATGTGATATACTGGTTTGCAATATGGCAAACAAGCAACAAAAATAAAATGGACTAGTTGGAAACAAATGTTAGTTATGATAATTCATCGCTTGAACCATCTAACATTTCAATATGATAAAAGACTTCATAAGCTATACTGAATGGGGTCTTAACAATTGCGTTAGAGCCCAGTCAGAGGTGTCCATGAATTTCATTTTTGACTTGTTTTAACTACTTATCTTGCCATGATAGTTTTACTAAAGTGCATTCTTTATTGAAATGTGACTTCTATATGTACATCGGTCTCTAACATTCTCACATCTTATGATAAAGTATAAGCCCCAACCTCTTAATTAGACCTCATGAATAGTATTAGAGGAGGGGGAGGGGTTGATATGCTACTAGCTGATAAACAAACTAAAGAAGATGGGAGGGACAACTGTGCTAGAATTCTTCCTTCCATGGTGCCCACAACTTCAGTTGGAGGTCGGATCCTCTCGGACATCCCTCCAACCTGACAGTCAATTGCTCGATGCATCAACTGGAGAGTGGAGGGGTAGGACCTAGGTGGGATTGTACCATGGAAAGCCCCCCCTAGGTGGGAACTGGAGGTGTCGTGGGTGGGGGTATGAGCATTGGCAGGAGGGGGCAGGTCCCGTTGGCCGTCTTGACTGCGCATGTCCAACGGCTCAGTCGCCATTAGCGACAGCCTCATTTTAGCACCAGCGGCGTCTGTGTAGCCTCGTCATCGATCGGTGCCGCCGCCAGGGGCGTTGTTCGCCGCCCACTTAGCGCCACCTAGCAGATGGCAGCTTTTAAGGCGTACTAAGCTGTGGGACGACGCCAGATCCCAGCGTCCGGGTGGTGGGCTCTGGGCCGCAGCAACATCCAGAAGAGGATGCGAGAGGGATGAGTGTGTTTGGTGGGGTTTTGTTGAGAGGTAGGAAAAGGTGTGAACAAATCGAAGAGAAGGATATTTTAGAGAAAGAGAGAGTGAGCGAATCTGGGAAATTTATGATAAACTGCAGCAAAATGAAAAGAGGCAATAATGCATTGTGCTCTATGTACGTAGCGTACTCTATTTGTGTGGAAATAGTTGGAGGTATTAGCATTCTTTTAATATAGTATGAAATCCTTGTTTGTTATTTACCAAAGAAAATGTTAGAAGAAGTGCAATGCAAGTGTTCGTTATCCAAAAGAGCTTTTTCTGTATACCTTTTGGCATTTTGTCTTACTCTAAAGAGGGCTCAAAATCACGGGGTGGGAGAAAGAGTCTGTACTCACTAACTTTGGCGGCTGCTGAAATAATTCCCAGGTAGTAAATATGGTGTGGACCAGGTCTGGGCCACAGTGGGCACCCAATGTCGGCCACACCGAGTTAACACAATGGGCACCTAATGTTTTTTTTTTGTCCTCAGCAGTGTCTGGGCCACACTGGACTAACTGATTTTGGCACAGATCTGTTTAAACGTGGGCTAACCGATTTGGCTCAAATTGAGTTCAACATGGGTTCCTGGTGTGGCCCAAAATGGGTTGCCCGATTTGACCAAAAATTAATGGTGACATGTTGAAAATTCTTTTTGAGGAATCCAATATTTACCCAATTTTTCCAATAGTCTTTGAACCATAAATATTTCTGTTAACCCCCCCACCTCCCATTCCTGTTTATTCAATATCCAATGATAATTATCTACCTCATTGGAGGGACAGAGTAGAACCATCAGTTTGAATCAAACTCATTCAGCCAATAGATGGTACTTTCATTCAGTAAAGTGACTAAGTAAAGTTCAGTAAAGTTGAGAAACCTTCTTCCCCTAATTTCCCTATGTATAGGAGTAGAGAAAGGAGCTTTCAAATTCATAATGACTGTAGGTTGCATATCTGCTCTTGTTTCAAGTTCAATGCAGTAGAAAAGACGTTGCCACTTCATAACTACTGGAATGACCTTGATCTGCACATTTGACCAGGAACACTCAAGTATTTCTGCACATTATTACTTTATGTCTGATTTAGTAGTCTATTCCAGTTGTCCTCTGTTCAAAATAAACATGTTCTGTATGGGTAATAAAACTCTGCCTGTTATACAGAAGGGCCATCTGGTATCAAACCATTTTGTAGTGAGTCTTCCATCATCTGGTGCCTACTGGGGCAGGGGTTGTTTTGCCTCTATATATTACTTATACCTGGCCAGGTGTGGGACCTATTGCCGCCACTAATGTCCCTTGCCAACCTACTAGTATAAAGAAAGACATGGGGCAGTCCAGGACTACCGTAATCTCCCGCGTATAAGGCGCACCCAGAGTTTCAGAATATGGTCAAAAAAATAAAATATTCTTAACTTTTGTTCTAATGAATGGATTTTCAAAATTCAAAAAGCTATGTGCTGTTTGGACCCCTGTGGCCCCCCTGGACCCCATATGCAGCTGGTGAGGTTATATGGGAGTGTAACATATCAAAAGAAAGGTCTTAGTGCCTCCCCTTGCGGATCCAGGGAGCACTAAAACCCCTCGTAGAAGACGCGCCTTATACGCGAGAGATTATGGTAGTCAGTGTTATAGTATACATCAAATATCTGGATCCCTACTATGAGCTTACCCATGTATCAAACATATAGGATAGCATTTTGCAATGCAAGTAACCCGAAAGGTCACTTAATCTCTTCTTTTAGGCCCCTTCTGATACAAACCTCATGTTTTCTTCAAGCGTTATCACTGTCAATGGTTAAGCCTATGGGCAAATTCATCCATTATCGATCACATTCTTCTGATCGGCAAATTACTTCTCTCTTGGTGAGTTAAGACCTCCACCATGTCAACAGGTCTTAAATAAGGGCCTATCCTACCAATAGACAGACTGGTGGACTCAAAATCAATCAAACTTAGCTGTAATTGAACATTTTCATTGGTATTTTGAAACCAAACTAGCATCTCCTTTGCCATTGTCGTATGGTGCCCTGCGCATGCCGACCCAATTTCCATGGGTATTTGGGTCAATATGCACCACCCCGGGTTTTGGGATGCGAATTTACGACAGGGCGAAGACGCAATTTTTTTTTATCTTTTTAATAATACATATCGATTCAAATCATATCTCTTGCCATATATCATATGTCTATATTATAATACAGAATAATTTAAAATAAATTTAATAACCGCCATGTTTGCGACAATGGAGATGTGCGCGCGGATCGAATTACGGCAAATTCATCAACATTCATCAACTATTTGCACCACTTCTGCCCAAAAGTGTGGGAAAATTGAACAATTCGCACCTCCTATGGGATTTAACATAGGGCAAAAAAGCATCTTAATAGTGTCTTAAAAGTTTTTACCCCGGCTCTTATAACCCCTTTCGGGTTAATGATACAGGGAAAATGGGACTACTGATCTCCTTCAGCAGTGGAGGAGGGAGGGGAGGGTAAGGAAAAACAAGGGAGTGCAAGGGGGAGGGGAAGGAAAGGGTTAACGAGAGTGATGAGTGAAGGCAGGGAGAGCAAGTGAGAGAGAGAGAGAAGGAGGAGGAGGGAGAGTGGAGGGAAGGCAAGGGTTAGGGAGAATGGCAGGGGTAGGAGATGGGTAGGGGAGGGAGGAACAGGGGAGTGGTCATAGAGTACAGGACCCAAGATGAGGCTACCCTGTCCAAACCCACTCTCAGCCCAGATTGAGAAGGCATTTTACAAAATTAATAAGCACCCATTTCGGGATGCCCATTTTGAAACCAACCTAGGCCCAAAGTGGTTGCCCATTTCAAAGCTGACCGGTGCCAAAAAAAGGGAAGCTCAATGTAGTCCACACCATATGGGAGGCCAACAGTTTGAGATCGGTTTGCCCGGTTAGGGCTGCCCTATGTGGCCCTGACTGGAAACCCAGCATATTTTTGCCCCAAGCGGCCTGGCTACATGGCAAGTTATTATCTATCTTCTTGGTCGCTACCTTATTAGCTTTTGGTGTATGACATAATTGAGCTATTTGCTCCAGGGATAAAGATGCTTAACAAGACAGAACTTTAGGTGACATAATTTTTACGAGATGTTTAACTGCTGCATACTGCGCTGCACCA
This sequence comes from Acholoe squamosa, assembly GCA_949317995.1. Taxonomy (NCBI): domain Eukaryota; kingdom Metazoa; phylum Annelida; class Polychaeta; order Phyllodocida; family Polynoidae; genus Acholoe; species Acholoe squamosa. The sequence continues at coordinate 83,633,891 of OX439036.1, read as the reverse complement.
TAGGTCTGATACACCACATGCTGCAGCATTATATATGGCAGAACCTCCAGCATAGATGATGTATGTATCGAAAGTCACTGGCTGGAGTCATATATGTTACATAATAGGTAGGATGCATCTTATACTGCAGCCTTCTAGGTGACATGGGTAGGATGTACCACCTAATGCAGCCCTTCAAAGGGCAAAAGATGCAGTATAGATGACATATACCGGTAGGTAGGATATGCTGCAGCCTTACGGTCTTGTAGATGATATCATGTAGCATACAGCTGCAACTATGCACATGTACATGACATATAGGTAGGATACAGCATCTTCTGCAGCCTTGGAGATGGCATACAGGTAGCATTCAGCACCTGCATGCTTCAACCTTGTACATGCCACATATAGGTAGGATACAGCACCTGCTGTACACATTTGAGATTACCCTTGTGGCGTTGTGCCTGGACCCTAGTCTAATGGGGAGGGGGGATGATGGTGACCGAATCTATGGGAAGGTAGAAAGCATGCCCCTACAAATATACCGAGGCAATGGTTCTTTAACATCCGTCACTACATAGGCATAGTGACAGATGGATAGGCCTGTTTTAAGTCATTTGTCTGCCATGACCGCCGAGAGACTTTCCAGCACAGCCTCGCCAGGGCAGGGAGGAACTCAAATGACACCTTACGGCGACGTTTGGAGCCACCACTGTGCCCCGACCAGGAACCGGGAACCGAACTCACGACCTTACGGCCCGTGAGCGGACGCGCTGCCGACTGCACCATGCCTCCCGGCTTTGACCCAGCTGGGCTATGTCTTTCTCTGAAATGATTGTATAACGTGTCTGACCACTCATGCTATGTCTAGGTGGGTAGTCTATGATTAATTTTCATATATTATCACTAGCGATAAATTGCATGCTTGAATACTAGTGTTTAATGCTTGAATACTAGTGTTTAATAAAACCCTGCATATATCCTGAATGATGTGACATATTTCATTCAAGTATGATATGGAATGCCCATCCTAATCTAATCATAGACTTAGTGGCCACCTGGTGAGATAAGCTGGAACCAGGTTTAGACAGAGACCAACCCTTACTTTTAATAAGTAAAACACATGACAATCACATATCTCTTTGGTTTGAAAAAAATCCTCTCTCAACGTAGTTTTACTACGTCCATCTACGTCTAAATATAGCGTTTTGGGGTTGTGTTTACTGGGATGATAGGGTAGCAGAAGTGCCTCCCTCTGCAGGCAAGTAGATGAGAAATGTATAGCTATACAATAGCGACAGAGGTAGGATTCACGGTATATACCACTTGGTACAGACTGGTAGATGACAAGGGTGGGATGCACCACTTGTTGCAAACCTTGGGGTACATTCCTTATCATAGTATGCCATCTGCTACAAACTGACCTGTAGGGGACAGAGGTAGGATATACTATGAAGTGCATGTTAGTGTGGAAGCCATTTTGTGGAGGATAATTTGGGCATTTACTTCTTCAAATTAAAGGATTAATCAAGAAACACTTCTTCAATTTGGATTCTCTGACTCCTCGTGGCCCGCGCTGACTCAGACCGGAAGTACTACTTTATTAAGTTGTCACCAGTTAAAAATACAATGCTAGTTTACTTCTCTCACCACAGGGGGAAGCACCAGTAGCGTTTTCCCGCGCTCATTTACCGAGGATCGACGTGAGGTTATACTCCAACACCCCCACTTAAACTTACGATCGATACATTACTTATGTATACAACTTTGAATAACATATATCCGATATGGTCAATACAATATTTATGATAACACATCAGGTTATACATACTTCTGATCAATACATGATGGTTTAGATTTATGTACCCATTAGTACACTCAGGAACTTCACAAGCCTGGGTTTTGCAACCGGCTTTGTGAAAACATCGGCAATGTTTTCTGCTGTGGGTACATACTCTAGCTTGAGAGAATTATTCTGCACTTAATTTCTCACAAAATGATATCTGATATCAATATGCTTAGACCTTTGATGATGTACAGGATTTTTAGCTAGTGCCAATGCACCTTGGTTGTCCCCATACAAAACAACACTCTCTGTTTGTTTAATACCAGTCATGTCGGTAAAAGGTTGATTAAGGAACTTTACCTCTTAGGTAGCAGCTGACAGAGCCATATATTCAGCTTCACAAGTGGAAAGTGCAACTGTCTGTTGCTTTCTACTTTTGTACGAAATGAGTGGACCATTGTTGGTCAACCTGAATGCATAACTAGTTATACTCTTTCTGTCATCAGATGCACCCCAATCGGCATCACAAAAGCCACTGAGTTCTAACTCAGCATCAGATTTCTGAAATCTTAGTCCATAATCAAGTGTACCTCTGATATACCGTAGTACCTGCTTGGCTCTACCAAGATCAGCTTTGGTGGGATTCACCATATGTTGAGATAGTTTTGTTACAATATAACACAGATCGGGTCTTGTGATTGACATACAATAGATGAGGCTTCCCACTATTTCTCGGTACAGCTTAGCATCAGCTAGCTCTTCGGAATCCTCATCCCCTGTAGTATTGAACCCTACATCACGAGGAGTCGATCTGGGTTTACAATCTTCCATTTTGAACCTTTTCAACAACTTCTCGACATATTTGGTTTAGTTCATTTCAATAGATCCATCTTCACATTTGAACTCAATACCTAGGAACCATGATAACTTACCAAGATCCTTCATTTTGAATCTGGTGGACAAAGACTGTTTGACTGTGTTGAGTGTCTTCTCATCGCTTGCTGCAATTATAATATCATCAACCCAAACTACAACAACAGTCTTGGAATTTTGTTCAAACTTAGTATATACACATGAATCAGTCTCAGACTGTTGGAAACCTTCCTCCTCGAGGTAAGTGTCCAACATGTTGTTCCAGTTCCTACCACTTTGCTTTAAACCATACAGAGATTTATTAAGCTTGCAATACAATTTCTCACTATTTTTACCTTTCACCTGATAGCCTTCTGGTTGTTCGATATAGAGTTCACAGTCTATTGGCGCATTCAGATAGGCTGTCTTAACATCCATCTGGTGAACAACCATGTCCTCTTGGACGGCCAACTGCATAAGCATGCGAATCGATGTGATATGGGCAGTGGGTGAAAAAGTCTCATGATAGTCAATATTTGGGACCTGAGAATATCCTTTGGCAACAAACGGTGCCTTGTACTGTTCATCAGCGTTTTGTCCCATTTTCATTGCATACACCCATCTACCCCCCACTGCAGATCTACCCTCAGGTAGTGTGGTGAGTTCAAAAGTATCATTGTCAATTAACGCATCCATTTCTACATCCATGGCATTCTGCCATTTTTGCGCATTGTCCGAGTTCATAGCATCAGTATATGAGTTCAGGATGTGTGACATACGATAACAATAGTCCACAGTGGTGGTTACATAGTCCTGCAAATAGCCAGGCGGGTTACGTCCTCTGCGGGGATACCTAGCATTGTCCCTATTACCCTGCAGGTTTAGATCGGGTTCACCACCAACCCCATTCTGAGGAGCATCATCAGCTACATCCGGAGCTGGGTAAAGTTCAGGTTCTATCTGAGGTGTGGTATACACCGGTTCATCACAACTGTCTGTTACCTCCTCAAACTTATCAAAGAACTTCACACATCTTACTCTACGCACAGTGTTACGCTCGGGAATATACACAAGATATGCTGGGCAACACTTATCATAACCTACAAAGATACCCTTCTTGCCGCAATCATCCAGCTTCTTCTTTTCTTGTACATAGGCATAACACACAGTACCGAATACATGCATACCGCTCAAGTCTGGTTTCTTACCTGTGAGCGCTTCGAATGGTGTCATATTGACCCTGTCATTGAAACATCTGTTTCTGATGTATACACTACACATAACAGCATAAGTCCACATTTCTTTAGGTAATTTGGCTTCTAATAACAGACATCTTGCCATATCAAATATTGTGCGCCACGATCTTTCTACTGTACCATTTTGGTGAGGTGAATAGGGAGCTGTTTTCTCATGTTTAATCTGATTTTTGACCAACAGAGCTTCGAAACTTGCACTAGTAAATTCACCCCCATTGTCTGAACGAATACACTTCACCTTACCATATGGTGCACAATCAGCAAGGAACTTCTCTGTAGCTGTTACGGTGTCGCTCTTCTGCTTCAGAAAATAAACCATGTTTACCCCTGAATAGTCATCTACAAAAGATAAGGCATACCTGAAACCGTCTCTTGCTGTAGGATCAATTGGGCCTGCGAGATCACAATAAACAACATTAAGTGGGGCCTCTGCCCGTTTATCTGGATCATGATTTCTGAACTGCGACATTTTACCTTTTACACAGGTATCACAATCAAAACTGTTCTTATCGCTGATTTTCATACCATCAACAACTGACTTGAGTTTCATGCAATCTCTTACATTACAGTGACCAAGAATTTTATGCCACTCTTCCACTGGGTGGGATCGAACACTAGATTTACCAGTTTTGTTGAGAAAATATAATCTACCATATTTCTCTATTTCAAAGCGAGTACCATCTGGTGCATTTAATTCGGCTGAGTCGGGACTGAATTTAACACTTGCGCCTTTTTCAGTTGCCGCTTGCACTGAAAATATATCCTGCTTATAGGATGGGACATAGAGGGTATTCTCTAAAAGAATGTTGTGTGGCCTACCTGTACTGTCCTGAATTTGTACACTGGCTGTACCTTTACCTGCCACAACACCGTTTGTACGGCTGCCATCCGCCAACTCTATGTAGTGTTTCTCTGGAACAAAACTTTCATCAAATTTGACAAATTTGGATTTTTCGGTAACAATATGAGTAGTTGCACCACAATCAACCAATAAACTATACAGGCTAGTTGTATTACAAACATCCGCATAATCAACGCTAACCTTGAACGCAAATGCATGACCCGGTTTCAAACTATCGTCGCTGGCTACTTTAGCCGAGTCCTTCTTCCTACGCTGATTTGTATAGTGAGTTTTGGTTTTACAGTTATTGCACCACTTGTTACCCTGCTTTTTATTTTTACACTCAAAAGATCTGTGTCCTGGTTTTCCGCAAGCATAACATGTATAACTCGGTTTGCTGGGGTTGTCACTCTTCCCGGCATCGGACACAGTTTTCATCACATTCTCCTGTCTCGAGTTGAACTCAGCGTCACTCGACCGGCACTTTTCTGTCTCCTCAAAATTTCTAAGTGCCACTTTAAAGTCACTGAACCTATGGTCATCCTTTTGGGTGGTAACAGTTCCAAAAGTATTATATTCAGCTGAAAGACCTTTCAGAACCATAGCAACAAGTAAACTGTCACTCACTTCTTCCCCTGCTTCTTTCAGCGCAGGGGAAGAAGTTATCTAGAATATTTGATGTTATTCTATTCCAGAATAACATCAAATAGGTGTCAGGCATGGAGCTTATTGATTATTTTATGCTAATGATGGTGGCATAAGATGAATCTAGTCAATTTTCTATTGCCCTTTCTTTTCACATGACATTCTATGAAATGAAACCATGATAAACATGGGATTTGGGGACATTTGTCACAACAATTGATTATAACTATGTGCAGATAGTCCATTCAAAGGTAGTGCTGCTACCTGGTGTGGATTCAACATCCAAGTATCTAAACATATTGATGTTTAAATCTAAACACCTATTATTCAAATGTTTCAACTCTAAACATGTTTAGCGTAAACGTTTATGTAGTTAGAATAAAAGTGTTCATTTCCTAAATATGTAGTCGATGAGACACCTAACTGACCTATATGTTTAGGTTTTAAACGTGTTTAGACCTAAACATGTTTAAAATCTAAACACCATTTTTGCAGTGTAGCGTTTTCCCGCGCTCATTTACCGAGGATCGACGTGAGGTTATACTCCAACAGTGCAGACTTTTCTGTGACAATATAGCTCTTTTAGTGACATTAGGTAGAAAGCTCCAATTGCAGCTCCAGACTTCGGCAGGTAACAAGGGTAGGTTGTACCTTATATTACTCAGCTCCCATATAATTATGAAGATATTGCATTTGGTTCAATGCCTCATAAACCCCCTGCATAAACCTTACAAACAGACTATTTAGCATCTTATCCTGGATCTTATCACATGAAGAAAATAATGCAGCATTACTTTCCATTGCTCCAAAGGAAGTTTCTAGCTGTGTTAAATCGGACGTACATGTATAAGGTTGTTAATCGTCTGCAAGATGGGATCACATAATCTAAAACATTAAAACTGGAAGTGTGGCAGACCGGGTCGCGACCGTGGTGGCAAGCATCTGGTATCTTAGGTTATCCACGGATCTTCAACGTAGCAGCTTTATACTTCTCCTCCGTGATACCAGGTGGCGCCACATATATGCATTGGCGTGTGAGCTGCTCTCTGACACCTGATGGTGCTTGTGTGTGAGCAGTTACCATACACACAACGAGAAGAGGCTCGTTCTATTCTCTAAGTCCACCACCTTACAATGCAACATTGATCTTGTAATTCTTAACTTAATAGTGTATGATAACTTCGCAGACTAGTGCCTTAAAAATTCATCTGATCCGAATTAGAAAGTGAAACACGCCATTTCAAAGGGCAGGATGTTTACGTTAAGCTCACAATTGGAGTGGAGTTCCTATCTCAGAGAATGTAGTGATTCCATGGAGGTGTGGGGATGTTGGAAGGACCTGTATAGAATGGATGAGCGAGGGAGCCACCAATGACGCTCACTAACAAACCATTTACTATGTATTAAAGTCAACAGGTGGCAGACCTGTACTCATAAGAGAATGTTTTGAACATTATACCCTAATCATACGAACTCTTTTAAACATACTATTTGCTGAGAGTGATTTGCTGAATGATCTTACTTAGGGAATCACAATATTTTACATTATATTACCATTATTTCGCAATTGTGTTTTAAATAATACATTGTGTTAGACATGCTGTAACAACATTCTTTCAACCACATCAAGCATAACAAGTCAACTATGATTCTTGGATTCGTATAGCCTTCTATATATCTGCACGAACTAGGGTGCCTCTTGACCGAATCATGGTACCTCACACTGTCAGAAGTGAGACTGTTATAGGAAGTGAGTTGCTGTAATGTTACATTGCACTGTTATCATAGAGCAATTCTTTCAGTGACCACATATTAACAGCAAGTTTTTCAAGAAATTTGCTGTACATTAACACAAAATGTACGGTGCATTTACAGTCCACTGGCTGTACTGTCACACTACACCAGAAACAGATCTGGATAAGCAGTGAGATCTAACTGGATTCTTGCTAATTTTGGAAAGGAAAAAGGAAAATCGCACGCCTATATTTTCTACTTTTCTACCCACAAGGCCCACAAGGTCCTGAGTCTTGCATGGTCGTGGTGGAGCGGTGGGTTTAATCTATATGTACCTGTATTCATATACTACTCCCCTGATAGATGTATACATGACCATCACATCCAATTTCTGCTACAAACCAGTAGGCTTTATTTCCCTATGGGTGAACTTCGGTGGAAAACCGAAGAAAGAAGATTTAGGGGTTGCCAATAACGTTCATTATTGGTATCTGAATACGGGAACTAAAGTTCATAGATTCATCTCTGGGATGTGACTTTCCTCAAAATACTGTGAACCCTCACTTCCTCGGAGCTTTACAACTTGAGTACCTCACCTCCTCAGAGAGCAGATATCGAACTACTTGTTTATTTTTGTTTATATATTCGGACGTTTTACATCGGACAAGTTTCTTCCTGAAATGTTTTTCCTTGCATTCTTTTTAAATATGAGTACCCTGGTAAGTGAGGGCTGACTGTAACCACCATTTAAGAGTGATCCCATTTGACTGGATAATAGTTGTGTACACACTGAAAAACCAAGCCCACAAGAAAGTAGTCTGCGCAGACTACTTTAGCTTAGGCCCGGGTGCTTAGGTCCTCTTTGAGAATCGATTACCTCAAGTCATAAATTTGAAGACCTGGCCATCATTTTAGGTGCAATATATATTTGGCTGTATTCTACACTGCAAAATTTTAAACATGTTTAGGTCTAAACATGTTTAAAACCTAAACCTAAACGTCAATTAGGTGTCTCATCAACTACACATTTAGGAAAAGAACACTTTTATTCTAAATACATAAACATTTTTGCTAAACATGTTTAGAGTTTAAACACTTGAATATTAGGTGTTTAGATTTAAACATCAATATGGTTAGATATGTGGATGTCAAATCCACACCAAGTAGCAGCACTACCTCTCAATAGACTATCTGCAAACAGTTATAATCAATTGTTGTGACAATAATCCCCAAACCCCTTGTGTATCATAGTGTCATTATATTGAATGTCATGAAAACAGAAACAGCAATAGAAGATTGGCTAAATTCAACGTACACCACCATTATAACCCTAAATTAATCAATGAGTTCCATGACTGACACCTCCAATAAATGAGAAAACAAACAAAAAACATTCCTTTATTTTTTTAATGGATACATGTCTGCAAACCCTTACTTCCCACCAAATAACTTAAACATCTAAACACAAAAATTCATAAACATCTAAATGCAAAATTCCGTCGATAATCTAAACACAAATTTTGAACCTAAACACCTAGAGTTCTAAACACTTGAGCTAAGCACATTGTTTGGCTAAACATGTTTAGGAAATTAATGTGATTACAAAAACGTTGCAAGAATATGTGTAGAATTGTGTTCAAGATCTAAACACCATTTTGGCATTGTAGTATATCTTTCAAACTCTAGGTTATCTCATCCGTACTTTATTGGTTAAGATATTTCTTATCTCCAGTAATGATGTTGCAATAGCCACTTATGAGCCTGTATTGGCTGGAAACAGGTCTGAAGCTGGTTCTGGCGACATGCACTGATAAGAACTGATAACATGGGATCAGCATGTGCCTGGAAGTGGATGTTACCCAGGGACAAGGTACCCATCATGATATGACTTTTCAATGGGGTTTACCTCAACCAGCAAAATTCAAAATGGTGGGCCCACAGGACGTCCATACTGAGCCCTATAGGACATGAATGATCGTATTGCATTTAAAAAGCTGTGCACAGAAAAAAATCTTACTCACTTGAGGCTTGATCCAGGCTCTGGCAATGTCGCCAAAATGAGTATAATTTGATACTCAGCCTGATCATAGGGTGATACTGTGAGTATCACCCTATGATCAGGCTCAGGATCTGTCAGGGTATCACTTCAGGATCAGGCTAAGTACTACTTTTTTCATCTTCCCCATCAGGTTTTCGATGTATAAGGCCTAAAATTGTAAGTTTCCGGTGCCATGGTCAAAGATTTGAGGTAGATAGGTCGGATTTCTTTTTTTCACTGGGCCATATTTTGACCGAAGAAAAAATAACTTGTTATCAATAACAATCTCGGACGATCCATTTGATTAATTGTACCAGCCAAAATGTAGAAAGCTTGGTTAGAAATTTTGATTCTTTACTTGGGCGCAAGAATAATATCAAAACATTAAAAATATTAAATTTATGTAAGAAAATAATAATAAACAAAAATAAAAAAAAAATGATTGAAGCTTGGCTGAGGTAGGTCGGGTGACCGGAAACCAAGCTTTTTTTGTTGGCCTAATGACCCTCTCTGCGCCCCCTCCCCTACCACTCAACACGGAGTTATGTCATTTTTTTCTTATCTCTTTTTTTTTTCAAAATGGCAACAGCTTGTTTAGGAGCTCATTTGCATCAACGAGTGACTGAAATCCGCCTCAGGAGCCTGACGCATCCAGAGAACCGGAGCCCACGTTTGTGACGCTCTGACATAGCCATGTCAAGAGGGTCGGTTGGGAAGCCCGGCGGGAGGGAACAAATTACACGGCCTGTTGATGGGTAGGGATGGAGGGTGGCCCGCCGGGAAATTCAGCCTTTCTCCAGGGTTGGTCGTTGCTGGAGGCCCGCCCTGCCTGGCACCGGCCGACGGGCCACCCTGAAGGCCCCCGGCACGGCGTCACCAACTACGGCGATGCTGACCAAAGATGCCCCCGGCCAGAAAGAAAGTCTATACATAAAATATGTCCATGGGAAACTGTATTAAGGGTGGGCAATGTTATGGAACCCTACTGGAGTTACACATTTTGCACATAGTATACGTTTTCTATGCTTCAATCAGTTGTCCAATTATCGTGAAACATGGCAGTATTTCTATTGCTATTTTTATGAAGAAACATAGATCGACTGATTTGCTGGTACATCCTTAAGTTGGTCATGAGATACATGTCTTCCATCAAAGTTTATATATATGATTTTAGTACACATTTTAGCATCACCATTTCTCACTCATCATTCTAGTTTCCTTTGTCTTTCCCATTTCCTTCACAGTGTGTAATATGTTAATGTATGACTCTAGGACACAATTTAGCATAACCATTTTTCACTTATCATTCTCGTTCCCTTTGTTTTTCCCCCAAAGGATGAATGAATGCGACCCTGGCTACAGCCCAGTGGCGCATTTAGATGGTGGCGCGCGCCCCGTCCGATTTACCCGTATACTTAACAGTTTAATTACATATTTTGACACTCAAATTTTTCTCAAAAATAGGGGGTGCGCCGCCTCCTTTTGGCCCGCGCCCCCTCCTGCTTTTACAGTGTAGAGATCAATGTAACCTTGTGATAAATAAAAAGAAAAATATCGAAGCCAGTTGGCTGTATCATATGTGCTTTACAATATATATACATGTACTAATAGTTCTAATGATTCCTCAGACGGTTTAGCTGTGCAAACTTGAAAGTATATCGAAAAGCTCTCTATCAGCATGGTTAGCGGCGTCCCAAATCCTATAGTGTCAATATATAGACCGGTATGTACCCTGAGATACAGGCATGCGCATTACCATACTTCATTTTCCTTTTAAGTCAAGGTAAACCAACACCTCAGAGGATGGGATGATGAAAACGGAACACAGGTAACTATGCACCTAACTATCAGCACTTCATTTGTAGGTTGAGAGGCAGTGAGCTGCTCCTCCAGTATAGCAGGAGTAGATTGTGGACTGCTCACAGCAGGGTTCCTAGGACCACCAGACGGGCGCCAGTTTGTGGCTTCTCAAACTGAGAGGACCTCTCCCTGCCAACTTGAATCATATGTCATAGAGGCAACGACAGAATGGCCGAAAACGATACGGCAATAACTAAATGCAGGCCATATGGGGATGTGGACACTCTTCCATATCCTATCATTTACATTATAATTCACCAAGGCAGTGCAAGAAGGGCCGACAGCATCATAACCTTTGGAAGCCTTTTCAGCTTTTGACAGCACCGACACACCCACAGGATTATATTGCCTTTGCCGCAGGGTTGACATATGCAGTGCCATTTTAATTAACTCTGTATTCGAATTCCAGATTTCCATTTTTCCTCACACGACGATGTCGAAATAGAACGGACAGGGATACATTGAAAATGGATCCGTTGTAAAAGGTGGCCAATACAATACCAAAACCTACAACTTCGCAGCATTACATGTATACTATTATAAAACCTTTACTATAGTCAGTGGTGACTATACCAGCATGTATTGACATCAATAGTCAGAATAGTCATCTGATGACTGCATGTCCTAGTCATAGAGACTACTGTCTATGTTTGGGGCACATTTTATAAAGTGATGATGTCTCAGGTATGTGAATCAGAAAACAGGATTCAAAATTGAATGCTTAGCTGACTCCAGGTAAGCACCTATATATTCTCCTCTGTTATTGTTCCACAGTCTCCAATGTGTGTCTAGACATGGGTTTCTTTTTACCTTGATTACCAATAACATGATCATAGTGTGCATGGATTCTCAAGTTTGTTTGAATATCATGGCACTTGCAACTAGCTGCTAACCTGGCAACCAGCATTTGTCACAATGTCACAATGGTCCTCTATGGGAGGCCAATATAACCTGTTGTTAATTACCTATTGCAGGATAACATGTTACTACATGCCATTATTTGGTTGCCACTTGCCTTTTGCCAATTGTAGATTTGCCAGTTGAATGGTCATTGCAAATTGTCATTTGTTATTCTGTGATTTGCCAAATCTATAAGGCTGTTGCAAAAATATAGAGAATTTAATTATCACTGTAGCTAACTCATCTGGACTAACCCACCTTCCAGTTTCCTACGGATCACCACAATGAGAAGACAGTTCCCATTTTATTATGTATTAAAATTGACTTCCTCTTAATCAGACTGTATTGCAAAAAGTTGAGGGAACTGGTTCCAGCATTGACACTGAATACATTCCATATTAGATAGGCCAGGGAATTGTAGGGGGGAACTAGCCAGAAATTGGCTCTTACTTGGGAAGTATTCACCAATTCAGGACCACTCCTGAACCACTTCTATGACCTTTTGGCAACACAACAGAGAATTGATTCCTTGGGCTCAGTCAGTTCGTTTTGGGAAAAGTGCCTCTGACAGAACTCAAATCCTATTCTTTTGAGACACCCTCCAGTTGCTATAATTGCATATTGGGTTTACTACTCTGCAATTGGTGGTTTACAACTTGTTACAGCTTGTAACTGTACATTTGGAATTGATCACAGGCACCCCACCAGTGACAACAGGCAACCTAGGAAAAGAAGATACTACCAACTGATATTGATGACTTAAGGCTGGCATCTCATACATGGCAACAGTCATCTGACAACCCTCGACACCTGGGAACAAAACATCCAATTCATGGATAACTGACAATATGTAGCATGAATTCTGCCATGCCATTTAATGCTTGACTATGGGTAGACCATAGGACTGACTTACAACAAATGAGATGCTAGCACCATGCATGACATGTACTATAGTAGACATGAAACTTCATGAGAATGCCCTTGCAGGCCTCGTCGCGGGGTACTTCTATGTTGTCTTTATACACAAAAGGCCAGGACACCTTTTTAGCCCATGTACATACTCCAAACAAACCATCCACGGTGGGCTGACTTTATACATGAAATTCCATCATCTGGCTACTTTTTAGCCACACCATCGGACGTATCCTGTTTACCAGCATGATCCACCATACAGACCGCGCTCTATGCCCACCCATCAATGCGGTAGGCCGATTCTGGGTCTGGACAGAATGGAAAACAAACAAATTGCAACCCCACCAACAATACACAATGCCATGTGCTCAGCTCACTGCCAAGACGGGCGGGCGATAATTCGAGGAAACAACAAGTGGATGTTGTTAGGAGTTTATTTTACTTCCGCCCCGCTGCTTCCCGTGCCCAGATCGGATAGTGACCCGGCTTCTCAGCCACTAGATGGCAATGTAGTATCAGTTGCCTGCCGGACGCAGGCTGTAGGTGGCGCTCGCGTGCCCGGTTACCTGTGGGGTCAAAGGCGCTGACCACACCCCTTCACAGAACCACCGGAACCAGTATGGCGGCAACACTTGCAGAGACCTTTCCACGGCACTGGTATGCCATTTGGTCGTCACGTGTTCATCCTTTCTCGTACTATCATACCGTTACCCAGGAGAGAAGCGCTTTCCTCCAAAAGCATAGTGACAAATTCATTTTGTGTATACTTCGGTTCAGCACTAAGGCGATATACTGTAGGTAGATTCCATGTTACAATCTTCAGAATTGTTAAAGAAACAAACCCACTCTAATTTCATATGCCCCTTCTCACCATGTATGCATATAAGACATAATTTGAACAGACATTCGGATAGGTGCAAGTTATTTCCTTGAATTCAATGGGATTGATATTATGTTTAAATAGAATGCATTGTTTTTAATGCGTGTCCTTTATCTTGTCCCCAGCCGAGGTTTAATCACACAAGTGCTGGTCTATCTATGGGAAGATAAACATAGGACATGGGCCTGGTCATCCATTGTCGGCCATCTGGTGTAACTAAATCTTCAGATATGAAGTGAACATTTACCCTACAATCTCACTGACTGGTAAGAAAAATATGAGAGGGAGGGACCACATATCATATAGCACCTTCACAGGGCCATAGGTCGGACCCCATCAAAGCCCCTGCTCCCGGTCCCCGCACTCGAACACCATACTAGACACCATCAGTGTTATGGATTTCCAGACTGACCCCCATTTCCGTGGATTTGAAGCTGAAAATACCCCCTTTTTTATGCTAATACACAGATTTTTGGGCCTCAAAAATACCCCTTAATTTAAGAAAATGCAGACATTTTGACCAGACCCCCCCTTTCTTCAAAAAGCATGGATGTCTCAACTCTCAAAACTGGTCGTTTTTAAGGGGAAATAGAGATATTTTTAATCATCTGATTGCTTGTCTATATGTAAGGGCAAAACTATCCCCTTTTGGCCAATTTTCACGGAGCTTGCCTAACAAATAACCCCCTTTTTCTTGAAATTCAAGGACATTTCTAAAGAGCAAAAAACACCCCAATCTCTGTGTTTTTTGTAACTCTGATGGTGTCACACTTGGTCCAGACTGCAGGGACCGGGCCCCTGCTCCCTTCCCATGGGGATGAATCGGCTGTGGAAGGAGTACAGTATAGGGTAAGGCTTCGATGAGCAGTGTGCATGGTAAATCAGAGCTTGAAAGAATTTAGATATTTACAACTCACAGTTATAATACATGTGGTGTAATCATCTCAATAAATAAGCGGTAGCTAATTACTTTTCCACTTTGTACTAATCCTTTTCTGTACACATCGTATAACTAGAACTTATTTCTCAGTAGCCACAGAACATTGAATCAATGTTGACAACGGGTTGGGCAATGTTAGGCCAACCTAATGGCAATATTAAAGGGATATTTTTGCCCCTGGGACTCCACTTCAATGAAAACCAGATGATAATAATTCAATGGATTTGTGCTTGCTTTCTCAAATGAAATATTTCCGTTGACTGTGGAGCACCTGCAGACATTATTGTATTTACCCGAATTACACTTGAGGATTTGACTGTGTTAGATTAGCAAATCAAAAGGCAACAGTTCGATGAAACATGTATAACTTAATCACCAGAAGGCTATATGGTGCCCAATACCTTTTCAAGAGGTGTGAGGTACGTTGAGACATTCCAGGTAAGACGACCGCTGTCCTGTACTTTGTTGTAGAAGTACAGCTGCTGGGTGCAACACAAACTTGATCTAATAATAATGCAACAAGTTAAAAGGTAGCGACAGTACATTCCGTCTTAGTTTCACAGGGATGGCCTGGTAGGGCAGCCCCCTAGTGTCCGGTGTCATCTTAGAGGATGAGCACCTCAGCCGAGGCCCTCCGAACAGCTCCAGTCAGCTCGCTAGGCGTTTGTCTAGGGCCACCCCAGAGGTCGTGGCTGTCTTAATCAAACACGTACACCTGTTAGGCCGGCTACAGGTGAAAACATGCCTGGGATCAGATCACCCAGGGTCAATGTTTTCACTGCGGATCGGACTGCAGGGCCACTGAGTACAGTGTGGACAGAGGCATGTCCACAACAACACCAGTTAGAGCTGAGACCAACGAACCAATATATCCCTGAGATTATGTCCCTTATTAAGTTAAGATTATACTTAATGTAAGTTTGAATATGAAACCTAATCAATCAATCAATCGACCAATTACGTGACATGGCGACAGATACTAGTACACAGCAACCAAAAAGATAAAGATCAATTTTCATTATTTGAAAAGGATCCTTGAAACCAGCAGAAATTCCAATGGAGAGGCCAGTGAGTGTTCCAGTTGAGATGTTAGCAATGAAGCCAGTGATCATGATGACAAGGGGAGAAGAATTGATGAAACCCATGGAGAAGTCAGTGGTGAAGCCACTTGATATGCCAATGCCAAAGCCAACAGAAAAGCCCATGAAGCCCATGGAGAAGCCGGTAGAGATGTCAGTGATAAAGCTAGTGGCGAAGCCAGTTGGGGGGCAGTCAGGATGCCAGTGGAGAAAGCAGTGCAGAGACCAACGGAGAAGTCAGTGCAGACACCAGTGGAGATGTCAGTGATGAAGCCAGTGGAGAAGCCAGTTTGGGGGCCAGTCAGGACGCCAGTTTGAGAAAGCAGTGCAGAGACCAATGGAGGAGTCAGTGCAGACACCATGGATATGACAGTGGGAACGCTACAGTGGAGAAGTACGTCGCACCTACTGTTCACCCAAGATATAATAGTTCCAAAACTATTATAAAGGGTCAATACCACTCATGCAGGGGCGTAGGAAAAGGGGGGGGGCCAGGGGGGCCTGGGCCCCCCCAATCATGAAGGAGGTGGGGCCTGAGTATGTCTGGGCCCCCCCAATATTTTCCAAGAACTCATAAACACAATGGAAAAGAAGCTAAAACTTTACATCTCAAATTAGATTATTATTGTGATGTCATAGGGAAAATGGGGGTCTGAGCATAAAGTCAGATCCAAAATTTACCAAAAATTACTTTTCTATATGAATTCTATATACGCATTATATAGACGCCATCAAGCATCAGCCGACAATTCAAGGTGGTCGCGAGGGTGGCCTCGCCGGGCCCCCCCAATGAAGATTTGCTTCCTACGCCTCTGTCATGTTGTAGCATTTCTCACAAAGAAACATTCAAGGCTTTATACACCTTCTATGTTCCGGCATGTGGCCCAAAATGGCATCCTTTGTTTGTGGAGAACTCCTCGAAGAAAAAGATACTAGGGAGAGTCCACCATTACCAGATTCGCTGAATATGGTGGACTCTTTCCAGACCGTCATTTTGTCGAAATGTCTGACTTGGGAAGAGAGTGTGGATGAGGATTTATTTTCACGGTGAATTATGATCGATAGTTTTCTTCTACCACTGTAACAGTGCTTTTATACATGCAGTTCAAAGCACCTATATATGAACTTTAGCGGTATAACTTAGACTTGACTCATCCTATGTAATTCAAAGTTAATTAGCACAGTTGGATTTAAAGCCGCTGATGGTCCAAATCTACACATGTTATAAAAAGAACCCTTTCCCAAAATCATAATTATATGCTATAACCAGATTCAAATATCTGTTTTGACTTTCTATCCCCATAATCAAGTATCCAGTCATTTTGTACACTGCATTATCTATGACGTTTTCTTTTTCATCATTTGGTCACACTGATGTAAACACCGGGAAGCCACTGCCTATACGTTTTAAGCGTTGGGCCAAAAGAAAAAGTTTTGTTTCCGGTCACCCGACCTACCTCAGCAAAAGGGGGCCTACCTCAGACTTTTTTTTAAAAAAATCATATCATTTTCATATATTTTCATATTTTTCATAATTTTTCCATATTATTTTCATAATTTTTCATAATAATTTCATGTTTCTACTATTTTGAGGCTTTGTTTGAGTTGAAATATGGAATCCAGCATTTCTGCTCGAGATCCTAAGGTTTGGCTGGTGTTAGGGATGACATGGATTATCCATGGGGTAATTATCAATAATAACAATTCAATAAATAGGCCAAAATCTGTCAGCCAAAAAAAAAAAATTAAAAAAAAAATCCGACCTACCTACCTCAACTTTTTGGAGCATGTTACCGGAAACTAACAATTTTTTTTTTGGCCTTAGGCTCTAATCTCACTTTGAAGCCACCTTCCCAATGGAAGCCAATTATAGTGCAAAATGATGTATGCACAGCAATGAGTACAATATATGAAGTAAATGCACCGAGGGAGTCACCTCCGCAGATAGGGCGAATGACAGCATGATGTCATTGAGATTTCAAAAGCACTTTCAGAAGCAATATCCCCAGTATGGTCTGTGTGCATGCAGCACATTCCAGTACAGAAGCCAATCTCTATCTCTTGCAATTTCTACTTTCGATTCAACCTCATTTCTTTGTAATTTGTTCGAACAGGATTGGCACTATTGTGGAAAAGTCTCGTAATAATTATTTAAATCTCTCCCCAAGACGGAAGGGGATCACTCAACACCCTGTGCGCGCAGGGTGTATCACGTGACCGGAACTAGACGGCAGTGCCAGGTAGCGGCGGCAAACTGAGCCTGGTTCTATTGGCCGACAGGGGTGCTGAGTGCCGATTGGTGCCGACAAAGAGTGATCGGCCCCCACTCAGGTAAGGACCGGCACGCCGGCAGAGGGCCCCGCCGAACACCGACAGGTGCGCGCACAGTTGTTACCCATTAGCCTCGCGCGTAGTACGGATTCTCACCACCAGGCAGCATGTCGTTGTAGACCAGGCCGGCCATCCGTCCAGGCCGTCGTCAAGGTGGGAGGCTGGAGAGGGGAGCCGTTTTTAGAGAGACAGATAAGTGTGTACAATGGTGTGCTAGGACCTTGGGACAGGAGGGTGTTGGTCAGGTATAGATGAAGGACGAACCCGGGAGGACGAACAGCACGTGAATAAGACTGACTGTTCGCCAACAACAGGCTCTATGAACTTAATCTCTCTCCCATCCAACCACATCCCCCATCAATACGAGAAAACGAAACTGGTGGACAATCCGTGTGCTATCTCTTTTTTTAACAATGCATTTCACTTTGGAGTGCATAGCAATAACTTCAATGTGTTTAATTCCTAAATTGAGAGAATAGACCCATACGTTAAAAGCATGTATATAGTTGATCCATACCCGGATATTCTTATGCATGGACAATGACCTAGTGAGACCTAACAAATTGAGCAGCTCACATTCTGGAGAGGAGCTGCTCGTGCGTGACGTTACACGCAGAGGAACCGCTCTAGGACATGCCTTGGACGCTATATATATGAGTATTGGTAGAACATCCATGATTCCTGCTGCATGGAGGTTGTCAGTGGGAGGACCATCCTGATAAGGGGCAGGTTATCATCAATTCCAACACCCGATACAGGCTAGTTGATAAAGTAAGTGCTAGGAGGGTGTCTGATGGCCATCGGTCGGTTAGCGATCCGGTACCAATAGCGGTTCGGGTCAGAGAAAGGGTTAATACTCCAGGAGGGCCTCCAGGGTTGGAGGCATTAGGGTAGGGGCAGGAGAGGGCTTCATCTCCACATGTGTCCGATAACCACACCATAATAGACTCGCAGCATACACACGGTTCTGTGACATTGACTTTACATACACCAACATCATGGTAAAAACAAAGGAGAAAATTTCTGCATGCAATGATTTTCAGGTTTCCGGAAACCTTCCCTATGTATACCATTAAAGTCAGTACATTAAAGTACTTTAGCCTAAACATATATATGTGTACGGTTAGTTTAGATATACAAAAATGCACATTGTAAGTCATGACTTTCTCACACTGCACTGTTCTCAACCATTCCACTTTAGTGGTAAAATAGCATATAATGATAGTTCCTCCATGCTACACAAGAATCGACACCAGGCGTGCATGGGCTTCATCATATGTTCCTACACCGTAGGGGGTCGGCGCTAGTCGCTGAAAAACAATCTGAGTTTTAATTTATGATCACGTCGGGATCGACAATGAAAAAGTGTGGGCTGACATGAGTTGACATGGGGTTGATATGGGTGCCCGGTGGGCAGATGGGCGAGATGGAAGTAATAGAGGGAGAACTTCATGGTTGACGCCATCAAGACTACACCCCTTTCCGGTTTAAGAGGACCATTAAACCTCACTCGACTTAAATTCATAAATCGTTGTTGCTCTATCTGTATTGAAAAGAATGGAATCCAGTATATAGAACCCATTCTTGTAGCCATTCCTCAGAAGCACTAGATGGATTCTGAGTTTAATTCTTGGACAATAGTTGCTTTTCACTCTAGTCTGAGATTATGACAAGACTACGATCCGGACTACGATATTTTAGTCCAATATTTTTCTGCAACATTACTTTCATGTTATATAATTTCACATGGATGTTATTTTTATAATTCACATCACATCACCATCTGTCATCTGTTCTAGATATACTATAGGAGTTTGAGACCGACAGACATATCCCATCCTGGGACGGGTCAGGGCTGGGGACCCAGACAGTAACAGAACCTGATAGCTATTGTCACCCACAGCCTTAGTGAGCAGCTCCAGGAGGCACGACGAGCTGCTCAATGAACGACGAGTAACACCTACTCCGACAGCATACCCAGTATGGAAGAGATATTTCGTAATTATAAGGAACAGAGTAGAGCCATCACCAACTATATACATATGCGGTTTTGAATTGCACCGGGTACTACCATGCACTTGATATTAGATTATCATTTTGAACAGATTTAACGTTTATGATATAATTATCCCATTTGGCAGTCCATTCATGTGTCACTTTAAATTCATGAGCAGAGCCACTTCTGAATTAAGTGAGTAAATATGAATAAATAACCTCTAGTTGTTGCCATGGAAAATAATACATAAGGCTTCATACAACCTTACAGCATGCATCTATACATGTACTGGCACACTTAGTCCAATAAAGAGCACATTGAGTATCATGTAAATGGTCTGTGTCCAGGGTATATTGTATCTATGTATTTCCATGATAGAGATGGACATGGTGTCATATCTGCTGCCACATGTGCTTCACCCATTGGTATCTTCCCAGAGTGACTTCAGTAACATTAAGCCATGCCTTAGACATGGGGTATCATCGTAATATTCAATATCGGAAAATATTCCACAATGGCTACTGTGGAGTTTTATCCTCAACATTTAAATTCATGAGCACATCAAAATCAGAATTTCAACCTCATCATCTAAATTCATGAGCACATCAAAAACATTGCAAGAAGCATGCTGTGAGAAAAGTGGGTGGTAAAATTTAAGAGCCTATGGCAACCCTCCCCCTATAGATACGGTTCCTTTAACAACAACAATCTGCATTTACCATATTCATATTTTTTAATGTCACATAGATACCGTTATGATAAAGGACAATGTGCTACTGTGAATGATGGTATTTGACATGCGCGGTAAGTCACGTGACTGAAATCTGATATATGATTGGCCTTCTTTCTAGTGGTGGTGAACACGTGTCTTCAGTAAACATTAGTAAACAATGAGAGCGGTTTGTATGACACTTATTAGAGTGAAGTGGTGTATTTGACTCCTGTCTGACCCCACTGATCTCCCATTTACACACAAAGAGCCCAATAATGCCACATGGCAAAGTATATGAACATTTGCACTTCTTGAACATCACACATTGCATGATTACTATGCTCAGTGAGAACGCTATATACCAATAAGTGCTTATCATTCATGATAAGCACTAATATGCTATATCTGATGGACAATTTAGGCAATTAGAGTGACATTACAGTGCAATAGAAACAATATCCAGGAAGTTAAAAATTCAAATTACAGTCTAATACAGACAGTATACATTTTATGTATTGGTAGAAATAAATTAGACCCTTCCACGGAAGTATCTGTGTACTACATTATAAAGATAAGAACCGTTAGTGGATAAAGAAGTTAGAAGCACAGTGCGGCGTAGCCGGGGCTTTTATCTTCTTTTTCTTTTTAAATTCTTATCTCTTATCAAGTTAATGTAAAGAAGCGCCAGACAGGAAACACAGTGTGGTCTGGGGCTTGAACCCTCTCTACCCTGCCGACCCAAGACCACTCCTGGAGGTAAAGTGTTCCCTTATATTGTCTGAGGTTTCAAGGGTGGGGCCCAAGGCGTATCACTCTGTGGGTATAGAGGTAGGTGCATGGTACTCAGGGAAGAAAAGATGTAGTTGGAAGCAATGTGCAGGCCACGTGTGAGAAGAAGCAGTAGGGGGTTTAGAGTTACCAGCCCCCTCACACGTTGTGGGGCGCCCATCCAACACCTCACTGGCCTAGGGCAATAAATATTTATGTGAAACAATAAAGGACTCCATAAATATCGCCATATGAACATAAATCCACACTGTGTCGTGTGTTGGTTTTTAGTGTATGTTGTTTGTTTCAGGGATTGTACATTATAGTAACTGTCTTTTGTTATATGGAAAAATATCTACAAGGACATAGCAAACAGTGTTCTCTTATACCTTGTATTCACAGACAATGACATAACTGATGCTTCAAGTAGCAGATACATGAGTCTAGACACAGACAAAGGAAGCACTCGTTGGACTGAAAACACATACATGGTGCAAGAAGGCTGTTGCGTCTGACTTTCATTGAAGCTAGCTATTCTTGAAACCCCGTTCCGACACTAGGGAATACCATATAATGTAGATTATATTCAAGTAAGTTTATCTGAACTATATATTTTGTGTTACATTGCATACCGAAACATCGATCTTTATCCCGTGTTCACTTATAAATGAGTAACTGATTCCACTGTGCCTGTGTTTTAGCGCCAATTGTGTATACTACTTACATGCGAAAATCCAGTCTTCGGGTATTCAACGCAATACCGGTACGCAACGGTCCCGGCAAAATGTCTACGCTCCAGCTGAATTTTAATAATGAATGCATTATATTTGAATTAATACCACATACAGGTATGATAAGTGAGGTCATCAGCAACAGGATGAAAAATAGAATCAAAGTTTCAGAAAACAGTTCTATCTTGGTTCCTGAATACACGCATCCGTAATACCTTGGGCATGGGGTACCAAGGTATCAGAGACATGGTACAGACCGATATCAATCAATTATATTGTGACATATCTCTAAGAAATATATATTTACGTGAATATAACGCCACTATTGCCATTATATATACATTCAATAATTCACACTAGGTGATATAAAATCGTTTTCTTTCTATCTGCAAAGAGGCCTTAAGCCCCGGGGGGGGCACTTCAATTTTTTTTTATACGGGTGTGTGGCTGAACCCCTGACTACCCTTACCCTTGCTAGGGCACTTGTTCGCAGGTTTTTTCTTCCAAACCCTATCCTTTCTAGGGAACTTTGTACATAATAGTCTTAGATTTTGCTCAAAATGTCTTAAAAGGACCTTGTTTGGGAGAAAATTGTATTTTGTTCATGCTATTTTCATGAAAACTTGGAAAATATTCGTGAAAATTTCTAAATTTTCCACGTGAATCGGGGTATTTCGCCAAAAGTTGACCCTTGCTAGGGACATTTTGCTCAAAAGTAGACCCTTGCTAGGGACATTTGTGGCTGAAACTGGAGGCTTGCTAGGGACTTTTCCTTGAAAAAGTACCCTTGCCAGCCGCACATATGTGTATACATCACATAGAGAGTGCCCCCCCCCTAAAGCCCCTACATGGTTCAAGCCACCAGTGTTGGCAGAGCATACATTTGATACATCACAAAAGCAGATATCCCAGCGTTATATTGATATCGCTCCCACTACACCAGACCAAAGTGCAAGTAACCGGCCATCAATGAGAGATAAGAGGATATCTTAATACTTTCGTTCTTAATTGGTTAACTTGATCTTGTTTGTGAGATAGGGGAGGTGTTGTGTATTTGACAGGCGGCAACTTTCGGCTGACCAGATGTATTCTCGTCTCCTTATCTCTGACGTCAGTTCCAATAAAAATGACGACCCTGACAACATCCTACCCGGCGCCTTGCCTCGTGGCCGATGAAGACATATGGAACTAGTCTGATTGCCTCTGACGCACAGATACCCATATGATTGCCTCTGACACACAGAAACTGAGAAGGTTAAAAAGGCCACCCAAATGTCGGCTGCTCGTAACTAAAGATGGGCCAAATGGCAGGATTCCCAACTGATCGTGGGCATGAAGGTCATGACCTTGACCTTTGTGATAATTCAGTTAGATTACATTCTGTCCTCAGTTCGAGAATTATAATCTTGTCCACATTACATGGTTCATCACAGACTACAAGAAAGATGGACACAACCACGACGTAGAGAGGATTAGTGGCTTTTATTGATATTTGCCGCGCTTTTAACCGTTGATGAGCAAGGTGGAGGTCAAGCTGGTTTGGTCGGTGGTATTTTGTTTGCCCTGCTGTGTGAGGGATGTAGTGGGAGTTGAGTACCATGGGGGAGCCAGACTGCTGCCGCTGGGGTACGGCCTCCTGGAGAAGGCCCCCAACGCTGCCCCTTGCCACCTAGTAAAGTCCATCGGCCTCCCGTCTTGGTGGAAAGCCCACCCTTTCTGTCTGCTATATCGCTCACTCCCACCCCACGCTGCGTGTTAATGTCACACAGAAATAATGAGGGCGAAAATACAGGAAATCAAAAGCATGTGGCGTAGTGGACAGTTTGCAGTTGATGGGTGCCACGCCGGAGGTCTGCAGTTGTGGGCGTGGGGGAGGGGAGGGGCAGCTACGCGTGCTGCCACTTACGGCGTCTAAGAGAACTGCAGTTGATTCACACCTGGGAATCTTAAATATCGGGCATGGGTGAAGGAATGAAGAAAGGCAAGGCAAAGCTTTTAACCTCACGTCCCTGTAGTTAGTTCCGTTTGCATGAGTTTTATTTGGGTGCATGGCTAGGGTTTCTTCTAAACCTCACAACGCTCACAAAAGATATGCACCAGAGCATAATATACTCCTATACTGCTCTTTATAGCAGATTCCTCGGGCTTTTCCTTAGGTCATTACGTTATTTGTGCTCTGAGTGATATCAATCATACCAGGCATGGCCATTATTGCCTTCACTTACCAATGTTTGAGTGACAACTGATTCATTGGTCTATCTTTTGAAGAGGATTCTCTGAGCCACATGCCAACGTTATTAACACTAATACATTATCTTTGCCTTGACGTCTCATTGTTAACATACTACATGTACTCGTAAACACATAGTTTCTCGACGTGTGCTTAAGTGTGGAAACACTAAGACATATAGTATTTCAGTTTCCTGTGCAAAAAGATTTCTGAAGGTCATTTTAGTTGTGTGTGTTCAGCTAGGTTTGCTGTCAGAGGGAGAGTGGCCTGGGAATGACAGCAAAGAGCTTGCTAGTCATAAATCCACTTGCACCTGTCTCAGTCCAGAGTAGGCCCCTCTTTGCTGAAATTATGGTGTCTCTGTGACTGTACATACTCTGATGATATATAACGGATGTAAAGCAGAGTCATAGGAAAAGACAACCGAGGTCATGAGAATGTCCCCTTGTGATGGAGGATAACTGGGAGGAAGAGTAGAAAATCATCTGGACTAGAAATATTGAATTTTGCACTTCTCATTGTCAGAACATGCAGCAAGCTGTTGGTCTTGTCTGTAGAGCTGGATTATAAATACATAATAGGCTCTGCATACCCTTGTGGCATGATGATTATCAGCTGGACGGCTTTAGGGGTATACATGTTGTGTGTGCGCGTGTGCAGTAAGGGTGGATGGGGCGCTCACACAACAGACTGACAGCGGATATTTCATATGGACCTGAAGGCACAGGTGCTGCCAGGATTACACATTGGCTGCGGCCTAATGAAACACACGCGGTGCAATTACATGCTGCCACTCCTGGGTCCGCTACTCCCCCAACGCACCTGCTCTTAGCCTGTAACCTACCCCGTCTTACCGCCCGCCCACCCCTGCCCTCCATGGCTGTGGTTCGCGTTATGATCCTGGATATTAATGGCATTGCATGGACTCAATTATGAAGCCATCACCCCGACCAGCGCATTGCCTCTGGACGCCTGTCACCCGAGCTGCTCCAAACATGCCACGATTGATGACCGTGTAAGGTGATCTGCTCACCGCCCGTCTCCATTACTCCCAAGTCCCTTGGATCTCCGTCCTCGCCACTGTAGTCTCACCGCCCCTATCCACTCTCAGCCACCAAACTTCATGGATTACATTTCTGTGTACACCCTCATCAAGGTAGTATATATACCCCTAACCCGCTCAACACTACCCCAGCATTCATGCACCCCCTTGCAGGAATTACCCCCGTTTGGTCGTTGTAATCAGCAGGGGTCAGCCTCCCTCCGAGCTCATAGAAGATAGAGCAGCTCACGTTATGAGCAGCTTCTGCCCATGCTTTAGTTATCCTATCGTAATACCATAACCTATGGCGCATGTCGCACCGGGCGTCGCCTCATGTAGCGTCATTCGATACACCAGCTCACACACAAGGCCACATAGGCCTCAAACCTGAGCCTACAAAGGCCTGACCACGGACACAGAGAGTCTGGCTCTCATTTGAGGTATATAGACTGAACATACAACCCTGACGACAGACACCAACAACATCCACATGCCCTGTCTTAGTTCTCCATGGTTTATGTTCAAGGAATTTGATGATTTATCTGATTTTGGGTGGTTAATTTCTATCTATAATCATCAAAAGTGTTACGCGAGATGTCAGTCTTTTTTCCCCTTAAGCGGGAGGGGGTGGGGGTATAGAAAACAAAGGCGTTTGACCACATCCATTGTATTGCAAAAGTATAGCATATTATACTAGGGACGTTTTACACATCAATCCTCTGCCAGACGCACCTTCTTGGACGTTAACGTCCCACCCTGCACAAGAAATGTATATTATTGCACACACACATGTATGCAGTATGGTACGTTTGTATCATGCGTAGCAGCATGAAGAGCGTTTTCGACAGATATAACAGAGTACGTACATAGGGGACCAACATACCCAAATTAGCTTTTGTATGTGATATATTATATATATATATATATATATATATATATATATATATTGTGGCGGAGACGGAGGGGCCGTTGGCGGAGCCGAAACCATCCTGGTGTGGGGGCGGCGAGGCCAGCGGTCCTGAAGTAACGCGGTTACGTCGGCAATAGTAGTCGGCGGAGGAGATCCTCCGACGCTGGCCTGCCGTAAAGCGGGCCGGGGTCGGAGTATCTGCCTATGTATAAATAAGGGAGTTGTTACTCCGATTAGTGAGTTCCGAGTTGCAGACAGAGAGGAGCAGAACTCTAAAAGGCTTATCTCCGGATTAATATATACGATATAAGACTTAGATGGTGTGGCGAGGACTGCCAGGAAATAAAAGACACTGAAGTCAAGCTGTCGGAGTTGTGTAATTCTTTATTAACCATAGAGTCGGAAAACGCTACATTGGTGACAGCGGTGTTTGAAGACCCACGAGAGAAAGAAGATGGCGGAGGCTTCAGAAACGATAAACTTACCTGTGGAGAAGAGGGATACGGAGGAGATTGAGCGGGAAAAAGGGGTTTTGCTGGAAGTGGTGGACGAGGAAGTGACGCTACGGCAGAGAGGGGCGGTGAGGCCGGAAGAGATGAATCCGGAGAGACAAGCAGAACCCGCCGATAGAGCATCCCGGGAGGAGGTAACGGACACGGGATATGAGGAACCACGCGTTAAAGAAAAGGAGCCCTACCTGTGGCCATGGGAGAGGGAGGAGAAACCGGCGGCCTGGAGGTTGAGGCACCCTAAAGGAAAACTGGGTGATGCAAATGCCTGGCTGGGGTTCAACCCGGGAAGGGACGATGGCGGAAAGGTGCTTTGGTGGCCGGAGGAGCAGGCGGAGATGAATAACCCAAGGAAGGGGAGCAAGCGGGCACCGGCCGAGGTTCGCCCCGAAACCGGGAGACGTGCGGAGGAGGCGGATAAGGACGAAGTAGGGGAAGGTGGAGATCTCCGGCAGGGTGGAGGAGTTATGGGTCGTCCGGAGGATGGCTGGAGAGGAGGTGCCGATGGGGAGAAGGAGGCAAAGGGTAAGCCAGTGGTGAAACCCGCTAAATATGATGGCACCACAGACCTATCTGACTACCTCAACCACTTCGACCTGTGCGTCAAAGTAAACGGATGGAAGCCAGAGGAGGCGGGTATGTTCCTAGGTCTGAGTCTGTCGGGGGCAGCCCGGAGATTGTTGACGGGAAGGAAACCAGCCACGCCGGAGGGGTATGAGGAGTTAAGAAGGGCACTCGTGGAAAGGTTTGAGCCTACTAATCAGGAAGAGATCTACAAAGCGTTCCTCCGCACTAGGGTCCGGCGAAAGGGGGAGGGACTGCAAGAGTTACAGGAAGAACTGAAAAAGTACACTAAGTTAGCATATCCGGAGGCAGACGCCCGGACGACAGACACCTTAGCGCTCGATAGATTCCTATTGTGCCTCGACAATCCACTCAGGCAGTGGGTGTATCAGTCAACACCGAAAGATTTACAATCCGCAGTAATGACGGCGGTGGGAGCGGAGGCGTACTTACAAGTGGAGCAGGAGAATATCCACAAAGTGCGGGCGGCGGATGCGTCAGTAAATGAACACCTCAAGTCCAACAAGGAGGAAATGAGCAAAATGGCGGAGTTGATGGAGCGGTTAGTTCAAAGGCTGGATGATCCGGCGGTGTTGGGGAGGAAGAAAAAGCCAAGCAGTGGTGCTTGCTTCGGATGCGGACAGGAAGGCCATTTCAAGCGAGAATGCCCAAATATCAAGGCCAAGGAGGCACCCAGGCCGGTGAGCGAACAGGCTAGTCCGGCGGCGGGAAACTAGAATCGACCTATACTAAAGGCCAAGTACAGGTCGAGGGAAGTGGGCCTATCAATGTGATACAGGGCCGCCGAGAGAGGGGCGGAGGAGGATTGATAGTAGAGGGTCGGCTGGCAGGGGCCCCCATCCAATTGCTGGTGGACACTGGTGCGTCGCTTAATCTGGTCTCCGAAGGATGGTGGAGCAGGTGGGGCGGACGGGGACGCCTGGGGGAAACGGCGGAGAAGATCTACTCCGTCGACGGGCGGCCTATGGACATAAAAGGGGAAGTGTACACAGAGCTGGAAATCGGGAGGCGCACTATCAATGTGCGTTTCGTAGTCAGCGACACCGGGACGGAGGGAATCCTGGGGGCGGAGTTCCTCCGCACCAACAAACTAATGGTCGACGTAGCAAAAGGGCGCCTAGTGTGGACAGAGGAGGATTCTGTGTGCCGAATCGTCAGCACCCGAGCGGCGGTGCTGGGATCCGGACAGGAGGCCATGCTAGAGGGAACTCTAGCCGGACCCTGGCAACAGGGGGACGACGGGATGATTGAAGGGATGGCCGGACACAAGGGTGAACCGAGCTTCCTGGTGGGGCGGGGGCTGGTATGCCCCGAGGGGAGGGCAACTTGGGTCAGGGTGCTCAATCCCGGTCCTGAGCCAGTGGTGATATATAGAGACATGACTCTAGGGGCCATTCAACGAGTGGAGTGCAGAGGCGGAGGCGAGACAGTGGCCGGAGAGGGATGGTGCCGGATGGTGGAGAGAGGTGAGCCGGAGGAGCTAAAGTGTTTGGTGGACGGGTTAGTGAGCGGGACGGAGGCTCACCGTAGAAAGGAGCTTGCACGGCTTATAAGGAAACACCTGGGGGCATTTCAGAGGCATAAGGGCGACAAAGGGCACACTCAATTGGCCAAGCATAGGATTGATACGGGGGTACATCCACCTATCAAACAACCGCCGAGGCGATTGGCACCCCATAGACGAGAGGCGGTAGAAGAGGAGGTGGAGAAGATGTTGGAAGCCGGAGTGATTGAGCCATCCACTAGCCCGTGGGCTTCTCCGGTGGTCCTAGTAAGAAAAAAAGATGGTACCACTCGCTTCTGCGTGGACTACCGGAGGCTCAACGCCGCCACCGTGAAGGATGCTTATCCCCTGCCTAGAGTGGAAGATTGTCTCGATACCATGGCGGGGGCCGCGTGGTTTTCGTCAGTGGATCTGGCCAGCGGCTACTGGCAGTTGGATATAGAGGAGGGGGATAAAGAGAAAACAGCATTCACGACACACCGGGGGCTGTTCCAATTCCGGAGAATGCCCTTCGGTTTGTGCAATGCGCCAGGCACCTTTGAGAGGGTGATGGAAGTGGCCATGAGGGGACTACAGTGGAAAACTTGTTTGGTCTATCTAGACGACATAGTCGTATTCTCCGCCACCTTCGAGGAGCATCTTGGCCGGCTTGGGGAGGTACTTCAAAGGCTGGAGGATGCTGGGCTTAAGATCAAGCCCTCCAAATGCCAGTTGGCTCGCCGCAGAGTGTTATTCCTGGGCCACCAAGTGAGTGAGGCGGGGGTAGAGACGGATCCGGAAAAGATAGAGGCGGTGCAGTCGTGGCCCACTCCGACCACGGTGACGGAGGTCCGGAGTTTTCTGGGGCTAGCCGGCTACTACAGGACCTTCGTTCCTGAGTTCTCTACGAGGGCTAAGCCACTGAGCGCGCTGGCCGAGAAAGGGAGGACGTTCCGGTGGTCGGAGGAATGCGAGGCCTCATTCCAAGACCTAAAAAAGAGACTAACCGAGGCCCCTATCCTGGCTTTCCCCCAGGCGGAGGGACAGCTTACCTTAGACACCGACGCCAGTGACACAGGCCTCGGAGTGGTACTGTCCCAGGAGCAGACGGGGGTAGAGAGGGTCCTAGCCTATGGCAGCCGCACTCTCAGCAGGCCGGAGCGTAACTATTGCGTTACAAGGAGGGAGCTGCTGGCTATAGTCTTTGGCCTCAGGAAATTCAAGCATTACCTAATAGGGAGGAGGGTGGTAGTCCGAACAGATCATGCCTCCCTGCGGTGGCTGTTGGAGTTCAAGGAGCCGGAGGGCCAGCTGGCTCGATGGCTGCAGATTATAAGTACTTACGACATAGTGGTGCAGCATAGGCCGGGAAAACTACATGGGAATGCGGATGGGCTGTCCAGGAAGCCCTGCAAGCAATGTGGGCGAGAGGATGAGGAGGAGCTACTGCATTGCCGGGTTTTCACAAGGTCTCAACGCCAGGAGATGGTTCGGGGGGCGCCTCCGGCGGCGGGGGACTCCACTCCGCCGGCAGGGAGAGAGTGGGGCACACTCCAAGCGGAGGACGCTGTGCTGACTCAGGTCAGAGCATGGGTGAACGGGGAGGCGACCACCACAGAGGAGGAAAGAAGGACCTGGGGCTATGAGCTGAGAGCCTGGCATGCCCAATTGGGGCGCATGAGTATAGAAAAAGGGATACTGGGCCGGTGGTGGGAAGGTGCGGCGGGGGAACGATGCTTCCAAATTGCTGTACCCACCCTGAGCAGGAATGATGTGCTCAGGGAGGTCCACGGAGAACCCTTGGCGGGGCATCTGGGCCGCAATAAAACCATCCGGCGCCTCCAGACAGGTTACTACTGGCCTGACTTCAGGAGGGAGGTGACCCTGTGGTGCGCCAGCTGTGAACCCTGTCTCCGGAGGAAGGCGGCTCCACCTCCGCACCGGGCACCAATGGGACATGTGGGTGCCGGACTACCCCTACAGAGGATAGCTCTAGACGTGATGGGTCCATTGCCCTTGTCCTCCGCCGGGAACCAATATATTTTGGTGGCGGCGGACTACTTCACTAAATGGACGGAAGCGTACGCTTTACCCAACCAGGAGGCACCCACGGTGGCCAGGGCTGTGGTGGAGGAGTTCATCTGTAGATTTGGAGCCCCGGCGGAGGTGCACACAGATCAGGGCAAGAACTTCCAGTCGGGACTATTCAGGGAAATGGTGGCCTTACTGGAAGTCAGGCAGACCAGAACTTGTTCCTTTAGGCCCCAAAGCGATGGGATGGTGGAGCGGGCCAACCGAACAATTGAAATGCTGCTGGCGACTGTGGTGGCGGAGGACCAACGGGACTGGGACCGGCGGCTGCCATTTGTAATGGCGGCGTATCGCTCCTCCGCACACGCCTCCACGGGATTGTCCCCCAATCTTCTGATGTTGGGGCGGGAAACGGTCATCCCCCTGGATTTGGTTTACCCGCTGGAGCCCAATGTAGGGGGAGGAGTCGGTTATGTGGCCGAATTACAAACCACCATGACAAAAGCATACTCCGTCGCTAGGGAGGCCCTTGGAAGGTCCCTCTGCAGGCAACAGAGGAACTATGATGCAAGAGCCTCGGCAGGCGAATTCGCTGTTGGGGGCAGGGTCTTCTACTACCACCCTCTCCGGAAGAGGGGACTGACACCTAAACTCCAGAGTTATTGGACAGGCCCATGGGAGATAGTGGGGCGCTTAGGGGAGGCGGTGTATAAAATTAAAAAGGGTAAAACTACCAGGGTAGTCCATTACGACGCCCTAAAACTGGCCCCGGCGCGGGCCACGGCGGAGGATGTTCCCATGGAGGATGAAACAAGGGAGGCCGAGCCCCTATCTTCGGACAATTCAGACGAGGAGGAAGGAGGATCCGGAGGGGGCACCATCCGGCTGGTTCAGGTGACCCCGGGGACTGGAGCTGACCGGGAGGCGAAACTGCTGACCTGCAAAGAGAAAAAGAGACATCAAATAACTGAAACCTGTAAGGGAGGGGCAGCGGATAATGGAAATCGGAAAGAAGGTCTGCGGAGGAGTGCACCGAAGCCTGCCGGAACCAGCGCAGCCCGGGCCGTCAGACTGGCGCCTCAACTGGATACTTACCTTGGGGCGGAGTGGAGGAGCTGCAAAAGCAAGATGAGTCAAGAAGGCCGCGACTGGTGCGAGGTATGGCTGGAAAATGAAAAAAGGTTGAAGGAAGAAGCCGAAATGTCACATTGGAGGGGGGTAGAACCAGAGGAGGACCCTCCCTACGAGGAATGGTCCCTCCCCGAGATGGGCGAGTCGGATGAAGAGGGGGTGAGTGATGAGAGTGAGTTGGCCCACAGAAGGCGGAACCATGGCCAAAACGAGGAAATCAGGGCAGAAAGGTTAAGGAGGGCGGCGGATCCTGGCCGGAGGAGAATCAGGGAGAAGCATAGGGAAAGATGGTTTATTTACGAAATGATCGAGGAAGCCATCTACAACAACCATGAAAACGAAGAGAGGGAAGCCAGGAGGGTTGGACGCTGCAGAACAGCCATGACGAAGGGGAGGTCGGGAGGCCAGGCTCCAAATTCCTCGACGGCAGGCGGTGAGGCCGGCCGGCCGGCGGCCGGAGCGCCGCCTAGCGGAGCAGGGCCGGAGAGGCGGGAGTCACTAAGCAACCCTCATAACAGGTTCTCCCCAATAAAAGGCGGGGGAAGGACCGTTAACGGTCAGTCTACAATGCAGGCCGGAGATGACACGCGGTTGGTGGTTCTAAGAGGGACAAGGCCCAAGGGTGAATCGAGTCGGGGTAGAAATGCTGGTGGAGGGTCAAAGAAAGTGTCTTCCACAGTGTCCAGCCACTCCCGGGAGGGCTCCACACGCTCAAGACACAGGGAGAGTCGGCGGAGGAGGAGGGAGAGAGAAAGATCTTCCGGCCACTCCTCCTCTAGCCGCTCCACTAGTGGCCACAGAAGGGACGGAGTGTCTGCCCGGACGGAGGCAGCCAGACATGGGAGGAGGGACTCGGAGAGCCGGAGTCGGAGTGGGAGCTATCGTAGGCGGAGGTCCTCGGCTGACCGCGGATCACGTTCCCACGGCTCACAGCAGGCACGTGAGAGCGGAGGCGCCAATGGCGACAACGGTGTCCGGAGTAAGGCTATGATGCAATCGGGGGTTTCCCACGGCGTGGTGACGGAGGGTGGCCTGACCCAGGGGACGGTGATTGGAGGAGTAGGAAGAGGGGGCGTGACCACCGGGGGGAATATAAGGGAGCGCTATCCGCCTCACCCTTCAATTCCTGTTAGCCTATGGACAACGCCACAACTAGTAATGCCTGTCTTCAAAAACAGAGACCAGAAGCCGGTCCCCACGGAGTGGGTGGACGGGGTGGAGCTGCCGAAGTATCGGTGCGAGATCTGCCGGAAAAGGGGGGACTCCAAGCAGTGGTACTTCATGAGATCCGATGGGATGAACCGCCATCTCCGCACTCACGACGAGATGCAAGAGGGCTACCAGTGCCCTAAGTGTGAGTACATGGTAGCCAAGATCCGGGTGGATGATCTCCGGCGACACATCACGCGTATCCACCCAGAGCTGGAGGACTGGCAGCCGCCGGAGGAGTGCAGGATGCTACCGGTGGGCCGGGCAACGGAGGCGGGAGGATCCTTGGCGGACAGTAGCCTTGTGGCTGCCCCAGCTAGCCCGGAGGAAGCTGTCAGGCTCACCACCACAAAGAGGAAGAGGGGGAGTGCGGTGGCCAAGAAAAAGAAACCGGTAAACGCCGCCTCCAAGCCCGGGGTCCCCCCGCCGCAGCAGGGCACCTCGGCGGGTGGAGGGGGTGCGGGGGACAGCCCCAGCGGATCTACATTCAGCGGCATGGCGTCGCCGGGAATAACGTTGGAGGAGGAGACGGAGGCTGCTGTCGCCTCCAAATACTTGGAGCAATTGCTGGGATTCCGCGTGGAGGGGACCAGCACACCCCAGAGCTGTCTCTCCGTCAGGTCCACCCGGAGTATGTCAGGGAAGGGGGTCAAGAGGGCCTTCGAGCCGGAGGGGGGGGAGGAATCGGCGGAAAAGAGGAAGAGACAATCCCCACGGGGTAAGGAGCGGCAGGCGGAGGAGGAAGCGGGACCCTCCACCCCGCCACTGGCCACGGGGATACCCGACCTGACACCTCTACTGAGCGGGGGGGAGGTGGAAATAGACGAGGAAATGGCGGGGAAACTGAAGTTCGTCATAGGATTACTGGTAGAGAGATATGGACAGGCGGGGGAGACCCCCACCAAGACTCTGTTACGAATGCAACAGGAGGTGCCTCTAGGGGAAGTCAATGTGAGAGCCCTGGAGGCGGAGTACGAGGAAACCAAGAAAGACACTCCGACCTCCCGAACCTCCATAAAGTCGGCTGCCTACGAGGACATCTCCGCCACGAGTGGGGAGGACGGAGAGAGCTTGGGACTAGGGGGAAATGGGCTGGACTCTAGCCCCGAGAAGCAGCCCCCTTACGAACTAGTTAACAAGCCCAAACCCACCCTCTCCGGTGCCAGTCCCGAGACATTGCCCTCCTATGAGGATATGAGTAAACCTTCCCCTAGCAAACCGAAACCCATCCTGAAGACAGTTACAATCGTGACGCCTGAGCCGCCGGAGAAGGGTGAGGCGGGGGAGGTGGAAGGGGAGGATGAAACCAGCGAGGAGTCGGAGGAGGTGGCCATCCCGGCATACGTCCAATCCTGCCCTAAACTGAAAGCCCAGTTCCTGGCCGTACTCAGCGATGCCAAGGAGGAGGAGCGAAAGAAGAAAAGAGAAATTAAACGGAAAGAGAGAGAGGAGGCGGAGAGGAAGGCCAGAGAGGCTGAGGAGCGCCGGAAGGCGGAAGAGGAACAGCGGAGAAAGGAGGAGGAGGAGAGGAAGGCCAAAGAGGCGGAGAAAGAAAGACTGAGGAAAGAGATGGAAACTAAAAGTAAAAGCCCTAAAGGAAAAGGGGCGGGAAAGTCTACGAGGAAGTTCAGCCTGGAGGGAGTGTTAAAAGAGGCGGAGGAGGAGGCCATACAGAACCGATCCATGGATGAGGGTACCGCCCAATTAATGAGTAAATTTCAATCGTGTTCCGTAGGGACACCGGTGAAGGAGAAAGGACAGGCGGAGAAGAAGGTACCGAAGACCCCCCTCGTAGAGCCGGGGACCTTATTTGCTCTACCCAAGTTGGATAGGTACCCCCGATCCGTGACTGTGGGGTTGGACGGGTTAGTCCTTTGCTCGCCCAAGGGGGAATTCTTGCTGCAAGTAGAAGTGGGGGAGGAGAGTGGACGGGCGGAGACTATGGTGATGGTGCCGGAGGGGGTCGAGACGGTGGTCGGAGGGCCTGGGGATCCGGAGCCCCTACCCAACACTGAGACAGACCGAGTGATTGTAATAACCGGATTACCTATAGGAGATATGGGGGAAGGGGGAATAGCCAGCACTGAGGGGTTGGCGGGGGTAGAGGAGGTGCACCGCCTGCTGCTAGATCAACAAGGAGATAAAGCGGGTGACAATAGGGACGAGGAGGCGGAGGAGGATGGGGCTATGCCATGGCATTCGGATTTTACCGGGCCGGAGGCCCTCAAGGAACACTCTAGACGACTGGGGCAGCCTCGGACCCTAGGACCTGAGATGAGGGTTATACCCGGGGGACTGCAATCTTCCTCCATTCACACTCTCCCCAATGGGGATATTGAACTGGTCCATGTTACCCGGACCCGTTATGGCCGTGATCAGAAGGGATGCTGCAGCCGCTGCGGACAGCGGTGGCCAAAGACGTCGGCGGCGCGGACGACCAAGGCTGGAACCAATGAGGGCGGCGACAAGACAGCCTGAGGCGAACGGGCGAAGAATGTCTGCCGGATCCAGACGAAATGACGTCGTATTATTGTATAAAAGTTGTTGTTATGGTTATACTCCGCATAGGGGACGGCGGATTCGGTTTACTTAGTAGTTAATGCCGCCTACAGAGGAGGTTTAAGTAGGATTTACTGTGTGTATGTTATGTGTAGCTATTTACTTAAACGCCCAGGGGCCATGGCGTGGCAGGATTATTCAAAATTGGAAACCCATCTGCAGGAGGGTAATATCACACTCTTTCTCCCGGTAAGGCTATAGATTAGTTGGGGAGAGTGTGGCGGAGACGGAGGGGCCGTTGGCGGAGCCGAAACCATCCTGGTGTGGGGGCGGCGAGGCCAGCGGTCCTGAAGTAACGCGGTTACGTCGGCAATAGTAGTCGGCGGAGGAGATCCTCCGACGCTGGCCTGCCGTAAAGCGGGCCGGGGTCGGAGTATCTGCCTATGTATAAATAAGGGAGTTGTTACTCCGATTAGTGAGTTCCGAGTTGCAGACAGAGAGGAGCAGAACTCTAAAAGGCTTATCTCCGGATTAATATATACGATATAAGACTTAGATGGTGTGGCGAGGACTGCCAGGAAATAAAAGACACTGAAGTCAAGCTGTCGGAGTTGTGTAATTCTTTATTAACCATAGAGTCGGAAAACGCTACAATATATATATATATATATATATATATATATATATATATTCGGTCATAGTCATAGCCCGGAGTCATAGCAGTCGTGCCATATTTATTAATTTATTAATTGAGCTTACCCGAATCAATATCAATGTTTGTTCCTAAATCAGAAACATCATAAAATATCTTCAATCAAAAGTTTATTCATATGTGAGTTATATGCGTTGGCTGGGGACGATATACAAATTTGATATTAGGAAGAGCGGAAAGAGGGTGTGTACATGTATGTCAGGGGTGCTCTCTTGACGAGACATGCTGACTCAGACCAATGCTCAGACCCTTGGATCCTGAGAGGCAAGAGGCGCTCCTCCGTTGGATCCTCCTCCAGGGTTTGTAAGTTGTCGTGCCGGGTACCGGTACACTTGGGGGCTCCTCCAGCACCCACTATCACCCCTCGGGGGCGGCCAACCCGTCTTGTGTGGCCTCTGTTGATATCACGCTTAGTGCTGCAAGATGCCGCCGAAACTGGAGAGTCATTCTTGTAGGTGGCTTACATTTGGGGCGGGTTGGGCGCGAGTCTCATGTGCTCGCCGACAGCGCCTGGCCAAACAAACAGCGGGCGCGAACCGACGGTCGACGGTCGACGACCGGGGCTCTGCCGATAAACACTGCCTCCTCCAGAAGGCCTTCCTGTCCCCACACACCAGGCCCTCTCAGTAGGGTGCGCTTCGAAACCAAAATAATCATTGCAAGGAAATGTTTTTGATATTCACTTGAAATACCTACTGCTGAGGGAAAATACCCAGGGCAGGTTTGGGTATGAGGACGACATGACTGTGTGAGGCACCTCCCCTGGAGCATATATACCCAGAGGGTGGTGAGCTGAGTGGAATGCCGCCCTTGGGGCATCCCCCTCCTGAGGCCATATGACGGTACAGGAGCAGCTCCAGCACCTAGCTGCTACTCATGGCAGGTGGGCTGGTGCTGTGTAAGTCACATATGGACTGCCCATTGCACTGGTCATCTCTAATGCATGTCAGTCAACAATGAATAACAGGACAAGTTGACAACGTGAGCAGTTTTGGAATACATGCTTTATACCTAAAACCAAAATTGAACTGCCCATAGCAGGTGAACAGACCTGAACTGAATTGAACTGCCCATATGAAGGCAAGAGAACAGCCCAAGTGGACCACGAGAGAGACCATGAGAGGCCAAATAAAAAAAGGTTTGTTTCCGGTCATCCGACCTACCTCAGCCAAGAGGGGCCGAACTCAGAAATCTTTCAAGGAAATTTTCATATTTTTTCATCATTTTTCATATTTTTTTTCACAATTTCGGGTTTTCCTTGCACTCAACTATAGAAACCAAGAGTTCTCACCAAGCTTTCTTCATTTTGGCTGGTATGATAGATCAAATGGAATATGTGATTTTTATTCATAATAACAAATCAATATTTATGCCAAAATATGGCCCAGTAAAAAAAAAATCCGACCTACCTACCTCAACTTTTTGGACCATGTTACCGGAAACTTACAATTTTTTTTAGGCCTTAGTGTACTTCTGGAGGGCATTACTCAATAGTGATATTTAGAATTGTTGATAAATGCCCTGCAGAGAAGCCATGGTCTATGGCAGCTGGACAAGGAGCCTCATTGAGTTGCCGAAAACTTAATTGCACTACAACCGTCGACATTGTGAGACAGCACACAATATGACGTTGCCTATACCATTTGCAATAAAGACAAAAATGTAGCTCCTCGTAACAATATCTATAACTTCATCGTCAGACAAGTGCAACCACGGGAAAGCAAAATATGATTGAGCACCCGTCCCGTGGCACCCATGGACAACTTCAGCGCATATCATCCAAAATGCTGAGCATGCATAACATTTATTCAAATTGAGAAATGGTCAGATCCTGTTTCAAAGTAAAAAGAGTATTGCCTTATTTTGATCAGTTGACGCAATAATTGTGAGCCAATATTTGCCGCTAGGGACAGTGGTCGTGTATCCCGGTCCCCCGGGGGGGGGGGGACAGTGACTCTATGTCTGTTGTCAAACCAGGGTCAGACAAGTCAGTGTCCGTAACCTACACGATCGATGTAAAATTGAGAGTCTTGAAAAGAGACGTGCAATTCAACTACTAACTATTATGTGGAAAAAATCACGCAATGGTGAGGCTAGAGAAAATAATCGTCTAAGGACAAGGGGTGATTTGAGGTTAAAGTTCACTATACGTAGAGCTAAGACAAGTCTTTTCCAACGTTCTGCCTTTTACAGAGGAGTGACATTGTGGGACAAATTAGATAAGGACATACAGAAACTACCCACAAAAAGGCGTTTCAAGAAAGCTATTTATAAAATGAACTTCATTAAGGACATGTGGTAAAAATGACCTAATTGTACAATGAATAGATTTTGTATGTTCTGATTAGCCTATAAGGATATTACTATCGTTGTTAGATATATTATTACAAGACAGAAACTACCTATCTAGATGTACATATAGATCTCTGATATATGTGTGGCGTTATCATGTGTGACCAATACGACCTTGAATTATCAATAATATTTGATCATATGACAAAATTGGAATATTGTATCCCCTGCCTAACGGCAGGTAGAAAAACGTCCCATTGGGACGAACTCGTACAATAAATAATAATAATAATAAAGTAGGTTCCACATATGAAACTACAGACTTAAAAATGAAGCTCAAATTTTACAGCCCCCCCCCCCTTTTTGAAGAATTTTGACAACAGCCCTGCATTTCAGAGCCCTCTTCATGTCAAATATGGTACTTTGACAATAATATTCAGGAATTTACCAGCTCTAGAGTGAATACATGGAATATTCAAGTTACTGCCTTTCCATGCAAGGTACATGTATAGCACTTAGTAACAGCCCCCTTATATTAAATGCAATTCAATCAACAGCCCCCTTTTTTCCCCCTCACCATGTGTTGACAGCCACCGCTCCGTGGGATCGGGACAACAGTTGGTACCCAAACTGAGGCCAAGTGCCCCCCCCCCCCTGGGCCTAGTCCCCATACTCAGTATATGCAAAAGGGACGTCACGTGTGTTCTCCATTAAAAACACCCCCTTTCCATGGAATTTCAGGCAGAGAATCACCACTTTGCCATGGATAACATGGATTTTTGGTCATCTAAAACACCCCTTTTCCCACTGTTCTCTCCATTATAACAAACAAACCTGGGATGCTATCTTCATAAACCAACTCAGCTGAACCTTATGTCACAATCTGTCTATCAACTGACATACATGTACATTAATTCCAGATACCCTTTGAAATAAATATACCCCCTTTTTAAGAAAATAATGGACATCTGGTGGCAAGAAATACCCCCTTTTCTAAATATACACAGAGTTTGTTTAACAAAGATACCTCTTTTTCTGAAATCAGAGGACACTGCTTAAATTGTGAAAAAAGGGCCCGGGGAAAAGGGACTCTATTTCCGCGTTTTTAGAACGCAGGCAACATCCTCTTTGCATACTGAGTGTGGGGAACGGGTGGTGTATTGTTCTCTGCATGGCCACACAGAGAGAATAAACGGAGTCACAAACGGAGTCTGGGGTATAAAAAGGGAGTCAATGCTTCCCTGACTCCCTACTCAGGTTATCTGACTCCCTTTTTTATTCAGAGTCACAAGATCCTGACTCCCTTTTGACAATGTCTGAGAGAGTCAGAGGTGAATAAGGGAGTCATTGGTGAGCTGGACTCACAGAGAGAGTCAGGGTAAGCCAGAGGGAGTCAAGCAAGTGATTTCCACTAGGTGGAGGCACTATCTCCAAAGAGGATTTATCTCGATGCACTAATCTTTGTTTTGATTGGAATTAAGACAATGGAATTTACATCGAAAAAAAATTCAATTATTATAGGATCAATACATACCCTCCAAATAAGATACATTAGAATAATACAAACTACTTGATATATTGGCAATTTAATAACATTAAAAAGCCTTAGACACCCATTTTGTACCGATATCAGAAAGCTAAAGCCAAAATGAGTAAACTGCTTTGTCATGTCAACTTATGTACCTTGAGGGAAGTTCAGTATCCCTGCTATGTCTTTCGTCATGCAAAGCAGAAGTGTACAAGATGAAGTTTGACTGGAATTACACTTGATATCTAGAGGGTTTGGTCTAGATATAACTGTTATTTAAGATAAGTATACCTTCTCGAAAGGGAGTCAATGATTGGCCAGACTCCCTTTTGGAGAAAAGGGGAGTCAATTTGAAGGCAAAACCTGGACTCCCTTAATTTAAGAGAGTCAGTTGACTCCCTTTCATCAGAAAGGGGAGTCAATCTGAAGGCAAGCCTGGACTCTCCTTTTGACTCCCTTTATTTTCTCTGTGCAGGTATCCAATGAAGACCTCCTCGGTCTCTCTAAGGTGCCAATTGTTACAGTTACAAAGGGGCCTCTTACTTCCCCAGCTCATGTTTGCTAAACAGTGTATAAAAACCTGACAAACATAGAATACTTCAGGATGTGTTTACAGCAAAAGCTTACACGCAAACCACTTCACTTGCCAACATTTGACAAGTTGTTGAGTCTCATACGGTGTTGTGTACATGCATATGAAAGGTAGCGTTTCTACCACGGTAGACAGTACCATTGAAGGCCCAAATGTTTGTAAACACACATATGTGCTTTGCTACTCCCAAGCCTAGATGTGTAATGTTGGTTTCCTGTTTTCCATGTCGTTAGTAGTCTACATTTCTCAGTTGCTTCCAAGTATGCCAGTTGCTATTACCCTGATCAAATTAACGAAGCTCTGGGTTTGACATTCAATGAGAAATTTCTTTTTTCTTCCTGTATAACAAACTGTAAGAAATACCGACATTTCGATTAGGACAATGGCTATTACCGTCTGTATTTAAAGATGCGAGTGGGATTCTTTGTCTTTTATGATGAATGGGGGAGGTGGGGGGCATCTCGCTGGTCAATCCCCAAATGCCATAGGAGGTACTCGAGTGGATGGATTGCATGGAAAATGAAAATCAACAACAGTATTGGCCCCGTTACGTTTTAGTTTTGTGGTCACACCCACAATCGCTTGATTCAAGACTATAAATATATAATGTATGAAAATCTGTGGTGAATAAAATTGACACGATCATTTTTCTGTTAGGGTTCATGTCAATGTCTTTTTTTGTGTACGTAGCTAAGCACTTTTTCAACACAACGCGGGCGTCCTCTCCGCCACCAAAGCAGTCCGAAACGTCCATGGAGCTATTTGATAATAAGCATCGGATAAGTAGAACCAAACCAAATTAGTAAAACATGGGAACATTGATATCATTGCCTGAAAACATTCATTCTTTATACCATAGGGCATATTCTCACGGCCAGAGGCCCTGGGGCGCGGTTTGAATGGGACAAGTTTGCTTTGTATCGACATAGGGTTCTGATCAGGCGGACAGATTGAGCGTGTTACTATAAAGAGGTGTT
The DNA here is from genome assembly GCA_949317995.1 of Acholoe squamosa. Lineage (NCBI taxonomy): Eukaryota > Metazoa > Annelida > Polychaeta > Phyllodocida > Polynoidae > Acholoe > Acholoe squamosa. Next base: position 83,591,921 of record OX439036.1, on the reverse strand, counting down.
CTGCTTGAACGTTCTGGTCTGAATTATTAATTCAAACTGAGCGCCACGACCCCACACACACACTGAGAGATAGGCGCCATGTCTGTGGAGGAGAGTTACCCCCAGCTCCCACACATACAGCTTCCATTTCCCTCTTTACCACTTCGTGTTTAACCTCATACCCCAGTCGCTGCATTTACTGTTAGCTGCAGGTAGAGCTATTAGAATAAATGGTGGCAGGCCCACACATAGCGTCACTGCAGGGAGCAGCTCACACTTCCACGGCCCTCTGCTCCTCCAGACACCGTATACACCTATTAAGATGAATGCAATCCCCAGAGGCGCTACTCCTGGCGGGGCGGAAAGTGGCTTCTCCGCTAGGTTTTTCCGCCAGTGGATGAGGGGTCTGTTCTCTCCCGGTGGTCGTCCCACCGGGGACCTTCCTCCCCTGGAGAGGCAGCCAGGGCCTCCTCCAGACGGTGGCTCCAGCTCTCAGCACCTTATGTAACCTGTATACAGGTACAAATAACCTAGCCGACCTCTCCCGGGGAGGCGGCGTCACCTCCAGGTGGGAAGGTTGTCACGGGTGCCCTGTAGCCATCGGCTCTCACCCGGCTGACCTTGGCGTGTGGGAGAGATCTCAGCAACAACGTAGTGAAGGTCTTTCCGTATGTAAAGCTCCTAAATGAACAACGCATAACACAAAAAGTAGATCCAATAGCTGACCAAGCAACAAAATTCAAGTATTATAAATTATTGTACCCAGTGCAAAACAAATATTCATTATCATTATCGACAATTGGCTGATCAACCATTTGTTAATATAGATTCAACATTGCTCTGCCTTTGTACCCACTAAGTAGAGGAAGTGTCACATGCCTATTTAACCACCAAATGATGGCATCTGCCAATATTAACACATTATGTACATACAAGACGTGTTATCCTGAATAAGATCTCTCCATAAAATTTGTGATCTAGAAGCCATACAGAAACCACCCAAATAATATCTGTTGAAGAATGAATCATGCAGCAGTCACCTTTACTTCTACATCAATTTTAGATAAATAACCAGTGGTGATAGTATCGGAGCAAATAATATAAGTAACTCACAAGTTTGCACAGAAGCAAAGTAACAGCTATATCATTTGCTAGGGAGTCATATGTGACCCAATTGGCAAACGTATCAACCAAATTATCTATGATGCATCATCTATTCATCAGTACTGATTCAACATAATTATGTTGATTCACTATTTCATTGATAGTTGTTAGTGAATGCAATGTGGTCAACATTGAATCAACAGCAAAAATGTTATTGTTGATTCAATGGTGACGAAACCAATGTTGGAGCAATGTTAAATTGAGAACAACATTTTAATGCTAATTTTGTCTGCCATTAATCAGATTTTAAAATATGCGACAATTGATAACATTGCTATGACATCATTGAAAATGGGTTGATAGACGTTGTCAACACATATCACCCAGTCATTATTTATTCAACTTTCTGTGTCCACTGAGGAGTAAATCATGATTTGGCAGCATCCATACATATAGCCATAGCGGCAGCAATAGAAGTTACATCAGTCATAGCGCCATCAATAGTATAGCTCTGACAACATCTACAGCTAAATGAGCAACTTCAATGGAAATCTGAAATAAATTACGGGCCTTCAACCAAAACTACCGGCCATTTTTCAGCGGGTTCAGTAAGTATCTACCTCTGCATGACAGATCCAGAGGTGGCTTCTTGCAACTCAAAAATAGGGTGTGGTAACTCTCTGTGCACCTCAAAAATATGGAGTAGTAATTCTGTGTGTACACCCTGGTTGTGTTTCAAAATAGGGGGCAGTAAATATCTTTTCTTTGTTAGAAAAAAATTAATGTCCATATTAGGGTTTATGCTGCACATGTTTTTTTTGTTGCAAATCTCAGCTACAGTCCCTTCAAATGCACTGAAATTAGGGATCAGTAACATCAAGTGCCCTAAAATTAGGGGGTGGTGGATTACTTTAGGAATCTGGGAGCGGTCAGATTGCCTGGATTTAGGGGGTCGGTAGTTTGGCAGTTGGGAGAGTACCCCCCCCCCGTACCCCCGGACTTTAATATAAATATCACCTTCCACACCAACGTTACCAATGGCTTCCATATCCATATCACCGTTACGCCAACCAGGGCTACTAGGCCAATGCCCCTAGCATTCTAAACAGTGGCTTCCTATGCATAGCACTAGTGTGCCAACAAGTGGCTTCTATACCCAGGCTTCTATATCAATGTCACCAGCAATGGCTTCCATGTCCCTATCATCTTTATGTCAACAAGTTGCTTTTATGTCAATGTCACTTGCATTCCACAGTACCGATAAAACATGTATGCCAACAAGGGCCTTTATACCCATGTCACCAGCACGCTAACCAATGGCTTTCATACCCACATCACCTTTATGTCAACAAGGGTGCCAATGCCAATGTTACATACCGTAAATTATCTCGTATAAGCCGCGGCTAATACCAGAATCCAAATGAAAATGAGGCTTATAGGTTCACTCCAAAGAAGGGGTGCGGCTTATAGGAGGGTATTTGGTACTATAGAACAGTAGTAAACCTCTTATTTTCAAGCTCCAGATACACCTTATAAGTCACTCCAAAGTCAGGGGTGCGGCTTATATGAGGGGTGCAGCTTATATGAGATAATTTACGGTACATGCTAACCAGTGGCTTCCTACCCATATCACCAGTATGCCAATAAATCGTTTCTCTATCAATGTCACCACCATGCAAACCACATCACGTCTCTGCCAACAAGGTCTTCTATGTCAATGACACTAGGATGCTGACAAATGGCTTCCATGCCCACCTCACCTGTATGTCAATAAGAGCTTCTAAGCCAATCTCACTAGTATGCTAAACAATGGTTTCCTATCTATATCACCAGTAGGCCAACAATTGGCTTCTATATCAACGTCACCATTATGTTTACCAATAGCCCCCATACCCATATCACCAGTATGGCAATAAGTGGCTTCTTTACAAATATCACCAGCATGCAAGCCAATGGCTTTCTTATCAATATCATAGTATACGTGCCAACAAGTGGCTTCTATATCAACGTCACCATCATGTCAGCCAGTCACTGCAATACCATATCATGTAAGATACCACCATGCAAACCACTGGCTTCCATGTCAATCACAAACATGCCGGCAAGTGGCTTCTATATCATTACCACCCCCGGGTTATCACCACCATGCCAACCAGTTACTTCTATACTATCACAATCTCTACATACCAACTGGTGGCTTCCATTCCAATGTCATAAGCATGCACAACGCTGACTTTCATTATGATAAAAACAGCATGTCAGCTTGTCCAATTTCTATTGTGTCAACAAAATCCAAAAATACATGAATCCTGAATTATCAATGTTACTGATTTGTATTAACTCATGACACCATATCATGTACTGGGTCATGTTAATGTATTGTTTCTATTCCGTCACATGGTTTTGAACACGATGGCTTTCAACACTCGGAACAATGCCTTGAAAGAACTCATATCCTGAAGAATTAATCACTGCATTTTACAATTATCTTCCATCTGCGCACATTAAGCAGCACCAGCCTTAATGAGCCCTTTAAGCTGGAGTTGGCAAAGGATTGGAATACAATTTCATGTAAGGCCAAAAAAAAATTGTAAGTTTCGGGTAACATGGTACAAAAAGTTGAGGTAGGTAGGTCGGATTTTTTTTTCAATTTTTAATTTTTATTTTGCTGACAAATATGTTGGCCGAAGTATTGAGTTTTTATCATTGATAACGATCAATATTAGCTATCATACCTGCCAAAATGTATAAAGCTTCAGTATAAATCTAGGGTTCCTTGCTTGGATGGAAGGGAAATCTCAAGATACTAAAAATATAAAATGAATGTGAAAAATTATGAATAATATTGAAAAAATTATGAAAAATATGAATTTTTTTTTTTGGCCTAAGGTACCTCACAGCCTTCTCTTTCGGGACTGCCAGCTGTAACTTGTTCCCGACAACGCCCCTAGTCCCCCTAGTGCGGCTGGATGCCTAGAGAGGGCGTCACTGGCGTGCGCCAATATGGCGGTGATAGACATTACAAATATTGATCTGGTTTATCAAGCACACTGTTACATCGCCCCTAATGTTGTGTGACGATACATGCAGGGTGTGTGGCCACCGGAAGTCGGGCTGGGAGGTCTGTGTAACGAACTACCGCCACCTGAAAGGCCGCAGTGCAGACAAATCGTGGCTATTTGAGCGAAAAAGGCTTTCACTTTGAACGCACATGCGAGATTCATTACTGAGAAGACACCCACTCACTGACCCTCCTGCAGTTTGGGATAGCTTTCTCCTCAAAGAGCTTTCTCCGCTTGGTTACCACTCATCTGTAGTTATCTGTCAGGTTTGAAAATATATATAGCTAGTCTATTTTTCAACTTTTCAGTGCAGGTATAGGCCTGTCCAGTATAGAGATATTTAGTTACAGATACATTGGAGCTGCCTCTTGTGTGAACGACTAGCGTAGGCCTATATACTCTAAAGAAATCTATTCTGCAATGAAAAAGTTGTGAGGTTGTGAGGTTTTTTTTACCCAAGTTGTTCATTTTTTATTATTGTTAATTTCAACTTATAGTGTGAATAATAAAATGGTTTCGCAGAAAAGAAAAACAAGAAGATGTAATCATACGTTTCTCTTTTATAGCTCGGACAAACAGGAAAAAGCAAGACGTCAGATTGATTCCCATGAAGCAATATATAATCAAGGTATGACTACCATGGTAGAATATACTGCTGTATAAAATATAGGAGCAATTGTTGACTCCTATTATTGTACCAGTATATCTTAGCCTGTGTCCTCTCTATGATGAGATTTCTTTAGCCTGGTAATATTCCCTGTCTCGATATAGGTTTACACATACACTGTGTATGCCAGTGATATAGCAGCAACCTTTGGGGTGTCTTCTCTATCTACCACTACCGCAGGTGGTACATGCAAATAAAGAAACACAAGACAGCAATTATTTTGGGAATTGTAGTAATAATTTATTTTCCTTCCAGTTTGTCGCACAGAGAGATGTTATAAATAAAATATACAATTTCAAGGGGGTCATAAATATTATGGTTCGGTGTCGGGCTAGTGTGGCATTGAATATGCATTTTTCGTGTTCAGAGGGCGAATCGAGTGCCCACGGTGAGGCCTGGTGAGAATACTGAGCGAGTTGTCACAATAAACATGTCAGACATCCATACAGCACAAGGCATATCAGCCTTTCGTTGCCATCTCTTTGGGATACTTCCCGTCTCCATATCGCACACCACAAGGCAGACCTCTCGTCAGCCAAGGATGGCTCACCTACTATACACACATGTACAACATTTCCTGTTTCAAAGGAAACGCCTTCTTTCCCCCTTCTACTCAGAGAAAGAGGGATTTATGACGGCATAGAGATATACTGCACTTTATGCCTCGGTACAAGGAGTCAAACCACTCCCCAGGTGAGAGACAGTGATAAAACACACCATCTGAGGATACACAAAGTAGATTATATTCTCCATCACCCTTCCACCTGCGCTCTCTATTGCCGTAGAAAACGAAACTTGACATAAATTTGTTTATGCTGAATAATAGTCTCTGGTTTCCTCCTTGTTCAAATGGGCTCATTCAGAACTGTCTGTGTGTTACTCCAAGGTAGAGCCCCAGGTATCCAGGTAGACAAAGCTAGAAGCTATAACCACCTCAGGAGGACCCCTCCGATAGAGCTCAGAAAGCTTAACAAGGAACACATGGGACAGAGGCAACAGGGCAATAGTAGAAGACCACTCAACACAGGACTGGGTTTCCACACCATAGATCTACCATACGGCACACAAATTCCAAAATAAATACAAGACAACGATCCCCTGACTCGCTAAGTGAAATGGCATGTTGGGGATATTCGTGGTCCTTACGAGTTACCCTTAGTATTATATATATAAGATGTTATTTTGGTAAAATGGAACAATGTATTGTCTAACTCATACAGAATATTTTAAGCCAGTGTAAAGAAATGCATAGGAATTAGCACACACGTCAATATTTCGCATCAGGTACCAGTCTATATTGAAACTGTTACATAAATGCATGTTAAAACCAGGTCATTTTAGTAAATCTATATGGAGTAGTGTCCTTATACAGTAAGTCCCCAATTTCTTTACTCCAAGTTTCTAATGTCTCTAATTGTTTTAATTGGTAACCTTAACTTTATCATCACCACTGCTACATAATCACCATTCACATCCTACACGTTACAGTGACAATTTGGTGATATTTCACGGCCAAGATAAAACGTCTGATAATGCTCTCCCTATAAAAAGGTGGGTCCGACTTAATCAGCTGAAGTATACTTGCAATGACCGGTCACCAAATAAACTGATAGTTTGTACCATACCCCTGCCTGAAGGCATCAAGCCTGTGCGTGTTATACTACTCAGTGTTGCCACCATTGACCTTTGAGCATTCATCTTCATTAATGCAGCAGCTGTAGGATGCAATACAGTTTGACATAACATGGTATAACTGACATGCTGTAGTCTGGGCCCTTTTCATGAACTTGAGTCCTGATGGGCGTTTGGTCCACACATGAAGAATTACAAGTTAGAACATGACACCTCAAAATACAATTTTCTGCCGCCCAGATGATGTTAGCCCTTTGGATGCCACCTTCCACACGTATATGATATAGTCCACAACTCCAGCCTCAAATACCGCCCCCACAGTATATGGTAACCCCCACCCATGTAGTCCTGACTGGCGGGGTTGTCAGCACTCCGTCCCACGGCCTCCAAGGCCAAGGTCTCCTACTGTCCAAACAACGGCGGCCTGTGATGGAATATGATGGAATATTAAATTTAGCGGATCTTATCAGGCCGGGGGTCGGGGTGGCCGTGTGGAGTGTCGCTGGGGAGTGGCACGGTGTGGTACGGCCACCAGGACGCACAAGGATCACATTGGTCCCCTCCGACGATTAGACTCGGATTGTGGGTCCTTTGGCTCGCGCCTTGTGTATTAAACCTGCATATAGACATTGAACGAGTAGTCTTTCAGCAAAATGATGTCTTCTATTTTAGTTTCCCTACCACAGGCGCATGCATGTAGATTGGGGTGACTTATCCTACAATGGTAGAGAATCTTAAAGTCCGACCATGAAATGAACGGGTAGTGACAAACTATGTGCACATCACTGCAGAACATTTGTGAATAAAATCCCTACAACCCAGCCATTTCGAAAAAGCTGTCATTCAAATGCTTTGAGAAAGTTATCCCATGTACTTGTGATATCCACAAAGATAGAGAAATGGTATATGAAAGAGGCGGACTTCCATCAAACACCATGTGCCGAAAAGTGCATAGGCCAAAATGAAAAATAAAGAGGGGGCTTCTGGCTCCTACAATAGATCATGATGTGGTATATACTCCAGCTAGCCATGAGTAACTCCAGCTCTGGTGTATCCTAGTCATCACTCAGTCCACATTACCAAGGTCACTCATCGTCCGTTACAAGGGGCTATTACAAGACCTACCAGGCAGTACCTGTGGTTGATCGGGCAGTTTAAATAGCCCACTGACAACATTGATTTTACAAATAAGTTCAAGGCCCCCTCCCGCAGACCCACACATCAATTTCAATTTCTTGCTGGCGTCATCGCACTTTGCCCCATCACGGGAAGTCGGACGGCGGGCAGTTGTGGCCCCAGGCTTCTTCTTTTATTAGAGAAACACAGCAATGTCCTCTGTTGATGTATACTATAGCCAGTGAGTGTATAAAATGACAAAATGCAATATGCTTGGATGTCACATGATACAGGTCCCCTAATGCTGATCATCACATGACTCTCGGCCTTGAAGAATGATCACTAACATAATACCAATATGAAGCCTTGTGTCCACAGGGCGATAGAATTTGTGAGCGACAAAATTTTCGACGATTGTCGTCCATTCCCGACGACAAAAATCAAACTGTTAGATATTATGTTCGAAAATGGACGACAAAAGTGGTTTTGTCGTCGGAAATTTTGTCACTGACCAATTATGTCGCCCTGTGGACACAGGGCTTTACGACCAAATCCAGAAGTATCAATAAAAAATCAGTGAACCTACCAGCTCTTGGCTATCGCCCACAAAAGAACACATGCGAGTGATATCCCTGAGCAGTTCCACTTTCAGAAACACCTTCAAAGAACACCACCAAAGGGGCGATATGGGCTATTGGAGAAAGATGGTTTACTCCAAAGGGACTTATACACTTCTGCATGTTCACTGCAGTCCCCTATACATACAGGTCTATGAGAGACATTATCGACAACAGCCACAGGGAAAGAAAGTGACCTGCTCAGGAGGTTAATTCTTAAGTTAATTTGTTACACATACACGCAACCTACGACTGTTGAGGTCGAGGGGTGGGGTATTTATAGTTGTTTTTTTTTGTGTGTCTAAAACCTGAGGCTTGAAGGGGTGCGTTCGTAGCATCTCTAGGACACTCTGAATGTACTGCTAAGGTTTAAGCTGTCAGAGCTGCTCACCGTGCCCCTGGTGGAGACTGACCCCAGTAGCTGCCCCTGGCGGTAACCCCCACAGGTTGTCACAACACGTGGGTCCCACCAAGGTCCCTCCAAGTGGGTGGCATCGTGGTGACGTTTATTGAAACCACCTCATTTCTGCACGTCATCATCTAGCTTGGAACATACCTCTCAGCTTTCAGCTATAGCTCACAATCATGGTGAGCTACTCGCCATAGTGATAACAACAGGAGGTCATGAAAAATGCGGCTCACCAAATGGTAGTTCTCACCATGGCGGGCGATCTCTATTGTTTTTTTTTCAGCTTTGGTAGGTCAGGATGGATTGAATGCTGTATTTTGAGAGCATATTTATGGACAAAACACACACGCTGGTTTTCATCTACGTCTGTCACTGCCAATTTACAAATCTATGTAATGTTATTTACATCAGTATTATAATATATTACACACTTTTGTCACATATACACGCCTTTATATACATATATTATGCAAGGACCCACTTAGAGTGCAGAAATAAATAACTATGATTATTTCATAATCCATTCCCTGCAGTCACAATATTTCGTAAAATTGTCCAGCACTTGCTTCAAGTAATCCAATTCATTATTTACCAATTATTGATTCCACAGAGAATTTTATAGGGGATCTAGCAGCGACAGGCTCAAATGGTGATTGAAACGTCGCTGTGGCTCGAATCGTCGTTGGTGGTGGTGCCGAGAATGTCTTTTCGGGGGTCGACGACGTGGAACCGGAAGCGGAACTAGAGCTGGTGCTTTCCGTTGGTGAGGATGGAATATGAGAGTGAAATGCTGATTTCTGTGACAGTAGGTCCCTCTGTATGCCCTCTGGGTGGGGCCGCGTCGTTTTTGTCGCCGCCGCCGTTGTCGGGGTCATTGCCGACGATGCAGACGTCGGGGATTGTCCGAGAGGTTGGTGTGGCATGAAGGGCATGCGCGCCATTATTGCGGACTGGTAGGCTGCCGGTGAATAGACTCCCGCCGCCAGCGCCACACCTGGCGACATGGCGGCACAACCTCCGGTAGGACGCATGGCGGCAGCAGCAGCGGCGGCGGCGGCGCTGACGGCCTTGAGGTGGCACAGGGATACAGGATGTCCCCCTGGCGGGAAGCTGGGTGCAGCCATGGCTGCTGCAGGACTGATAACACCCTGTGGTAGGCCATTGTACGGTTTAGGTGCGGCAACAGCCATGGCCGCAAGTTTCTGCTGTAGGGCCATCTGCTGCTGCTGGTGCGCTGCCACCTGCTGATGATGCTGCTGCTGTCTCTGAGATGCTGCTGCCGCCATGGAGGGCCCATTGCTGACAAGCTGCTCAATGGCCTTCTCCAGGTTGCCGCCACACCCCTGCCACACCAGCTCCAGTAGGCTGGGGTTGACCGTCGGGAAGATGCGCTGGAGGAACTCTCGTGGCTGCAGAGAGCCCATTAGATGGCGGGACTGCGCGGGGTCAATCATGGCGGAAGAAGCCATCATGCCAGTCTGCTTCACCTTCTCTGCCTCCACTTGCCGCTCCCGCTCGAACATCACTGCCTCCAGCTCCTTGTCGGCGAAGGCGCGACGTTTCCGCATCCGCTCAGAGACATAGGGCAGCATGGAGCGCAGCGCTTCCGGCGGTGGGAGAGCATGTAGGCGGGCCCTATAGGCTGTAGGGAAGAGATGAAAAAAAATCATTAGCGTTTAAAGAAAAGAGATGTTATTGCTTATCTTCTAATCAAAATGTATCATACATTTTCAATATGAGTGTACATGTAATTCAACATACACACCCTACTTTTACTCTTATCCTTACATGGACTTCTACACAAAATTAATAAAAGAAAAAGAAAAAAGATTCTCATTCATGAATATTGACTTATTACATACTACGGGTACATTTTCTTTGCCTCAATCTTCATAGTTTGTATTCGCCGATCACATCATCTATTATCTAAAGTGCATAAATATCTGGAGGTATTTCACAGCTTACAGGAACCATTTAGTGTACACCACCAGATATAAACGCGGGCAATGTGATATGTGAATAGATAAAGGACAATATTTATGCCTGGGAATCATAAAGTGATGCTACCAGCCCCCAAGCTGAGCTAAGAAAACATGGACAACCCACTGGGCTCGGTTGGCAGCCTGAACATAACCAAGATACTATAAGTATACGTCATACATGTTCAGTTTTGTAGGAGGCCGGCCGCCATGGCGAATAAACAGTACACTGAGAAAGCCTTCACATCAAAGTTGGCATCAAGTTTCTTTGTTTTGGACGTAGCCTTGTATGCATGACCTGCCCTAAGTAGCCTCCGCACCTGCCTGTGAGGGGGCGCTGTCGGCAACACCAACAAGACGCGCCATGGGGAATCATTTCTCTGGGACACCGACGTTTCTGATCGTATGCGTTCTGAGAGTGACCCACACTTTCCGAGACCAAGTGCACTGTGGCTTTTTGGAGGTTACCCCGTGTTGTGTTCACAGTGGAGGCCATTCGGTTCCATCATAATAAACACTCAGTATCTAGATTACCCCAGGATAAACGGCCAGATTTTAAGTTATACATACAAATATGATATTGCACTACGTCTAGAAAGGGACTCGGGATATCACTGCCTTCGCGTTCTTCGTGTTTTTAAAGGTAGCATCAAAGTGCTTCATTAACAGTTCTGTCATACAGTTGACTGAAGATGAAAGTGCAATTCAATAAAACAGTTGTATGGAGATGCAACTGGTTGAAATTACAAATTCATATCAACACCATTCCTCCAGTCAACATCTACTAACTTCAGACGCCACACTGCACCTCTCCTGTGGCTTCTTGTGTGGCTTCTTTCTTATATGACTCAATTCACTCAACTTTGCCATGACTATGAGGTAGACTTAGTGCAAACACACTGCCCTATGTGATACCATTACGCGGAAAAAGACCAAGAGAGCAAAGCCTTGAAAACCCTACGAAACTTTCAATCGCAAATGGATTTAAGCCATTTATCACACATGTGCAGTGATTAAGTCATTTATTAACTGGCTAAAAATACATGAATCCCTCAGTCAATGAGAACTGGCGTCAGAGACCACATTTTGTTTGAATTTTCAAGTTCAAATAACAGTTGTAAAATAAGGGCAGTCCTCAGTGATTGGAAGCCACATTCGTCTTTGTTTATGGCTTTACATCTGACCACATTGATAAATTCATGTGTAGCTCCATATGACATGACACGTGGCTTTGAATGTTTCTTCATGTGGATTTTTGTGTGGCTTCATGTGTTGCTTTATCTATGACTTAAAAGGTGGCTTGATATTATTTGTACATGAAATATATGCATCCATGTGTTGCTTGATATGTTGCATTTTATATGGCTTCGCACATGGCTTCGTATGTTTCTTCATACATGGCTACATATATTACTTTATATATGGCTTCATATGTGGCTTCACAATAGCTTTCCAGTGTTTCTTAATGCATGACTTTGTGTGTTACCTCAAACATAGCTTCCATGTGGGTTCACACATGTGGGTTCACACATGGCTTCGTGTGCTTCTTGGTTTTATATAGGATTTCATTTGTTTCGTCACACATGTATATCGTTTTATATAATGTTTTACATGTAGCTTCATAGATGGGCTTATCACAACAACCACAGGAGTGCCTGTTTTCTCTGACCATTCCCTGGGAAGGATTGATATTAAGGATTTGCTGTGAAATATTTCAATAACATATTTGATGATTTCATCTGAAGATTATTAGCAATGCTGTCACTTCAACCGATAGATATTGGCTTCAGAAGCCACCGCTGGTTCGATGTGTGGCTTCACATGTGGCTTCAGTAGTTATTTTAGATTGATTCTTATTTCAGCTTCATGTAAGGCTTCAAATATGGCCTCTGGTTATATTTATACTGGCTTAATCACATATGGCTTCAGCTAAATACTTTTGCCTTACCTATGTCAGAGGGATTAGAAACTATGTACTCTTCAACAACCATCAACATAATTGTGTCATAGACAAATGCAGAACCATAGGGTGTTTAAAAGTATGTATCTAAAGAATAGAAAGATGACGATCAGTATCAATTATACACGTCATTCCTTTGCATGTCCCATGGGACACAACTTCACTTATGCCCTGCTTAGTGTTGGCACTCAGAATAACTAAACTTACATACTACTATTTGGTGGGGGCTGATATAGATGACATGAAACCAAGCATCTTCTTGTATTTGTAGTCAGTCCAAACACAAACAAACGCCATCTGTTAGAAATGAATCGCTTGCACGAAGTCTGTGCGAAAACAAATAAGTGTTATACATACCCCACACATTCATGACGAGAACCTCTCTATCTCCTTACTTTTTGGGATAGAATGGGAAAGGCTCTAGCTTACCAGAGTGACAGTGTTTTTATTTGATCTGCAGCAACTATATTAGTTCTGAATCCCGGGTTCTGAATGTCTCTATGTAGATCATAGCCTCAATAAAATTGTCCAGATTTTAGCATTTTTCTCTTCTTTCATAATCACTAATTCGTGCTATAGACTGATTGTCTAAGGCCAAGAAAAATAAAAGGTGTGTTTCCAGTTACATAGCTCAAAGAGATAGGGTCGGTAGGTCGGTTTTTTCTCTTTTTTTTTTACATTTATATAGGAAATGTTAGGGCACATATCAATGGATGTATCAAATTCTTTGATTTCATTGTAAAATAATGATGGGAAATGGCAACTATGAGAGAGGGGAAGAATACGAAAAGGATACAGGAAAAATTCTCAAAAAGTTCTTCAAAATATGAAAAAATGAGACAAAATTCTACGAAATCACCAAAAAAAGAAGTTTTTTTTGCCCCCGTTTTGCTAGGGTCAGTCGGGTTACTGGAAACAAACCTTTTTTTTTATTTGGCCTAACTACTGCAAAGTATATGAATGATGCTCGCCATGAGATTGCTTGCCTAATATCTGCCATCATGTTCTGACTAGGCATGTATATATGCGATGCTATCGACCATAGCCTAGTGCTTCTCTTTTTTATTTCCTTCAATACTATTGGAACCTGAAGCACATGAAACAGGTGAACTGCTTCAAACACACATTTGACCTTTAGCACATTGCCCTCTACATTGATAAATGGTTGTATTATGTTGAGGCTGTCCTGAGAATAATACCGAGTGGGTAAATGAAACCCCATGGCGGCAAAATCTGTTGACATCAGCCTCCAATGAAGCATACAAAAATACGAGGGTTAACACAGAATGAAAGGAGCATGAAACTGATTCCCAGTTAGGGTTACTGATGAGGGTGGGTGGGGTCACGTCTGGAAGCAAAATGGCACAGTGTGATATTTCGCCTGCATGGCGCATCTGTTTGCGCCTTGCGTCAACACGTCGTTGTCAGGCTGGGCGATGGGCGCTGATAAACTGCTAGACTTGTAAGGTGTGGTAAAGAAAGTCAAAGTGGCGATGATAAGCCCCGGCCTGTCGGCTCATACATCACCCACTGCCAGTCGCACGGTGACACTTTGGGAGGCCTACATATGTAACCCTAGCCAGAAATGACGTGCACACCAACTCGACAGAGGCATGAGGTAAAGGGGTTCGGAATTGCCTTTCAATCGTTTGGGAGGGTTATATATTTCTTCTTAGTAAGGTTTAGAATTCAAAATGAATTTTAAACATGGCTCAATTAAATCGCTTTGTATGAGATGGATAATTCCTGAGGAGGGCCTAACCATTATCATCCAATATTCTTCGTCCCTAGATCAGTTCAGTCGTAGATCCAGACTTTTGTATTAAGAGGAGGGACAGGCCCCCCGGAGCAGGTAAAATGAGTGGGACCCCTATTTAGGGGTTAACTTGGGGGCCAGGGGCCCATAAGAAGCAAACGATTTCTTAAGGGCGTATAGAAAACTTCAAAAAGAGGAGGGGGTCTCTTAATCAACCACAGGGTGAATCACTTGTGGCACTATGCATATTTCCACTCAATACTGCACTGTCTAAATGCAATGGGGTATTTGCTTTCTGTGACACATTGCTTCTGGAGCTGAATATTTGTATATGTAAATTTAAAAAAAAAAAAAAAAAGGAGATGTAGAGAGGATTCTTGGAAAGGGTCCCAAAATTGATGACGTCATTTGTGAACGTTCCCTTATACATGTGGTATTTCAGTGCTCAATAAGCGCTGTGGGCAGCAAATGAATCTGGCATGGGCTTATCCAACTCCAGGCCAGAAAGAAGTAGACAGGGTCCGGGGACAGGGTGGGAGGGGGACTAGAGATGACATTGGGGTGGCAGACTGCCCGCTGACGCCCGCCGGCTGTAGGGGTGCAAGGTGAATAGTGTTCCACGGGTGGCTTCAGAAGCCTGGTCCTGACACCAACGAAAGAAAATAACACTTGCCATCACTGACTGTTGAGGAGGGCCCCAGATCTCATTACAGGTTCATTACAAGTGAGGCTTGGCGAAACAGTCCCTGATATTCGCCACTCATCACTGACTCCTCGTCCATCCCTTGAGTCGTCGTCACCTAGAGCTGCTCGCCAATATCTGGTATTGGGTGTCAGTGAGTAGGAAACAATCAGAGTAGCTAGGGCTACAGACGGGTAAAATCTACTAAGGGACAAAGCCACTTCTTAAAATCGACAAGGGACATGGGGCTGG
Organism: Acholoe squamosa; assembly: GCA_949317995.1. Classification (NCBI taxonomy): domain Eukaryota; kingdom Metazoa; phylum Annelida; class Polychaeta; order Phyllodocida; family Polynoidae; genus Acholoe; species Acholoe squamosa. Next base: position 83,576,706 of record OX439036.1, on the reverse strand, counting down.
GTGACAAGAGACAAGACCCATTTCTTAAATCGACAAGGGACACAAGACCCCCCTGTATAGGGCCCTAGTAGCTGGCACACTCTCTTATTATTGGTTTTTGTATTGGGTTATATCGTGTTTGAGATGTGTAACACTAAGGGTATTGTGTACATATCTCCCTATGAATTGAACCCAGTGGAAGTGGTGCATATGCATGCATTTGTACTCATGTAGACAATTGTATTAGTGCAGTGGTACTATACTGTATATATAAAACTGAGCATCCTGAATCTGGACAACGGATATTGTTTACCATTGGATTGTTGTCTATACTATTTGACAACAGTGCACTCTTCGACAGCCTAAATCATCATTTGCCCTCCGATGAATTTAGCAACTTCATCAATGAAGTGACACTACCAGCACACATAATAGGTAGCAGGATATCTTCAGGTCAACATCATGCAGGGGAGGGCAGGGGGTAGGGGAGACCTCTGAAGGGGTAATAGCTCAAGTGGCTTGTTCGAGGGGGGAAGGCAGGGGCAATGAATGCCAGAGTACAACAATACACACGAGTTGTTGGGAGTCACAATGTCCGGAGGTGTGTATACCTGTCTTCTATTATCACCTAGCTTCAGACCATCTTAGCACCAGGAGGTTGGCATTACATGTAGAGATTTATTGTTTGGTTCCTCGCACCATGTACATCTCCTGCACAAAAGCAAGGTTTTTATGACCGAAATGGATACTCTAGGCAGCCAAGGAGCAACAAACACACCTAAAACGCCTGAAATGTGCACAAAAAGCGTTCTGGATGAAGAACAATAAACTGGGCTAGAGATGGGTCAGGGGTATCGATAGCATTGGACGGTTTGGGGGTGGTTTTGGTCGTGATATTATCATGGTTCCTCTGCTAACATAGATTGGACTGCCCCTAATTTTACACGAGAGGACAAGAAGACTTTGCCATGTGTGGACCATTGCGCATGCACGTGCTGGCATTTCGCTTTTGCTGAATGTGTGGGGTCTACACACCTTTGTCGACGAACGACACATGTAACACCCAGCATTCGTTGTGGAGTTGCAGATGGCTTCCATTAATGGCATGTCAGTTCTGGCACTTGTGAGCCAGCACTGGTGACACTGATTCCACCTGTAGGAACAGCAAACAGAGGCAGGGTCCAGGGATGGGAGACCACTTGATAAGCCCAACTAGGGATGAGTAGTGGGGATCACCTGGCCAAATATCTAGTTTGATAAGTACACTGGGTGGGTACCGCAGAGGCACGGGATCCTGGCAGGGATAGTTGTTACTCGGTCGTCTCCTCTTACCATCTTGTGGGTGATCTCACAGCCCTCATTCCTACAGGCGCCAAAACACAGTGTTACTAAGAAAACACATCGCTCCAGGGTCGACTAACGCTTATCGTGGACCGACATGGAGCGGACAAGGCAGAGCGATGTCTGCCCAGCGTTTAGACGGATACTTAGTAACTCTATAGTGGTATTGGCGTCCACGCATGCGCGTGACGTGTTCTCAACCCCCATGGTACTATGTTTCTGTCAGTCAAATGCTTCAAACTCCTTCATGACATGAGAGCTCCGATTCTTGTGAGCATGTCTTTTGAATAGATATAATATATAGACCTGCAAATTCCATGGGGTATGAAATGATCAATTAAGGTGCGAACACCCAAGTCTCTATTCATACCACGGGTGTATGTATCTCTAAAAGTATAGTAGGTTATGCGTGTATGCAGTATCAGAGATGGCCCAGGCAACGAGTGAGTTTGTTATTCTAGTTATAGGGCGACCTGGAATGGCCATCTTTTGCCTACCCAGCCACTTATCGGGATCCTGGGAATACCTTGTCGGACATCGGAGTGGGGCTGCGATAACCAGAGCTGCCGGTCGGCTATCACGTGTTCCTAGCCACGGGATCTCCTGATAGGGCCACGAGACAACAGCAGGGGTATAAAGGACCCAATCTCTAGGGTTATGAATATTCATTACTGGGGGCTCAATATCGCAGCCAGCATGACATGAAAAATTAGCTCCGAGGAATGGCGGGGCAGCCGGAGGGGCGGCAAGTCATTGGTTTCGGCTTTCGCGGAGGGATTCCTGCGAGACGGTAAAACGGCGGCGTCTGTTTGATGTACACGTCCACCTGCGGTGTTAATGGAGCGCCTGCGTCCCTGTGATCAGACGACATCCCATTGAGATCCCGCGATATCTCGTCTAATATTGGCGCTTTCAAAGCATGCACGAGATTCTCCCTGTTGCTGAGGGCGGAGTAGATTTCGGCGGGCGGGCCACCTTTCGCCATTTTCGTCCTCAAGAAATGGCAGACGATAATTTCTAGGGAGCATCTCTGAGCCAGAGAGAGCTGCGTTCCAGGAGATGAAACGATGCTTTATCTACCACACCTCTTTGAAAGATATCGTCCATGTTTCAGGCTATGCTAATTACAATCATGGAAAAACTGTACTTATATGAATATCTCAGAGGGAGAGGGGAGATGGAGAGGGTCGGGGGGTCAAGCAGGAGATAGATTGACGAGGAGGGGAGTTGGGGAGGTTCGGCGAATAGTGCAGATCTGGGAGTGTTGCCATGGCATGCTACACCGAAGTAAGCCTACGCCCGAAAGAGCCTCCAGGGCCCATTTCATCTGCTCCATTCACCTGTCGGGATTTACATCAACCCGGCTGATTTGCCGGCCTGACAGATCGGCGCTACACCGGGTGGCTGCTGATTATAAGTGATAGATGTTGCCCCCGGTGGTAGAGCCCAAACACCTTCCCCTGCGTGCCCACCTATAAGTAATACCGTCATAATTCTGCCTGCTAACAGACGCATCACACCTCATGGTCCTTTGAAGTTAATACCTGTATATCTACCCTCTCTATGTGAGACCGTGCTTGTGTACCGCTGGGCATTCCCGCCCCCGTGGAGATATCTGTGAGATTCTAGATGAATTTCACAGTTACCCGTCCATTATTGATACCAGCCTCTTAGAAACACCTTCAAGTACACCACATCAAATTTGTACAGAAATGCCAGGTGATAAGTCCATATACAAGGTGTGGCCTATTTACCTTGGAGGATCTCCCTGGATAACGTATGCTGCTGCAGGTTCCGAAGGTTTCTTTGCAGGATCTTCCTTTGTTGTAATAACGTGGCTGCACTCTTAATTTTGGCCTTATTACAACCATCACCATTGGTATCGCTAGCTTGGTGCCTGAAGAGGAATAAGAGAAGAATTGCTATCAGTATGAAATCTGAAAAGTTTATTGGATTGGATTTATACTGCTATGCAACATGTCTCAAATGGGCTGATGGGGGTACATGTAACATTTTATAAATTAATAAGTTATGCTATCTCAATATGTTAAACTGAAGCAATATAAGATCACCATAAAATCTGAAGCCAGATGACCAAACCATAATCAATAATGGTCCAGGTAGGTGATTGTAGAAATATTGACAGGGATGTGTTCACTGATGTCCTTTACAGCTGCAGCTGTTGGTGATAATTAACCTACTCCAGCATCCTTAATGACACATGCGTATAGCCAACGTACATCGTAGTGGCCTGTTTAAGCGCCCCGGCGCTTATAGATTTCAACCCGGCTGTAACCCCGGCGCTTATTCAAGACTTAGTTTATACTGTATATTTCAATTTCAATGTTCCTGTCCCCCCCGGCGCTTATTCAAGACCGGCGTTCATTCAAAGAGCCGGCACTTATACGGGCCACTACTGTACACGTATTTTGAGATAGGAATCATTTTATAGTGTGACTGGGTTTATTCTGTATTGTATTACATGTTATTGACTGACGTCGATGAGGCACGTGGTCGAAGCCTTAATTGTCGATGAGACCAGCATTATTCTTGAGTGATATGCATTGATTTCCACGTATTGATATATACTATTGGCGCTGCTAGCTTAATGTCTCGGTGAATTAAACTGAATAATTTCTTATCATGGTATCCTTGATACCCCGTGGCATAGTTCGTGACCTTGGTTTCATCAGTCATGACCTTGAAGCATTCACACCTCCTCCAACTATTCGCCTAGGGCGAATTCTCGCGTTATCTCGTGCATACAAACTGACCACGACCCTCGTCTAGAATGTCCAGCTGGCGGCCGCCCTCTGCAGGACATTGGCCCCTTTTGACCAGTGGTCAGTGGCCAAGTGTGGCTGTATGCAGCATGTAATTGCTGGTCAGATTGATATCGGTAATGGACGAGAGGCACCTGTTGTCATCTGCTACGGCTTGTTGGTTTTATTGACACACATAGGGGTTGGTTTCCCCAATGGCGGCCTTATAAACAGAGAAGCACTTTGTCCAGTGTTACACTGGAGGCTAAAACTGCGCCCAGGGTAAGAGATCCCTAGAGGCATGGGATAACATTGTTATGAACCAACTGGCAGCACTCGATCTTAATGTCTTTAAGATATAAATCCTGGTTCATATTACTGTTAAGAGACCTTTTGTTATTCCAATGGGCAACATGAACACTTCACATTAAATCGGGATCATAATACAGGGAGAGACCATGTAGCACTGGCCATACTAGCCTACAATGGACATCTTGCTATTTGGTGACAACTTCATGTGTATACTCATATGTTGTTATATGACATGCATGGGTCAATCAAAGTGCATGACCATGGGAGTCAAATAACCATTAGTAGTCGAGGATGGGGTGGCATATAGAGCATAGTATTTTGACCTTAGCATTCTGTGTGAGTATAGATATAGAGTATTACTTGTTGAGTCAGTCATAATGTTTTATTACACGTTCTGAACCTCCTTTATAACTGACCCTAATCCACATTACGGTTCACTCTCATATAGGTTCTGCTTTTCGGGCATCTGTCCCGTTGCATTAAGGCATTCACTGTGACATGCTCGAGTTAATGACGTGCTGGATGAGCGGCATGTCACCTACAGGAGGTCTCCTCCAAGGCGTGCCAGGTATGGCCCTCAGTAGACAGCATTCCACATATCCCAACGCCCAGCCACGCCCTGCAATATTAATGGTTTACAGAGGGGCTTCATAGTGGAAATTGACACACTGTCCACGCATTCATATAAAGTGAATATAGGCCAAAAAAACTGTGTTTCCGGTAACATGGTCCAAAATGTTAGGTCGGTAGGTTGGACTTTTTTAAAATTTTCTTTTTGGTCCAAGGTCTCATATAGTCATTCTTTGCTGGGTTTAACTGGTGGGTGTTTGAAATGTTCATTTCCTGCATGGGATATTAGAAAACCATTTGAAAATATGTGTATACATGTCAAATAACAATTATGGAAGAGAATATTTAAATAAAGGTCGGCTCTCTTTAGCTAAGGTCGATCAGGTTACCGGAAACAAATCTTTTTTTTTTTTTGGCCTAGTATAGCCAATGTATTTCTGGCCTGTGAGTATGTAAACATAGTCAAAAGAGAGACTCAGATATTAGGCGAAGGGATGTGAAAGAGATACCAGCCGTCCAGAATTGGTGCAAACATCAATGGTAGTAGACTTGGGGTCCACCAAAACGCACCACTTAGGTAAGCAGTAATGAAGTTTTCAGCAAAAGACACAGTCAAGACGTGTAGTCAACACATCAAACCCACATGGGCAACATGTTGCTGATCTAAGACTTCATTCACAATCAGCATGTTTCCTTTTCACATGGCCTTGGTGAATGTGGGGAAAGTTTGTCCACTGGTGGGTGGGTGGAATTATTTTCACTGTCCAGACCTAAAGATGCGGATTTCTGAAATACCTCTTAGTGTACCTTGGGTATATGTATGAACATACAAATGTATATATAGACCTGATCCCCACTTCGGAAATTCAGTGGGGTCGTCTGGGATGTTTTTCACCAAGCCATCCCCTCTCAGTATCTTTTTTTGGGGAAATCATCTCCAGCATACTCAAACGGCTCGTAATGCAAAGGGTTCAGTTTAATGCGGATAACGGACGCCATTTGACGCAGAACCTACATTAATTAATGCGGGCAATGGACAACTTATTGAGAGACAAGTACTGGCACCATAGTATCTCACGTATAAGGCAACCGCACGCATAAGACGTACCTAGAGTTTATGAATCTGTATACCAAAACATACTATTACATGCACATAACTTTTGTTCTACTCAATGGATTTTCATAATTCATAAAGGTATGGGGGCATCCATTAATTATGTACGCATCTAGGGGGGGTGGGGGGGTCAGGCCAAATGCATACAGATGCGTACAGGGTGGGGGAGGGGGGTCAGAGGCTATGAGTATGTACGCATAGGGCCTAATGAATTAGGAGAAATTGAGGCATTTTTGGGGGTAGAGGGAGGTTGATGGTAGGTATCTTGGTACAAAATATGGTGACTGTAGGAGAACAACCCCTCATTCTAGTATCCAATAAGGCTACAAAAATAAGGGGAATACCATTTTATATTTACCAGAGGGTAAAGGAAATTTTTCTGCACGCAGGAAAGGAGGGGGGGGCTCCATGTGGCTTGAGTATGTACGCATAGGGGGAGGGGGTAGGCCAAATGCGTACAGGGTGCAACATGGGGGGTGGGGGGTCAATTTTCGGCAAATTTGTGCATACATAATTAATGGAAGCCCCCTATGTGCAATGGGAGCCCCCTCCCCCCATTCCCGGAGGCTCCGGTACCCCATGATCCCCACTATGATGCCGTATAGGGGTTGGGTGGCGTGTAACATATCAAATGAAAGTTCTTGGATTCCTTTGATACAGGGGTAAACAAATCCCCGTGTATAAGCCGCGCCGTATACTCGGGGTATTTTAACCCTCATCCCCTGGCCCTTAGCTTGCAACACTGCTCTAGGGATAGTGGTTTAATTAGGCCACTTAACAAAAATTATTAGCTTCGCGGATACCGCCCGTATCAGTAAAAGGGGGCCACTTTTTTTATTCCTTATAACCTTAAAAATATGTTTGAAAAAAACGCATCCCATGAAAAAAAGATACCTCCCAAAACAAAAATGTTCATATCTCACACTGTAAAAAAAATTCCGTTGAAAAAACGGAGATTCTCTGGCACCCCGCGGTGCCAGCAAATCTCCGTATTTTTTACGGTCACCGTTTTTCCTAAAGTCACCGTTTTTTAAATGGTACTTCTCCGTTACCTAAAAACATTGTTTCACCGTTTTTGACTTTACAATAATTCTCAGTTACCCCAAAAACGGTGATTCACTGGCACCCCGTGGTGCCAGCCATTCTCCGTAATAACTACGGTCACCGTTATTTTGAAATCACTGTTACTATAGCGGAAAATGTCCAGCACCCACATATGCCTGAGAATCACCGTAATTTCACCTGAATACTTGAAATCACTGTCATTTTGATATGGTATCAAAAGAATGAATTATTATGGTATTTCTATGATTGCTTTCACTTGTGATTCAATACTTTGCTCCATGAAAGCATCATATAATAATTCATCACACTTTGTAATTTCAACCTAGTGGCAAAAAGCACTCTAGGATTGGTACAAAGCTACATGCATGACAGTGTGGACATATATATTTCTTTTCACCACAAAATAGGTGTTTGTCTCATCAAAATATCACACAAAAATAGATTATCTCACCATTAAGCATATTCTAACAGCCCTATATTTAGCCATCAACATTGATACTGCATTTAATTGAGAAGTTTTAAATTAATATTATTTTAGAACATGCAAAAATGTCAATAGAGTAGAATGCCTATAAGAAAATCTCATCATGAAAGAGGGTACCACCTGGTGTGATCAACCTAAACAATACATAAAACGGTGCTTCCCCGTAAATTGATAAACGGTGTTTCACTGAGGTGGATTACGGATAATCAGCATATAGTTGATGGATATCACAGTACTTGACTGTAATTAATCACTGTGATAATTCCCCGTAAAATTTTACGGTGATCCTCCATAAATGGTTAGAGACACACATATATTGAATCAACACAATTAACTTTTTATATCAATGGGATATTGTTTTCTAAGGCACCACCTACTTTCAATTTGAGAAACTGCAGTATGCTGTGCATTATCATAAGTGTTTTGATACATACCAGTCATGCCACACTGTGGTTCAGTGTAAATGATCAGCAGAAAGGTGTTTTTATGTACTGGTTTACAGGATTTCCCTGTTATATGGTCAATATATACAGAGTTTTACCTGAATTGAAATTACGGAGATTCATTGTAAGTGTGCCATATTGTGCATCACCATAAATGCTTTGATATATACATGGTTTAACCGTATTCAGGAAAAAGGTGTTTCTCTGTACTGTATTACAGGATTTCTGTGTTATATGGTCAATATCTACAGAGTTACACCGATTTTGAAATTACAGAGATTCATTGCAAAATTAAACGGTGAATCTCCGTCTATTCAACGGAATATTTTTACAGTGCAGCTACTATTCTGGATAGAAACGTAATTTAAACAGCATATTTATCCCCATTCAGTCGTCTACAGTAAAATGTTTCATTAATGATAATGCAATGGAATATTGTCTTGGAAAAATGTTGAGTAAATGAAAAAGAAAAATGTCCCTCCCTCGTCACATTAAAACCAAATAAAGTAAAAAATAAAAAGCCTCCCGTCCTCATTCTTTTTTCCTAAAAAGTATCCGCAAAGCTGATAATCTTTTTTAAGTGGCCTTATATCAGTGGGAGGAAAACGTTCTCTGAGCACAGATGGGGGAGTCATCTCCAGGTGAGGCTTACAGGCAATGGGGATTGGCAGTTTTATAACAGACAAAGGGCCAGACAGGTCTTGCTGATAGTGACTATTGGGCTGCTCCTTTCCAGGTAAAGCCGTTCATAAGTTGCCTCTGGACTCGGTGGGCGCCGACCTCGAGACCCAACACCCCGACACCCTGAGCTGTCGACTCTCATCAGCCCCGCCCACCCATCGTCGGCGCCGGTAACAGGGCGCGCGGTGGAACCACCAACAAGCGACGGTCGGCGCGCATTTACCGTGATTTACGTGTTCTTCTCCTCATGCCTCTCATCACTAAACAGCCTTACCAAGTACCTCCGTCCTCCTCCATGACTAAACCAGCTTGCCTGAGGTCCCCGAAGAGACAGTTCCGCCCTGGAGGCGATTATGTCGGCGGCCGGTGGCCTGCGGCACCGTGTGCCGGCGGGGCGGCCTCCTGCCGGGCCGTGCCAGAGGCAATCAGCCAGGTCATCAGCCGTACCCAGCCAACCACCCGCCGCCACCAATTGAACGGGACAATCCCGACTTTCTGTATATCCGTCCACATTATGACCATATTGTCGGGTTTATAGGGCCACCTTCAGGGAAGGGACGTTTGTGGGCTTGTGTTACATACATAGTCACGTGTATATCTTGGCAACAGGTTTAAACTTCTGAACAGAAGTGTTTGATTTTCACGTGTACAGACTAAATATATGGTCAGCGCTACAAATCTAAAGGCTAAATGTAGATCAGGGATGTGTAAGTAAATGAGGGCGTCCTGTTCTCTTTGATTCACGTTTTGAAATCCAGCTCACAATCTATGTCTAAAATGTGCAAATATAATTCAATATTTCCTAGAAAATGTTGGATCTTAATTGTTTTGATGTATATATATATAACCTCACCAGCCACACTTAATAACTTCTGATTTTCTCTGAAAAAAAACCCACAGATTTCTTCAATTGGAAAAGGCAATCTACACCAGATTTCCAGATATATCATTGTGCAGTCGGGGGTAGACTCATGAATATTAAAGGAGAGGGGGAGGGATCCATACTGCTGTGGGCCACCTCGGTTGAAATTTCCAAGGATAAAGAGAATTATGAAAAGGATGGATTCGGCTTAGCCATGGGATAGGAGAACAGCGTCAATGGAATTATCATTGTTTTTTTATGCAAATTTAGACTATTTTCTGAAGGGTTAATCTAATATATTAACTCTGTTGGACATCGGCCCGATTTGTTTCAATGCACCCAATAACCCGAGAGCCGATTCCTTCAATATTTCGGGACCAAAGGCAAATTATTCAAGAAGAATAAAACACCAAAAAATAAATAATTAGAATGAATATCAGAAAATGCAATTTTGGCGTTGATAAAAAGATTAATCAATTTAGGGTAACTAAAATTTTAATGTTCTCATACCGGCATTCCTTTTGAGCAAAATACCTACTGTAAAACCCTGGATTATTGCCACCACTAATACACCATTTCAGCCTTATATAGAGGGAGGGTATGGGAGAGGTGGGTGGGTTGGCTTTACCCGAATTTTCATCAACATAGCGTAGCCTGCATGTCGGATTTTAAAAAGTCATCGTTTAGGGAAAAAAATGCCAATTTCCAAAATGATCAAAGCTATCCATAAACACAGGGTGCAGCTTGTACGCAAGTGCGGCTGCATTCGGGGGTTTACAAATACTTCTCTGGGCAAAAAAAGGTTTGTTTCCAGTTACCCGACCGACCCTACCAAAACAGAGCAAAAAAACAACTTTTTTTTACAATTTTATTTTTGAAGAATTTATCATGAATTTCCATCAATTTTTCCTGATTCTTCCCCATTTTTCTTAATTTTCTATCTATTTTTCTATGGGTCTTGAGTTAACAGTTTCCAGAGGCGTAGGAAGCAAATCTTCATTGGGGGGCCCATTGGGGGGCTCATTGGGGGCCCCACCTCGACCAACTTAAATTTTCGGCTCAAGCGCAATACAGCCTACACATAGCTATATAAAATTTGTATAGAAAAGAAATTTTTGATGAATTTTAAATCTTATTTGAGGCCCAGGCCCTCATTTTCCCTATATCATTACTATATCAATCTTATTTAAGATGCAAAGTTTTAGCTCTTGTCCAATTCATTATGAATTCTTGGCAAATTTGGGGGGGCCCAGACATACTCAGGCCCCACCTCCTTCATGATTGGGGGGGCCCAGGCCCCCCTGGCCCCCCTTTTTCCTACGCCCCTGGTTTCATAAGGCATGTCTTTTCTATATTTTTCACATTTCTCGTATACTTTTCATATTTCTACAGTAAAGTGAAAGAACCTGGCAAATCTGACAATACATTGGTATACAGACTCAAAAAAAAACCGACCTACCGACCCTAGCTCTTTGAGCTATATTACTGGAAACACACCTTTGATTTTTTTTTACCCTGGTACATATATGTATACCTCAGTGGCAACATATGTGAAAAGGGGCTTAGGTTTTAAACATGTTGAGGCCTAAACATGTTTAAAGGCTAAACATATAGACTAGATAGTTGCATTCTTGGCCATCTGTTTAGGGTTTAAACACTTTTGTTCTATATGCCTAAACAGCAATGCTAAACATGTTTAGATGTTTAGCATTTAAACGGTCTGATGCTTAGGTGCTTAGGATATAAACAGGGGTTTAGGGGTTTAGATGTAAAATACACACTAGGTGTCAGCACTGTGTTCAAATGTACTTTCTAAAAGTAGGTATACTCTCTTCTCATCTAAAGTCTGCTAAAAGAACGTTGTAAATTACTATTAAGTAAGTCTAAGTTTAAGTACATTAATATACATGTAGATAATTCTACATGTTAGATTGGTCACTTGGATTCGCTATCATTTGGGTTAATGGGCAATGCCCATCATAGACACCTGTACTGTGTATTACAAGAAAAATATAAAGCTACAATTTATCCTCTCTTATCCATTCTATGCACCAACTCGAAATGTGGTTACTTCCTACGCTGGAAAAAATAATGTGATGGTATTTCCTGGAAGTATGAAATTCTCTCACCCTACCATATATACAGTAGCATAAATGGAATGGGGATCTGTGTAAGTTTGATATCCATAGGTATACAGCACATGATAGACATAAGCATAAAAATAGTAAACACAATATGAACCTAAATGCAGACCTAAACACATGGAAATCTAAGCACAAAGGCTAATCACATTATGAGGCTAAACATGTTTAGGATTCTAAAGTGTGTTCAATAACGGGACAAGAAAGTGCTTAGCATTGTCTTTAAACTCTAAACACCCTTTTACAGTGTAGATCTACTCATATAGATCTATTCCGTATCAGAGAGATTTTATTTATTTCTATGATACATAAAACTATGTATTAGTCGATTATACCACTTTCATGGTCCTTATTTTGAATGGCACTCGAGGGGTGGGGCGGGGGGGGGGGGGGTGGTAACTCTTGCTATGGCCCTCGAAAAACGACATCTGTATTTTACACCAAACATGTTATATCACGCGTTCCTAATTTCTCGGATATCCAGGGCATTGATGTGTCTGTGACCGCTAAAAATCGAGAATAAGATGCACCATGAAAATTGCGATAAGACACAGAAGTCATGACAGAGACTTTATGAAGTGGACTCAGTACACATGTGGACAAAACCCAACAGTTGGACCTCACCAACTTCAGGCCAAGTGGCACATGATCGCCCAACTATGTCACTTGTTTGTAAACAGAAAACGTCTTTTCGAGGAGTTTTTATCGTGTGTTTAGACAGTTCCCTCTGACCCTCGTAGCTCACACCACAAACAACCGAACAAGATGTTTAACAATTCCTAGGAATCTTCTGTGATTCCATAGATAGATACAGGTTGTTCTGTCAAAGGTATAATTTTGTGAATAGTAGTACACGTATAGAATGAAAATATAGGGTAAATATTCAGTTATGTTGCCAATTTAAAAAAAAAAAGAATAAAAAGGATTATACACACTCGTGACGAACTGACACACATGAATGTTTTGAATAAAAAAAGAAGAAGAATTTGGAATTGTCCTTCGCTTTCAAAAGACAATAAAACATAATCTAAGGGAAGGGATAAATTACACATTTCTGTCGCTCGCGTTCACTTTGTCTCTGCCACTACTGCCACTGGCATTGTAAGGCTGTACATACATGCATGTGTTTTATTGGCAGTGTAAAAATGCCTGTATATTATTTTTGGGGTATACCACTTATGGATGACACTCTACACTTATGGATGACACTCTACCTCTTTATATGCTATTGCCATGATTAAATTCACACCTACCTCCTGAGCGCCACCTGGGCTGCCATCACCCGTTGCCTTTCCACCACCAGGAGACAATTGGCACAACTACAGTCCCTCCAGCGACAATAGCGTTTGTGGCCTTTCAAACAGGAAACCACCCCGTGATTCCGGCACCGCGCACACTTGGGTGTCCGCAGCAGGCGGCGGGCTTGTCGGGCCGTCTTGCCGGAAGGAGCATCCGTCCGGCCGCCCTCTCCTTCAGCCGTCGTACCGCGGCCGTCGGCGTCGGCCGCGCCAGGGTAAATAGGCTGGGAATCTACACTACCACATTCACTATTGGTGTTGTCGTCATAAAGGCCGTTTTCACTGGTTAGATCGTCACTATCAGAGTACATTCCCACGTCTATCTCCTCGTCCTCAGAATCAGAGGGCAGAACAACGTCCTGGGGAGGCATCTCCTGGTAGCCTTGGATGTCAGCTGCCATTGTGAGGCTGTATTGGTAAATGTTGGTTTTGCCTATAGAGTCCAGAGAAAGGCTTGCTGGCTACTTTCAAAGTACAAGTGACTTCGAATGATTTCTGATGAATATACTCTGTGGCCCGGGTAATCAGAGCTGGTGCATACCAGTAATCATTTTCTATGGTTTGAAGCAATTGCCTTTGTGAGTTGCAATCATTGTAAACTATCAGCATCAGCTAAAACAGTTCCAAATTATTTCCAATTCGAATGAATACATCGTCACTGTCGGTGGTCTATGGATGTCAATTGATAAACGGTGGTATACGTGTTATGTATGTGTAGGAAATTGCTGCAGCCCCTGGAGACGTCAGCAGTGTGTGTGTCCGCTCCTGGTGCCACTTCCAGAGGGTTTGAAGGGCTCCTTGAGCAGCGGGCTGTGTGTTGGGGTGTAAAGTGCCAATGGGTTACTCCGCCCTCCAGTAGCTACCAACCTCCTGCAGGGGTTGCTCAGAGTCTTGATCTCCTGACTGATGGCTGCGTTCCTGGCACACTCCTCCAGTGAGCGTCATGTAAGTATATACTGGAGCTTCTTTCTTCTACCTCAGACCCCTGAGGACTGTCAGTTGTCAAGGTGACACCTTGTTCACAGTTCAGCATCTACTACTACTGCTTCTCCACACCATACCAACTTGCCCCCTCAGAGCCTTTGTAAGATTGCATCTTTTTTTATACAAAGAGTAAATTCAGTGATTCAGTGTGGTTGATTGTTGAAAAATGACATCCCTCCCCCACCTCTTCCCCTAGCTCTCCAGATGCACTTGAGCTACATTATCAGGGATGGGGGGGGGAGGATACAGGTAACATGTTAGGCAACACTAGGCACTAGGGGGCAACACCCCCCCTCCCTCCCTCTAAGGTTAAGGCTAGATGAAATAATATTGTAATTAACACCATCAAAAAAAGACTCAAATATGTTTATAGGGGCTCCCAGCATATGAATGTAGGTCAAATTAAGATGAACATTTATAGGAAATAGTATTGATGTTAAAGACTGAAATTGGACTCCTATATATAGGCATAATCCGCAGGTGTTACCTGACACTTAACAATCAAACATGTAACTTAACCAGTGGTATTTAGGATATCATGAGGAACACACGTGAACATAGCATGTGCAGTGATAATACGGGTCCTTGAGAGAATCACGATAACAGGGCTATATATATTGCGAGAGAATGGAAATAAAGTGTTCATTTATCTTGTGTATTTTCCTGTGTTTGGGTCTTGTCACTTTTCCTGAAATTACACTGGTGCCAGGTAGTGGACTGGGCGAGGTTCTTCACACTATAACCATTGAAATCCACCCAGTACTTATATATTAAGATGGCAGGTGAAGACGACATCAACCCAGCACAGGATGCTATTAACCTCAAGGTTACTCAAGCCATGAGGAGAAGGCTAGACAATTACGCTAAGATCATTGGATCAGTCGATGGTGAAGATAAAGAAGCTCTCAGGGCATGGATACGTGGAGTAGACCATGCTGCAGACGGCACCAAAGCCAGCGATGAGTTGCTGCTGGAAATGGTAACTTATCTCACGGTAGGAGACCTTGGTGATTATGCTATTTCAACTGTAAACACCCTCCATGGGGCCCAGAAGACGTGGAAGGTCTTAAAGGAGAAGATATCTTCCACGTTTCTGGACCCAGAGGAGAAAGAACTGTTACAAGATGAACTGTGCAAATTGCGCCAAACCCCTACTCAAACTGCCCGTGATTATGGCCGAAAATTCTTACAGAAGGCTGCCAGAGCCTTCTCTCAAACAGAACTAGATGCAAGTTACGCTAAAAGAACTCTTATAAAGCATTTTACACAAGGACTAACTGACCCTGACGTCAGGGCCGATGTGATAGCAGCTAAACCAGCAACATTGGAAGACGCAGTAAAAGAAGCTAACAAATCATCCGTGACGGTAGCAAAGGTGAAGGAAACTGAAGATGCAAGAAGAAGACTAGAGGCTAGTGAAGAGGCAGCAGAGATCGCAGCTTTGCCCCCCCCACCCCCAGACGTTAAGGAAGACCCTGCAGTAGCAGAATTAAGACATTTGTACAAAACCCTACATGGAGAATTCACGTCTTACAGAGTTCGCCAGGAAGGTAAAAATCTCCCAGTAGTAGCCGCAGTTTCCTCAGATGTTCAGGCCAAAAGGAAAAACCCAACCTCTCCTCCAGCCCCGCCCCCACCGTCTCCAGTTTCCCCACATCCATACCCTGTACAGCTGCCTTACTACACTCAATATCACCCGTACGCCGCCCTCCCCCCACAAATATTGGCCCAAGCCCCTGTCCCATTCCCGCAATGGCAAATTCCCCACAACATGCCCATTCCCCCCCAAAATAGATATAATATGCTACAAGCTCCAGTCCCACAAACACTGATGCAAACACCCCCTCGGGCCACCTTGGGACCCCGCCCACTTATGCAAGAAAATCCCCTGCAGCAGACACAACAAGATGGACCACCAAAAACAGGAAGACGCTCCATAATTTGCTGGCAATGTGGTTTAGAGGGTCACATAGGCCGCAATTGCCCCCTGAGGGATTCTACAATTCAAGCAGTCGTAGACGCAGCGGTAGAAACTACACTCCGCGGGGAGCAGGAAATGTCTTCACAGTCGGGAAACTATTAAACGCGCCGGATGGCAGGGTGAGTGTTTGTATTACATGGGAAAACACCCCCCTGTCATGTTTAATAGATACCGGCGCCGCCAAATCAATGATGAGAATGGACACATATACCAAACTGTGCTCAGGGCAGCATAGACAGCCACTTCTCACCCCAGGCCTACGCCTTAGGTCATTGACAGGCCATCTTATTCCCTGTCTTGGTACAGCTTCGTTATGCATGCTAGGGGTTTCATTGACTTTCTATGTTGTAAATGAACTAAAGCATGACATTTTGATGGGAACAGATGCATTGACAACGCTGGGAGCAAAACTAGACTATACTACCAGAGAATTACTCATAAATGATCAAGTGTATACATGGGGAGAAGCTGCCCCTCAAGAAATCAGTGTGGTAGAAGGTGCACATACAGACCTAGACTATTGGGTGAAACAGTACCCCGACGTATTTTTCTCTAAAGACACAGGGCTACCGCCCACGCCCTTGTGTGAGATGAAAATAGACACAGGAAATGCCGCACCAATGAATCAACGTCCCTACCGCCTCCCTCTAGCAAAAAGAAAGATTGTGGATGCAGAAATTGATAAGATGTTGGATTTAGATGTCATAGAACCCAGCAACAGCCCTTGGGCTTCCCCCATATTGTTGGTTCCAAAGAAATGCGGTGAGATCCGCATTTGTATGGACTACCGAAAACTCAACAGTGTCACCAAGAAAGACGCCCATCCCATCCCAAACATACAGGACATATTTGATAGTATGGCCGGAGCTCAGGTGTTCTCCACGTTAGACCTTAAGTCAGCCTACTGGCAGGTTGCCATGGAGGAGTCTAGCATAGAAAAAACGGCCTTTGTGACACACAGGGGTCTCTATCAATTCAAACGGATGCCATTTGGGCTATCTAATTCTCCGGCAGTGTGGCAGAGACTCATGAATAAAGTACTGTCACCTTATATCGGGAGATTTCTCTTGGTGTACCTTGATGACGTGGTCGTGTTCTCTAAATCCCCGGAGGAACACGACCACCACCTGGAGCTGGTTATGTTGGCCCTACGGCAGGCGGGGCTATCTTTGAAACCCTCAAAATGCATCTTCCATCAGCCCCACATCAAACTCCTTGGTTATGTCGTGCATTCAACCGGCATAAGCGCAGACCCAGAGAAAGTGGCAGCAGTACAAGACATGGCGCCCCCTACAACCCTAAAAGAGGTGCGCAGCTTCCTAGGGCTCACTAATTACTATAGGCAGCTTATAAAGAACTATGCCTCCCTCTCACGCCCACTCACTCTGCTCACCAAGAAACACCATCGTTTTAAATGGGGGACACCAGAACATGATGCATGGTTGGCACTGAAAAATGCACTATGTTCTGACAATGTCATGGCGCACCCCAGACCAGAAGAGGCTTATCAGCTGTTTTGTGATGCCAGTGACACAGCTATAGGGGGAATTTTATGTCAACGCAGCCCTGACGGGATAGACCGGCCCATTCAGTATTTTTCAAAAATACTCACAGAACAGCAGCTTAAATGGGCCACCATAGAGAAGGAGGCGTACGCCATAATTTATGCCCTACAGAAGTTGCGTCCATACCTTCATGGAGCATCCTTTACAATTTTCACGGATCACAAGCCACTGAAATCCTTGTTTTTAACGGAAGTGAAAAACACCAAGATTCAAAGGTGGGCAGTATTGCTGGCTGAGTATGGCGCTCCTATAGAATACAGAAAGGGGGTAGATAATGTAAGAGCCGACTCCCTATCTCGTATCAGAAGTAGGGCATGTGAAGAGGCACAAATAGCCAGCGTAGTCCCCCATCACCCCACACCTTGGTATAGCAACAATCTAGACCCTCAGCTCGTTGCTAAGCTGCAGAGTACCATGCCTGAATATGAACTAGGAATCCGCAAACAGGACGATTATCTGGTTTACGAGGGACACTTGTACACCATTGAACCTCCCCCTGGGTTGCCATCTTTCCCACGACTGTACCTCCCCCTACAGCTACGTAATCAGGTGGCTTATCAAGCACATGAGGAGGTTGGCCACCATGGCATGGACCGCACTCTACTCAGACTACAAGAGGCTTATAAGTGGCCTTACATGAGACGGACTGTACAAAAAGCCCTCGACCAATGTCTAATTTGCGCAGTGCATCAAGGCCGTCGTAAATACCCTGAATCCACGGCCATGCCCATTCCTGACGCACCTGGGCAGATCCTGTCCATGGATCTGTTTGGGCCAGTGCCAGTCTCCCGACAAGGGAACATCTATGGACTGGTGGTGATAGACCACTACTCAAACTTACACCTTCATGGGTGATTGGCAGGTCTGAGAGGGCGCTGTGGTCGCTGAGCCACTCGGAGCTGCTCGGACTTCCCACCAGAGAGCCTCCTGATTGGCTGCTTCTTTGCTCTTTGTAAAGAATGTTTATGTATTGGGAAAGACGTTGGTGGTACACTTGACACCTTCACTTGTGTACATCAGCACTACACAACATCTCCTGTCATTGACGTGGTATAAACCTTCTCCAGTCTCTTTCCATTTTTTACACTCTGTAGAAATGAGTGTGATGACTCGAGCATACTGCCATTCAAAGAATGCAAGCCACACTTGTATTGAACAGAAACAATAAAATGTAGGTACACAAGTATGTTTTCCAGGATAGGATAAAGGAAGTGGTCCTTTTCCTTTCTTTCTTTTTTTGACAGAGCGCATGGAAAGATATATTGTTGACATACCAGTTGATGAAAAGGAACAACAAAACAATTATTCTCTTTTTTCTTTCTTTTGTTATTGTCTTTAAATAGGCAGTGATGACAAACTTTACGTAGAGGAAATGAATTATCTGAAATGAAAGTTCGAATGGGGACTTTTTATTAGAATTGTTCATGACATTGAGGTGCTTGGCCTACCATGAAACAGCTAGGTCTACGACTTCTCCAAGTTTGCCACTATGGAAGAAAATACTCTGGTATTAAACCACCATGGAAGGTGTAACAAGCGGACTGGTACACCACTTTCTCTTAAATTGCTTATGACAATAACATTGCACAATACATTAGGGGGAATGATAAAATGTCTTACTATAATGTACGAGGTATGCTTGGTATAGCCATTGGTGTAAAGGAAAGAGGATAAACAGTGACAGTGGACCACCAAGGGTGATGCTGGTGATGAGATAGCTACTACCGTTACAAGGACACATGTAGACCCTATGTATTAACACAGCCTGGGACGACTATTTTGCCTGCGGCCAGCGCCCTCCCTTCTGAAAACCCATCCGTGGTCCATCTTGGGTATTGGTACCATCGGCTGCTGGGACTGTTCGGCATCATGCTGGGAGGTAGGCCGACAAAGGCTGGATCCCCCAGGCTGACTGTATTAAATCCAGTATCGATAACAATAGGTCAAAATGAACATCCAAATAGGACTTCGATTGAAGCAATGTGCATCTCTGAAGCCATCATCAGGGCCATTGCATTGGCACAGTTTAGATTCCAGGGTCATTGGCGGAGATAACCTCAATGGTATCAATTGCAAATCTCCCAAGTACATACTTCAGACAAACAGAATCCCGCTGAGGTAATTCCAAGTTTGGCGCATAAGCAAGGTGTACGTGGCACCATTTAAGGATACCTCAAAAGAAAATAGAGTCATCCAAGCCAGGGGATGGGATGTCGCGGACAGCATGAGGGCGAGCCGAGGACATTTACACAGTGAAAGACCTTCAAAGGAAAACACAGCGGTCAAGGGACTGGCGCCTTCACCCTGGGGAATGGTGTGTGTTACAGGGTAAAGCCGATTGTGCCCGGTGTAGACCTGCTCCAGTGTAAATAATTCCTACCTGGGTGACGTGTGGGGTCTACCCTGGAGTAAACCACAGTAATTAGGCTCATAATGCACCGGCCAGAGCCCGCCGCTGTAGCCAAAGAGATTGGTTTGTTTGGCCTCTGCTGCGAACCGAGGGTAATCAAGGCAATGAGTAGCTCAGGTTAGGCAATGAGCTGCTCATAGCTGCTCAGGTTAGGTAATGAACTGCTCAGGAGGCAGCAGGGTGTGGTCTAGGTACACAGCATACAGGTCTAGGTACACAGCATACAGCAACATTTTACACCACTCCAAATGTAATTAGACCAAGTAGGAATTGTCTGCATTTGTTTTTGCCAGTGTCTTTGAATTGGCAATATAATGTCACAGTGGAAACGACCGTTATCGGGCCGTTATCCCAATTTTCGTATCACACAACAACAGTCACCAATACACTTGTCACATGATTGCTTCACTTTTTGAGCTCATTGACGCGTATATCTTGAAGGAATAGTATGTTACATACCTTAAAAATATTGTTCCCTTTGCATGCCTTTTTCACTTTGGCTATAATGTGAAAACATGGTCAGCCCTCACTTCCTTAATCCTTCAATTCCTCAGATCCCTCATTACTTCAAAAGATTTGAAACTGGCTCTATGTATTCTATTATATCTTAAACTAGATCCTCGGGTATAATCTGCTTTCACAGACATATTCCCTTGCATTTTTCTAAATTTGAGGAAGCAAATGCTGACTATATAGGTACCGGTATTATATATAGCTTGTGTCTTCAGTGTCCATGAGGTAAAAAAAAAAAGCTGTGTTTCCAGTAACATGGTCTAATAAGTTGAGGCAGGTAGGTTGGATTTTTTTTTTTTTTTTTTTTTGCATCTAAGGCCTAAGGTCATACTTTGCCAGGTTTTCAATGGTTATTATAACAAAGGATTGTTTCCTGTATGAAATATGAGAAAATGATGGGGAAATACATGTATATCTTGTGAATAAAATTTTCACATGAAAACTTTGAAAAAAATGAAAAAAAATGAAAAGATTGAAAAAATCTTCAAAAAATGGAAAAAAAATCTAAAACAAAATCTGAGGTCGGCCCCTTTTGGCTGAGGACGGTACCGGAAACCTTTTTTTTTTTTTGGCCTTAGTGGGAAAATAGGATTGATAAACGTAATCTGTTTACTTGCTCCATGTTCATATTATATTATGTGTCAAGCATTGGATCTATATTCTCAAACTCAATACTCTGATTATAAGAGAATTGTTCATTTTCATTGGAGGAGAGGGGTATAAACACATATACAATGCATAATGATATGTAAACGTGTAGATGAACTGACCACATGTCCGCTTAATGTTAAGAAATAATTACCATGGTGTTCCACTTATTAGCAATATTTCCATTAGTTATTGGATACTAAGATGATACTTTCTCTCTCACAGTTCAGCGATAAAATCATCATAAACCGTGTCTCTGTCCCACACTACCTGTGCTTTGATTGACAGCGGTGCCTGTCCCTGCCACAAAACCACGCCCCCTGCTGCCACCCCAGCCCCCAAACCCCTGACCATGAGTTGGCCATCAATTTACGATATTTTCCCTCGTGTCTCATAAGGTTGAGTAGCGTTTCAAATGGCTTCACCACTACCATGCTACCACCACGAGCAGCTCAACTGCTCAGCTACAGTCTATTAGGTGCTCAGCCAAGCCCAACCCGCCACCCATTGGATAGAGACGTTGGGGAGGATGCGGACACGTGGGAAGTGTGTGTTCCGTCAGGCACTGGCGCCTCAGGCACCGTGCTGCAGATTATCAGGGCAGGGAGAGGCCTCCTCCTGCCCTGCTGTGGTCTGTATGACGGTTATCTACAGAGACACTGACACTTCATGGACCCTGACTCATTAGTAACAGATCATGGCCGGATGAGACAAGCAAAAATAGGACTTTTTGCCATCTAACTTCCCCTCTCGTATGACTGATCTTCAATACTTTATCTGGAACAGTTGGTTGAGGGGTTATATTTTGGAAGGAGAAAAGCGAATGCATTGTTAATTTTCTTACATTTCAAACAGTATGGACATGCATCTATAGTGTTGCATTAATTTGAAACTGGGAGGGAAATAATATTTGCACATTGCAGGAGATATACTTACTGCAGTTGAAAGTAAGATGGGATTAAGATGTGTAATATCCAGCCTGGAATATACTGGGACCCGAATGGGACTAGAGCATGGAAAGTCACCAGAATAAGCTATAATGCATTCACGGCAAATTGCAGATTTCACAGAAGCAAACACATTATAACGAATTGAAACATGCATACCTTGTCAATTTTATCTTATGAAAAGTTGAACTTCATGATCCATTATGCCAAAAAAAAGGTTTGTTTCCGGTCACCCGAACGTCCTCAGCTAAAAAGAGCCGATCTCAGAATTTTTGAAGATTTTTATCAAAATTTGCCTGATTTTGTTAAGATTTTTAAGGTTTTTTAAGACCTTTTCAAAATTTTCGGAGATTCTCTTCCAAGATTGTTATTTGACATGTATGCACATATTTTTCAATGGTTTTCTTATATCCCATGTAGTGAAAAACAGCAGATAATGACTACATAAGACCTTGGACAAAAAAAAAAGTGAAAAAAAAATCCGACCTAACAACCTCAACTCTTTGGACCATGTAACCGGAAACACAGCTTTAGTGCAAGAATAGTATAGGTTCGCTTCTTGCTTAGTGGACAGACTGGCTACAGTCCTCAAGCTCTGGTCCCTCTCCTCCAGTACCACTCAGTCTGTCAACTACTTTTTTGTTATCTGGAACAAAAACAAATATTTTGTTTATCTGGAACTAAAATCAAGAGACTTGAGCAAGTCTTATCAGTGGAGACTTACAAGACTGCATGCAGCCTATGGGACCTGTGAGTTATTGGCTTGGGGTGAACATGACGCTCCCTCTGACGATCTACCTCCGGGCTCATCGACAGCCGGAGGCACCTTTTAACATTCACGTCATACAATCTATATCAGCAAGTTGTTGTGACTTAGTATCTCCCTATCCACAGCCAAGGATAAATGCCAAAGTTTCATCGGGGATCATCCAGAGATGAGCCCTGGAGAGGTGTGTGACAAGGCGACGGGTGGATCCTGAAAAGGGTCTCAAAATCAGTGACGTACGCCGAAAGGATCCCTTACCATGCACTTTATAGTAAACGGCAATATACAATGTACTAGACTTGCTGGCAAAATACATACATGTATACGATCACTAGCATTAGCTGTCCCCTCGTGTTATACTAGTGGAGATATAAAAACAGCAGATCATATTTTGCCTCACTCCTGCTGCTTGAAACGTGCATGCTAGGGTTAGAAATCATCACTTTGCCTCATTTCCGGTATAGCCTGTTTCGCACATCATTAATCTCAGTCCAGAATGTGTAACCTCTGTATCACGTTACACTAGTCACTCAGGCTGACGGAAATAAGGATTCCTCAAAAAGAAAAGTGGCAGCCTTCCCTTCCCCTATTTCCCTGCTATCAAACACCGGAAGACGTTATTTTAGTATTATGATAACGTTTTTCATACTTGATAAAACATATAACTGTATACATGTATTGTGTTGAAGCTTATACCAGTAGAATATGTACATTATCACTAGCCAATACAAATTACATACTAGTGCACGTTGTTGTTTATCATTATCAATATTCATCAAACTGACACAAAGTGACAACATGCATTGCACTGTATCATGCAATCTAGCGTACTTATTATAGGACTGGCTTGCAGGAAGCACATTAGGGAGCGTTCAACAATTATGTCACCGGTATTTAGGCATTTTTCAGGACCCACCCACCCCCCTTGTCACTGTTTTTGTATGGAACATATATAGAGGAACCCAAAGACCCCACCCCCACCCCCTAAGCAGTGACGTAATTGTTGAACGCTCCTTAAACCCTAATATTTTTTCTCAAGCCTCAATTTTCAGCTTTATTTTCAGCTTTATCATTGAGTCGTAGGTAAAGCTAGCTGAATATCACAAGGATGCTTAGTCATAACCCTTAATTGAGAAGAATATTGGCTATCTGATGATAAATTGTGAACATGACAGATTCTGATATATTAGAAGAGGTGTGCCTTGGCACTACAGGGGCTACACCTTGGTGGCCATGTGTAGGGGATGCGGGTCAGTGCCTTACAGATAGACAGCTCCAGGAGGCAGGCAAGCCAACACCGCCTCCTACCGGTCACCCAAGTACCTACTGGTAGCCATCTTGGATTCCTCTTCCTCCCGCCATGCTGGTATATAGCTACAAGGTGTAAGGGGCACGTCGACTGGGTGGCGGCCCAACATGTGCTCTCTCTAAATGAACGGCCGACAACTTGGACTTGGATTTCCAGAGGTCCGCTGGCTTCTCCCCTTTACTCTATGAGCCTCCACATATCGTGTTTTATCGAAAAGACACCGGCGGCGCCACAGTCTGTAACCCCACCTCCATTGGAACATACGGTCAGTAATTACCTTCTGGAAACAATCTTGACATGCTTTTCTATTACAAAGCTATCCTGCATCTGCCCCCTATCTGCAGTGCGTATAGCTCGCCTCCATGGATAGGGATGTGCATGCCTCACAGACAACTTCAATCATCACATCTACAATATTGCTGAAATATATTATAAAAGTTATAATCTTCAGCAAAATATGACCCAGTGGCCACAGAATTTTGAATCAACTTTGACAATTGGCTGATTTATGTTGATAAATTTGTTCTGTTGTGTTGATTAAAAATTGAATTCACATTTGAAGGATTTACAGTAAGTGACAAAGTTCTGTCTGAAACTTGCCGAGTAAAATATTTTTAGCTGCACACATAGTTCAAGTTCATTCCAGTCCACCGTACAATTGCAGCTTTCTATTACATGTATACATCCTCATCCATACAAGTACCTTAATGCTCTGCCTTGTCGTTGTCCAGATTTGTGATAAATAAGGATTCCATGTTGACCCCCACCCCGACCTCCATCTGTCCATGTCTGCATATGTATCGAATCCACCTTGAAATAGATCATATGTAATCTATTTCAAGGTCAACATACATGCACAACTGTGTAGATATATTACCTATGAGGAATTTAGTAATACGTACATGTAATATACTGTTACAGCCATAATGAGCCATAAACAATGTATCCCAAATTGTAAAAGAATGGCCTCCATAGGTAATTCAAATGTACACACGTATACACACATCTGATTTGTATGCCTGAAACAAGAGTGTCGAGTCCAGTTGAGAGTAGCTTTTACCCTAGCTGATGTATAAAGAGGAGGAAAGAAAATGAAAGTAACACTTATGGGCACCATAACTTCATTCTTCTACAGGGGCAACTTCTGATATGACAGACATCACTGTAATGGCCAATATACGTATGTGTTCGTGTGTTTAATAAGGCACAAGTCATGGACAATTTGTACACCTTCCACACAAATCAGAATGACAGCACTTCTGAAGAACTCAGCTGGAAAGCAGTATTATCTGAAACATGAGGTTTGGTTTCATCATATAAATGAGAATATGTTACTGAAAATCACAGGGTGCTGGAACACCTGTCACCCTGGGCAATCTGGGTAATATACCCCCGAGGTAAAGAGCCAGGAGAAAAGTTGTGTTTTAATGTGGTTTATTTATCAGGTAGAAATGGAGGGCAACTTGACATAATCACCTACTGATGGCAGGTAAGTGCTGTATGCTAGACCCTGGAGTAGCTGTCTGAAGGGCCACCCGGAGGTGATCTCTCACCAGGGCCCTGTTTCTATACTTTTCAAAAATGAATGACACCATCCATGTCCACTAATGCAAAGATAAAAGTGCAGACAGAGCAAAACCAGCTTTCTGTTTCTTAATTTGAGTTCTACTCTCCTGTTCTACTGGCTAGAACTGGATAGGTCAACTTAAGAAACACTAATGCAATAGTGCCATCCACCTCTAGTGCACCTCTCACTGGTATATCCTTAGAGCCTTCTGCCTATTCATTTGTGTGTTATATTTTATGTTTAAATCAATTAAAATACATGTATCCTGTTTCTATAGTGGGTTATGGAAGGCACCATTTGCATTAGTGTTTCTAAGGTTGCTCTCTCCAAAATGGCTCAATTCAAGTCCTATCTGAGTTTAGTTTAGCCAACTGCCTAGACCCAAATGAATAGAGCAAGAGGTGCCACTGTTTCTAAACCTTAGGCTAGAGCACAAACTCAGTCCAAACTGTTCCATTGATGAAGGCAAAATTATTGCTTTTCAAACAATTTTGCCACCAACCCTTATAGGTGGTCAGCAAAACTTTAAATAAGAAAAATACACACAAAAACTTGAATGATTCATTTGAAATTCAAGGATAGTGATGGCACCATTGCATTAATTAGTGTTTCTAAAGTTGTCCTATCCAGCTCTAGCCAATAGAGCGGTAGAACAGAACTCAAGTTAAGAAATAGAAGCATGTTTTTGCTGGGTCTGCACTATTAGCTTAGCAATAGTAAACATGGATGGTGCCATTCAGGTATACAATCAGGGCCATGATGGCAACAAAGTTGGTTGGAAAACAACAAATTTACTTCTGTCAATGGAACAGATGGGACACAGTTTGAGTTCTATCCCAAACTTTAGAAACAGTGGCACTTCTTGCTCTATTCATTTGGATCTAGGTAGTTGGCTAACACAGGCTTAGATAGAACTCGAACTGAGCTATTTTGGATAGAGCAACTTAAGGTACACTAATGCAAATGGTGCCATCCAAACCAACTATTGAAACAGGGCCCGGGGGCCTATTTAACCGATGTCATCCAATGTCCGTCCTCTGAAAATATCTTCTAGGATTGAGAGAGAAAAATGCAGAAAATCCATGAATCTAAATCTTTATCAGCGACATGATTTATCTATTTGTTCATTTTCTTTTCTCAAAAAATATGTTTCACTATGATTGGCATCACCAGCTACGATAGATTATGAATTCTTTTTGTGCTGGCTTTGAGCAGTACTTTTGCCGTATCCCCTTACAAGAGCAAATTCTTATGGGAATTCTTTCCTCTGGGCCTTGTTTCTATAGTTGGTTTGTATGGCACCATTTGCATTAGTGTTTCCTAAGTTGCTTTATCCAAAATAGCTCAGTTTGAGTTCTATCTAAGTCTGTGTTAGCCAACTGCCTAAATCCAAATGAATAGAGCAAGAAGTGCCACTGTTTCTAAAGTTTTGGATAGAACTCAAACTGAGTCCCATCTGTTCCATTGACAGAAGTAAATCTGTTGTTTTCCAACTGACTTTGCTGCCATCATGGCCTTGATTGTATATCTGAATGGCACCATCCATGTTTACTAATGCAAAGCTAATAGTGCAGACCCAGCAAAAACATGCTTCTGTTTCTTAACTTGAATTCTGTTCTAATGCTCTATTGGCTAGAGATGGATAGGACAACTTTAGAAACACTCATGTAATGGTGCCATCAAAATCCTTGAATTTCAGCTAATCTATCATCAAATGAATCATCCAAGTCTTTGTGTGTATTTCTCTTATTTAAAGTTTTGCTGACCACCTATAAGGGTTGGTGGCAAAGTTGTTTGAAAAGCAATAATTTTGCCTTCATCATTGGAGCAGATAAGACTGAGTTTGAGTTATATCCTAAGGTTTAGAAACAGTGGCACATCCTGCTCTATTCATTTGGGTCTAGGCAGTTGCCTAAAATGAACTCAGCTAGAACTCGAACTGAGCCATTTTGGAGAGAACAACTTAAGAAACACTAATGCAAACAGTGCCTTCCATAACCCACTATAAAACAGGATCCACATATTTCAATTGATTTAAACATATGATATAACACACAAATGAATAGGCAGAAGGCCCTAAGGATATACCAGTGAGAGGTGCACTAGAGGTGGATGCCACCATTGCATTAGTGTTTCTCAAGTTGTCCTATCCAGTTCTAGCCAATAGAACTGGAGAGTAGAACTTTAGCTTTGCATTAGTGGACATGGATGGTGCCATTCTTTTTTGAAAAGTATAGAAACAGGGCCCTGGGGGATGGTTACCCCACACTTTCAAAAAAATTCTTTCTCTGGCTGTTTGACTGTGGTAGTGAAGCGGAACAACGTCCAACTTAACCCCTTACAAGAGCAGCCATTAATTGTGGTAATGTTTCCCTGGATATTGAATAGCCCAACCCAAGGAGAGCCACCGGAGGAGGGAAATGTGAAATTCCCCATGTAACGCTGGTCTTCCAATCTGACGGTGCACGTGACCACACCCCTATGATGGTAACCCTCAACCAATAGCTGTAGTTTGGTCTTACTTCCGGTGGCTTCGATATGGCTTCTCCATACTACGCATCCCTATGGACATCAGTACCCATTTCTTGTAATCTTGTTATTTGCAACGCAGGCCCGTGAAGTTCAAGCTATGCTGCTGCATGCCAGGACCATTCTTAGAAACTCGAAGAAATGGAGAACATTGCATGCCATTAGAGGCTTCGATAAAGACATAGCCATATCTGGCCCATAAGTTTCCCTGCATACATCTGCCTATGATGCGATTGAAATGGAAGTTTTGAATCGAGCTTCCAATCGAACATCCAATCTAGCATCAAACGATGTGAATATAATAATGCAGTCAACGATGTCAGATTTCCCGCGACCTCTAGAATAATCAATGCTATTATTGCCATATCTTTAGGCCACTCAAAAACACAACTTGTTTTTCATCATTACCCCCTTTAAACAAGTCGTCTTTTGAGACTTCTTCCTTTTTTTAGAGAGAATATTCCAAGAAAAATGAATGTATTAATATGAGCAAATGTATGGTTTGGTATTAAATGAAAGCTTATGGTCCAGGGAAGGCAGCTGGCTCTCAACAATAGACCTTCGAACCCCCATTCGCACACTTTTAAAATGCCATTGATATACATATTTATTATCATAATGCCGTTTTTTAGATATCTTGAGATGTAGCTCTCGCTTACAAGATGTGCTCTTTTGAGCCTTTACAGGTTAAACTTACAAAATGGCATGGGGTTCATAATATCCATGTCAAACACAACAGACAAGGCATCTGTCATTTCCATTACGTGCCAAGCAGGTAAAATAATGCAGTTATAATACGTAGCCCCAGGTCATAGAGGCGGTCTGTTTAGAAACTTGAGCAGATGAAGTGTCCAGACCACCAACGACTGGACGCCAGCCGGAGATGTCAGGGGCAAGAGGTAGCTACATGCCTAAATATCCGCGACCATGCAGGGAAGATGGACCCTCTATCTGTTTGGCCAGATTTGTTTAGCAGCTTGACAGCTGGCAGATAGATTACAATAAGGCAAACATGTAGAGAGGCGTGCGTGAACACGAGTGTGTACTGATTGTTTTTACATGCTTCCTTAGTATATGAAATGTGTGTACCCATGCATACTATAGACAGAGCAATTCTATGTAATATTGAGCTCATTGGGTGAATCTGGCTGGTCACGCTTTGTCTGATGGCTATGTCTGGTCATATGCCTGGTCATATTTAGTTACGTGATTGTGATATAGGGATGCCACCCATGACACTGACTATCCCGAGGGTCACATGTCCATATGTGTGGTCATTTGTCTGGCTGGCCTGGTGTTGACATGTTGGTCCTCCACCCACGGGTCCACCAAGTGTCGTCAAACACCTGTCGTGCATTCACTACCTGTCTCATGATGATTAGCAGATTAGGACAGCATTTGTGGCTATTTCATAACCCGGGATTTGAAATATAGAAATCACAGACAAAATGTACCTGAAGGCTGTTTATATAGTGCGGAGAGCATTCAATGCGAAGATTATGATGCGTGTTACAGTTTTGGAAACTTGGAGATACCAAATGTTGTGTTAACGTTCAAAAACATTCGGAAGTCCAAGGTTTTCCCTATAAATGTTATTCAAACAGTAATAGCGTTGTCACATAAACTTCATTTACGTCAACGTTAATGAGTTTGTAAAGAGAACGTTAGGATGCAAACGGAACTTTGACACTCCTGTGTAAGAAGAAAGAAATGCTTCCTCGAATAAAGTAAAGCATATACTGAGAAACTGAATCCAACGTAACATTTCCACTCCTATGAAAACGTTGCTTTAACGTACATTTGCCAGCTGTGATCACATGAATAGTATACCTCTATGTATACATAAACTTTTGTTTAGATCCTTAGTACTTTTACCAAAGTGCATGTGCCTACCTCCCTCTAGCTAACCTTCTCAGCACATGTGTTCTGTATACCTCCTGTCATACTTGCCTGCCATGTATATATTGTACATGGTAAAAATCCGTGTGTGTCCTGACAGGCGGGTGGGCCCTGCTGCAGGTTTACTCCTCCAACCTCTGTTTGTCGCCGTCCAAGCAGAGACAGTTTTGATAACTTGTCCGATAAGACAGGACACCCAACCCTGTGAAAATGCATGGAACAGAGGGATGTGTCAGCCACAAAGCCACAGGAGGAAGACCCTTTATGTGTATGGGTGCAGGGAATTGTATATACAGACATACACTAAGTACAGTGGATGAAAGCAATGCTGCAATGTTGTCTCTGGTAAACAAGTTGATCAGGTGACAATATCAAGGTGTCACCCGTGGGGCTTTGTGACAGGCACTTTTCACCATGAGAAGATGTTTATTATACACCATAGAGGCCGTCTCAGCTGGTAGACTTCTGAAGAGATGGACCTAATGTTTGACATAAAAACTATCATATTTCGGCTAAGTCATCATTTTTCAAACACATAAGCAAAATAGCTTATTATACAGGCGCATTTTATCTGAATAGACCAGCCTGACTGAGGCCTCAGATGTATGACAGATACAATTTTCTGCAGCAATGAAAATAGATATAGTCCTGTATCATAGCAAATACTAAAATGTAACCTAAAAACTCATCCTATTAGTCTACCCGTCCAGGCTAGATCAGGTTCATGTTTACCTTCATGCTGAGGCTACGGCAACACCTGACTTTCTTGCTTTCTTTCTTTCTTGATATCCTATTTTATCAGCGGTCATCTAAGTAATTGAAATGGAGTGTAAAATTTGATGTGGTTGGGAAAAGAACGAGCCTTATGCCATTGTTTCTGTTCTTGCGCGGCAAAGAATGAAGCAGACGACATTTAGCAGTCTTTGGGTGAGTGTCTGACAATTTGTTTTCCACTGCGGTAGCTGTCAGGAAAGTCAGAGGTGAGTAACTCAACTTCTGATGTCTTTCCAGACTGGCCAGCATGGGGCTGTCCTAGAATTGACTTTTGTTGTGAAAGTCCGGTTGTGTTGCACTGACACCCAGGAGATTACTTTCCTGCTTCTATTTCTGTTTACACGTGGAGAGAAACAGGATAGAATGCTTTGCACTGGAAACACGGCGCACAGAGGGGATAGAAGGGTGGCAAGGATACTCGCCAGTAACATTATATCATAAATAAATACATTGATATGCGTTTGTTTCGCTAGCTCACAAACCTAACGCTCTTATTTATATGTTGGGCGGATACTAGGGAGGCTGAGAAGACAGTATCCTTCGCCTGCCTCTGTGCCACCCCTGACCCTAAGATCCTACCCCTCCCAGGTGTGTATACCCACTGGTCTGTTCCCGAAGAGAGGGCCCACCCCCATGCAAAGCTTGTATGGTTGCTCCATCCTACCCCTTGGATGAAGCCAACCGTCCACCTAAGAGGATCACAGCAACACGCTGCGTAATTCTGAAACTGACGCACCACTGCCATTAGATCAACAGAATGGTCACTGCAAACTTTGGCCAATTTGTATACAAGCTGGCTGGGGCATCTAGATTGAACCAACTGCCACTTCCCTGTGCGGCCCTCAATGACTTACTTTCCAACCCACATGGTGTGAACACAGACCAAATAACCAAAGGAGATGACCACCAGCTATGTTTTGTCTTGTGGGAATGGAGGGAGCACGACTGAGGTCCAGGCCTCCACTGCAGTCGGAAGCCATGTGCAGCGACTGGCTTCAGAACTGCCAACGCGCGCCCTCCTCACCTCCCCACCCACCACCACCAGGGCTTCTATTCGGCCTCTACTCACAGCTGCAAGACTTTCTTGAAGAGCCTTTAGGGAAAAAGGGGAGATCTCCGTGTCCGCGCCCATAGGGAATGAGGGAGTAGAACATAGACATTGGGATGTAGGGTGTATACCTCAGCCACTGGGGCTTGATACGGACAGATGTTGGTGTTTGGGTGAAGCAGCACGTGCCACCCAAACTCGACAGAGATATCTGATACTCCCAATGTTTCACACCAACGTCCAACTGTGTACAACTATTTTAGAATGTTAAATGAGGGACGTGAAAGGTTCATTATATGAATGTGCTAGACTGATTATACACGGATATTAACTTTGGTATGCTGTGGAAATCTAGTTTAACAAGTTATCCTTTAAATGCCAGAATACAAATCTATCAAGGACTGAATGGCATTATTGTACTTTACCATATATCATAGAAGGCTATGAGCAAAAAAATAATTACATTAACTATGGTCGTGAAGTAACGAAATCTTAAAGGCACAAACGCAAAATAAATCTTGTATATCTTGAGATTATGTCCTTGCATAAACTACGATATAAAGATGCTTGCCCCCGGGTGGATTCCTCTAATGGGTGATGGGTTATTCCCACCAAGGTACCGAACACAGAAGAGTAAACCAAATACTTAGACAAAAGTACACTGAGATCATATTCTGCAGGTCTTGGCCATGAAGTAATCAACTTCAAAGAGAGATCGAGTACCGGCTTTTACTGGTGGCAATCTAAGCCATGTTCAGGACTACTTTGGCCACTATGCATCCCTCCGTTTACATGATATGTTAAAACGCAGCAGCTAAAAGCCACTTTGTTTCCCTCCCGCACTGCAAGTGAAGTCTGGGTGGTCAGAGTGTCGAGAACTGTGAGAAAAAATGACGAGGTCAAACAACGTCACCGACAAGGTGCAGATGGTGGCCCCTAGCGGCGTAAGTGACAACCATCTCTGGTGTCGCTGGAAGAACAAGGGGATGGGGGATCTGGAGGACATATCGAGTGTCTCCCTCTTGTAGTGTATAGGTTGGAGGAACCCTGGAGCAGACAGTATCGTGTGTGGATCACCAGGTTCCTACAGTGCCTCCCCTGGCGTCACCCTGTGTCCTCCCGTGTCCCCTTATGTTAAGGCCATACCCTGAGACAATGCTTGCTTTATGAGCAGCCACCATGTGACACTCGTAGAGGACATCCGGCTCCGACCCGGAAATGGATGATAACACCAAGTATGCCCCTGATGTCAGCCAAAGACAACCTCCTACAATAAGACGTGAACTGAGGACTGTTTAATAGACCTCCTCGAGTAAAAGATGTGCACCTGAAAGCACTCATAGCAGCGTCAATTCGAAAAGTCGCGGGACACAGGTTTTTGCCGAGAAAATCGCTGCCGTGCCCCTAGAAACTGCCAGACTGCAGGACCGAATATCCTGCTGTAATCTGTGGACCTTGGGCTACATTCTGTTTTTTCGGCTTGGAAATAGGACCGTTCTTAAGGGGTTTACAGCCTAAAATAGAAAGCATTACTGTTTGCTGATATTTAAAGAGTTGAATGACTAAAATAATAAGTTAATTCTTGTTTTCTTTCCTGACAATAATGATCGTGAGGTATTCGGCCAAGATCAATCCGGGCTTGCTGAATGATAAAATTTGTGGGACCGAAAGACCTTCGAGGGGAAAAAACCTTTTGTATAGGCTGCATGTACTGTAAAACCCGCGTGTATGACACACCCTGAGTTTACGGGGTTTTCTATAAGCCACAGTAAGGGCCTGAAATGAGTACCATCTTACCACAGTCTATAAAGTAAACCCCATGCATAAGCCGCACCCTGACTTCTTGGATGTGTTTATGAATCGCACCAGGGGTTTTGAATGGTCTAGAGGCTGCGGTGTTTTACGGTAGTTCTTCTGGGGAGATTCCCACACTCAGATCAGTGTCCCCAAAAGTTCCAACATCCGACCACGCCTATGGCCTATAGGGACGTCTGTTTGCCTGTTCTGTGTAACCAAAGAGACCCGCGACAACAAACAATTTGTTCTTGTTTGTCCTGTGGATAGGTAGGCAGACATATTACTGACTGATACAATATTTGTTATGATGTATCCAACGCCACTCTATCTAGCTTATACCAGAGGGAGTGGCTACAAACAAGACATTCTGATACCCCGGAGACCCCACATAGAGCCCAGCGGAGCCTCACCCATGTAAACTATCAGTTTATACGAGATGTCCAAATATACTTTTACTTTCATCTAGTTACATAACAGTTGTACATGTTACAGCGGTGAGAGAAGGAGTAGAGGAACAAGGATAGATGCAGCTCCAGAAAAAAGTTTACCTTGGGTGCCTGGGAAGGGATCATGTAATGTTTTCTGCCAAACAAAGCCGTGGGTATATTGCAGTCTATGCTACATAGTAGTTTATGTTGTGTATTCTCCTTATCAACGATGACACAAAATAATATATACTTTACTTAATCAAATCCATAGTGATCCTCCTGTCAGAAAGTTTACAGGTTATATGATACTTTCATCAAAGTCCACGGTCGTCCCTGCGTCTTACCAACGCTGGAACTACCCCGGGGAACTATACAGCCCCCACCAGGAAGCTTTTCAAAATATGTAATGTAAACCTGAAAATAAGAAGTTTGAATACACATTAAACGACTCTCAAAGTCACTTCTGCATATTTATTTTAGTGAGCGCCCCCCCCCCCCCCCAACATTTTATTCGGCTTTTTAGCACAGTACTACTGTCCAACTCCACAAAATACACAATTTTACCTCTAGATTTAAAAAAAAATCTTCCATAAGAGACAGGGGGGTAAGGACACTTATGGGATTTACAAGGATGACCTGGATGATTAGGTTCACATGCATGATATCATTATTGATGATACATGTGCTTAGAAAAGGCTAAGTACATGCATGATTGATGCAAGATCCATTAGTGGATCTGGGGCTTCGGAAAAACGAATTGTGTGCAAAGTTGTCTTCAGAACACACTGTTAAGGGAGTGGTCAATTTTTTTAACAACAGGGGGGTTGGGGAAATGCTGTACGTGCACGGTGAAATTTGAGGGGTCTGAACTTTTTCCATCCCCCCTGGGAGGGGTCTGAAATTTTTTTCTCTCCCCCTTTTATTCTTTAGTGGAGTGCGGGCTTTTTCGCTGAAAGGGTCAAAGAGAAATTTTGTCCCCCCCCTAAGAGGGGTCTGAAAATTATTTGTTGAACTGCATGAAACATACCCTTTCTGTTTGGCCTAGGTAGGTTACAGTGAACGGTCAGTGTGCAGTAAGAGTATAGAGATAGACTGGTATGGCCTGTCTCTATAACATAGATGATAGAGACAGGGGTAGCCCACTTTGACCTGACCTTGAAGCCTGATTGCAACTAGTTTTACTGCTCATTTGCATATATTTTACGTATTGTATGATCATGTGACCCTCCCTAGATTTAAAGAACTAATGAGAAATAAGTTGGCTCAGTAAAATGCTCCCAGCATGGGGAATTGAACCCTGGCCTCTGAAGTTAAAGGCACGGAGCATATATCCACTTGACTACCAGGGCTGGCTATCATCAAGAGTCATAAGCAGCATGTTACTCTGAGACCCCATATGCACCTCAGGGTTTATTGTCCCTGTGAACATATTTTTCCATTATTAGTAGGCCTATTTTAGTCATTCACAGACCTTATTTTGTATCCAAAAACATTAAATTAACACACATTACATACATCAAAAACTGAGAAACAGAATTAGAAGGAGAATCTTTCTATAAAGATACCTTGGTAGTGAGGGATTCATTCTGGTCACCCTGAGATCTGAAGTCCAGTGCTCTACCACCTGAGCTAACCAGGCCAGCTGTCAAAGGCTAGTCTGACCACATTCAGATCACTCCCACCTCATGCTCTGGGCCTATCAGTCTACATGTACTCTAGGTCTCTCTCAGCTGTATGGTCACCAATCTGGGCAACAGTAAACCAGATCACTGATTTTGATTCTATCAAATACTGACCCTTTTGTATCCCACCCAAGTATTATTGACCTTGGTTGAGTAAATTAGAAGCACTGACAAAGGTATGGGTCTGAAGTGGCATTATGTAATCTGTGATTATTGTCAAACTAGTGCAGCTATTTGGTTCACTGCTGCCCGGACGTCACTCCAATATGGATGCTTACACCTGTCTGTAGATATACAGGCAGGCCTCTCCAGTCTAGTATAGAGAAGGCATTGTATGTACAAAGTAATCCGGGACAGAAATAGACAAAGTAAACCTATTCAAAAACAGGGTTCTGCCCACACTGCACTCAAAGAATTTACTCTTGCTGCCATGACACTGATGTCCCGCCAGTGTCCCTTTTACTACTATCAGTGTAAGGTAGTGTAAGGTAGCTAGAGTCATCTCAGCATTCTATAGGTTTTTGAAATTTGAGAATCCATAATTTAGAACAAAAGTTATATACTCAAATTGGGCCTTTTGCTTCTAAAAGAATATAGCGTCCAAATGTGAGTATTCTAATGCAAGTAGGGATGTCATCGATACTCCCAATACCGAAATATCGGTAGTATTGCAATGTTGAATATCGCATCGACATACACATTATATCGATATATAATGACCTAGTTTTTTTATCTAAAAATATCCTTAGTAAAATCATGGGAAAGGTAACCAAACATAGGCATATTTGATATCAAAATAAAGCTCATGCTGTCAGAAAAGCAATGGGACAGGAATGTACCACCATGCTGGATTGAATTTCCATGATTCTTTCTTGTTTTAAAAGTAGCTTAACAATACTGACCTATTATTCCCCCCCCCATACGACCGTCAATTGTTGAAATGAAGTGTTGGCATAAGGCATTATCAGCTAATTGCATTATATCGATAATTAGACTCATTCAAACATTTTCTACTACTTATTTAAGCAAATTTGCAATTGTCATAGATTTTTTAAAAAAATCAACCTAGAACCACTATGTGAGAAATTATTTAAATCCCGTTGATATTTTTTCATATAACATCATGCACCTCTCCCTGGGGGTTGTGTACAAATGACGCCATGCAGGAGGGGGGAGGGGGGTCCCACTTGCCATGACAAAGCATGACAAGGGGGGAGGGGGGGTCATGGGCTGCATGACATCAAGAAATCACAATATGCTTTAGTTTTTGCAAGAACAAAAATTTTGTAAAAAGATTTGTAAAGGTAGCGAAGTTTAATGCATTCATCTGACATAAATTTATTACCTATAGGCCCTATATGCATGCATTCCTCAGACATCTCACTCAATGAGTGTCACTGCCATCAATGTCAGTGTAAAATCAAGGTGATGTCCAGGCCACTATAAGGCAGCACTACTCCTCTATCCTACCTATACCAAATTAACCCTTTTTGAAAAGGGCCACTGCTGCCCTCAGGATCTAAAATGATGCATCTATTATACCCCTGAACTGCTGCTGTTGCGTCAGGGCAGCATCCATAGTAATCCACAGGCTTCTTTTCGAAAAGGTGTGATATCCCCCCCCCCTCCTTGAGGTGTCAAAATTATTTTGCTCCTCCCCCAATCCACCCCCTTCCGGAGTCTCACTGTTGATAAATAATGAACACTCCCCTGGAGCTCTCAACCACTGTGTTGCTATTTTCACTGAGGGGATGCTTGGGGAGATGTAAAGGGGACCTCCCCGCAAACTTACTCTCCACATCTTTGTCTGAATGGAACTCTATCGGACTCACCTTATTTGCAGATTCTACAGTAAAATGCTGAGGTGACTCGATTGCTTTGTAAGATCACAAATTGGAACTATGATTACCATCGATGGTCTCCTGAGAATTTGTGATGCTTTCTGAGGTTTATTTTTCTATTAGGCCACTCACTAAATTCAGAGTGTTCTGTCTGAAAACTATTTCTAGTACACTTGTATATGGTTCAAGTTACAGAATAAATCAATACATTCAATATATCAATACATTCAAGCTCTTGAACTATATCTCTTGAACTATATGATCCTTAATAATAACTGTTCTCGATTTTCTCTTCGCTGACAAGTGTACAACTTTCACTGTAAAGAAGGCAGACTATTAACTGTATTGGACTATTGAAATAGACAGGAAATACTTGTGTATGATCACTACCATAATATTCTGTGTATAACTATAAGGCATGGAAATGGTAAATGCTGAATAAAGGGACCCATACATTATATAAGCTGACAGTGTTTGGTATGTTTCTGTGTTCATTTGTTGATCAGTGCTAGTTCTTTTTTCACTTTGCATGTGTGTTATCCTTTATTACCAATTCACACCCACTATATGTCCCTTTGAACCATTTTAATTTGTTTATAGTCTATAGACCTTCACTATTCATGCACTTTGGGGGGTATCTCTCTGCATGACGTCATGCTAAGGGGGGGGGGTCAGGTGTTGCATGACGAAACATGACAAGGGGGGAGGGGGGGTCAAAAATGGTCCAAAAATGCATGACGTCATTTGTACACAGCCCCCTGTATTGCAGAACTTTTTTCACCAAGGTTGCCTGATTCTTGGCATCTGACGCAGGCCATGAATATTGATATTTAAAGTTACCTGTATAAACTTCATTACAACTTGCATAAACTTGAAAGAAAATGCAAAATGTTTGAATCTTAAACATTTCCACAAAAAATGGGCCTACCTTTGCTTCCAGTTGATGGATTTGAAAAATTCTTTCTACATTAAAAAGCTGAGATCAAGCATATTGATCAATCGCAATACATCGCAATATCGGTACCAGAATTCGCCATAACCGGCATCGGGAAAAAACTGGATGTCAATGACATCCCTAAATGCAAGGGTCATCAGTAATTCAAATTGTGATTATCCTATTAATGAAATACACAGCTACCATGATCCCTTGTCACAAAACAGCAACAAGAATGCATTTGTCGCTTGTCACAAAATAAGAAACTCAATAAAGCCATGATGTAAGCATGTTTTCCTTTTTTATACATTACTAGTGGCTTCGCCACTAGATAATGGGAAGAACAATCAAGATTCATTGCTGCCTCCTAGTGTCTCACACTAGAGGCGCGTAACATAGCGGCTTGTAAAATAGCAACAGTGCATAACATAGCAAGCCCAAACAATTCTACTCTCTCCCAGCAGATACTCTCAGAGGTTTAGGTTTAATGAAATTCTCTGGAACTACTCATCAGAAAATAACATATATTATGACCTATCAAATTAAAGCCCTCGATGAGTACAATTTAGATCTACAAGGATCGAGAGATTTCCATTATAAATATTATCAGGATGGGTGCCAATCTATCTGGATCGAGATCCAAAATGGCGGCCATTTCAACATGTCTGATGATTTTTGAGGCTATAAAATATTTTACCAAAATATAGATAACCAAATCTTTAATAGTTAAAAATTAGGAATAATCAAGTTGGTAAAACACTACAAAGTTTTGAAAATATTTTTGTTTAATTGTCTATCCTTCAGATCAAGTTAGCTGGCACTTTCCTCACTGCTTCTTAACCTAAATATTTTGCTTCATCTGGTACCCCAAGGTATACTCAGGGCTGAAGCAGTGCAGATTCGAATTTTGTAACCAGCGATCTAGAAACCCATTTATATATATATATATATATATATATATATATATATATATATATATATATATATATATATATATATATATATAGTGTAACTAGGTACACATAATGTATAACTTAGATCCCCTCATCGATTTTAAGTCTCCTGTTCCTAACATTTGTCTTATAATGATCTAAGGTCAATTCTTTTCTTTGATACAAAATTTGTAACTGTTAAGAAATGCATTCTTTCACAGATTAAGTGTGGATAGGAAAGACAAAATTGAGGAAAAAGTAAACACAGGGGACTAGATATTGACCTTCTCACCATCAAGTCTAGGTTTAAAACTAATATCCTATTTCTGTTTATACCCCTTTAATCCCCAGTCATGAACTTAGAGATTGCCACGTCTTTTTCAATAGCCTTGGTTTGACTAGATTCATCTATAGTGGCTATTTCATCTACCAGTGTGCTTGTGCACGGATCACGATTTGTATTCCTTTCTGCAACCCCCTGCGTTGTGAAAACATTTTTTGAAAGCATATTCCTACGGAATTCAGGTATCAATTGTAGGTGAGTAGGCCTTTATCTGTGTTGTCAATAGTTTTGACGCATCTCTTATATTTCTTATTCGTATATTTATCATAAGTACGAATACTCACAACCATGCACGTGATGTATAGTTAATCAGCAACCTCAACCTTCATGTAAAATGTTCAAGGATAATGGGTTTAAAGATTTAATGAATTAAAATTCGTTCTCAGTACTTGCCAAGGCTATCTCAGACTCAGTTTGCTGGGGCCGCGCTGAGGTTGTTAACTGGGCGGAGGCCAGCCACGCTGGAGGGGTTTGCCGAGTTGCGAAAGGCCCTGGTGGAACGCTTTGAGCCCACCAACCAGGAAGTGTATTTACAAGTTTCAGAATGAGTGAAAGGTGCCTCTTATCTAGTCAGCTTCTGACATCTCATTCAGCAGAACCAATGAAAAATGGTTGCTAACCTAACATAGAGTTGTTGATATTTGAGCATAGCCACAGTCCTGGCACAAAGTATAATCCAGGTAATTAAACCCTAGAGCCTTTGCAAGAATTTATTCTGGTCTGGTGAACAGCCAGCACACATCTGTGCATGCTCCAATACCATTGTATTGCAGCTTTCCCTGCTCCCTTCACCACACTGTAGTCACCAGCCTCAATCCCCTGATTCAGATTACACCACAACGGCTACAGTGGAATGGGACCATGTCTACTATTGAATCACTAATACCCGTATAAAAAATGATCCAGGATCCTGGATCATTGTTCAATGAAGTAGAGTTCACCTGGGTATGTGTCAGTGCTTCCAAGTGACATGCATGAGTAGGTAAGTAGGCTGACAGGCCCTACACTACAAGATGGGCTAGGGTTGCTAACTGCTGATAATTGCAATCAGAGGTGTATAATGGGACAGAATTCAACAGGTATACTTGAAACTACAAGCAGTAGGCAGACTGTAAGACCTGAACCCCCCCTACTCCGAATTGATATAATTGCAGTACATCGATAGTTACTAGTCATTTGGGATAGTCACAGCCAAATAACACCCTGCCCCCAATCCTCCCCCCCCCCCTGCCTCCTCTAAGTCTCTATATGATAACCAGGCCTACTAATGTCTAAACTCACCTAGACCTACTGCCATACCGTCTCCCTTGGCTGACATTGGATTACTTTTTATAGCCTATATGGGGTCTAATAGGGCCACACTAGGAGGGTTGGTCATAGAACCACACAAGGAGGGCTAGTCGCAGGACCAAGTTTAGTAACAGGCCAGGTATACATAGGTTTGGTTATAGGACATACCCAGGTAACAAAATGAGGTTATTTCAATGTTAAATTAACGTCATTTCCTAGTAGAAAAAACGTTCAAAGATAGTTCAGCTAAACTTCATTTCGTGGACTCAAACCAACATTGAAAAAAAACGTTGAAAAAACATTGATTTAACACAAGAAAACCCATGGAAACATGCATTAAAATGACTTTGGATTAACCCTGAACCAACCTCATACAGATCCCTACCATGCCTGTGTATTAGCATAGGATATTTACTTTATTTTTCTGATATATTTCATCGAATAGGATTCATTTCCCCTCATCTCTTGAGGCTGCAATAGTAGTACATGTATAGTGTGTATCGGAATGGGACTATAGCTAACTACAGGATATTACTCACTCGACCTGCAGCCAATCAGAGGCCTCCATTTGGTCACGTGACCTGTGATGTCACTGGACCCCTGTGGTGCATGCCCATATATGGTCATGTGACCTTTACCTTGACCTCATTTGCATAATAGGCCATGCCCCTTGACCTAATTAGGGGATTAGTGACCAGCTCTCAGCCAATCAGAGGACAGCATTCTGGTTACCATGATAACATGACCTAATTAGGAGATGAGTGCAATCACATGACGCCTTGTTTGTAAACAACACGTGACCTAGCCACGTGGCTGGGCCACATGGTCCCTTATTTGTAAACAATGGGGCGGGGCTAATTATGCAAATGAGATATTTTACGATAGAGCACTGCTGTGTTTTTTGCAAGCCACCAAAGTGAGGGGTGTGTCTTATACATGAGGATTTTGTACTTTAGAGTAGTACTAAACTGCTAAAAAACATGCTTGTACATGACACTAGACCATACATCTAATATTGAAGACAAATGCTGGTGGATGAGTCATAAAGAAGTTGTGTTGATTTTTACCTATACCTCTGGATATCAGAAGTTGTGTTGATTTTTGCCTATACTGAACAAGTAATCAATGGATAACTCATGACTTGTGTGTGTTAGCAAAGGCTAATAACACTCGGCCTACGGCCTCGTGTCATTTTCCTTCACCAACACACACGCGTCATGAGTTATCCATTGACTACTTATTTTATACCACAAAACCAATAAATAATTAATAGAATACCAATAAATTCAATTTGAAAACAAAAATTATTCCCCCTCCCCGGGACTTGATGCCAGCCATTGTGTGTGTAGGCCTACACAGGTACATACACCTCGTCGCCCAGCAGCGGACAGCGACAGCGCACACGGCTTCGTATCATAGCAAGACCTGGTTCGAACCGAGCGTATCTCGTCAGTCCCTGTGGCGCAGTGCATAGGGGGTAGGATTTGGGACGTGAGACTGCAGGTTCGATCCCTACCCTGGCCTGGAAAATTTCGTGGGTTTTAACATGTAACATATGACATGGGAGGACATGAGAGGCATGCGGTTATCCTGGATAACCGCACGCCTAACATGGATAACCGCACGCCTTACATGGATAACCGCACGCCTTACAAAATTGATGTTACAGCCTATAGGGTGTGCAATATCGACAGATATGTGGATGGGAATAGCCACCAAAAAGCACTGGGTAACCCAGAAATCGTGGTATAACTTTGGATATCATTAGGTTTAGACATAGGGATGAAGTAAATGTAAAAATAGTGACATATCACTGAGCTTAATTATCTGGGGAAGGGATGTAATGAAGAAAGACCTATAGGAGTCAAAGGGAAAATTTATGACCTCATTTTCTGCCAAAATATCATTCATGTTCTGTTGCTATCAATACTTTTAGATTATGATAGTTGGATATGTATAGAAGTGGAAAATGCAAAAAGATATATGGTCAACCTCACTTTTGTATATTGGACCATTTAAGTACAACATGCTTCCAAAATGATAATCATATTCAGGTTTAAAAATATTTGCATTTTCCTTATTTCAACTGTGATATATGGAAAGTATGAATGTCCTGGATTTTAAAACTAGCTTTATATATTTTCTAAGTTGAGGCCAAGCCTATTAAAAGTGTAATACAGAAAGTGTCAGGTGTACCCCTCAGTGCAGTGCCCTTCAGTGTGGATACTATTAGGACCATGAGACCTGATGAGTGAGTAGGGTGTAGACCTACCTATGTATATATCCCCAGGTGTCACCAGTAGGGTAGCCCTGGCGCATTATTTCTCCAACTTAACTCTATATTGGGAGCGTCGCTGTTCATATACACAGACATGGACACATGTCCTCATTTGTGACAGTGATGTCTAATCAGAATTTTCTCGCAATGAATATTCACTCTAAAAGTATCCACAATTCCTATCATGGATTCTTGTTAAACTGAACAATGAACCACTGTTGTTCCATTATAGTGAATCAGTGTAGTTTCCACAATGAAGCAGTACAGTACACACTATGGTACAAGAAATCTCTGGACTTTTCTAACCCACTTAAAAGGATCTATTTTCTCCTTTTTTCTATTCCCTCAGGTGTGTGTGGTCCACATATGCGCAGACACTGACACATGCCTCTATGAAATTGTGTAATGTTGTTCTCGCCATGAATATGACCGTAGCTGTGGAAATGGCGTTAAACAACTATTACTCACTCACTCACAAGGAATCTGTTCGAAAATGATGATGGTTCTGTGGCAATATTGGGACAAGGATTTTACCTTTTTTTGATTATTTCACCTACCTTACACAACTTTAAAATTTAGTCACCCACGTTTAATTTTAAAGATTTAGAGAATTTAAATGATACAAAAGTCATAAAGACATGTTCAAACATTTTCTCACCAACCTAAAAACTCAAGTCGAAAGCACGGTATTATCTGTGGACATACAAGGAGCTGGGTCCTGCATGCAACGACTGTGGTTATAGTGAAAGTAAGTTTCAAAATATCTTCGAGAACACACTTCACATCGGTACCCGCACAGTAATGTTGTTCCCATT
The DNA here is from genome assembly GCA_949317995.1 of Acholoe squamosa. Lineage (NCBI taxonomy): Eukaryota > Metazoa > Annelida > Polychaeta > Phyllodocida > Polynoidae > Acholoe > Acholoe squamosa. The sequence goes on along the minus strand of OX439036.1, from coordinate 83,532,374 downwards.
TTTACTGTGAAGTCAAGACATGGCACACAGCCGATGTGAAGGCTTGACTTTTGTGTTTATAAGAAGTCAGTAAAAAAAAAGATTTCTGGTGACCGTGTGAAATTGTGTAATGTCGTTCTCGTCATGAATATGTGAGCCAGCAAGCAGAAATGGGGTTCCTGCAGGATTTAGTACCTGTTTTAGCCACCAGGGGCACCACTATGGGCTAGAATAGCAAAGATATGCCTAAAACAGTTATAGGATACTTTTCTATGAAGAATTCAATGAATTTCGATAGAATGTTATATTTTGGGTGAAAAGGTTCCAGAAAAGTTTTTGGGCCTAAATAGACATTTTTGTTGATTTCTGTTACCATGGAAACATGATTTCCATTCTAAAAAGGAAAATCAATGATCTTATTCGAAAGAATTTTTCACCAGGTTTACTATGGAGAAAACAGAACGAAAATACCATTTCTAGATCAAAAGTTATAGGCAAAAGAATAAGAAAATTATGCTAATTTAGCTAATAGGCATAAATTATGCTTATTATAGATGTATCTCACGACCAATTAGGCGTAGAGCTTATCGCCATTCAGAAATGGTCATACCTACCCATATTGAGCAAACCATTCCCCTGAAACTAACAGGAGTAGGTATTTTTGTTGATTTCTGTTACCATGGAAACATTTCCATTCTAAATACGAAAATCAATGATCCTATTCGAAAGAATTTTTCACCAGGTTTACTATGGTGAAAACAGAACAGTCAAGCAGCAGCAGCAGCTACCGGCCAGCGTTATTAGCTGTTATTAGCCAGAATCGCTGATGCTGCTACTGCTGCTGCAGCAGCAGCATGCAGCGACAATGCAGCAGCATGCAGCGGCAATGCAGCAGCAGTAAAAGCGCCAGTAGCAGCAGCAGCAACAGCAGCAGCGGTTCCGGTGTTATTAGCCGAATCGCATCGTTACCAACACTATATTTATTAATCACGTGATTTTGGATCCTTAATGACAAGAAACAGTCAAATTTTATCTCAAACGGAGGTGGCTGGTTTATAAAGTCATGACTGTACTATATCAAAAGGTACTGAGTAGTAGATAGGATTAACAACCAGTTGCGATAGGGTAGGGGGAGACTGCTCAGCTGGACAGGTGTTATAAGGATTAGTTATGTACATGCACCTCACCTACCATGGGTTGGTCAGATGGTGAGAGGAGGAGGAGACAGTCCCAAAGTCTCTGTAACATTAAAATGTTACATCTACAACAAATATCCGCGTCTGCCACGTCTCGACTTCACAGTACTTAAAAATGGGAACAACATTACTGTGTGGGTACCGATGTGAAGTGTGTTCTCAAAGATATTTTCAAATTTATTTTCACTATAATCACAGTCATTGCATGCAGGACCTAGCTCCTTGTATGTCCACGGATAATATCGTGCTTTCGACTTGACGCTGATACACTGGCTCTATCAGTTTTTTTGGTTGGTGAGAAAATCTTTGAACGTGTCTTTATGACATTTTTATATCATTTAAATTCTCTAAATCTTAAAATTTAAACGTGGGTGACTAAATTTTAAAGTTGTATAAGGTAGGTGAAATTATCAAAAAAACGGTAAAATCCTTGTCCCAACATTGCCACAGAACTATCGTCATTTTCGCACTGATTCCTTGTGAGTGAGTGAGAAATAGGTGTTAAACACCATTTCGTCAGCTACGGTCATATTCATGGCGAGAACAACATTACACAATTTCACAGAGGCATGTGTCAGTGTCTGTGCATATGTGGAGCACACACACCTGAGGGAATAGAAAAAAGGAGAAAATAGATCCTTTTAAGTGGGTTAGTAAAGTCCAGAGATTCCTTGTACCATAGTGTGTACTGTACTGCTTCATTGTATAAACTACACTGATTCACTATAATGGAACAACAGTGGTTCATTGTTCAGTTTAACGAGAATCCATGATAGGAATTGTGGATATTTTTAGAATGAATATTCATTGCGAGAAAATTCTGATTAGACATCACTGTCACAAATGAGGACATGTGTCCTGGGGGTACACCTGACACTTTCTGTATCACACTTGTAGGGGCTCGTGGAGCGTTGTATATAGTGTTTGCTCCCTATTCGAGAGGGCAGGTCGATCGGTGCGGCTGCCACCGGTAGGACCAGAGGTCACTTCGATCTCTGGCCACTGCGGGGTGGCGGCAGCACTAGTCTTCGCTGCTCCAGTCCCTACCTGGGACCGCGTGGGGAGCTCAGTTGGTCTCTGGCTACGGCCAGGACAACCTGTGAAGCACAGCCACTTAGTGCCGCTAAAGTGCTGTAAAACACAAATCAATCATCAATACTGCCAGGACAACACCTGAACAGAATCGAGCTATACCTATAGCACCACTCCGAACATATGTAACTCCAAATAAACATGTGCCGGTTGCACTAACCCGAGCTAACTCGTCTAGTTTTGCTTGACATTGATATCTCCCGAACTAGATCCAAGTTAAACAAGAACTCGAACCATTACACTGGTGCCTTGACCAGTCTTGGTTTAAGTGCGCAACCCTGGAGGTCGAACCGAACCATGATGGAGCGACCCAAGGAAACTTGGGGTTCGACAGTGGTAACTCCACTCGATCTGACTTCAGTAACTTAGGTTCTGAAGCAAAGGGGCCACCATTCACGGTAGATACAGGCCGAGGCCTCACTATCGAAACCAAGGATGGTTACACGACATTTACTGATTCTTTGACAGAGAAGGTAGTTTGAACTCCCAAGTGGACAACTACAAACGTACTACTGACTTCGAACCCGAAGAAATTAGACTTGACAGAACCAACCACTTCAGATTCAAATACTTGAAGTCCCCTCATGATGATGAACACTTCGCTTCGAAGACATGTAGCTACTACCACTAGTATTGCTACAGCTACACCGATTACAGATAGGAAGTCAATCAAAGGCTTGAGTACATCTTTATTTGATGTAGGTGGAAGCCAAAGCCAGGGATTGACCGCAAAAGAATACTTGCGACAGCAAGCAATCAATCGAGACGAGATGATGAGACGTGACCAACAAAAGAAGTGGGAAAATTCTGAACGCAAAGTATTGCGTCTACGAAATCTCGAAAAACAATGCGAGAAATATGAAGATAAACAAAAGATCCTATTCTTCACTCTGAACAATCTTGAACAGAATGTAGAAAACAAGGAAGCTAGAAACAGATGTCTGGAAAAGGAGCATCTAGTGATCCAAAAGAAGCTCGAGTTGACCAAAGCCGAACTGGAAAACGAGAAACTCAAACTTGAGATCGAATATGAACAATGGGAAGTTGATCAAGAAGATAAACGTAACCAACTGTTAGTCGAAGAAGATAAACTCTGAGAAAACATTGATCTCAGGAGAACCGAGAACGAAAAATTAGTTCAGATTCGAAATGCAATGATCGAAGACAACGAAGAGTTAATGCTGGAAATAAAGGATAACAATGAAGATTTGTAAATCCACCAGCAGGAGCTGTGTCTGCAAATAGCCCATCTTACTAAAAAGAAAAAGGCTGTGGACTGTTATGTAACAGGCTTAGAAAATACAGTGCCACCACCGAAGACAACAACAACAAGTCAACTTACCACCGAGGACACTTCTAACAATGATTATGTCCACAAATCGATGGTGGAGAAAACTCTTTCCATACAGATACAACTCCAGCTAGTTGTGATATCATCGATGATTCGGATTCGGATGAATTCGAAGAACAGAATATCGTACCTTCCGACCAAACATTTGTCAAAGGTATGGCACCAATGACGACTTCCAGCAGAAGCCTTAGTGAGACAGAGATTACCGGATTATGACCCATTCATCAATGATAATGCTAGGGCGAATGTTACCAGTGACGGTATCTATCAACCTTGACATAAATCTGATGAGGGTGGAGATAAGAAATTGAGATTTAGTGTCGGAGATGTCCCCTTGGGAAACTGCACTGATGAAAATGGTGGACCCTACCAGGGTTCGGACCTAGTCCGCACCAATGAGGATGGATCTTTCAACATCTCATATGAAGACGACTTCTCTCTTCGAGATCTGGGAGCAGGTAACGACGGGACCCAAGGCGCCATGGGCGGTACTTCGAGTAATACCGGAGGAGCCCCCAGGCCAAACGGAGGAGGGACAGGTGCTGCTGGAGGGTCTTCCGAAACAGGAGGCGATCTAGAGCCACCCTTGACAATTTGCTGAATCGATCTTTGAACACTTCCGGGTGTGCCAATAACGAAGAAACGATTCGGGATTAGAGCGTTGGCCAAGTGAGTAAACTGGTACGGACCAGCAACGCTGCTCGAAGAGTTGCCATCATTCCCAAGTCTTATGATGGGACTGTGACGTGGAGGGAATGGTTTTCGAACTTTACCGATGACATGCACTGTAACGCATGGTCTCCCGAGGAAGCACTGCCACACCTGGTCAGATGTTTGAAGGCCAGACCAGGGAAGATAGCAGTGGTCAAATGGAATGAAGTCTACAATGAACGTGGCACATTCACTGATTAAGTTAAATTTGAGAGTGTACTACTGTACAACTTGGTGACCGAGGACCCTATGATGGTTTTCAAGAAATGGACCCAAAAGCCTTATGAGACTTTCAGGGCTTTCGGATTCGAACTACAGACCTTATTACATAAGGCCCGCCCCAGTGTTGGCCTAAATGAGGAATACTTCATTAACGACCTACTACCTCAGTTCATACAAGGACTCAGGGACGAGGAACAGCAGCAGGCCCCCCTAGCTGCTTGAAAGGGGAAGAATGCAGGGCTGACCGACCTCGTTGAAGGAATAGACGACTTTAACAACGTTCGAACCTTGATGGCAGGAAAAATTCCCATGAAGGCGGCCGCAGCTGCTATGGCCCCGACGACTCCAGTCTCCTCCATGCATTAGGCTGATGGGGGTGACTCTGACATCGAGGTGATCGAGATCGAAGAGGAGGATGGAAGCATCTCTGCTGTCCAAGTGAAACGAGACATGAAGAGGAAGTATATACCTCGACGAATGTTCAGTAAAAAGACCCCTGGTCGGGATATCAGACTTAAGGCTGAGCCCACCCCCACGGAGGGAACGAACTCTCGAGGTTTGAGGTCCTCCTCACTGCCTTCTCCGACAACATCCAACACTACTACCTCTGTTGCCACTCCGGCACAGATGGATGTTACTAAAATGATGGAAGAGATGATCAAAACATTCACTGAAGCTATGACCATGAGACGGCCTCGTCAGAGAGTGGACCGGTCTCGGTTAAGATGCTATAGATGTCAGGAATTTCAGGGTGAAATTGGGAATGGGGAAAACTAGAGGGGGTCACATTAAGGGCAAATCGTGTGATCCCTGAAAGGAACTGCCAAAATACCGGAAACGGCAAGATCAAACTATCCAACGAGCCAATTTCTCCTGGGAGTCTGGAAAGTGAGAAGGATCCTCTTACTCCAGTCGGGGCCAGGAACTTTGATGTGATGGCGGGTCAGAGGACTCGGAGCCAGAAGGAGGAATCCTGAATCAAAGACAAGGAAGGGTGGGTCAGAGAGCTGGCCCGGGTGAGTGCGACACACCTTCCCCCAGACCATCCATGTGTGCCCTTTTTAAAAGGCTTTGGATGGGAGCTTGGTGACTCGGAGGAGCAGGTTCGATTTCCTGAAAATCCTTCCCCACTGGGAGGGAAAAGATGGTACGTCACTGTATCGGTGAAGGAACAGGTCGGGGAATTCTTGATAGACACTCGTGCCAGCCATTCGTGTGTCTCCAAGAAGTTCTTCGAACTGATGTCGGGCAAGCCCGATGCACTGCCTGTGGGTGTAAATGCTTGCACGGCGAACAGTAGCCGGATGCAGACTTTTGGTAAAACCTTCATACAGATCGGAATGGGTGGACATGACTTTGTCATGTGTCCCACCATTGCCAAAATAAGCGATGATGGGATAATTGGACTGGGCTTTGCTAGTCTGTATGGTTCAGTGTTAGATCCCCGTCATGGGTTGTTGAAAATTAGGCACCCGTACAACTGCGAAGTCCGCTGTGTATTGAGACATGTGTCCTCTGTGGCGACTGTGGTACAGACCGTGAAGATCCCTCCAGGGACTACTTGTGACGTGTTGTGTTCCTCGAACTCAAAATTCAGGGGAGCCGACGCAGTGTTTGAACCCAATCCGGAAAGGCTGAGTTCCCTAAGATTGGAATCTGTTGACACCCTTATCGGTAGTGGAGCTTGGGCTGTTATTCCCATTACTAACCGAAGTCACGATCTTATTTACCTACGAAAAAATAAGCAGGTGGGACAGATGTCCCTCGCTTAGTGCACATCTGAAGTCCACTTCGAAAGTGAGGTTAACCCGAAGTCGATGATGAAACTGACAGATGAGCTTGACAAGCCGGTCGATGATTCCTCGCTGACCAATGCTGATGAGAGGAGAAGGCTTCGAAACCTGTTGACAACCTACTCTCTCGCCTTTGGCGAGGAAGGAGGTCCAGTGGGTAGGACCGACAAAGTCCTACACAGCATTGTCACCAGAGATGCCAAACCCTTCAAGATTCCATACTAGAGGTTACCTCTGAAAAAGAAGCTCGAAACGGAAAGGCAGATCATCAACCAATTGAAGAAGGGGTAATTGTACCTAGTACTAGCCCTTGGTCTAGTCCTGTTTGCATGACTACAAAGAAAGAAGGAACCATAAGGTTTTGTGTGGATTACCGAAAGCTCAACGGGGTATCTAAGAAGAATTCTTATCCCTTACCTCGGATATATGAGACTCTGGACTCCCTTGGAGTGAATAAGTATTTTTGCACCCTAGACTTGCAGTCTGGGTATTGGCAGATTGGAATGAAACCCAAGGATATGGAGAAGACCGCTTTTTCGAGTCATATGGGATTGTTCCAGTACAACGTATTACCCTTTGGGTTATGTAATGCACCAGCCACATTCGAAGCCATGTTGGAGACCATGTTAAATGATCTATTAAGGGAACGTTGCCTGGTATATCTTGACGACGTTGTCGTGTTTGGGAAAACGTTCCAGGATTGTGCCAACAATCTTGAATTGGTCTTAAAGCGAATCCAAGCCAATGGATTGAAACTTAAACCTAAGAAGTGTAACTTATTTAAAACATCTATTACCTACTTAAGTAGAATCATAACACCCGACGGCATTCATGCTGAGCCCAAGTAACTTCAAACAGTTTCCAAATGGGCTAAGCCTGAGAATGCCAGAGAATTACATTCTTTTCTGGGGTTTTGCTCGTACTATAGAGACTTTATCCTGAACTACTCCAAAGTAAGCTATCCTTTGCAGGTACTTGCGCATTGGACTCCGGGTCGGGCTAAAGAACGTTTCCCATGGGGTGACGAGCAAGACAAGTCTTTTCAAGCTATAAAAGACTTATTTGCCAATACGCCAGTGTTGAAATAACCAACTTCGGTTGGGCATTTCATCCTCGATACAGATGCCAGCAATGATAGCATAGGGGCGGCCCTGTCTCAGGTCCAAGATGGAGTCAAAGTTCCTCTTGCTTTTGCAAGCAATACTTTAAATATAAAGCGCAAAGAAACTACTGCACCACCAAATGTGAGTTATTGGCTGTGGTGGTGTATACTAAAAAGTTTCGGCACTTTCTATGGGGTTCTGACTTCACGTTGAGAACAGACCACTCGTCTTTGAAGTGGCTCTTGAACTTCAAGGATGCGGAAGGGATGATTGGGCGCTGGTTGGCTCATTTATCCGAGTTTGGTTTAGAGCACAGCTAAATCCAACACCAAGCAGGGTCGAAGCATGTAAATGCTCCGTCCCGAAGACCGATACGAAAGTGTCAGAAGATCGACTGGATGATTGTGGGGCACACAACGCTGTGCTAGCGGGGGTTCGAACCCGAGGTAAAACTCGGAAGGTCAAACCATTGCCCGACCTCTGTGTGGAAAACATTGTTGAATGGGTCCCCAGAGACCATCCAGCAGTTCCAACAGAGTGACCCTGCAACAAAACAAGTTATTCAACTACTCAAGAATGGTAAGAGGCCAGAAAGGCCAGCCATTTCTATTGAAGATCGAGAAACCCGTAAGTTTCTAGCTGAATGGACCGAGCTGGAAATGATAGACGGGTTGCTTTGTCGTTGGAAGACTTGTCCTACCAAGGATAAGATTCTGCAGATAGTGATCCCTATGGCAATGAGACGCGACATCATGTACTTCTGTCATGGCCACAAAACAAGTGGACATTTCGGGAAGAAGAGGTCACTCGAACGCCTCGTGAGATGCTATTACTGGCCTGAAATGAGCAGTGATATCACCAGATGGGTTATGACTTGTCCTGAATGTGGCAAGAACCTGGGCCAGGTATGGGCAAAATGCCGCGATGCAAGAACTGTTCGGGGTAAGATTCGCCCGAATAGCCATTGACATCATAAGCAGACTCGAACCCACGCCTCGTGGAAACACCTGCATGATGGTAGTCTCGGATTATTACACGAAGTACACTCGTGTATTCCCACTGCCAAACCACAAAGCTGCCACTTGTGCTAGTGCATTTGTCAAGGGATGGGTCCTACACTTGGCTGCACCATTGATGATGCACAGCAATCAAGGGAGGGAGTTCGAGTCGAATTTATGGCAAGAAATATGTCATTATTTGGCAATATGTAAAACTAGAACCAACCCGTATAGACCTCAATCTGATGGTCAAGTGGAGAGGTTCAATCGAACATTGATTCAAGTCCTAAAACCCTTGGTAAACTCATGCCAAGATGATTGGGACGAACAATGTGACTTTGTAGTGCACGCTTATAATAGTACTGTACACGCCTTGACAAACTGCTCTCAAAACCTTCTAGTGTTTGGGGAAGATATAATTATGCCTGCAGACTTGGTGTATGGTGTGGTAGGGATTAGTCCTGAAGCCCCCTGCACCGTACTGTTTGTAGAGTCATTAAGAGACCACTTCAAACGACCTTACGAGCTAGTTCTAATTGAACTAATGAAGAATGCTTGATGGCAGAAAGTTGGTTATGATACCAATTTGAAGCATCAACATTTCAATGTTGGAGATAGGGTATTCTAAATTCATGAACCTCTATCCTCTAAGAAATTAGTCTCAGGATGGGATGGCCCCCATGTTGTGACGAAGATTATTTCCGAATCCACCGTTAACATATTGAGTCTACCAACTGGTAGAACCAATAAATCAAACGTGTGCAGACTGCGACATTGGAGAGGCAGAGAAGCAGCCAACGCCAAGTGTAAAGAATTGACAGAAAATTGGAATAGGGAGAAAGACGAGATCCTTATGAAACCTTAGTGTTTTAGGACACCGCCTGGAACTAGGAAAATGAATAAGAAGAAGCCTAAAAAGGCTACACCGAAGAAAGTCAAGAGAATCGATGTGAATCTAAAATCCGATCACAAGGAAAATGTCTTACCAGGACACAGGAGTAGGGGTAGTAAGAGGACGCTGGTACCCTCTGATAAACCACCCCGAGCTCCTGGGTTGAAAAAGAAATATCGAGTAGGAGAGAGACGCAGCCCACAAATTGCCACAAGGTCTGCCTTTACTGCTAAGTCTGCTAAGTAGGGCCGGATGTACCGGAGTACCCTGTTCATGGTTCCTGTGGGTGACAGACAGCAAAGCTGACATGCATGTACGATACTGCATGTTTTTCTGTTAACCTCCCGATGATATGAATGGTGTAGGTACCTATAACACAACGACCAAACGGAGAGGAGAACCCTCAAACTACCACGGGCGCTGCCCGATGTAGTACCAGTTTTTGCCACGGCGGGAAAGGTGGCGTGCTGGTTAAAGACCGGAGTGGCATCAGAGGCATCAGAGAGGAAGCGTTCCCCCACCCTCTAAGAGATCATGTCCCGGACTGGTCCTCGAGGTATGGAACAAATTTCCCCACTGATGCGACAATCGAATGCTGGGGACTTTATGACCTGGCTTCGATCAGGGTCCGAATGTAGCTACAATGACTGGTTCCAAGGCCAGGTGGATCAACCCCAGCTACCCCCGACACCAATCACCGTAGGATCGAATGTGCATACTATCACACAAATTGTAAGCGAAGACAAGAAGAAAAACGACTTCCCTGCCCTGCAGACCATGATGACCCCCGGTACGGAGTCTCAGGTACTAACTGCAGGAGGGAAGGTTCGAGGCTCGATGGGCCCTCCTTCGAACCCAGCACTGAGTGCTAAGGCCAAACGCCCTGGTCCTGGTAGGGAGGTAGCCATGAGAAACACGAACCAACTACTGCCTGTCCCAGGTGTGGCTGGTACTGTGCCAGCTGCCACAACGGCAAGCCCAGCTCCGAGTTCTGCAGATGGTAGTTTAGCGTAGTCCGGCGAGGCCACTGGCGGAGAAGGTGCTCCTGCACCCCCGCCAAACACCAATGCACTAGTCTTTGCTGCTCCAGTCCCTACCTGGGACCGCGTAGGGAGCTCAGTTGGTCTATGGCTACGGCCAGGACAACACCTGAACAGAATCGCGCTATACCTATAGCACCACTCCGAACATATGTAACTCTAAATAAACATGTGCCGGTTGCACTAACCCGAGCTAACTCGTCTGGTTTTGCTTGACATTGATATCTCCCGAACTAGATCGAAGTTAAACAAGAACTCGAACCATTACACACTTTAATAGACTTTGCCTCAACTTAGAAAATATATAAAGCTAGTTTTAAAATCCAGGACATTCATACTTTCCATTATACATGTATCACAGTTGAGATAAGGAAAAGTCAAATATTTTTAAACCTGAATATGAATATCATTTTGGAAGCATGTTGGGTCCAATACACAAAAGTGAGGTTGACCATATATGCATCTTTTTGCATTTTCCACTTCTATACATATCCAACTATCATAATCTAAAAGTATTTGAAAATAGCAACAGAACATGAATGATATTTTGGCAGAAAATTAGGTCATAAATTTTCCCATTGACTCCTATAGGTCTTTCTTCATTACAGCCCTTCCCTAGATAATTAAGCTCGGTGACATGTCACTTTTTTAACATTTCCTTCATCCCTTTATATAAACCTAATGATATCCAGAGGTATAGACAAAAATCAACAAAATCTTTTTGCATTTTCCACTTCTATACATATCCAACTATCATAATCCAAAAGTATTTGAAAATAGCAACAGAACTTGAATGGTATTTTAGCAGGAAATGAGGCCATAGATTTTCCCATTGACTCCTATAGACCTTCCTTCATTACACCCCTTTCCCAGAGAATTAAGCTCGGTGATATGTCACTATTTTTACATTTACTTCATCCCTATGTATAAACCTAATGATATCCAAAGGTATAGGCAAAAATCAACACAACTTCTGATATCCAGAGGTATAGGTAAAAATCAACACATTTTCTTTACCACTCATCCACCAGCATTTGTCTTTAATATTAGTTGTATGGTCTAGTGTCATGTACAAGCATGTTTTTTAGCAGTTTAGTACTACTCTAAAGTACAAAATCCTCATGTATCCTCACTTTGGTGGCTTGCAAAAAACACAGCAGTGCTCTATCGTAAAATATCTCATTTGCATAATTAGCCCCGCCCCATTGTTTACAAATAAGGGACCACGTGGCTAGGTCACGTGTTGTTTACAAACAAGGGGTCACGTGATCGCACTAATCGCCTAATTAGGTCATGTTATCATGGTAACCAGAATGCCGTCCTCTGATTGGCTGAGAGGTGATAATTTTGTTGTTTTATGGTTGCCATCGTAGCCATATTGCTATAGCAACCAAGGTATATGTGTAAAATGGTGTAACTCAATGAGACCTTCGATTTGAGGTATTACATGACCATATTGATGAAGAAATGAGAATTTTAGACAGGATTTTCATTTTTTCCTTGATTTTTGGTGGCCATTTTGTTTTTTTGCATTTTGTGACAAGCATGGAGCCAGCAGCAGGCCTGCAGCGTGCAGGCGTACTGTTTACAGCGCCACCCTCTACTGGAGTGCATCACTGTCTTAGTGCCGGCCATAGCGTAAATCTGTACGCAAATCCTTACGCATGTGACAAGGCTGAGTTAATAGGCTGTGTCCTCTTGCAACATATAGTCCATTACATTTTCACCCTAATACTCTTCAAAACTATTGATTGAGGTGCTAATTTAGTTGCAAATTTGTTTGCTATATTCATTGAAATAAGTTTTTCATTCTATTCCTAACAGTAACAGATGAGAAGAAATTAAAATAATGTCATACACTGTCAGTGACTGCACTGCCACTGGTGATCTCCTCGCCGGTAGAAATGCATTGTTTTGGTCTGGGTTTGGGCATTTAGAGAGGGGTTGATTACAAATGAGTATTGCGAGGGTCTAAATCTAATCTATTGCATGCTGTTTGTAAAATATTACAGCATACTTATGTATGGATTATTAGATATATAGCCTCAAACTTTTCACTATGCAAGGGGAACTATACCACTGCCGCCATAACTGGGTGCCTGACATACTTAAATTTCATTGGTCAGTCTGATACTCCCAGAGTAACACGGCATCAGAGATACGTTCAATGAGAACGTGAGCTGGTATTAGAGTGGCGTGCAGGGTGAAGCAATAACTGGGTCAGCACACCTGCACCAGTCTACCTGTACAGGTGTGGAGACTAGCCTCCCTTTGGTGATTAATACACGCATCAACTATATTGATGCTTAACATTTTTTTTTAGCTTGGGAACATTATTTTTTGGAATTTACACCCAAAAATTGATCTAAAGAAGTATCTTCCCAAATTTTACTCTGAAATGCCCCTAGAAAGATTAAAAGCTCATTTTGATTCTAGTCTATACTTATTAAACTCACAACCAACCTTCATTATGATGACCATTCCTTAGTGAACCCATCACCTAGGGTACTGGTACCAGTCCACCTTAATTATGCATCTACCTATCATTTATGCTGCATGTCTCACCGTTTACTTCAGTCTGTCCATTCTTCATCCTGATCTGCCCAATCAGCTCTCTACATACCCAGGGGCGGATCCAGAAGGGGTGGTCTAAGGGGGGTACAGCCAAGAAAATTTGGTCGGGGGGAGGCACAAGGGGGTTTTCAGGTCATGTTTCCTACAGTTAAGAGTCATAGCCTGGCCCAATTTCAGGGGGTCTAGGGGGGGGCACGTGCCTCCTAGGTCTCCCCCTGGATCCGCCCCTGATACCTCTCACATTGTGTTCTTTCCCACTTGGCATTAAATGTATTTTTAATGTTACAAACATTTTTATTAGGTTTGGGTAAAGAAATGTTTAATAAAAAACGTTTAACCATAGAAAAACATTTGTTAGCTATGTTTGTTTGATATTAAACTAAGAATAAAAATGTTTAAACAAAAGTTTGGCAAACTCGGAAACCCAATAAACTTGTCATTTCTAGCAGAGAATGTGCGACTTTGGATGCAATTTGATTGACACTCACAATCATTACTTTAAGTTCACATGAGGTGCTTGTAGGGTGATATCATTACATGTCTTTGTGAATATAAGTTGACACATATCCTGCCTCAATAACTGCTATGCTAGTTAGGTAAGACCAAAAGTGATTACCTCTTGCCTGCCAACAAGCATCCAAAACAAGTGTCTACCCTACTGCCACCTGTCTGTGCAATTCAGTACCACTCCAAACAGTTGTGGAACATGGTCTGGGGCCAACCTGATACCAGGTCATGATGCCAATATACTTTTTGTGAAACTGTTTTTATATCTATTCCAGGAAACAAATGTATCTAATCTTGTATATCCTGTCTTCATATTGTAACGGGAAATCGCCATGTGCAGTTACAATAAACGCCTATTTCATAGGACATAAAAAAAAGAAAAAAAAAAGGTGTCACTACCTCACTCTTAGTAACCCCTGGTCTTCTGCACCATGTAATGTGGGATATAGCCTGTGGTGGCTAATTACACTGTACAACGGCCGGGAAAAAACCAAACATACCAATTATACCTAATTTGAAGCTGCTGAATCTGAAAATGAGGTTAAAAATGCCTATTAGCTCTCAATTTTGAGATATCCATAGGGTGCCATATAATGCTGAAAATCACATCCGAGGGCAATGATTTCATTATGTTCACATATAGTGTAGTCCAAACATATACAAGATCATTCTTATGTCATTCCTGGCATTTGTCTAGGTAATATCAATAGCTTTGACACTTGTGCAAATCATCTTTCACCCAAAAGTGGCTCTTAGGCCTCTATCATTCCGAGCAGTGGTAACAGTTTTATGGAATATTATGTGTTTAGTGTTAGCACACTCCATATGTATGGTTGTAGCAGTTTTAGTAGTTCAGAAGCCTGAGCCCATCTTGGATAATGCCAAAAGGGGTCAAGATGTATATATAAATATATATCCATACCAAATAGGTTTGATTTAATGTACATTGCATTATTACCACTTGTTTCAGGGATATATTGCTTCATTTTGGTACAAGGGCAGTCATCTTAAAAAGACAGCCAAATTTCCATGTTTACTTCCTTGAAACATTGACTTCATTATCATTTAGAGCATCCAACCATGATTTATGGTGAGGAAGGCTGCATCTAAACATCAGGATTATCCATAATCATGAGATTAAAATGAGGGTAATTTGATAGTATAACCAAAAATAGGCTACATAATAAATGGTAGTCATGGCTTGCCCTCAGAGCAGTCATAACAGCATTTCTGGTAAACAAGAGGGCTGAGGACATTGTAGATTGTGTGGATACACTGCTGCCACATATCAGAAACTCAAATGCAAGATGTCCTTGAAGATCCACTTTCTGCATCTGACCCCCCCCCCCCCCCCCATCCTTTAAAAAAAACCTGTGGCTCGGTAAGTGACATACAATGATACATAGGGAGAGATTCTAACAGGAGCTCTCAGAGATGGAAAAATGCTACAAAAAGATGTGGTTACCTTTTCCTCTAGCAGGCTAGTAATGGGGTCTGATGTTGGATGAGCCTGAACATTGTGCACAAGAGACAGGCAAGGCAGTCCTGAACAAGTGTTGTCTAGCTAATGTTTCGAGCATATTTACTACTTTTACTGCATATTACTGAGCCAAAGGATGAATAATTCATGAGATATGGGTTTGTAAATGGTAATCAAAAATAAATAAACCAGATTTGATGTGAGATCTGGTGTTTGTACAGTTTGCACTAATATGGATTTGGCTACTGAGGAGGAAAATGGGCAATTCTAGCTATTATGGGTATCTCAAAATTGAGGGCCGCCAGCAAAAAATGGATGTTTTTTTGGGGTTTTTTTATTCCCCAGGTCAAAATACATAGGAATTAGTGGGTTTCAGCTTTGTTTTTTTTGGAAAAGTGAAATTTTGTTGTACAATGTTAGATGCACATATCATTGGGCAACACAAGAAGTAGACCCTATGTTTAGTACAGTCGAATACATGTATTGTGTCATACCTGCATATAGGTGCAGTGGTACAGGCATGCACTGTCCCATGAGTATAGAGGTTTCACCTAGTATACCTGCCTGACAACAACATATACCATACACAATCACTCTGTGACTATAGATGCATGCAGCTAAATATAACTTACGCTAAAGACCTATGTGGGAACAGTAGGTGATTTGTCTACCACAATTCCACAACAGCGCCACTAGCTCAGGCAGTAGAGTTGGACTCCCAATGTCAGGGAAATGGGTTTAAGTCAACATAGTCCCACCAGGTCAATACTTGTAAGAGATGTATAGATCTATTAAGACATAACCAAAACATCACCTCTGCTATGAATATTTTAGTTTCTTTGAGTAGTTGTTCATTACAATTATTGTAGAGGTATTAAATTTTAGCAATTTCTTAACACAAACACAATCTACCGTAATACCTTGCGTATAAGGCACGCCTTATACGTGAGGATGCACCCCTGGTGCGGCTGATAGAAGCAGAATTATTTAGGAGATATTTTTCTCTTAAATTTCCCCAATTCTCCCTTGACCCTGGATAGTGGTAAAATGGGATGGGGGAGGCTCTAAGATGGCCATAGGTCTTTGAATTTTGAAAATCCGTTGATTAGAATAAAAGTTATGATTTTTTTTTACTTTTACACTCACATCTGCAAAGTCTGGGTGCGCCTTATAAGCGAGGTATTGCGGTAATAAAAAAAAAAGAATTTCAGAAAACATTATTTTTCATAGAGATGATTAGAACCCAAGGACCTCTGAATAAGTCCCAGATGATAACCACTATACCAATGAGCTTACTATACACAAAGCTGGCTTATACATATTCAAATGCAGTTTATCTTTTTTTGCGAAAACATCACCAGCGTTTATTTACTCGTGATTTTCCGTCTAATACTTTGGCAGCATACAGCAGTACCTGTCAAACTGCACCCCACCTAAGTCTACATCTATCAATAGGCACTACTTTAGGACCCCTTCCCACCATGCATAGGGCAAAAGACCAGAGTCTAGGACGCTAGTACTATGGGACCAGTTTTGTCACATATAGCAAATGTAGAATGCTGTATGTAAGCAGCGATTCAAACATATTTCAGATGCTTAATTACTGTGGCTTATATTATGACAAAACAGAATATAACTAAAGCTGTGTGAATTTTTCAAACCACGACGTGTCCTGTGGCGTTTTTTTTTCCAAGGTTAGAGATGTGGCTTATGATATTCAGGTGCAGCTTAAAAGCATGGGTTTACAGAATATACGTACCGTTGATTAACCAATCATGGTGCGCAAAAAATGTTGTTTATTTGACTCTATGTATCAGCCATCTGTATGTTGCCCATTGTCCTTCATTGGCTTACATCGAGAGTCCACTTGGCCTCTATCGCAGCAATTTACATAGGAAATGTATGGCTCATTCGCCGGCGAAAAGCCAAGTGGACTATGGGTCTTAGTAACATGATCGTGTATCATAGAGACTTCAACGCAGGGTACTACTGATTTCCCTGCATGGTAATATGTAAATGCCCAGCTGGTATCTGATCACAAAATCAGACCTCGTGATAAGATATGACCTTACAGTTGGAACCGTAAGCTCAGAATGGGGCAGTTGAAACAGAGTATAGCCAGGACTCCATTACACCACCATCCTGCTAGATATTTGGGAGTAACCCTCTCCATTCCATATCTTGTTGGTCGTTAACTAAAAAAATAGAGAAGAATCATTATTCATTTATCACATTTAGGTATTGGACGTGGGCTATCTGTAGACATATGATCAAAACCGATGTCAACACATTGTATGTTAAGCATAGTCTGGATAACCTGTTGTGAGAATGTAGTCAAACATAATAAGCACTGTGACAATGGATAAAAAGAAAATCTGTAGTGGAGCCCCAGCTTCATGGCCATTAGTACGGTACACTTGGCTTTGTTGACGTCCTTCACACAATGTATAGCCAGTATATTGGGCACCGGTATAACGCCAGGAGGATGTTGCTCCTATTGTAAAAAGAGCTGTGAGTATGTGCCCTCTTTTCTAAACAAGTCATGCAGCTCTTCCTTTTACTATAGGAGCAACACCCTCCAGTCCACTTAAACTCAGTCTGTACAAAATCATACAACAGAACAGCATTGCATGGCCAGTTGCTTTAGATACCAACTTGGTGCCGGACATTGGTCAGGTGATTGGGTGGAAAGTTAGAGCCAGTCAGACTGCAGGTAGGCATATTGTTATACGTGTGCAGGATTATTGAACCCAGAATTAGCCAACATAAACTCATTTCGAATAGTAATTGAAGATGTGCCACCCCACTCCCCTCGCGCCTTTATTATAGCCCACAGATGTGCAGGACATTTAACCGAAATTTACGATTATCGCTAACGACTATAGGCACTCAAACACTGGCTGATATCCCAGACTCGTAATTATTTATTTGAATTATATGAATCATATCCAAAAATGGTCCCACAAATGCCAGGCACAAAATCACTCAAGGTCGAATCCCACATGGCAAAAATGGCTAAAATATCTCTGCTGTTGTGAATCTGTTGCGATCTTGGGACCTACCCTGAAATGAAATGGCAATGGGTATATCTACAGTAAGGTGTATAGATTACAAGGACACTCATGTACTCTTTGAGATATGTTGCCTTTGTTGATGTTTATATCTCTGTATATTATATATTCTCTGGCCTAAAATGACATAAGAGGGCTTGTGTTCTATACGTTTTGGACTTCAATCATGAACCTTTCACATCTGAACTTTGCTGTTATCTATGGCATTCATTTAATGGCTATTTTCAGGGCAGCAACCGGAACTTTGCTTGTTACGATACAGTGCTTTGTCGGAGGATGGGTTCGTCGATGAAAACAGTTATCACTTTGGCAATTTGTATTGCCGAATGTCTGTTACATGGTGCAATACACTATGGCTGGCCATCCTTAACTTACATCTACAAGGACCAAGGTGTATATTCCTGTGAGCATAACCAGGTAAAGTGTACGAGCATGGTCTCTTCAAAATTATGAATCTGACTAAATCATTCATCCTTCTAATACACTCTCATCGTCCCAGGAGTGTATATGCTACGATAATACCTAAAGAACCTTATTTACATATTGTTTAACCCACTGGACAATGTCAAGGTGCCAATAGACTTGCACAAGTCTATGGATTTGAATGGAAGAGGGACAATATTTCTAAAGGGGAAAAGATGTAAGACTTCTAGTGAACGTCTGGACATAATGGTTGTGTTGACATCCACAACAAAAGGGCCAGGCGGACACGGCTGGGACCAGTCCCATCTATGATGATCTAAGCTCAATGGCAAGATGTAAGCCTATGCAGTGGGTTGGAATGCTTATAGGCTGTAGCCAGTTTAGGGTGCCAGTACATCACAGTGCAGAAGATACTACATTGTCAGACTACGCAAAGCTATTTACATTATATTGCTTTTTTTTTTGGAAAAATAAAATAGGAGCTGATGTTAGTACAAACCAACCCAATGACCCAACAGTAGAATGCCCTGTGACCATTACAATGGTCTTTATAGCCCATTTACAACTGGAGAGTGTAGAGTAACTCGCAGTTACCCCATCCACCATGAGGGATCATGTGAAAACAAGTGTGAACGCCTTTCCTCATGCTATGCTTTCAATACACTATTCTACTTCATACAATGTAGTAGTAGTAGTAGTAACCTGGAGTTACTGCATTACTTGGATTAGATAGAAATCAGCCCAAACTGACAGTTGGTTACCAGGGTAACTCCAAATGAAGTTACCCTAGTACTTGTTTTTTTTTAAACAAAGTGAGTTACCCTAGTACTGACAAATCTATACTACTATTCTAGACAATGTCAGCGTATACAGTGATTACCTAAGATGGTGTTGCATGTTATCCCCCACATATAAATATAAACTTAGCATTACTCAAATCACTAAAGATACTGTGTCATCTCCCCTTTTACCTCTTTATACTACGTACAGGATTCGCTGTACTGGATGGTGTAACTGCCAGTTACCCTAGTACACTCTGCACTGCGTAATGTAATACCCACACTATCAGTAATACCCGTGGCTACCCTATTCACCTCTAGATTTCCTACTGTTCACCTTTTGACTGCGTTAATTGATATGTCTAATTATGATTTATGAGCAGGCAAGCAGAAAGGGACATCCAATATAGGTCACATGAATGATCCTTTTTTCTTGCCTGTTCACATTTTTAGACTGGAAATACATCCAACAAGACAGAACCATGCCGGGATCAGGACAGATACATCCCCTTGGCATTTACAATGAGTGTAGTTGCTTATGGTGTGTTCTCTTTACCAATTGGTTGGATGTTTGATCGATTTGGTCTCAGGCTTGTGAGAACTGTTACTTCGTAAGTATAATGTAATTGAATAAATTTAAAATTAGGAACCAAAATAGTCGAGGCGATATATACTTTGCCTTCAACCAGTACCAATTAACTTGCCCTATCCAACCACCTATGAGATGAAAGTTTGTAATATTTAGGGACATTTTTTGAGATACATGTGCATGTATACGCCATACTTAGTTGGCATATATACTAGTGTAGTGTGTGCAGCAAAACCAAAAGTGGATTTAACTCATATTATCATATAGTCACGGGCGTGGACTGGTTACCAGATTTAGTCTTGTGTAGGTGTTATCCATATGCTATAGTAAGGGTGAGAGAGTAAAGGGAACAGTGCTGCCCTCTGAGGTGAGTGGTGACTTTGCCAAAGTAACCACTCACCTCTGTAATCAAGGTCTGTGCATAGCAAATAAAGGCACCAGAGGGCAGCACTGTTCCCTTTACTTTCTCGGAAGATCTGGCGGTCGGACAGGGTGTAAGTTTTATAGCCAAATATGCAAATGAGGAGGTAGCTGGGAGTGGGCAAGCACAGGTAATAAGCTGACACAAGCG
This sequence comes from Acholoe squamosa, assembly GCA_949317995.1. Classification (NCBI taxonomy): domain Eukaryota; kingdom Metazoa; phylum Annelida; class Polychaeta; order Phyllodocida; family Polynoidae; genus Acholoe; species Acholoe squamosa. The sequence goes on along the minus strand of OX439036.1, from coordinate 83,512,003 downwards.
CAAATAGCGTGTCCGACACCTATCCACTTGCTTACTTTCTCACCCTTACTATAGCATATGGATAACACCTACACAGACTAAATCTGGTAACCAGTCCACGCCCATGCATATAGTATTCCATATTAGTCGAAATATCATTCAACCGATGCAGATTTGACCAAACCATCTATTGGTTATATAGAAAATGTTTTATAGACAAAATTTTAATGACTTATACTGCTTTTTGCTGAATGGGATGAGAGTGCAACACCATAATCCTATGCAAACCATTTCCGATGGTCCTAGTGAGAGCTGGGTGAGAGAGCGCAATAGGATGTTTGTATTCCAGTATTTATCTAGTCGACTGGAGTTTTATAGTTTATTGGTATTTTCCCAGATAAATCATATGACCATCCTTTTTGGGGATACCGTGGTTAGTGGCCCTCCAAGCCCAATCTATAGAGTCTAGCGTTTAAATATGTTCACTATATTTGCTATATATACATAAATATTATGTCGCATATATGGATATTATTTGTTTCCAGACTTATTGGTGCTGGTGGATGTCTCTGTCTAGGATTTGCTTCAAAGATGTGTAAGTATAAATGAGAAGGCACATGTACACCTATACCATGTCCTGTTATCCTAAAAATCAGCTTACTGTTGGATCGACAGTGGTTGACATGGGTGATTTCTGTCTCTATATTGTTGGAGACATAAATGGAATATGAATATTGATATTACTTCTGGAACTGATAGATCTGCTCGAGTATAAGTATCACAATGAATATCACAAGGATTCTGAGTAGGTGTCAACGAGTCCGTAAATGATGAATAAGGATGAATACAGACGAATCAGGAATCCAGTTTGATATCCACTTTATTCATAGAAGTCCACGAGGTATAGATGGTGATACAGTATAAGGTGCCCAACAGTGTCCAAGCCTAGCCCTTGAGCCAAGGGCCTTGATCTCGCGTGAGTGTGTGAGGTATGAAGTATGAAGGTGGAAAGATGAGTGAGCTGCTCCCTCTACAGGTATTTATAGTAGGAGCCGCTCACCCAGCTCATCCTAAAAATAGTATCAGGTGAGCTAAAAATAGTAACTGGGGAACTCCAGTGCAGGTATGTAGGAGGGATCCTAAACATAGCACTGGGGTTCACGGAGTTCAGTATGGTTCTAAATATAGCTGCTGGGAACTCCCGGTATGCTGTGAGCTGCTCATGATCAATGGGCATGTCCTCCAGCAGGAGGAGTTGGTCTAAACATTGTCTGCTAGGAATTTCCAGCATGCAGCGAGCTGCTTGTGATTGATGGCGTATCCTCCAGTGGGAGGAGGCGGGGTCACTGAGTGCAGTTGACACCGCCAGCCTTTGGTCTATGGGTATGGCTTGGCTTGTGGGTAGACTCGGACACTGGGTTACATGGTAGAGTCAAAGGTGAAAAATAAATATGATAAGTACAATACCTATAACGGTCTACTGACAAATCCCCACATTCCTACTCGATTCTACGCGAGGTTTTAAGGAGGAAGTTCGTGAGAAAAAGGTCTACTGACAATATGTTTGATGTGTAATAATAGGTATTACATCTTATCATTTAAGTTGAAAGTTTACAGTATTAAGGAGATATTTAATATTGGTTTTTGGTTGAACATGAATAATTTATAAACAGTACAAAACGAAACTGTGCTAAAGAGGTATTGTTTGTAATTTTGACAAGAGGAATATGAAAAAAAAATTCAGGTCGTGGTAGGATACAAGGGCTGGATTATTTATCTAGTACTAAAGTTCACACAAGGATAGAGGAATAAAAACTATCCTAAAACATGCAGTTATTGGCTTTAAGGCAGACCTTGAGGTAGACACGTTAATACTGAAGTTTGTTTCAGTACCGGTAGGCACTTATTATTTAGGTCTTGAGCCAATATACAATACAATATAATAAATAAAAACAGAGGTAAGGTAATTGATGACTGGCAAGTCGATCAATCATTCCTTATAATACTGGTAAGGCTTAGGGAGTCTGAAGGCTTTTAGGTGATATGTTTAAGGAATTTTCTAAAAAAAAAGAAAATTTTGGATTTTTGGTCTTTTATTTATCTGTAGAAGTTTCTGTTAATTTTGTAGAAGGGTTTGTTTTAGTTAATGGAAAATTTAGCATGTTTAGCCTTCAGTCTACCTGGGGTTATCATTTGCTGAAAAAGGACGAGGTTAATACAAAAAATAAAAGGTGGCTCTGGCTGATATTTGGATTGGATCTCAGTTGATCCTGCAAAAATACTGGTTGCCAGCGCTTCCTTGTAAAATTTTTAGAAAAATATAAACTAGCTAAAACCCATAAATATTTGACATGGTTGGGTTTGAAAAGGTACAGTGTGAGAGGAAAAGAACCTTATGGCATCTTAAGATCACAAAAACCTGCTGCCTGGCTTGTGGTCTTCATAATGTTCTTGTAAAGGAAAAATAAATGTAAAAATGCAGCGTGTTTTCATGATTATGTATCATAGCCTTATACGAACAAGAAAAACTGGCTTTAAAAATCAGTTGACTAGGCTGATTGAGTCAGTGTTCATAGTGTCCATGGGCGGTCGGTGAGTGAAGTGTGTCTCTACACTTTTAGTGCATAATTTTAAAGACAGTTTCAAAAATAAATAAAATAAATAAAGGATGGTTATTGAAATTATTTTCTCCTTCTATGGCGACTTTGGTTTACAAGACCCTTTGGTGGTGGGTCTTGGTGGTTAAAGACGCTTGGGTTGAGGGAGCGACCTAGTGAGGGTCTTCTCCTGGATCTGGATTTTTTGGTGTTGGGGACAAAGTTTACGATTTTGCTGAAGTGCATTCTGCTAGGCTTGCCTGAGTCAGGCTGCAAATTTAGATCGGAACTGTATGCAGGGTCCATGTCTATTGGTTCTGCTGAGAGGGAGGTGCTAGAGTCACTATCCTCCTCAGATGAAGCTTGGTTAATTTTGGGTAGGGGTCTCCAGACCTGGGTCGAGCCAATTGTTTTGAAAGTTTCTGGTCTATTGTCTTTGTTGATGCTGCATGGGCAGCTGTAGCTGTACATTAGGTGGGGACAATTTGTTCCCAGGGTGGCAAATCTAGTGGGTGGCCCTATTGGAGAGCAGACTCGTGTGCTCCAATGGGGCAGGCCGGTTGGTATGGGCGTGCATGGTCTGCTGCTATCTCCTGCTGGCCTGTCAATGCGGTCTCCGCCTCCTCGATTAGGTCGTTGGCCTCTGTATTGAAAAAACAGAACAAGAGAAGGGGGATTTTTAGTTGTAGGGTCGATCATAGTGAATGGAATACAAGGCGACCAACAAAAATACCAAATTGACAGGTAAGGCAGTGAATTAGGCAGTGCATACTGATGTGCAGTGTCACCGAGCCGGTGTAGACTTATGGCAAAAGGTGAGCGGGAAACTGGAATATCCAGGGTCCAGGTTAGTTCTGCTGCGCGGCACGGGTAGCGCCACTGCATGGGGATCTGTTCTTATTTAGTTCAAGCGACAAACATTGGCTGGCGCCACTGGGCTGGCGTTTGTTCAGCGTTCGTGTAAAGGCATGGTCAAACGGCATGGTCAATGGTGTAGACTTGTCATGGCCTCAATGGGTCATGTGTAAGGGATGTCTCAACTTTGGGTTAGGTGATTTTGGGTCCTAAAGGTGGGTTGGTGTGATGAAATTTTGAATTTTGGTGATGCGCTTTTTCGAAAAATATGGTCCAAAAATTAACTTTATGCTCCCGTTTTGGATCCTGATATAAAAGAGAGCGGAGGCTATTTTGGGATCAGAAAGCGACTTATGATTGACGAGGAGAAACCTTTAAATTTTGACCTGACGGAGATAACGGAGGAGAACAGGAAAAATGATTGTTCGGGCCCGCCTCCTCGTGGTTCCTTCAGGATACTTATTCCTGGTTGTGGTCCTCGTCGGCATGTTTGGGTGAGTACTGATAAGAGGGGTCTATTTTTGAGAATTTTTTATATGTCGACAAGCTTGGTTGGGGTGCCGGTGGTTTGACACTTGTCTTTTTTGATTTCAGGGTCATTTTGATATGGGTATGCCTGGGCCCAGTGCAGGTGGCGTGTCACCACTGCCGAGGGCCCTTTGACGGCCCTGAAGGAGGGTCCAGTGGGCCATGTTTGGTCTACTAAGGCTATGGCAGGTATGTATAGTTTGATCAAAATTGGTTGGGATTTTTGATGTACTGAGGTTTTGTCCCTGTAATTGGAATTGTATTGGAATTGGAATTTCGACTGGAATTTTGCTTGGGTTCTGAGTTTTTAGCGGGGTTGTTGATTTTGTTTTTCAGAAGTTGGGTCATGGTTGAGGACCGGCTTCAGGATTGGGACGAGATGGAAATCATGATGGTCGTTGTGTAGGACAGAAAGATGGAGGAGAAAGAAAAATCAGAAGGTGGCACGGCCAAATGCGATCAGATGTGATTTTGTGATGATTATGCAATGAATGACTGTGATAATTATTATAAGTGCCATGAGCCTGATTTTACTGTGATTGTGCCAATAATATATTTGAAAGTCCACCACCAGTTAGAAGTTATGTTGTTTATTCTGGGCTTCTAAATTGGGATGGGCGGGCTTTCAATTCTCATGCGGGGTGGTACTGTTATCTTGGGTCGAGAACAAGTCTAGTGATATTGCTAACACGTGCTTATGTTATTGTTTTGACGCAGATATTGAGTGCGGGTGTCCTGACTGACGTTAATGTTGTCATGCCAACGTGGGAAAAATGAAAGAGATCTGACGTTGGGGAGGCCGACGGCAGTGGTGAGACGCAGCGCCGGCGTTCTGACGCAGCGTTTGGCGGGGAACCAGACGCGACGTCAGAAACAAGATGGCGACGTCTCATCGTGCGGTGGGCCTTCACAGTGAGTCGAAATAACTGTGTTATTGTGGGTCGAAACTGTGCTATGGTACTGGAGATGTTGTTAAAGGTTTTAATTGTGGGTGGTGTCGGTTTTAGAGCTATTAAGGATGGGGATGATCCCCACATGAAGGTGTTAGATGGGGCTATCCGGTGGAATGGGGCGACCGGGAGAGTCCATTACCAGGTTATATGGGGGGTGGCCGGCGGTTAATTGATCCCCACATGAGGATCAAAGTAGGTTTCTGATGAAAACTTACCGCTGGTTGATGTTGAGGGTGGTGTGAGCATCATCTCCGGTTGCTTGTACATGTATTTGTCTTTCTTTGGCTGATGCCGGAGTGGGGTGTACTTTGTGAGCTCAGCCGGGGAGTCATGGCGATCAGCCGGCCAGGACTCACAAGGTAGTTGTATGGCGGGGTCAGTGTCACTAGAGGCAAGTTGGAAATCGGGTTGTCCTTTTGAGGAGATGACCACTGTCATGTGGTGAGCTCCTTTTAAGATTCTGTACAGTGGTATTCTCCATAGAAGTGGTACCGGAGGATAGCGCTGCAGCGGGATCTGCCGGACTTGTCCCCCGATCATCGTCCTGATGTCGGACTTCCAATGGAGATCCAAGTGTCTGCCTATGGGTGCCGTAAGGGGGGCTGGGGAGACCTTAGGGGCTGTGATGGTGGGTGCCCAGAGATTTTGTCCATAGATCATCTTGCCAACGGTGAAGTCAAAGGTTTGACCGTTAGCATGAATCTTGGCCACAATTGAAGGTGTCCTGTGGCTGTCCTGTTTGCAGTAGGGCCAGTGTCGCAGGCACCTCTTGGCGGTACTCCATGTGATGTATAGGAGGGTTGCCATTAAAATCCAGGTGAACATGTTCTGGTAGCGGTCAGGCGACTGTACATATTCTAGATCTGTGTCTGGGGTCGTTGGTGGGGCTGGCCAGTCCTTGTTAGCCTGGCGTATCAGATCTTTAAAACGATCCCAACTCTCCGCATTAGCCATCTTGGGTGTTCGGGTTGCTGAGACTAGTGTGATAAAGCGCGCCAACTGATTGACAGGAAGATGGTTTTTAAGGGTTAATGCGCAGCAAAGTAGTGCCAGGAGGGGTGATACCAAGTGTATCCAAGGTGAGAACTTGAGGTGATATCCCAGATGCATTAGGGAGTTGGTGGATAGGAGGGCGGATTGGTCCTTGAGTCCCTGTGCGGCCCTTTTAAGGGTTAGGGTGTCTTGAAAGAGGGGTGCTATTTTTTTATTGTGTAGGTGTTTTAACTTTTCAAAATTGGGCAGGTGAAGGGTCTGGGATGTGGTTACCATGGTGATGCCGGAAACATTGGCTGGAGGTTGACCAAAATGTCGCCACAGTGGTAAATTGAAATAGGCCTTTGATATGGGTTCTAGGGTGAAATTTTGGGTGCAAGATAAATCAGAATTGGTTAAAATCATGCCGGCATTTTTAATGGAGCACAGGCATGGGACTGAGATGACTGAGTATGCGTTATTTTTAATTTTGACTTGGCCTGAATCTGTGCATTGCAGCATGGAAGTTGGATGGTCAGTTATTAATAGAAAGGTGCTTTGAGATAAGGGTTGGATAAGATTTGGTATGGGTGCTGCCATGTGTGCTTTAAAACTGCAGGTATGGTGCACCGCCTCCGGTAGATCTAAAAATAAGGATAGAGTGCATGTGGGGTGTGTGGCTGACAATAGGGGTAGGGGTAGGTTACAGCTGATAAGGTGGCCGAGGTCACACATATCCAGGTCAGCTTGTGTAAACTGTATGTAGTGTGAGTGGGTCCTGGACATAGCCAAGTAGCCGGGAAGTGGCTCCACCTGGGTGTGACCTACTGACTTATTGTCGGAGGTGTCGAAGGGTACGGGGAAGGTTTCTATTCTAAATTTAGAAAAGGTGCTTCCCCCTCTGGTTATGGGTACTGGTATGGTTATTAACAGGCTCGAGTTATGGCTCCAGTGCACATGTACTCGGCGTTGATAATAATAACTTATGGGTAGGCCTTCTAAAATAATGCCGTGGTGTGCCTCGTGCAGGAGGCTGGATAAATTGTTTAAACCTAAACTGAGGTCGTCTTGTGTGATGATGGACTGGGGTAGGGTGCCTTCAAGTAGATTATTAATGGTTAAGAGCAGATTTTCCAAGTCGCTTTGGAGGTCAATTAAAGATTCTATTTGTGAATTTGCTGCTGTGAATAACATGGAATAGAAGGTGTCTTGTCTGGATTGGAGTTCTAATTTTAATAATATTGATGAGATGTTTGAATTTAAATGCTCTAATTTTCCGGAAATGAAAGATAGAGCATCATCAGTGTCGTTTTGGAATTTTGAGAAGATGTTGACCGAATTGTAATTAAATTCCGAAATATTTAACAAGAAATGGGTGGCTAATTCTACCACGTGCATTTTGGTGGCCAACTTTTTATCCAGGTCAGACATCTCAGAATTTAGAATATCAATTTCTGGTTGAGTCCCGAGGCCTATTGAAGCTCTTAAAATGTCACCAATGACTTGGCCGGGGGCATTTCTGGCTTTTCTGACGTTTGGAGGTGAAATCAATTTTGACAAGGTTTTTAGTGTTGTTTTTGACTTGGAGAATAGGCTCTGTATCATGTTATCTAGGGCATGGGCTGTGTGCTTAATATATTGGGGTGCATCAGTGCTGATGAGTAGGCTGAGTAGTTCTGGCTGACTTAGGTTCTGGTCAAAGGTCAAGTTCAGGCTGAAGGTCAGGGGATAATCCATGTAATTGGCTAGTAATGTTTGGGGTAACTTGGTAAACAGTGCGCCATAGTTGGGTCTGAAGATGGTGTTCAGATTGGTGTCTGATGTTGAGGTGCAGCCGAGGAGCAGATGTAAGGATATACAGACTGCTAGGATGGCTGCTGCTCTAGAAAAATGAGAAAAATTGAGAAATTTTGAGGTTTTTGGAATTTTGATGGTGGGGTTCACTTAAAAGTAGCATTAGCTTAGTCACAAAAATGGGATGTTAGTATGGTCAAGTATTTACAAAGGTCGGGGATTCCGTGGGTGGTGGGGTTGTTGTTACATGAATGGATTTATGCAGATGGACTGGTGCCTGTTGTCACCGTCAGGGGCGGTACACGTGCTTGAGCATGAAATCTGTTTATCTCGAAAACAGCAAACTGGAATACCAGGCTGGCTGTATTCCTTATGGCCAATTCGCGTCCAATTCTGGAGTATTGGCGGGGTAAGTCCCTGAGGGGCTGTTCTGACGCTAGAAGCGTGCGAGCACATAAGAGTGCTATGTATGATGCAGATCTATGGTTAAACCTGCCCCATGGAGGCCGGCGGGGATTATCCCCAGCCACAGCGATCATGAAGGCTTTGATGGTTGCTGCTGTGGTGTGATTGCTCAAGTCCAGCTCCTGTCTTAATACAGGGCTGCTGAGGTAGTGTCTAATATCCTCATGGGCGAGGAAGGTGATGAGGTGTTGCTGTTCCATGATTATGCTCCTAATTTCAAAAGGATCCATGAGATCACTCCTGATCCCATGTGGTCCAAGGAGGCTGTGTATGGTCCATGTAGCATTTGGGCCGTGCTTATTTGCCGGTGGGTCCAGGCTGTAAGTCATAAAGGAAAAAGGGTCTAAGTGGGCTGTAAATGGGGGAGAGGTAAAGGTGGGGAATTTGCTTGGCTGAAGAGGTTTAGTAAATTGGATTATCAATGTTAAAAAATTATAGGATAGTGGAGAAGTTCTTCCACATTTTACACACACTTAAGGCTCACACCGCCATTGGTTAATAGGGGTACCTGGGCACCATGATAATAAAACTACTATCATGTACAATGCTAGAACGACTGTTAAAAATCCTAAATGCTAAAATAGACCCATAAGATAGTCCTACCTGGGCTGGTTGCACGATGGGTCTGCCATGGTCCCTTTCCAGACACTTGTTGCCGTGTTTAAGGTGTGGTGGTATTGGTTGTGGGTTGTGTTGTGATCAGATGTGGGTGGGCAAGCGCTTATAAATCTGAGACTGAGTTTGGCTACTTCCCAGTCTAAGATTTCCCATAGGTGTTATGTCTTGCCCTGAGAGGGGCGTAGGCCAAATATTATTGGTGGATGCAAGGGGGGTTGATCGGCCCCTTATGCAAATTAGGGTTATCCTGGCCTGGATTGGTTGGTGGTGAGATATTGTTTAAAAATAGAATATTGGGAAGCTTGGCGGGGGTGTTTATTCCTAGCCAAGGTGATATGGTCACTATGGCGACCCTGTGGGTTTTTTAAAGACCTTGAGGGTGGCGCGTTATTGATTTGTATATGTGCCACCACAGCACTTAAGGGTTGGCGGAAACAGTGGTGTAAACATGGGATACGGGTGTCAGAGGTCCATCTTCCTACAATAGGTTTATCATTGGAAATAGTGGTCTTGAAGTGGTAACAAGCCGTCGCATGTGTGTATTGAAGTTTATACACAAACCGAGGATACAGCGCTGCCTTGGGCGGTCGGTATGTGGCGTGTGTAACCTAACCTAATTATTTGATAATCCATTTGCCAGTGTTTGGCGTTCCACTTAGAGAGGGTGGGTGTGTGTATATACAGTTAATCAAGGCAGTGTTGATTTTGGATGCATAGGAATTTTTATGGCTGTTAGTATAAATAGGTTGGGCGTTGGTCTGTGACTGTTGCTGTCAGTGTGTTTAAGTGGTTGGTGTATTAATGGTTGATTAATTTGGTTGGGGCGCGTGGCGCCTGTGGGGATTAAAGGAGGGTTGTTTATATGGATGTTTGGTGTTTGACACAACGACTTATGGTCTATAATGGACGCTTAGAGATTTTTCTTGATTTTATGGAGGGCATGGGGCTGGAGGAGATTGTTCCCTTTTTGGCTGGCCTTCCTCTCTTTTTCTTTGTTTTGTGAGTGGTGAGACTCACATTGGAGGGGTCATCCTGGTCGGGGTCGTGAAGTGAGCTTGTGGGCCCTGATTGTAGCCTTTTTATGATGGCTTTGGCGCTAGCTCTTGTGATTGGTCTCCTCAGCCTTGATACATGTACTGATTTCTTCAGTACTTTTCCATCTTGTAGCCTTTTTAGAATAGCTGTAACTGGTAAAGTCATCTTCATTATGATGTAGGGGCCTGAGTATGTGGGTTGCAACTTTTTTGATGTACATTTGACTAGTAGGGTGGGTATATGTAAATATACCAATTGGCCTGTGTTATATGAGCTGAGTTCTGCTGAAGTGTCATGTCTGGCTTTCATCTTTTTGTGAGCAGAGATCATGTTTTCTGCAGCTTTCATTTGAATATCATCCCTAAACTGTAGTAGGCTGGTCATAATTTTCTCCTTGGTGCTTGAGTCTTTTTCAGCTTTAATCAGGGACAAGGCTGCTTCAGTTGGTAGGTGTGTCTGCTTGCCAAAAACTAACAAGTTTGGTGAGTAGCCTAGAGCGCTGCTTACAGTATTATTAATACTGAAGACTACAGCTTGTAGGAAGGTTGACCAATGCTTTTGTGATTTCGATACAAAAGCTCTGAGGGATGATTCAATGGTTTGATGTTGGCGCTCACAGAGACCTTGGGACCTAGACCAATGTGCACTTCCTGTCACATGTTTAATGCCGAACTTTTCACAAAAATATTTGAATAATTTTGAGACGTATTGCTGGGCATTATCTGTGTTTAGTACTGAGGGAGTGCCATGGATACATATGACTCTTTGGAAGAAACCAAGTGCTACAACTGCAGCAGTATTTTCTTCACTTGTCCAGGCAGTTACATGCCTGGTGGCATGGTCGGTCACCACATGTATGTAGTGAGAGCCATCAGCGGCCTTGGAAAAAGGGCCTATTGTGTCCATGGTGACATAAGAGTGTGCTGTGAGTACTGGGTCACGTAGTTTCATTGGAGTTTTCAGGTTTTTGGGTCTCTTTTTGGTGGTCAGGCATGTGTGGCAAGTGCCGCAGAAGTCAAAAACTTCTTTAAACATTGATCTCCAGTAATACCTAGCCCTTATGGCTGTATAGGTTTTGACTGGACCTAGGTGTCCTCCTAGGGGAGAGCAATGGGTTGCTTCCACTAAAGATTCTGTCCACTTTTCTGAATTACAATTTGCAGTGTGGGCTCTAAGGTTTTACCCAAGTTGGTATCAGTAATTCTAAAGAGGACTTCATCCAGTAAGATGAATTGGTCGTGGTTACGAAGTATTTGATTCATTAATCCTGAGTCGTGTGGCAGGCTACCTTTTTCAATGTAGTTTGCCATGGAGGATGCAAAAAGGTCTTCTTTTTGGCTTTTAATTAGTGTTTCTCTAGAAGGTGTCAGGGATTGGTGTTTACAGATTTCCTGAATTGCCCTTTCAGCTAGAGGTAGCACACGGCGGGAGAGCTTAGCTCTCTTGGCGTTTGCAGCTTTGATGGAGACCCTAGGTGACCTAGATTTGGCGGGCCTACCTCTGGGGCGAGGACTGCTGCACTTAGGCTTGAGTGGGCGGGTCTTTTTACTAGGCGCTGATTGGCTGGCTGCTGGAGGTGTGTCGTCCTGGGACTGGGACTGTGCTCGAGTGAGTACACACAGGTCAGGATTCACACCCTGCTGCCTTTCTGGGGTGCCTTTTCTTGCTATGACGCCTTTTGGTGGTTTATTTGTGCTTCCCCAAATTTTGCCTCCTTTTAAAATTGATCTAGGAGGTCCCAAACAGATGGGATTATTGGGGATTGGGTCGTCTGATCTGAAAACCTTTGTCATGGATATATCTGAAAATTGTACCCTCTTTGGTGGGAGGATAATTTTTCCTTGTGATCTAATTGGTATTGGATCATCAGAGCCAGGGGGATATTTTCTTCTGGACAGGCAATCTGCCACTAGATTAGCTCTGCCTTGTAGGTATTTCACTTCAAAATCATAGGACATAACAGTATCTACCCATCTTGCCAATCTGCCATTGGTGATGTTTTCCTTCTTGTTAAAGAGGGAGACTAGGGCTGTATGATCTGAATATACCTTGAAGTGAGTGCCGTCTACATAATGGTGGAACTTTTTGACAGCGAAGATTATCCCAAGTAGCTCTTTGTCAGTTATTCCATATCTGGTTTCCTGAGGTGTTAGACCTCTCCCAGAGAATTCAATGGGCCTATAAAAACCATGTTCATCTACCTGTGTGATAACTGCTCCTAAGCTGAAATTGCTGGAGTCTGTAAAGATGATGAAGGGTTTGTTATAGTCTGGGAATTTTAGGATTGCCTCAGTGCAGATTGATGCTTTGATTTTTTCAAAGGCCGTTTGGCATTGAGTGGTCCATTTGAAGGTACCCTTTGTGGCTTCATATAAGGGCTTCATTATATGGGCAAAACCTCTAATGAATCTCTTATAAAATTGTGCCATTCCATTGAAACACCTAAGGTCGTGGATGTTTTAGGTGCTGGGAAGGTTTTAACCGGTGAGATTTTGTCTGGGGAAGGTGAGATGCCGTGTTGATCTAAGGTAAAACCTAAGAATTCCATTTTGGTGGTGCCAAATTCGCATTTTTCGGATTTTAATTTGATGTTTCCTTTGATGAAAAGTTTTAGCACTTCATCTAGGTCTTGCAGATGTCTTTCCCATGTGGGGCTGTATATGGCCACATCATCCACATAGGCTACTGCATTTCTGTATTTGCACTTCATGAGCAATTGTTCCATTACATTCATGAATGACAAACCAGAAGTTTTTAAACCCATGGGTAATACTTTGGCCATATACCTTGTGCCATTGGCAGAGAAAGTTGTTTAAGGCCTTGATTCTTTAGCTAGAGGAATCTGATGGTAGGCACTGTAAACATCCAATTTGGAAAAATATTTAGCACCTGTTCTGCCAACTTGTTGCATGAGGTCGTCTGCTCTGGGGAAAGAGTAGGAAAAGGATTTTAGGTTTTGGTTAACCCATCTATAGTCCACGACTATTCTCCATCCTGAGGCTACAGACCTGTCTCCCTGGGGTTTGGGTACTAAGAAAGCTGGGGAGTTCCACTCACAGGGCTTGGTGCATTCTTCAATGACACCTTGCTGTAAGTGTTTATCTAACAGCTCTCTTTGGAAAATCTCTTTCTTGGGTGACATTCTATAGGATGGTCTGTTGCAGGGTTTGAAATCAGGGATTAATTCTAATTTGACCTCATTTTCAACATTTAATCCTATAGCGCTCTCATTTAATACGAAAGCCTCTCTATTTGATTCAACAATGTTTTTGATTTGTTGTTTTTGGGCCTCAGTGAGCTTGTCACATATTGTGTATTTTAGAGGGTCGTCCCCTTTGGGTAGCTGATCCAGGGGATCATCTCCACAATTGATGGGGAGCATGTCTTTGTCAGAGATTATGCTGTTGAGGGAGTGTTGGCTGTTCAGTTTTCCAATGGGAATTGCTTTGTTTAGATTGTTAAGTGCAAAAATGCCTAGGTTCATGTGCTTTTTGATGTTGATGGAAAAATCATTTGGGTTGGCCACTGTTACCGGTATGATTTTTCTTGTTGACCTTGGTTCAACAAGGGCGTGTTTGATTAGTACCGGTAATGTCGTGTCAACATTTTCTGTGATGCCTGTTTAACCTATTAAGGAATCAGGTCCTATGACGATTGCATTGAATGTGGATTCAGAATTTGGTGGCATGGTTAGACCTTTGGCTGCTCTTATGAAGTGTGGTGAAGGGGACTTGGTCCCAAAGGAAATTTTGGCCCTATATTTGGTCATAAAATTTACGCCAAGAATTATGGGGTGGTTTAGCTTTGGGACCACATGAAGTCTTGTTTTAAACTCTGTGTTATCGATTAGAAAGGTTATGGTGATGGAATTGTTGACCTGAACTGAGGATTTATCAGCTAGTAGGATAACCATACGAGATCTCCTACCATGTCTGAAATTGGGGGTTGATATGATTTTATCTGCCATTCTCTGGCTGATAAAGGAAAGGGAGGCTCCAGAGTCTACAAGGGCTCTGTAAGAACTGCCATTGATATCAACATTAACTGCGCCTTTAGTCAATTCAGTATTAATGTAAGAGGTCTTACCTTGCTGCCCATACTTACTGGTCTCGACTTTTAGTTGGAGGGTGGAAATTCTCTTGTTCTGGTTTTCATAGAGGTCCTCACTGTCTGATGAGGAGTCTTCATCACAATTCACAGGGTGGTGGTCATGGTGTTGTTGTTCTGCTGAATTTAATTCTGCTTCATCATTCATGTGTGAAATATGGCATGTGGGGGACGTTCCAATTTTGTTGTTCAAAAAGGGGGCGGGGCCGTAAGATGCTTGGTGGCCTTCCCCTGGGTCCTATTCAATATTGTCATTGTAGTGTTCTCCCTGTCCAGAATCGGGAGGTTTGTCAGGATGGTTATCTCCTAACTTTTTGTTGTCGTTTCTGCCTGGTGTTGGGTCCCTGGATTTCTTTTGTTGCTGGGTCCAATCATCAGGGATTGGGAAATCTGTTGGGACTAGTAGTTTCTGGAAGGACACCTGGCGGGTGTTGGTGGGGGTGGAGGCAACAGGAATGAAGACAAAGTTATTTCTTGTGTCGCTGGACTTGGACCTGCTTTTGTTGCCTTCCTGAGATCTGCTCCTGCCTGGTGACTGATACCTGTTCTTGGAGCCTGATCTGTTGTTTGAGCCGGATCTGGAGTTGTTGTAACCTTGTTGATTTTGGTTGTATCCTGGCTTAGATTTATCGTCATACTGTTTATTGTTGCCATTTCCAGGGGGCTTGTTGTTATAACTGTTGTTATTGTACTGGTCCTTCCTGGATCTGTTATTGTTGTTGCTGTTGTTGTTGTTGCCATTGTAGTTGTTGCTCTTTTGCCCATTGTAGTTATTATAGTTCATGGCGCACAAGTCTGAAGATTGGTTTGAGGCATGGGCTGCTTTGGCTGCTTCCATGACCAATTCTTGTTTTAATGCTGCAGTCTCGGCTTCCCTAATGCTTTTGGGGCTGTCTGAGAGTACGACATTTTTTATTTCATCCTTGAGGCCATTTATAAGATAGTCCACTTGTACAGATTCATCCAGGTTACTGTTGGATAGCAATAAGGTCATATCTGCTATGTATTCCTCCACAGTCTCTTTGGGTTGCTGCTTTCTGTTTCTATATCCTTTGATTATTGTGGCAGGGTCAGGCTGGTTGAATCTGCTGAGAAAGGCGGTATAGACTGCCTCAGTGTCATACATGATTGGTTTGTCAAAAATGTTTGTGAAAAACCATTGTGCTGCTCTGCCCTTTAAAAAGGTATACATACAGGATGCATGCATTGTTGGGCTGCGGGGGTATGCATTTCTTATATAGAATTTGAATTCTGCCAGGAATCTGGCTGCAGACCTGTAGGGCGAGGGTTTGTCAAAGGGTTCTGGCTTGTTAAAACAGCTTAATTGAGCAGATGTGAGTCGCTCAGGTTCAAAACTCCTGTATCAAGTAGGAGCGGAGAAATTGGATTGTCCTAGATTTGGTATCATTGGTGTGGACTGAGCTGCAGGCTGGTTGGCAGCTGCTTGGGCAGGTGGAGTGTTTGTAAACAAACCATACATTGGTATAGGGTTGTTGTAGGGCGTGTGTGCCTGGTGGGGTATGTATACATGGTTGTAAACACTGCCTGAAAGTGATGTGGCGGCTACCGGTGATGGACGAGTGGTAGAGGGCGCCATCTGGTGGGTTGTGGCTGAACTACCAAAACCTGCATGTGTCGCGCCTTGTTGGGTGGGCGTGGCACCTGTCGCTATGGTTCGGGCTGTATTTTGGAAAAGGCTTGGGGGGCTGAGCCTGTATCCTACCGGTAATGATGTCGGCATTCTGGTAGAGGTGCACATAACCTCTGAAGGTTGGCCTGAAGGGGGTAGCCTAGTGTTGGTGGGTGAGAAATGGCTGTCTTGGCCTTGGCTGGTAGGTGTTCTTGTCCTATCAATGGCCCTGAATATTTCAGTTCTCAATCCATCAATGTTCCTGTTGATTCTGTCAGACAGATTGGCTGACGCTATTTCAGACCTTCTCAGGACGTCAGCATTGTCCTGAGCTGCTCTTCTCTGAATTTGGCTAATGTCATTCTCCAGGTGCGATTTCCAGGTGTCCATGTCATTCAATCTGTCATTTATCCTTGACAGTTGGCAGGAGGAGTCGTCTCCAATCCTTTTTATTTCAGCAGACAATAAGTTCATTTGTCCTGTTAACAGGTTGGAGAGGGAGTCATTGACTGCCTGGGTGCATTCTCTGACTATGTTCCTCGTCATGTCACCCTGGTTGTACTCTGGAGGTGGGGCTGCAGTGGCCATGTTTGGGTAGGCAGGTGCTCTGTGCAGGTGGGGGAAGGTTACTTCTGTGTCTTCCTCAGAGGTGGATTCTGTTTGTAAATGGGCGGGGAAATGACTGCTTCTGTGTAGGATGGGAGTAGTGGCCACAAGGTCGCCTCTTCTAGCTGCAGAGTCCAAGCTTCTTTGAAGTCTGTAAAATACAGGTGTATTTGGCCTTGGAGGGGAGGATGATTGCACCCTTCTCCTGGGTCTATGGGTGGGGTATGGCCTTTCAAAGGATCTGGCTCTTGGAGGCGTGCTCAGGGATGAATTTGGTGCTGTAGGTGTCGCCTTGTCTTCCACAGAGGTAGAGTAGGAGTAGTAAGGCCTAGGGTTTCCTCCAGGTGGATTGCTATCAGGCTGTGGGTTTTGGTGCGGCCTTAGCAGATTGGTGGGATTGGAGTTGTCTTGCCACTGCTCCTCTAGAATACGGTTTATCCTGTCTAGAAAAACAGAGGGACTCTCACCACACTGGTAGCTTGGTGTAGCTCCGGTTGGTATCTGCTGTGCACGTCCTGTGTTGAGTCTGTTTTCTCTCCACCTGTGGATTGCTGAGTCTAGCCTGCTCCTCCAGTAATTGTCTGCTACTGATGGGTGGGCTTAGATGTCTGGTACAGTAAGGTTGTCCCAACTTAGGTCAGGTGCGCACTGTGGGTCAGAATCACTGCTGGGTGAGGGTGACCGGCCAGCAGCTTCCAGAGCTTCCTGCAGGCTATTGGATCTTTCCTCTAGATGGCTATCTAGGTGGAGGTAGCCAGGTGATTGATTTTCAGGCGTGCTGTATGTGGTACTTTGAAGACCACCTAATCTCAGGGGTGGTGATTCTGAGGGTGAATAACCAGGTAGGGTGAGGTTTAAACCTGGTGGTGGGGCTCCTGCTGGTGTACTGGTGGGTGCACCTGTGTTGGTGTCTACTATAGTAGATGAAAAGGGTAAGGTATTTGAACTCACAGGTGTTTGTTTATGTGTGCGTCTATGGGCTGGCAGCACTGGGTCCAGCTGGAGCGCGTCTGGCGAGGAGTCTATTGGGGTGGTGTACTGTGTGCTGGTGGCTTCTTGCTGATCTCTGTGTGGAGATGTGGGGATACGTTGTGGGGCTGGCTCCTTTGGTAGGGTCTCACTGTTGTCCATGGCTCATGAGAGGTGGTAACTTGTGGGATGATACGTGAGGGTTTTCCACCATTGTCAACGAGTCCGTAAATGATGAATAAGGATGAATACAGACGAATCAGGAATCCAGTTTGATATCCACTTTATTCATAGAAGTCCACGAGGTATAGATGGTGATACAGTATAAGGTGCCCAACAGTGTCCAAGCCTAGCCCTTGAGCCAAGGGCCTTGATCTCGCGTGAGTGTGTGAGGTATGAAGTATGAAGGTGGAAAGATGAGTGAGCTGCTCCCTCTACAGGTATTTATAGTAGGAGCCGCTCACCCAGCTCATCCTAAAAATAGTATCAGGTGAGCTAAAAATAGTAACTGGGGAACTCCAGTGCAGGTATGTAGGAGGGATCCTAAACATAGCACTGGGGTTCACGGAGTTCAGTATGGTTCTAAATATAGCTGCTGGGAACTCCCGGTATGCTGTGAGCTGCTCATGATCAATGGGCATGCCCTCCAGCAGGAGGAGTTGGTCTAAACATTGTCCGCTAGGAATTTCCAGCATGCAGCGAGCTGCTTGTGATTGATGGCGTATCCTCCAGTGGGAGGAGGCGGGGTCACTGAGTGCAGTTGACACCGCCAGCCTTTGGTCTATGGGTATGGCTTGGCTTGTGGGTAGACTCGGACACTGGGTTACATGGTAGAGTCAAAGGTGAAAAATAAATATGATAAGTACAATACCTATAATGGTCTACTGACATAGGGCTCCATATCAAACTTCACCAGCACATCCAAACTGATTGTACCCAACAATCGTGCTCACGCACCCAACAATCGTTCCTCGTAATGTAGTGTTTTATTCCATGATTGAAATGGTGAAGGGGATGAAGGGGACGTGAGGGGGGATGGGTCGTATCAATGTTAGGTTTATCGTGCACTAACTGTGTGATATGTTTCTTTCAGTGCCATTCCTAATCTTCCCTGGAGCAATCTTCATTGGGATTGCGGGTGCATCCATCGGAATAACAAACATGCATGTAAGGTCAACTAGCTAGTAAATGCACTTGCGTCTCAATATTAAACGTGAAGGATGGGTTCACATAAAAATGGCCACATAACTTACATGGTCACCTGTCACCTTGTTTTTGTTCTCTTCTCCATAGTTATAATCACTCTGGGCCAACAACAATTTCACCTTGAGGCAATATATCATGTGTTTAAATGTGGCACACAGGTCTGAATCAGCAAGGACCATGAAAATGAAATTTCAATTGTGATAGTTTACATGTATTGGCCATGGATGGCTAAACCAAGGTGCAAGCTCAAGATCAAAGTGGGGAAACCAGAATGCACTTCTAGAAGCTTAAAATCAATTACATATAAATTCAAAAGGTATGTCTAGTTCAAGTGTCTAAACTATTGTAGACCTATGATTTAGTACCTTTGCTAAGCCTGAGTAACTACCGCTCTCAGAGCTGTTAGCATTCAAAGATTCCAATGTGATATGCACAGAAGCGGACGTCTTTGGATGAACCTACACTATTTCCAGGAGAAATCACGTTGTACCCTAGGCATTGTGCCAATGAAATACAGCGTTGCATATATTATGTTATTAACACTGAATTGAGAAATCACTGTCATTCTAACCATGACAGTATCATGGTAACAAGTGGTTTGTGCATATCTAGCCTACATAGATACATAGATCACATTCCTTTTCCTAATGGCAATGTTATTGTCTCCCTCACACCAGGTAGCAAAACTTGCTGGGAAGAGGATTTCAGCAGTCATGATGATGATGCACGGAGCAATAAATTCCTCAGGGGTGGTAATGTTACTCATAAAGGTGGGTGCTACTCATAGAAAAGGCAATAATGAGGTTGATCAATACATGACTGTTACTAACCTGTGGGAAAATACAGACAATGCAGCCCAGTCAACAAAAAATGTTGCCAAACGTTTCAGAACGTTTCCTTATGGCTCCTTATCATGGCAAAACGTTTTAAAACGTTAAAAACGTTTTTTTTTCTTTTGTTTACGTCAAATAACGTTGTTTTTTTTTGTTGAGTGGGAGGCAACATGGTCGTCAGTTACTCCAGATGTACTTGAAATCCAAAGGTACCAGATACGGACGATCGCTTTTCTTGTTAGAGCACTGGGTGTCAATGCACATGTAATAGTGAAACTGAATGTGTTAATGCTAAAGAAGGATGCCTTCAGTGAAGTCCCCAACAGATCCAATATAAAGGGCGCATACAGGCTGAACTGGCACCACACAACCAGCGGGCAGAAACCGTGAAGAGATTCTTATCTTTAATAAAATCGAAATCTTTAAAGGTTTGATCAAACCACTAGATCTAAAAAGAAAAAAGCCAACTCTTTAAGTATACAGGATGCTTGAAAATCAGGAAAATATTAGGGGTGAGAATCGATTACCTTGAACTATATTAATGACTGGCCTATGTAGATTATGGATACCCCCTGTAGCGTACAGCTTCCCATTGTAGGTGATGTACGAACATGGAATCTCGCATAAATGGGCTATACTCACATTCACTTCTTCTTGGGCAATTGGTCTACTCGCAACGTACACACTCCTGCCAGCATTTAAGATAGAGGTGGAAGATGATTGCCTCAAGGAGGAATCAGAAGATAATCAGACACAAGAGACCCGTGGATTCTTCCATTATTTCTGCAGCATCAAGTATCTTATTCACCTTGTGTATTTTAACATCATACATGTGTGGAATGGGCTTGTCATGGGCATTGTGAACACATGGCTCACCCTTGTCTTTAATGGTGATAAAGGCCAAGGTAATTATACATCCTATATTAGAATTATTGGTACATCGATAGCATATCCACCCACCACGCAGCACACATCTTTTGCTTAATTGCTAAGGGATAGTTCTGGTGTTTTCATTCTATCATAAGCCATTATTAGCAATTGGAGACATTTGTATTACACCAAGAATGTCATTTAACATCCCACATATATGACTCATCAAAAGCATCAAAATTAATCCTAGCAATTGAACCTTACGGCTGCTATCAATTTATATCCCCATCAATGTCTATGCATGCTAAAATATATCATTGGGTAGCTAGTTCTAAAGCATAATAATGTTTGACTTGTCCTTTTTCAATTAACTTTGATACTAATATGCATACATACCTTTCAAATGCCATTACAATTCTTCCGGGCCAATTGTTACAATAGAAATCTGATTTCACAATAACTATTGAATGTTATACTGTTGCTGTCAATTTATATCCCTTATTGATTTTTTTTTTCAGTAAGCTTTTACACCAACATGTATACATACATTCAAATAGCCTGTGGACTTCTCCTGAGCCCATTTGCAGGTTTGGCAACTGAAATGGTGAGGAAATGTATCTACCGTGAGTATTATTCAATGATAGATGCTATAAGATGGAAGTAAAACGGGGGTTTCATGTTGAATATGACCGCATTATTGTTGGGTTTTAAAGCTGCTACAAGACGTGAAATATGAAGATTTTTGGGGGTATATCTACAATCAGCCCACTTGCTTGTGTGTACTGTTCACATTTCAACTGATTCTGAGAGTTTTAACCATGCTAATTTTAAAGAAATAGATGTCCAGAAATAAGATGCATCCAGCCTTTTATCTTTGTTGACAAGCACTTGATTGTATCAGCTCAGTAGTGCCACCTGTAGTTAGGAAATCAGACTGTTTTCCCAAGGGAAGCTTTCATGGTTGCAGACTGCTCAGTGCTGCCACGTAGGGACTTTGGTTTGAACTAATTAACCAATGCAGTTTACCTTCCCACCAATGCAGTGAGCACAGTTAAACATTGCATTTTTCACTGTATGTATTAACACCAACTCCTTACTAGATTAAATACTATGAAATTTATTGGAAAGTGATGAACAATCTTCTGAGATAGAATAGAAATCAGAAGAACGCATTCCATGTCTTGTAGCAGCTTTAATCGGGAAATATGAAGTCCGTGGAGCAATATGTCTCAACTGAATGTTACTTGGAGATGGTGCTATTTTGACAGAACATTACCAGAAAAGCATGAAATAAGTATTACACAGCGGATTCATATTAATTTTTCGCTATTATTCAAATAAAGTAAATAAAAAGTAAGAAGTGAAACATGATCCCTGAATTAAACGAGTTTGTCTTTCTTTATCATTGGTAATTGAAAAAAAAATCATCTAATTGCAATCGATACTATTTGTCATTCTGTCCTAACAAAATATCATATATACAATATCACTGTGTTATTGTTCAAAACGTTGATTCAATAATCGTATATAAAACTCATTACAGGGAATCCATACATGAAAAGGGACGCATCAGCACGTGCTGTTATCACTGGACCAGCAATGCTTATTGCTTCCTTATCTTTTCTTGGAGTTGGGTCATGCATTCCATTTCATCATATTTGGAGTGTCTATCTTGTTTTCACATTCAATGAAGTTGGACGGGCATTCCTATATGGTGCTGTCGCAGCCTACATATCACTGATGTAAGAACTGTAGTCATTGTATACTGGTGCTTCACATAAAATTATTTATGGCAATCTTCACCATGTTAATCATTGTATGGATAGATGAGAAGTTGTATAGTATGTTAACTCAAATATACATGTATATAATCTGGAGGGTCTTTCGCATTTTTACCCGTATGTATTTATTTACTAATCGGAAATGCCTTTCAAGTATGTTTGCTTTTGTATTTGAGTAATTTGATTTATAGAAATCAGCATTATTACAATCCTCTATATTGCTGTTGTATTATGATGAATTTCCGTTCATTTACATCAGGTTTCCCACGAAGCATTTTGGCATATTATATGGGCTGCTCTTTACATGTGCAGGATTTACATTACCGCTACAGTATGGCTACATACGCTGGGCTGAAGTCAGTGGATACACACCAGTGAGTATTTTGTATCTCCATTAATTTGGGAATTGCTTATAGATAAAAACGTATGGACAGAGTCTTGCCGAAAGATCACTTTTACATGACCAAGGCCCGCAACTGATGATGCCATTTTGCATCATTTTGATAAGTACGTAAAATATCAATTTATGTGAGAAATAGTGTTCCGATTGTCATGATTTTATTTTCACAAGCTATAGTGGAAACGGGTTACTTTCAGACCAAATTGTGAATTTCTTTCATAATCCATCCTCCCATTAACATTCTTGGCTCAAACTACAATAATAAGGAAATAGCCCCGTCTTCTAGAGACAGGGAATCTTGGGATACCAGTAGTTTAAGGTGTAGGTTCAGATTTGAGCCCCTGTGGAAAGGGTTTTAAACCATCATTTTCTCTTGTTTCCCACCCTAGGTTGTTGGATTCATCATGGGTACACTGGTACTTTCCCTGTGTCATCCACTCTTCCTGATCACCAACTTCGTAAGGAATCAATGTTCACCATTCCACAATAAAAAGACTTACAATGTACATGCTGATCCCAACAACAAATCGAAAATATAGTTTAATCCTAAGACCTTATAAATATTATTTCATCCTATTATGTATGTTTTATTGGTCCGTATTTATCAAGCAGAGCTTTCCCGCTTGACGAAAAAAAGGTTTTCAAATGGAAAAAAGTCAAAACATGTACTCCAAAACATTCTCAACATTCCAGGTAGGAAAAGAACACAAGTAATGTCGAAGTTGAAAATGTAACTAACAAACGTTATTACAATGTAGAACAAGTGAATATTAAAAGCTGTCGAAAACTTTTTGAATTAGTGAAAAACAGTTTTTACAAGCGATTACCCAAACCTTCTAAAAACGCTTGTTGTTTTTTCCCCAAGTGGGTTCCTTCCTTGCCCTCCATGATTAGGGCCGTGTGTTGGGGTTATCATATATATTCAGGGAATGCCCAGCCACAACGTCCATAAGGGCCCCACACGGGGTTCCTCTGGGCTCTCTGGGGTAACCCAGACATGGGGTCAAGCTGCTAATTAAATGTCTGAGCTGCCAGATGGGGTCAAGGTGGCCCGCAAGGTGGGCTCAGCCCAAAAACCTCTTTTCACTCTATTTGATTTCTATTGTTCCCCTCCTCTCACAACATTGGCAATATTCCTAGGCATGTCTATCAAGAATCACGGCCCCCGGAGGACAATCTATGTTCTTATGAGCAATGCATGTAATTCAATGATAAGTCATTAACTTTTTAATGTGCACATTGTATTTATACACACGCTCATGAACGATACAATTGTGTAGGGGGGGGGGGGTCAACTTCCCCCACGGCAGTTAGAATAGTCAACAAAATCATCTCAACCATATCAATTTATCCGAGACAGTGGAATCCGTGTTTTAACTTATATGGTTTACTTGTGCAAGATTGGGCGGTATGGTATGTATTAGTGGAGGCCACCGCCCGGCACTTCGTTCTGTGCGGTGGAGGGTAATGACCATAGGAAATTTTGGGGTCCTGCACCCGAGGTGCCCGCGCAAAGCCCCTGCCGTCAATTCTGAACCAATCCTTCTAAAAATTCAGATGTACAGACATATGGTACCTCTTCACTCTCGCTCAAGTTTTTGGAAAGCTATGATAAGTCTAAGATAGACAATTTGGCCATTTTGCAAGGCTCACCTTCTTGCCACTGAGCAATGTTTTCAAAACAAAGATGGCAGCCGTTGCATACGCAAGGCTCCACTAGGCAATGTTCTAGCTGCTATATCTCAATCAATTTATTAAATTAAGTTTCCATTTATTCAGATCTTGTAGATATTAGCATAAACTATCATCCATAGCTTCTACAGTACCCAGTTTCACCTATAAATATATCGGTGAGGCACATGTAAACAAAGTATTTCCAATTTCCGTTTGCCAAAATAAAACAGTACATGGCAGCAAAATCAGTCTCCAAACCTTTTTATGATAAGAGGCCGGTCTCTAACATCATATGCCTAGGGACCGGTGGGCAGGTCTAGGTATGTATGTGGTTACATTTTCCTTTGTCGTTATTGATTAATGGAGTATAGGCTAAGGACACTCAAAACAGGTGTTTCTTATCACTGAGCCACGCAAAAGGGGACGAGGGAGGATTGCATCAGCAATTGAATGGTGTAAAATCTATGCATCACAGTGATTGGTGATTTGTCTACAGTTTAGAAAAAAAAATGGATTTTGATACCGAAAATATCAGGAATGTTTTAGGAGTGTGAAAATTGATATTATTCATAATCAGATGCATTCCTGGGGCCAAATTTTGTCCATTTTAGTTTTATAGTACATTTTCATCAGAAATTCGAAAAGGAAAAAAGAAATTCGAAAAGGAAATTCGAAAATGTGTTTTATTCTGATGAGCGCGGTAATGAGAAACAACTCTGTTTTTTTTAATGTTGTTTCTTTTTTTGTCTGGGCCATTGTGTTTATAGTAGTTGGCATCATTTTCTCCGGTTGTCAACTACCGGTTCTTAAATTTGATGGTCAAATAAGCATTAAATTGTAGATGGATTCATTGAATAAATTGTAAACCATGAGGTTATTCTTTTTCTCTATCCAATAGCTGTAACTTGCACTCATTACACACACTCTGGGGTATCCTGGAAGAAAACATATTTCGTAGGAATTGTTTATTTTGAACAGCCATGCATACTGTGTTGAGCCAAACTTTATATCCTGTGTCTATGCGACATACCAGTCTCTTCAGTGCTCAGTTAATGAGTAGAATAATATTGGCATTTGAAGCTGACCAAAATTGGAAATCGTTGGGACTACAATTTCTTTTCTAATACAAATGCAGCATATATTATACAAATTCAATTTATCAAATGTCATCATAGATAAGAGACCACTGTCTTCTTGTTGCTAGGTACTTTTGATTCATCATCAATTGGTTGTACTTTGGTGTTGCGCATCCAGACTTAACTGTAGAAACCAAGGAAACATACATGAGGCCATTGACACTCCTTTGAAACTAGGGGAAAGTTGCTTATTTGGACCCCCTAAGAACTTTTTCCTGTCCAGGGATTATTTCTATGAATTTGAATGTAAAATGTATATACTTTGTGCAGATACCTTATAGCTTTCTGGTGATAGCAATAAAACCTAGGAATTTGATTTTCTCTAGTCAGGGTGTGCAATTAAAAATCAAAGCCTAATGGTCGAATTTAGGCAACTAGGTGCCTATTTTGAACCACTTGGTATCCTAAATCGGACCAATGTGCATTACTCTTCTCTATTTCCTTATAATTCATTTTTCTTATATTGAAAAATATATAAAAACTAGGGAACTCTTAATATATAACATTACATGTGACCAGGCAAGCACATATACACCCCTCTGCAGGGTAATTCATTATCAAAGTTTATCTCAAGATCTTTTAAAATGAGACATTATTGGCTTGAATATTCCTAGTAGGTATGTCAGAACCCCTTCTTGTGGAAACAAGGGTGGTCCAACTTATCAATCAATCAATCAATTTGCAAAGTGATAGGTGTTGATTGTGTTCACACCAGTCAGAGAATATTCCATAGCTAAAGCTTGCACCACATTCAAATCACTTTCATTAACTCACAGATTATACCAAATTACTACTTCCAGAGCAATACAGTGTGAATGGTCTGATACATTGAATTTTCTCTAGCCACTTAAATCAAAAGCATATCTTAATGATACCATTAAGGACACAGCATAAGACATGCATTCTCTCTGAGAGAGCAATGTCATTATATGTAAGAATGTACATCAAAGATCTATCTTAGGCCCACATGTGGATTCAATCCATACGGTTCTGATAAGCATATCTCGTTATTTGTTCACATAATTCAATGATAAATCCTATATTTCTCCATTAGGTAGAGAATGTATGCAAACCTTTCTTACTAGGCTTGGTTCAAGCCGTATCGATCCTTCTATTCACTTTAACAGCAGCCGCCTTACTTCTAATGATATCAATACATGATACTACACCCTGTACAATACATACCTACTTTCAATCGAT
The DNA here is from genome assembly GCA_949317995.1 of Acholoe squamosa. NCBI lineage: Eukaryota > Metazoa > Annelida > Polychaeta > Phyllodocida > Polynoidae > Acholoe > Acholoe squamosa. The sequence goes on along the minus strand of OX439036.1, from coordinate 83,485,795 downwards.
TAACCCATTACATGTGTCTATCTAAAACAAGGGTACCTACCAAGTCCTGCATCCACAGGAGAGAGCTATTGGAAGTTTGAGGGTGAGCTTGCGAAGTTTGTCTGGTGTGTTGGTGTCTTTCGGACATATGAACACCAGATAGTAGGTCTGGATGACCTGTTTGGTGGGCACACAGCAGTAACTTGTCTTCGTAGGAGCCAGCGTCAGAGGATGCGTGTAGTACCTGTGAAGTGTGATGGTTATAGGTATACAAATATAGAATATGCTATTCGGAGGTAGCAGGTTGTAGCATGGGCGCGGCCATTGCTGAAACTTGTTACCAGCGAGTTCTACTGATAAGAGAGCTATCAGATGGGTACCAGTTAGCCCCCGAGAGGGCCGCAGTGAATAGTTGGGATCATCTCATTGGCTAATAATCAATCCTGCTAAGTCCGTTATGATAATACAATGGCATTGCTTTTATCACTTTTTATGAAGCTGTTTGTGATGTCGTGATTGTTTAAGCCAATAAGAATGTACAAACTATTGAAGAGTAGGGTTGTGCATCTATTTGTCTCTAAAAGAGTTGAGTTAGGCTAGCAGCTAATAATTGTTGTAAGCTTACTGATATATTCCCTCATGGTTTACTGACAATAAAGCTATACGGGACTAGCACATTGCTGGTACTAAGGAAATCAGCTAGGTGGCTCTTGTAGTCAGGGACTAGATCATCATTTGGCCTCTTTGTATAGTCTAATTTGACAACCTGCCAATTTATTACTACCCATGGGATTTTTCTATAAATCATTTGTGTGGATTCTCCATATCAACATCTTTAAGTAGATAATCTAGAAATATATTAAATATTTAAAATTAAAGACCAATAGATCATTGATTTCTGTTTGATACCACAGGTAAGCCAATCAAGGCATTGTCTCCTTATCAGGGTTATCACCTTACTTCACACCTGAAACAATAGAGAGGTACTTGGGGCGATTAAGATAAGGGGCAGGGTACAGCTTATCAGTGTTATCACTTACCATTGTTCTGGGGGCTGATAAGAAATTTACCCAGAATGCTCTGCTCAGGAGTCAGGGGCCTAACCAAGATGGCGGCCTCCATAGCCTAATATGCTAATGCCCTTAAGGATTTTGGACAATACTGACCAGTGGCCCCCTTCCCCTCTATACTGTTCTTTTCTATCTAGACATCAAAATTACATCTTTGAGAAAGAATATATATATATATATATATATATATATATATATATATATATATAGGGATAAAGACAGTTCATTGGAAAGAAGTAATACCTGGAGTAACAAAATCCGCCGCAGTTGCGCGCCGACGCGAATGCATAGCAGGAGTAGCGTTTACCTGCAGAGTAGATGATTCTAGTGATGCGATAGTTGTAGTTGGAAACACGACACTGATATGAGGTGCCCTCTTGACTCCGGTCCTTAAAGGCATTCACAGTTGTTAATTTTATTTTATTTTATTTGTTTGGTTTTGTTGTTGTTGTTGTTGTTGTTTCAATTCAACCAATTACATAACTTCTAATGATATAAATCTATAATATCATTTTTTATCAATCTCAAATGAATCCATTATAATAATTATAGACGTAGACTAACCAGGATTGGTAATTTACATTTAGTTCAGAAAAAGATGCATTTCAAATAATAATTAAGGAACATGTGACAAGAAAACGGCTTTTAACTATTTTCCTAATCATCTCAATCACTCACCACTTGATCTGAGTCGACTGTAAAAAAAAGAGAGGTAACTTCACTTAAAACAGTGCATAAGATTCAATTGTTTTTTAGCTATGGAAGAAGAAAGATCTAAAAGATTCCCTTTTTTAGAAAATCAATACGTGTTTGTGAGTGTTTTAAAATGTTGGTAAAGAGGGCTTTCTTTCATCCAAAACACCCTAAAGCAATTTTAGACGATATTTTTAAATAACCCCCGGTACTTTCCTTAATAGTTATAATATTTCTAGGGTAAAATGATATTTATAACCCAAGAAAAAACAGTTCTTAGACACTATGACTTTGTGCATACTTTAACGTGTGAAATAAATGTGTAAAACAAAGCAAACTGGCTACGGGGTTTTCATCCTGAATGTGTCTAAAATTTATGTGGTTGTACTAATAATGACTATGTACCCACTTTACAATTAATACCCGCCGGTGGCCTGTCAGGCCTCTAATGATACAATGTGATATATGGCTGACATAAAGGGTCAGAAAATAAGACTAGGTTCTAAGCTGAAAAATACAGAGAACGATCCTTGGACTCTACTCAAAGGGATCTTGTCTCAATTGTTTTCAAATGAAAACGTTTCAAATTTAAACTATTAGCTATAATCATCATTTACCTGCAGCACTGTCCTCCCCATCGACATGGTAGACAACAATGACCATAAGGACTGTGGCCAACAGCAGAAACGTTCTTGGCTCCATTCTTCTATTGTTTTCAGTTGTAGAAACGATGTTCAGATCATTAAAACTGCGATTGATGCCACTGCTGTTCTCTCTGATCACAGTCACATCTTTTATACTGGTCAGTGATCTCATTTTTCATGTATCAATGGGCACATGTATTTTGACACATATAGTAGGGTGGCAAGGGCAATTTTCTATTTCATCAAATTACACACTGCAATATTCCAAGAATGAATCAGTCTTTGTGGTGGGAGAACGGAAATTCTTTGGTAGATTATATCTTTTTATGATGAATTAGTTAAAGCTATAAAACATTTTGTGTATTTCTTAATTGATACAATTGCTCATTTTTATAGAACTTGAGTAACAGAAGGTCCCCTGGAGGGATCCACGATAGCGCATGCTTATTTGCTTCCTCGATTGTTATCATCTCCAATACGTTGCAGCACCATATAGCCACTTATAATTTGTTGGCTTAATAAAATACTCATACTTCATAATGCGAAGTATTAATTATCATAGAGTGAAAGTATTGAATATATGACTTCATGTTTAGACACGTTGGTATTGTGTAGGGAGTTGGTAAGCCTCTATAAGTGGCTAATCACCCAATAGGGGTTTATAGGGTGAAACTGTGGCTCACTTATAAGCAAAGGAGTTTCTGCAATGTTTTACCGTTGAGTGATCTAGTCCCAATTTGCCAATATTGAGACAATACTCAGTCTTGAAAGGAGTGGGTGGGACTACCTATCTTCTTTGATAGTTTCAGAATGCGCTTTCCCAGGGTCATTAATTTGGTTACCCTGGCACAGTGCCCAGACCCAAGACATATTCATTGTTTTTTCGCATATATCATTAGTGCTTACAATGGTAGATTCATGTCATGGTCTTTAATGAACACAATTCTAAATCATGTTACAGATTTGAAACAAAAGAGGTTAAGGATTACCTGAATTTCAACATATTCCATCTTCCTTTAGCAAAATTTCCAACTCTTGAGTAAAAAAAAAGGCCAACTTCCCCAAGCTTGAGTCAAAAATTCCAACTTCCAATAGAATAAAATTATAAACTTCCAACACATAAAACAAGTGCATATCTGACAGTTACCAGGATAGTGTAAACCCCATGCCCTTTGTATCCATGAGACTTATGGTTCAATTGAAATGTTTAGCTCATTTGTTGACTTATTTCAAAAGTCTGGGGATGAATATGACCTTTCAGATGGGGGGGGGGGGGTCTCTTATTCCAATCCACTAAACTCTACTGTCTTAAGGTTGCTCATTACATGTTGTCAAATATTATATCAAATATCAATATAACCACTGTGTGTTAATACACTCCCATCATACTGGCATGATGCACCATAGCAATGCTGATGAATAATTCATTAAAGATGCAATTTCAACTTAAATGACCTGGTAGCAAGTGATAAATGAATGATACTGTCGTGACTGTAATCTGTTCCCCAAACAAACAGTGCATTCCATTTGTACATGCATGTTCCCTGGATGGGTAAATGAGAGGTGCCTAAATGTCCAGTACCTATTTTCTACCTATTTCCCAAGTGACCTTAGGATATCAGATCTATACACCAAACTCCTTTCTCACTTAGCAGGGTATATGAAAGGTTGTCTGAATTGTGGAATTTTAGGTAGAAATTATCTATGAGGATGGGAATGTCAGTGTTGATATGTCCATGTTGGATGAAAAGAGGAGTGTAAGAGCTGATGGGGCTGAGGGTGGGCACCCTGTGGTGGTGGTGGTGGTACACTGCCTCCTGGTGGCCAAAAGCAGAACTAAAAATCCCCCCCCCCCCCAGATGCACCTTTTCTCCAGATGGGTCACATTTATTGCTGGAGGGAAACCGGGTTCAAATATGGAAGTGTTATATACCAAATGAAAGCTCTTGATTAGCTATATGAATCTGGCAATATCTAAATGTTTTCTATGTGTGACTTCCAAACCATTTTGTAAGGATGGGTCACATTTCTTTTTTTCTCACAGAGCAATAGATTGCAAAATTTATGGAAAGGGTGTAAAGAAGATGTATTTTTGTTACAAATTGGTGAGTTTCATAGTGGCAAGTGGATGGATATGCTACATTAGTCTAATTAGAGGAGGGTCTTGATGTGACCTCTGCAGCTAAAGCCCCCTAATAAGCCTATTCGCCATCAATACCACAATCTATTGTGCATTTGGTCTGGTTGCATGTGTTATATATGGAAATCTTTTATCCTTATATACATGATAACTCTATACATATTCTATCGCTATACATTGTATATCATAGTGCTATGTGTACACTGTACACACCCCCCTCCCATAGTCACACATACCAATCATAGGGGTCGCCCTAGTCGCTACCTTACCTGCCGGCTGCGTCCTACCTGTATGCTCAGACCAGCATAGGCCGCCTTCACATACACTAGTAACCATTAAGACTCTGTACAATATACTTGAATAATACAACTGCATTATCAGCTTACTCAAGGTCTTGCCTTTAAGTCATATCATTATTCGCACATCAAGATATGACATGTGGTGGAGAACCAACAGTTCTTTAAAGGTGCACTTTCATTGACCAGTGAGTTCCAGTGAATTTTCAATTCCAGGCAATGTCACCGCCTCTGACTGTAACATCAGCTCTCGCGCAGCCACCCTTTGAACTTTAATGGCAGAGAGAACAGAGCACAGCAACGACGAGACTCCACTGAAGAGAAGACTCCGCCAGTACACCAAGAAACTTCCTAAGAATCAACTTAGGGATCTACACAACTTGGTAACATCCACTCTAATCCACGAGAGACCTGAGCTTCTACCAGGAGGCTTCCTGTCGCCTTCACTCCTGACATCTTTAAACTCATTACAGCTAAGTGACACTGAATCATCTGATTGCTCTGTAGACGATATTATAGTTGGCAGTGATAAGAGTGCAGCATCATTGTTTGTTAGTTTTAATGCTACAACAGACAAAATGGGTGACGAAATTACTTTAGAGCAAGGTTTAGCGGAGCTTTAAGTAGTTAGAGAGAACTATGATAAAGCAGCAGCTAATGCAGCTAGATTTGATCAGTTGTTGGGATGGGAGAAAGCTGCTTTTGAACAATATAAGATAGCTTCAGAAGAGGAGGTGAACATGTTACACCGTGAGGTTAAGAGACTAAGTAGCAAACCCCCACAGCCCGACGGGGATGGTAATGTAGATCCTCAAATGGTGCCCAGGATTGATGAACTGCAGACTGAATTAGACAAGCTTAGGAGAGAGTGGTGCAATGCAAATGATTTGAACACTATATTAACAAACTCAGCGTCAAATGGCCTCACAGGCATTCATTACAGTAGGCACAGGGACACTATAAACAAGTTAGGAAGAGAGCCTGTCATTTTTGAGTGTACTACTATCTTGAGGTCACCTAGGGAATTCATGGATGAATTCAGTGCATATGCCGATTCTATTAACAGCGACAAGACATATTGGTTCAAAGGACTCGGTAAATTCCTGAGAGGGAAGGCTAGAACTTTCTATGATGCCTATGAAGCATCACATAAGGCCCCAGTTGACATGAAAGCATGGACAGCCATGTTCATTGATGAGTTGATAGACTGACTGTAGATGAGATGAAAAAGGGTTTCATGCATAGAAGACAGAAGGAGGACGAAGATGTAACAAGTTTTGCCACAGATAGGTTACTTTTGAGGATTGTAATTTGTGCATGCAATGGAATCCCCTCTTTATCCATTAATCTGTGCAAATCTGTGGCAAAACTTGTTACATCTTCGTCCTCCTTCTGTCTTCTATGCATGAAACCCTTTTTCATCTCATCTACAGTCAGTCTATCAACTCATCAATGAACATGGCTGTCCATGCTTTCATGTCAACTGGGGCCTTATGTGATGCTTCATAGGCATCATAGAAAGTTCTAGCCTTCCCTCTCAGCGTCAAATGGCCTCACAGGCATTCATTACAGTAGGCACAGGGACACTATAAACAAGTTAGGAAGAGAGCCTGTCATTTTTGAGTGTACTACTATCTTGAGGTCACCTAGGGAATTCATGGATGAATTCAGTGCATATGCCGATTCTATTAACAGCGACAAGACATATTGGTTCAAAGGACTCGGTAAATTCCTGAGAGGGAAGGCTAGAACTTTCTATGATGCCTATGAAGCATCACATAAGGCCCCAGTTGACATGAAAGCATGGACAGCCATGTTCATTGATGAGTTGATAGACTGACTGTAGATGAGATGAAAAAGGGTTTCATGCATAGAAGACAGAAGGAGGACGAAGATGTAACAAGTTTTGCCACAGATTTGCACAGATTAATGGATAAAGAGGGGATTCCATTGCATGCACAAATTACAATCCTCAAAAGTAACCTAGAGAAGAATTGCAGAATGTGCCTCAAAGGTCTAGCATTGTATTACAGTAAGAACGACATAGAAGAAATAGCGCACTTAACGAACACTAATGATCAGATCCTAGCCCGCCTTAATGCCTTAACAGATAAACCAGCTAGAAGGATAAACTTTGATGACAGTTCCAGGGATGGGAACAGATCTGGCTACAGGAGGTACGATAGACATGATAGCAGAGATAGATCCAACAGCCGTGACCGCCGTTATAATTCTTACGACAGATCCAAATCACCTAGCAACAGAAATTCTAGGAGAGACTCCTATCATAACAGCCGAGACAGCTCTAGGGGTAGAGATGGTTCCAGTTCACCACACGGGAATGGTAGAAATTACAACAGGAATCATTCTAAAGATCAGTACTATAATAAGCGCTCTAGCTCTAACGACTGCCAACACGACGATAGAAGGAGTGGTTACCATAACTACTGCCGCCGTAATAATAGCAGATCACCTTCTCTTGATAGGGGTAGTAATCATGACAACAGGGGCGACCTGCACTCTATGTCCAACCAGAAAAGGCATATTTTAAACATGTAAAGTCTATTGGTAGTTGCAGGCCCTCTAGACTAAATTCTATTAAGACCAGAAATGAGATCAATGCTTATGTAAAATGTACATTGGAAAATGGAGCGTTAAATGTAAATACACAATACCTGCACTTATTAATACAGGTGCATCAATTTCATGTATATCCCAATCACTGTATATCTGTTTGTAAAGAGAAAAACTTTGAGACAGAAAAATGTAAAATTAGAATTTGCCTTGTAGATGGTACATCACAATGTGCGTGCATTAAGATCAGATTGCCAATAGTAATAAGTTCTAACACCTACATGCATGTGTGTCACGTTGTCCCTAGGTTAAATAGATCTGTAATACTAGGTGTAGATTTTCTAAAGAAAACTAGAGCTAACATTTCATACAAAAAATGTTGATACTAAAACTTGTTAACAATTAGAGCTAAGTCTTGCATGTCAATCCCACCTAACAGTATTTCAGCAATGGTTCTGTCTGATAAATCTATGCATAGACAATTGGTGTAACAGACAACTTATTAAGATCAAAACCTGTCCCATACTGTGTGAAAAGAGGTATTGTTAATCCAAACGAATAATCAAATGAAATTCCATTGGTCCTTTTTAATACATCTAGCAGGTCATATCAGATAAAAAAGGATTCAATTCTAGGCTTGTACTCTCTCAGAGTAGAGGAGGACTTTATGGGTCCTGATGATCTAAAAGAAGAGCCTGTACCGGCTTATGATGAGGGAGATTTCAAGATTGATGACAGAAGATCAAAAGTGGGAGATCAGATCATTGTTAGAAATAAACTCGGATTCATTCATTATTAATGACGAAGGTTTGGGTCTTACCACTGAATACACACAGAGAATTGACTTGAAAAAGGACTATAAGCCTATTAATATCATGGCCTATAGAACTTCGCCAGGTAGAGCAGAAATTATGAATAAACTGTTGGATGGACAAGAGAAAGCAGGTGTCATTGAGAGATGCCCTGGGCATACTGAGTGGTGCAGCCCAGCTTTCCTTGTAGAAAAAGGTAAAGGTAAAAATGGTAAAGGATCATTTAGGGTAGTGGTCGATTTTCGTCATTAAAACCAACAAATCAAGAACCAAGCCTTTAATTTCCCAAGAATCGACAATACTCTGAATAAAGTAGGAGGTTTAAGTGCAAAATATTTCTCCACACTCAATGCTTACTCTGGATTTTTTCAAATTCCATTGAGAGAGCGCGACAGAAATTCAACAGCATTTGCCACTCCAGGTAAAACATGGAGGTATAGAACTATGCCGATGGGTTTATCTACTTCTCCCAAGGCTTTCCATAACGTTATAGAAAACGTTATTAGACACCTTCCATCCTGTTAACCATACATTGATGATGTGATCGTTGTTTCACCAACATGGGATGACCATTTGAGTGACCTTAATCGTCAAAGCAAGTCAAATCATTTCATGGTCTAGCCACGTTCGACAAAATCAAATGGTTATTGGCAGAAGACATTGTTTTAAAATATCCCAACTTTTCAAAACCATTCACAATAGCCACTGACAGTTCAAAATATGCCGTAGGTGCTTGTATTTCTCAGCTAGATTGTGAAAATAATTTGAGACCCGTTGCATTTGCCGGTAGAAAATTATCCAAGGCCTAGAGAAATTACAGCGTTACTGACCAGGAGTTAGTTGGAATAAAATTTGCAATAATGAAATTTGAGCATTATGTGATTGGTAGACCATTCACAGTCCTTACTGACCATGCAGCCTTAGTTGCCTTAAATGGAAGGGTTAAACTAACAGGCAGAATGCAGAAATGGTCTGAATTCTTTGGCAGGTTTGATTTCACAATCAAACATTTAAAGGGTAAACTTAACGTTGTACCAGATGCTTTGTCAAGAATTCCTTACAATGACATTGTAGAAGTGAGTGACAACAAACCTTTTAAAGATGTTAGGTTTAATTCTGTCCACTCAATCAAATACTACAATCAGGAGGACTACTTCGAAAATTATCCTTTTAGGGTATATAAACCAAAGACAATTATAAGAAAGTCAGCTAAATTAAATGTAGAATTTTATGAGTCTGATCCTGATGATCAAAGCCCTGATGAGCCTAGCATGGACACAGATGACTTCTTTGAGTCTGAGGTGGATGATAAGCCTGCCACTGCACAGCCCTTGGTGAAACAATCCTAGTGCCCAGTGGTTACATCATCAAAGGCCAAGAAACAGCGCTCTCTAGCAGTCAAGTTATGTAAATATGACTTTGAGCATTCAGCCTTCAATGATATTATTAAGCACTATCAAAACCCATTCTCGATCAAATGAGTTATACAAACCTAATGCTATCCGCCGTGACTTTGACTATTGGCCTGGAGTGACATACTCATATACCAACGGTCTGGAGGACGTTTCAGACGGGGAGCAAACTGCTGTAAAGCCATATGAACTTTAGTGTAATATTTTGGACACGAGATCCTATACTTATGTGCAGATTTAATACACCATAAGCTTCCAAGTAAACACCAGAGCCAATAACCAATCAACCATAGACATTCCAGTATCCAGTTGGGAGACAACCTTATTATATATACATATACAGTGTGATTCAGTGAAGGATGTTCACCAGCCTGAGAACCAATGAAATCACAAACTCAATATTATTTCACAACACTTTATTTTATTGAAAGCCCTATATCTTGGCTTGTTAGAAAGGTAGATTCAAGTCACCAACTCCTAATGCATCAGTTTTTATAGCCTGTGGTGTAAAACCATAATTCTTTACCCTCACATACGTAACATTTAAAAAAAAACAGTCATAAAAGCTGTTAAATATCATCCTATATACATCAGATTTCATGTCCAAAATGTTACAATACATGCCTTAAGGTGTAGCAAAAATGAAATCCCTGCACCAAGAACTTTTTATTACACCTCATCGCTAAATATGGAGATCAGTGAAAGGTTTGAATATGTAACCTAGCATTCTTAACCTTTTCCTCATACATTTATAGATAACTAGATCTTTATGAAAAACACTCTCTATTATCTAGAGTGTCCCTACTTTCAAAAGATGTCACTCTTTATCAACAATATATGGGTCAGGTCCCCAGAAAGCAGTAGATTTGTGTTTTTTGGGTCATTTTGGACTCTTATGGCTCTAGAGAAATAAGTTGTAAACTAATCTTGTCTTACATAGACTCATTTGATAGAGGACAATTAGGGCTATCAGAAAAATGTAAATTTGTGGTCATCCTTAAAAAACTCTTAGACTTACAGCCAACCGAAGTGAAAAAAAACAGCCAAATTTGTTCTTTTTTGACATTTTGTATTTTTTACAAGTGTTCTGTATTGAATAAAGAACATCTGGAATATCCCAACATTATTTTTTGTAATGTATATGATCATAGGTATCATTTCCATGATGGTTGCACATGTTACTGAGTGAGAATTTTTCATCATGTGTCTTTGAAAATGGAAATCTGTAATTTGTAACGTCTGGTACCTAAATCTAAATCAGCTATAAAACACGGAAAAAATGGAGCTTCAAAATCTTTGTTATAACCCATATGAAGTACCCTATTATCCCCTACTTTGGTGAGAAAATTGTGTGTCTATCTGCATCTGTCTCCATGTGAGAGCAGCTTATGTGAAATAATTCTGATAAAAGTACCGGACGTTACGTAATGTCTGGTACTTTTATCATCATGTGAGAGGCAGTCTGCTGTGCATGCATAACTCAGATGTTGTGTTCCATTTTGTAATTGAAGTCAATAATAGACATATTGGCCTGGTTATTTCATGTGTTTGTTATGCATAATGGGACGTTTTTATACTACTGAGAGCAACTTTAATTACCTCCATTTTTCATCATTTTGGTACTGGATGTTACATGACACAAAACAAGCAATAAAAATGGAACTGGATATCCTGAATCAGTATCTTTTGGTTTTCTGAGCTGAGGGGATGTCCCTTCACATAGTTGTTAAGGTTATATAAAGTAATTAGAAAATTAATTTTTCAGGCCCTTCTAAGGCAAAATCTTACACTTTCTGACGACCTAACCCATATATATATATACATTCTGGTCCAGATCTCCAAAGGCACTTCTGAATACCATAGAAAAAAAAATGTTATGTATGTGACAAATTGGATAGAGCAATACTTTAAAACATCACAGATCATCTGCTTCACTATTTCTTGTACATGACTTGTTAAATTAGTAGTTCAAAGGCATATCTTAACACATTAGACTAAATTATAGGTCATTTCCATCTCACTCTGACTGCATGCCATTCTCATTGGTCAGCCTGTCCTCCTCAGAAACTTGCAGACTGCAAAAGATTGAATACAATTGTTGAACAACTAAGGTGAGTAATATCAAGCAATTATGCTCTAATATTTACAGTTTATCAATGGGGGATGAGAAGTAAGTAGGACCAAAAGATTGTGTATGGATAGAACCCCATAAATATCATTACTGACCGGCAGTGCAGCCTTACCCCAGAATATAGCAACCATAAAAGAATTTTGAAGAAAATATTGCAGGATTGCTACATTCACTACTTTTTTAGTTTGGGGAACCAAATGCGCATCTAATGGTGAATTATATATAGTCTGGGTCTAAAGTAACCAAAATGAACAAAACCTCACATACATAACATTTTCAAATTTGTAAGAAACTTGCAGAAATTTAAATGGTAAGTGCCTTAATTCTATCCAGGATATTAGATAGGGACACTATTATAAGATCATCAACCAATTTATTTGAAAAATTCTATTTGGAGGTGTGTGGTGCAACACATATAGTAAACACCTCACATACGTAACGAAATGCCGAGGAGGGGGGTGAAAGAAATACTGCTAGCAAAGTATATACCAAAAGAGAAGTTGTATGTACTGAAATGATTGATTGTAGGTCTAGGAGTAGATAAACAATGGTAAGAGCAGGTAATCTCTCAAAATAATGCACTTTTGGGGTGTGGGAGGTGAAAATTTTGAAAAGTAATCAACACTTCTCACCCCAGACAGGCTGGGGTATCATTTCAAAATATCCAAACTGGACCTAATTACCCCTATCAGTAAAGGCAGGCCCTAATTTCAACAAATAACAATGATTTGGGGATAAATATACAGCAGGAGTAGCTCAGGAAGGGCAATTACCATTCCACAGTGAAAACGTTACGTATGTGAGGAAAATCAAGCCTTAAAGAGTATGGGGCTTCCTGGCCAAACTAAATGGCATTACCAAGCTGCTATGGCCAGTCTATGGCTTGGGACTTTCAATCAGAGGGAAATATAACCCAAAATGCATCATTTCCATGCAATCTAAGACAATTCCAGACCCTCACATATATAACACACACTATTTCATGAGAATTTGATTGAAATTCCTTACCTTTTTGAGAAATTTCAGTGTAAATGGAGTTGCAAAATCACAGTAGACTGGGCGCTTCGCTAATTTGATATCCTCTGAATGACTTCCAGTGTTTGGTCATTTCTGCCAGGGCAACTGGAAACATTTCCTTTCTCCTCCACATATTTTTGTTACGTATGTGAGGATTTCCACACCGATACCAAAAGACCTCCTTGTGGCCTTACTATGCAGACTTAAGGCATGATTTATGTTTTAATCGTTCAATTCATATACATATACTACACTAGAATAGACTAGAAAAAAAGAATTATTTATTAAGATAGCCTACAGACATATAAAAGTGTACCTCCCATACGTAACATTTTCGGGAGTTGAATTTGGTTTATGAGACCTAGCTCCTATCTGCAGCAAACCAGCACTTTCATTTATTTACCATCAAAACCCCCCTAGGGACCCTGCTCAACACAGGTAATAAGAACAGTGAGGATACTTTATTAGCATGGGAGTTTAAGGCATAAAAAAAGTGTTATGTATGTGAGGATGCTCACAATTCAATATTATAACACATGTGTGGAAGACAGTTGAGGTAGGGACATGGCCAAAATATTTTTAATACATAGCTATGACCTCTCACCAAAGGCAAAATAGGTTTATCACACTCTAATACTGCCTAGCTTAACAATATATAGGTGGGAATGATGGAAAATTGGACAAAAAAAGGGCATTTTTGGTGTATTGTCCAACTTCGAGCCTCCGTAACTCATCAAATTATAGGCTGATATACATAAATTTGCCCTCTACTTAAAGCTCAAGATGTTTTCTATCAGATGTGACTAGAATAATGAAGAATAGTGGTCTGATTTTTTACTGCAGCTCCCCAAAGCTAAAATCCTCTCACAATAGGCCCAAACATTGCTCAGTGGATCTGCCCATACATGAACTTTACACCAGAAGACGATACGTACACAAGAAGGAAGATATATAAATATTCATGTTAAGAACTTTGACATTGGAATCTGAGACAACGTCTTACATTCATTTACAAAGACACTAGAACATTTGCTTTATAATTTATAAAATCAGAATGCGTAGCAGACTCACCCTACAGCAATAAGCTGTATATAATCTCTTACCGTAATCTCCCGCGTATAAGGCGTGTCTTATACGAGGGGTTTTAGTTCTCATTGGATCCACAAGGGGGACACCAAGACCTTTCTTTTAATATATTACACTCCCATATCAGCTCATCTGCTGCATTTGGGGTCCAGGAGGGTCACGGGGGTCAAAACAACACATAGCTTTTTGAATTTTGAAAATCCATTCATTAGAACAAAAGTTATGAATTTTTATTTTTTTGACCATATTCTGAAACTCTGGGTGCGCCTTATACGCGGGATGCGCCTTATACGCGGGAGATTACGGTATGTCATATTTACTCTAGGATATCTTTATATTTGTTTTGTATTGTGTATTAGATTTAGTTCTTTTATATTGTTGTATTGATAAATCATGTCCGACAGCGACCGATCAGATTACGGTTATTTTGACAGGGAAAGACCAGGTAGAGGTATCGTCTCTACATGGGCCACCGAGGCTAAACTGCTAAACTCAAATGGGCAACTACGGTAAACTTTAAATGAAACTCAGGCTTGTGCTGAAGGAAATCTTGTTTACTTTCAAAATCTTAGTTTAGCTAGGCTACCAGTTCCTTGTATTTTGTTTATATAGAGGAACACTCTGCTTTGGAATGCATGTGTCTGCAATGGGAAAGTGCTATTTTGAAGATTTCTGAAGACAACAGTTTTTGCAGCAAATGAAGGTGATATACTGCTGGATCTGATTTCTGGAGGTGACTCAGCTGAAACATTCCACCTTCAACTGAGAAAACAGGACACCTATTTGTAATGAGTAAGTGTTTGCCTCAATCTGCAGTGTGGTCCGCTGTCTGGTGAAATTTCCAAAAGATTGTGTCCTTACCTTGATATTACTGTCAAAATGTGTATTATTGTGGTTCTTCCTCGAAAAAAAACCATGATAATTGGCTTTTTCTACCCATCGAGTTGGAGAAAAAAGCCAGTTTACTCAGGAGTTGGCCATTTTGAGCATACAGCCTGATGAAGGTTAAACACTATCCCTGATCTTCTGTCCTTTGTTTCAGTTTTGCATGGAAGAGACCATACATGTGCAATCTTTGTCAAATGTTTTTTACCATGTAGTTCAGTCAGTAAATGCCTCAAGTTCAACAAAATACATGGAATTTTTTTTAGTATACTTCAGCTCTTTGATACATCCTTTCAGGAGAAAAACCACCCTACCCCTCAAATTCAACATGGCCACCATGGAAATAGATCAATGTTGTCAATTACAATAAAGACAGAACTAATCAAGCGAGGAACATATATGTAATTCATCTATTGACAATAGCATTCAAAGATTTCTCCATAAGAATCTTCAAGGTCAAGGTCACCAAGAATCCAATAATTATGGTTACCATAAAATGCAGAAAAAATGTATGATAAGATGTCAAACTGAAACAAAATTGAAGGACAACCCTGGAAACAAAATCTCGTGTTGAACACATGTTCGGAACCAGTCAAATTGGTGAAAATCTGGTGTCGTCCAGGAAAATGAAACACAAGTATTCTTGTGATTCTGTGACCTGCCAGACTACTATAATCACATGTTTTGAACACATGATTTATTCACATGAAATCACAAGATTTACACATGTTTTGTGGGTAATTAGGACCATTAATTATTAATATAGATTCATATATGAGTGATATACATATAGAGACTTTCATTTGATAGAGGGTCTGTGGTGATTTATAAAGTAAGAGCCACCTGATAGGCATTCGTTATATGTTGGGATTAGGTATACCATTCTCTTACCTCAGAGAAAGGTAACCTTGGCAATGTAGGTACTCCAATGCATTGATCATCAGCTTTTACTCATGACTTTTCTCAACAGGTCACTGAAAGTGCACCTTATACGCAAGAGCAATGGAGACATGAAATTTACAGCTGGTGCTTGCTTTGAATTTTAACCTCACCTATGTGCCCTTTGGACACGTCAAGGGTGAGAGGTCCCGTGGCGTGAAACCCGGACCCGTACACTAGAGGGAGCTAAGGTAGAAATCACGCCCCTACACATTTACCGAGGCAATGGTTCTTTAACATCCGTCACTACATAGGCATAGTGAGAGATGGACAGGCCTGTTTCAAGTCATTTGTCTGCCATGACCGCCGAGAGACTTTCCAGCACAGCCTAGCCAGAGCAGGGAGGAACTCAAACGACACCTTACGGCGACGTTTGGAACCACCACTATGCCCCGGCCGGGCCGGGAACCGAACCCACGACCTTACGGCCTGTGAGCGGACGCGCTACCGACTGCGCCACGCCTCCCGACTACAGCTGGTGTTGGTGCCCAGGCATATGAGCAGATCTTATGCCCACAGAAATGGTGTCTGTGTCACCTTACCCATTGTTAGTCTGTGTTTTACCTGCTTTCATGGTTCTCAATGGTTTGAGGAAGATAAAACTTTCAAAACAGAATAGTGCTGCCACCTAGTAGAGAATGAGTTTGACATGTGTAATTCTTGTGTTGATATCACCAGATTTTCCCAAGACAAATTCACATGAAGTTCTTGTGCTGTACACACGAATTGTCATGAGACCAGATTTTCACCAAACTGACACGTGTAAAAGTGATGGCAATCACATGTCTTGTTTCCTGGGAAGGTTTCACAGTGGATCTCAACTCTTTGATACCTCGTTTTTCAGGGAAAACAAGGTTTACAACCTTTTGCCATGGGGAAATGCCTCAAATCCAACCTGGTGACCATGGTCTTGAGTCAATTATGTAAATTGTCTTAAAACAGAACTAATTGAGTAAGAATCAAAATCAACAGCATTATGAACATCAGCATTCAAAGGTATGTTCATTTTTAAAGGAGAAGGTCAAAAATCGGATTTGGCGGTCATTGAAAAATTCAAATGATTGCCATAAACATGGATGATAGAATGTCAAACTAAAACAAAATTGATGAACCAGGTTCCTCAGTGATTCTCAACTTTTTGATTCCTCCTCTTTCAAGTGGGAAACAAGTAAGACATTAGGGGTCTGTCCAATTGTAAACAATTGGGGGAGACAATAGAAATTACAAACATTCCCCCAGCTGTGTTACTTATATAATATATGTGGCCTCATGAAACAAGAGGGTGTGGATGGGGGGTCCCCCTTGTCACATGTCGATTTTAAAAAATGGTCATGGCACTTAAATCCCCATGTCCCATGTCACCTCTAAGAGTCTATCATGTCCCATGTCGAATTTAAGAAAGCACCTATGTCATGTCACTAATTGTTTTGTCTCATGTCACTAATGCCCATGTCACATGTTGATTTTAAGAAATGGCATGTCACCATGTCAAATTTAGTGGTCCATTCCCAGTCTCCCATCAGAATAGGACCCAGTTTGCCATGAGAATAGGCACATGCAGTGAGGACAGTGAGGTGGCACCATCTAGTGAGTATTGAAAGAACTAAGTCCCACCAGCTAAACCCAGGCCCTATCTGCACACTACCTATTGCAAAAACAGTCAACTAAATTCAACACATTGGATTCTTCTGGTGTTATTTTCATTCCCAGTAGGACTTTTTCTAATGTATTGGCCATATTATGTTACCAAGTATAATAAGTAACTTGCATAGGAGAAGCTCTGGCTGCTGCTGCCTGCCCACAGGTTCAAGCTCCAGCCTAGTATTTCGTAGACAGCAGTCCCACTGATTTACCATGAGGAGGTCTAGCATATGGCATTCACAAGAACCTACCTGCCAGTATTTGTCATTGTTTGCCAGTTTTGCAGCAGTGTATCTATTATCAATAAACCAATAAACAAACTGGCAAGGATCGGTTTTTTTTTTTGGAAAAAGCGTCTTAAAATAGTGTCTCACTGCATGGTTCCCTATAGCCTTAACATAGGATTGCAAACTGCGTACATAAACAGTACTTAACCTATATGAGAAAGATTGAATGTGTGATATAGATCACATATGGCCTAGGGCTTCATGCAATGAATTGATTTTGCTATCTACAACCTGTGAGCACAATGTGTAAGTAGAAATATGTCACTCAAAATCTCAATTAAACTACCCACATTGATAAGTCAAAACTAATTTCTATGCAATTAATATTTAGCATAGTAAGGCCATATCATGAAGAACCAAGGTGAGAATCCGCTGTATAAGCCATTTTTTTAATCTTACTCAAAGTTGAAATATGATGTTCATATCTTAATCTCTATCACACGCTGTGTCAAAATGATATACTACATTGTCTTGTACTCCTAGCGATTGTCAAGTTAAACACGCAGGTAATGCCAGTACTGGGACTGAACACACATTGCGACTCTGTTTATGCCTTCCGCAGCTGTAGGCTGCCAGTTGCCGGACGCAGTAACGATGCAAGGCCTAAACACAATCTGGTTGCAGTAAAAAAGGTATAAAAACAGCTAAGGCCAGTGGGTAATCAAGTGTTAGGAGCGCTGTGCGGTGTTTCGTGTTTCGCCACCTTTCTGTGTTTTATTCTGTACTTAACCCCTACCAGCTTGTGTGAGGCCAGGGTAACATTATTCTTGGCATGCTTAGTTTATCGCTCAGTCTCCAATGTGTTTTATAGCCTATGAACGGTCTTTGCTGTATTCATCGTTGTTTGGTGAAGAGTTTCAGCACCTACCTGCTGAAAAAAGCGTCTTAATTTGCCAATTCCCATAGGCTCCCATGTGCTATATTTATCGCCCAAAATCTATTGCCCAGTACAAATCTTATATGCTCAGTATGCTCAGAAGAAAAGCACCAAAACTGTAAGGTTTGCTCTTCACCCTTTTTCATAGGGAAAACACAATTTTTTGGGGGGAATTGCTACTCTCTAAAGAAAGTCTAGGACCTAAGGTACATGAATCAACTGTTCATACATTCATTTTCCTTTTTTTTACAAGAAATTCCCACTCAAAGTCTGCCATTCTGATCAACCGTCCACGGCCGAAAAGGCGCCTCCAGTAACCCAGGTGGACCCTGGGCCAATTATCAGAAAAAGTGAAAAATGAGAAGGTGACATGACTTTAATGCCATAGAAACATGACATTTTTTTTGGTTTTTGTTAACACTTGTGACACAGTGCATGTCTAGACAATCCCTGCTGTTATTGACATGTGACATATAAAGAAAAATGTTAATATCATGTATAGGAAATGCTGTGAAATGGAGTTTGTGAAAGTTCTTAAATTTACAGCCCAAACCCGACACCTAGGACTAGGAGAAACCTCTGAGTCAATAAATTATGAATCATTATAAATCTAGAGGATTATGTCATTCCTGTATCTGAGTAATGCAATTAAGACAACACATGTTATTTCAAATATCTATATACTTCCTTGTGGGGTATTATTTTCCTGTGGGTGATTAGGTCATTATCTTTAAAATGACATCATCCCTATGATGATAAGAAAAAAGTATATTGTACCAGGCTCTAACATACCTCAATAAGCTTATTGCAGGTGTTAATTCGTTGCACTGTATTATGCATACATGATAACTTCTTCCTGGTATCTTGAAAAGGATATTGTTGACCAAATGAAAAAGGTATGGAGCTATCTTCTAAGAAATATTGGAAAAGATATGCTTCGGGGAAGGTAGTTTAGTTAGCAGACCACTCTTTACCAGGGCCAAATAAAGATGGCTGCTTATTATGATTGATTGAAGAACTTTTCCCAAAACAGCCATTTGGTTCTCAGATACATACATCTAAAAAAAAAATACAACACTTCAATACTACATGTACATTGTAGTTATGAGTAACACATGGTTTACTGGAAGGGTGTGCCTGGTATTCTAGGGAAGATTGGCAGTGAATTTTAAAATCATAGCAAAATATAGCATAATGTGGCTATACTATTGGGGGGGGGGGCAAAGTGTGGTATTCCCTTGAGGGCCCCAAAGCATTAGCAGCCCTTAAAGAGTTAAGAACAGGTACTACTAACTGCGACTACTGAGCCGTGTCCAAGCTGTGCCGGGCCTCCCTAGCCCACTTAAAAGGGTCTATTTCTCTTCTTTCCTATCCCCTCAGGATGTGTGTGGTGCACATATGCGCGGGCACCGACACATTCCTCTGAATTTGTGTAATGTAGTTCTCGCCATGAATATGACCTTAGCTGTCGAAATGGCGTTAAACATCTATTACTCACTCACTCCAAGCTGTGCAGAAGGCCCAGATGCACCTCTGGGGCTATTATGGTTGTGGCATTGTATAAGGGAGGTACCTGGGACTGCTGAGCCATGACCAAGCAGTGGGGGAGAGGGTAGCTTAGGACCATGCAGGCAGGAAACCTGGGGGGGGGCACTTGTGGATATGTGGAAACCATGTCCATACACAAAGGAGCGGGAAAGGGGGTACTTTTCCGACCCTAGGAGCGGACCCACCCAGACCCATTGTAAGGGGTCCTTTTGTGCCCAATTTGTGCAAAAAGGGCTTTTCAATAGCGAACAAGTTTTTCAAATATTCCAATCAGAACCAAAGTTATGAGTTTGATATCAAAAGATATATTTTTTCCTTAAAATCTCGACTTTTATCAGGCAAATCGTCATAATATGGCCGGGAAAGGGGTACTTTTAGGAAATTCTTACATTTTTGTCTGGAAAAGGGGTATCCTTTTCTGAAAAATCTCAAAATATGGGGGTACATTTTATGTAAAAAAATGTTGAAAGAATGTTCAATTTGCGAGTTTCTCTTCTTACACTCTAACAGCAGCAAAAGGGGTACTTTTCCAAGGGGTACCAAGGAGTGAGTGAGTAATGGTTGTTTAACGCCAAGCCGACAGCTAAGGTCATATTCATGGCGGAAAAAGTACATTAGACATCACGTCACAAAGGAATACATGTGCCTGTGCCCGTGCATATGGACACCAGACACATGTAAGAAAGAGCGGACAGGAAAGAGGAGATTCAAGGAACGAATATGTGCCAGTGCCCGCGCATATGGACACCACCCACACTCAGAGAGGATAGAAAAGCAAGACATAGACCCCTTTTAATGATGGCCTGGGGCTGGGGAGGCCCGAGGGGTACCAAGTCAAGGGCCATGTACACACATGGTTACTGTTGAACATATAGGGAGTGCCCCCACCCCCAGGCAGGAAACCTCTGCAGGCAATCTAGGACCACACAGAGAATCAATTTACCCTTTGATTTTAGCCCTCCTGAAAACACCCTTTTCATGAATATTTTGAAAAAAAATGAATAGAAAGGACATCTATGTCTAGCATTAGATGACAGGTAGATTGGAGAAATAATTTACCTCTACATAGCTTTTTTCTGAGCAGAAGCGACCTTCCATTTCACTCCACTCCAACACCAATAAGGGTGTGCCTTCTCTATATATAGATATATCTATATAAGTGTGTTAGCATGTGTGTGTGTATTCCCTATCGTGCATTTTTTTTCTTCCATCCAAGCCTGATACATTTCTCAGTTTACTTGTTATCACTGACTATGCATCTCACATCAAGACTGATCAAACTAATGTATCAACTCCAGAAAGTGAAACTGCATGTTGCGTCTCATGCTCTAGTGCATCCAAGAGTATGCTTCCATGCGCTAGAGGACCTTTACCATCCATATCCTTTGTTTCCCTATCAATCTTCAGCTGTTTCTTGACATTGATCTGTAGATCCATTATTGGTACTACGGAACTAGGTGTTCCTCCACCTGTGCATACGGGTATATGACTAATAGCTGCTAGCGTAATGCAAGTCCATCACTCTGGCGTCTCACCGGTCCTTGATATTCTCTACTACTCGAAGGCAGTCATTTTGGAGAACCAGTAGTTTCTCCCTGACCCAATTTGTAGGCCCGTCCAGCCGCGTCCTTTGCTAACCAGTGTACATATATGATCTATTACTCTGTTGTTAGTTTTTTGCTGGTTGTAGGAATTAATTGCCCCTTGCCAATTAATTTTCAAAGTTTTCGGCAACATGCAAGAGATGTATTATAATACTAAAATATCCCCTGTAGTGAATGTAAGTCAGGCATGGACAAAAATCAGGAAGGCATACGTTTACTCGATATAAAAGCCTTCCATTTTTCCAAACAGCCCTCCTATACCACTCGTATAAGGAAAATATGTGTCATTCAAAGTTTTCAGAAATCAGGAAATCCTGATAAAACTTGAAGACTTACATCCCTGAAATTATTCAGAGAAAATTAGCAATATGTAATCTAACTGCTGCTAAACGTAATTGTCTAAAAGAATATACAGAACTCTCAGGTCTGCTAGAGAATAAACCAAAAGGCATTCAACTCTGGTACAGTAAAATTCCTTTACAACGAACTGCTTGGGACAAACACAAAAGTTCGTTGTAAACGAATTTCGTTTTAACGAAAACGGCCATTGTAGACACTTCTAATGGCCCCAGGAGCCATTGAATTGATGCTAGAATACCCTATAATGCTGTTATAAATAAGTACAAAGAATAAGAAGGGCAGGGGCCCACACCCCCCCCCCTTCCCCTACACCAGGCTATGACCGCACAGAGGGGCAGGTAGGTGGGAAAGATGTCCTCACACTAGCCCTGGACCCCCTGTGATCTCCCCCCCCCCTTCCCCTACACCAGGCTATGACCGCACACAGGGGCAGGTAGGTGGGGAAGATGTCCTCACACTAGCCCCGGACCCCCTGTGATCTTTCCCCCCCCCCCCCCCCTTCCCCTACACCAGTCTATGACCGCACACAGGGGCAGGTAGGTGGGGAAGATGTCCTCACACTAGCCCTGGACCCCCTGTGATCTCCCCCCCCCCTTCCCCTACACCAGGCTATGACCGCACACAGGGGCAGGTAGGTGGGGAAGATGTCCTCACACTAGCCCTGGTCCATAAGAAAAACTGTTTGTTCACATTAAAAATTCGTTATAAACGAATTGATTTGATGTAGAATTCGTTATAATGGGATTTTTTACTATAGAAATATATAGAATTGAATTGGTCAGAAGGTATTTGTTTGTTATAACCGAAAATTCGTTATATCAGGATTCGTTATAAAGGAATTTTACTGTATTTTCTATTATGATATTAACTGAAGGACAAGTATGTACAATGTGGACGTTTACTTTTTATTTATTTATGCTTCATTTGAACTTTCTTTCTCATCCCACAAGCACTCCAGGAATGATGAATTATAAAATGAAGATGAACACCTAGTATTTCATGGTCCGTTGTGTTAATTTCTCCCCTTTTGACCAGTCATTCGAGTCTGAATACGAGAAGCTAATTCCAAGGGCAGAACACCTTAAATGCACCACTTCCAGTTATCTACTTATTCACTCATTGTAGTTTATTGCAGAAAAGTATGGTACCGGTATTTTTTTTCTTTTACCTGCCAACATACTTATAATTTTCATTTCCTTATTTGCCCCTCATTATGCTTCTTCATCGTTGTTTCCTTTTTTCTTTTTTTTTAAATAAAAGAACGTATTCCTATTTCCAGGTATTGGGTATGTACTGCAATGTGTTCAAAGGATTGCTTCTGTGCAACCACAACAAGCACGCATGGTGTTTCATCTTCATGCTCTAGGGAAGAATCATGTAACTAATGTGGTTTAGCTCTCTCCACAGGCACACATCACATCTGACATGAGCAGACAGGCAGCAAGACGTATAACAAGTAAAACTGTACATATGACTGCTATGCTGAGATCATCCGTCTTGTTGAACAAAAGGATTGGGAATAGCTTCCATGCCATCGGCGGGACAGATGAGTACCACAGACGTACCCCGACATACAACCAAGCCCAGCTCACGGATGTCCTCTGTTAGTTTGTATGGATCATCTGGGTCTGAAATGAAAAGGCAAACAAGGAGTCATATATTGGGGTTACATTCTAAAACGCTGGGGGGTATTTTTGGAAAATCTCGCAGATGAGAAGTCGAGAGGGGTATGAGAAAGTGTTCCTTAATTAGGAGACACTCTGGTCGTGCATATACACATGGTGGCCGTGGGAACCAGTTCTACCCCAATAGTAATGCTCGCTTACTAAAAGTAATACATCCTTTAATGGTTTTCATAAGATATATATGAAAGGAATGTGTGGTTTACACTCATGTAATATACAAAGTAAGAGTGCAGTGAGTATCTTATGTCACGCTATATATTAATGAGTGATCCAACTGCCTACCTCGTAAATATTCCGAGCATCCATCAAGTACAAGATTCAAAAGTGGATCATAACCTTTCAAGACACCGCTTGCTGAAAATAGAAAAGTAAAATCAATACATAAAAATTTTGGGAGAGAATTCTAAGAGACACGTTTTACCATATATCATCCTGTCAAGTGTAGTGTGTCACTGTGTCAATATTTAAAACCAGAGATGCCACTACCCGGGGAAAGAATTCTTTGAAGTTTTAGTTCTGTTCTATATATCACGGTACCTAATAATCATATATCTCGCCTATGCATAATGGCCTGTCATGATCTTAGCTTTCCAATGGTGAAAGAATTTTTCAAATCGGCATAATAGAAGCAAAGTTAGGACAATTTTTGTGAATTTATTTTATACTCAAACATTCCCTTGTTTATTTTTAATTACAGTGAAGTTTATATGGGTACATTATAACATCAATGTTTATATAGCCTGCATGAGGAAACGGTTTTCGGCAACAGTAAACAATGTTCCTGATATAACTTTACTCCAAGTGTGTTCCTTCTCACCTTCCCTTCCTCCACTGAATTTGACCCTGATTGGCTTCTCCAGGTATTTTGAGAGGTCTAAAATGGTCTCCTTCTTCTTTTTCTCTGCCTTATCAGGGTCATCTCTACGTTCTGGACGGTCCCGGTGTTCACCACCCCCACGCCTATCTTGTTGCTGGAATGAAAATTTGTTTGATAAGTCTAAAAGAGCAAAGTGTTGCTTCGATACTGAACAGATACGTGTTGTGGCATTATCTCTTATGCCTGCACCTAACTAAACCGCCAACCTTCACTGTCTATGGTCATTCAAAAAAATTCGTCATGCATTTCTGCCCTAAATAAATACATGTACATGAAAAGTGTATGTGACTTTCGGGCATTCTGTGGGAAATACAATCTATTTTCTTAATCAGCCTGAAGGTGATGTAGATCATTCACCCAGCCTAATTCACCAGTGCTAATTTACTGTAAATCCTGCACCCTGAGTTAGGCTAACCACTATAGGACGCACCTGGGGGAAGATTTTGGTCATTTTAGTAACTGTTCTATAGTAGAAAATCCTCGCATATTAGACGCACCCTTCATTGGCCTTGATCCTATAAGACACAGATGAGGTAATTCTGCTGTATAATGCGTGTCTTATAAGTTATACCAGAGGATTCACGGTATTCATCGGGTCAATTTCAGAGACTGATAGAGACACAAATAGCAACATTAGGGTACTACCGTAAACTCCCGCGTATAAGACGCGTCCTCTACGCCAAACAAATGCCTGGTTCGTCTTATAGGATTTTTTCAAGTTGGGGGTGTCTTATACGAGGGGTAATTTTACTATAGAATAATACTAAATTTACTATGACACATGACCTTGTCGTAATGACAGGGTGGGAATGTACATACTACATACCTGGTAATATATTGTATTTGAAGTACCTTCATCTGTCACATATAAGGGAGTGGTCATTATTTATCGAATGGGGTGGGGTGAGGGGGGGCATAAAAATTGTGACCCCCTTTGAGGGCCTTAAAAATTTTACCTTTTTTGGGGGGAGAAAAGCCTGAACGCCACTATAGATCAAAGAGGGGCACGAAAATTCTCTGCGCCTCTGGCCCAAACAATTTTGACTAACATCAACAGGGGAGGGGGCGTAAAAAGTTTTTGCGCATCCCAGCAAAAACCCACGACCCCCCTGGGCCTGGGCCTGTTGATAAATAATGACCCCGGGGGGGGGGGGCACTCTGTATCTTTTCTACAGTAACCATGTGCGTACATCACCCCAAATTTTGGACCCTTTTGGCGTGGCAATTTTCTTTGAAAATATACCCCTTTTAACGGGAATTTGCTTTGAAAAGCACCCCTTTCCCTGCTTATTGACAAACTCTCAAATTCGGCACCCTTACAACGAATTATTTTTAAAAAATGTACCCCTTTCTCAGCCAATTTTCGAGAATTTCCTGGAAAAGGTAGCCTTTTTCCTGTCATTTTCTGAGAATTTCCCATGAAAACATACCTCTTTCCCGGTCAAATTTTGAGTACCGTATCATTGTGTTTAAGCGCCTGGGTTTGAATAAGCACCTGTCTCAATTAAGCGCCGGGGGTAAGGGAGTGATGAAATATCCCTTAAAGGGGCCCTGGCACGGCGAATGCATGCCCCGCATAAAAAGGTCACGTGACCACCCATTGACCAATCAGGGCGCTCCACTGGTTCCTGCGAGTTTACCAACGATCTTTGGGTCGGTACCCATGATGTACTTTGCTGTGCTGGGCCCCTTTAAGCACTGAAAACTGTACCTTGAATGACCGCCTGTCTTGCATCAGCGCCAGGGGAAACAGGGCTGACAAATCAAAGACCGCTGGGGCGCTTGAATACAGTTTTTGAAGTGGTAGGGAGTGGAAGAAAACGTATGGATTAAAAAAATTGAGCAATTTATATCTATAGCGTAGGTTTAGTAACATCTTGTATACTAATAGGACATGCTTTTGTGCTTTAATGTTATAGAATGTGTAATTACTGACATACTTTGACTTATTGCTGACAAATATAGGCATGGTGCTGATTTTTGAAGAAATTTCCGAGAGGGTGATTGAATTCCTCTTCCAGGTGGTATTTGTGAGCTACTGTAGTACTCAGTGTATATGGAGACCTAAGTATAAGGCACACCCCAACCTGATTTCCTATAAGACGCACCTGGCCCAGAATGCATATTTTGCAAAACCCTATGACAAAGGCTCAACCCCAGCCCGGGTGACAGTTGCATGGGTGAGGTTCCTATCTAAAAGGTCAGAAAATTCATAAAAACCCACCACATACCAGCCTAGCCACTAGGTCACAGTTGTTCAGCATAGCAGTTTTGGATAGGTCTTTGATGAATACTACACTGTGCTATTTGCAGGCTGAATTGATACCATCAACAGGTCTGTCACATTCAGCCTAATCGTGGGTTCACTGTTCAGTAAGACTGAGGGCATGTCTACAAGTGTAAATGCCATCAACAGGTCATTCTAGGATGTCTGTCACAGCTGACTGCACATCTGATTGGCTGGCATGTTTGGAGGTGCCAGTCTGTCTGCTACAAAGACCAATAATGTCCTTGTGAAACCTTCTTTTCAACAACCCCTAAACTACTTTTTCTGCACTCTTTATGAAAAATAAAAGCAGCATAGAAACTGGTTATCTCTCTATTATTCAGCATTGCAGTGATTAGGCAATATATCAATGAGAAAAGGTCGATGGAGACGGATATAGAATGTTACATATTCAGGATTTAACACTGAGGTAAATGGCAGCGACCCCAACTACCAAAGGGCATACTTTTGTTTCTAACATATAGAGTTATAGTAACAATAGCATGCCCTAATAACTATAACTCTGGTACTAGTTGGAATTTTTGAAAAATTCTTTCACCGCTGGAAAGCCCTAAAAATGTACCCCTTTTGACCCAAATTGGGCCCAAAAAATCCTTTTTAACGGGTCCGGGCGGATCCATTGCTTGGGATGAAAAAGTACCCCCTTTCCCGCTAGTTTGTGTACGCACATGGTTTCCATATTTCCTCAAGTGCCCCCCCCCGGGTAATGACCACTCCATTTTATTTCATGTTGATATGCCCGAGATACTGACGGCTCATAGATCTAGCAGTCGAGGGCCGTATGGCACACCCCCCGTGCGATAACCCGCGAAAATATCACACGCCAAGGTCACGTGACCATTTGATGACGTCATAGGTCCAAGATGGCGATGTAAACAGTGCGCACGGGGAGTCATTCTGGTAAATTTAATTCTATTTATCTGATTTAGATGAAAATAACATGAAATAAATGCAAATGAACACTCGTGGGGAGAATTTTTGAGGGTTATCGCACTTGCCGATCAGTTGCCGCATCGCACTCCGCCCTGCGGGCGTCGTGCGATACGGCAACTGATCGGCGCGTGCGATAACCCTCAAAAATTCTCCCCACTCGTGAACATTTGCCTATATTAGGGACTTGCATAAATTTTTTTAATTGTTTGAAACATTTGATTATGGGCCCTGTCCTGTAGAGCTCATTGCCAGCTTTTCAGATCTGTTTAGATTGTCTTTCTACTGTATATAGTTCCCGAGCAATCTTAATCTAAGATCCAAAATTGATGGACACTTGATCCCCATTGACACAATGGTTAAGCTGATAAGAGGACTGTTATCAAAATGGAATCCAGATAGGGCCAGAATAGACAGAGGAAAGAGGTATTTTTAACATAACTCAGTCAATAATTCATATTTTTGCATGAAATTTTCAGTATATATTATTCAGATATCGTGCCCTTGTTCCTCTATGCCCATTTGACCTGTGACCTACTTATGATTGACCTTTGACCTAATTAACTAGGTCAATTTGTTCAAACTATGATAACTACCAGAGGTTTCTCATAATCTGTGTACTTGCCATCAGAATTAACATTTATCCTACTGATAAATGATAATGTATGATATTAAGGTCAACCTTTATGAACCTATAATTGACCTTTGACCTTCAAGGTCAGGCTATGAAGCCAAAACATAGCTAAGTACCTGAACACAATGGACCTGTTGGAATGAGAATCTTTATGCTCCCTAATGTATTCTCATTTATCAGAATTCTCATGCATGTTATATATCTTGACCTTAAATTTGACCTTTGACCTGATTAATCCATGCATGACCTAATTAATCACATTGTTTTCTCGCAATTCATAGGAAATTGCAGATATAACACTGAATTTTTGCATGAAGCACCAACAGCAAGAGGTACATATTTTGATACCTATCAAGTTTGCGTGTATTGAACTTTGACCTAGTAAAATAAGGTCAGTTCATAAATAGGTCAACCTAGTTGAAATAGGGCAAGTCGAAATGCGGATTACCAGGGAAAGGTACATTGTAGATAACTTCTTTACTAGGGTCTGGACTAATAAATGTCTTTGTCAAAAGTCAATGTGTTTGTGTACAATGACCTTTGACCTAGAAGTATATGTCCATTTCTGAATAAATTTGACCTAGAAGAGAAGGTCAATTATTACTGTGGGCCAGTATAGTACGGCTTTCATTTTGATACTACCATGTTGAATAGAGGGGCTCCATAGGAGCCACTCAATAATTAATCCCCCGGAATTCGAAGGGGAGACTTGCTTTACTAATACACTACAGCATAATAGAACAAATGTAAAAGATAACAGCATTTCCCTTAGATGTGTTTTACACCCCTCAGAAGTGTGAGAGGGTGTGAAGGCATCAAAGTGAGCATTTCTCTTAGATGTGTTCACACCCCTCAGAAGTGTGAGTGGGTGTAAATGCATCATAAGCACCATTTCTTTTAAAACAGCATCAAAGGAATGTTAATATATCTATAATATACACTTTATCTTATGCCCATAGAATGGCTCAGTCCCTATACTATGCTATAGTCCCAGTGTCTAGGTTGCCTGCACTGAAGCTGAATTGACAAGGGTAAACTGTTATGGCTGGGGCTTCGTTGGGCTTATTCCTTCAGACTTGAAATTTGCAGGGAATATACTTAGGATATGTAGGAACACAACTATGTAGGTGAACATTGGCGAACCTTTTTTTTTTCTTAATTTTGGTCATTTTAAAATAAAAAATAAATTCCAAAGCTACGACAATACAGAAATATTCTATGGACATCAAATATAGACCTCTCATTGTAATCGCCTAATTCTAAGCTTCAATTTGGTATATTAACTTTTATTCTAGCCCAAATATTAAGCCCTCCAGCCCCTATTGTCTGCTGCTTGTAATGTAGCAGCATGGAAAGTTGTTTTGATAACAGTAACGGCGCTACACGCAGCGTGGACGCGGCAGTGGTTTATGCAAGTGCCTACCTATATAATTGTTACAGTATCATTATGGACAAAAATATGACCCAAGGCATGGGCGTGGAAAGCAGGGGGGACAACTCCTCTAAAGCCGGTCAAAACTAAAAGTCAAGCAAAGGGAAGTCAAAAATTGCAGAAAACCCCCCTGCCCTGGTCCCAACCACTCTGAAACTGTTTCCCACGCCCCTGCAAGGTGCGTCTTATAGGATTCTTCCCAACTCAGGGTGCGTCCTATACGCGAGGTGCGTCCTCTACCCGAGGATTTACGGTACTGAGTGCCCCCCCCCCCCCCCACCGTCATCACGGTGGGCTGGCTACCGGGGCTAAATCCCTTATTATCGCTCAGGTAGCCCGAGCCGGTTCTTGGGTTTAGTTCCGGTGGATTGAATATTTCTTCTTATCCCTTTACAGTATATGTATTTTTATATGTTAAAGTGTGCTACAGCGCTTGTGTTTCTCAAGGCGTGAGTATTTACGCTGGGAAATAAGAGTATATCACATTTCAGGGAAGCAACCCTGCTCGGTACACACCTGCGCCATCTTTGACGTCCGCGCTGCGATAACTGCATGCAGATCCAGAGTTTAACGAAATTCAGTTTCATAAGTTGTTTCTCACGTATTGGAGACTGTTTATTCTTTTATGTGACAGTACTTTTAAATAAAGGTGTGCCCCCATCAAAACTTTAGGTGCAGAACCTGATTAAGGATCCTTTATGAAAATTAAACAAGCTCAGTGAGTTTGCGTATTTCAGTTTATACTGCAGGCTATTTCCTAAACTGATTCCCGACGAGGATCACACCAAAGACTTCATTCCTTATCTGAACCAGCAACATGAGATGATGGCAAATTCAGCAGGCTTGCAGTTTGTTTTCCTTGTCATCTTATCTTCACTGGTAAGTCAAAGATATATGTATATAGGTTTGAATTGGTTGATTCTGTGTTTGAGGGGTTCACCATCTATGAATAGGATAAAGTTGGGAAGGTAACCGCCCAGGATAGCGAAGTCAGCCGAATTTGGCCACCAGCTCCCCATATCATATGATTATTGGCATATCATATCTGTCACAGTCACAGTGGTAAACATGTGTTGGGAAATTATCGATTCTAGGGGTTCCACGGGGCAGATTTGCTTCTATATAGTATCAAATTAAAGGAAAAACATAGCTCTATCTCACTGGCACACTATTCATATTTTCTTACCACTTCAGAGAGTGAAGATTTGAGTGATTTTGGTATTTCTGTCAGACCACCATTTTTGAGTAACATAAGTGGCCATGCACTTATTGCAGAAATACAAGGATATTACCCTATATATAGTAAACGTTACATCAAATGCAATATTATGTACATGTTACCAATATATTGACCTACATTTTGATGGGATTTTGAATTTTTTTCAGCAATTATTAACCACAGGCACAGGGCAGCCTCACAA
Organism: Acholoe squamosa; assembly: GCA_949317995.1. Classification (NCBI taxonomy): domain Eukaryota; kingdom Metazoa; phylum Annelida; class Polychaeta; order Phyllodocida; family Polynoidae; genus Acholoe; species Acholoe squamosa. Next base: position 83,454,534 of record OX439036.1, on the reverse strand, counting down.
ACTTGTACAGCTTTGGATCAATTTTCCTTAAAAAATATTTCTTAAGGAAGCTAACTGAACCAACAGAGGTATTCTACAACATCAATTTAATCTACCGTATAAGGCGCAGCCCGCATATAAGGCGCACCTAGAGTTTTGGAAAATTCTCAAAAAAAATGAAAAATTCATAACTTTGGTTTTAATAAAGGCTCCTATTATCGGCAGGGCCCTATTATCAGCAGTTTTGATCAATCTGAGGTCATAAACCAATGTTACTAAGTCCTTGGAGAGTGTACCAAAGGTAAAAAGCTAATTGATTGCATCCAGCACACATATTAATAGCTGTTTCACATAAATCGCATGTAGACTTTTTCTTCTTTGAGAATTATCTGGGTCAAATCCCTTACAGCCTAATTGCCTTGATTAACAAGATAATTAATATTCATGAATGTTTAGGACATATTTTTGTGCAGAAATGTGCTAAACTATGAGTTACAAAAGGGTATGGACACATATGTATGGCCTCTTTTAACATATTTAGGTCTGTTTTGAATTCTATGTCTTAATTCCATTTATTTGAAAGGGGTGCTGATAATAGGCTCCAAAATAGACCAAAGGACCCTATTATCAGCATCTGTGAATAAATATTCTTCCCAAAATCTTGAAATCATAAAAAGGGAGGCACTAGTGCATGTAGAATGAAGAAAAACTCATTCCATATCCCTCCCAATGAAGAGCTTTTATAATGAAACACCTAGCACAAAATATATTCTATTTCAAATATTTCTTTGTCAGAATCCCTTATTTTCCTATCTCAATAACTAAAAAAGAAATGATTTTAATCATGTCTATTTTTGAAGTCATGTGTTTTAGTTAATACAGTGTGACTAGTCAATAAAAATCATGTGAGATTGTGAAATTACACATATATTTTGTAATCTGTACACAGGAAAACATAAACAATAGCCTACTATTTTTAGCGCGGCGATTAGTGAGTACTACTCGTGAGATGAGTAGACTAGTGTACGGTTCACAGTTGCCAAGGTGTAAGGGATAGGGAGGCCTTGCAATCTATTTTTGTTTGTGGCTCCTCTGCTATGGACTATTCCTGCTCACTATTCTAATGTAATAACAACAGTGTGTGTACTTTACTTATCAGTGAAGGAATTTTCAGAATATATCTCATACTTTTGATTTTATTCGCAGATAAGACATTTCATCATTTGGAGCCCTATGGCAGATTAGCATTAGAGCATTTTAAGATTCAGAAATGCATCCCTGTAGCCTTTGTTTTAGAATTGTTCGTTTTGAAATACTATATATATATGTAGTACAGGTTTTATCTCAGTGGGTTATGGTACATTTGGATCATATTTTCTGTATTTGAACAAAGTATTCACTGTCAAAGATCTCTATGGAGAAATCAGTGCTAAAGTGTGTGTTGCCATATGTGCATTTTTGTAAATCAGAGGAGGTTGAAGTGTAAGGCCACCTTGTGGAACTGCTACTTTCTTTTCTGTGTAAAACTTTTAGTTTACATTGAAATAATGCTATCTCAGAATATGTATCTAGTATTGGTGATGAAAGATTAATTTGATTACTCCTTTTATTATATAAACAATTTTGTGGAACACTGAAAACATGTATGTACACCGAGGAACTTACACTGTGCTCCCCCTCTACAGAGAGGTGGAGTGATCTGGCCAGTTTGCTGACCACTGGCCCGTGACGAGGTACAGACTATTACAAGTGATTGGCAGTTGGGTGTGTGTGTGTGGGGGGGGGGGGGCGGGGAGGCAGAGCAGGCTCCTGGCAATCTGAGACAGTGTACACTCATAATGACACTCCTGTTGACTATGGTATTGAACATTGAATAAGACAGGTCCCTGTGGCAGCTGAGTGAGGTGCATGCAGAATGGACAGTCTACAGACTATTAGTACTTAGCTGCAGTGGGTAGTTCAGGTTGAATTTGTGCTATATACTACCAAAAGCCCAGATGATAGTATGCCCTATCTGTCTCACCAACTGAAACTAGACACAAGATTACAAGTCACCGCGCCATGTCTCACAGGACTATTCTCTACTATTGTATTAAAATCTACAACACTATGGTTTTATATTAATGAGCCAAATCTAAAGGAATGTAGGTCAATGTGCTGATAATAGGAGACAGGTGCTGTTAATAGGTGCTGATAATAGGTCAGAAAAAATAACAAATGCTGACTGAACAGTTATGATATATCAAGGCCACAGAGTAGAAAAATTCCGAAAATTACCACTCTCCATGTTTGGCATCTATTAGATTTCATATATCTAAAACCTAACATCTGGTTGAGGATTTACCCTTAAGGTGCTGATAATAGGGTCCACTACTCTATAATGATTGCAAAAAAGCCAAAAGTCTATGCCTGTGCCTGTGGTAGGAAAAAAATAGATGAATGAATTTTCAAATTTCGAAGACCTATGTGTAACTTGGGCCCCATGGACCCCCTGGGCCCCCATATATCCTGTTATGGCTAAGGGGGCATGTAACATCAAAAGAAAGGTCTTGGGTGTCCCCCTTGTGGATGCAATGAGAACTAAAAACCCGTGTATAAGACGCACCTTATACGCGGGAGATTACGGTAATTGAAGTCAGGTTAAGCACCTAGAGTGCTGCGATTTTCTGGGATTTTTAATCTAGTGAATGCATAATATTAATTTGTTCAATGATAAATCATTTAAAGTTTTGACTTCAACCTGAAATTTAGAATACCCATACGTCTAGTAATCAAATGACACAAAAGTACATACTCAGTGATGCCACTTTTCCTGGTTTACCAGGAATTCCTGGTTTTCATTCTAAGAGTCCTGTATTAAATTATATTAAATTCCTGGGAAATGTGTCCAAAAGTCCAGTTTTCCTGGTTTTTGTCAGCCAGTGGGTGGTATCTCTGTATATTAATCTGCTAATCTTTAGCTTCAAGATGGTATAATTGGTTAGCAGATTGACCTTTACAATCAAAATCTATCAGCAGTTATTTATAATGATGCCTAAATCTCCTGCGCGCAGTGCATGTTTAATGGCCGGTCTTATCTAAATTTAAGGGTAAATGTACAGGGCGGGGAGTGACAGAAAGATCATTACACATCCAAAACTAATTGAAATAAAAATGCTTCTACCGTAATCTCCCGCGTAGAAGACGTGTCCTCTACGCCAAACAAATCCCTACTGCATCTTATAGGATTTCCTCAAGTTTGGGGTGCGTCTTATACGAGGGGTACTTTTACTATAGAAATGTATTTATCTTACAAATATCAGCATTAAAATGCATGTGCTGAGTTTGGGGTGCGTCTTATACGCGGAACGCGTCTTCTACGCGGGAGATTACGGTAGTAGGTATATCGACTTGATTCAAAAAGCTCTGGATTGCAATTTTCAAGCTCTTTCATTTGGTACATGACTTATGTGTTTCCGTTGGAGTCAAAATTTTGGACTGACTTCGCTACCCAGGATGATAACAGAATATGTTTTTCAGTCTTGTAAGTTGTATCACTCTCATCAATTTCAATGACTCACTGACTCAGTTACTAGTACTACTAGCCCAAGTAGAGACAAGTAGGTGAATGACTCAATGAGTGACCACACAGTGTCACTGTAACCTATTGGAATGGTCATTATTTATCAACATGGTGGGTTTGAAGGGGGCATAAAATTTCAGACCCCTCCTGAGGGGGAGGGGGCATAAAAACTTTTGTCTTGACCCCTCTTGCAGATCTACAGATCAAGAGGGGTGTGAAAATTCCCCTCGTCTCTGGCACGGGGGGGGGGGCAAAAGAAATTGATTGACGTCGAGGGGGGGGGGCAAAAAAGTTTTCACGCATTCCACACAAAAACCCACCAACCCTACCCCCACCCCCTGTTAATTAATAATTACCTCTCCCTAACCATAAAATCTAGTGGGCGTTCTGTACATCGACTAGACTGATCGACAGGGAACAGCTAAAGTGCAGCTACACACTAGGTTAGCTCGTCGTTGTCTTTATTACCATACCGAAATACTTGCATTAATTGCCCCCTTTGATCTAGATAAGAATCTGATTAAGTATGATGTGTAAAGGGGACAACATACGGGGCTGGTCCAGTCAGTCGACAATGAGGATTGGGGACATCTGGACGTCTTTTGGATTGAGTTTGACAATACGTTTGATGCTCCTGATTGGATCAGATCGCTACTCCCTGGTTACCAGTACCAATCGAATCTGGCCGTCTGGCATACCTGAAACTCTTTTTTTTTTTCTTAAGATCTATCTGGGTCAATCTTGTGATTCGTCCTTGTCCAATGAGATCTCATCTTACCATTTATAAGGGAGGAGGGTGAATTTCAAGTACGGGCTTCCCTAGCCCACTTAAAAGGGTCTATTTCTCCTCTTTCCTATCCCCTCGGATGTGTGTGGTGCCCATATGCGCGGGCACTGGCACATTCCTCTGTGAAATTGTGTAATGTCGTTCTCGCCATGAATATGACCTTAGCTGTCGAAATGGCGTTAAACACCTATTACTCACTCACTCAATTTCAAGTAACTCAGCTTATTTCTTGTCTGGTGTTTGCAGGTATGGTCTGTGGTCATCTTAATCAGTTAGATGTCAGTCACGTTCAATTTTTATGCTATTGGATTATAAATTCTCATTTCAGACTACATGCTTGGGCAACCATTACGGTGTTATATATGCCGAGGATGTCGGGGGCTCAGGATACAATGGATACTACTGTATGATGTACAACCCTAGGTTCCATGATGTACCTCGCCGGGCAGAGGATGCTGTAAGTATGTCCAATACGAGGGGATACTGATGTGCCGATGGAGACGGACAAAAAAAAAGTCCCACAAAATGGACTTCAATGAACAGGGTAGACTTCAAAACAAGTGTTAGACTTCAAATCACATGGCTGTAACTTAGTCTTAGGATTCCGAATCCGACATCCGAAATTCAAGCTTTGCTTTTCCCCCTAACATTACTTCAAAAAATCAAGTCATATTGATTTTTATTATGACATTAAAATGAATTTTTTGGATGTTTCAGAAAAAGGTTTCAGTGGTGAATGTGACACCAGATACGTTCTGTGATGAGCCTGTTGCCCCGTCTGACCTTACCGGTAAGGCCGTGGCACTCAACCGTGGTAACTGCACATTTTCTGAGAAGGCCAGGAATGTACAGAAGTTTAGTGGAGAGATTGCCTTGATAATTAGTAGGCTAGAACTGGTGAGTATCGGATTCTTAATCATCTAATTGTTGCAATATTCTCATATGATAATTATAATATTCTAGTATATGGAATCCAATTTCAAAAGGTAGATTACGTCTCTGATTTCCATGGTTATCGTTGTAACCAAGACGAGCTATACTGTCTTGGGCTTGGTTTAGGCGGAGAAATGAAGGATACACTTGGTATCTATGGTTTAGGTTTACTACTCGAACTAGGGGGCTATAAAACCACCAGTGATATATTTCAAGACCGAGGAAATTCATGTAACTGATAAAAAGTAAGCTTTTCCAATTTACTTGCATATCAAATTGTTCTTTTTTTTTTCAGAGCGAACCGATTGCAAACCAGACCTCTGACTATCAAGAAATCAATATCACAGTAGCACTGATGGGAGCAAATAGCTTTAAACAGTTAATGGTAAGCAATTGTGTGCATCTATTTAATCCTGGTTCTAATCTAATGAATGAAATATGTATCAAAAGAAAATGGTATGAAAATGTGCTTTAGTTCACCAACTGCTTGAATAAAGAGTGTTATCTACTTCAGGGACTGGGTGAACATGTGCAGATACAACTCTATGCCCCTGAGGCACCACGAGTCGACAACAATCTAATTCTTATATGGGTCATGGCGGTTGGCACAATCGTGCTTGGAGCTTTCTGGTCTGGTATGGTCAAGAACCAACAGTAAGTGAGCCCCAAATGCTTACATTGTGCTATCAAGTAGACTAAGGCTTTTGACTAAGGATTGGATACATATGATTATCATGAATGTTATTTGATGTGATATTAAAGCTATTGTCATAAGTGAATTATTCTGTATCATCTTGCCATTTAGCATGATAACATGCCCTTGATATAACAATAGCCAGTGAAAAAAAAGTAACATGAGAATTGAAATATTTTACAGGCGATTAAAGCGGTGTAGATCGTACCAAGGTCAGTCATCTCCTAGCACTGATGCGCAGGAGTCTGATGAAGAACAAGAAACATTTGACGTCTCACCCAAGTTAATCTTTATATTTGTGGTTCTGATGTGCGCCATGCTGGTCTCACTATATTTCCTCTACGACTACTTAGGTAAGTTGTATATTGCAACAGGTAATTGGGTTTATATGTTTAACTTTCTCCTACATCAATTATAACTTTTGTCTCCTTTTTGATTTTTTTTTTCACGCTATGTGCTTAAAAGCATTTAATTTTACCATTCTAGAAAAATCTAATGTTGAAATTATATTTCCTCAATATATGAAAAAAAAAAAACTTTTTTTTTCAGTATATTTCATCATAGCTGTGTTCACCGTTGCGTCAAGCAGTGCACTCTACTCATGTCTAAAGCTAGTGCTCATACGTATCCCATGTATAGGCACATGTAGGTAAGTAACAAGTGTTTCAAGGCTCTTGAATATCCAGTGTTGCATCTTTTTATCTTAAGCAATGAAAGAGACTTTATATTAGGAAAGTACATGTAGTCTCAAGGCTATACAGACACATTGTATCAAACATAAGAGCCCCTCATTAAGTTCATGAGACATCTTTTAGCTGTTTTAGAGAAACTACACTGTGTGACAAATGCAAATGAAATTCTGTTACAGCTATGTAATAGAGCTAAATTGTCCCAGATGCACCTAATAATCATACACTTTTAATAAATTGCATCATGTGTTTGTTTTCTTACAGGTTGCCTCGAATACCGTTTATATCTGCTCAGCCTGAGGTTCGTCGTGTCGTCCTTGCACTCATGTGTCTTGGCATCGGCATTTGGTGGGCTGTCGAGAGGAAGGCTGAGTGAGTTGCTCTTTTCATTTTGACATATAAAGGGAAGTACCACAAAGTAGCGTAATCTCCCGCGTATAAAGCGTGTCTTATACATGAATCATACTCGAGGTGCACCTTACATGATCGGTCTTATGCAGGGTTAAGAGAAAAACCAATTGGGAAATGGAAACCCAACATCCCTACTTGACTCTTCACTACAGTAGTCCACTGACTCAAGTGTGGCGACCCCCCCCCAAAAAAAAAAAAAAAAAACCTATATAAAGAGTACACTTTTCACTCACCAGAGCAAGCCATAAATAGGGCTTAGTATTGACTTCCTGTGGGTCCACCATTTTGAATTTTGCTGGTTGAGGTAAACCCCACTGATAAGACATACTATGATGGGTACCTTGTCCCTGGGTAACACCCACTTCCAGGGACATGCTGGTAGCATGTTATCAGTTCTTATCAGTGCATGTCACCAGAAACCAGCTCCAGACCCGCTTCCAGCTAATTGGCTAAGGCTATAGTATTCCACTCACTAGAGCAAGCCAAAAATGTGTGAAGTGCGGTGGTAACCCCAACCCCCCCCCCCCAATCCTACCTAACTTTAGAGTAATCCACTGACTAAGCAAGCCGAAAATGTCTGAAGTGTGGCGGTAACAGCCTTCCATGGTTGGCTTTTTGCAGTAGTTGGTCTCACAGCATAAGACCAAAGTTCTGGGTGCGCCTTATATGCGGGGGTTTTCAAAATATCAATTCAGAGGGCCTGGGTGCGCCTTATATGTGAACTAGGTCTCACTGAGTTTGTGGTGTGCCTTATATGCGGGCTGCGCCTTATATGCGCGCGAGAGATTAACGGTAGTTTATGTAGCAGATAAAATACCGAGTTGGTCACCGAGAGTCTTTCATATGGGACTTGGCAATGTACCTGTAGTATTGTTTGTTTAAAGTACTTGACCTCTGTGTACATTTTATTTTCCAGTTATGCATGGATTCTACAAGATCTTCTCGGAATCGTCTTTTGTGTGCACATGTTGAAGACAGTCCGCTTGTCTAGCCTAAAGGTAAGTACTGCGGTGCATTTGATAGGGTTTAATTTATCTAAGAGAAGGATTTCTCTGATGGTTAGAAATACACGTAGCTGAAACATAGAGTAACATTGGATGAAATGTATACAATGATCCAAACTCTTAAGTCTACTATAAATAGATACGCCTGTATAGGGGATTTCTAAAAGCAACACCTGTGATACACTTTTACAAATCAGAGATGCTACTCGCTGGCTGAAAAAAACCCATAAAAAGCTGATATGCGCCACCCTTTCACGGGAAATAAATAATTCAGTAATCTCTACCAAGCAATTCCAGGTATTACTGGTAAACCAGGAAAAGTGGCATCTCTGAGAACCAAGATTCTATAATAAATTGGAATGCATCCAAGTACTTGTTTTGCAGTGGAAATGTTTTTGCCAATTCATGAGTAGAATTTATAACATGCGTCATTTGTCCATTTGTTTAGGCATGTACAGTGCTGCTTGTGCTGTTGTTCTTCTATGACATCTTCTTTGTCTTCATCACTCCATTACTTACAAAGGTATGTCTTCACCATGATATTGACACAGCGTACAAACATGTATGAGCTCCTTCACTACCCGATCTGATAACCACTCAGAGTAGTGGATCAGGCCTGCCTCAACCATGTACTAGAATGTTACTCCTCTGTGCCTCGGCATAGGAGAAAGAAGGATTTTTAATAGTTGACTGATTATGATGTATCGAGTACTTGAGCATTGTTACCTGAGTAGCTAAATTATATTTATGTTTGTGTCTCCTGGCGTAATGCAGGGTTGTTGACAATAAAGTCTTAATTAGAACCTGATAGTGTTTCCTCATTGATTGGATATCAAGGGGTGGATACAATACACATTGGTAAAATATATTGATGAAATTCATCATACCATTCCTATTTGGATTTAGTGCTGTTTAATGTTACATGTGTTATTCTTGGTGTCGAGCTTCCCTACGCCACTTAAAAGGGTCTATATCTCCTCTTTCCTATCCCTCGGGATGTGTGTGGTGCACGTATGTGCGGGCACTGACACATTCCTCTGTGAAATTGTGTAATGTAGTTCTCGCCAAGAATATGACCTCAGCTGTCGAAATGGCGTTGAACATCTATTACTCACTCACTGTTCTTGGTGTCTTTCAGACGGGTCAGAGTGTTATGGTAGACGTGGCTACAGGAGGAGACAGTAGTACAGGAGAAATGGTAAATTAATCAACTCCTAATGTTTCTATGTAAAAGAAGTAATCTGAAGGTGGCAGTGATTATAATACAAGCGGTATTGGGTGCCTCAATTATTGAGTCTACAATGTATCTACTACAAATCTACGTCTAAGCCATGCCCTATACTTTCGTCAGAGGCATAGTGCTGTATGTATACGGGGTGGTACTGGTAGATTTTTTGAAACATTAATTTTTATTGCCAGGAAATAAACAGACAGTTACATTAAGCAATGTGCAACTTCAATAAAAAAACATATCACATTATAGTGATAGCATATGAATATAGATAAATAGATCCAATTCCTGTGCAGGTAAGAAAGGTCCTCCTCAGCCCACCCCATGGTCATTGGCTGATACTTCTTGGGGTAGTAATCTTCCGTAGGTAGTGATCTTTTAATTAGAAAATGTACCCCTATAAAATTGGGAGTCCGTTTCAATTATGATTTCAAAGGAAGAATGCATGTGTAAATCAAGGACAATATGGGTTTTTCGCTTTCTTTACAAGGCATAATCTAGATGACCCACCTTGTCTTCTTCAGCTGCCAATGGTATTGCGTGTACCACGCTTCGACACATCAGTGTTATCCGTGTGCAGCTTGCCCTACTCACTGCTTGGGTTTGGAGATATCTTAGTGCCAGGTAGGCCTTCAATATACAGATGTACCTGTATAGTTATATTAGACAGCATTCACATACATGTATTACAGACTTAACATAGTGAACCAAAAAATATTACCGTAATCTCCCGCGTATAAGACGCATCTTATACGCAAAACAAAGGCCATGTGCGTCTTATAGGTTTTTCCCAAGAAGGGGGTGCGTCTTATACGCGGGGTATTTTTACTATAGAACAGTACTGAATTTACAAAATTCACCCCTAAGAGGTTTGTCTTATACCCGAACCAGCCTTTCCTGAGTTGGGGGTGCGTCTTATACGCGCACCGCGTCTTCTATGCGAGACATTATGGTAGTTACAGTGTGAATTAAACGAGTACTGGTACAATGTTTAGTATGTCTGAAAATAAAACTCAATGAATATTCAGATATATTTTTCCTAACTCTCATAATTTCTTCATTAACTCTCTTTTCAGGATTATTGGTGTCCTATTGTCACGGGTTTGATCTGAAAATACAGAGTGGGCGAATCTATTTCATTGCATGTGTGATTGGTAAGTTTGTGAAATTGGTTTGATTTTCTATGAACATAACCCGACTATCTGTATGGTAAATAGCGCAACATAACCACTACTGGTACAATGCACATACAATGACTGACTTCTTCTATATCAATCAAGGATATCGATCATAGATAACCTAAGACAATTAACAGTGGGTATTTAGTGATGCTGAGGTTCCCAATGTTAGTCATCCATTATTGAGGACAACTATGGTTATGGTTCATGATTACTGTATCGTTGTGTTTAAGCACCAGGATTTGAATAAGCATCAGTCTCAAATAAGCGCGGGGGGTATAAGGGCCATGAAATCTTTCTTAAGCACTAAAACTACTTCTGTATGAGCGCCTGTCTTGTGTCAGCGCAGGGGGAAATGGGGCTGCCAAATCAAAGGACGCCCGGGACTTGAACACAACAATACGGTATGCCTTCTGAATCTTTGTGGTTGAGCTGTCATCCACAAATACTGTCAAATACTAATTTCTAACATTGTTTCATGTTACAGCATACAGTATAGGTCTGGTGCTGACGTTCATAGCGCTGGCGCTGATGGACTCTGGACAGCCGGCACTGCTCTACCTGGTGCCATGTACGCTGCTCACAACCTTCTCCATCGCAGCTAAACGTGGCGAGCTGCGACACATGTGGCGAGGCGAACTGGTGAATAGCCATGTTTTGTGATCCTTCATACCACACCCAAATGTAAATTGACCCTCTATCTCACCCTCCCTCTCAATCTCACATCTAGTTGTCGTAACTTAAGGGTCTAAGTGTTGGGTGTTGTATTAGAGTAAACCAAGTTTTGCAGCTTTATAATATGGGTGCTTGATATCAGAAAATAAAGGAAATTCCATGATATATTGTATCTAGCTTGCTCGAGCAGTCTGAAGGAAGACAGCCTATGGATTATCATTGTTAAAACTTGAACAGCAACAATTTGGTCTGTCGCCTTTGGTTTTAGTAGAACCTTGTGCTTTTAGTTGTTTTTTTATAAATGTATGCTGCTTTACATGTTTAATATAAGTAAAAAGAAATTTTGGTCATGCGAAGGCCTTAAATGTCAGCTTCCTCCAAGTGACCCTTACCGGTAGTTAAGACATCCCATAGCAAAAAAGTAATGCTACACTGACCGCCACCAATAGAGATATAGATAGATCTATCTTACGGTAGTACTCACACCAGCAGCCACTTTCAGCATGTATCATCTTTTTTATTTACAGGTTCCAGCAAAGACTGTCACTACTGATGATGCTGCCCCTAGTGAAACTACAACGACCGCTCCGCCTGACGCTGAGGTTAATGGTACCCAGAACCCTACTACAGTACAAAATGGCACTGCAAGCCCTAACACAACGACCACCATACCAAATGGGCTAACTGCTGCAGGCGACTCACAACTGGACTCAAGTTTCTCCTCAGACAATGAAAATCGACATCTTATACAGAGATGATGTCAATCGCCGATAGACCCACTTCCTAAACAAGACCCATCTATAACTTCTTCTCCAATTGTACCAAATAAATAGGAAAATGTTATAATAGGAACCACTTAGGACATTGTATTGTTGGAATGTCGATTTAGGTGAATTTGCCTAGAGAGTGGTCAAGCTGGCAGTTTACGGTAGGTCTTGTCTGAAGACACATATTACCCGGAATGTGATTATGGCCATCAAGAAGGTAATCAATGCACCAGAGAGCAGCTGAGAGTGCACTAAAAGATACAGTTTGTTTTCACCGAAAAATACAGTTTGTTCTCACACATAGTCAGTTTCACAGAGACAAGAATTGTTCTGAATATGTTGGGACGAATTTATGTGCTTCCTCCAATCCCAACACTAATCTTTCACAGGAGACTGTTGTTTACTCTAGAATCAGATGTGTATTACTATAGACAAAAATCATGATGTGTACTTCAAAAAATTAGATAACAAACCATCCCAATAGCCCATGCATTTATGAACTCTGCCTGAAGGGCCATTTCACTTTCCTTTCAAAATTGAAATCCATATCAGAAATCGATTTACCGTAGGTTGTCACCTGATCTATGTACCCGTCGCACTTTTAACACTTAGTTAACACAGAAAGCAAGTGATACATATCATTGCATCAATGGCAGTATATTCAAGATCTCGTTAAATGTAAAAAAGGTTGCTAAGATAAAAGAATTAGGCAAGCAATACCTAGACATATAGAAGCTATTGGTAAAAGTATTGTACCCTAAACGGCACATAGCACTGAAGAAATGTGTCTCGTAAAGCGTAGCATATTAAAACCAACGAATTCCATTTCCTAACCTTATATTAGTAGCACTGCCAAACATTTTGTACAAGAACTACCGGTAGATACGTGTCCATACTCAAATTATACTGTTTAATTAACACTTATAGCAACTTGGTACATAAAACAATATTCCCATGCTGATTCTGGCATTGAACAGGGTTGAAAAAAATCGGGATTGCAAATATAATCAGTACAAATTGATAGAGCTAAGTAAATGGAATCGGGTATATTTATGTATGTGTATATTAAGTCGATGTCAATAAGGGTTATTATAGGGACCTATAATCCCTGATTTCTCCATAGGATCATGCATACATACATACATAAGCACCGAGTGGTTGTCGTTATAAAGACATAGAAGAGCCAAGGGAGGTAGTGAGTTTTACGATACTCATGTTAACTTAAAGATGTTGTAAATGTTATGACTGTGTTGACATTATGTATATATGTGTAGGGCAGGCCCATCTAATATTAAATTATCTATTGCCTTTTTGAAGTGATGCTATATAAACATAACATCAAATCATAAAGTCATTTAGAAAATGTATTTGAAGTAAATATCGGTGATACAATATGCGTATTTAATATAATTATGGAGAGCGCTTTTGGGTTTCCGAAGGAGACTTCTAATTATCTTCATATAGCTTTTAACTATTACGTTGATTGAATTATGAAGTGCGTAAGGCATAGCAGAAGTCCTGGTCACAACGCTGCAGAAATCCTATTTTTTAACTGTATATACCGGATGGAACGTGTAAATAAAGCACCTTATAGTAGAAACGACAATCTATACTCATAAAGATCACAAGTACGCAATGACTTGTAATATAAAATATCGTGTAGAATATTTAAAAGTTGGTGTTGCTGTATATCTATGACTATGGTTACAATAAAATATTGTTTATTCAACTTTATTAGTCTTCTTTGTGTCAAATCGGCAAAGGAAATTAAAAGGTTCTAGGCCATCTGAAGTTTTAAGCCCCAGGTGCGCCTTATAGGTCTGGCATGAACTCAAAGTGAGCCCTATTCCGAGTTACCAGGTTGTCACATGGGCGCGGCCATTGCTTGAGCTTATTACCAGCAAGTTCTACTGATAACACCTACCAGTTGGCCCCCGAAGGACCGCAGTGAATAGATTGGGGTTCTCTCATTGGCTAATAATTAAACCTGCTTAGTCCGTTTAGGGTAGAGGCACCCTGAGTCGGACAGCTTCTGGTTTAGACTACACAATCAAAATAAATATTTCAGCTATCATACCACCTTGGTAAGGAATTCGAGATGTACTACCATCTAATAGAAACACCATAGCAAATGTGTATAAATTCGTGCATTGTTTTTAGATTGTCCAAAGATTAGGAGTTTTTATTCTTATTTTGTGATGAAGAATCATGAGAAAATAAGAAAATTGGTTTGATTATCGTACCAATTGTGACATTCCTTTTACATCTAGTGTATCTAATGGTGATGATACAATGATATGTTTTTCTCCTAATAGCTAGACTCAAGAAACTTGAAGGTTATTTATTTGCATCATCAGTCAAGTATTCCTAGAGTCGGACACAAAGTACACCCCACCTCAGACAGCATGACACTGATGACGGGACCATTTGTCAGTGCTGCCACCTGATGGCTTGAATAAACAATATATAGTCCCATTCCCTTCTATGTTGCAGCATAGAGTCCGACTCTTGGGTCACCTCTGGCATAAGGTGTCCGACTGTATGTTCAATTTGGTATTTTTATGTCAAGATGTTGTCAGGATATTTTCTCAGCTGTAAATCATACGAAATACATGTATGATTTCTTTATCAGAAAGTGTGGTTTGATATTTTACTTCCATGGGTGTAAAACAAATTGAGACTTGAGAACTTACAGAGGTACCTATACCTTTGACCAATAGACTAGTGGTCACCTCTAGCTTGGCCATGAGCGTCCGAGATGTACTTTACCCTACACGAGGTATTACGGTTATGTTACTGATATGTAGGTCCCCGCTTAAACTACAAATCTTTCACAATAATATATCAAGACAAACACGACGAGTACGAAATTACATTTTATTTTTTACATTATCCAAGCATATACACATTTGTTTCAAAGCTCGTCTCATCAATGCGAGGTTTATTATAAAGAAAGGTGCAAAGACGAAATTCAGTATAATCGTGACCAGTTGAATATCACCATATCTGCACCACAATTAAAATATATTAGATCGTCTAGTCAATTTCCCTATATGATTTGCCCCATAAAAATATCAGACGTCCTGTAGCATAATTTTCATCTCCACTGTAATAGGTTAAATGAACGGCTCCAAATTTCAAGTTCAGTTCGGCCTAAATGATCCCTCAATCCTAGAGTATAAAAAGGTACAAAGACAGAGTTTTGATACAATTATGGTATCTGCATGAGATAAAAAAGATAACTGAGCCCGCTCAAATTAAAACACTTCTAGTGGACAGCATAACAGTAGACAGTCAGTCACAGTCCTAACACATGGACTAGCTATACATTACATCCAAAATGTTAGTATTATTAACAACATATTACACTTATTGAAGAAGGACCATCCACAGTTGTATTTAAAGAGATGAGGTTTATAAACTATATACACAGGTTAACTACTCCACCTACATTTCCCTAGGCTGGGATTTCTTGTAGTCCTCCTGCCGAGGTTAACCCTTTAAGGGCAAAATAGTGCACTGGTGCACTGCTCCCTATTTGGTATAATACATGAATGCATCATGCTTGCTCTAAGGAGCTGATGCATTCGCAAATGGTTGCCCTGATGCACCAATGCATTACCACTGAATACATCGTCGGCTTCGTGGCGTTGATGTATCATGACGACCAACGAAAATAAACAGTCTTGTGGTATCATACCATCATTAAAGGGTTGAGAACTGTGCAGAGTGTAGGCTAATACGATATCCCTCCCCAGCCTCCTTATTCCCAGTAGACATCATACATAGACATAGACAAGATGAACAGGAATCTTAATCTAAAGCGTTCATTCAAGCACCTTGAAAACAGGAATGGACGCATTAACATAAAGTGCACATGAACCGCACGTTGACTATGTAGGCCTCAAATAAAGCGTGTATCGTCACACTGGTTCACTATTATTACCATGTCTCAATTGTTTGGTTATAATAATCACTATAGTTGTGTGTCATTTTGGTAACTTCAAACATTGGTTATTCTAAACATGGGTTAATCACGGGGGTAACAAGAAATAGGGAATCAGTTACTGGACATGTGACATGTGCTCAATAACTATACATGTATATACCTGAGCCGACTGCCCCAGACTCGTCAATGGCAACAGGACCTTTCTCAATCTGAGACAGTCTTTTTCATCATAACACCAATTTTTTAAGATTCTGAGTAGAATTAGAAGAGTGCCTAAAATTGTAGAAATTACAATCCATATTCGAAACAAATATATTGGTTGTAGTTAGGACTCTAAATAAACTATCCTTTTTATATGATTAAAAGAAAGAGGTTTTAGTTCTGGGAATGAGACCTATTTAAAAACTGTTTTATATATAGTTCTGGCCATGAGACCCAAATATATATCTGGCGTTAGTCACTTCTGCAGGTCGTTCATAAAATACTGATTCATCTACTTTAGCTGATGGTAAAATCCCAAACACAACAAGGGAATCTATATTCGTCCTCAAGCGTCCTGTTGCCATTGAAAAACCCAGGGACCAGATGCTGTGAAAGGCACTTTGTTTTATTTCATTAGCATGCAGTTCATTTCGTGTAAACCTTTTTGCTTGTGTATACTCCAAAAGACCATCAACTGATTTGAAATTCTTATTAATCACCAAATTACAGAGTTGGAGGGGAACTTTGTGGATTCTTTGGACCCTATTAATATTACTGACCTATATTACATGTACATGTCTATATAATAAAAACGTGCATCAGGTGCTACTTTCAGTATACAACATAACCTTAAATCAGATCACCATGTGTGACTTTTGTGCTCAAAGATCGTAGACTGTATTGCCACACGGTGGTCCTCCTCTATCAACTAAGCTTACTTATCACAAGAGCTGATTATGACTAAATTGAACCAACTACATTCACAGATAATTCTGTCACATTCATAAAATATACAAAAGTGGCCTCGAATGGCCTATGATAGTTGTAGTGTTTCACATTGGTTGAATAGTTTTCTCTTTCTGCTTCCCGTTCAATTGTGACTGTATACTTCTTTCGAGATCTTTTTTTTTCAATATTCAATTCCCTTTTCAATATTCAATTCCAAAGGAACACTTACATTCCCAGTGTATTATCTTATGTAGTATTTTCAGTCTTTCGTATGATCAATCAAATTTCTTACGAAACTTCATTTTCTATATACAAACATGGTTCACAAATTATATCATCAACCAATGTCCCAATGTTCTGCTTAGAATATATCCATTTTTCACTACAAACATGATGATGTTGAATTCTTTCAAATACAGAAGTATATCAAAACTATTACAGATAAACTTTCTTTGGTGACACACGCCTACCTCAGAGATCTAAAGCTAATGCCCTATATTCAGAGCCTATACAGACAATTGTCATTATACACGTAGTTGTACATCCCTTATTACATTGCCGGTTCAATATAAAGATGTAGAGCATTTTCTTTCCCGCAGAACAAGTTCAAGTCTATAATTCTATAGCTGTAGCAAGGATTCTCCTGTTTCTTTGTATGGCACCTTGTGAAAAGAAAATGGTTAATCCAAACGGTGGTTTATATAGATTATGATCCAATGTATAGATATGATGACCATAATATTATGTCTTCAAATCTGTTAACTATATGTACCCACTGCCTGGTGAACTGTGTGGGAGGGGTACATGTTGTAAACTATAGAAGTAATTTGTGGGTCTGGTGGTTGGTAAGAGCGGTGATCTTCAGATACTGTGTGTACAAGTCCACTCCCGATCCTTATCCTCAACTGTGTTGGATCTGGTTGGATCTCTATGAACCACATGAGTGGATCTTTAGCCTCAGGTACAATATAGATAGACATAGTGACACTGGAAGGTGTTAGTATGATCTTGTTCCAATCCCGTGGTATACTCTTAATCCTCAATGTGTCCAATCTACCGGCTTGCCAGTCCTAGAAATGCACTGGTATCATCAAGGCGTGGGAATTTTTGAAAAAGGAATGAGCGTCCATGGAATGGGCGCGGCGATGCATTCGCCCCCTAGTGCTATACAAGTGAACCACTTCTGGTCTCCTACTCCTTTCTGGCAGTAGGAGGCACCACAGGCCATGTAACCACAGCTGTCAAAGCACCGCTGCCTCCTCCCCCTCCATGGTGGTCTCTCTGAAATAAATAGTATTTCACATTAATTCTCTTTTTCTTTTTATCCCTTTCTTCAATCAACACAATAGAGCAATTCTGGCCCCATATGTTATAGAGTATCCCTGAACTCAAGGTGAGGTTTTTTAAACTACAGAACAGTACTAAATTTCTCATTTGGACCACATGGTGCATTAATGTATTTGTTTTTATTACAAAGCCTACATGCAGGGACTTGTCTATAAAATACATTATACACATAAACGCAAACAACGTGAAAATATTTATGACTAAAATGTACTGTCCCACGGTGCGGAGGTAAGCATTGAAAAGGCCTCCCTTCAGCCCAGGCTATTTTTGGCCGTCTGTCGCCATCCATCTTTCACGGACCACTGGGCTGCCACCGGCTGATCCTTACTCAATCCCACGCAAAGATTCCCCGATCCCATTTAGTAGAATAGACCATTAAGATAGAACAAGCATCATCAATCTACACCCCCGCCTGGTGGGCTCAAAGCGACATGAGGCTGATCAAGGATTGGTGTACTTTTTGTATGGCACGTCAGACATTTTTCTGAATTTCCAGACATGTGTCCGCCCTCCTGGTGTTAAACTTTTAATCTGATTAATCGTCAGTTCAAACTCCGGGGTATCAGACACCAAATTCAAATATGCGACGGGGGTATAAGGGTATTGAAATTCACCTTAAGAGGTGGGTAGAGGTGTCTTAAAATCTATACCCTGCTATCCCATTTTTTTAAAAAAGTTTTTAAGGTAAAAGTGATCAGTTTTCAGGTAAAAATTATATAAATAGTGGTAGTACCAGTTGTGCTAGCAGGGGGTGTTTAAACGTGGCACTAAGTATCAGTGTAGGACAAGAGCACCAAATATCATATTACTCAACTTACTGGGACATACATTAATTTCTTTTTAGCATCAAGGTAGTGTTGAGGTGAGGAGGTACAGACAGCCATCTCCCGAGCTTGGGACATACATTAACAAGAATGAAGATACTATCTTACCTAGTTTCATGACTTTTGGATATCGATGCAGTTCATATGTAAATTGACCGGCGTCAAATGGTCATAACCACCCTTGGATCTCATCTGACCTTCGACTGTATTTACCTGGAAAAAAGTTGTTATATATTAACCACAATGATAAGAAATTACATGTGCACAGATGACTGTTTTTTTCCGTTTTTCACTCGAAACTTTCCACACACCAGGTTTGACCTAATTAGGGTTACGCTATTAGGGTGGGGCTACATGCTATTTAGTAAGACATATACAATGTGTAACGAGGATGAACTGCCCAACTCTAATAAATATATAAACTTCCCAGTGGTCCCTGGACATTTAACTTGGGCATAATCAGAGGAGTATTGGCCTTTTCATATCACAGCTCATCAAGAGTACGTGATATACTGATCAAGAGAATTCTCACAAGCCTCGTACAAGTTTAGCATGTGTCATTTTGTATTTGTACATGTCCATTGCCATGACCATGTGTTTTAAGTAGACCGTAACCTAGTGTATTGCCAACTAAAATATATACACACACATATACATGTTTTCGTACGTTTTGTAGTGTTGTGTAGGGATGTGAAGTTATCTTGGCTCAGTGTTTTCCCCTTCATGAAGCACCGACAATGGGCTGAATACATTCTGTCTATGCAGGACATGCTATTACAGTGGTGCATAGACCTATGTATACATACCTATACATGATCATGTATATATACACATGGTTGCCACACCTCATGTAATTCTATAGTGGTATACGGTGGAAGGGGACCCTGTCCTCACAGACAATACCATTAGTCACCCACATGGCCTCACTGCGGCCAGCTGGCACCCATTGCTTCCACAGGCACCGACAACACGGGTCACCGGGGGAGGGGGGGGGGGGCTGGCTGCCACTTCCGCTTGGATCCTCCTGGGATCCAACCCGGCACCAAACGCCCGAACCAAACCACTGCGTCAAAGTAAAAAGACCTGGTGATTGGTTTATAATCAAAGTTCTAACTTTCAGGAGATTTAGATAATTAAACTCTAGGATTGCATTGTGCTATTGAGAGCCATATTTTAGTCTAATCTGCAACTATAGCCGGTGAAGTAATTCCGATGTGTCATACAATATAGGTTTATGTACATGTACATTTTTGTACTACCATAGGTAAAGACACTATTTTAAAACCAACACATCGTTATGTAAACTGTATTATACAAAGTAGATTTCCAAGATTAAGAGCCGAGCAATAGGCATACAGATACTACAGCTAGCTTTGGCTGTGACCATGGTAAAATATTCAGGGGCTCTCAAAATATAGGATTCTATTCAGGATTCAATGTGGTGTGAGATACAACTAGGCCATGTAGATAGTGGCGTCAGGATAGTGGCAGTCTAAGTTGTACCACGTTTGGGTCAACCACCACAGTTGTTAAAGATCCGTCTCCATAGACTAATAATCGAAGTGAGTGGCGATTACCGTGCTAATGGAAGCAGGCCTTTCAATACTCGCTGTTGGACGTCCTCCATGGTTTAGTGATGCAATAGCCATCAACAAAGTACAGTGTCATGTGTATTAACCGGGGCACTAACTCTTGTAAATGCTATAAAATTAAAATATCATTTCCAGGGAGAGATTCAACCATCCAAGAAATATGTTATTGTATGACAGATATATTTTTGGCATCATTCAACATTACATCTACATATCAAGGTGATAGTATTGTTTAGGATAATCATTTAAATTTGCCATGTCATTTACTGGTGTTACAAGGGGTCAGGGCTGCTGCAATAAAATCAGCTAAATATTGTTGAATTTCTCTATCTAAAGCCTTTCAAACCTGCGTAGCCATATAATGGCTTCGTGGAATACGGCAGCACCACCTCTGGGAATACGATGCAAAAATACTCCATGGGCATGGACATTTGCTTATATCTAAGTGGACGTAAAGAATACTACAATAATACAGGGGCAGCAGTTTGTTATGAGGACACAAATGTACTTATTTTATTCTCGGCTCATTCTGTACATAGGTACCAGGTGGCACACTCGGTTTGGATGGCCTTATTCTATTTTATCTACACATATTTAGCAAAGAATATCTGCACTGTGTGTCCACGGTGTCAGTTTGATCAATGCGTTTGATACACGTGTAACGAACAGGAAGCTGGCGGCGTTTCCCATTATCAAGATAAAAAGGGCACCTTTCTTCATCTATACTCTACTTTCCTGAAGGAGTTGATGTATATGGTAGCAAGGTACAAGGCCAAAAATAACAATCAACTTTCTAGCGAAGTTCTAGCGGAACACTTGATCAAGTGCTACTAGTATATTCCAATATTTCAGAGGCACCTGCTCTATCAATCCTGTAGGGTCAGCACTATTTATTTATTTATTCATTTATTTATTTATGTACATCTGAAGAGTTACTCGCCAGGGCTGCATTCATGGAGACCATTGAGCATATTCATTGATGCGCTAACTGGTTATTGAAGGGTTAAATATCGGCTTTGTCAAAACAACCATCCCACTTTGAGCGTTACGTTATCGATAACGTATAACCAATAGGAAGCAGCGTGGAATCAGCTGATGAGCCATGGCCGTGTCCAGGTAATCCAGGTTTGTTTAATTATAGTAACTTCAGAAGCTGGGCTTTATCGCCTGGACCAGACAGGGCTGATAAGAGATCCTTGATGGGGGGGGGGGGGGGTAAGCTGGTTGATATTGTAATGACACACTCCCGGGACACTGTACATGACTAAACATAACCTCAGTTTTAAAAGCCTTTACCGTAGCCGTTAGTGTGAAGTCCCTGGGTATGGTGGACATTTTTTTTTTTTAAACATGTTTATTTGGTCCTGGTTTACATTGATCAGTTATACTGTTCTACCCAGTGGAAACCAGTGGCGTGCGAAGCTAGCATCACCAATTGTTACAGAAACACAATTGTCTTTCCACATATAACATACACATATATTTGTTTGAATGCTTCAACTGAGAGTAAGGTAAATGAATAAAATGTAAACATAATACAGGATAAGACAGAATATAATAAATTGTACATTACAGGTTACTGGTAACAAGGACACGACAAGCCCGGGGGGTTTTGAACATATTTGCAGACGGAGGAATATAGCCTTACATGCTGGCTAAACCTCATGGAGGAATACAAGAAAATCCATGAATGCTGTGTCAGACCCTATGGTACAAATAACAATGTGGTTGACCTTCACTGATTCTGCTCCAATCACACCATTATACACCTATGCTGGCTTGATAATGTATAAGTACTCTCTTATATTAATCAAGTATAATACTCAATCGGTCGTTCTGTGCAATTTTGTCAAGTTTGGATTAGAATGGCTGCTAGTGAAAGAAATTCACTTATGTTTAACCTACTAGGTTATGTTACCAGTTTCCCATGAGCTCACGGTTCACGCTGGTCCACCTACAATATCTGTCCCATCAAAAAGGAGGTAGGGATTTTCTCTGCGCCATTTGTCTAGAAAGAGTCGTCCTAATCTACGTTTAACTTGTACACCAAATTCATTTTTATCAGTGACCCATCTGAGATTGGGGTCCAAAACATTCCATCTGGATGCGGCTTGATAGGTGGATCCTTTAATATAGGAGGTGAGCTTATGCCTTGGTAACCTTATTGTTGGAGCATTGGAGGTTCGTGTGCCCAGGGATGGGAGAATATCAACTTTCCCAGCATACACTAATCTATGGCACAAAGACAATTGGAAATAAACTCTTCTAAGGTCAAGTGGTAACATGCTTGCACGTTTATATAAATCTTTGACATGACATTCAGTCGGATTGTTGATTTTAAAACAGATTCTAAGAGCTGTATTACAATACACTTGTAGCTTCAGAAACGAGGCTTCTGGGAGTGCGGTCAGGAAAATACATCCATAATCAAAGTAGGGAAGTAGCATGGTTTTGAACAATCTTAAAGCTATCTCAACGTCCAAAGAGGACCGTATTCTTCTGAACAGCCACGTATTGCAATGGTGCCACTGTCACTGACTCTTTTCTTTTATTCAATATCCATCGATTTGTGAGGAGAGTAAATGACATCGCCGTTCTTAATCTATAGCAAAATCTAACAATGAAATATAGCCTTTCATCTCATATATACATGTATCACCAGACCATGTTTCTGATCCCCAACCCTAATCCATCTGCATGTACAATGTGCTTGAAAATGTCTCTTTCGGCATTTAAGTTATCGGGACTATTATTCCAGCCTACTAGCTCTCCACACATATAAATTGTCTGTCCATTGCCTGTTTTGTACTACAGACACCTAAGTGCCATACATGGGGTGGATCATGTAAGGATCATGTGTGACTTCCTGACCACATGTGCGGCCAGCAAATGTTATACCTGACCACCGTCACCTCTGTCTGGTCGGGTGAAAGGTCGTGAATGCCCCCGCCCTCCAAGACACATACTTTATAAGACGGCTGTATATATAAAGTCGATCAAAGACATTGTCTAGTGCGGCAGCTCGATCCCAGGCTTTCTTGCTATGAAGTCTAACTTTTGCTCATTATTTGACCTTTCATGGGTCAAGGTTAAGTGGCCTGTTTGCTGCCAAATGTACTGGTAATATCCCAATTTCATGTCTCTATGATAGTGATAATCCCACTTGGGTAGGACTAACACTGTATATCGATATGTTTATCAGTAGATATAAGGAGGTGGTGAGGTTATTATCAAACGACCGGGGGGTCATAATAGTATCAGCAAGTATTATCTGTTCTATCCATTGACAAACAGCTCATGTTGATATAGGAGTATATAAATAAACACATCACTTTTATCTGTGTGCACTAGCTTGATCGATTGAACCATTGTTCAAGAGCTGAGGTTGGCTCGTTCGTGTTCAGAACTAAAATCATAGCTTTCGTAACTTGCTTATGGAACTGAAATTATGACCAGTAGATGTGACAGATGTGCCTTATTTGAGAGAGGGTCCTTGTTAGGAATGGCCAGGTGCTCTAACCAAACTAAAACTTATAAGCTAAAGATATGCCACGCGGTTAAAAGTGCTGGCATTTGTTATTGGATATTTATCGCTAAATGATATACATCAATCAAAATGAAAAACATCAACCAGTACTAAGGTACCACTTCCTGAGCTCCCTTTGTCTTTTTA
Organism: Acholoe squamosa; assembly: GCA_949317995.1. Lineage (NCBI taxonomy): Eukaryota > Metazoa > Annelida > Polychaeta > Phyllodocida > Polynoidae > Acholoe > Acholoe squamosa. Next base: position 83,430,309 of record OX439036.1, on the reverse strand, counting down.
AAGGTTACCTTGGGCCATAGAAAGCTGTGTGCTATTTTGATACACAGGGGTCCCGCTAGGTGTCTCTGTGCGGGCTGTCGCAGGGGATGCTGGGAGTTAATGACTTAATTACCACGTGAATACTTCCTAATTGTGGAGGCTGGAGAGGAGAAGTGGGTCTCAGTGCCATTAACCAGTCATACCGAATGATGATATACCGGCCACCACTGTCAGATGGTGACGGTTATACCATAGTTAACACTTACAGCATACAATCTGCTATAGAAACCCCGTGTTTGTTATCCAGATGGATAGACTGTGTCATGACCTTTTCTACATGAATTAAAACAACGATTCCAACCAAAAGTACAACCATTACAATATCATCCATTGAAATTTACAAGATGGGGAAGGGGGGGGGGGGAGAGCCTGCGCGTCACTTGCCGAAATACTCATGTCACATAAATCCCCATGACCCCTGTCACCTCTAAAGATCTATCATGTCCCATGCCAAATATTTAAGAAAGCACAGTTACTATTTTTGCCTCATGTCACGATTTCAAGAAGGGCCATGTCAGGTACCATGTGAATTAAGTGTTCCAGTCCCGTAGATGTCCTTCTTCACTCCCCCGAAACAATTCTCTATTTAACAGGGGTCTACTGGTTCTGAGATATTTTCACCAAACACGGTTCCTGCTGTCAGGGATAAGTCGGCAATATGACTAAAAGCAAACATTATGGTGACTGGTAACAGAGGGAGGGGACACTCTATCCCTGTCCACGCGCCTACAGCCAAACATAACACTGAACCTGAACAGGGTTCACATGTATCTAAACCACTAGATTCGTCATGGTGACATGGGTCTTTCTTGTACTTTCTTGGTATTGACATGTAACATAGCCGTTAGTGACACGAGGAAGAAAATAAAGGACATGACGAATTTTACTTTGACATGTGACATGGTAAGTTCTTAGAGGCGATATGACCCTTTAGGATTTAGGTGACATGTGACATGAACATTTCTTAAAATCGACGTGTGACATGGGGACCTCATGCCCCCATCGGGGGCCTACTGTTCTCATCCTGGAGCACCCTCCTCCCCAAGTCAACCCTAAGTCCCTCCCAGGTCTAACACAACTTAATGTATACAGGATGCAGACTGGAGGGTCAACTCTGTAAGAGACAGGTCCGTTTCCGTTCACCTTCCCATCTTAACTTCCATTGTGTAGAATATGACATGTAGTACATGTCCTCTCCTTCACTCCAGTCAAGAATGACAGCGTGTCGGATATCCACATTCGGTTCCATTTGGAACATGTGAGTAGTATTTGCACTTTCAGTAGTAGGATAAAACCAGATGCACGTATATTGATAATGCCCCTCAATACTTCAACCCCCTTCAGATTCTGTCCAAACAGTACAGTTTGTTGAACTTATAAAATGAAACCCCTAGATATAATGTCTTACCCCTTGGCAGCTAGACAAATGTATATCTCATATTTGTATGTACAGTGGCAGGATGTTCAGTCCAGGGACGCAAACCTCAGACATATCCTGGTCTACTTCTACAATGGTGTTATAACCTGCGTATAACTTATCTATTATCTCCTGCATGTCCCGGATCAAAGATTGGTTTGCCAAGTTTGTTTTATATATATATGATCACTACATGGTTGCACACTAAGAGAACAAGCCATCTACCAGAAGTGCCAAAGTAAAAATAGTTCTGATGGTATTAATACCCCTATAATTTCACGGTTGTTGTTCTAGATACTTACATGTGTAAACATAAACAGATGTAAAATTGGGCTCACTTTAATTTTGAATTATTTGCTTTTTTTTCTGACCCCGTTCCCATGGCCAATTACTAGCAATGATTGAAGCTTTGCTATGGTAACATACGAGTTCCTATTGTATAAAGAATGACTCCATCATAATCTGTATTCTGTCTGGAATGTCAAGCAAAATAGGAAAGTACCCTTTATACCGGGTACTACATGTTGTACTGTCTAAGAGAACTCGCTAAGTTGCTCGATACTACCGGTACTCATGCGTAGGAGCATTTAAAACAGCACGCCCTCAACAAAACATGAGGTTAAATGTGGCTTTATAATCACAGACAGTTATGCAGAATCACAAACCTGGTATTTTAATGTTTTGGGTAGTCATCCTGCTGTTGTGACTAAACAAAGCACACTCGCGTTGAGACTACTAGTATTCTCTGGTGCTAGCTGAATTTGAATACTGGGTACATGTATTACTGATAATCTGCATACATGCAGCATAGGAACTGTAGTTGCAGCTATGGAGTGAGGAAGCTCTAATAGATGCTCTTCTTGACCCTATATTAAGTTTAACAACCTAATCGATTATTCAGCACAATTTAGTATGTGTGGAGATGAGCATTATCAGTAGAACAAATTACAATTTACTGTAGCTCCAGAGGAACAGAGACAGATTGCTCTAGGTGGTGAGGGGTAGGGTCTGAGAGGGGTCAGATACTGGTCAGTGCACGTCCCACCCCTCCAGCTTTGTTAGCATGGGCGCATGTCTGACCCGACCCCCATGTCTCCATGGAAACAGGAAGCATCCCTCCATACTCCCCCACTGTTTTTGATATCCATTTCACTAAGGCCGTCACTCAGTGCCTGTAGCAGATAAACCTTAACCGCCTTTATTCATAAAACCATGAACATGTATATAACTTTGCATATTGTATCAGGAAAGCTGGATAAGCCGCTATATGGACCTATATGGTACAATGTATTATGGTATGAGGAATGAATCATGCATGCTTGCAGAATTTCTTTACTTTAAAGCATCCCTGTGGCAGTATTCAATAACGATATGTGCGGTATGTGTATTCCACAGAAAATGCCACTGAATGCGAGACTGATCGATGCCTATGTGTGCATGCCCCTATTGGCTATGGGTATTGATCCCTGAGGATCTATGTGTGCAGAGTGATTAAATGAAATGGGTCCTACACGTGGCCCCTGCTCGCCACTATACAGTGATGTAGTGCCGTGGACACAGTCATATCAACATTGGACTAACGAGGCACCCATCTCCATACCGTTACCAACATGGTCAATGTTAACACCCCCCCCCCCCCCAATCTCATACCGTCTGTAGGATAAAACCTGTATTAATCTGGTGGGCGACTCTAGCTATGCACAGGGATTCCATATAAAGTTGAACTTGTAGTGACGGTAAACCAGAGATGCCACTCACTGGTCGACAAAAACCAGGAAAACTGGACTTGAGACACATTTCCCCAGGAATCTAACATGATTTATTACAGAAATCTTAGAATCAAAATCCAGGAATTGCTGGTAAACCAGGAAAAGTGGCATCTCTGGTAAACTGATCCTGTTTTCATTGCCCTTTCTTCCCTCATCTCGCAATGCTGTCTAAACTTACTACATTTTTGTACCAGTATTGCTTAAGATCAGAGGTGTAGGAAGCAAATCTTCATTGGGGGTGCCCGGCGAGGGCACCATCGCAACCACCTTGAATTATCAGCTGATGCGTGATGGTGTCTATATATGCGTATTTAGAATTCATAAAGAAAAGTGATTTTTGGTAAATTTTGGATCTGACTTTAGGCTCAGACACCCATTCTCCCTATGACATCACCATAATAATCTAATTTGAGATGTAAAGTTTTAGCTTCTTTTCCATTGTGTTTATGAGTTCTTGGAAAATATTGGGGGGGCCCAGACATACTCAGGCCCCACCTCCTTAATGATTGGGGGGGGCCCAGGCCCCCCTGGCCCCCCCTTTTCCTACGCCCCTGAAGATTTTCTTAAATTCACATTCCACAGCTATCGAGCTCTAATTTGGAACTACTGGAATTTGAAAAAGTTTTATATCTATGGGTGATATACCTCACATATTTATACCTTCAACGCATCTATGAAAAAATAATGGAAGAAATCGTTGTAGTTTGTCTTATCACTCTGGGAGTTTTAATACTGATGCCTTCTTCTTGATTTCCGACAGCTACTCCCTAAGCTTACATTTCTAACCATGTGACACAAGACTAATCAGCATGCAGCCTGAGTCAGAGGGAAGTTTATGATGTGCTTAAGTACATGTATATACATCATAAACATGCTATTAAGAAGCTTATTACAAGGAACAATGCTCTCAGTATCCCGACAACATGACAGGTGCAAGCAAATGACGTCCTAAGAAGAAAGCATGGGTGATAAACCTTAAAACTGGGTTCCCACATGAATTAATGTGTTACTTGTCGTACGTGCACTGGATTTACAATCACATTGAAGATATCTGTAACATCCGTTTCCATAACAAACATCTTTGAGACTTTAGTGAGACCTAAAAATCAATGGGAAGCCCCGTGCATGTCATAATGGTATATATGGTAAATATCTTAAATCATTGGCTCTGTAACAGTTATTTAACAGCTTTAATTGTGTCCTTAATTAAGCATCAATCAACAACAGTACTCCTATCCTCTGCTTAAGTCAAACTACGGTGTACAGGATTTTATCCTTTATGAAAAGATGCAAATCCACACATGTACATGTGCTGTTTTTCCATATCACCGATCAATGGCAGCCACCATAACCGGGTATTTGTCATCCACATCACCACCCTCCTACAAGAAGGACTATATACAGAATGTGCGTATACATGTAGGACTGTCCCCTGCCTCACCTAACAACTACTACCGGGTATTTGCATGTCGTGTAAAATCATAACGCTACCTTCTCTATAATGGTACAGCGCACCTCACGGGGCTATGGTAATAGGGCATGTTCCAAAGCCTGGATATGTATTATATAAATACCGGTAGTATGTATTCATGCATTATGTCATACACTACCTGTCTGCTTAAGGTACCTGGATCTAAGCCTACTCAGATCGTCTTACACGCTTATAACACTCATGCCACAATGCCCATACACAAAGTAGGGGCACCCTGGAGGAGAAACGTATACTCATGTATGAGGTCTTTCTTCAAAAGGTGTGTGAGAAGAGCAAGGAAGCAGTAATAACTCATCACAACAGCCTGTGCTCTAATTTTAACACAAGCATCCAGGCCAGCCGACTCATCTTTTGTTTCCCACACATAGCTTAGATATACACACATCCCTTACTTATGTTATTGGACGCCATTTTGAGCACGGTGCCATTTATTCTGCCATAGTTGGGTAAAAATGGAAATAGCAAGGGAAGTAGAATGTCAGAGTGTTAGGAAACCTAAGTAAAGCAAAATATACATGGGAGTGTCGTGTAGATTTATAGGCACTTATTACATGTCTCTAGTTACACAGGGTCTTATAATGTGGTGCTCAACTGTTCAAAGTGAAAAAAAATGGGCGTTGTGCATTGAAGGCTCAGGGTATTTACCGTAAAACCCTCCAACAACCCTCTAGGGTAGCAGCCCTTGCGAAACTTTGACTAATTCCCCTTTTCCCCTTGGATAAACTGGTTGTGTGTTCGAACTACCGTAATCTCTCGCGTATAAGACGCGTCCTCTACGCCAAACAAATGCCTTGTGCGTCTTATAGGATTTTCTGAAGTTAAGGGTGCGTTTTATACGGGGGGTAATTTTACTATAGAACAGTACTAATCTTACAAATTTTAGCATTAAAATGTGCGTCTTATACGCGAAAATGCATGTGCTGAGTTTCGGGTGCATCTTATACGCGCAGTGCGTCTTCTACGCGGGAGATTACGGTAATAATTATTACATGACCCCCTTTCATCTAGATAAGAATCTGATTGATCTAAGATGTGTATTACAGCCTTGCACTTCCTTTCCACCCCATTCCCCTCCACCAAATATGTGTACCTGGGTGACAACAGTCTTAAATTCAGACGGTTGTCTTTCATGGAAAACACATTATATAGGAACACAGAGAGAAATGTTTGCTTTCCAGCCGGAGGGGGAGTAGGGCCTATGGGAATCTGGATGGGGGGTTGTCACTTTTTGTGAAGGTTGTCTTTTTTTTAATTTGCAGTTTTAAAGGGGAAAGCAATACTTTCAAACATAATTTTTTATACAAATACTTTTATTAGATATTTAACGATATGTATATGCATTTTCATGTACAATACTCTACATTTTCTATTTTTAATGAATGATTTAAAAAAAATATTGGCGCGCCACTGCCTACCCGGCGGTATAGACTCTAGGGGAGCCCTGAGCCAATAAGTGATTTATAAGATGTAATTGTATTATCCTGACTATCTTCTGGATCTTTCCACCATTAATAATAATAGCTTTTATTGACAACAACAAAGTAAGGTCATTGCTGACCTATGTGTTGAACTATTGTGATTGAACCATTTCTTGCTATTTTTTTCTTCATTTTTTTTTCAAATTGGTCTTTATGCCATGGGATATTTAAACCACAATTAGACGGTTTGATCATGTCTAGTGTGCGAACCATTCACCACTATATTACATATACCCTTACTTCTCAGATAACGCCTATCATATCACCGGTGCCTTCCACCAATACAGACGTGTGGCAGGCCACACAGGATCTGCTGGCTTCTGTTAATACAGGTACTACCGGTACATAAACAAGGGCCTATGTAACAGATGGGTCGGATCCACCAAGGTTATAGGGTCCAGCTTTGATCTTGGTCAGGACGAACTCAATATCCCCAGAACCCACTTAGAGCTGGCATGGCATGGCCCTCCTCTGTGTAGGCTCTCATAGTGTGGAGATCACAAGTGGATGTACAAGCAAGGATTGGAGGCTATGTTTTGATGGGCAGGGCCATGGCGCCAGGGCAGCCTTTTTTTTGCCTGTGGGTGTGGGTGTAGTCCATGTAGGCCAGGGTGTCAGCAGATGCTCACAGGGAGGGGTGAGCAACTCACACTGTCTGCTACAAAGCTGAGTAACTCAGACACTGTCTGCCACAAACCTAACTCAAAATGCTGCTGTTTATATCTGCCAGCTGTCTTATCAAACAAGGTGCAGGTGGGTATTGAGACTGGTATTGGTGAAATGAGGCCACTTATCAACTACTTTATGTCAAACCATTTTATTTAGCAATTCACAGTTTGTGTTCTACCCATCTTCTGCACCCTCTTAGATCCAAAATATTGCTCTTTGGATTTCACTTGAGATCATGCCGTTTTTAATTAAGCCTTCATGTAGTTTCTACCGATGTTTTTTTTTTCTTTAATTATGTTTACCATGGAAATGTGTAAAAGAACTTTCTCCTGTGGCCACCAGGGCCGTTAACCTGACACCTGCAAATCAGACTGTACTATCTACTGGCACTGTGACGTCAGCCGGGACGTCAGACAATTCCTATTTTATTTAATTTACTTTTCTTTTCTAATATCTTCCTCTTTCTCTCTTTGTTTTTACCAGAGGTCAGAAATAGTGGTTTTAGATGACGGAACTCTGTGATAACTTCTATCCTTGAAACCATGTATCAAAAGTATGTTCATTTAAATGGTTTGCACGACATGACCTATTGGGACCTATTCAAGTACCCCGGTAGTTGCCGAATACACTAGGTAAGGCATGTCTACTGTTTGTGAGTAGCAGTCATTGAAACAGGCTTCTAGAATACAAGTAAGTAGTCTCAAGATAAGTAGAATGCGTGTATTTATTGAACATGGAGTCATGCATTCTTGGTAACATGAATCAACCACATTAGCCCAATACACTGTATTCGGTTGACTCCAAGAACAAACACAGTATTTATTCTAAAATAATCATGTGATAGTGGTCTCATGTCATTAAAAGCATAGGTTTTGTTATTATTAATCCCTCTCGTAAACCACAAGTCCACATACTTTAGCCTACACGGTCTCGTTACCTAAGTTTACCTAATACATGTACACTTTGCCCATGTTTGTATTAGGCCAAGGGGGTTTAGCACAACAATATTCTACCCCATGTTTGATATACAGGTGTTTTACTTTTCTTTTTTATATTTTTATCTTTTCTTTTTATATATTATATGTGACATGATCTGCAAAAAGGGCCATAAGTGCAGGATGCATGTAGGTCCCTATTCCCAGTACATGTCACATAAAGTATTATAAGAGGAATGTGCTGTAGGGACCACTTGGACTAATGAAGTCTATGGAAGTGTTGGTCTGTTCCCGCATTATAGCTGGACGTGAGTAGGTCAGTCTTTAGGCGTCATGATAGGGGTCACATGGCGCTGGTGGTGCCCATAGTGGTGCCCTTAGTGGTGCTAGGGGTGGTGGTGGTGGTGGGGGGATGCTGATGTGGCCTATAGGCCTCAGTCTATGTGATCTAGGTCGGGAATTTGTGCTGAGGCCATCGGATTTCCGATTAGGAAACAACAAGTTCCAAACAACACCCCAGGCCTAAACACTATACACCATCCACATACACTGCTATAGGACTACTGGTAGATTTATTTAGCACTTCTTTTAATAAGTAGGCAATGTGGTATGATCCCACATTCATTCCAATGTTTAGTTAGGTCGTCTGGACCCCTATATTCGACAGGGTGACATGGCCATTTCTTAAAATCGACATGTGACATGGAGCTTAGTGACAAGGACATGGAGGAGTAAAAATTTAGTGACATGAGACATGGCCATTTCTTAAAATTGACATGTGACATGAAGCCTAGTGACAAGGACATGGGAAAATAGAAATTTAGTGACAAGTGACATGGCCTTTTTTTAAAATCGACATGTGACATGGGGACCCCCCATCTAGACCCCCTAGTTAACTAAACTGTAGCTCTATTAAACTAGATCCCAATGTTATACAAAATATTGTGTTTATTATGGAACAATGAGTCCGAGTGACGGTTCCAGACCAACATTCCTCTAGACACTAGGTCAATACCCACTGGACCTACTCAAATAAGCGAACATTAGCTCATAAACTCAGGTGCCTCGCTATCTTTTTTACCTAAGGCCTGGTGTTGGAGAGGTGGAATGCAATATGAGCAGCTCAGTAAGTTATGTATGACTCAGTAGGGGGAAAGTACCACAGTCTAACACCTGATGGTGGGGTACAGGTAAGCTGCTCATTATATAGAAATCAATACTCAACCCTCTTACTGCACGGCCTATAAGCCTTGGTATTGAACCTTCCTTTATAGGCCTACCAAACTTGTCAATCGACCAAATTTATCAACCGGGGGAAATTTACCATCACACCCTAGCAATACCACTCATATCTCGAGAAAAAAAATATATGAATAATACTTGGTAGTTATATGTCTTTGCTTGACCGTTTTCATAATCATTATTTTTGGATACCACACAAACAGTTGGGTATTTACTATGGGATTTACGTCGGGGATCAATAGCCAATAGGTCTAACACTTCTGAAAACTTTACCATCATTGCATTCATTCCAATCCCATGTCCCCCCCCCCCCATTACGTTAGGCGTAATTTACAGAGTGGGGATAACTGTAGCTGTTTGGTCCCTTTACCAATATTGATAAATGTTTACCCTTCACATTTAGCTAGAAATGATCATCAAGTTGAACACAGCACTATGTGGCTTTTACCCTCTGGCAATCAAAAATTAGAATTCTACTTACATGGTTATTCGTTGCTGGTGATGCCACATCTCCGGCACCTATGTGACCCGTGTGTACGAAGTTTGTTGGGAAACCTATCATACTCCGGTCTATCCGCCGCCGTTTCCGCTGGAAGCATAAAACATTTTTTTAAGACCAATGAACGTCTACTGGCATTTTATTAATCCGCATTTAATCAATCATAAATAGCGACCACTAAACCTGTCCCCTAGGATAAAAAGCGAATAATGATTTATGAGGCAAAGCCTGGCAGTTTCACACGCAATATATCAGACCCAGTTTAGACATACCTGCTATCGTCTCTGATATGACTCCCAAAATAAAAGAGTTACTGGAGTTTAATACCTATAATTACTCATTGTCAAATCAATACCTGCCTGGTAACCAGACACACTCTGGGCCTCCAGGGCTTGACTCAACAACAGTTAAGTAATACTAATCGACTCCAGGGCTATATTTTACACTACAGTGGTAAATTGTTGTTTTGACTTTAGTTCTGAATACACTATTTGCTGAAGGTTATATTTCTCATTGTTTGCTCGCCAGGTATGCTTACAAAATCGCTTCCAGGTAACGGTGGTTTGACTTGACTCGACTAAGTTTAGTCCTGGATAAGTAAGCCATATGGGTCTGTCAACCTAACTGATTTCAGAACCCAAAACACTCTATGAAGACACTGTAAGAAACCACATTATGTAACAGTCCTAGGTATTCAAACGGACTGCATGCCCCCCCCCCCCTCCCATTCGTGACACACTTGTATGTATTTACTCTTTTTTTACAAACAGGAGATGGCTCATCTTGGTGTCTGGGGTTTGGGTATATGCATACTGGTCATAGAATGTAGCACTTTGAGGTTTGACAAGACGCTGTCAATACTGTACACATCCACCACCACCTGTGAGTGTGACTGTGGTGGTGACTAGGAGGCCTCACCTGTCCACTGCCCACCTGTACGTGGTTCACTATGTACTTCCTCCTCACCATGGCGTTGCCCATGACTAGAGAGGTGCAAGTATTAACTTAAGGTGATGGGTGCGCGTGGTGGCCACCCTCACCCCCTCCTCCTGGGTCCCTCCTTGCTTCTCCAGTGTTTGTTGTCACTATACTGTCCTCATCCAGGTAGCAGGTGTCGGGTTTGTTTCTCTGTCTGTAGGACTGTCAGTGCACAACAACAGCAGCAACTGTAGAACTGGTATTAATCCTCAGTCATCTCCAGCCCCTACTCCTGCAGCAGGCTGGTGTGTGGTGCATGGCTGCTGGTAGCTAGCACACCGCTATAATACCTAGCTCCCTACTTGGCCAGGTATAGTGTATAAAGGTAGGTCGGTGAGGGTGTGCCCCCCCCCCCTTCTCCCTAAGGCTGCCCAATAGTATAATAACGGTCTTGTGGTGGGTGGTGACCGCCAGGTTGGGCGGATGGAGGCCTCCTCCTGTGGGTGTGATTATCAAGGTTAACCTTAATATCGCCTTCCTGGTGGCACCAACATCATCACCAGTGCTCCAAGCCGATTACAGAAAGGTGTGTGTTTGACAAGCGGCAGCAGCACAGCGCTAGATCTTCTAGCTCAGGTGGGTACCCCCCCCCCCCCCGCCCCCAACACACACATACACACACAATGCTCCTGCCCACCGAGGACCCATGCAGACAGCGTGTAATATTTAGGGTAGCTTGCATGCATGCACACCGTCACGGTATTTGAAGACACACACGTCAAAAGTGATCAGTTCAGCTAGGGGAATGTATGGATCTGTCCAGAGTAGAAGTGGGATCCCCATTATGGATGAATTTGATGCAGTATACCTCATTCTGAGCTATAGTCTTGTACTTTTACTCTCACTTTGATGATGGAGATGCTGAGACCAAGGATACAGTATTCTTCTCCTAATGCATCCAACAAATAACAGCACACCCGGTATTTGGAGTATTGTTGTTTGTTTGTTTGTTTTTTGCAGTTTTCCCCATTATTTTATTTTCAGTCCAAAGTATGTACAATCAGACTTCAGCAAGTCTTGTCAAATGAAAAATGTTATGGTGGGGGGGGGGGCGTCCCTAACAACTGCCAATGTAAAAACTTAAACTTTCATAAAGTTGAAAAACTGGAAAAATAGTGTGTAAGTTTCGCTTGTATCAACTGCTCAGACCTGAACAGACACGATATAGACTGAGTGGTGCAATGCACGGCTTCTATATGCATGTGATCCGCAGGTCGGACCAATCGAAGCATGTAAATCTTTAACTGTATTTGTCTGCGCTGCCTACAGAGCCTAGAGGTGGTGGCCTGGAAAGTCAAAGAACCACATGCCTCACTCCCCTCCTCTACCCCTATATAACCCATTTATGTACAGATATAAGTTATATTTTATGGCGTGTTTGTTCCCCTTCTATTTTTTATATACATATTTATATACCGGTATATAAAAATTGCAGTCCAAATGAATTGATAAAACATAGCCACTGTATTTGGGACTGGTCACTCAATGAAATATGTGAACTGCACATGGGGTTTAGATTTTTACTTAAGGTGGGTTAACTATGATTTGAAAAAAATTTACTCTCACCAGATTTCTCCCAAAAATGACTATTTTGACATTTATTACCAAAGAGGTGCACGTGAATGGGTTGCTTTAGGCTAGTCCCAGTTGGAGGCCACGACACTAACGCCTAATTCATCCCCTCCGCACCCATTACATGGCCCAGTCATTGTGGTAAATCCTATTGGCCTATTCCGTTTGAATGACTATCGATTCTATGTTAATTTATGCATATGTCCCGAAAAGTCACTTCACTGATCCATCTTTGGGCTGCCATTTTAGAGAACCGCTGCACTTTAAACCCTCTTGTAAATTTACTGAAATCGATCAGGGACCCCATCTACAATCTAGAACGCGATTAGACTATGGCTTCGCTTCTCAATGCAAATCAGAGCAGAATTAGATGTGCTTATTCTTTTCACAATGTCCTTTCAATTGTGTTGTTTTTTGTTGTTGTTTTTTTTTCATTTTCTCATCTGGTTTCATCAGGGTGGCTGAAACACATTTGAAATGATATTTTGTGAAGGGATTCACCAAATCTGCTTGGTGGGACTAGCCTTACTCCCGGCCTTACTCCATGTTTATCCTCCACCAGCAGACATGTGCTGTTGCCAGTCAGCTAATGAACCAAATCGGCTCTGGGGAGGCCACTAATTGGTTCTGTTTGTTTTACACCCTATGTATGTAAATCCATACATGACATCCATCTGCTCTGGTAACCTATAGTCTTTATATAGCTTGAACACTATTAGAAAATTCAAACTGATGATGCAAATCACAAGAATCAAATATGACATATGGCTACCATCCTGGTATCTCTTGTACTAATCGAGGGTTACACTTACAGTAACTTAAAAGTGACTTAAAGTTGCATTGAGTGCCTTATTGAAATGGCTTGGAAACATGGACACATTATCCATATATACATGTACAGCACATAGGCGCACTGTCCATATATACCACATGGACCAGTAGCGGATCTAAGGCCTGGGGTAGGCTTGGGGGCATGTCCCCCCCCCCCCAGACCTCCTGAAAAAGGGCGCTCAGATATCCTCCTATAAGAAATGTGGAAAGAAACCCTGCCCCCCCCCCCCCCGTGACCAATTTCTTTCCTGCCCTAATACCACTCCTTCTGGATCACTCACTGTGGACACAGTCACACTCACATGGACACACTTTCTGTGTACGGCGTATGAACACAAAGTCCCTCATGTGGACCTGCAGTCATAGTCTGAGTACACGGAGTCACCCAATCACAATTCAGTTCATTTTGTAAATCATGTCTGTGGTCGGCAGTCACATGTTGTACACAGGTCCTCCCAGGGCCGCCCGGCGAAAGTCTCCCTGACGTGAGAAGTCCGTTATCTCCCACACCGATGTTGATGTGGCCTGTTTCCTCCCCACCCACCCACACAGACACGAGCACACTATTTCTACCACAGTAGACTTACCACCATCCGGCCTACCATGGACCCATGAATCACTCATACTGACATTATGAAGCAGGCTTCCACATCAGTATCAGCATTATAAATACTGTGAAAATATTTACCTATGTATGGTATTCGTTAATACTAACCACATACAACTCCCGGTGTATAGGCCAGGGTGGAGACACAATATGATATTATGTTGTTCAAATATTTTATAAATGGACAGTGGTCGACATCAATTACAGGTTTTCTTGTTATTACTGTCCCAAAGGTCGACCCACTCTTGTAAATGACCTACCAGTGGTACCCAAGGTGCATGATACATCGCACATTGACTCTGACTTGATGTCACTTTCCAGTAGAGAATTGCCCTCCATCCGCGGTGACCCTAACCTTGTCTCCCAGTTTCGATTTAAATGTCCTAGCCCTTCGTCATGAGCATAGGGTGGTTGCCCTATGCTCCATAAAAAGACGTTTGTTTTCTTGCCCTTTATAAATATTTAGACAGAACCACCTACCATTATCTAAGTTTTAGTCACCCTCAAATCACACTGCGCTCCTATTATATGTCTGAGCTAACAACGTTGCTGTGTGGTTACTACGAAGAACACACGTGGACCTATCGGCATTTCTCTATCATTTGATATACACATATATTCACAATTATCGCTAATTATTGTATAACGGCTGAAGGTACTTGGTACTAGGTTCAAGCTAACGTATGAACAATTATTTTCTAAACCTTGCTTATTAATCCTACTCTTGATACACAAGTAAATGTGTAATTCGTAGTAATTAGTCAGGGAGATCATGTTTCCTTAGGTGAGTGACATAAGGAATGGTGATCCGATACGTCATAGAGCAACTTAATATGTTCGTGACGTACTTCGGGTATGTCATAGCGCAATTTTGTTCATGACGTACTTCATAGAGGTTCAGGTATCATATCACAAATACAACGATTCGGGGCCTTTTCATTAAAAAAAATTAGCATCATCTACAGATACTTCTTTATGAAAACTAGGATGGAAATGTACGGTGTCCAATTTGATAAATGTATCTGCGTCATATCTGACATGGTACTACGTTTAGATTCATAGATCATGCCACCTCTGACATTCCATGTTAGTAGAGTGGCTACTACGGTACTTACCCTTGGTTGTTGTGTGACACAGCATGTAAAACAGACGAGCATGTCACCCATGTTTAGGTGAACTGTGTGGGGGGTATCCTACAGCAGGCCTCACAGGGAAGTCTGCCTCAGCATCTGTGACAAGAGATGATATAAAGTGTAAGTCATGAGGCAGCCTTATGTTACATCAACACTAATTTTACACCTTTTATGTTCACCATCAAGGCCAGGGTTAATTGTAGTCAAGTATGGCCCAGGTGTATGCCACACACACCAGAAAGCAGCTGTAAGGAAACGTGTTGTACCTCTATCAGACTTGAGATAATTGACTTCGACGATTCACTTTGGGCACTGTCTTCAAAGATGCGCCATTGGCACTATTTTGCTGTCAGTAAAAGTTTTGAAAAGACTGCCGTCCGTATTACAGCTAAAGATGTACCTGGTGAGCTACTCCCGCTGGGACAGTCCTATAGTCATCCCCAGTGACGTACTTTTCTCTTGTCTAACTAAGCTCCAAGCACTAACCTCCACAGAGATCCAGACTATCGGTCCCACTCACAGTGCATCCTGTACAACCCTCTACAATGTCCAGGATCCCACACTTTACCGAGAATGGGGTATCCAGTGTTAGATTACCTCGGCCGTCACTAGGTGGCCTTGCAGTGTTTAAAGGTGGGCGTGCCCGGCGGTGGCACTGGTAGCACTCTGTCATGTACACCATCAACATACCTCCAGTGCACCATGCACCATCAACCCCTCCATGGTATGAAGAACATCCTAGCCTCTGACATACAGACACCTCATACCATACTATTCCAGTCTATTTTACTACTCTCCTGCCAACACTGAGAAGGATTCACGTAGCCTTTACTTAATACACTGCGTCATAAAGGCATCATTTAAAAATTAATTTTTACAGGTATGGCAGTTCTCTTTTTCAGATCGGTATGTCATTTAGGCCATGAAAGCTTACACTAAAATACTCTTCCTTCAGATAGATTCAGTTTATCTCAGTAACTTCTCGAGCTCTTCAGATCTTTTTCATCAACACTGTGCACATCTGACTCTAATGAGTGCAGTAATGAAACTCATTACACATTTTTTATGTAGTGGTGTGGAGTCTTTTGTTTCTGATAGCGATTAGTTGAATTTAGTTTTTCTAGTTGCACATTCATTACCTGCAGTCAACATTCAAGATATTCTACCTGCAAACTCAAACTGGGAGAATTGTGCAGAAATTAGCTACACCAATATGTACGGGTAAGGGTTAGAAAAGATTTAACGTGTGATATATATCACATATGGCCCAGGGTCTACTACCCCCCCCCCCCAATATAAAAATTAGGCGTTGTGCATTGAAGCACAGAAGGCTCAGGGTAGGTACCATAAAACCCTCTATTAACCCTGTAGGGTCACAGGAATCAGCACTTGCGAAATATTGACTAATTACTTACAAATAGCTTCTATTATCTATACATGTACTGACACCAGTCTGGCATAATCTTCTCTTACTAAACCCCTTGGACCGCTGGCCCCCTGGTGTGCTGGCCCCCCGGACACCTGGCCCCTGGACACCTGGCTCCCCGGACACTTGGCTCCTGGACACTTGGCCCCCGGACACCTGGCCCCCTGGAGACCTAGCCCCTGGACACCTGGCCCTCTGGAAACCTGGCCCCCTGGACACCTAGCCCCCACAGAAAACTTTATCCTTAGCATGCTTAGTTTATCGCTCAGTCCCCAATGTGTTATGTGTATAGCTTGGACACTGTAAACATTGCCTGCTGAAAAAAAGTGTCTCACTTGGTGATTACCCATAGGACTCCATGTGCTAATTTCATCGCCAAAATCTATCTGACCCATAGACCCAATGGTTAAAGAACTTGTAGTCAGTATAGCTCCCAAAAACATGACGTAAGTACAGCAGCTTTTTTTTTATAGAGAAAGACATCACTCACCATAAAGGACAAAATGTTGTCTGATAGATGAGATTTGAAACTTTCCTTTGGCTTTTGAAAAATGTGTAAACTAACAGTATATCACTGAATGATTACACCCTAAAGTTGGTGATTACAAATTTGTGGATCTGACTGAAAACCCGGCTCCAATAGCCCAGGGGATACCCTGGGCCAATAATTAGGTTTTGCCCGGAAATTGGGACAGCATTGATCAATATCTGACAGATTCTCGGAAATTGAACCCTGCCTTCCAGGGAATTGAGTGTGGATCTCAGGAAATCAGCAGGGGTCCTATTGTTATCTCCTGTAGGGTATCAGGGTATCACTACCTGTAGGTGGGAGGCTGGTGGCCTCCTCTAGGTGGTGGGGAATGATGGCGGCGGCTGGCCAGGTGCCACTGACGTCGGCAGGTGATGGGGGTCAGCTGGGGACTCAACTCCAGCTAACTGCCATCATCCTCTTGTCACTGAGCCAACAAGGAGGACAACTCTAGCATTGAGAATATCCCCACAGATACCTACCCCTCTTATTATTGATATAAAATCTTGGCATATCCCATAACTTATTTCCATAGACAATTTGACTGGGCCGGGGGGAATTAAATTGGGAAACTTTCCACATTCTCTGAGCATTGTATAATTCTTGAAGGAAGTACTGCTTGGAGTATAAGTTGTGTTGTTGTTGGCAGTGGTTTAGTACTAAGTATAGGACCGGCCTGATTGATGGGGACCTGCTGCTGGCGGGATCTCAGTATGATTGCTAATAGAGAAACACGGTTGTGGATATGTCTGGTCCAGGCATTTTCTATGTACCGGTATACATTGTACTTCATTTCTCACCGCCGTTTTCCCATGTCTTCGATATTACTGCAGGTTAATACTATATATTGTACTTTTTAACTGTTAAGATTGCCATGAGCCTTTCTCTATTCAATCACCACGCCGATGGCATATTCTATCTCAGGTAGCATCACATGAGGTAATACTGAGTACAATGCTGAGTTGATAGACAACATTTAGCTACCATTGCTGTTGGTTCTAACCTCCTTATCCCTATTGTAGCCCTGGTTATCAATAAGTACCTGTATTCATGCTGATTTGTAACAAATTAGTACATGTATGTAGTATGAGAACTTTGTGCCTTCACGTGATGCATCGAAACACTGCTTCGACTCAAGATTTCTTGGAATGCTAGTTAAGGCATCCATGGAACTTGTTTTCGGATTATCTGTAGAATATATATATTTGTAGGGACTGTTCTAGATAAAGGTAGAAAAAAAAGATTTCTATGGGTATTCCCATGCACTGAGAATGCTTACTACCCCGGACCAAAATGCAGTAGAGAAGAAGCAGTACTAAAGCAGCTGGAAAACAGTGTGGTGTGTCAGTAGTGTTTCAGTGTGAAAGCAGCATCAGAAACAGTATTATAACAACATCTAATGGCATTCTACTGCTCAGATCCACTGAACTTGCAGCAGTATACAGTAGTAGAACAGTTGTATTATCAGCCTGCAGGCAGTATTAGATCATTTGTCCCAATTATGTAAAATATAGATTGTTTCCATGCTGCCACATGGAATGAACGCGGTGGCGGGAGACAGGGAGTATACCAGCAGCGGACCGCGCGGGCAGACCCTACCCTCACCTACACTGTGTCATTTTCATACAGTCTCCACCTCTTTGTCAGCAGGTCTGTTTACAGTGTCAATCTCTAAACCATAGACCTACGGTATGAGCGTTTGGGGCCAGCTTGCACCGTGTCTCGTCAATTCTCGCAATTTGCGTGAGGTATTGCGATACTTGAACCGGTCTTAATCCTACCGTATTAACAGGAAAATGTGTCACTTATTTGTCTTTTTTTCTATAATAATACACTGTTTCGCAAAGAAACATCTGGTTTAAAGTGTGTGCCAACATGTTCCCCTTCGATTCCACATAGTTAGAATACAGGATGGTTCAAATTTCTTACTTTTAAGGCGGATTGTAAAAGCCATACATCAAGCTCCCCTATACAAGTGTCATGGCTTTAGGGCGATACCAGAAACGCAGCTCCGCCGCGTTAATTAGATGGCAGCATTTGAACAGTATCTACCTATTCAATGCTGCATGACCATATATGTGAGCAGGCAAGCAGAAAGTGACATCCAAACTAGGTCGCATGGATGATCCTTTTCGCTTGCCTACTCATGGGGTTGGGGCAGTGTCTAATCAGCAGTACTGCATGACTGCTGCTATAGCAGTAGATCATACTGAAAACTACTGCTGGGGCAGGTGGAAGCATAAAAGAAGTAGCTACTGCTTTACTACTGGCACTACCAATGCTGTTCTAGGTGGTCCTTGCTGGATTAGCCCCTTGAGCAATCTCCCCAACAGCTTTGTGGAGCTGTCATTACCTCCTAGCAGTACATGCAACTCATATAGGAGGGGGCTAGGGCAGTATTGAATCAGTAGTATTGGGTAACTTAAACCATAGTAAAAGGGTAAGAGTAGACATGTCTGATAAAGTGCTGATACAGCAGAATGCTGTGCACTTTACTGATGTTAAGGTGATTAGTCAGCAGATTTAAAATTATCAATTATCAATGAAAGATGTAAAAAAAAATGTCATGATCGAATGAATACCTGATGATTGAGTACAGTAAAATTTATGCTCTACATAAAGTCAATTAGTAATTCTCTAACTTTCACGCACCACAACATCCATGTGTATCCATTACTGAAACTCAATAACATGATGATATGCAAATCCTTGATGGCTGTTTTCAACCATACTGACATTCACACTATTGACTGTCTCAGAGGCATCATGTCAGAAGCCCAGTAAATAAGCCATAAATGGACAGAGTGATACCAGTAGATGGTCAGTAGACTACTGCATCGATGCTGCTGCACAGAGTGTGCCATTTTTGGAATCTGTTAACATTCAGTTGAGGGTCAGTAGACTATTCATTCTAGAGTGAAAAAGCAGTGCACATTCAGTTGAGTGCACTACTGAGTCTGAACTGAAAAGGCAGTGCAGAGTCAGTTGATTTGGGAGCATTTCAGCAGGGTCTACTGAAATATGGAGCAGTTGATCAGCATATTCTCAGTAGCCACTGATAAAAGGAGTAGATACTGCCTTGTGGTACCTTAGCAGTATTTACGTCAGCCCTGAGGGTGCCACTAACCCCGTACCCTACACCCACACTTACCGCCCACTTTACATGGACTGGTGCTAGAGGGGCCAACACCATGGAGCAGTTCTAACCCTTACCTGTACAATCATGTTGATTGAAATACCATGGTACCCTGCTGTGATGGGTAATTATTATGGGTTAGGGATGCTCCATTTCTGAGCACCATATGCCTATAGACTGATCCAGAGGTGTAGATCATCCACTGACCTTGAGTACCCTTAAGAACAATTCCAATGTATGAACAAGCCCTTTGAACAAGTTGGCTCTGTCCTAAATGAAAACATACCAAAATATTGAAATTGTTTCAGAGATTTAGGCCATAGCTTATGCCTTTTCCAAATCCAACCTGTCATTATCAAATTCTTAAAATCCACATAGAAACCATGCAAAATACCTTGCATTGATTCCCTTTGTTCCTGTCGTCCTCCTCAAAATACGAACACAAGATATTAAATTGGTACACTGAATTGGTATGACTTGGCAAGCATACACTGGAGTGAACTAGAAGACTGACGCCAACAGAGTCTGCTGAGATCTGCAGATCCTTCCTCCAGGGTTATGACTAGGCTCAGAGTAATCTCCCCTGACACCCCTACACATACCCACCCCCTCCGGGACGCCCCTCATCTCTGTCTCCTGGGAGGCACTAAGGGAAGCTGGGGCCTTTCTCAGAAAAGATAAGTGGACCTGTTCCAAGGCAGCATTATCTCTGCTTCTTCAAACAAACGTGGGCCTGCTAGCTGTTTAACCTGTGACTCAAAAATACGTTGGGATGAGATAAGTTTGGGGTTAGGAATATAGGTATATAAGTATAACTTAGGACAGTAAGGACGGGAAAGGGAAAGCCATACTTTCTCTGAAGCACCTATACAACGACCCTGTGTCTGGCTCAATGCCTCACCCCTTTATCCTGATACTTGTTTCTTTGAGGAGCTGGAATGAATTCGATACAGAAGAGTGCTTGTGATGATGCAGAAACGGCACTATACTGTCCTCAGTCTGATACATGTGTTTAAATTGGGCTCCCCCACCCTTGTTTTACCTTCCCTCTTTCACTTTCAATTTTCGTCCTTTTTTTCTTTCCTTTTGTTTTTCCTTGAAAAGGTAATTATAGCTCAGCTATCCAATGGTATTGCACAGTAGCACAGTAAGTTACGTGAAATACAGATGCCTGGCTGGGCAATCTAACCTCACCCAGCGTGCTGCAAGTACCACGGTGCTTATCAGACCAGCCTGGTCAGGCCTGCTGCAGGGGGGCATAGGGCCAGCTGCCCCCAAGTGGCCATGGTAGATAAGATAGGATCTGTTTCGTTCTACAAGCACTAGGGGTTGTCCAAAGGGCTATTCATACTGATCGATAGTATGCATTGCCCCCGGAGAGGAGGCCATGGCCCGGTTATTACTACCATCAGCTACACCGAGACTACGGGATGGTATTTGCTCTCGCTATCTCTCGTCAATCATCGCTTGGTTTCGCCATCATCATAATAGTCAATGTACATGGGGAAAGTAATTACATGATGATTAGATGTGAATCACACCTGTCATGTTACCTAAGCCAACAGACATGGTAGAAAGTACTATAAACCTTTCAAAACTCATTATTTCATCATCATGAGGCACTTTTTATTCGGAGAATGTAAGATATGATTCCCTCTGACTGCTTTAAATTCTAGTCGAGAGTCCACAGGTCATGACAATGTGTATATAAATGTACGAGCTGTCACCTACATGGCTTTTGTAATTTTATGGATGGTTAAATTGACATACTTAAGAATGTACTTCCCCTTTCCCACACTGTATCTAATACACTTGGAAGTAAACCAGTCATACTTTTGTGCCTGCTCCCATAAACAGTATGGAATAAAAGTGATGAAACAATTACGTCTTAAAAAAATGACACCACTTTTTCTAGTCTTTGAACACTTAGTTACATCTTCATGTGTGTCATATACCGTTACATATATGGAACATAGCCAGGTTATTCTAATGAACCACTTACATGCACTATGTAGGACCACATTATCATGCATAAGGCCACCCTTAAAAATATGTCCGTTTCCTGTCCAGAGGCCTGGTGGCTTCTTTTGTGAGAATGGGATTTTTTTTTCCTGAGTTCTGAAAAGAATTTTTTTTACGTCCATCAGCATAAGAATCTAGGGTTCCAATGACTAAAATTCATGCCATCCTCTCTTACGATGTTCATGACAAATAAAAAATTTCCTAAAAAAAAAGAATTTGTCCCTCCCTTCCTCATGGGTCTGAAAAATCCCACCCTCTGGACAGGAAACGAACATATTTTAAGGGTGGCCTAATTGATTTTGCTAATTGTTGTGATCACGTTTTATACATATATAGAGTTCAATGCCGAAATGACGTAGGCACATCGGCTTTGTCAATGCACCACCTTAATGCTCGATTAAAGGGCCTTCACGTGCAACATTTCAAACATTTTCCAGTTTTGTAAACATTGTCCAGTTTTGTGAGTCAATGTATGAAATGGAATAAATACAAATTGTGTTTTCAATTAGCTGGACTCTTGTTGAGGAAAAAGTTACGAATAAAATAACAAGAAAACAATGTTCATAACTATGGCTTGCGTAAGGGAAACGGCAGCTATATATAGCATCAGATGCTGAGACAACGTCAAAGGCCACGTTTGCGCACACTATATACACCTGTATATAGGACTGGATAAAACAGTGAGTACAATGCACACTCACTTTTCATTTTAAAATGATATGACCTTGCCTTGAAGTAAGACTAAAGGGGGGGTTGTTAAATAGACCATGCTATGCTTAGATACACCAATAGTGTGTACAGCTGTAACTGGGTGGGGTGAGTTGATAACAAAGCCAGCTGGGGATCCAGGCAATGTGGAACATAATGATGGATGATAGATTCAGAGAGAGATAACAACTGCTCCTGGTGGTGTACTGTATGTGGTGCTAGACTATGGACTATGGAGCTGCACACACTAACACCATACATGCATACCACCACTACATGTGCTATATGCACACAACAGGCATATGTACAACACAGACCACAGGTCGTGATACAGTGGATAAATAGACTTAAACATGAATCATGCTTTCCCCTGGCTAAGTGCCAGGTGTCTATCACCCAATGTTTTGCCTGTGGATTTTTATTGTATACTCATACACCTATTTACCTCGTGGGAACTCTCTGGAACCATATGCTGAGAACGATAGTCAGTTCTACTGAAAAAATGTCTAAGTCAATCTCCTCCAAAACACCGAGGAAAGAAGCCAATTGGCAGTGCTACCTAAATTTTGCATCTTGCTGATTCTTGATCCTTATCCTGGGGTCATGTTTAGTGGGGTAATCTTGATTGGTGATGGTTGCAATCACCACTCCACAACCACCTGGTTTATTTATAATAAGCGTACCATATGATGATTGGCTCCTTGAATTATTATTTGCCCTGAATGATTATGGTGGTGGTATTGTATTATATTTACTACTAGGACACACTAAGTCTGCAGGCAGCTAGTGTGAGCCATTATAAGTCATTTGAATTTGAATTTCCTTTTCTTTAGGCATAGTTTAGATTATATAAGCATTATATAGTATGGTCTAGTATGATAGTGTGAGCTATTATAAAGTCATTTGATAATATAGAGTGTTAGATTATATGGCTTAGAGGCTAGCTAGGGAGGGCTAACACCATTCTCCTGGACATATGCTATGCCCAGAAACACATATTCTCGTCACTATGAATAATTACTTGGTATGCATGTATGTGATTTGGATCTCCACATATGGTTTGTATGTTTCTAGAATTAAGTACATGGGAATGATATTGGTTGTGCAGTGTGGTTTGACTCCCCCCTCCCCACCCCCTCTGATCTATAACCATAGATAGACATAGTCTAGAGGCTGCAAGGGGCTTTAAGGTGGGCTCTGTGAATTGTAGAAGTTATAATACGGAAACACAGCTGGTGGTTCATAATACATTAAATGGCCTTGATGTATGCTGTTTAACAGAGACATGGCTGGATGATACAAGGGGCAATGCTGAGCTTTTCTGGCTGGGCAGACAGTTTTACCGCTTAGATAGAAATAGCTTGGCTGGTGGATTACTGACATATCTCAGAAATGATATCGCCTTGTTTTCGGACAGAATCGAGGAATGTTGTATCATGGATGATGATATAGAGGTTTTAACTGTCAAAATAGCCAAACCCCAGGTAAAGACTAAATACATAGTTAATGTATACAGGCCACCGACTAATACATCTATGGCCAATTTCATAAAAGAATTGGGAAAAATCTTGGATAAAATAATCAATGGTAGAGCTGAGATATGGGTTCTTGGGGACTTTAATATAAATGTGTTAAAGGAGAATGAACCCAGCAGTATTGCGTTAGATGGTCTAGCCAAATCCAAAGGTTTAAAGCAATACATCAAAGGTATCACAAGACCCAAAGATGATAAAGGCACATGCATTGACTTAATTTTTTCGAACTGTCACTGTGTTGAGCAAAGCCATATTATGATAGAACTTGTTAGCGACCATTTTCCTGTGATAGCTGCTAGGAAGAAGGCCAAATCATTTGTCAGGGATATGTCATTTAAGGGGCGCAGTTACAAATCTTATAATGCAGATGATTTTAAGGACCATTTGTCATACTGTTCATGGGAGGACCTTTATATCAGTAATAACCCGAATGTCAAATGGAATATTATTAGGTCAAACATGTTAGAATATCTGGATGTATACTGCCCCATAAAGGACATCACATGCAAAGACCACGCCAACGACTGGATGACCAATGAGATTAGAGAGCTAATGAGGGATAGGGATGAAGCTGTTAGGTTTTATTTAGCAAATAAAAATAAGGTCAATTTTGAAGAAGCCAAGCGACAAAGACGTACCGTTGCCAAGAATTGTAAAAAAGCTAAGGGTTCTCAAGTTAAGGGTGATCTCAGGGAGCACAGACATGACCCTAAAGCCTTCTGGAGGGTAATAAATGGGTTCCTAAACCCAAAAGAGAAGTGTACAATGGCCACCTTTGTTGACCAACAGGGCAAAAGGCATGTAGAAGCTGATGCATCCAGTTACTGCAACAGCTACTTCGCTGGAATTGGTCAAAAGCTGTTTGAAGCTAATGAGTCTAGCTATACCAGACCGGCAGATGAAGAGCTGAACCTAGATAAGCTACTAGAGCAACTTGAAAAGGCCGCACTAGACAGGGGGGAGAATGGCTGGCCCCAGGGTAAGCCAGTCTTCTCTCATGAAGAGGTGGCCAAAGTTGTTAATAACATCTGCATTGATAAATCATCAGGACTGGAGTTCATATCAGCCAGGGTCTGTAAAGATGCTTTCACTGTCATCACCCCTCAACTGAGAAATCTATTCAATTGTAGTATAAGTACGGGAATTTTCCCAGACGAATGGTCAAAAGCCATGGTCATCCCGATACCCAAATCTGGCTCCCTCTCGGAGGTCTCTAATTGGCGCCCAGTCAGCCTGCTGCCTATACCGGGCAAGCTGTTAGAAAAACTGGTCCATAGCTTCGTTACAAACAGCCTTGATAATAGAGGCTTGCTATCTGACAGGCAATATGGTTTCAGAAAAGGGAGGGGCACCGCAGAGGCGGTTCTTAATCTCACTGAAGAATTATACACTACACGTGACGAAGGGAAAGTAGCAGGTGTGTGCTATGTCGATTTCAGCAAGGCGTTTGATTCCATCCACCAGACGTTATTGGTTCGTAAAATTCACTCATACGGTTTTGGCACTGGCTTTGCCAGATGGCTAGGTGGTTATCTCCAGGGCCGATGCCAGGTCACACTGCTTAACAATCATAAGTCAAAAGCCAAAACAGTCAAATTTGGGGTGCCCCAAGGATCAATCCTGGGGCCCCTACTTTTTATAATGTTTATAAATGACATTAAGGAATGTATAGATGAATGCTCTATTCAACTGTACGCTGATGATATTGCACTGGTTGCAAAAGATGAAGACCCCAGGAGAACAGCTTTAAAGCTGCAATCCGATGTGTCTAAAGTTGCTAACTGGTGTAAGGTAAACGGGTTAACCATTAATGCTAGTAAAACAAAAGTAGTGTGGCATGGCAACAAGTCCCAGATACAGAAATGCCAGGAGCATGAAATTATAGTCAATAATACAGCATTGGGTAACCCCGACAATTACAAATACCTAGGAGTGATAGTCGATAGCAAGTTAAGCATGGAACCACATGTTAAGAACACCATTAAAACGGTCAGTCACAAGTTGTATACCTTAGGTAGAATAAGATACCTAGTTGACAAGCATACAGCACTGCAGATTTATAAACAAACCGTGTTGCCATTCTTTGATTATTGTAGTTTTCTCACAAATAGTGCAAACCTTGCCTCTATACAAAAGCTGCAGAGACTGCAAAATAGGGGGCTTAAAATCTGTAAAGGGGATTATTCCAAGATTGAAACCATTACTTTACATAAGGATGCAAAGGTGCCACTGCTCCAGGATAGGAGGGATGAGCAATTATTATTAGTAATGTATAAATATGTCAATAAATTAGGGTTAAGACCAGCGGAAAACCCTAGAACTAGGGCTGATCATAAGATACAGATCAGGCTGCGACTGCCCAGGTTGGAAAAATACAAGAGAAGCCCGCTGTATCGAGGTAAAAAGCTATGGGACAGGATCCCAGCACGGGTACAACTTGCTGAGTCCAAAAACATATTCCAGAGGCACCTCAGGAAAACACAATTGGAGCCAGAGACGGACTCTGACTTTGACTCTGAAGGAGAGGGGGGGCAGGAATAAATAGTAAATGGGTGTGCTATTTACTGGTATGTAGTCATACAACTGTTATACCTTTTGTCACTTTAATACTTGATGCCTTTTACTACATATTCCTCTGCAGTTATATCTTGGTATAGATGTTATCAAGCGAATACTATTTATATTCATTCTTCATTACACTGCTCATTATTATATGTAAATATGTGCGGGTGGAGGGAATTGTTGCTGGTAGATGGAATCAAAGTCAAATCTAAGTCAAACCGGCCACAAAAGAGAAAAAAAAAAAAAAAAAAAAAAAAAACTCTTCTTTACTATGCCCACACCTATATGTCCCAATGTTCTGCAGCCATAAGCATTTCCTTGATAGGTAAAACCGAGGCAAGCCGGGGAGGGGTTCCACAACTGCACAAAATAAAATGATATTGGTAATGGTACATATGTATTACTATATGTTATAGCTCTATTGATTGTAATGATTGTTGCCACATGGCTAATGAGCTACTTTCCTAGTTTTAAGCTGTATCTCACATTTATATGAAATACATATCAATAAGTGACTCTCATGCACACACAATGTGCCAAACCAATAGACACGGCATAGAATGCCTGGACAAAACTGAACTGTAAAGGACCCTTCAGAGAGTGATACACATGTTATCATTGATGAAAAGTAGTTAATACCATATGACTAAAGTCAATGGATTGCAATCCACCAATTTCGATTCGATTCAATGTAAGAATTACCTTACGACCATCTTCCACGTGAGATTACATTGAATAAAAGAAGTCGCCTGACTTCATTGAAACGAAAAAAAAAAAAAAAATGACTGGTTTCCAGCCAAGGACGTGAACTGTGCCTCATGCCCTGTCCCAATATATCTTAATTTTCTCATCTTCGTTTCAACGACAGGGAGGTAGGTTAAGTACTGGTGGTAAGTAGGCCTCGTCACATAACGTTTAATTTAAATTAATCTGGATGTGAAAATTATGGGCAAATTAACGATTTGTCTGTCCTAAATATGCCATAGAATCAACCCTTGTACTGATGGCACTG
Source organism: Acholoe squamosa (assembly GCA_949317995.1). NCBI lineage: Eukaryota > Metazoa > Annelida > Polychaeta > Phyllodocida > Polynoidae > Acholoe > Acholoe squamosa. Next base: position 83,402,718 of record OX439036.1, on the reverse strand, counting down.
GCTTTATTTAAGATAGTATTGGATGTACAATACCTAGGATGGGACGTGTGGTGGCGGTGGGGGGGGTGGGGGGGGTGGGGGGCTCCTACCCGGTATATGGTGATCATGCTATCCGCCCCAACATCACAGCATTCACCTGTTTCAGTGATGGCCATAATGGCATAATCATGTTCACCTGCGGCACCACACCCTATAGCCTCACTCAGGTGTGAGACGCCTTAAACTGGGCACCAACTCTTGTAACTAACCATCACATACCTCACACAACAGGTATTTTAATGGACAATATGATGTACCACAGTGCAAAGCTTGGGCAATATACAAATACACTGATAAGCTGAAACTATCGTTTTACCTGAGTCAGGATATCAGATGATTAAGTAAAATACATTACACATGTTACACAATCAATGATTCGATATGGTGCATGGTTATTGTAAATAGCGAGGAAGGTTGTTTTTTTTCTATTGTTTTCTTAAATCAATGTGTTTAATCAAAGTCGTGAAATGAAAAGCTAGAAGGTTATTATAGTATCTTGATTCTGCTGCCAGTTTCAGATTAATTTTTGATATTGGATACACCACCTTGTTGTGACCTATGTGTACCCATTCAAGTATGTAACAGGACGTTTATTTTGTAGTTAAGACAACACAGATGGGGTGAACAAGTGCTTCAAGTAAACCCTATATAAGTAAACCATATGTACACGCACCTGGCCAGCTTACTTAGACCAACTGTATCGTAAACAGGGCTTGCTCAGACAAAGTCTATACCCGGTTCTAATAGACGGTCAGAAGACAAGCAGTAAGCCTTATATATTTACATACTGCTGTATATCTTCCTATATATAGAAATGTGAAGCAATTTGGGACTACCGTAATACCATGCGTATAAGTCATGGCTTACCTGTGAGGATGCCCCCCCCCCCAACCAAGCCTAATAGATACGTGGGCACCTTATATGCGAGGATCTTTTCACTGTCCAAAATCAAGCCCCAGTTGCACTTTTAAAGTAGAATATCGTTGAACCCAGGGTGTGCCTTACACACGGGTGCGCCTTACACTACAGGTATTATGGCACATGTCAAGTCAGGCAGTATGAGAGGATTGATTCATTCTAAACCACCGACCAAAATTAGCGTCAATTTAATTCATACTCACATCATGAAGAATACACTTCAACCCACTCTCCTTTTCTGTTTTTCCTTTTCTGCTATTCTAGGTTAAGCTGATCCGATTGAGTGTCTACTTAGCTAGTAGGACTAGTTAGATCTTCTTGTGTCTAGTATGGTCTCCCTCTCCCCTATAGTGCCGGTAGGAGTGTCCCTCTGGTCTGCTTTTACGAGGTCCTGCCAATATTTACCTTAGCCCTCTAAAACTGCACTAATACCTGACATCTACTCACCTGTACTCCCTGTTTAAGCCACAGGATGCACAAATAGGCCTACTAATCTATGGCATTCAGGTGCGTATTTACTTCTATGGTGGTGTAGATCCACTGTTCCCATCTTACATATTTATCAAGTTTTTACCTCACATTGTTACAGGGCTTTCATTTGTAGTATAAACCTATCTTCCACAATGCCTAATCCTTTTATGGGGTTGCAGCTGTGATTACATCGAAAAGTCATTGTTTCTTCACCAATGTGTCTTTTATCTCATTTTACTCGGTATTTCTATTTTAACATATCCTCCTATGAGCTGGAAAGGGTATAGACAGGTTGTCCAGATAGTGGGCGGTGCCTTTGACCAGGATAGACCCACTAGGATATCCACAACAGGCACAAGGTTATATGTGGGAATAAGTTAATACTCAGTACACAAGATAAGCAAGAGATTATGCTCTTTGTCCAGCACATATTGTTAGGGATATAGCTCTAGGTCTTAGTAGATTATCCACTGTACCTGAGGGCAATATATACGGTATAGAACTACTTAAACAAGGTTTTGGTGTCTGACCTTCCCTAACTTCTAAGCTGTATTTATATGACTTAGGACTTTAGCACGCTTAAGGGCTTCTTGCCCTTTATAGATACCGGGTATATCAACATCAGATCTATCGGTACTACTATTTTAGACCAGATTCTTAGAAGGAAGGATGTCTATCTTGGGTCACTTTCTAGAGGGCCACACATGATCACAGATATACAGTACTGCATTAAATGAAATCAAACCCAGCCTATAAGGCGCAGCCTGAGTCCAGGGAGATCTTATGCTATTTAAATTCTTGGATAAAAACAGCAGCATACACGCAGTGTTATCTTTGATATTGAGATTGCATGGGATCTTCCGCTCAAGTGCCCACAGATATTTATACAAAGCAAACTAGAGGAAGTACAAAGGCCATAATGCATTCTGTACAACATGTGTACTGACAAGGATTTAAATACTTTATAAATTGTCCCATTATGGTACCCACACAAACGCTATTGACACAAGATCATTTTCATTTGTTTTAGGGTTTATTTTATGGCTTTCTGACCAATGACAGGAGGCAGTGGGAGACATTTGTTCAGGGAGAACACAAACAAACCCTTCCAGGCTGACCTCACCTCAATGTCCTGAACCTTCACCCCTCACCTCTGACCCCCATATGGTGGACATCCACCCCACCCATGTCGATATCTAGTGCTACCACATGCTACCTGTCTTTGAAGAAAAGTGTTATCTGACACTAAAATGTACTTTGAAGTCTGAAGATAAGAAGGCATAAAGGTGGTTGGTATTACATCTTCTTCTTTTTTCCTGCTTTCTGGCCAGCAGTTATATAAATGAGCCTTCAGTATAAGAGAATGGACTTGGTTTTTGTGTTTTCGTTGCACCACCTGGCTTTTGGGAATACCTCCCCTGTGCTTCAATGTGGTTGTGTTAGATGTTTACTCCAACATTTCCCACAACAGCTGTTATAAATACGTGTAAGCAGTGTGGGCACATTTTTTAAAGAAAGTGTATACCCCAGACACTGTACCATCAAGGGGTAATGTAGATGTACCGTATGGCTTCTGCATCCTAGTGCTAGGTCTTTGGTTATCACCATGTACTGTTTTTTTTCAACTTTTTGCCTCACATCTTGAAAAAAAAATACAGTGGGCAAATTTAAAAAAAAAAATTTTTTTTTAATTTTGCCAAAAATCCCAGCGGTGGATCCGTAATCCAAGTTATTTTGACTAAACGGTCTTACAGTGCAAAACAAAATTTCAAACTACCGTAATCTCCCGTGTATAAGACGCAGTGCACGTATAAGACGCACCTAGAGTTTTGGAAAATTCTCAACAAAAATGAAAAATTCATAACTTTGGTTCTACTGAGTGAATTTTCAAAATTTAAAAACCTTATGCCCTATTATGACCATTATAGCATGAAACATATCAAAAGGAAGGTCTTGGTGTCCCCCTTGTGGCTCCAAGGAGAACTAAAACCCCTCGTATAAGACACGTCTTATACGCGGGAGATTACGGTACATTGAAAACGGTGAAATTATGTGAGCACTCACTACAGGACGAAGCTCTAAGAGCGGATATTAAGACATCATAATTGAAGCTAGAGACTAGCCAAGAAAGTGAATCTCTATGACATACTCTAACACCTGGAAGCCTGTAATAAAGACTACTCTAAATGCCCGATCTGTGTAACTACAGTCAGCCCTGGCTTCTTCAAAAATGGAATATGCAAGGAAAAATGTCTGAGGAAGCAAAATATCTGAGGAGTTAAGTCCAAATATAATAGAAAACATAGAGCTAGTCTCAGATTTTTTGTCTGAGGTAATGAGGGATCTGAGGAGTCAAAGGGTCGAGGAAGTGAGGGTTGACTGTATAACATTATAAATTCCCTCGTATAAGCCACACCCTGACTTTAGGATTATGTTATAAGCTGCATCTGAGGCCTGAAATATTGTGGTTTAATACTGTTCCATAGTGTTAAATACCCTCGTATTAGCCGCACCCAGACTTTGGGTTAATCCTATAAGCCGCAGCTTATACGAGAGAATTTACGGTAGTAGATGCTACAATCTCACCATAAAGGCATCCGCCCTAGCTCGTGGTATAGCAAAATGAACCGAGACGGTAATAGATAAAAGTTCCTTGCTTGAGTTGGGAGTGACGAATAGAAATTTCTAATCAATAAACTCAGCGGTACCGTCACTGCCATTTGGGGTCACAGAAAGAGCTAGAATCTATAACTGGGGCAGTAAAATAAACACAGTGTTTAAGTACAGATCGTTATGTGCAACAAACTGTTTATCTTATTAGTACAAAATGGCATCGTTTCTAGTTGAAGGGTGTACCCTTTTGGTACATGTCCAATGGATATGGATGTGCATTTTGTCAGAGAGGGGATCTCACATCAGTATCTTATAGTAAATTATGTCATGAATGTCGAATTCAGAATACAAAAAAAGATAATAGCTAAACGTATGATACTACCCAAAGGCACTAGTATTGCAAATGGTACATTTCATATTCCAATTTAGTAGATCAATACTTGACAAGGTATGGGGGAAATTGAATTTGATCAATATCAATATCATTATATATCTCTATATGGCACCAACAGAGATCAATGTACCGTCAGACGTCAGGCACTGACCCGGATCAGATAAATACTCCGGGTATACACAATGTATCTCAGTGCACAATTGTCTGACAAGTAAGCCTGTTTCTATACTTTGTTAACTACTATAGGGACGTGGGAATGACATAGCCCGTGTGAATTTGTAGAAGTTATCATTCGTTGGAGAATAAACTTGTAGCTAGCATTTACCACATGAATGCAGAAATACGACGATAACATTATATACAGAATATCTAAAACATGGATTATAAGGCAAAAAATATTGTTGTTTCCGGCAACCCGACCTTAGGGAGCGGTCATTTCTTAACAACAGGGGAGGGGTTGTGGATTTTCAGGCAGGCAGTTCCAAATTTATTTGGCCCTCCCCCTCAGAGGGGTCAGAAATTTTTCGCCCCTCCCCTTTGTGCTATAGCAATACGCGGGCCATTTCACTAAGAAAGGGTGAAATTTGTTTCCCCCTCCCCTTCCCCAAGAGGGGTCTGACTTATTTTGCCCCTATCCCCAAAACCACCACCCTCCCCTGTTGTTAAAATATGACCACTCCCTTACCTAGCAAAACAGGGCTGACCCTAGATTTTTTCTTCAATTTTGAAGAAAATTTTATGTTGTTGTTTTTGATTTGTCGCGGGGTAGCGCCTGCACATCTCATCTCTTTTTGGCATTGAAAATTTGCAGGTCTAACTTGAAACGTAAAAAAAATGAATGCATGCGTGCCAAATAAACGTGCGTGTATAATATATAGGCCTTCACACGTTGTGTAAGTTGATGCCACACGCCTGCTCGGCCTGGTACTTGTCTAAAGTCAAACCTGGGGTGTAACAGATGGGAATATCTTCTCGTTTTTAAGTAACAGTAGGATCCCTGTTTGACCCTATACCCCACCCCTACACACACTTCGCCCCCCTGCGTGGCTGGTTGTTGGGCTGGGCGCGCTGCCTGCCTATCGGCACAGGACGCGCCAACATGGGCCGCACCCCGTGACCCCGCCAGGGGAGCCTGAGCCTGGCGCCTCTTACACTGCCTCCCTCCAGATCCCAGATCGATACAAGCACCAGCCACCGTGTCAACCCTGGAGGAGGTATACACGGCCTGGAGGAGCCCACCCTGGGTGACCACTGGCATCCACTGCTCCTGCACGGGGCGCTGATGACCTGGGGATGGCGTTTACAACTGGCACAGAAGTCTTGAAAGTTATGACCAATGTCAATGATTTTGGAACCCTTTCAAGCCATCCCCTTGTCACTAGTTTAGTAAAATTCCCTTTTTATAGTCTCGGAAATTAGCAAAGTAAGTGAATCAGAGATTCATTGACGTGAGCTGAATGTGTACCGGCCTATGCAGTAACAAAATAAAGGTAAAATGCAAAGACCTACATGTACAAATGTACACAATAGGAGAAAAGCCCCCTGGTAAGGACAAGAAATCCCTGGAATCAATTGGATGCAGGGGGACACTATGTCCCAGCTCAAGTATCGATATCTTTAATAAGATGCTATCTGGCACTGTGTTGAATTATTCAGACTGCAGTGATAGTCTTAGGTCTTCAGTGTCGAAATCTCCAAATCCAACTTGTGTATGATTTACTGTTCTAGCTACTTTGCATTCATCTCTCTTTTGGTCATCGAGAATAACTTCTTATTCTGTATATGATTGTCAAACTCAACTCAAACTAAGTGAGTCCCTGACTCATTTGTGAACTCCGGAATACCCAAGAGGCCTTACATAGTGTCACTTCATATTACACGATGACCGAAATAAGGGATGTATGCATACATCTACCAGCAAGAAGCATATTTTTACTTCCTTTATTCCATTTCTGAGACTGTTTCATCTAGAGACACTTCAATGTATGAACAAACAAATTAAGAAAAATGTGGAGAATGAATCATGAGCATATCATGGAAGACTGAGCCGTCCTCCCTTTACAAATGGGAAGTTATGGTGAAACCTATGACTCGGGGCACTAATTGACACACTGTACCAAGGAAATGCAAACCTCCCCAGGACACACAATCAATGAGAACTGCCCCAGGACATTGCCTACTATGGTACAGCTAGTACAACTGTGTTCTTTGAACTTTGTCGTCTGTCTGTCACTTGCCATATGACCCGGTTAGAAACATAAGCATACTTTACAATATATCAGTGTTGCCGATATGACGCCGGCGTAGAATCTTAATGACCGGCGTAGGGCCTTGGGACGCAGACCACAATCGCTTGCCATGATCTTGGCTTTCTAATTGTGAAAGAATTTTTCAAATCGGCCTATTAGAAGCAAAGATAGGGCAAATTTTGTGAAGTCATTTTATATACAAACATTTCCTGATTTCTTGTTAATTACAATGAAGTTTACATGAGTACCTTAAGACATCAATGTTCATATGGCCTGCGTGCAACAGAAATGGCCTGCATAAGAGGTCCTGATGCAGGCCACCTTGGCCTGCATCATATAAAGTTTTCGGCAACACTGATATATAATGCTGCATCATTTGGTCCAATACGTAAACTTCAAGAGTGCATTCGTGGTAGGGTATCTATTGAATCTTTACTCAGAATGACATCCGAGACGACTTGTACTTGTGTTTTTTTTTACTAGACAGAAGTGAGAACATTATTTACTATGGTAAGGGTGACTCCCGACTCCTGTTAGGGAAGTATGCACTGAACACTCCCGTGTATAAGCCATACTTACGTTTAAGCCGCGCACTCAGTTCTATAAGCGGCAGGAGGCCTCGATTCATCTACAAGCTTATACGCGCGAGATTACGACATGACCTATTGAGTTATCCAGACTCAATTTTCCTATTTTTAAAACTTCATCCTCGTTTATATATGGGAAACATACAGAGTATCACAAATTCTGTATATGGCCTTGAGATGTATACATTTTGATCTATTTCCACCAACTCTACATTTATTTCCACTAACAGAACTTGCACACCCATTAATACAGTGATTCATGTTGATTACTAGTACCCGACTGATAATGTATACCAGGTGATGAGTCTTACAGGTACGTAGTGACGCGAACAGGTTATAAGCTTTCAAAAAGAAGGTCTTCCCCTGAAACATCCTCAGTAGCCAGCAAGACAGAGCTCACCCAGGGGCACTTTACGAAAGGAGTAGTACAACTAACTTTAGACATCACCTGCGGGGATACCAGAGTTACTACACAGGTCGAAGCAATGTATTTCCATGGTACTTCTTAGCGACTGTCCTCTGTTACAAAACAGAAAAGGGCACCAATGCAAGGAGTCCCTTTAAATACTAAATTGGTAATAGTGGGCCCTCTTGGTATATTCGTCATTTAAAACATCAGTGTACTTAGTTGTAACACACGTGACAGTTTCTTTCCTTTGTACAGTGTATCAGAATTGGTAGGATATGTTATCGAATTGAACAGATGGATAAAGGTACTTTTATTAATGGCATAGATATTTTCGGCATTCACTCTTTTTATGTTTCTTTCTTCTTCCTTATTTCTTTCCTTTCGTGTCAGACTGTACTTTCAACTTTGTAAATATTCACATCCCCGCTATATGTACTCTAATACGTGCTGATCTAGCTGTGGCAAAATGGACAATAGAAAAATCAAGGTCTGGTGTGTGAAGCCATCGGGCCAAGCCTACATGTACGCGCATTACACATGCACGAATGCCAACTGAAAGCACGCCCTCATCATAATAAATGCCCCCGCCCACTACACACTCCCGTAGGAATTGATGAGTCAGCAAGCTTGGTCAGCATATCGATACCCCAAACTACCCTGACCTTGTGACCTGTCTCTCTGAGAGCGATGTTAAGTCAGATAAGTGAGCTGACCTAATTTCGCACACTGCTACAGCAAACAGATTGCATTGTGAGATTCTAGATGTGATTGTTGGTGGGATCATTATGATGCATGATAGGAATTCCATTGAACTTGAGGCAGCTACGGTCAGGAGGCTCGACTCTAGGATGGACAAACATTGTGTCTATCTGGTAACTCACACTGTGTTCCCATCAGATATTCTTAATTTTAAGAATTCATGTGTAACCTGGAGCAGGGTTTTGTTTTTATAATATCAGTTAGCGGAAGTTTGATAAATGTGTTCTTTTCTAAATGTTCTTAGTATCACGGTGAAAGCCATACACTTCTACTTACAGTTCTATTAACAATGCAAGCATTAGACAGTTAATAAATTCAACTGATAAGGTCAAAAAAATGTTTGTATTAGGTAAGTTACTAACCCAACCCCATTTAGTGTCACAAGTTACACAGGATTGCCCTTAAAGTTTTCTTTCTGCAATTTTGAAAAAGGTGCATGTTTTGGGGTCATTTTAATGACCCGTGTGTCGCGGCCGTATGTCCCGTCTCATTTCCCTCTTGTTCCACCTCTTGGTAGCATTCAGAAAGAAAAAAATCTTTCCCAAGGGCCTAATGCACATACACTGCATATTTGGAAGAAAAAAAAAGCAATAGACACAATGATATAGCATGTCTTATGGGATTGTACTGCATGTACATTTACTGGTACAAGGCTCATTGAATTGAAACAGGCTACGGAATGTCTTTGAAGAAATGAACCTTAAAATATCCCTCTGTTGGTATATTTACTAAGCTACAGTAACCTATAACATTGAATTATAAATTGAGACTACATGCTCATGTGCCAACACATACCAATATCAAGGAAGTGGTTATCTTATAAGCAACAGCGGGCAGTGGGATTCACATAGATGCATGGACATAATTTGTCCCTGGCCCCTCCATCCCCCAGAGTGAGCCTGAGGGGTAAAAGAAAATGTTCATCCCTTTTTTCTTTTTATTATTTTTTATTGAAATCTTCATTACCGTTTCATAGGAAATGATTTTCCGCATCAATAGTTTTCAGTCTGTTTAGTTTGTTTAATCCGCCCCTCTACACTTATATGTTCATAATTTTACATGTAATACTTTATATTCATGTTCTCTGTTCACATTCTTTGTGTGTGTATTCCACTTAAAGCGCATTGGATGTAACTGGTGTACTGTTACTGTGGTATTGCAAACGGGAGATTCTTCTCATCCCTTCTGATTTTGAATGTACGGGTTGACCAGTTAAACCGAACCATTCTTGTAAACCAGGATAAAATAAAAACCGTTAAAAAAAATCATAGAGTCACAGAGGTAGCCACTGGCCACCTGGGCCAACAGCCTAAAAATCTATTGGCCCGCAGCTAAAGCTGTTGCCCCGGGTTTGTAGGTGGAAAATCCTGTGCTATATTCAGATATACAATTTATCCTTCCTTCCTACTGACACAAATGGTATCAGAAAAATAATGGTCCCCTGAGCCATTTGTGATAGATATCAACTATCAATCTTGATGAATAAACCCTCATATCACTCCAGACCCTGCTCATAGTTATAATGTTGTTGTTTTTATATATAAGATGCAGTAGACTTTATTGGGATGAAAACCCACTGGCCACCCGGGCCACTAGGAAGGTTGTTTTTGAAAAAAATCACAGGCCAAAACTCAAAACTACTGGCCATTGGCCACCAGGCCAGTGTTAGTGTCTACCCCTGGAGTCAGATATATATTCAGACCCCCTCTAATATTTAATGGAGGGGGTCTACCAGTCTCCATCCCCCCTCCACTGTCATAAAAAAGGGCCAAAATATAGGGTAGGTAGTGTTACCTAAATATATTTTTTTATTTAAGCCTTAGGCCTAATGATTGTGGACGTTTTACTCCGTAGACGCTCTGAGGGTACCTCAGAGACCAAGTGTGTCTGTTGTAGTCTGTTTGGTCAGCCAGATTGGCTGAGTGCCCAGTTCTCACAGAAGTACTTACTGCCAGGTCCAATGCTTCCACCAACACTTCCCTCAGGCTCAATGTATATCCAAAGATTCACAATACACAAAGCACTTGAAATACTTGTAATAATTAATAATCCAGGTGATTTTCAAATCTCCCTCCCTAACTCCAAATCATTGTCAGCCATCTTGAAGCCAGGTGTAGCCACCTAGTGCCAAAAAGACTACACTATTCTTGGTTGGTTAGCCCTATGTTTCAAGAGCAGTCTAACACAAGGTAGCAGCACAAGATGTTGACAATGGAGGCCATTGAGGTAGTGATATCTAAGCTCAAGATAAACATGTCAGATTTATTGGATATATCTCATGTTTCAGTCAATATAAGCTGATGTACATGAAAACTACATGTTTGTGAATAGGAGGGACAATTTCCAGGAACTGAAAGTGAGTACTTAGTTCAGACTAGCCATGTGTTTGTGCCACTATAGACTTGTATACATCTTGGATCCTGCCTGTGAGCAGGCAGGTATTTCGGCCTAGGACGTTTGGGCCTGTCTTCAGTTGTGTGAGACTGACAGTTGGGGAGTGGTCATTATCTATGATTCTATCTACACTACAGGGCATGGAAAGTTTTCGTGCCCCTCTTTGATCTATTATAGTAGCGCACGGAATTCTTTCCTTAAAAGAGGCTAAATAATTTACCCCCCCCCCTCCCGAAGAGGGGTCACAAGATTTAATGCCCCCCCCCCCCTCAGACCAATGAATAAAGTTTAAAAATAGGTAAGTGCCTAACTCAGTACAGGAGGGGTCAAAAGTTTGTTTTTTTTATGTCCCCTCCCCCTTAACAGTAACACCCCCCCCCCCCCCCTCCTTGATGAATAATGAAATGACCACTCCCTAGGCTACCTAAGGCTAAGGCTAATCAGGCTAATGAAGATTCAATCTCAGCATCCAGTTATGCACAAGAGGTCGAGACTGAAATAGACAGTAGGCCTACAGGCTACACCTCGTGACACTGACAGACAGTCATACAAGTATTGTTTACCCGCGACCCGGACACTGACCACAGAACCCTCAGCGCAGGCTAGGGTCTCAGCAGTGTCTCCTCACGACACAAGTGCCATCATGGTGCCGTGTGAGTGGCATTCCTTCCCAGCTAAAATACAAGAAAAACAACCGGATCCGATGGTAATAAATGTTGCACTACTTACCAATCAATACAGGGATCCAGGACACAAGCTGGTCTGACGATCAGCCGCCTCTAGATATCCCAAATATACTTGATTCAAAGTGAATATCGTAAAACACCCCAAACAGCTGGTTCCACTACGGGAGCAAGGCAGACTGCTTCCAGTTCCACTGAATATGGCGCTGCCGCGCGGGGAGTTGAAAGGAGGCGTGGTCTCCCAAAGTGTTTTACATACAAGATAGAAAATTAATAGCTATTTGGTTGTTTCCAAGCTTAAATGCACTTTAACACATTATTTGACCATGATAGATTGGAATGACATTTGCTTATCTAGTGGATTCCAAGCATTTTCTGTTAGAACTATTTTAAAGCACCTGCTAGAGAATAAATCTAGGTCACATATATTCTTCCGCGCTGAAAGGATGACAATCATTCTCGCTGAATCAATTTATTTAGAAATGGCACACCGCTTGACTACCATACTTATAAAAAATTAACTTTCAATCAATCAGTATAAATTTTGATGGAGAAATAGCAATCTATCTAAAAGTCTATCTGTAAATATAGGTCATACGTCATATATCACGTGGTACACAATATTATAGTTCCAAGATGGCAGCCTCCACAAGTGCACGTCTCAGCGGCCTGTTCCTGCTTCTAACAATTATTAGTTTACAAATTCCTTCACAGATTAAAGCCCAGGGAGGAAGATCAGGAGTTCAAGTTGTTACTGCCGAAGATTTGGACAAATTGGCAGAAACAAATGAACATGTTTTGGCGTTCTTTCGTAAGTAGTCGAGTCTTTGATATCGTTGAGAGTCAAATGGAATAACCGGCAAGGCTGCAAGCAATCCACGTGGCCCAGATGTAAACATAAACATAAGTTTTTAGGCGTGATTTTGGCCGCCTCCCGCATTTGATATATATATATATATATATGTTTATTTTATTTCAAACCCTAGTTATGTTTTCCTTAGTGTATATGGTGTCACTGAAATATATTTGGCCACGTCATAGACCAGCGATCCGTAGCGATCCGTGGAGATGGGAATTCAATATGGGAGGGTGCCAACTGTCACACTCACAGCAGGGCACAAGTGTTATTGTATTGTATACAGTATAGCTGCAATCCACTTGTGTTCAATACATTCACTGAACAGGTGCAAGTACAAAACAAATTATTGATTAGATGTGCATGATAGTCGTGTCCGTGTCAGATTATCCACGGTAGTCCTTTGCATGGTGAGCAGTAAGTAAAGCTTCATGTACAGCGCCATTAAAATGAAAAAATTAGGTTCCAAATAAAATAAAGAGAGAGAGAGAGAGAGATGTAGTTTATACCGGTAGATGATATGGTTGGTTCCTATAACATATCAGTATCAAAATTTAGATTCATAACAATGCACGTCGTAGGATTGACATTATTGTTATAGTCATAAGTTAATATACAACACATACACCAGTACGTTAACTAGTATTATTGCCAATATTGCCACGTGAGCGGACTTTGTGTAGGTTTGATGTATATCTCTCACACTTACTCAAATATTATAGTCTGGTTTTGCGCTGTCAATTCACCGGTAATTGTGACACATTCAAAATAAAGTGCTTCTGAGGATTTTCATACTAGACCTACTTTCTGAACTCATGTTGCGGCTTAGAAGTTAGAGGTGCGAATGTACAACAGGAATGTACAACACTGTTGTCAACAGTACTAAACCAGAAACATTCAAGCCTGGCTGGGTGTAGACAGATGCTAATCATGTAGCTTATAGCATTTTCCGAACGTTGAGGGTACCGGTACAACAAATACACCGTTGCAGCTTATAAAATTATAAATCATTGATTGATCATTTATTAAATGAGTTTTATGGTACCATTATAGACTATACAGTAATTCTTTTAGGTTCATGTTTTACGGTTGTTGTTATAATCACAGTTGGAAAGTCTATAAGAGTGAACTGATGAGACTTTCCTTTTTTGTAGACGATGGGTCTTGTGTCACAGACGTTTGCAAAGATGCTAAGATGCACGTAGAACTAGCTGAAAAGGAAAACGACCTACCATGTAAGTGGCTTTACCAATGGGGATTTTTTTATTGTGCCAGTAGGACGTTCATTCGAGCCTTGTCGAGAAATACCAATCTTTCAATGGGGAAATATTTCAAAGATTTATAGGGCAATCGTCATATGTATATGTATATAATCAAAGGGAAATAGTTTGGTGATCCAAATAGCATTGTATTTTGTAATAGAGGAAAGTTTAAACGGACATGTTATATCCCGTTCCTATTGTTCCGATTTCACAATATATGAATTTAATCAGTATGCTAAAACAATACTTTGCTTTAACTGCATTTACGTTTTTATCAAGCAGCACTGAAGGTCGTCAGCATTCATAGTGATGCCAAGGCAAAGGAACTGGGGATCGAAAATGTGCCGAATCTTGTATTTTTCCACAATGGTTCGCCAAATATTTACCCAGGTAAGTCTTCATCACACCCATTTAGGACTTCCGAAATATTGTTACCATAAGGCCCTACTTATATTTTCCCATAAGGTTTTCTTAAACCAGAATGGTGAGATATAAGGACATGTGTATTGTAATGTCTCTTTACTTTAAATCATGCCTATTACATATAGATTGGCCCATGTCAGTGTGAAATATGTAACTAATTGCCACGACAATGGTTATCATCTTTACAGGTGCACAGATTGAGATAGAGGCTATCATTGAGTGGATTGAGGGACCTCCTGAGAAGCTCATCATAAACCTAGACGACACTAACTTTGAGCACCTCACTCAAGCCGCCTCAGGTGCCACCACAGGCGACTGGCTCGTTGTATTGTAAGTCTCACATATAACTGCAAACTATTATAGGGCTCATTGATACTGGTCTGGATCCCTAGGCGTGCCTCTATATTGGCAATAGCCGATACACTGTAGTAATATTATGGGGGTAAATGTGATAACAGGCTACCCCGATGTTTCACACCTTTTTTAAATATATCAAAATATGAGTTACCGTAATCTCCCGCGTATAAGACGCGTCCTCTACGCCAAACAAAATGCTGGGGGGTCTTATAGGACTTTTTCAAGTTGGGGGTGCGTCTTATACGAGGGGTAATTTTACTATAGAAATGTACTAATCTTACAAATTTCAGCATTAAAATGTGCGTCTTATACGCGAAAATGCATTTGCTGAGTTTGGCGTGCGTCTTATCTGCTCAGCGCGTCTTCTACGCGGGAGATTACGGTAGTCATTAGAGAAATTGCGTAAGAAGTTTTTCATGATAGAGTGTTCATACAGTATATTATATTTAAGTGCTCTATTGTTTCAGCTATAAGTCCACCTGCAGTCGTATCATGCCAACACTACGAGCTGTAGCAAACAGGTAAGACTAGCCAGCATCATGTGCAGAAAGTGCAGCCCAATGAAGGCCTTACTTAAGTACATGATTGTAGTCGGGCTTAAGAGATACCTTAGGGGCGAGCAGTTTATAGGACTACCCGGAACTTAAGCTGCAGCTTATAATTTTGTAGTGTTTTGACAGAACTCAATCAGTTGCCATTTCATGAGGCAATAATTGACTCAAGAGTTTGGCTTATACGCGAGGTTTTATGATATTTAAATGATAGAGAACATGTATTGATCCCATCTCTGCAACGTTGTCATATTGGCAAAAACACCTAGCAGAACTAATCTTTTTGAGGTATATTCTTTAATGGAAAAAATTGCATTGCCATTTCCCGACCTGCCGCCTGGAATATTCTTTCACTGCAAGTATCTATCATGTAACTTATCAATTTCTGTCCAGTGTTTGTTTGGAGTGTGACACAGTCAGGAATTTGGAGCCGTGGATAAGGTCCCTGGCGATGTTTGAGACTAAGGATATGAAAGAAATGGACGCAAGTTTTTTTTCGACATATCCTTCTGTATCTCTGCTATTTAAATCCTATATTTTTTGTTTCATCTTTTTATTTGCAGACTGAAGGGTCGTGTAATTGTAGCACATGTCGATATGACGTACAGTCCACAGCTTGTTCAGAGATTCAAGATAACAAACTGTCCAACTTTGAAATTGTAAGTACAATGTATATTCAAAACATGGTCTGTACAGTTAATTATTGGTAATTACCGTAATCTCTCGCGTATAAGGCGCATCCCGTGTATAAGGCGCACCTAGAGTTCAAGAATATGGTCAGAAAAAAATAAAAATTCATAACTTTTGTTCTTCTGAATGGATTTTCAAAATTAAACAAGCTATATGTAGCTCTAGGCTTCCATACACCTCTGGAGCCCTCTATCTCATATTATCACTTATGAGGAGTGTAATATATCAAAAGAAAGCTCTTGGTGTCCCCCTTGTGGATCCAATGAGAACTAAAACCCCGCATATGAGACGCGCCTTATACACGAGAGATTACGGTAACTGGTTGTCTTAATTTGGGTCTTTCATTCAGCAGTGTGTGGTTTAAACTAGACATTTTATGTATTGGTCCCATTATAACTGCAGTCTACATTTTTTAGGATTCGATAAAATCTAGTCGATGTATGCTCTTCTCTACCAGTAGGGGGAATATAATTGACCTGGACAATTTTCGTTTCTTTGCACATGACGACATGCTATCGCTGTGTGCAATGACTACTGGGCTAACTCCGCTATGTATTGGTCCATTTCAGCTTCCGCCTTGGGAATATGTACGACTTCAACCTACCTAAGCATGATGTACCGACCCTAGTCAAGTTTGCAGAGGGATGGTATAAAAATTCAAAAACTAGCAAGGTCCCCGCCGAGCCATCACCTTTGTAAGTTACACCTTTCCTTGTGGTTTCATCAGAGAATGTACACATTTATCTCATGTACATCCCTTACTTATCTACAGTTGTTATTAAGTGAACTTATTCAATAGGGTGTTGTCTTGAGATGAAATAAGGATCCAGTTTTAAGATTTTAGTCTGAGAGAGGTATGGGTATTGCTACCCTATGTGCACTGGTAAGATTTTAAAGGAACATTGTAATTACTAACTGAATTCAACTGAAATGTGCAGTATTTTCAATCATGTTTACCCATATGTGCCCATTCTTATTTTAAGAAGACGAGAGAGCCTTTAGATAAACTAACGCACGTAAGGTCACTGAGATTATTGATAGAGGTATTCTACCCTTTACACAAATAGTTCGCCCCCCCCTTTTTTTATGTTCATTTAAACAAGGGTGTAATTTCGAACGCAATTATCTTGTAGCCTGGTAGAATCCAACTTTTCAAATTTTAAGTCAAGGAACTAGCTGGGGAGCCAGCCAGCTCAAATATCAATATTTCAAAATCTGCTGGTGTTGAGAGCAGCACAAGTTATGAGACTTGGATCTGGGTATTTTGATAAAGCTGATTACAAATCTGAGATGCGTATCTTCATATCTAGGTCTGAACAATGTCAAATATAAGGTCAAAGGTCACAATGCAATTGCAATGTATCCTAATCAACTTAGAATACCGTAATCTCCCGCGTAGAAGGCGCAGCTCGCGTAGAAGGCGCCCCCCCAACTCAGAGAAGGCCTTTTCACGTAGAAGGCGCACGTACCTCTTCTGGATCAATTTCCGGAAAAACCCGCGTATAAGGCGCCCCCCCAACTCACAGGGGGGCTGTTTCGCGTAGAAGGCGCCCCCCCCTCCCCACCCCCCTATATGAGTTCAAGCTGTCATCGGCACACGGTCGGCGTCAAACCCGCCGAGCGCCTGTACACCTCCCGGTCTGCCGCGCTGCTGGCTATATGAGTTCAAGCTGTCATCGGCACACGGTCGGAGTCAAACCCGCCGAGCAAATCTACAGCGACCGGTCTGCCGCGCTTGGCGCTATGAGTTCAAGCTGTCAGCGGCACACGGTCGGCGTCAAACCCGCCGAGCGCCCGTCGACACCTCCCGGTCTGCCGCGCTGCTGGCTATATGAGTTCAAGCTGTCATCGGCGTATGGTGGGCCTTATCCCCGGCGAGCGCGTCGACACCTCCCGGTCTGCCGCGGCGCTAGCGCTATGAGTCGATGCTGTCATCGGCCCACGTGTTCCCTACACCCCGGCAAGCCACACCGCATTGTCAACCTGTTGAGTCTATGCTGTCATCGGCACACGGTCGGCTTGAACCCGCCAAGCGCGTTGACACCTCCCGGTCTGCCGTGGTGCTGGCGCTATGAGTTCAAGCTGTCATCGGCGCATTTTCCCAAATGAGATGTTGGAAAAACCCGCGTATAAGGCGCACCCCAAACTCAAGGCAATTTACCTCCCACGTATAAGACCCATGAACGATCTGATTCGCGTATAAGACGCGCCTTCTACGCGGGAGATTACGGTACATATGAATGGGGAATCCACTGTGCACTGAGGACACTGAGTGTTAATGAATGGAACCATGTCCTCTCACTCTTCTATAGTCAATTCCAGATTTTGACCTTCGACCTTATATTTGACCTTGTTTCGACCTAGATATGGAGATACGCACCTCAGATTTGTAATCAGCATTATCAAATTACCCAGATATAGCTCTGATACCTTGTGCTGCTCTCAACACCGGCACTTTCGCAGAACGAGGAGCTGGCTCCCCAACTAAACATGGTTAGCAGAGGAAATTATGAAGCCATGGTTTTGATTTTGATTTTCATCTATTGTTTGATGGCTCCGATTCCTTATCAAATACCCTTTCCTTATTTTCATATTTTTCCCTAGGAGAAAGAAGGAAGATCGTCTCCGTTCTCTGTTAGTCCAAGATTAGAGCTGATTAGCATATTGCCTTGGCCCTCAGCACTGAATTATTGCTGAGCTGTGATTGGTTGATTTGATTTTTCTCTCTGTTCCTATTTGGCAAATTTAGTTCACTGTTTTTGCAACTACAGCCTAGTTCCTTTGATCAACACAAGGTGGCAGCACCTCTAGCTGTAATCTGTACCCTCAGGCCTGACCTGCCTGCTGATAGTCAATATTTGTCAGTAGGCCTATTTACAGGGATGTAAGTTTTCAGAATTTTGTCTGATTTCACAATTCAGTCTTTCTTCAGAATTTTTCATACACACTGACTTTAATACATCCCTGTCAGCAATCAGTCAATTTATGTCAGAATTTATTCTTTTTTTTTTGTCAGCAACTATTCAATATGTGTCAGTGTTTACTCGCTATTTGTCAGCAGTTAGTCAATATTTATCAGTATTACTCACTGTTTGTCAGCAATTAGTCAGTAGGGCTATATGTAAGTATGGACATGTTTTACAACATGAATTACACATCCCTATTGTCTCCACACTATTGTGTATACAAAAGTACAGTTCCCCTGACGTCTTACTTGTTTTCTTTATCCCCAATGTAAAGTTTTGCATTACCTGACCTAGCTGGGTTTTTGGGCTTATGTTGTTAGTTATTCCCTTTGTGTTGAATATTTGCAACTAAATGCTTTTTACAATCGAACAACTTCAGTTGAAATTATATCAGAGAAATTACATGTCAGGAATTTGATGCATAGACCTCGATGAATTCCTGAACTGATACGTTCTCTATTTCTTATCTGAACATTGAAACTTCATGGAGCATCGTGCGTGAAATATTTGACAGCTATATTCTCGACTTTCTTTGCAGTGATCGTCTTATAGAAAATATAGTCCTCTCCTTAAAGGTAAGGAGTCAGCTATCCCATTTCCCACACCATTTTCTCTTTACAAGTGTAGAGTAAATCCAAATATTTCAGGATAACGCATTCTCAGGAGTTTTGGTAACCTTTAATAGCACTCCTCTAGGGGGACGGGTGGTGGGACTTCCGCACACCTTGACACTCATAGCACTCCTGCTTTTTGAATATAGTAGAGAAGGGAAACGTACTATTCATTTCGATGATTTAAATAACTAAGTTAAATATGTAAAGTGCAACTGTTAGACTTGTAAAGAGTCATTAATTTTGCTTTTCATGCACGCCTTGAAAATAGAATCAACATGGAGTTCCATTTGTTAGAACTGCCTTTTATTACTCAATACGTGATGAAGGTTACTTGTTTGATGTTCCAGGAGGCCGTAGAAGATAACCACCTTTTCCCAATGCTGGTCGGGGGAGGTATGGCCACTTTGGTTCTCACACTCCTGTGTGCATACTGCTGTCTTAGACCCAACAGAGAAAAGACGGAATAACCCAGGAACAAGATCTCCATTTTGTGCATTCCAATTATTTATTACTTATTCCTAGGATATATAGATCTCTACATCAACGTAAAGATGACCTACATTTCTATTTCCCCCCCCCCCCCACTTGTATTCATCCAAATATTTGCCACAGGCATATTTTTGTAAACCTTTTGTGTACAATATATATTTTTGTGTGCAAAAAGTCGAGTTACATTGGATGAAACTTGCCGCGATTACTTTGTATGCGTGACTTTATCCTCAATCATTTCACCACATGTCACTTTTAAAGGCGTTCAGATGTTTTGCTTTGTTTTTATTTTGAGTCACATATTCTAAAGTACACGTCCTTTGTGTAATTATTGAATAAATAAAATACCCGAATACCCTGATCAGACTTCTGATGATTCATTTTCTCAAGATAATATGTCACCTGGTATAGATACTGTATGGAGAGGCAAGCATCGGTTCCAGTCCTTGTGTAGGCAAGACCTGTGCAGTTGTACAACACAACATATAAAGACATACTGTAAAAAGTCAACGATGCTATGTCTGAAAGTACAAGGTTCAGGAAGAATTAACAAATGAAAAATGAAATTTCAAATGTAACTTTTGAGCCATTTACCTAGATTATAGCTACCGTAATCTCCCGCGTAGAAGACGCGCTGCGCGTGTAAGACGCACGCCAAACTTAGCACATGCATTTTCGCGTATAAGACGCACATTTTAATGCTAAAATTTGTAAGATTAGCACTGTTCTATAGTAAAATTACCCCCCGTATAAGACGCACCCTTAACTTTAGAAAATCCTGTAAGATGCACAAGGCATTTGTTTGGCGTAGAGGACGCGTCTTATACGCGAGAGATTACGGTAGTACCTGTATGTGACCTGCTTTCTTTTCTCGCCTTTTTATGGAAAAGATAATTTTGTATTTGGTGTCTCCTGATGATTCGCCAAGGACAGGACCGAATAACAGTGAAGCCATGGAAAAAAAAGAATAATTTAAACCTGAACCTGAAATCAAAGTCTTATACTCTGATTCGGTGTGGGCTTGGCTCTACATGGTTTCTTCAAAAGTATTCAAACTCAACTGGGAATCCTACAGATTCCAGAATACCCTTGGCTCTGAGGAGTGGTGCACGGAAACTCTCTGTGTGTACAAACATCCTGACGACTGAATTACTGTTCACTCCAGCGGCTGCCATTTTACCCAGGACATAACCACTCTCCACATTGTCCTTAAGCAATAGTGAGAGCCAGACTAAATTCCTGTTGTCACCAGGCTTTACACCTCTGTCATTCATCAGCTTGAGCATACCTCCATAAGGGTTGCTCCTAAGCCGTATATACATCTGGGCCTCTTTGAACTCTGGAGTCTCTGCTACCACAAAATAGCCAAGAGCCGGGCAGACATCCCTGCGTTTAGTCTGATTCGAGACGGTCGCTGTTGCTGCAGTGATAAAGAAGGCGATATCACCATAGGACTTTATATCGTTCTCAAAGGCGTCACGGGACTGAGTGAATATGTGATGCCATACTGTATCTTCAGGTAGTACCTTAGTAGTCCAGGCAATGCGGAATGCTAATACTTTGTGACAAATAAATGGGTTCACGATGTACTCGAGTAGGGCCTGTCGTACATTTTCCTGTGTGAGCATTGATGCTGGATTCCGTGCAAAGTTCCGATTCAGCATCTGGAAGCAATCAAATTTGATTGATAAGTTGTTTTGTCATTCATCTTTATTAGCGGTATGTTTATGTCTTAGATTCAGACTCCTAAGAATTCATGTAGACAATAACTAAAAATGTGGAGGTAAGGAAAGCAAGACCCACGAAACTAGCAACAGGGGTAGTAGAGTGGACATCAGCAAATCTTGCTGGTACTAAAAAGGGCACAGTTTTAGGGGGAGGGGGAGAGGTGGAAATTTAAAATTGTCCAATCCACACAAATTTATACTAAAAAGATTTAACATGTGATATATATCACATATGGCCCAGGGTCTACTACCCCCCCCCAATATAAAAATTGGGCGTTGTGCATTGAAGCACAGAAGGCTCAGGGTAGGTACCATAAAACCCTCTATCAACCCTGTAGGGTCACAGGAATCAGCACTTGCGAAATATTGACTAATTACTTACAAATAGAGACTATTATCTATACATGTACTGACACCAGTCTGGCATAATCTTCTCTTCCTAAACCCCTTGGACCGCTGGCCCCCTGGTGTGCTGGCCCCCCGGACACCTGGCCCCCTGGACACTTGGCCCCCAGACACCTGGCCACCTGGAGACCTAGCCCCTGGAAACCTGGCCCGCTGGACACCTAGCCCCCACAGAAAACTTTATCCTTAGCATGCTTAGTTTATCGCTCAGTCCCCAATGTGTTATGTGTGTAGCTTGGACACTGTAGACATTACCTGCTGAAAAAAAAGTGTCTCACTTGGTGATTACCCATAGGACTCCATGTGCTAATTTCATCGCCAAAATCTATCTGACCCATAGACCCAATGGTTAAAGAACTTGTAGTCAGTATAGCTCCCAAAAACATAACGTTAGTACAGCAGCTTTTTTCCTAGAGAAAGACATCACTCACCATAAAGGAAAAAATGTTGTCTGATAGATGAGATTTGAAACTTTCCTTTGGCTTTTGAAAAATGTGTAAACTAATAGTATATCACTGAATGATTACACCCTAAAGTTGGTGATTACAAATTTGTGGATCTGACTGAAAACCAGGCTCCAATAGCCCAGGGGATACCCTGGGCCAATTAGTGGTCTCATTCTAGGGTAAAACATGGGTTAAACTACACAATGTATTAATAGCCACATGTGTAGCTTATAAAGTCATTTTATGATACAATACTTCATATACAAATACTTTCTGGTCAAAATCCCCAGTTTGACAATCACAAGATGAGTTAAACATCTGTTTATTTAGATGAGCAGATCCCTATCACGATCCCGATTGAACCCTTGTGGAACTACCAGTGGTATACCCTAACAGTTAACATGGAGTGAGAAGTTGCCGTTTTATGAATAGACTGCATATATGTCCGATATATACATGTATAGTGATTTCTACTTCATCACATAATCAATGAACCATATTGAAGGAAGACGTTGAACGCACAATCCCGACAAATTTCAAGTACTGTTAGGGTACTAATGGCATAAAGAATGGTAGGATGTTTGGGTAGAACTTACGTCCAACTTTATTTGTGCATTAATTCTAGAACATATTCACCTCTTTTCTTTCTCGACTCATCAGAGGTATTTATGTACAATTAAATAATAGAACAGAGAAAAATACACTACCAGATCTTCTCTGAAGAACATTAACGGTAACGATATAGTCACAAGTTTACCAGAATTGTACAAACCGGCCATTTATATCCATAGGTTAGATAATCGTGTTGATAGAAGATAAAGAACTTCTCTAATTGTGTTTTACTTGGGGTATTGTATTTGACACAAAGGCGATACCAGTATCGGTAGATGAGATTAGTTTTCTTGAGATTTCTCCGAAACCATATTCTCGAATTGGGAGTCATGATATGAATGCACTTAAGTCAACACTACAAATTTCAAGATGGGATTTACCGGTATAAAAAAAGAAACAAAAATACTGCCGCATAAAACAAATAGACACGCCCCATCGAAATTCCCAGTAGTTTGTCCGATGCTTCTCTGGGGTTAAAACAAATAAAATAGAGATATTGCTGAGTATCTCATATAGATTCCAATGGTGACAAGACAAGATTTTTTCAGTACATCTTGAGTTCCATCTGAAGTCCTACTGAGTCTCTCAAGATAAAGGCAGCAGAGTTCAGGCCCGCCTGGTACCTCTCATTATGGATATAGGTCACTATGAGCGGCTCCTGCCTCTGAGTATATTGCTCCATTTTCCTACGCACATATCCATCACCATAATCCTTGATCAGCTTACTGAGCATTTGTAGACGTCGGTCTTCTTTTTCTGTGGTGGGCAGACTGACCAGCTTTAGCACTGCACCAAAGGGGTTCTCCCTCATGGGGATGTAGAGACTGGACTCTACAAAAGCTGCATCGTCAACCACCACATAGTAGCCCAAACAGGGGACCACATTCTGGATCTTCCCCTGGTGTGAGACATTGGCTGATATAGAGGAGATGAAGAAGGAGGGTCCCTGTACACTCATCATCATGTTGTCCATGTGGTGGCGGTACTGTGCCATGCATGCCCACACATCCTCCTCCACGACATCCTTCCGCGACCACACCAGGCGAAAAGCCATGATGCGAGTGACCGGGTTCTCCGTGAGTGGTGCCACAATCGTGTCCCACAGGAGGTCGCGTACCTTCTTGGAGGCATTGCCCTGCGGAAAACGCGGGCCTGAGTCTGGAGTGCTGGTTATCTGGAACCCGTAAATAAGAAGACACTATGTAAAATCTGCAGCCTCCTCTCTAAGTAAGTGACAGCAAGATCCTAGAGAATCAGGTACCAACTCATGGTATAAATTTAACATATTGTTGATGGGTATCGAAGCTTATAACATTTCTAGGACATGGTGTACTGACCATCAGATACTCCTTACGATGAACAGAATTCGTTTAATACAAAGAAAGTACAAGAAACATAAAAGTGATCACGGTAGTAAATGTGTACAGATAAATATTTTGCTTTCCACGGAATGACTGACTGGTATCTTACAGGTTTTCATATTCCAAGCAATTGTCATGCATACAATTTGCATTTCTTCCTTTTAAGCATGATAGATCTTAAACCAATATAAGGAGTAAAAACTGAAGCCTATGTATAATGAGAGTGATAATAACAGGACCAGTTGACCCCCTAAAATTTGGACAAAACTCAGAAATTCGAGATTTAAATGTACATGTCTTACTCCCTTAAGATATAAATGCAAACTAACATTCATTTGCTTTCAGATACACCCGGGAGGTCTGAGTTTGCAGTCAACGAGTCCACACCACAGGGTCCACACACTTGTATTTCAAGATATTGCTCAATAGTAAATTAAATATGAATTATGTAAGCTGTTTCCGCCCAAAGTTAAGTGTGCATGCCTGTTTCAACATCTGAAAAATGTTCTCTAACTAGATCTGTCCAGGAGTAGCTGAAAGTTCACCAGAACCATGGTGCTCTTGTCTCCCATATTGTGTCCTACTCCGTGCCACTTTAGTATGTCTCCAAATACAGATTTAAACCCTTAGTTGACAGAATCTGCTGTGCATTGAATAACACGGCAGGGTATGTTTCACCTCCACGAGCTGCTCGCATGTACATACGGTCCCTCATGTACTCATTAGATCCAAGAGCTGACACTACCTTTGACTGAACATACCCTGGGCCATAATCCTTTACAATCAAGCAGAGATTTTGGACATGCACGTCAATGTCACTGTGGCCTGATTTGATGGTCATGATCTTGAGTTCAGCATCAAAGCCCAGGTTCCGCATAGGTATGTAGATCTGGGACTCGTGTACCGCATTCTGATCTGTTGCTACCCAGAACGCTAAGCCAGGGTTGATCGTTTTGTTCTGCGCTACAGTTGTTGCCGTTATAGAAGACCAGAAGAACTCAATCCCTGGTATCTGCTTCAAGATGTCACATGCAGACTTCTGGTAGTTTACAATGTTTGGCCACACACCTTCAGTGTCAGCACATTGTCGTTTTGTCCATACAAGCCTGAAGGCCATCATTTTACGATGTGGAAGCAGTAAGGGCTGTACCAGATGCTGTGCTAGGGCATATTTGATCTCACCCGAGGTCAGGACGTTTTCAGGAAACCTCTTCATGGACGAGGCGTCCTGAAACAGCAATAAGTACTTCATGTCCTCAGCAGTAAAAAAATCCTTATAATGTTTCTAATCACATTCCTTGTAATAAAGAGACGAGGTAATGTCCTATCAAATACTTATTAACTATATCATGAAAAGACGTATTTAGGCACCAAGATTATCTTATAAAATCAACTCTGTGGTCCATTGGCTATTCTAAAAATGTGCTTCACCAGAGCTCATGGTTCTCTCAAGACATACATACAGAGAAAACAGACACATAACTTTTTTTTAACACATACTTTATTTGATCATTGATTTGACTTCCTATTGTGAAATGCAAGAACAACTCCGATATAAGATAGATCCTGACTCTGGGACCTCATTTAAATCGAACGTAAAATAAAAAGAAGATTTTGCAAGTGGCACCAGGGGGATAAGCTGTAAGATGTTGTAAATAAGCCATGGCTTATATCAGTAAAACTATTGTCTCCTCCCTTCCCCATTATATGCAATATAAATGTACACTGAATTCAATTACAGACGCCCACCTTCATCAGAAAACACTTTCGGTACATGTGCTTTGCTGAAGATTTCAACCAAACTTGGTCGATGGACTGGCAATGTTCAGTATGTAATCCGATCACATTCCAAAGTCACCTTTTAACTTCACAATACACATGTACTAATTTCAGTCTGATCGATGTCCGTCCCCATCCTATCCTTATATACATTGATTAATCCTTTATTAATACTCTCCTCTGTGCCTTGGGGACCCCGTGTGTATAGGCCTTTATCTATCTGTTGGGGTATGGTATTTATATTAAAATATTACTCATAATGTTAATGTACCCATGGGTCTCAGGCCCAGGTCTCCGGGTGTGATGGTGGGGGGGGGGGAGTCCAGATGGCAGGTGGCAGCACCTGCCTCTGGGTTCGTTTCCGTTACACCAGGGGGCCTTCCACTCATCTGTCACACGTCACGTGACGAGTCTGACTTTCGCTGGCTTTTCCCCTATATAAGGGCAGTTCCTACAGTACCGTAATCTCCCGCGTAGAAGACGCGTTGCGCGTATAGGACGCACCCCAAACTCAGCACATGCATTTTCGCGTATAAGACGCACATTTTAATGCTGATATTTGTAAATTCAATACATTTCTATAGTAAAATTACCCCTCGTATAAGACGCACCCCCAATTTCAATACATCCTATAAGACTCCCCAGCATTTTGTTTGGCGTAGAGGACGCGTCTTATACGCGGGAGATTACGGTAGTTCTCTAGTAGTGGTCCTACCGCTGTTCAGCACACTTCTACTTTTACCTACGGCTAACCGAATACCATCCGGCATGTAGTCTCTATAAGCTGTGATCGTATTTAACTAAGATCAGAATAAACGCTTGGTTGCCTACCTGGAAACTTCTTCTCTTTTCGTTATGATTTAACATCTAACCAAAAAGACAAACCACTACATATTTTCCTACCGTAAAACCCCACGCACAAGTCGCACCTGCATATTTATAAGCCTCACCTTGACTTTGAGAGAATGCTATAAGCTCCACATGAGGCCTTAGTTGCCTATATATGTAAAAGCCCACGTATAAGCATCCTCTCACTTTATGAGGAATCTTTAAGCCGTAGTGGGCCTCTGGAATGGTCTAAAACCCGCGGGTTATAAACAGGTTTGTACGGTACATTATGTAAATGAGCAAACAGCACTATACATTGCTTGAAACTCAAAAAGTTATGACATTTTATTCCCAAATATGAGCATAGTTTATGTAATGACACATCGCCCATATAGGGTAAATCTTTGATGCAATCTCCTTAGACTCACCATTGCTTCCATTTAGCGTCTTAATCCATTTTGAAAAGTGAAACTGTTACATGCTCCCCAATTTCAATAATATATATCATGGAAATACCTGTGTCCTACAGGTTCCTGGGATATATAGCTATTCACAGGTACAATAATTTTTACCAGGTAGGTGACGCTTCATACTTTATTTTCGGTGGAAACTGAGGAATGGGAAATAGAATAAGTGTACTTTAGAGATGTTGTGAATATATTAAGATGTTGACAGTATGTGCTCCGAGGTAAAACCTAAGACTGCTAGTACAAGTCCAGAGTAGCCCAGGTTTAGTATGTTTCTATGTAGAGATTAAGACCTAGATTGGCCAGTGCCTGCTGTGCAGTGAGCAGCACATTAGGGTAGGAAGCCCCCGGTGGAGCAGCTCTCATGTACAAACGGTCTCTGATATAGCTCTCATTGGGCGGCAGGTTGGATAACACCTTCATATGCACATACCCAGGACCAAAGTCCTTAAACACCATGGATAGGTTATGCGCACGTAGCTCTACCTCAGACATGGCAGACTTGTGGGTCATCATCTTGAGATCAGCACCCAGGCCATTATTCCTCATGGTGATGTAGATCTGTGATTCATGAACTAAACTAGTGTTGGTAGATATCCAGAATCCTATCCCAGGATTGACGTTCCTGACCTTTCCTATGGTTGCCGTTATGGAGGATACAAAGAATTCTACTCCCGGGATCTGCTTTAACATGTCACATGCCTGTTTCTGGTAGGTTATTATGTGTGGCCATAAGTCCTCATCCACATTAGTGCATTGCCGTTTAGTCCAGACAAGTCTGAAGGATATCATTTGTCGATTAACATCCAGTAAGGGTTCCACTATATATTGTGTGAGGGCATTCTTTACCTCCGTGGAGGTCATCACGTTTTCTGGGAACTTGCGCGTAGAGAATCCCTCCTGAAACAATAACAGGAACACTTCAGATCTTCCGGATACAACACAAAATAACTTGCCCTTTTATGAAATCAATGCTATTTTGATTTCCAAGAACTTGACAAACCAGACATTAAGTACGATGTCGGGATAGCGTTTGTATACAAGTGCCAAGTGTCTTTGCAGAGAGGTTTTATGTCTTTATGAGCTATACAATACAACTTATTATGAGAAACTGACTACGGTACATCCATACTCTTTATTTCACTTTTCTCTGGTACATGTAGCCAAACAACATGTCTTTTTTCAATCTGCTGTACAGGATTTTCTGATAGGGTAGGCTACCGATTGAAACATGTTGCGTCGAGAAAGGAACAACGTCTTTTATAACTTTCGGCAAAAACATTTTATACCCAACTGAAGATATAAAGTTGTGTTCAATCCGCATAATCCCATACTGATTTCCTTCTATTCTAACTGATTTGAACAGATCAAATGTGACAACATTTGTATTCTTGAAGGAGCTACTGTATGTAATTAAACCAGATTAAAATGAAGTATTGGTCTGCTAATGTCCATATGCATCTCACTACACATCAGGCCTACAGTGTGCCTCGGTACAATTGGTGACAGTTTGTATTTCCAATATCAATATGTCTCAATATGAAGATTTAGTCCAAGGGTAGACAGGATCTGCTGTGCATTGAGCAGTATGGCTGGATATGTTTCACCTCCACGAGTTGCTCGCATGTACACACGGTCCCTCAGGTAGGTCTCATCTGGGGCAAGCATACCAGCCACCTTTGTCTGAACATACCCTGGTCCATAATCCTTAACGGCCATTGACAAGTTCTGGACATGGATGTCCAGCTCGCTTTTGGCAGTTTTATGCGTCATGATCTTCAGGTCTGCACCAAAATCTGTATTCCGCATTGTTATGTAGATCTCAGACTCATGTACGAGGTAGGCATTTGCTGCTATCCAGAATGCCAATCCAGGATTAACGGTTTTGTTTTTCCCCATGGTAGCAGTGATTGAGCAGAGGAATAACTCAACGCCTGGTAACTGTTTCATTACTTGACATGCTTTCGTCTGGTAGTCTCTAACACTTGGCCAGACATCCTCACTATTTGAACACTGCCTTTTCGTCCATACAAGCCTGAATGCCAATAGCTTACGGTCTGGATGGAGTAAGGGCTGCACGATATGTTGGGCCAGAGCGTTTCTCATCTGGGTCGAGTTTAGCGTATTTTCTGGGAACTTCTTGGCGGCCGACCCATCCTGAAAGATCGACAAAGCATGTTTTCCTCAACAATGTCAATTACTACGGTATCTATCTCAGATGCATTGTATCTATAGGACTATATCAGTATCACATAGTCCAGGTAATAAAATGTGTTAGTCCTTAAAGCTCCGTCCTCAATTATGTCAGGAAATACATGCAATTACTTGATGGATGAAAAAGAACAAAATGGTCTTATAAAGCATCGAACCTTTATTGTTAATTCTTATAAGGATCTTATAGAGATCTAAACGGTTAAACATAATCATTAAAAAAATATACTTGACATTTTTGGAAGCAATACATAGCTCTAAACCGAGGTCAGGTCTTTTGGAAACTCGCTTGTGACCGATACACAAGTTACCGGTATACATGTATGTAACTGCCAAAGAACTGTCGCGTGGCTAGCTGAGTTTATTAACAAACTATTTCTGCTAACTAAAGTAGGCTATAAAATGTAAATAGAGCTAATACACAAGAACATGAAAATCAACCAAATAGTGGAATCTCCTGGGAATAGCCTATCGCATCATGGTATATACAAACCCCCATTCCGTGCAAATCATAACCCACACACTCTATATATCCTTACCAAAGTTATTCTGGATTCTTTAGGCAGTAATCTACACTACTGGATGTAACTCTAGGAACTGCTGTATCCATAAGTGTAGGGACACTGAATAAATATGGATATAATTATCGAGATCATCGGTTGCTTTACACAATCTGATAAAAACTCGACTGGATGGGGTACGGGTAGGTCACAAAAAATGTGTTTGGATTCCTTTCATTTCCTTTCTTTGTATAGATCATCCCAAGAGAATAACACAGTTACACTTGCCCTTCAACAGCGCTTGTCACTATTTAAAATTTCTGAAGTAAATGATACTCTAACTTGAAATCTTCTTTGTAAACTTTAAATATTGTCAATAGAATGTTACACTGTTCTCTCTTGGAACCTTCGTTCTCTATGCGCCTTAGGGTTTTAAAATGTCTCCAAGTAAAGTTGTAAGCCGACTTTGCCCAGAACTTGCTGGGCTGCCAGTAGTATACCGGGGTAAGGGACACTCTCATCTGTTGCTTTCATGTAAATTCTATCCCTCAGATAAGTCTCATTTGGCCCTAGAGTTGAGGCCACCTTTGCCTGGACAAACCCTGGTCCATAGTCCTTAACAACCATAGATAGGTTGTGCACGTGCAGGTCTTGTTCACTCTGTACTGCTTTGTGTGTCATGATCTTCAATTCAGCACCAACAGCATTGTTCCGCATAGTTATGTAGATCTGCGACTCATGTACCAAGTAAGGGTTTGTTGCTACCCAGAAGGCAAGCCCAGGGTTGATACTCTTAGTCTTGCCGGTGGATGTTGTAGCAGTTATAGATGACAAAAAGAACTCGACTCCTGGTACTTGCTTCAGTTGGTCACACACAAGTTTCTGGTATTGCGTAAGATGTGGCCACACATCCTCGGGGTCTTTACTCTGCTTACTGGACCACACAAGGCGAAAAGCCATCATTTTCCGATCGGGCTGGACCAGCGGGTTCACGAGGTATCGTGAAAGTGCAGTTCTGACTTGCGCTGAGTAGAGCATGTTTTCAGGAAACCTCTTCATGGTGGATCCATCCTGAAACAGCAATGGGCACACTTCAGATCTTCCATCTGCCACCATGAGTCTCCTGCTATAGGGGTCAATGTGTTACGGTAATTATCGAAAAAGAAAATGACTGCTAAAGCTATGTCGGCAAGATCCAATACCTTGTCCTGATTCTCATGCAGTATTAACTTCTGCAAAGTTTCTTTTAATCTAATGGTCCTTATTTTTCAATCAAGGTTTAGTATTAATTTCTTTGAATATTTCATCTGGTCGACGTTAATGGAAGGCAATTTATGGGGTATTTATGGAGAATAAACAGGAACATGAATATTTTAGATGCCGCTATTCAGCTATGCAAGCCCTTCTAGATTGATATATACCGGTATCATTCTAAAGAATTCTGATGAGCAATGCAATTTGTTTCTGAACTTATTTCTGAACACAAATTCCGCACACAGTATAGCCGTCCCCGGGAGCCGTCCCCTCACCTCAGTATGATATATAATCTCAGAATGTTTCTATCTCTAGTGGTAGGCCACATGCAGCCAGTGCCTGCTGTGCCTTCATCAATATGCGAGGATAGTCTGTTTCCCCCTGGACGTGCCTGATGTACAAGCGCTGCCTAACATAGTCGGTATCAGGTTCAAGATGTGCAGAGACTTTGTTGTGAACCAGTCCCACGACATAGTCCTTTACAGCCATACAAACACAATACAACTGTCTTCCAGGATCCCCTTCAGCTCCAGTCGACCTGATGATTTTAAGTTCAGCACCAAGAGGGTTGTTCCTCATAAGTGTATAGACTTCGTACTCAGCGACCACCTCTGGGTTAATTCTGACCCAGAAACACAGACCGGGGTTTACTGATTTTGCTGGCATTGTTACGGTGGCAGTGATTGTCGACAGAAAGAAGTCTACTCCTTGTAAATCCTTCAAATGTTTACAAGCAACGTGCTGGTACTGGATTATTCTGTTCCATATGTCTTCAGTATTGGGTGTGCTCTTTGTTGTCCACATGAGACGGAATGCAAGAAACCTCCGATCATGCCTGAATGTCGGGATAACGAGATATTCTTCTAGGGCATTCTTAACGGATGCCGAATTCAGGACATTCTCAGGCAACTTCTTGCGTGAAGCAGTCTGCAACAATAAAGTCAAGTCTCAGAAGTAGTCTCACTTTGGCCGCCCACATGTGTCATCAAAGAGAGCTTATCTCTATAATGTCAGAAATCTGTTCAAATCGATTATATCTTTTGAGCATAAGCCTTAATTCAGATAGATCTTTCAAAAGTTATACTGGCGAGAGCAGCCGTCAGGTGATCGATTATAGGCATCCAAGATACCAAGCAATACAATTCTAGAAACCTATCCTCAGTGCGTGTGTGTTCTATACATGTATGATCAGTAACCGGTCACCAAAGGTCGTGAAGGGGAACTTATCTATCTATGGGACAATCCTCAACTCAGGGTGTGGCTTATACACGACATTTTACACATATGGAGTATAGTAAAGAATGGCAACCTTTTTCGGGTCGGAGGTGCGGCTTGTAGCTTTCTCCCAAAGTAAGGGATTTAGAGTATTTAAATGAAACCTGTCACTAGTTTAGTTGTCAAGTCTGTAGACCCTTACTAACAATCTGGTAAAAAAGAAAGCGCAATCTCACTCCATTTACTAAGGTGAAAATGAATTTGTAAATATTTTATAAGATAACACAAATGCCACTTTCTACTTTTATTTAATCGACCGTCAAATGCTGATTTTGTGGCTACCTGTACTAAAGATATGCATGCATGAGGTAAATTTGCTAGCTAGTTTTTCTTCCAGCGTGAGAAAGAAAGTCTGTTGGGGCATGAGCAGAAGTAATACATGCTATGTTTGTTTTAGTTATTCTACTTGTTCTAGATATGCTAAATTCAGAAATCCCCCCAACAAATCAGAATGTTTCTATATGTAACTTTAAGCCAATTTCTGACAGAGCCTGCTGGGCTTTCAACATAATTCCCTTAAAGTTGGCGCCCACAGCCTCAGGCTCAGATTTCACATAGATGCGCTCCTTCTGGTATGGGTGATCAGGCCCTAGGGCCCGAGTGATCATGTCTTGTACATAGCCAGGTCCATGGTCTTTTACAGCCATTGAGACAAGCTCTGTTTGACGCTTTAGTTCAGTTGCCTCACTTCTAGTCGTTATCAACTTGAACTCAGCACTGAATACATTGTCTCTCATGGCATTACATATGATTAAGTCTGATGACATCTTCAAGTCTGTTGCCACCCAGAACGCGACCCCCGGATGAATGTCTTTTGTCGGTGTCAGGTAAGACCGAATGGCCGTAACTGCGGATAAGAAGAACTGAACACCAGGCATCTGTGAAAGCTGTCGGCACATTTCCTCCTGGTAGTAGGCTATATTGCTCCATATATCATCGACATTTTTCATTGTGGTCCATAGAAGGCGAAAGGCCAGATATCGCTGCTTCCGGAGCAGTACAGGCTTTACCAAATAGTTAGCTATCCCATTTCTGACGGCTACTGATGTCAAGGATTTCTCAGGTACTTTCTTCACAGTTTCTCCCATCTGCAAAATACGGGATATTTAACTGTAACTAATTGAACTACCGTAAGTGGTCTTTCCAGCAGAGTTAATGCAGTTGCCCACGGCTTTATTTTCTAGAAATGAATATATACAATCAGTTGTCGAACTGACACCATGCATTAACTAAAACCTTACATGAATCCCTATCATATTGAGTACGGAACACATTGTGTGTTTCCTATCAAGTTATTAATATTTCAAAAATATACAAATCATATACAATACACGTTATTCGCATACCTCTTATAATCCAATATCTGACGAGCGAATGAAAAATATAGAATGTGTTGTAAATGTCACTTGACCAGTCATCAATTGACAGCTTGTGCTCATATTGTTCGTAAACAATATGGAAATAAAATATAACAGAACAAGTTACTAGAACATGTCAAGTATATCAACACAACTCTTGTGTCTAAACCTTAGGTTGTCAATAAGCCACAAATATATCTAGTCCAACCACAACAAAGATTATGTCCACATATATAGGATCCATAGGCATATATCAAATCAGTAACTTTCCATATACACATAGAGTCCACAGTCTGATAGAGCTTTTTGTGCTCCATAGAATGCCCCTAAATAATCAGCCCCTCCATGACCGTCCTTCATATACAGACGCTGTCTTATGTACTGTGGGTCTATACTGGCGATTTTGTCTTGTACAAGGCCAGGCCCATAGTCCTTGACAGCCATGGCGATATTATAGAGCTGACGTTTTGGATTGTCTGCATTTAACTCTGCACCTGTTGCCCTCATGATCTTTAGTTCAGCACCAAGGGCATTGTTCCGCATGAGTGTATATACCCCCAATTCTGAAATTTCCTGAGGGTTTATTCTCACCCAGAAACACAGACCTGGGTTTACAGTCTTAGCTGGCCATGTTGTTGTTGCAGTGATAGTTGAGAGAAAGAAGTCTACTCCTGGCATTTGCTTCAAGTGTTCACAAGCATTACATTGGTTCTGAGTGATTCTGAACCATACGTCCTCAAGATTGGGGGTGTTTTTACTAGTCCACATGAGGCGGAATGCGAGAAATCTCCGATCACGCCTGAATGTGGGGTTAACCACATACTGTGCAAGGGCATTCCTGACTAATGAAGAACTCAGGCCACTCTCGGGTAACTTCTTTCGCGAACCAGTCTGCAATTATAAAGTCGAGTCTCAGGTGGTATTAAACTGTTTTCGCTGTGTATTCTAACAGTTGTATCAACATTGTTCTCTTTTTGGTACTTTCAACTATTTACTTCTGTCTATCCTAATGGCATCAATGATGTCTTGCAAGGAACATTCATTGCAAGGAACATTCAGTTTCTCCAACCTAATCAAATATAACTCGAATTTTCTTATTTAAATTTTACATGCCATATTTACACAACAAAACAACGTCACAGTTCCCTAAGAAAAACTTGTCCTTGCTTGGTTGTTTGCTATGGCATAGATAATGTTCTAATCAACTTTATATTGCTAAATGTTAATGTCAGGGTCGATTAGTATGTCTCCACATGCATGTGGAAGCCTAGTTGCGACAGTTCTTGCTGTGCCTTCAGAACTATTTTATGTTGGGACCCTGCTGCAGAGGAATTCACATAAAAACGTTCTCTCAGGTGGAGATGTGATCCTAAACCTTGGCTCACTTTGTTCTCTACATAGCCTGGACCAAAGTCTTTCACAGCCATGGCTACATGGTTTACCTGGCGGTCTATCTCAGTGACTGCTGATTTACTCGTCATCAACTTGAGTTCAGCACAGAATATATTACTCCTCATGGCTGTGTAGATATTGAGGTCTGTTATAACACTTGGATCAATTGCCACCCAGAAAGCTAGCCCGGGATGAATCGTCCGCACGGAATTCATTCTCGTCAGGGTTGCGGTGATTGTCGACAAGAAGAACTCAACGCCTTGTGTCTCTGTAAGTTGTGTACATATCTGCTGCTGATAGTATGGGATGTTTTTCCATACCTCATCACTATCACACCGGTTACCATTCCACATCAAGCGAAAAGCCAAGTATCGTCTGTCCTGTCTGAGTAAAGGCTGGACTAGAAAGTCTGCTATACCATTGCGGACGGGCACAGATGTAAGACTACCTCCAGGTAATTGCTTCCCTGCCGCTCCAGTCTGGAATTGAAAGGACAAAGGGCCTGGAATAAGGACACCTTGACACTCTCCAGATAAGACTCTTAATTTTAGGCTGCCTTATGAAACTTTATCAGAAAACATAAATAAATTATTTTAAGGTTCTGTTATCAGTACAATCTCCTTCCTTTAGATAACCAATTTTAACTTAAAATGAGTTCTACCATTACTGAATCGTGAATATGCACTTAGTAAACAAAATGTCTTCATCTTTAAAAAAGGACGTCAATGCCTATGGTGATGCCCGTCAACCAATCAGTATGTCTCCACATGTAGTTGAAGGCCATAATCTAAGAGCATTTTCTGTGCATTAAATATGATCTCCTTGTATGGTATTCCCTGTGCAGTGTCCTTGAGGTAAACACGTTCACGCAGGTACTGTAGGTTTGGATCCAAACAGGCATCCACTTTACTCTGGACAAACCCAGGCCCAAAGTCTTTCACTACCATGGCTACATTGTTTATCTGACGTTCAACCTCAGATTGTGCATTCAGATTGGATATCAATTTAAGTTCTGCACTGAAAGCATTACTCCGCATGACTTGGTAGACCTTGAGGTCAGGGGCAACGTCTGGGTTTAAAGCCACCCAGAAGGCCAGTCCAGGGTGGACGACACGCGTCTTGCCTGTCCGGGTGGATGTGATGGCGGATAACATAAACTGTACACCATTTATACAGGACAACTGCCTGCACAGCTCCTGCTGGAAGGACGGCATATTATACCATATGTCATCAGACCCTTGGTGCTGTTTGCTACTCCACATCAGTCGGAAGGCGAGAAAGCGGTGGTTATATCTGAGTAATGGTGTCACCAGGTGTTCCGCCAGCCCGGATCGTACCGGTGCAGAAGTGGTCGCTGATAACCTCTTGGCTGGAGCTCCAATCTGTAATAGTAAAGGTTGGAGACCTGCTCTAGTATAGTTTGGGAATTTAGGTCTTGCCCTAAAGAGTGCCTGCAGTTATTTAGTTTGTACAAACTCTACAAGGTTTCTAGTTTATGACCCACCCAATAACTACTATTAATCACAGTATTCAGAAGCTTGAAACTGAACAACACAGAAAGACTTCGCCGGGAAAAGTATGCATATACATGGCTGATTACTTTAGTAAACTTGAACACGCAGTACCAATTTTTTTCATATCAATTATACACTAAGTATGGTTTACATCAAATACTTCAGTAGTGCTTTGCCTTTCCATACATTTTATTGAAAGGTCTCTATGTGCAACTTAAGCCCTAGCAATGACAGATGGTGCTGTGCTCTCAAGAGTATGTCCCTATACGTGGTATCTATGGCATTGTCTCTCAGATAGATACGATCTCTCAGATATTCACTATTTGGTCCCACATAAGCTCTCACTTTGCTCTGCACATAGCCTGGGCCGCAGTCTTTGACAGCCATTGCTACATTGTTTGTCTGTCGGTCTAAATCACTCGATGTTTGCGTATTTGTCATTAGCTTAAGTTCGGCTCCATAATTATTGTTCCTCATTGTACTATAGATCTGCACCTCAGAGATGAGACTAGGGTCTACAGACACCCAGAAGGCCAGACCTGGGTGGATAGCGCGGGTAGATCTAGTAGTTGTAGCTGTAATGTCAGACAGAAAGAACTCTACCCCTGGTAACTGAGACAACAGCCTACATATGTCTTGTTGGTAGAATGTAATACTGCTCCATATTTCGTCAGCGTTTGGATATTGTTTGACATTCCAC
Organism: Acholoe squamosa; assembly: GCA_949317995.1. Classification (NCBI taxonomy): domain Eukaryota; kingdom Metazoa; phylum Annelida; class Polychaeta; order Phyllodocida; family Polynoidae; genus Acholoe; species Acholoe squamosa. Next base: position 83,365,165 of record OX439036.1, on the reverse strand, counting down.
ATGAGACGATATGCTAGGTAACGAAGGTGTCGTCTATATAAGGGCTTCACCAGATAGTCTGCTATTCCATTTCGGAGAGGTGCAGAAGTGAGGGCATTCTCAGGTAACTTCTTCACTGGGGCCCCCATCTGCAAGAGGAAGGGGAAACAACCTGGCGTGATTTGAGCAGATTGGAGAAGCTTGGATAGATAGTAAGGATACCTGCATGTTCTCTTCTATTGTTATTAACAATTTGCCCCGAGTTGCCTAATGGGACCACGTAACAACTGACCATTCCTATAGTGCTCTACGTGTGCTTGTCACATCCATGGAGCGATTTCTATCCTGCTTGTCAATGTAAGTTCTATCGTGAAAAATATAAAAAGAGATTTTCCTTTTGGGAGCCTAAAACCTAGGGAAACCTAGCATCACATCTTCAGATTGACGGATTTGTGAGTGCCAAATGGATTTTCTCTCCGACGTTACTTTATCCATATCCAGGTTATAATGCTGGGGGGGGGGGTTAACACAAACTAAAACATATAAGACACAAGTATATTGATATCAAAATATGATGAAGAACTTATCCTGGGCTATTTATTTCCAAAGCAATTCGCATAATACTGTCGGTCATCCGAAAATTTCCACATGTAAGCGTAAGCCCAGGTGTGCCAGGACTTTCTGTGCTGTCAAAATGCAGTTCAAACTGCCCTCATCAGCAGCTTTCTTCACATAGACACGTCCAGATTGATACTGCTGGTTAGTACTCACACTTGCAGCCACCCTTGGCTGAACATAACCACCACAGTAGTCCTTAACCACCACTCCCACATTCTTTATCTGACGCTCCATCTCAGTCAGCTCTGATTGAGTATTTGTTATCAGCTTGAGCTCAGCATTAAAGTTATTGTTCCTCATGACTGAGTAAATCTGCACCTCTGAAGCAAGATAAGGATCGATGGCTACCCAGAAGGACAGGCCAGGGTGAATTGTCATGACTCCCCCTGCCGTTTTTGTGGCAGTGATATCTGACAAAAAGAACTCTACCCCGGGTAGCTGACTAAGCTGAGAGCATATCTCCTGCTGGAAGAGAGTGATATTCTTCCAAATGGCATCAACATTGCTGCACTGCTTGCCACTCCACATGAGTCGAAATGTCAAATAGCGGTGGTTATCTCTGAGTAAGGGCTTCACCAGATAGTCTGCAATGCCCTGTCTGACTGGACCAGGAGGCAGATTGCTCTCAGGTCGCCTCCGCCCAGTAAGTCCAACCTGGAACAGTAAGGGCAAAGAAGCTGGAGTAACCAAAGCAAAATCTGCCAGTCCTAGGTCCATACTTTCTGAATTTGTACGGCGTTATAATGATACATTTTTACATTTATGGGGTCAACTTGGAACAACTCATCTTATCATTGAGATATTCTGTTGTTTTAAAAATACTGGCACTATGAGATATTTATTTTACTTTGTTTGCATGACAAATTATAGTTCTAAAAGTAAAGAGATACCCCGGTATTAATGGATGCTCTTGGTGACCACACCAGAAATTTAACTTGACCATCTGTGTATATACATTTGTCAAGAATTACTACAACGTATTGAGTAAGTGCCAATGCTGCGCTGTCGAGTTTAATCTAAAACTTTCATACAAGAATTTTGTAACTAATATTTATCTTAACTTAGATACCCCGTCCGTATCCGAGCGTTTAACCAGCATTCCTGTTGTCCCAAATCAGACTCAAGATAAAAAGCCTGTCTACTTATAGAATTGACCATGAGACAAATGAATTTAAGCGAACGTCGAGAAAGACAGCAATGTTTTCAAAATGGAAAAACATACTAAAATGTTTCCAAATAAAGTACAAGGCCCAGTGAACCCAGGGCTTGTTGGGCTCTCAGAATGACACTTGTATGGAGGGTACCCTGGGGGGCTGACCTCATGTAGACCCGCTCCCTAATGTATGACCGTTCACTGGCCGGGTTGGCTGCTCTGATTTTACTCTGCACATAACCTGTGCCATAGTCTTTGACTGCCATTGATACTGTGTTCACTTGTCGCTCCAACTCATTTACTGCATTCCGGTGTGTTATAATCTTTAATTCAGCGCCAAAGCGGTTGCTGCGGAGCGCAGTGTAAATCTGGTATTCTTGGACCATTTGTGGGTCTACGGCCACCCAGAAAGCTATACCAGGGTGGATGGCCTTAGTGGCCATAGTCATTGTAGCTGTGATGGAGGAGAGGAAGAAGACCACACCAGTGAGGCCTTTCATGTATTCACACAACTCTACTTGGTAGTTTACTATATGTGTCCAAATGTCCTCAGCCTGATTATCCTTGTTTATCCACACCAGGCGGAACCCTAAGAACTTCCAATAGTTCTGTAGGAGAGGCTGCACAAGGGTCTCTGAGAGTGCATTTTTTATTTGTGTTGATTGGAGTTTAAGCCCAGGTAGCCTTCTGACAGGGATTCCATCCTGCAACATAGTTGAATGGAAACTGTCAATGTACAGGGACCACTTGTATAGGGATAGTCTTCGTTGAACGTCTTAAAGCTTTGATTTCTGTCAGAATCCCACCAGGTCCATAAATTCTTTACAGGCGTTGACAGTCTCCAATCAACTTTCTAACATGAATCCTCTCCCCCACGCTACGCACGAACCCATATACCGATGGCATTAGGTCATCCACTCATTTTTTTATATCTATCAGCTCTCGGTAGGCTAGTAAAGACTATGAACAACAGTATTCCCATCCATAATTGAAAGAGGGTCATGCTGAGTGGTTAGCATCATCTATCTACCTCTCACCATGATTCTCTCTGACCCAATATATCCTTCTTAAATTCTATGAAAATTGAAGCACTGTAAAACCTCATGTTGGTAAGCCACGCATCAAAGTCTGGCTGGAGCTTCTAGACGCAGTACGTTAAGATGTCACAGATACCCCAGGTGCGTCCCCTTACGACTGGCCTCGAGCCAGAGCCTTCATTTTCTTGCCGATGCATTCAATTATGTCAGGCCGTGTAGGCCCATATTTTGACACTCTCTGGGGAATTCTGACAGTGGTGAATGGAATCCTACAAAAGCATTTATGTCTCATGAGTAAATGTGAATGTCATTCTACCAGCTCTCTCATATTTGTATTTAACAAATCTGTCAAAGGATTTTTACCAGGAAGAAACCACTGACGCGAAGCGTATAGTATCTTACTGTAGACTCCCTGGCGAAGAATAGAATACTGAAATATTCATACTTTCAATCCTACCTACCTACTTTCAATCCTACCAACCTTCCTACCAACTGAAACTCGTGTTTACAGATTAATCATATGTACGTCTTCTGTAGTTACTCACATATAACCATTGTCAATGCTGATACATCTAATATATCCTCTGGATCGCATATATACTTACATAAATCAAATCATCGGTATGTATCATACAATTTCTGAACTTCTCTGGAAACGCATTGTCAATACTGAATCATTCACAAATCTCACTCTAAAACAAAAATGTATTATCTTTAATAGTCAATGCATAGCATGACCTCTGCATGGACGTCATAGAAATCACTTGAAGTGAAACTGTGGAGACCTATTGCTGTCTAAGTATCATATACAAATTGTATTATTAACATTGTTCCAACTTTATTTCGCATACCGTGAAACGCATGGAGGCCGTTCAAAACACATCGATTTATATCACAGGGAATAGACGTAAGCAGATATGATCAAAGGAGGGTCCATCAAGATATTGTTAAGTTTAATTTTCATACAAATCTTATTGATAAACGAATGCTCCTACACAGGAATGAATGTTTCGCATGTTCGTACATATGTAACCAAAGGATTGCAGACATGAGTTTGTCGCGTCAGTGCAACAAGGTTGTAACTGCATTTGGTTAAGCAGGGTAAAGGTAAAACATATCTCTTTAAGGGGCCTCACCGAGGAACCTTTAACCTTGGTGACCAAGATGCAGTTACGACCTTGTTGCATTCAGTGCCCCTGAGGCCCGAGAGGTTTCTTGTGACTTTTAAAATGCAGCCACCCCAAACAAAAAGAGCGTTTCCAGTAAGCAGCTGGGGCTGGGGGATAAAGTACCGTTAAGAGTATGATGGTTGTTTGTTTTGTCCAAATACAAGCATTTGTCAAGTACTTGTTAAAATATAATCTTAGGATAAGAAAATTACTAGTCAAAAGTGTGTAAATTTTGCACACTTTCACAAATAACTCCAAATCTTAGAAAAGAGTAGTTCTACTGGAAACGCTTCTATATCTAGAGGTCGGTTGCATTCACCACTGGACTATTCAATCACATGACATTTCCTTCTAAATGACTTCGCTAAGTTGAGTATTCTAAAATCATACAAAAACTCATTATTAGAAACTAAAATACACGATGGCTCATAATTTATGACCACAGAGAAACACTGAATGGGAAAGAGAACTGTACACTTACAATGAATCGAATATTCGATACTAAGCATATACACTTAGAATGCAAGAAATGGAGATGAACTGAGTTAATGGTCGTTAGCCCTTATATCTAGAATTGGAAACACATATTAAGGTCGTACAGCCCAATGCAGGCAAAAGGTGAGGACCCTCTATAACGGGACGTTGGACATAAATATTTCAAGATTTCCCACTCTGTTATGATTCTACACCTTTCGAAAACTTTTTTGAGAAATCATGTCCGGTAAAAATTAAAAGTTTTTCTCCCAGGGCCAAAGCTCCAAATGTTCATTAAGACACCAAACCGTATTACTTTTACAACAACAGTTGTGTGATGTTTGATTTATGTGACGGGTTCAGGTTACTAAGCCTAAGGCCACACCAAAAAAATAGGTTGGTCTACAAATCACCCTCTGCATATTTGGGGTTGTGATGCTTGGCATTTTTTTTTAAATACAAAATTTGTTCACGGCTCACTTTTACAGCAAGGAATCCTTAAAAATTCTTAAAAAAAGAAAAAGAAAAAAATAGCTCGCTTGCACTATTTTTTTTTTTCAAAATCTACACCGCAAATTCCCTTGTATGAGTCGCAGTCTCGTATAAGCCGCACCCTGAGTTGAAGAGAAGGCTATACTCCTCATCTGGGGCTTGAAAGTTTAGTACTGTTCTAGGGTATGAAAACCCCTCCTATAAGCCGCACCCCTTCTCTGAACTGAACATATAAGCCCCACTTTCATTTGGGTTCTGGTATAACCCGGGCTTATACGAGAGAAATCACCTTCTGTTTGCCTTGGACATTGGTAGAACTAAATAAAGTACACCTACCGTGTCTTGAGCCTGTTGTTGAGTAGCAACGGTCGTTGGCCAGGTGGAGCATCCGGGGGTGGTGGTGTCAAAGCTGGATCCCCCAGGGTCCTGCTGGAACATGTGGCCCTGGTTGAAGTCAGACATATCGGGCCACCCAACGTTCTCGTCCACTTGACCAAAACTACTGCCCTGTCCGCCACCATTGTTCTCACTGTCTGAATCTGTGGACATGTGTCTCTTTGCAGCAGGCTCCCCCATGTCATCCCAGCCACCTTGGTGCTGCTGTACTAAGGGACTGTGTTCTCGTCGTCGTGCTGCCCGCCGCTGTCCAGCTATCATGGACGCCTGTCGCGCTCTGTCAGTGAACACCTCCTGTTTCGGCTCTTCGACAATGAGAAGGTCATCAACCTCTTCCACAGGCTCGGCTTTAACCTGCGCTGGGGAGCTGGCTGGTGATAACTGCGACTGACGAGAAGGCGATGGGCAAGGGCTCTCCCGTGGTTTTCGGGTCGATTTGGCTGGACTTGCTGGGGCAGTGAACATAGCTGCCTCAGTATCCTCTGCTGGTGGTTTATCTGCAGAAGAGTTCTGTTCAAAATTCTCGCTGATGTGTACAAAGAAGACATCGCTGTTGTCAATGGAGACGCCCAGGAGTCCTTCAATTCTCAGCCTGTCACGAAATGTCAAACTGTTTCTGCACAGCAGAGTCACAGTATCTGTTAATAAGTTCTTGACCCTTTCTTGGTCAGGCTTTAGCTCGGTTTCAGGCATGGTTGTTGTGTTGTAGGGAATGTCTTGTAGAAAAGTGGATAGCCAGTACCCGTCCTAAAACAAAGTATAAAGACAGTATTCAGAGATAAATTGTGTAAAAATTTCCAAGCAGAATGACCCTCACAATGATCACTAGATTTTGTTGGACACGCTATTAACGTAACTAGATCGCCTTGATCCACACACTGACAGATCCAAATTAATGCAGAAAACGTGTACATATCAGGGTCTATTGCAATATTTGTTATAAGGTGTAAGAAATATTTGGTGGCGTGTTAATTTTTGGTTTGGGTACCGGTATTTATATATCCAAGGTCATTCTGAAACTCTCGAGACTTTGTTACAATTCTCAAAAGGAAAGGTAGGCCATTCTGGGCGTGTGAATGCGGCTGTGCACGTGTTACATGTGCTAATGAATCTGACATTCTATAGCAGTAGGACACGGCTCGTTCAATGACAATGGGTAGGAATAACACCCCACCACCCACTCCTGCAAGTCCCTATCTGTCACTATAGTACCGTAATCTCCCGCGTAGAAGACGCGGTGCGCGTAGAAGACGCTCCCCAAACTCAGGGTATGCTGGTTCGCGTAGAAGACACATCCAACCCCTCTGAATCGATTTGTAAAAAAAAACCCGTACAAGACGCCCCCCCAACTCAGCAGAGGGGGGTTTCGCGTATAAGACGCACCCCCCCCCCACCCTCCACCCCCAAAAAGGCTCTATGAGTTCAAGCTGTCATCGGCACTTGGTCGGCGTCAAACCCGCCGAGCGCGTCGACACCTCCCGGGCTGCCGCGGCGCTAGCGCTATGAGTCGATGCTGTCATCAGCCCACGTGTTCCCTACACCCCGGCAAGCCACACCGCATTGTCAACCTGTTGAGTCTATGCTGTCATCGGCCCACGGTCGGCTTGAACCCGCCGAGCGCCCGTACACCGACCGGGCTGCCGCGGCGCTAGCGCTATGAGTCGATGCTGTCATCGGCCCACATGTTCCCTACACCCCGCCGAGCAAATCTACAGCAACCGGTCTGCCGCGGTGCAGGCTCTATGAGTTCAAGCTGTCATCGGCACACGGTCGGCGTTTTGCCCGCCAAGCGCGTCGACACCTCCCGGGCTGCCGCGGTGCAGGCTCTATGAGTTCAAGCTGTCATCGGCGCATTTTCCCAAATGAGATGTTGGAAAACCCCGCGTATAAGACGCACCCCCAACTTGAGGAAATCCTATAAGACGCAGTAGGGATTTGTTTGGCGTAGAGGACGCGTCTTATACGCGGGAGTTTACGGTAAATCACCAAATGTGAATTTCTATTTTCAGACCCTTTTTCACACTCAAACAGTGCTTTTGACAGGATTTTTTGCAATGGGCCAATTGCACACTTCTTAGCAAAAACAATGCGCCATTCTGTAAATGAATGGCCATTCTAGCCATTTAAATGCGACATTTAACCATTAAATGCGTGTATTACGCACTGCACAGCCCTGTCAAAAGCCCTGCTCAAAATTGACTCTATTCTAGCACCAAGGGTAAAAATACCCAAGGAATTAGAATTTGTGGGTCATTTTACTCTAGATCCAGCCATTAATTTGATATATTATCAGCTCTCAAGGGGTATGGGTGTGTGCAGAGTGGAATTTCTATAAAACCTTAAAATGTAAATTGCTGATATTTTTGTTAATTCTTGTTGAGGTTGAGACCTCTATTAAAAGCTCACGACATTATTATTTACCATAGAGAGAGAAATAATGAAATATCTAGACAGATTCTATATAATTCAGAAGAGTTTTGAATTGAAACAGAAAATATTAAAACCAAATATTTTCCTAACTTTTTTGAACTTACATAGGGATAACCACAAAAGTGTCTACTTTTAGGATCTTTAATCAGCTATTCATTATCTATTAGCCCAAATTAGCCCAAAGCTAAAGAGTATAAGAGAGTTGAGTAAAAAATTCAAGAATTTCAGGTCAGCCTATCACACTGCCATTTAGAAAATTTTGACTTTCCAACATGATCTATAATATTTATCATAGTTCCTTGTGGTGCAAAATATATGGCTTAGTATGGACGTCCTGTGTGTCCACCACTTTGAATTTCGCTGGTTGAGGTAAACCCAACTGATAAGACCTATCATGATGGGTACCTTGTCCCTGGGTAACACCCACTTCCAGGGACATGCTGGTTCCATCCTATCAGCTCTTATCAGTGCCTGTCACCAAGAACCAGCTCCAGTCCCGCTTACAGTCTATAGCCCTATAATCGCCAAACTGTCGTGCTTACAGTGGTATAATTGGTTAGTCTCTATGATCATTCAGTCAAGTTTAATCTAACATTAAGTAATGCAAGGTCTAAAATAAGGGAGTCCCAGTGCAGGCTGTGCACAGTGTACAGGGACTGATGAATCCACTGACAGAAAATATGATAAAAATTCCATTTTCAATCCCTCATAACTTCTGTTCTAGTACCATTAGAAAGACAATTTAAACACCATTAAATTACTCAAGTTGTCAGCTTCCCGGTGGTGTGAAATAATCCGGGAAAATCGAAAATAAACGTTTGGCATGTTTTCCCTACAATGTTTTCCCTACTGCTTCACCCAGGGCTGGACAGGTGTTGCTACATACTCTTGAGATATGATATCATTATAATTATGTGTTCACCTGTTGCTCAGAGCCGAAATCCGGCAGAGTGCGCTCCGCCAAAACGAATGCGCTCCGTAGTTCAATGAGATACCACCAGATGGCGTCTCAAACGGGCACCTGACCCACGCACCGGCTAACGTAGGAATTATCTCGATATCGTATTATCATTTCTCTGATTCGCTTCGCAGATCAACTCCTACCCTACTGCGACACTCAAAATTGGTTTACGTCATTTTTGACCAGCCCTGTGTTTAGACTACCGACAATTTGATGTCCCCTTTAATGCAGCTGATTACAATTCTGAGCAAATAAAATTTGGCGCAGCTTGACCTAATTTCTACCGGCAAGCAGAAGAAGCGTCACTTTTTGGTGCTAACGATTACACCCGATTAGCGAGTAATCGTGCATCTATACTCGAATCGATGGTTGTATTAGTGTTCACTTGTGTTTATACTCACTGTAGATATTGATGTGTTCCCTTCTTGCTGTCTTTGAATAAGGTAAACAGTAGCAACAGTACCGCTTTTCACGACCTGCGTGCTCTGCGAATAAAAGAATTCTACCTAATGATGTCAGAAGATGGCGCCACAGTATTGCGGCACATCACTGCCATCTATCTTGTGAATTAGAAACCAATGTTTTCGCGGGCTTGAGAATGGCCTGTATGTCGACCCCGAAGCTTATGTATCTAACCTGTGGCACAGAGTGTGGGGTCAAACCGCGGACCAAACCATGTTTCCCACGTTCCAAAGTTGAGCTTTAATAGCTTTTATTGACAACAAAAAGTGAGGTCATTGCTGACCTATGTGTCATACAGTAAGTCCACTACAATAATGTATATATGCTCTATGTTCTACAAACTACATGCATAGTATACAGTGCCATACATGCCAACATTTCGGGGGACAAAACCGGGAGACCTCCGGATATTTGTAGTAACCTTTTCCGAATGCTCTATACAGACTTTATCGAGCAGTGTCGGCTGCTTTAGTGGGTAAAAGTTAGATACAAAATCAAGTATTTTCACAATTTTTGGTATTCTATGAATGCTTTTCTCAGTGTAAAAAGGCCAAGGGATGCCAAAATCCGGGAGATTTTACATGTTTAAAGTGCATAAACCTGTCAAAATCTGGGAGAAGTGTGAAAATCCAGGAGATTTAAGGGGAGTACTTCAATCCGGGAGAAACCATAAAAAATTGACAAAATCCGGGAGACTTCCTTCCAATCCGGGAGTGTTGGCATGTATACAGTACTACAGAACTAAATCTATGAGAACAGATACTTCTGTATAACAAAGATCACTCACACAATCACTCACACATTCACACACACACAAATCCCTACAGAGATACACAAATACAGACACGGCATACATAACCAAGGTGGGTCAACTGTACCATACCTACAACTCATATATTTATATGTACATTACATTTTATGAATGTGTTGATATAATACTAGGTGAAACCGTACAATATACATAGCCCCTAGGATAATAGTTGGATTCCACAGAGAGTAGTCTAAAGTTGCTGCTGCCTCTGCTTAAACGCAGTATACACAAACTTTGCAAGTGCATTTATTAAACTAGGGTCATTTTCTTTCATAACTGTAACAAACTTATACATATTTGACATATCCCGGTAATTACAGATTTTACCTTCTATATGATTTTCAAGAGTTGTTCAAGCTGCCTGATGTAGTTCACATGTTGTCAGAAAATAGCACCAGTTGAGCAGTATAGACATACTCTGTCACATTCAGGTTTGGGGGCCCTACAATCCCTCCCTATCTCAATACCAAGATTATGGGAACTAAGTCTGTATTGTGCTAATGCAGTCCTGTGATTTTGATTATTAATTTTAAGTAGATAGTGTTCGAGCCTGAACTCCCTCTTGAATTTTCTGAATGTTCTTAACTTTTTACCCTCCCCAGCAAGCGCAATCTCATTCATAATTTTCTCAGAATATTTACTAAAAATTGGTTCAGTTGCACTAGCTATGATGTTATAATTATTAGATGTCGACTGGTTTTCCCAAAGCTGACTATATTTTCTACCAAGCAAATATAGCAAACCTTTAACATTTGTACACCAGTTATCCTGTCCTTGCTGGTCAAGATTATGCAGTTTTATGCAACATCTATGGAGAATATGGGATTCCTCAAAGTTAACAATCCTTTCCCAATATTCTAGTGCTCTTACTTCCCATTGAGCCTTCAGAGGCACTCTACCCGTATCCCCATATACTGCAGCTGAAGTTGTCTGCTTCCTTACACCGAGCATAGACTTCAGGTATTTAAGATGGATCAGTTCAAAATTATCGAGTTTCCTACCTTCATTCAGGTCCTATAACTCACATCCATATTCAAGGCATGGTCGTATTTGGGTGTCAAAGATCTTAAGGGATAGTCTAGGATTCGGTTTCCCAATATTCTGATAGCAACATGAGTATGATTGGTAGATGGCTTTTATCAACCCATAAAACTCACACGTTTTAACGTGACCATCACGTTTTATTCACGTTCGGGTCGTGGATGTTAAATTTCTAAGTAGGGATCTAAGGGAAATAGGCCTAGCCAAGGCTAATTTGGACCCCATTTAAGTCAGAACTTTTTCCTGTCCTAATTTTTTTCTATGAATTTGAATGTAAAATGTATGCACATTTTAAGGGTATCGTCTAGGTTTCTGATGATGGCATAAAAATCTAGGAATTTAAATTTCTCAAATCGTCGAATTTAGGAAACTAGGTGCCTTAATTGGTACTAAACCTCATTTGTTTCTTATCTTCACATGAGAGCATAAGTGACCAAAAGTGTCCCATTTTTCCATCGATATCTGTACATAATAATCTCTGGATATCTCTATGTCTTTTCGCCAACAATACTAAGACTTGATAATCTTATCCTTATATTGGTATGTCAAGATATTGCTCTCGATGGTCTAATATTAAATGGCTCAATGCATAGTATCAGAGATATAAAGGTACACTGTATGTCTCTGATAGTATGCTTGCCAACAGTCGACTCGCCAAAGAAACGGTGTTTTTTTTTTTCTACGTTGAAATAACGCCCAAGTAACGTTTCAAAAGTGGAGTGGGAGGGATTTCTCTTGTGACTTGGCATTTGACAAGCTGTAGTAGGGGGCCTATTTCATCAGAAACTACAGATGGCGGTACTGAGCTGTGTACCACTAGTTTACACCAGTACAGCGCAAAACAGTCAACAGGTGTGAGGACTAAGGGAGTGGTCATTATTTATCAATAGGGGGGCGTACGATTTTGAGACCCCTCCTGAGGGGGGCGTACACATTTTGGTCTCTCTTGAGGGAAGGGAGCAAAAAAGCCTGTGCGCTACTATAGATCAAAGAGGTGCAAAATTTCTTGGGGGGGGCATAGAAAATTTCCGCGCAACCACGTGAAAACCCACCACCCCCCTCACCGTTGATAACAAATGACCACTCCCTAAATGCTACATTCAAAGACAATGAATCTAGATAAACATGTAAATACCATTTACCGATACAGATACATTACTGATGTCATATTATCATATTATCAAATAGACCTTTATTTGGGACAGTTGGCTGCAATAAATACAAATTACTCTCGGACTCTGGCACGGTGACAGAAAGGAAAGTCTATCAATATCATTGTACATATATTCCTGGTACTGCCATGACCACACTAATGTATCACTGGGGATACATATTGACTATTTGAACACCAAACCCCATGGGTATTGGGGGGGGGGGTGGGACTGGATCCCCATGCAGTGGCATTATGTGAGGGCATTATGCGTGGTAGGCAGTCACTGATTCTGCCTATATGAGCATTATATCTTCTTGATGATATTCACACCATTGGGGTAAAAATTATCATAGAAAATGTGCAATTCTATCCACAGTTTGAGCAGTTTTAGCCCTCTAGCTCCCTAAATATGCCTCATAGATAGGCAAAACCCACATACCCCTTGTAGCTCTATCCCATCTCGACCAGAATAAATGCTAAAGACACATACATTACTTTATTTCAAGTTTTTGTTGAAGGGAGAACAAGAACAGGTCAGTTAACGACGATTCATGATTATCAGTCGTATATCAAAAGTATCATGTAAGACGTAATAAGACTCGATAGTTACATGCATGTACTGTACATGTACATCTTCTTTACTTTCACCCTGTGAGTAAGTGAAATATACACTAGATGCTTGCAGCCACCATGGATACTGGGGCTGCCAGTTGCCAACGCCGTGGGAGGTAAGTGTGCCGTCTAAATGACAACTACCTGTCACCAGTCGATCACCTAACGCCATCCTATGGCAAGCCAATGACTACTGTCAGCACCAGATAGCAGGAACGCTCAAACTATACTGCCATCGCTGAAATGTTGCCTGGTCTGAGGGCCAAGTCCCAGCCCTGCAGCACTGCGCGTAGTGGGAGGATGTCAGCGATGTCTGGCGGCATCAGGTATACATAATTCCAATTGGCCAAGGGCCGAACTCATTATCAAGCCTGGGCCAATTTCTCTTGCGACTACACTCTTTGAATTGTTTCATGCTAACAGATGTTCTTTTGCCTGTCATGGAAAATTTGCATTACTTAAAGTTAGAAAGAAATCTCAGAGACCTAGATAATGTGAATGTGCCACCCACAAAAGTCATTAATAGACGAAATTAAGGAGCCAGAAAGCCCCACCTGGCAATAAATGACTCCTCCCTTAAATAATGTGCATCCGCCACCCACAAAAGTCACTACAATAACCTAAGTGCCTGCACTGGGGTTATTTTGAGAACTCTAAATTAATTTTCTAAGTCAATCGCTATAATTATGGCTAAAATGCCAGGCTAATAAACTCAAACCAGAATTGAATGCATTGAGTTTCTATGATATATGCCTACATTATCATCTGTGTTGCATTTTAATCAGAAAACAAACAGCAAAGTTGCAGCAGAATCTGTCATAAGAAGTGCCAAATCACTCATATAGTTTAGGAAAATGGAAATGCAGCAGGGTACATTTAAAAGTTATCTAGAACAAGATGGAATAGCTAACATTCAAGGTGGGGGGGGGGGGTCTCATCCACCTGGTCGATTCTTTAGTCATGGCAACCATGGAAAAATCAAAACCTAAGACATGGAAATCTTTTGGCAACATCACATTTTCCCTCATAGAATATGTGAAAACTTAAATCACAAACACAAAAATTATTCTATACAAGATAAATCAATGAACTAAATCAAAGGTTGTAACGTAGCCAGGAAAAACAACAAATCAAGTGACTTGGCTGTTTGTCATTCATATTTTTCAATAATACTCTTCACAGGATTATATAGAAGAGGGTGGCCTGAATAGTGTTGGAAGACTAAGGGTGCTTATATAGATTAATATATATATATATATATATATATATATATATATATATAGTGGCGTAGACCGAGAGCGGGACAGCGGAGTCGAAACCACCCTGGCGTGGGGGTGGCGAGACTATTCAGTTCGGAGTCACGCCAGCGGCCAACGTGTTTACAAGTTGGCGGAGTAGGTCCCCTGACGCTGGCTTGGTGTCTCCTAGGCCAGCGTTGGAGGATCCGCAAGTGTATATAAGTTGGAAAGCGATCCTCCGTCAGGCAGTTCGAGTCACGAGCTGGTCGGGGACGTTATCCAGGCTTGCCTCCAGTATTTACCTGAAACCAAGGAACTTAGATGGTGTGGCGAAGACTGCCAGGTAATAAAGTACAAACAGTTGAACTCAAGTTGACGGAGTGGTGTCATCCTTTATTTACGGGCAGAGTAGGCAAACGTTACATTGGTGACAGCGGTGTTTGAAGAATCCACGAAAGAAGGATGGCGGAAGTGGCAGACTTGAAAATAGAAGCTGAGGAGCTGAAAGTTGAGCTAGAGGGAGATAGGGGAGACAGAGGAACCCTGGTAGAGATAGTAGATGAGGAGGTATCCATAAGGAGGGAAGGGACGAGCCGGCCGGAGGAGGATCACCCTGAGAGGCAGGAGGAACCTGTCAATAGGGAGCCGGTGGACATCCCGGAGGAGCCTCAAGTACAAGAAGAAGGCTGCCTCGGACGAGACGATCCCTACCTGTGGCCGTGGGAGAGGGATGAACGACAGGAGAGAGAAAGACGTCCCAGGTGGAGGGTACCAGGAATGGACGTGTGGCCAGGCTACATCCCAGGGCACGACATGGGCCCAAGAGACCTTTGGTGGACGAAGGAACAGTGGGCGGAAATCAACAACCCACGGAGTCAAGGGCGACGGCGAAGGGGAGAAGAGCCGGGAGCTAGGGCGGAGAACGGCGGAGGAACCGGAGGAATAGCTCCCGAGGCCGTGGCCAGACTGCAGGAGGAGGCGAAGAATGGGGACGGACCCAGGATGGGGGCCGAGAAAGATGGTAGTATGGACAACCTAGCGCCGGAGCTGGCCACAAAGGGAGGCGCGGACGGAGAAAATGTCAGCAAGAACAAGTCAGTGGTAAAACCCACCAGGTATGATAGGACAACGGATCTGGATGACTACCTTAATCATTTTGACCTGTGTGTAAAGGTTAATGGGTGGAGTCCATCGGAGGCGGGTATGTTCCTGGGGCTCAGTTTGGCGGGGGCTGCACGGAGGCTGCTGACAGGGAGGAAACCTGCAACCCCGGAGGGGTATGCGGAACTAAGGAAGGCGCTGGTAAAGAGATTCGAGCCGACAAATCAGGAAGAAACCTACAAAGCCATCCTCTGTACAATGGTAAGGAAGAAGAAGGAGGGGCTGCAGGAGCTGCAGGGAGATTTGATGAAATATACCCGGCTAGCTTACCCGGAGGCCGATGCCCGCACAACCGACACTTTGGTCCTAGACAGGTTTCTCCTATGCCTGGACGTTTCTTTGAGGCAGTGGGTATACCAGACTCAACCGAAGAACATGCAGGTGGGGGCGGAGGCTTACATGAAGAATGAGCAGGAAACTCAGCTCCGGGTTAGGTCCGCCGACACCTCCGTCAACGAGCACCTTCGGTCCAATAAGGAGGAGATGAGCAAGGTTGCGGAGCTGATGGAGCACCTGGTCAAGAGACTGGACGAACCAACCACAGGGGGAAAGTAAAAGAGACAGGGCGGCACAGTGCTATGGATGTGGTCAGGAGGGACACTTCCGCAGGGACTGCCTCGCCGCCAAGCCTGCGGAGGCTGGGGGAAAGATGGAGGAGACTAAGGTGGGAAACTGAAACCGACCAATACTGAGGGCCCGGTAATGGTCGGGGAAAATGGGCCTACGAATGTCATCCAGGGAAGACGAGAGAGAGGCGGAGGAGGCCTCATAGTAGAAGGATGTCTGCTGGGGGCTCCTATCCAACTACTGGTAGACACGGGCACTTCATTGAATCTAGTATCAGAGGGATGTTGGAGTCGGCACGGCGGGGCAGGCTTACTCCGGGAGACAGCGGAGAAGTTCTACTCCATGGAGGCACGGCCTATGGACATAAAGGGTGAGGTGAGGGCAGAGCTGCAACGGGGGCAGAAAATCATGGAAGCAAACTTCGTGGTCGGCGACACTGGCACGGAGGGTATCCTGAGAGGGGCTTTTCTGCGCTCACATCGCTTAATGGTGGACGTCGATAGAGGGCGATTGGTATAGATGGAGTGGGAAGAGGTCTGCCGAATAGTAAGCACTTGACCTGCTGTCCTGGGCTCCGGGCAGGAGTCCATGGTGGAGGGGACCATCCAGGGACCATGGAGAACTGGAGAAGACGGCATGATCGAGGATATGGCAGGACATAAAGGAGAACCCCGATTCCTTGTAGGAAGGGAGTTGGTGAAACCCGAGGGACGTGAAACATGGGTCAGACTGCTCAATCCGGGGCCGGAACCCATAATGATTTACAGGAATATGACACAATGACACTGGGGGCGCTCCAGAAAGTGACGGAGGAAGCGGAGGAACCCAGGGTGGGAGGAAGTTGGTGCCGGACCTGGTGAACGAATTGGTCCAGGGAACAGAGCCCCACAGGCGAAGTGGGCTGGCGGATTTGGTACAGCGGAACATTGGCGCATTCCAATGTTGCAAGGGTGATAAGGGCCACACTACGTTGGCAATGCATAAAATTGACACGGGGGATCATCCGCCAATAAAGCAGCCGCCCAGGTGTCTAGCGCCCCACAGACGGGAAGCAGTGGAGGAGGAGGTGGACAAGATGTTAGAGGCCAGAGTCATTGAGGCCTCCACAAGCCCATAGGCGTCACCATTGGTTTTAGTAAAGAAGAAGGACGGGACGACCCGCTTCTGCGTAGACTACCGAAAACTCAACTCCGCTACAGTCAAGGATGCCTACCAACTGCCTAGGATGGAGGATTGCTTTGATACCATGGCGGGGGCGTCCTGGTTCTCCTCTTTGGATCTGGCTAGTGGATACTGGCAGCTGGACATTGAAGAGGGGGATAAGGAGAAGACGGAGTTCACCACACATAAAGGGCTATACCAATTCCGGCGGATGCCCTTCGGGTTGTGTAATGCACCTGGAACTTTCGAGAGAGTCATGGAGGTGGCTATGAAGGGTCTTCAATGGAAGACGTGTTTGGTATACCTGGATGACATAGTGGTGTTCTTAGCCACTTTTGAGGAACATCTACTCCGCCTGGGGGAGGTGCTGCAGAGGTTGTCCGAGGCAGGATTAAAAATTAAGCCAACCAAGTGCCAATTGGGTCGGCGGAGGGTCCTGTTCCTAGGACACCATGTCAGCGAGGCAGGGGTGGAGACCGACCCCACGAAGATTGAGGCAGTGCAGTCATGGCCTCCTCCTAAGTCAGTGACAGAGGTACGGAGTTTCCTGGGGTTGGCAGGCTACTACCGCATGTTTGTCCCGGAGTTCTCGGCCTGAGCCAAGCCACTGAGTTTCCTGGCGGAGAAAGGCAGAGTCTTCTGTTGGATGGAGGAGTGTGAGCGAGCATTTCTGGATCTGAAGGACCGGCTGACGAGGGCACCAATTTTGGCGTTTCCCCGGGCGGAGGGGCGGCTCACAATGGACACAGACGCCAGCGACACGGGCCTGGGGGTGGTACTAGCCCAGGAACAAGATGATTTAGAGAGGGTCCTAGCCTACGGGAGTCGGACATTAAGCAAGCCCGAGAAGAACTACTGTGTGACCAGGAGGGAACTCCTGGCTATAGTCTTCGGGTTGAGGAAGTTTAAGCACTACCTGGTGGGTCACCCTATTGTAGTAAGGACGGACCATGCTTCACTCCGGTGGCTACTGGATTTTAAAGAGCCGGAGGGGTAACTGGCCAGATGGTTGCAGATCATCAGCACCTATGATATTGTTATCCAACACCGCCCAGGGAAACTTCATGGGAATGCTGATGGGTTGTCCCGGAGGCCCTGCAGGCAATGTGGAAAGGAGGATGAAATAGAGACATTGCATTGCCGGGTCTTTACGAGGGCACAGCAGAAGGAGATGACAGAGGGACCACCCACTGTGGCGGTGGGTCCCACCCCGCCCAAGGGACTATCATGGGGAGCGCTGCAAGCGGAGGACCCCACTCTTACGCTGGTCCGAGGTTGGGTGGAGGGGCACGCTCCTACAGAGGGTAGCCCTCGATGTGATGGGGCTGCTGCCCCTCTCCTCCGCCGGGAATCAGTATATGTGACCAGGTAAGCAAAAACACACCTCTGCAGGGAAATTCATTTTCAAAATTTATCTCAAGATCTTTAAAATGAGACATCATTGGGTTAAATATTCCTAGTAGTTATGTCAGAACCCCTCCTTGAACATAGCTCGTTATTCATATCTGAAATCGATGATTAAGATCTAAATATATTATAAACCATAATAATGTCTAAAAACACAATAAATCAGCCTTTTTCATCAAAAATACATAATAATATATTTTTATCATAGATTTTGATCTAGATGGAATTTTCCATTTCTGTTTTCAGTTTTGGGTTTTTGGTGAGAATCCCCAAAATTGGCATAAAAATCTGCAAATTTTGATTAATGGAACAGTTGCCATGGCAACCAGGAACCGGCATATAGGTTGATTTCTCATGAAAAATGTTCATTTTACCATCCAAATATGGGCCATTTCTAACGAAAATGGTGCAATTTAAATGAAACCATTGAATTCTGCATCAGAAATTAGCTTAATGTATTTTTATAATGGTTTTAGAGTAATTTAGCCCTCCAATGCCCCCTGGTGGCCAAATGGGGAAATAAAAATCCCCCACGGAGGGGTGTTCTCCCTTGATGGGTCACATATATTGGTAGCAGCAGACTATTTCACGAAGTGGACGGAGGCCTATGCTTTGCCTAACCAGGAGGCGCCTACAGTGGCCTGAGCCGTGGTAGAGGAATTCATTTGCCAGTTTGGTGCACCAGCGGAGTTGCACACCGACCAGGGGAAGAATTTCCAGTCGGGATTGTTTTGAGAGATGGTGGCTCTTCTGGAAGTAAGTACGTGCGCATTCAGGCCCCAGAGTGATGGGTTGGTGGAAAGGGCAAATAGGATGATAGAGATGCTGTTAGCCACGGTGGTGGTGGGGGACCAGAGAGACTGGGACCGCCGACTACCCTTTGTTATGGCTGCCTATCGCTCCTCCGCCCACTCCTCCACCGGACTGTCCCCCAATATGCTGATGTTAGGCCGGGAGACGGTGGTTCCCCTCCATCTGGTATATCCTCTAGTGCCTGATAAAGTAGGTGGACCAGGGTATGTGGCAGAGCTGCAAAGAAACATGGCCTATTCATATACAATGGCTAGAGGGGCCTTGGGCAAGTTCACTTGTCGCCAACAACGCAACAATGACGTCAGGGCGGGCGAGGCGTCGGAGTTTCCGGTGAGTAGTATGGTTTACTACTATCACCCCAAAAGGAAGAAGGGACTCACCCCTAAACTCCAGAGCTACTGGACAGGGCCCTGGAGGGTAGAAAAAAGGATAGGTGAGGCGGTCTACCGGATTAAGAAGGGCCAGAGCAGCAGGGTAGTACACTATGATGCTTTGAAGGTAGCTCCACCCGCACTTCAGGCCCTGCTAGCATCACTCATCCAAATGATGTCCTTTCTACGTAAATCACATGGGGCTATGCGATGGAGACGGAACAGGCCGGGGATGTCCACAACAGCGAGTCGGGGGCGGAGGAGAGTGACTCTGAAAACGAGGCGGGGTACGAGGGAACCAGCCTTGTCTGCACAGTCTTTTCAGCGCCAATTGGGAAGACGAAGCTCTGGCACGAGGAAAAGAACCTTGAAGGCGAGATGTCAAAGGAAAGCCAAGCCTGGTGTGAACAATGGTTGGAGGGGGAGCAGAAACTCCAGAAAGAGAAGGAGATGTCCCATTGGAGAGGAATAGAACCGGGGGACGAGCCGCCATACGAGGACTGGTCTCTCCCAGAGCTATGGCCATCGGACAAAGAGGCCGTAGAGGACGGAGAAGAGCTGGCCAGGCGGAGGTGGAACCACCTTCAGAATGCAGAGACCCGGAGCGCAAGGGAGCGAAGGGCTGTGGACCCGGAAAGGAGGCGGATAAGAGCTAAACACGCAGAGAGGCGGCGTGTCTTTGAAATGTTGGAACAAGCGGAGTGGGAAAACCAAGAAAACACAGACAGAGAAGCTAGACGCACTCTCCGACAGGGGGTGGCGCCGCCTGGCGGGGGCGGAGGTCAACCCGTGAGAAGCAGGACAGTGGCACCCCCTAGGGATAGAGCGGGCGAGGGTGGCGGGCGGCGGGAGTCACCTGGCAACCGGATAAACAATTCTTATGTAATAAAAGGCGACTCCGAGAGAGTAACGGTTGATTTCAATAGGATGGATGATACGCGGAGGGTGGTACTGCGAGGGGTGGAGAACCAACATGGGGAGGCTTGTGCGCCAAGGGCGGAGAGTGGTGGAGGATCAGGAAGTGTCACCTCCACAGTATCTAGCAAGTCCCGAACGGACGCCTAGCATAGAGAAAGCCGGAGGCGAAGGAGAGAGAGAGAGCGCTCCCCCCACATTTTTCATCCAGCAGGTCAACCAGCGGCCATAAACATGGAGGGAGATCTGAAAAAGAGAGACGGAGTAAAGGCCACTCTAGCAGCACTAGCCGGGGCCGCCGCTGAGACTCGTCAAGGCGGAGTAAGCGGAGGCGCTCCCACGGGTCCTACAGTGACGTCAGCAGCAGAGACGGAGGCTGTGAGAAGGGGGAAGTTTCCCACAGCGTGGAGGTACGGGACAGGCGAGGAGGCGGAGGGCCAGCAAGCATCGTGATTGGTCGGATGTTGGAGGGGGGCAGGGACCGGACTGCACCCGCGGGGGATATAAGGGGGAGACATCCGCCGAACCCGTCAATACCCACCAGCCTCTGGACTACACCTGACTACATAATGCCAGTGTTCAAGAATCCAGAGCAGAAACCAGTGCCTACGGAGATAGTAGAGGGGGAGGAGATCCCGAAGTATCGATGTGAGATATGCAGAAAAACAGGAAGCCGTCAATGGCACTTTATGCGTTTAGATGGCATGAATCGCCATTTAAAGACCCATTCCGAGTTGCAGGAGGGCTACCGGTGTCCTGAAAAAGGGTGCGAAAGGGTCGCCAAACTCTACATCGATGACCTGAAACGACATATAGGACGACTCCACCCCCAGGTGGTAGACTGGGTCCCGCAGGACAAGTGCCTAATGCTGCCATTAGGGAAACCGGAGAAAATGCCGGGAACTTCAGCCAACACCTCCACGGACACCACCAGCCAGGCAGCAGAGGATCAGAAGGAAACACCAGTGAAATCACCGCCTGTCAAGAAGAAGAAAGGGAGTGGCGGGACTCGGAGGAAGAAGGTCACAACACAGAAAAAGGCCAGTCCACAGCCGGATTACGCAGAACCAAGCACCTCTAAGGACCGGCTGAGCAGCCCTCAGGGGTCTCCCTTCTCGACCTCCGCATCCCCTCGGATTACCCTACTAGAAGAGTCAGAGGTGGCGGCTGCTTCTAAGTATTTGGAAGAACTCATGGGATATAACTCGGAGGGGATGGCTACTCCGCAGAGTAACGTGTCAACACGGACGACGCACAGCTCAGCCGGGAGGGGGGTTAAGAGACTCTACAAGGATGAGGAAGGGGTGATGGACTCCGTGGGGAAGAAGCAAGAGGCTGGCGGAGGAGGACAAGAGTGAAGCACCGCAGGAGGAGCAAGCTGGGCCCAGCACCTCCGCCGGAGGGCAAAGTCTACTAGCTCTGGCGCCGGCTTTGGAAGCTGGGGACCTCCGGATCGACGACGAGGTGGCGACAAAACTTAAATTCATCATCGGCTTACTGGTAGAAAAGTATGGCAAGAAGGGGGAGACTCCAACCAAGACACTGTTACGTATGCAACGTGAGTTGCCGCCAGGGACTGTAAGCATCCAAGCCCTGGAGAGGGAATACGTAGAGACGAAGAGGGAGAAGTCTACCACGAGAGCATCGATCAAGATGCCGGGGTACAAGAACATCTCCTCCACCAGTGGCGATGACGGAGAGAGTTTAGGCTTGGGGGGAAAAGGAAGAACGAAAACTCAAAGAGGCAGAGTTGGAGGAAGAATGCCTCAAAGAGGAGCAGAGAAAGACGGAAGAAAAGGAGGAGGCGGAGAAAAAGAGGCTGAGAGAGGAAAAGAGACAAAATGAGGTGGAGGAGAAGAGGCTGGAAGAACAAAAGAGGCAGGCGGAGAAGAAAGAGGCGGAGGAGAAGTCTAGAGAACAAAAAAGCCAGGCGGAGAGGAGCCGCTCGAAGGAGACTACTCCGCAGAAGGTCACCCTGCAGAAAGCCACCCAACAGAAAAAAGAGAAATCCAAAGGCCAGGGGAAGGCATCCAGGTCAAGGAGCCTGGAGTCAGTGTTACTGGAATTCAATGCGGAGTCAGGTGCCGCCTCGCCCATGGGGAGCCGGTCAGAGACATTACCCACTACAAAGCATACTCCGGTGGAGGCCGGCCCCTCAGTGGACACCCCAGAACAGCTGGTGGATAAATTGGAGACTACCTCTGTAGGGGACGCCGACCTGGCGACCTCAAGCACTGGGAAGGGAGATAAGACCCCCACTGTGCTTGCCCTACCAAAACTAGACAAATATCCGCGCACAGTAACGGTGGGCCTGGATGGACTCGTCATCTGCTCTCCATGCGGGGAGTTTCTCCTCCAGGTAGAACTAGGAGAAGAGGCAGAGGGAAAGGCGGAGACATTAGTGATGGTGCCAGCCGGAGTAGACACGGTGGTGGGGGATATGGATGACAACGAACCCTTGCCTGCCCTGGACAAGGACAGAGTGATAGTAGTTATGGGGTTGCCCATAGAGGAGATGGGTGAGGGTGGGGTGGCATCCACACAGGGTGTCGTGAGAGTGGAGGAGGTGGAGGCCCCGGCCCCAAGAATGCCCTTGACCGGAGTACAGGGAGGTATGGCAGTGCAGGAGGAAGGCATGCCCTGGCACTCAGATTACACAGGACCAAAAGCCCTGAAAGAATACTCCAAGAGACTGCGCCAACCCAGAGGACTGGGTCCCCAAATTAGAGTGGTGCCCGGAGGGGTACAATCGTCCTCTATCCAATCTTTAACAAATGGAGATGTGGAATTAGTACAATAATAAGAACTCGTTATGGACAAAGTCACATGAAGGGGTGTTGCAGCAGGTGTGGGCAGCAATGGCCAGTTGATACGAAGGTGCAGGCGGAGGGAGGCGCTACAGCAGAGGCAGGCAGAGGCAGACGGAGGATCCGGCGAAGCGGTAAGTGTGCTCCTTTAAAGTCGAGGGGAGGAGGCAGGGCCCAGTACAGGGCGGCGGAGGTGCTACCGGGTCGGAGGTGGTGCTATGGAGGGTTGGGAGGCGGACAAGGCTGGCGGGCTGGAAGATGGCTAGCCAGTATAGGCTGAGCCCTAGAGGATGCCGGGGGGGGGTTGCTGACCATCTAGATAGCGAGGCTGAGACGAAGCACTGGTGTGATGGGAACCTGAAATGTTCTTTCCTGTCTTGCCCGCAGGTTCGGATCGGAGGTCGGAGTAAGGGGACCACGGCTTCCAAGGACGGAGGCCGACGGAGGACTGCGGATGACACAATGGAGTGAGAGAGCTTGGAGGGCGGAGTGCCGGTCGGAGTACAAGAGGCAGAACCTTGACGCCGTATTACTGTATAAATGTTACTGATCATTGTTATATACCGCATAGGGGACCGGGGTTTATTACTGTTGTAGTATAGGCACTGCTCGCAGGGGCAGGGAAATAGGATACTGTGTAAACTATGTTTTTTTACTATATTATGAAGAGACACCCAGGGGCCATGGTGTAGTAACGATATTCTAAATTGGATACCCATCTGCAGGAGGGTAATGTAACACTTCTTCCCCAGTAAGTTATTGATTAGTTGGGGAGAGTGTGGCGTAGACTGAGAGCGGGACAGCGGAGTCAAAACAACCCTGGCGTGGGGGCGGTGAGACTGTTCAGTTCGGAGTCACGCCAGCGGCCAACGTGTTTACAAGTTGGCGGAGTAGGTCCCCCGACGCTGGCTTGGTGTCTCCTAGGCCAGCGATCCGCAAATGTATATAAGTTGGAAAGCGATCCTCCGTCGGGCAGTTCGAGTCACGAGCTGGTCGGGGACGTTATCCAGGCTTGCCTCCAGTATTTAACTGAACCCAAGGAACTTAGATGGTGTGGCGAAGACTGCCAGGTAATAAAGTACAAACAGTTGAACTCAAGTTGACGGAGTGGTGTCATCCTTTATTTACGGGCAGAGTAGGCAAACGCTACATTGGTGACAGCGGTGTTTGAAGAATCCACGAAAGAAGGATGGTGGAAGTGGCAGACTTGAAAATAGAAGCTGAGGAGCTGAAAGTTGAGCTAGAGGGAGATAGGTGAGACAGAGGAACCCTGGTAGAGATAGTAGATGAGGAGGTATCCATAAGGAGTTAAGGAGTCAACTCAAGTTGACGGAGTGGTGTCATCCTTTATTTACGGGGGGAGTAGGCAAACACTACAATATATATATATCTATATATATATATATATATATATATATATATATATATAATGTCAAGTTGATTTAGCTTCAAGTCAAAATATGTACTCGAGAGTAAACTACCAGTAAAATGCACGATATCATTAGCCCACGTACTGTATTGTCGATGTCATGAGCTTTAATTTGATACCAAATAAGACTATTATAGATGCATTTTGCCCATGTCTATCACAGAAATTTTTAAAAATAAAATAATAAGGTCATTAGATATCAATATAATGCTGATGTCGATACGATATTCATCATCACAATATTTCCGATATCTAGAAATGGTGAATATCGATGACATCCCTACCATATCTCAAGACAAGAGAAGCTAACCCATTTTCTGAAAATGGCCCCTTTTTAAAAAATTCGACTGTGAACATTATTTGAAAAAAAACAACGTTTTCTTAATTCCAGGAACATACGATCAAGGTGAAGAAATTCCCTTGTTTCGAGGTGTTTTTGGTGTGTTTCTTTTAGAATGCAGGTTGTGTAGCATCTCGGTACATGACCAGAAGCTTAGGCAACTCTCTATGGGTGAATTGTCTGTTCCAAAACCCTTTCTTTCAGCAGAAGAAGTTCTTTTAAAAAGGAACTACATGTGTTGATGACAGAATTACAATTCGTTCAGTTTTTGATTACTCAGGACCCCCTTTATCCATTCCGTTGCCCCAAAATAGACCGAACACCGTACACGGATAGGGGGTAAAAGGCACGAAGAAGCATGACGCCATCGTGGACGGCCCAGATAGTTAATTTGTTCTCACTCTGCAGGTATAACTGGAGGTAGAACAGGTATAACTGGAGGTAGGACACTTGTGAAGGACAGACATGTACAGAGGCAACTGGTAACTAAGGAACATGAACAAGCATTATTAACTTGGTAGGTGGAGAAATGCAAAGTACTGTGGATACGAAGCCAGTAGCCAGTCTATGGCTGCAGAGCAGAGACTGCTCCAGCTGCCACTTGGTCCTTGCTAGGTCTTTAGTATCAAACTTACAATCCAAGGTAATCGATCCTTGCTGTCGGCTTGTAACTTCACCCCAAAGTCATCACTACCCGCGTACATCACAGTGGTCTAATTTATATAAAAAAAACACTTGCAGCTCTTCCATGGGGAAATAAATGGTCTGCTAAAGGATTGCCAGATAGTTTGTTCGATAGCTGTAGATTCACTTCAGTACAAGTTGGGCCCTGTCAGTTTGGCATAGGTAACTTGCCTGTCCTTTAGCATTGCTATTACGTGTATGATCAAAAATACTGTCACAGTATATTACTTGGTAAATTAGAGAGAGAGAAAATTAATGTAAGGGATTTTTCTGACCAAAGGATATTTCAGTAATAAGGGGTATGTTGTTATGTAAAATTATAAGCATAGGGAAGTACAATATTGCCATACATTTGAAAAAAAGCATGCCATGGCTGTTTAAGAAATGCTTTGAAACCGGTCAGTGATTTTATGGAGAAATAATGAGGATCTACACCGTGAAGTATACTATACGACCCTCACAACTCTGTATTTCTAACAGTGACTCAGCGCAAAAAAAAAAAATCTTTGAAATGCTTAACCAGAACCAATTATATATAGATTTTGTATACGAATGTATATCATAGTTGTTTTTTTTAACTTGTAACTCCCTGAAATCAGGGAAAGCCTGAAGACGTTCATCCCTGTCATATTGACAAAAATAAAGGCATGTAGTACAATAGTAGAAAGATTTATATCACACAAAACCAGACAAGGTCAAGTAAAATACAAAGTTTTATTAAAAATATATTTGATTATTCATACAAGGAGATAGGACGATAATATGTGGGTTTAGTATGAAGTTGATCGACGTTTCGATGAAATGATTCATCTTCTTCAGGATGTTTAGTAGTTTACAGTTGATTTTCCCCATTCTTATTAGGCCACACAGAATATAAAAGAAAATGTTGGTCTATTGACTTTGATTTTTTTTTTTTTTTTTTGGGGGGGGGGAGATATAGTGCTGGTGGAGGACTTTTTTTAGGGAAGGTTCAACAATTACGTCACTGCTTAGGGGGTGGGGTCTTTGGGTTCCTGTGACAAGGCTATATAATGTTCCGACAACTGTGACAAGGGGGTGGGTGGGTCCTGAAAAATGTTAAAAGAAAAACTTCAAAATAAAAATGACATAATTTTTCAACGTTCACTTTATCTTGTATTTTTTAAAACACAAAAGTGTTTTGCCTATGGATTACATGTATATACACCAAAGATGTTTTCAAAGCTATCGCCCATGATCTTTTGTAGGCATAACATCTACATTGACATAATAGGTGGACCTGATCTTTCCAGCCACATCTATGCCTCTTACTTAATATGTAAGTCGTGAATTACCTTCGGACCAAAAATAAAGAAAAGGGGGAAAAACTTCAGAAAAAGATGCGGTCAGAATCCATGGTCAACAATTTCTTTTTTTCAAAAAAAAATAAATAAAGAATTTTCATTTCCGAGATGATTTGGGAAGTCCATAGACCAACTTTCCGATCTGGCCTGGCCTTATGCACTTTTGAGAAAAAACTTAACTCCTTAAATTTGCGAAATTTACAGTTATTATTTCTTTATTTTTCATAAAACATATATTTGACAATATTCCATCTTATGATGGAGAAGAATAGTATATTACAGAATACTACATCAGTTTGGTAAATAAACAATCAAGTCCCACGTGACCTGCTTCTATCACAGCCCATTGAGTAGTATATAGGTCATTATGACCTAGTTTCTTTTCCTGGATATATGGCAGGCAAGCATTGAATAAGTTATTATCTATTGATATTTCCCCCAACAATTAACATTTTACCAACCCAAGACCTGAATATGATCTAAAAGAAATCACATTTAAAAATGTACATATTTA
This sequence comes from Acholoe squamosa, assembly GCA_949317995.1. NCBI lineage: Eukaryota > Metazoa > Annelida > Polychaeta > Phyllodocida > Polynoidae > Acholoe > Acholoe squamosa. The sequence goes on along the minus strand of OX439036.1, from coordinate 83,337,648 downwards.
CTCCTGATTTTACCATACAGAATACGTTTAAATACGTCAGAGGTTGTGCGTGAGGTATATACTGAGATTAGTTCCTGTATAGGTTGGGAGCTGCCTGCCATATTTGAATATGTATACATAACATAAGAACAATATTACTGTCGTCAAAGTAGCAGATTATGCCACTAATGTCTGAATATATAAAACCTGGTGTGGACACTGTATGGTCAGAAGACCCTTCACTAGAGGGCTATGCTAATAACTGTACATAAAGTACACTTTAGAGACCACAGCAGTTCAGCGGTGAGGTAGCAAGTAAAACGTCCCTTTGTGTCCATTTCCATCTTGAAATAACAATATCTGTTAAATATTGGTGGTTATTCCCATTCATGAATTCCATATCTGTTCAGTGATAACACCATCACATTAACATACAGAGCTATCACCAATTTGCATAAAACCTGATCCCTACACACAATTTTCTTGAAAAAAGACGTAACAACAATCATTAACTTTTACAACAACTGGCAAGACATTCATACTCCAAGCTGATGGGTGTTCAGAAATAATCCTCTGGTTATTACATGTGTTGTGTTCATGGTTGCTATGCTAAAATGATAGCCAGTTATATTAACTCGTGTTTACCCGTTTGTCACTGGGTGTTACCACCCTCGTGATTTGTTAGAAAAGATAAGAAAAAATAGTGAATCAACTAGGTGATTTTCTGATTAAGTCAATTTTACAAAAATTATTGCATGAGAATAATAAAACAAGTTAATGGAAATTTTATCCTCGATTTTTTCTCTTCGGGTATATCATATTAGAATACTTAAGAATATAGCCACCTCAAGATTTCCCTTTTCGATTATTGTAAACGTATTAGGAGACTATCATAAGGTACACAGGACTTAATTCAGAATTATCATAATTATGCCATTGTGTGGGATACTTAATTACCATTTAGGACATATATAGCATATTAAATACCAGGTTATATACTCTACCTTTGAATATCATCCAGTACATATTCCATTCTCATTTAAGAATATGGACTTCAGAAGAGTTCATTTAATCTTAGGAAACCTCAGAAAGGGGAGCAGACACTATCGTCCAAGACAATCATAACTCATGTATATACATACTGTCTCGACGTGGTGAATACTTGTGCTTTGACATTTGTACAGCTGAGGGTAAACTATATTAGAATAACTCTGTCTTTTTAGCCCTGAGATAATTGAAAAAAATGGGTGGACAAAAGACATATGGTAACAGGTAACTAATTTACTATTAAAAACATACATCTACAGATAGTTAAACATTCTCTTTGGAAGTATATGAACAGAAACTATCTAACCGAGGGGTTCTCATGGTTTCCTTATACTGTTCTATCTATACCACAAATATACAACTTTTGCCAGTGAGAAACACACTACGATACACATATAATTATCTAAACCCTCTATTAGAATGGTACCATAACCTAAATGTGTCATATTCAGTGTATATTACATAACAAAAACAAAACAATAAATATTTACAACACGCTCCGTCAGTATGTGGCATTTATGGAGAGAGTCCTCATTTTTTGTCCATTTACAATTCAATAAAACATTTGTTCTTCTCCCCAACTCAGGTATGTGAACATGCCTCATGTGACTACCCATATTAACGAAAGCATGCATGACTAATGTGCATATTGAGAATTGCTGCATGCAGTCTATATTTCATTTCCAATTCTTAATTGTGGTTGAAACCAAAATAATGACTTCTTTGTATTTGTGGTCCTTGGAACTTAAGTGGGACAATATATAAAGAATTACCTGGTAGTATGATTTTACAATTGGTTTGCATCTAAATTATCTATTACTGCACTACATACCGGATTACTTATTTCATCAAAGATATGTTCTTGCTATGGTAGCTACTGTTATATTAATGCAATAAATGTCTCAAACGACTATTGAGACAGAGGCAGAGATTAGCTGCCTATGTTTGCATACATTCAGTCTGAAGTTTATCATACTTCTATATTTCTAGATTCTGTACATCATATATCACCAACATAACATGTACCCACAGCGTTCCTCTCTTGACACTCTATCACTGGGACGATTTAGTCTGCACACAATACACTTACAAATATATAAGAATTAAATTAGGACTATATATATATAGATATTTATCTATCATACTGTACATGAATTCTAGCACCAGTATCACGATTAGGCTGTGTTTCCTCAAGTAACCTGTGAAAAGAGGGAAAGAATACACAATAAGCAACAGCCTTATTATTGAAATAATTCGGTGCACTTAATCATCATCTAAGTGACTTTGGAATGTAAAAGGGATGGGAGCCAGCTCTCTTCATGTATCGCTATAATCATTGGTTATAAAGCACCAAGAATTGCAGTACTCTTTCAAGGCGTTTAAACTGTATCATGTACATAAGTTGGAAACAAAGTTTATTGTATCAATCATATATTCCACTATGTTACATTGAGGTAATAATTTGGAAAACATATATGATACTTACATGTCAGCACTTGCTACTTGAGTCTGAGTCAGAAGACGGATTATCATCTCGAGGCTTCCTCTTCTTACTCTTATAATTGTGTTCTTGTTCAACACAACCTAAAATAAAACAGGTTTTCTCTGTTATAATTGTCATAACATATTGGGTATTAATTTAGACAACTTGTAACATTTAGATCCAGATTACTAATACAGATATAACAAATTGTTGGCGAAACTACCTTTCACATTCTGACTCATCCATAAGAATATCTGAATTGGTATTAATATGACTGAATCGATATAAGGTTGAGAAAAGTTGATTGAAAATACCATTTACCTGGTAGTTGTGAATGTACTTCGACCTTTACTGTGGTCTTGGCCCTCACCGTCGTCACGTGACGGTTTGAGCAGGGTGGAGTAGACGAGGTTGATGATGATTCACTTGTCTGTTAAAAGAGATTTTATTCAAATATTACTATCACTCAACAATAGGCCTACTTCGCCAAAATTGTCAATGAATTCATGTAAATCCATTATCCTAGACACATATCCCTAGACATGTGTGGAAAAAAAAACTTGAAGTTGATGGGCCAACTAGATTACAGTGTAAGTAGATATACCTAATGGACCATTTCAATGAATGATCTCCACCAATGACTGCCTTGCCTACTATGGCATTGATTCCCCTCTATATCACTGTTACTATGCTACTATATTAGATACAATTGTATCCTGTGCATATTTAAATGTGAGATAATACTTACATTTCTACTACCACTGTTGGTGTGATTACAGGTGGCGCCCCCTGGATAACTCGTCTCCACTACCACCTCAGGTGTGACGACAATCTCATGATGAGACGAGACTTGGGTGGGTTCCTCCGTGATGGTGGTGAGTGAGAGGTCGGACGGCATCCGGGGGTAGACTCTTCTACTGATGGACCGTACCGGCCGGGTGGGAACTGGAGAGGGTTCCGGTGTTGGCGGTGCTATGCGGTCTCCTCGGTCCAGAGGCACCACCTGCAAATTTCAGCATTGTACAATAAGGAACATGAATGGAAACACGGGTCTCCATATTGAGACATAGACCACATGATAAATATAAACACAGGACCTACGCATATGTGTAACCATAAGACATGGAATCAACAAGGGCAAAAATCAACGTTTGTTTATTTGTACTATGTTTGCTGTAAATAATTGCCATATGTTTCTGTTGGATATTTTTGTACTGTTTACCCAGGGGACGAGGAGAATATGCGACAGGGGGGACGGCTGATTTTCAAGCTGGCTTCCTGTAGCGACTGTTGGTCTGGGTTTATCATGTATTTATTTGTGGTGTGGGTAGCATTCTTTTTTTTCTTTTTCTTTACCAGGGCGGAGTCGGTGTGTGGGCTACCTGACAAAGTGAACCTAGGAGATAACCTACCTCTGCCTGGGGCCCGATGAGAGCCAGAAGCACCGGGAGGAGGATGAGGCCATTCAGTATGCCTATAATGACCAGCGCCGTCAACACCACAAAGAAGTACCTGCAATAAAGGGTTGAATGTTAATCTCATGTACACCAAGGGTTAAAACATTTATCTTATGAATACTCAGAATGATCACTTTTCAGCAGGGGTCAGTCTGGAGAGCATTAGTTATAAGTTTTCTTATGGCCAACCATCAGACGTATGAGGACCTATCTGGAGTTCAACTACAACATCATGGCAGGGAGAGGAATCAGATTTCAAAACCTACCCCCCCCCCACTTCCATGGGAATTATGTGTGTTTTTTTCTCATAAGATAGAGAAGCTTTCGTGTGTGGAAAGAGTTGTATGTATTAATTTCCTGATACTCGCCTGAATACATTGCATTGCGCTCAATATGGTTGAGTTTATCAGGGGTGGGCATATCGCGAAGTGCTGGAGCAAACGTACAAATCGGTGTAGCGATGCATCGTTTCAATGGGATTGGTGGGCAAATTACCCGGTAGTCTGAGAAAATTTTCAGCTATTTGTCAAAATTGGTGTATTTTTTTTTTTTGGGAGGCACACTCCCCCCCCCCACTCGAACCACAAAATAAGTTTAATGTTTTACCTGGGACATCTAAACGTTGTGTTCTAGAGGATTTAAGGGGAAAATTACTTTGAGGAAATTTTCAGATTCAGCCCCAAAACAGTGGGGTGTTGGGGATTTAGGTGGCAAATTGCTGCTAGAAAACTTTTAAATTCTGTTCTAAACTGGGGTGTTGTAGGGGATGGGGAGGAGGCATAGCAACAAAATATTTCAGGGTCTCCTGTGAGATAATTTTGAGGTTTTACCTTAAAATATCAGGTTGGCAAATTGCTGATGGAAAATTTTCAAATTTCACCTTTAAAATTAATGGGTTTGCAGCATTTTCATGGAGAATTGCTCCAAGAAAAATTACATATTCTATTGGTTGATGTATTTTGTATGTTCTAGCTCATTTAGACACAATATCTCCACATTACTCCAAGAAATCTTTTAGATTCTTCCTCAAAGCATTTGTGCATTCTGGAAATTTAGGTGACAAACTGCTACACTGTAAATAATGTGTGTTGCGGGGACACACAAGATTGTAACACACATGGATATTCAACCCACTTTGAGCATTTTACTCACTTTGAGGGCATCAACACACTTTTTCTAACACACTTACATACTTTTTTCTCAAAAGTGTTAAGGTACTGAAATGTGTGTTAAATCAACACACATTTTATTAATCCTTCAGTCTTATCAGTGGTATTATGTAACCCATTAATTGCCCCTCACCTAACCAAAGGTCAGTTATAACAGTTACACAGTCAGTTTGAATCTGCACCTGCTGGAGAGAGGAGTGTCTTCACTTCTCTGCTTATTTCTGGTAAGTATTCTTATATATCATCCTCAACACTAGTGCTATACAAGCTGTAATAGAGTGTTGTAAGTTGGTTTATCATAGATTTACACTCACATAGAGAAATCTAAAAGCTGTATCAATATGCTGCCTAACATACTATCCATTGTAGCATACAGTGTTCATTCACCAATTCTTCTATTTCAGAAAACTACAATCTGCTTGCTCCAGTCACTGACAAGTTCTCATGCTGATTTGTGATTTACAAAATACCAGGAATAGGTAAGTGTGACTATTCTGCATTTTGAATATAATTCTTTATCATTATAATGTACCTACATAACGATTTTTTTACGTATGGGAGCCTAGACTCAGTCACCATTCTAAATTCTAGACAGAGAAATCAGAAGATATGTTATTGATGTATTAGTATATCTTCATGTAGAAGTTTAAGTATCATAATTATAGTCTTACAAAAATATATTGTTATTCCTTTCCAGATTAAGTATGTGTGCCTCATGGTTACCTTCCTCATGTCATCTCAGGACAAGAACAAGTACACCAAAATGAAAATATGAAGAAATAAAGGCTAAATGCCCCCCACCCACCCCTTTCATTGTAGAAATATTAACTCACTTTCATATCTAAACACTTTATGAAGCAACACACTTTCTATGAACACACTATATGCATGAACACACTTTTTGCAACACACTTTTGTTGTAACACCCTTTTGACATGAACACACTTCTTAACACACTTTTGGCAAAAGCGTGTTGTGTGTTAAAAAAATAAGTGAGTAAAAATATGCTGCAAAGAAGTGTGTTACAAAGCGTGTAAATGCAACACACATTTCTTACAGTGTAGAAGAAAATCTTCAGATTCTGTCTTTAAATTTTATGCCATCTCAATGGTATTTGGAGGCATATTGCTTCAAGTAAATTTTCAGATTCTTCCTTTAAAATCTGAACAGGTATCAACTCTAAAAGATTTGGGAGCAAATGAGGAGTATATTGCTCCAATCTAACAGTGAGAGTTCATCATTGACTATTTAGACCTTAAGGTAAAACAGTTCATTTTTTTCTTTCAAATTGGGCAATATTTCAAAAGGTCATAACTTTGGTTCTAGTTGGAATATTTACAAAATTCTTTCAAATTCAGAAAGCCCAGATCATCACCATTGTCACTGTCGCATTTATCAAGCTCTCTGTCGCACATTTTTTGCGACCTTGCGACAGCTGCCCACCCCTGTTTATTTTTCACACTTTACAGCGGTCTTGTTTTGATATGTGTAGCATGAGAACTCGATATTTCACACAGATATCATCTTGAACACCGCTCGGTACAAAATAAAAATCTAGCATTTTCCATGGCTTTACAGCATACGTCCTTATTGACTGACAAGCTGCCTATGTTCCGTACCTACACTACGCTCTGCGAGACGGCCCAGCTAAGCCAGGTTAACGTCGTTATAGGTGCTTGAGGGGAGTTGATTTAGTTATAAGTTGAACCACAAGGGGACAGTGCTGTTCTCTTATGGTCCCAGTCTATGGGTATAGAAATCAGACTCGGTACTGAGAAAGGGGCATGTCACTCTGACATGGCTTATCAGTGTTGGATGGTCTCATAGAAACTGCAGACTGTTTACAGTGCGAGCTGTGTTTTTGGTGGTGAGGGAAGAAGACCTGGGTGGGCGTCCATAATCGGAAGGTGAGAACAGATCAGTGGCAGATGTGCAGCACCTGGACCATTGGTAAAGGGATCTCTCGTAGTCATAGACTTTGGTCCTTTTCATCCACAACGTCCTCCTTAAAGGTCAGGTTTTGGAGAAAACTAAATCGGTTCAGTTTCACCAGGAGTAGACTTAGATTTTGGAATAATATTAACCCCACTTGGCAAAGAAACTTTATTATTTACATTGGAAAAAGAGAACGTTGAAAAAAAGTTTCCTAGCCAAGTGCCAGTGGGAAGATTTTTAGAGTTTTAGAGATGTTCCCTTATCTGCTTAGGTTGGGTCGTTATGAGGATGCCTTCGTTTCCACATCACCAGCAGCACCCCTCCTTGTCCAACCCACCTACCCAAGACCCCAAATTCACAAACATTCCAGAGTTGGACATCACTGGTATCAACAGTTTGTAAATAACGCTACAGCCACTTTCAATTTTATTGCACTCCACCCTTTGCAGACAACTCCAAACTGGGCCTCCATGACGTGTTATCGACCTGCTGAGCTTGGCCAGGGACACACACGAGTCCTTGGTGTATCGAGTTGTGCCACTTCAGCCCTACATTTTTAGTTGAATCTAGAAATAGTTTAAACAAAGTTTTTCTCTCTTCCTTTTTGTGAAGACTGTGTCCCTCATGTACAAATTGTTCATCAAATGCAAATGCGCGAATGGGAGGCGAGTGATTATGATTGTTAATCAAAGCCATACTATTTTATATAGTAAATGTGTTCTTTCCACCAGTGTACTAGAGACACTAGTATGTTACTGCCAGTGTGAGTAAGGAACGCCCTGTACATCCTTGTCTCTGTGAAGGACTGCCTCTAGTGGCGCGCCCGGTGTCCCCACTTTTCAGTCTGATCATAAAGTGTGGGCCTAAGTTTGTAAACATTACATCAGGTTGGACAGAAGAGGGACGTCGTTGGGCAACCAACAGAACATGCAAAGGCTGTTTTACCGGAGCACCGACTGGCGATTGTCGGCCCATTGTTGGTCGGCGAAGATGTGGAGAGATATGGGCCAGCAGTGGTGGTCTCGGCAGGGCTGGAGGAGCGGCCACTACCACTTGTACAAACAGACACAGCAGTGACGAGATCCATCCCACGAGGCACTGCCCCTCCACCTCTCTTCTTTATTTATCTGGGACTAACCCCCCAGCCCTACCCTACATCCCACACCCCTCCCCTGCGGCTGTGCCTGGCAAGTCGGCCACCGGAGATATCGGCGGTGCTAGCTGCCTTGGCACGCCCGCCTTCCGCAGTTGGCCCCGTTTCGACGATAGGACCACCCAAGACTCCAGGGCTGTCTGCATGGCACACTCACCACCCAGCTTCTCCATCCTCCAAATCCTCCAGTAGCCCCCCATGCTCACCAGCCAGCGGCTGTTCTTTCCATCAGCCGCTAGGGCTGTTGTGCGCTACACATGAACGCCATGTTTGCACTGCCCCAACCCACGCATCACACCTGTAGCCGGAACCGGAAATGCCCTGATAAACCGGAAGTGCATTCCTCTTTTCCCAAAGCGTTTACAATTGGGCTGGTCCCAGCGAGGTGTATTTTAACTACTAAAGTTTTTATTTCAATTTGGACCCCCAACTGCTACGTTAGTTGTCATTATAGTAATTATGATCCTCTCTTGGCAAAGCCTACCTACTTCCGGGTTCTCTTTGAGAACGTGCCAGATACTGGCGTCGTCAGGTGATGGTGTAACCTGGCTTGCTTGGGGAGTAGCACAGAGCGTATGGTGTAGGTACAAACACAGGCAGGGGTTCACTCAAGTGATGGTGGTGGTCTATGCAGATTGCTAGTAGAGTCTGATCATAGCGCCAAACAAAACCACGACATAGCCTAAAGCCACTCTATGATCCCAACTCCTTATTACCTCAGTCCAACGCCCAAACATCTGAACACAACCGTCGCCTGCTGCCACCTTCAAACCGCCCCATATAGCACCAGGGAGCACCTCCATAGCACCAGAGAGCACCTCCCGCGCTGCACTCCTGGAGATAGGGAGAGCACCCGGGGAGAGCAGCTGTAAGGGTTGACTTCTCATACCACCCTAGAGACGACCCCACCCTCTACCAAGTCCCACTTCACCCAACACTGGTTGGGTACACTAATCTCCCCTCATACACAGACAGACCTAAGCAGTACTATTTAGTGGCACCTCTTATCTGTTGGCCCATGCCGCAGTCAACCTAACTTAGATCATTTTTGTGCATGTACCTGTCATTACTTTTGTCTAAAACGAATACATCTATATACTCCCAGTTGTCATACTCAGTACATTATGGGACATTCATCTAATCAGAATTTCGGGGTTAGACCGCGTTCCTGCATTTACCTAGACATTGTTTCATATAGCCCTCTTTAATCGGCTTGTAGCGTCGGTTCCGGTCTGCAGGTCGCACATTCCTGACAGGGATAGACCGACAAGACCGGGCGGGCCAGGACGACTATGGGGGAGTTATGTGATACGGAGGCAGGATAGTGTGATAAGAGCATGTTGCTGACAAGGACGATGCCTATCTGTCGGGCTGTCGGAGATAGCGCCCCACCTGAAGACCCGTCACCAGTCGGCCGGCGTCACTGTTCCGTGGCGCCCCATCGTGGCCCTTTGTAACACCCCCCGCGCCTGGGATTGCGGATGTGGCGCCAACCCTGAACCACCCGGCTCTAACAACAAAAAATAGTCAGGATAGGCATGAAATACACACAGAGAAGTAATTTCAGAAGCCGCAGAAATATTTTTTTAAATTTTCGCGATAGAAAGGAGGGTAAAACGCATTTATACAACACATAGAGGTAGCGCATGAACACCTGCACATGAAATGGGATGTTATCCACCGTGTTACATGTAGCTGCATTATCTAAACTCCCCAATTCACTAAAGTGGACTGGGAATACTTCTACAAATCAACTGACCAAATCAAGTACATTGATACCAGTACATTGTGTACTTGCACAAGTTGCAAATAATAATCCCAAGATAAAAATGTAGCTTCAGATTTGAATGAAGCATAGTGTCTTGATCCGGCAGAGTTTTGCCTTCAGGTGATGGTTAAGCTCAGTTTCCACGCCTTCCTAGATCAAAACAAGCCCAGTGGGGATCGGGTTTCGTCTTCAAACCGCCACTAGCGCTCAGAAGTTGATATCAAAGGCATGATCATGACAGGAGAGCGGCAGTGGAACATACCAATATCTTTCTGAATGATAAATGAACAGAAACATGTCAATGTTTTTATTTACCAGGAGAAGAGGTGTGCAAATCACCGCCGATGATAGTATTCTTCTCCATCTCCCCAGTGATCCAATTCTTAAGCACAAATCTCATGGAGTTAAAACTTAGAATGGGGGTGGGACTCAATGTGGCAAACCCTTCTCTAGAACTACGGGTAAAAGGGCTTGCCCTTCAACATTTCACCCTCGGATTTCCCCTTAATGCATGGATAAGTTGGCAGGACAGGCTCTGGGGACTCTGTATGAACCATTATAGTTAGGCCAAAACTCGCTATTATAAGAAATGAAGGTTTCCTGCATAGGATTCGAGAAAAGGTGTGTATAGAATTCGAATATAAATTTAGAGATGAAAACTTGAAAAAAAATCGGAAAAATCTTCAAAAAACCCTGAAAAAAAAATGCTGAGGTCGGCCACTTTGAGCTGAGGACGAGATGTCAGATCATAAACAAGGGATCACGACCACAAATCATCGATACAATGACACCCGGCCACACAGAGTACCACCGGGTGGCGCTCGTCTGGGGTGGGTGGGAGCGAGGCCACGTCAAGGTCAGGCTCTGACCCCCCCCCCCCCCCCACCCGATACCTCTCCGCTCTTCCACCTGGTAGGATAGACGTGGGCCGAGGCCACGTCAAGGTGGGCATCTTATAATGTGTATTTGAGGTAGAGTGCTGTAAGGCGTACAGTAAGGCCCCACCTTCCTTCAATACGCAACATCACATGTACCCTGGCATACCAAGGTAGCCTTGTTCTGTGCGTGCACTGGTCACATCATCACCAACCGCTGGAGGCGGGCAGGAAGCCCCTCCTGCTGCACGGCTCAGGTAGGAGGGTGAGTGATGAGTGGGACACCATTGTACCGCCCCCAAACGGGGCCAGTCGGCCAGAACGCTGCAGGCTACGGTGGCGCCCTCTCACATCCCCCCTCTCCATAATATATAGAGAGATGTATACTGCAGCGTTCAGGTAGCATCATTTGTTGTGCATGATATTGGTGCTGTTATGATACACATACGTGTGGTCCTTATTAATTTTGTCACCCAGTGCAATAGCATCCAATACATTTTGTATACTCTTTGGGTTCTGTTGGACGGCGTTTCTACTCATGGCCCATGTCATCTTGACCATACGAGGACAGATGCAAATCTATGGGGGGAAGGGGGGTCTGGCCATATATCCGGACTCCACCTATTCCCCAACTGCATACATTTTCTTTGAAATACCTCTTTTCTAAACATCACCAAGTACAGACGTCAGTGTTTCTCAGTACGACATTAGTAAGTCTCATCACCAGAACTTTACATACAGCCCTCGGGGTCTGTTGCAAACACTCCCTTCCCTACATATTCAAAACCTTGCCCCTCATCGCCTCATTCTTCACCCCTCTCCCCCTGTAGACCCATCCCCCTTCTTTCATCCCCTGCCCACTGCTGTGGCGCGGCCTCAGAAGGTGCATACAGACAGTACAGCTTCTGGGTGGTCTGCCACTCATTACACAGCCTCACAGGGCCCCGTCATTACCCCTCCACTCAAACTTCTTATTTTGGCAGCACAAAAACCGGGGGGACAGGAGCTGAAGGTGGTGGGCGCGGGTCGTCGTCAGTGGGCGCCAACAAAGGCCGCCGTTACACGCTCTACTGGCACCCTAATAGAGTGTGTTGTGTGGTGGTGACCCCATCCTCCTCACCACAGACACCACCCCCTTGTACCACCACCCTTATATACCTGGTATAGGACTGCTGGGGGCTCCCCAATACCTGCCCCCTCATCATGACCACGTAGTATCTCCAGTTCCTTACCATTAACTTTACCTGCCCCTTTCCTTGCATCCATCAGTCTCGAACCAACTCTCCTTGACCCATTCCCCCCACTCCATATATCTACTGTGTGGAGGTGAGCATAATGGGCGCTGTTCAACAACCCCTAACATCATCTCCTTGTCACAGCACGATTTTCTAATATCTAATACATTGTTTACAATCAAATGTGAAATAAAACTGATATCATGGTCAGAGTACCAAGGCTATATAAAGGAGTGTTACATCTATAGGTCATGGGAACGTGTACATATTAAACAAAAGCTTTGGGTGTAAATTACACACCAACTATTAATCTATCTGTGGACAAGATGGCGGTCTGAGATAAATATGTAAAATTAATAAGGACACTCTTGAGTTCTGGACACAGATGGCTGTGTTTCGAATTAGTTTGTACCGGCGACTGCCTCCACTAATGATGCACGATAATCATCTTTGGGTGGCAGAATTATTGAAGCCCTTTGGTCAAAAAGAGCAACCCCTGTGGTGTGCCCCTCCCCTCCGGCTGCTGTCGAGGCTAGTTACCCATTGATGGGTGTGTTTTCTTCTCTGTAGTTTATCTTGACAGCGGGACCAAGGGACTAAAGGTCTGTTGTGTAGTGAGTGCTACAGAGGGGGAGGGCATGCATATTCCGACTGCATATTGCAAAGAGGACGGAAGCCTCTCGATAGGCTGACCAACCCAACCCATTATACTCTCAGTTTAAACATTGGGGAAATCAAAGGGGAGTGTTTTGCCAATGTGCGCTAGAAGGAACGACCGATCGACCGATTGCCTTTTTGCATTTACCGGTCTGGTGGTTGTATTGTGACCATCCAGTGACTCAGTTCAAGTCCACAGGAGTAAGAAAGCTTTCAACTCCAATTATAGGTTGTCATAAAGTATTCTTAACCTGGATGGAGAGGAAAACCTTAGGAAAAAAAGAAGGAGAAAAAAAGGTTTAAAAAGGGCCCACCATTCACTGTCTATTTTCAACCCGAAGTAAATAAATGATCAAGCCACCATTATTGTTTAAAGAAAAAAAATGTTTGTAGGCATAGGGTATACAATCATGATAGTGCAATACATATGTACATATATCGAAATCTCCGTCACCAAGGTAAAAGCTACATATTAAATGAAACCTCCATGTATACACACTATTCATATTTTCCAATTAAATTATAGTAACTACTTCCACTAATCTCACTGTTGCTGAAACACTGGGAATGTGAACCATATGTGTATGATATGAAAGTAACATGCCAAGAGAAGACTTTATATGTGGTTTTAACTTACTTGACAACGAAGCCAAATTCTGCCCCGACAAGCATGATGACTCCTAATAGGGTGGACACGGCACCATGCACCACGGGGGCAAACATGTGCTCCAGGGTCATGGCTGCCCGCCGGTCACGGCTCCCAATCGCCGTCAGAAAGCCCTGGAGAACATACACAGGTCACAGAATGTCAAATAGCAGCAATGTATCGGTATGACAAGGTCATACAGTCTAGATGGTCTTGTATATATTTCATATCTGTATTTCTAACATTTCATATATCGAAGTCATGTATGATAATATGATGTTGAAATTTGGCTAGAAATCAGTACATGGGCAAATCTATATAATTCAGAAATCGTACATATCAAATGTACATGTAGTAATTTTGAAGGCCTATCTTAAACTTTTAAAACAAAGTACGATGTTCTCAATGACAGTCAATAGTATCGGTGTATTTTATAGCCGTTATGAAAGGTTTTTGTCACACTGGCAAATAATTGCATGAATACTGATGTCATCATTCATCACTGAGGTCATCATTCATCAGATTAAACAACTTATGCTAAGGTAATTGCAGTGTACCGGTAGATGATATAGATAAATAACGCACCAATGCGACCCCACTGTAGGTGGTCTCATTATACACAGTAAGAAATATGTGCAAAATCAAGTACTTTCTCAATGCAAAATTAATTTTCTAAACACTTTTTGAGCTAAGGTTGATAAACTTACCAGGCATACGTGAACTGTGAACTCCACTCCGATACCAACAGACACGATAAGAATAACAGCAGGTATGGCGCTCAGTTTGATCCCTGTTAGTCCCATGAAGCCGAACAGTTCCACCACCATCATAGCCAATACTGCAGTGACAACCACAGCTGCCCAGGGATTCATCAGGGTGATGGTAAGCACCAGGAAAATGCCACATAACACACACATTAAGGAGAGCATCAGGTAGAACCTGAGATGGATGTACTGCTCCCAGAAGGTGAAGGGGATACCACGGGGGTAGTTGGGCAGCCCTGCCTCCCTGAAGGTGTCACAGATCTGGCGGATCTTCTCTACTGTGGCCGTGATGTCCTTGGTGGTCGACATGTTGTTCAGGTAGAATGGGATCTGAGCGAACACCAGTGGTTGTGACTTTGGGACTGGAGGAGGGGAGAGAAGAACATAGATGTAGACATGGCATGTGAATCTATTCATGAGTAACATATAGAACACTAGAACTTGTCTTTTAATAACATATAATGCTTTCAAATTTACCCTCTAGGATACTCCATACATAGGAGATGGGACTGTATTTATACACTTGAAGATAAAATCATTCTCTTTGTCACACAAATACATAGCTATAGCAGATACTCACTCTTTAGACCTCGGTCATGTTCGTCCATATACCATTCCCTTGGGATTGGGTGGAAATCCGCCTGTGAGGCTATGTATGGAATGGCATCATTGGAGGTCCAGGCCGTCAAGTAGTTGTAGAAAGCCTTTGGTTCTATGATGTAGTGACCATTAGGTCCTTTCCGTACAAGCCGTCCAGTCAAAACCTAAGAGATATATAAGTAAATTTGATTAATTTAATGATGAGGAATGACAGCCAAACTGCAGTAAATGACACATATGTAGTTACTAGTAGTACAAGGAACTCTGCATAGGGAATTTATTGAAGTCATGTAATGACAATACAATGTTCGATTTCAAAGAGATGATGCAAAACTCACCCTGTTCTTATCTATGGGTTTGTCATTTACATCCCCTGTCTGTACCATCAGTTTGTAACCAAGGATACCGTCGTCAGAGGCGTTGCCATGCCACGTCTCCCTAGTGATACAACCCCGGGACACATCCTCATCAAAATGTTCTTGAATGTCTGTAAGCAAAAAGCAATGCCAATGTCACTTTATTTCATGGTAGGAACGTAGTCTACTATAGAAATGTATTGGATTGTCATTCCCGAGGTGACCGTGAAGAAACCCTTACGAAATCCAAGATGGCGACAATAACATTGCCGTGCGAGCAAGAAGGCTAAATAAATGTGGATTTTTGTTTAATTTACAGTGTAAAACCATGAAATAAACACTACGGCCTCGTTGGGAACAGCCCGACATCTGTGCGCGGAGAAACAACCTGAAATGACAAATCATCGTTGAACTATGTCTATATAGTACTTTTATGTGCATCAATGACAATACATATAAATAACATTGACATCATGTTCGGATGGGTATTGCAATAGTTTATCATACCTCTAAGAAGTAAAGCCTCTATGCCAAGTAATAACACACTATATATTTATATATACTTCCAATTATGAGTTTGCACCAACATAGCTACATGTTCCATACATATGTAGCTGAGCGAAGTAGGTTAATATTTTATACATTGGTAGTTTACCAAATTCCTCTAAACGGTTTTGCCACAGCGGGACCACCCAGTTACCCTGCTTTATGGAGCATGTCTAAGGTGTCGCTATCTCATGGGGTTATCTTTTCATGACGACTCAAGTACCTGTATTTTATATAAACCGTTAATTTATCACATTCTATTCACAGAAATAAAGCGACCCAATGCATCATCCCTATTTGTCATTGTCCTACCTGTTTTCATCACATCAAATACGTGATATATGCTAACATACATACAAAAAAAAACAAATGCCTTTCTATATAGCATGGGTTTAATAGCTATGGTGTACCTAATCAAAATCCGCTTATCACTTCATGCAATTGTATATGCTATTTCATGTTTCTACCATCACGCATGGTACTCTGTAATTTCCTAGGTATCCCTATTTGTGATAAGCTAAAATAAATGCACTATCAGAAAGAAGAACACATCAAAGTAGGTTATTAGATAATAATGAATATTTCCATGACAAGAAATATAAAGGTTCTTAAGGTATTGAACTCACTGAGTAGCCAATCCCGGAACATGTGGAGCCAAAACCGTGGTAGAGTTTGTCCCTCTTTCTTTATGATCTTCTTGATGGGCTGAAATGCTTGGTGGAACTGGTAGAGCATCTCCTGGTTATTAGGGTAGTCAAAGTCCTCCTGGGTCACCAAGTACATGTTGTAGAAGCCAAAGTACTTAGACTGGGCATCAAGGAATTTGTGCTCATTGGTATCCCGAGGAACAATATCGGTTATATCCAAACCGTCCTCGACTTGTACCAAACCGAATACTCCAACGATGAGAAGGACCACAAAGCCAATTATAACAAAGATCTGAAATTGCAAATTAATATAACATAGAATGAATAAACCGAAGTAAATTTTACAAATTACAATAAGAGTAGGGATCCAGTCGTATTGATAAATCAAGACTCTTTGTAGGTTTTGTGCACTATCTTATCCTGATTATATATTAGTTTAAATCTCTGTAAGGACCTAGCAAGGAACACGGGTATATCTGCATTTTAGAAGGAAGTTGTCCTTGAGAGTCAATGACTTACCTTGGTGGACGTCTTGAGCAGGAACGGGGCGTAGACTCTCTTGGCAAACCAGGTAAGTGACCAACTGCAGCACTCCCTCTGTGTCTGTGCGCAATGGTCCCTGCAGGAGAAGCCTTCCTCAGCAGTCAGGCACTGCCTGGAGGAGGCTGCTGATGGTGACAGAGACTCATGTGAGCTGTAGAAGGCCGTGTTACGAGGTACTGGGAGAGGGACATCAGGAGAAGCAGTAGCAGTAGAAGAGTCAGGTGGGGCTAGAGAGGTGACAGGTCTGGTGCCATCAGCCTCAGTCTGTACCACTACATTGTGGCCATAGGCTGGGTTGGCATAGGGAGGCAGGGAGTAGGGTGGAGGTGGGCTGGGTTCACGATACTCTGGGGGTGGTTGGGGCAAAGCTCCAGCCTGCAGCTCCATTACCTCTGTAGTACTGGACCTGTCAGAAACACAACATGGGAGATGATAGTGAGTTGGTGAATGTGAGAACAGACTGACACACTGGATATCTATATGTAGGACATGCACGTGTCTCTCATAACAAAATGGGTATATGCAACTTTTTGAAGGTTAAGTTGTAAAATTCTTTGACACTGAATTTTAAAACATTGGCATTTATATCGTATATTTACCACTGCCAAATTAATTAACTCATAATACCATTAGGTCTCCAAAATATTCTGTTATATGCTTCCCCTTGTCATAAGGAATTCTATTTATACCGGAAGTGGAAGCAAGTAAAGGCTAGAACGTTGAACAATGGCTGCCAAGGACATAGCTGCTGACCTTCCCACCTTCCCTTCACCCCTGGCCACACCTACAACATATACACTCAGTACCTCCTTGGACACCTGCCCTTGGTTTGACCTTGCCCATCCTGAAGTCCTCCTCCCTGACATGTCGACTTAAGTGGCCGCTGGGCTAGAACCAGGTGGACTGAGAAGTGGACATTTGTTTTGTGCCAACTAATGACTTGTTCTCAGCGGGTGGCCAGTGACGAACATGACTCACAATAACCATAGCCCCCAGCATCCATTCTCCTGACACTTAATTGATTTGTGTTCCCTGTCATTGGACACTGTTACCTCCCACAGAAGGAATAAGGACTAATTATGATATCCCTTGACCGATGGCAGTCTATAGCTCTAGGGCTTTACGAGTATGACAGTACTTCTGATACTACAAATGCCCAAAAGCTGTGTATGTACTGAATTAGTTGGTCTCATGTGACAAATATATCAAGTTAAGAGTTCAAGACTTACCCGTTGAAGCAGCAGAAGACGTCGACCCTTTTCTCTTCCCTCCGTATGAGATCTAAACTGACCACAGCAGGAAAGACCAGCATGATGGTTCCCAAATTGAAGATGACGAGTATTGCCGCCTGGGAAAGCAACAAATCATTCATAAGAACCATAGATAGGATGTGTTTATTCTTTAATAGTATAACAAAACATGAAAACGAACAGGTTAATAAGTGTCGCCATCCACCCTACAAGAGTAGATGTGCTTTAAGGTGAGGACTATAGTCTGAGGTACTCTTTCTGGTAGAGAATCCAATCATGAATATTATAGGGTAGGTCCTGGTACTCCTCACATGGGATGTAGTGAGGTACTGTAACAGAGCTCTTATCGGTTCATTAAAGCACAACATGGTCCATGTTTGAAAAAAAACACGACCTGGAATTAACCCTGTGGTCTACGACAGCACAATAACTGTTGGTGGAGCCTGATGCATGGCTCTTTGAAGTGGACTGCGCCCCGTTACAAGGATGACTTATGTCACTTGGGGGTATCAGACTACATGAGCTTTGTTCCTGTGGGTGATGGGAGAGCAGCTCCCCCACCAGCTCACACCTACTCCAGTCGTTACACTGGGCCTAATGTTACATGACCATAGAATGAGGTGGTGTAAGGTGGTGAGAAGATAAAGCAGTGAGACTAGCTGATATTTGACCCATATATAGCACAGTCCAGTCTGTGGTCAGATTAGATCTGGTGACTTATGAGGTAAGACTGATCTGGTTTTGCTAGGAGGAAGCCCCCCCCCCCTCACAACAACGACCAAGAGTAGACATAGGGCCTGCTGCACCCCGGGGCTGCACCCACCAGAGTAATTCAATGCCTCTGCCCGTCGGATCTCTTTCATCTCCCGCCTCACACCGTATTTCTCTCACACTTTCAGTGATCTGGACACAATAAATGCAACCCATGCAAGACTATGAATCTGTCTCTGTATGCGCCCATATTTTTTCTGTTACCACACTCAATTATGGAAAAGGACTTTAAACTCCAGCGTAGAGCAGGAGCAGGCTCTCAAGCCTAGGGATTCATTTGGGGAATGTATCACAAATGCATTTAATTGACAATGGTATGTGCAAACAACAACAACACACGCATAAATAAAGATTTAAAATCAACAACAACAAAAATGTACCCATGGTAAGTAGGCCACCCAACCATCAGATGAATGGGTGAATGCGACTCTATAGACATACGTTTATCACCAGGAGGGGACTAGAGCACTATGCATGCATATACGTCATCAAACGCCAGTCACACGGAGGTGGTTTAGATAGGTGGGATACTAGTGTTGGGTGGGCTTAGTATAGCTAGCATGTTCGGCAGAAAATACATATTTCAAATATTTTAGAATAATTATTGTTTTGATGAAGCATACCTTTGCAGATATTAAGATTCCTAGAAAATTATTGGAATCTAGTGAAAAATGAAAGAGTTATAGCCATTTTCTTTAGCTTTTGGCTACCCCCTAATTCTGTCAGTTAGACCAGTACAGCAGGTCGTCTGGGAGGTACTGTAGTAGCCCCAGGTGTATAGGACCGGCCTGACCACTCACACCTCACGGGAGGTACTGCCCCGGGTGTGGATGAGCTCTACAGCTCTGGGCCCAAATGAACTAATATAGAGTAGGTATTGTCTCTATGCGCAAAGATGCGCTGGTACTTGGTACACCGACCCTGTCTTAGTCCTGGGTTGTACTATCGGTAATTTGATTACTGGCAGGTCATTAGATTTAGGCTAAATTAGCACTTAATTGCACCATGTTATCAGAACTTAACTGTAAGAAAAATACGAATTTAAAGCTCATTATTTTCCCTGTCAGTCCATGTAATACCATCCTCCTATATAGATATTAGACTCATATTTCACCTCAGGATGCACCCCATGTCTCCCCACTGCACTTAAACGTAGGGCACACATCACAGGGATTGTCACCTACATCAAAATGTAAATGGGGTAATAAATAAAGTACCTATTCAATTCTGAGTATATATTACATCAAACCTGACAGAAGGATACTGTATGGTCCCAATAAGGTATAATAGACACTGGTTATTAGAAGATAAAAGCCCATAATACAGGGCTAAAGCAGAACGCCTTCTTTAACACTGTGGCAGGTAGGAAGCCAGGAAAGTATGTGACCACCAAACTGCTTATACCCACGGACACTAACGTTGTGGATATAGACTATAAGGGTCAAAAAAGCTCTGGAAAAGTAGAAGACTTTTTTCTTTGCACTCCCCTGACCTTAATATGACCTTTCCTGAACTGATATTTCACAGGCAGTATCTGAGGAATATCCCTGACCTCTCTATGTTTCTACATTTTAAAGTTTCTGTCTTATCTCTATTCATTTAGTAAATTTGATAAGGGTAGGGTGTACAACCATGTATATTCTTAAAGGTCTTTAAGAAGACTCTCAATTGGTCTAAACACGGCTATAATTACCTAGTTGTTTCGCCCCAGCCAATCCAGGCTCAAGAGCCATTCACCGCCTGCATTGATTGGTCTAGACACAGCAGCACTTATCAATAGTAGAGTATTATTGGCAACTGAAATCAACATGACCAGAGAAGAACTGGCATTTCTGGCTGTAACTCTCAGCCCGCCTCACTGAAAGTTCGGTTGTAACTATAGGTGGGTTGGAATGGAAGCAGTCGGTCTGACCTTTTGGTGCTGGCTGTTTTTTGTCAATGATACCAGTATGTCGATGGTGGCACTCTAGGCCCTCCCTGCCTGTCACTGTCAGCGGTGCCCCCTACAGGAACCCGCAGGTGAACACTGCAGATTTTAATTATCCCAGGGAGGTGTGATTGTGGGGCTGGGCTGCTGGCTGTCACACAGATAGGGTTAGCCTTGTGATCTTCACCCCTACCCCATGTCTACTGACCACACACTGACACCCCTCAATGAACTGTGTTATCTTTAGGACACAAGCTTGTCTTCAAATGGCCTTTGAAAGTCCATCTGCTCCATTGGAAATGGATTCCCAAACTAGCACCCTCAGCCCACAGAGCCTGGCAAATTTGCAAAATGATAAAAAAAAACACGAGTACATGTAATCACACATACCCAGGGAAACTTGGCATGATTTTGCCACATATAGATACTTTGATATCAGGATGTGGATTATAAACAGTAGATATCTTCATGTGGGCGGTGGGAGGTCTCCCACTCGAGAACACTTGTGATATATCATAGACACACGTTTGGCAAGCGCATATCAAAATGAGTGTACATAATATCCACATCTAGCTGTGCCTTTTTCCCCTACAGCCGCCACTGCTCCACCATTTGCCCTGCTCCTCAATCGACAGGGGGTCCATATTTTTCCCTGTCTACAAAGATATTACACATCACAACGAATTCAACTCCAGCTGTAGAGATAACCAGTCTGTATTTGATCTAGCTTCTTGCCATGACCCAGTCTATTCGGATAACGACCCATCAACGGGATCTTGGTTTGGGCGGTGCTGTAGAAGGGGGGGGGGGCGGCTCAAAGTAGAGCCCCTAGCCTAGGACTGAATCTAAGAAGACCCTCGATATTATAGACTAAAAGGATATGAGGTCACATTAGACCAAGAAAATATGATTGATGCATATATGTCCATACATTATAGGTATCTAATTATGAATCTGTGTTACTAACCTCATTAATGTACCACCCTCAGCTCGACATTACTAAGTGTAAATCTACCAAAGCAAAACGTTTCATTTACAACAAAACTGTACCGAGGGTATCATCAGACTTCTTCAACCATTCAGGAGTGGGCCCGGGATAGAATACCACTAATAACAGCCTTATGCGATCTGTGTGGTCTGAAACCTTAGCCCCGTGGGTCCGAGCAATGTTCATGTCAGTATTCGTTGGTCTAGTCCTATAGGAAGGTGGATGTGCCCGCCCTGACTGCATCCAACCTCCACCCGTCCCTGATGGATCTATGTAAATTGAGCCTAGATGATACTGATATCAGAGGGGGGCATCGGGATACATGTCCACCCCTATCATTAGGTGTAAATACTCATCCAGCATGACCCCTATAGGGAAGGACCACATGATCCTCGCTGATGTGGATTTTCGGACGTCATTTTTCACCTCAGGGATGATATTGGCAGATGCATGTGTCTAGAGGTGAGTCTGGCTGGAGTGGGAGGGACCCAACTGCCACGTGGGAAGGCTACCATTTTGTCTGACCTCTCCAAGCCACAGCATCGTGACCTCCATTTTCCACACTTCCATTGCTGTTCTTTCACTCGGATCTGCTTCCCTTTAAGTTCTCTATTCCTCTATCAAAAATGTATACTATATTCCCCATCTATCATATATCCATCCACCATCTCTTATACAGTCGATGTAGTAAGCACACCCCTTTTCTATCCCATTTTATGATCCACTACTAGATCTATCAATTCTCTATCATCCACTAGATCTGCCTTGCTACTTCCTCAGATTCAATCATTGCCCAAAAAGTCCCAAATAGCAATGGAGCAGAGGAAATATCCCCTTCCGGTTCAGGTATGAGGATTTTTCTGGCCATGCGCAGTGCCTCACATCGTTTGCCACCGGAGACGCAGCTTAGCGCAGAGGGAACAACCACAGCGCCACCTGCACTGCTATCAATGGCCGCGTGGAAAACAAAAGCAGAAAGCGCATCCGATCAACAACGACAGGGTGGCCACCCTGGAGGTTGTGTTGTGGGAAGGGATAAGCAAAGAGAACTAAACATCGGTGGGGTAAGCTTCTCACGACGTGTCTAAGGCTAATTTGCTTACTGTAGACAATAAAGACATTTCAGTTGCCATCGACTTATAATGTGTTATTTATCCTGTACTGAAAATTCGACCAATGGGTACGACTATAATATTGGGATAGAAGCAATCACTCTACTCTAGTGCGTAGGGCTAACACATAGGACGAATGTGTGGGTGAGGTTGGGAGAGGCAGGGGTGCTGAGATAAGAGAATGATCCCATTAGAATCTAAATACCACGGGATATCAACCCACTGCCCGTAAGGTCGTCAGTGTGAGATACCGTCCGGTGGAAGTATGGTACCCCCAATGGAGGGCTAGACGTTACTGTTGCCATCTGGTGGCTCTGATCTACCACAACTATCCTTGTTAGTCGGAGTTTTCACCTTGAGGGGCATCATCTCAACTACAAAGTTGGAGAGTTGGTGGGCGGGCTGGGTGGGAGGTGGAGGCGCCGGTTTTAACGGTAGCTTCCCCAGAGCTGCACTATTTAACCCTCTCTCTCTAAAGGCGCCTGATAACGCATTTGTCAAGTTGACAGAGGTATGAGTGTGTGTTGGAAGGTGGGGTGGTTGAGGCACAAACTATCTGATGGAGTAGGATAGAGGGGGTGTGTGGGCTGGTTTCCATTCTCCTCCAACAGCCCCTATGTACCTGTCCCGTATATATAGGGCCCACACCTCGTCTGCCCCTCAGGCCAACCCCCTTGGAGCCACCAAGGCTGTGGGTGATATACTGATACTTGGGATCATTTTCAGGTAATTTCTTGCCAACAACACTGGCGGCAGAGTCGTTTCGCCTGCATAGCTGAGGCCCGCCTCACTGTAGCTGGCAATCATCTAGTGTTACCAGTCGCAGCGCCACCCACCTCCGGCACACGGTGGCCACACCAACAACAACAGTTAACAATTTTTTAGGCGATCACAAACTGAGCGCCAAAAAACACGTCGAAAACCCACCAGCCACAAACACAGGCCGCCCTGTAACAAAGGGGAACACGGCATGGGGACAAAGAACACGACAAAGTGGTCACATTCCTCCCATTGAGAGCTGAAATTGGATGAAATGAAGACTATATCAGGTTACAGCCCATTTTCTATGTGCTGTAGAACACCTTTGCAGCTACCTGGGGTGCAATTTCCCTCACGCCAGTCGCTCTACAGCAACGTCATACCTAGGTCCAGATTTGTAGGGGCCAGGACCTCTAAAGATTCCCTTCATGGAACCTCCCATGGTGTTTTTTTGAGCTGATATTATCCTGCCCTTTGATGGCACATTCCATTTTAATTACCTGGCATGATTGGAGATAATCATCATTGGAAGAGGCGCCGGGTGGGCCTGTTTATGAGACCACCCGCAATACTCTCACCTTTTTACCAGCCTCGTGGCCTGGGTGGTTTTTGATGGTCCTAGACGAGAATCTAATGGAACAACAGCGCGATGAGTTACCCTGCCTCTCAACTCACAATCTTTAATACCAAGCTCCTGGTCTAATACCAAGCTCTCCCTCCTGGTCTAACTGCATTCTTCTCTTGGCTGTGGTTTAAATCCGATCCATGTTGTCACACCCACTCTAGCCCTGATATGATGTCTTCACTCGATGCCATGTCTATTTGTACAACCATTGACCATACAGTCTCACCATATGACATTGAACATGAGTGGCCCAATAGAATCATACACCCAAGGTCAGACTGTAAGAATGCCTGTGGTCGTGTCTCTCACTTCTTCTTTTCAGTGTGCTCTCGTTGTATGCTCTTTCTTGGTTAAGCTCCACCAAGGAAACATCTTGTGACACTATGTCATGTTTCTGGGTGGTATCCTTACAAGGTCTCACCTCTGTGACATGTTAAAACCACCGCCACCCTGCAGACAGTAGATACAGAGTGCTGCTTCAAGTGGATACCACTGATCATATTTCCTATAGCTTTCCACTGTGCAAAAAACACAAAAGGTTCTTGGTACATGAAGATCATGAATTTTACCCCCCCCCCCCGAAGACCTCTGTTATGTTATATAAGTATGGCGTAGGGTAACCTTAGAAGCATGCACCCTACTTATATACATACATAACCACGCTCTGAATGGGTGTATGCAATAACTACTGAACAGTCATAGTTGCAAAGTTTACAAATTATAGGGGGTTGTCTCCTTTAAGCAATGCATTCCACATCTTTGTATTTGCTAAAGTAAATCATGCAACTACAGAAATACAATCAACCATATCATTGATAATTAATAAACTCATTGAAGCTGGGTGTCACTTACCTGGAGAGAGAATGCCCTGAGTGCGGGGATGGGGATAATGGCAGCCATGAAGAAAGCACAGATGTTGCTCATAGATGTGAGCAGAACGCTTACTCCAGTTCTCTTTAGACATTCCCCGGTCTGCTCCTGTAAATGAAACAAAAAGAATCAATCATTATCCAAACAAGAATCCCTTTTGGGTGTATACAGGTATTTTTCAAACACCCTCTTTTCTTGGCAGAAGTGAGAATGGCCTGGCTGGCCAGGTATCATCGATCACCTAGAAATTTACGTAGACCAAGACTTAATACATGTACTTTGAGGGATGGGATGTTACAGGGTTGAGAGATACATGTACTGGTTCAGGGGTAAGTGCAGGGGAAGTGTGTTTGGCTCAGCTGTATTACAGGTTTTCACGTCTTGAGAGGTCTTCTAGGATCACTACACGCCCTAACCATATATTCCAATCAGTGTGTGTAAACGTTAGCTTTGTGGTGAGGTGAAGTAGTTTGTGGGAGGGTCATATGCCACTGTGCTATACTATAGAATGAGGTTATACCAGGAGCTGTCTTAAAGCATTGTACATAGGGATAGAAAAGATTTTGCATTATGGCAACATGTCAGAACACAGATCTATCCTGAATATTGCTTCAATTAGAAATTCCACATAAAATAATAATTGTTTGAATATTCATTTATGCTGCTTCATCACTTACGCGTTACAACATTTAGCACAGAGCTCTAGTGTCCAACAGAGGACGAACTGGGAGGTTAACTATGGGTGTTCAGTCTCATCATTAGTAGTGTGCAGCTGTCTGCCATGCAGCTAAATCAGTTCAATATGACATCAAGAGGCGGCCAGGCTGCAGACATGGGCCAAGTGTGTTTTGGCTGAGGAGGAGGCGGTCAAGAGTTCTGACTACGGCGGTCCATCATGGCCACAAGTAGTACAGGAGGCATTGCTGCTGTCAGATGCAGTCGTATTAATGCCACCATCGAATATAATGCTCACAGAGACGCCCAGCCCCCGCACTTCACCTCTATTACGACACCATCCTCGTTAGAATAAACACTAAAATAGGGTCAAAATATCTGTCAATCCACATATCTGCGTTTTTGAAAAATAGGGGTTGGTTTTCAAAAAAGAAATTTGTGGATACGGAAAATAGGGTGTATTTCCCCACATAAACTTTGCCGAAATTCAAATATGGTAGGCTATGTATATTAGAAAGCCTATGTTCAATTGTTTTAGTGAATTATTTGAAATGATAATTCAGTGTCAACATGTGTTTTTCAAAATAAGAATAACTATGTTACAAAAGTGTCAGCTCTTTGTTGACAAAGGGGTTGAGGTTCTAAAGATATCAGTGTTTTTCAAAAATAGGGGTACATTCTAGGCCCGAAAAATCTGCGATTTTACTCAAAATAGGGTACTATTTTCATCCAAAAATCTGTGGATAGGTGCCGGGCAGAGACGACAAAATCCCTAGTCAAAAACCATAATGTCTCAGAGCCTTGTTTCCAAGCACCAAAATGTCCTAGGTCATTGAATCGATAAATCCCAAATGCATTTAGCCCAAACATACAAAATAGGTTTCTTCTCCCTCACTATCTAATCCTTACACAATTGTGTAATTTTATCTACTTTTTTCTTCTTTCTTTTTCCATGAAATAGCCAACCCCTTCTGGATTCACATGTATAGATATTCCCCCTGGAGACCATTACACACAGCCTGAAAGGTGAAACAATCCGCAAAGATCCCCAATAATGTAAAGCCCACATGAGTAGCCCAGACGGTATAGGGCACTAGCATATCAGGTCATGGAGGCCGCCATCTTGCTTTGCATCATGGGTAGGGCCCCGATTCCACAGCAGTGCATTCTGGGTAAATTTCTTATCAGCCACTATTCACACCTCTGAACAATGGGGATTGATAGCACTGATAAGGGAGACAAGCTGCACCCTGCCCCTATCTTAATCACCCTAAGTACCTCCCTATTGTTTCAGGTGTGAGGGGAGGGGATTAGCTTGATAGGGAGACAATGGCCTGGGTGTACTCAATCTGGGTGATATGTGACCTCTTATTGGAATTTTAGAGTTTTATTTCTAATGTTTTTGAACTGTTAGGTTTAAACTTACCTTATCTCATTAAAGTTTAAACTATTTGCTATACATAGATATAAATTTTAGAAAATAGCTACAGGTAGTTAATGAGGAAGAAACAATCAAAGTAAACTATACAAAGAGGCCAAATGTTGATCTAGCCCCCGACTACATGAGCCTCCTAGCTTATTCTCTCAGTACTAGCAATATGCTAGTGCCGTATAGAAAGTAGGCTGTGAGGTGCTGTCCAACCTCTGACCTCCACCTGGGGGGACATGGCCTCCCTCAGCAGTGATGGTCTCACTCAGGTGGGGGAAGGCTGCATGTGTTCCTTACAACACAGGGGTAGGTCAGGTAGCAGCCAAGGCTGAGGAGGCAGGGTGGTTTGTATGTGGGCTGCCCTCACGGCGGTGATCCATGCACCCTCCACAATCACACTCCTCCACCCAGGATGTATGTCTCTCTACCCGCAACCCGATCTTACACCCTAAACCTGACAGTGTCTCTCTTTCCGCCCCCTCCCTTCTCACCCCCACACATCTGTCCTTGCCCCTCGTCTCTTGACGCCCCTGCTTCCTCTCCTCCTCCCCCTTTCCCCCATTGCCCCAACTCCCATTTCCCTTACATCCTACACACCACAGTACAGGCTATCTTCTCTCTCCAATTTTCATCACTTACCCCCAGGGCTGAACCAGTTGCAGCTTTCCTGACAAGATTTACACCGCTGCCCTCTAAACCTGCCTGTGTAGATAGGATAAGGCTGCAGTGACGAAGCCACATAAATCACCCCTGCTGGCTTCTGCATACCTGTCTACGAACCTGCCTCCTGGCTTCAAATTCCCATCACTCCCCAGCAAGGACTTTACTTGGAAAGAGGCCTTAAACCTATTTATGCTATACATATATTCGACTTCTTTCTCTTTGTTTTATATATTTGAGGCTATCAAGTTGTGCGCTTTGTTGATAGAACAAGAGAATCAGCGTTATCTGAAACTATCAAGTGATAGCAAGATTAGCGGCAACTGCCTCCGCTGAAGAGAGTACTAATGTGTGATGGCATGACCAGAGGACCGGAAATACATCTAGATTCATGAATCTGCCGTGGTACAGGGATGTCAAATGATTATAATAGGCGTGTTATGAAAATTGTTCAGAATAAATAATGCTATCATTGAATACCCTCATATCTGTGGTCAGGTGAGGTAAATTCATGGGCTTTAAAATGAGATATCTTGAGCTAAAATATCCCCGGTAGTTTTGCTGTAATGGCTTGTCAAACATAGGCTCTAAATGCACTATATCCTATCATAAACACTAATAATGCAAAAATACAGTTTTGTGGAAAAATAACCAAAGGAATGTGATGTTTTGTCATAAAATTGGTTCTAGAGGGAATTTCTTTAGCTCTATTTTCGGTTCTGGGTTCCTGAAGGAATTTCAAAAAAAGTTTTGTGGCAAAAATTCCCAATTGGAATAGGAGAGTGGTTTCCATGGCAACCAGAATTTGCCTTATCTACCAATTTTCTATGTTTCAATGGCAACCAACATTCCAAAAATGGAACATTTTCAGTGGATATGGAATGATTTTAAGCATACCACTGGATTCCTTGTAAAAAAAATTGGCCTATTACAAGCTTTTTTAGCATTTTTGTCAGCGTTTTACCCATATACTGCCCCCTGGTGGCCAAAACCAGTACTAACCCCCCCCCCCCCGGAGGCATGTTCTCCCCCGTTGGGCCACATCTATGTTCTAGCTGAAATCAATAGATTACTTTGCATAGTTCTATATGTTGTAAATTGCATGAGTAAATGGGAAGCGCTCATATGTGTGAACAACAATCCTCTACCTCATAACCCCCGCCCCCTCTCATATGCTCCCTGCTGAGCAGAACTTAAGAATTGTATGACAATCCTATTGTCTTGCTGCTATTGAACACCTAGGTTACAAAAATTAATACTGAAATGGTATAGGAATTACACCTACTGCATATTGGATGTCCCGTAATTTGGCATTCTCTGCAAATGTGTGGGCGATGAAGAACATATCATCCACGCCCAAGCCGAGGGCCAGGAATGGGATTATCTGAAACAAAATGAGCAAATGGTATCTGATCAGAGAGCTTGAACATTCTATTTGATCAGAGAGCTTGGACATTCTATGGTAGATCTCGTTCCTTTACACTTTAACTGTCCTGACAAGATGATTATGAGTGATGGTGTGAAGTTATGACGAGTTTTTTTCATGATTGAATGGTGTCAAATGGATATGGTGATCAATCATCATATTAGCAAGGCCGCCTCTGTCAGAAGAAACTATTATGCTAATTAGGCATCCAATTTTGTGGCAATGTCCATCACAAGGAAACCAACGATCTTATAATTGGCTGTCAACCATCTTATAATTGGATGGCTTAATTCCTTAAAGTTCAGTTCTCCTGCAGTCCAGCAAATGAGCTCAGCAGGAGTTCTTCCCCCATAGAGATATAATATATGGTTTGGTATTTCCCCTTTACATAACAACACAATGCCGTGTCGCAGGCCTTTAACCATGCAATATCGTCTATCTCTTTTCTGTCTGTCTATCCAAGTATGCCTAATAGATTCTAACCTGAAATTAACCCCCTTGATTATGGGGTGTTACCCTTCTTCTTCCGGTAGACTTAGTGAATGAGCTTGAGGGCCTAGACTTAATTAGGCTTCCTCTCACATGCCTATTTAGTACCGTATTGCTTGTGAACTACTGCAAAATGTGGCAGGCAAGAGAGGCTTGTCTATATGCTGCCAAATGAATACCATATATATGAGGAAGTGATGCATTAACTCTCATTCAAAAGTTGAAAGTTTCTACCCTGAGCTACATGTACTTTAGAACAGCCATCACCATACTATTATATGAATCTACTTTACAATATCAAAACTATTGGTGGATCGCATGTTGACAACATACCTGTGTGGTCGAGGCATTAAAGTTGATTCTTATCACTGAGGAGATACCCAGACCAGCAGCCACAGAGAGAGCCACTAGACAAACGCCGGCAATACCAACTCCACTCTGCGACTGTACAGCATCCGTCCATTTCAGCAGTGAGATGCAGGCATAGACCAACTGTGAAGAAGCATTAAAGGGAAACATGAAATACATTTGTACCTTTCACTATACGTTATAACAATGAGCTAATAAATATTACATTGATACGTTCTCTATAATTAAGGTGATGAAATCATTTGTCCTGGATTGAGTTTGTGTAATCTAGACCAAACCATTCCTCTGTTGTGGCACTAGGTCACAGTGGACAGTATGACTCTATTATCATTGTTACTGATGTTACTTATACGGTTTTTTACATTTGTGATGGGATATAATGTAGAATTTACATGTAATGTTATATCTAGATCCTCTATCTGAAGCATAATGTTAGACTGTGTTGTGACAATCCTCTATGTCATATATTTTACATACATATTCTATTATAGGATCACTCATGTCACCTCATCACATGATGAAATGCCATGAGTGATCCTACAGGCTATATCTAAATCAATGCTTTAGACGTCAAAAATTAGACATTTGAGAGCACACTATCTGCATGACCATACTGACCAGAGTGCATTTTCTGTATGACTGTAATGGTCATAGCAGATGTGTTGTAAGAATACCCAGGCCCGTAACTAGGGGGGGGGGGGGGGTCGTCGGTTCAAACGACCCCCCCCCCCCAGGCCCCCGATGGACCAAAAAAGTTCCACCCTAGCTAGCCTTAAAGTGCACATGATAAGCTACATGTCAGTTTTTGTGGCTGTTAAATCGGACAAATATTAAGGTTTTCGGAAAGTAAACCTTGAAATAAGGATATTTTACCTCACATTGCCCAGCACCATTACAGATTTGTATACAATTCAAGTAAATATCTGTCTTTTACCATATGAAATTTTTGTTCCACTCTTGAACTGATCGAGGTCCACCTTAGCGAAAATCGAACCACCCCACAGGAAGGCTAGTTACGGGCCTGATACCGTGACCAGAGCACACTTTCTGCTTGCTTGTATTTACATTTTCTTGTATATGCCTAAGATGAAAGCCGAACTTACCATGAGCAGATAGCCCAGGGACACCCTGACCACGCTGACCTGGGAGAACTCAGCCAGAATGTCCAGTAAGGACACGGTGGAGAAGGACCTCACGTCATCAGGACTTGTCTCATTAGACACCTTGTTAACCACCTGTGTCATCTTCCGCTGCCATGCCTCCAGCACCTGCCTGGCCTTGTCCTGGTTCCAGTCAATGGCAATCACCTTGTTGTGGTCTCTGTAGTACTCGTACAATTCCTTTTCACCCAGTAACTGAACAATGGACTGTAGTGCCTCCGCTCTGCAATTGGATATATGAGTGGTCAAATTTATTTCATAAAAAGAAAATCAGTGTTAATACTGTAATACAGGATTTTACCATTGGCACCACGTCCTTTCTATAGACTAGTACTAAAATAACTGATCACTTGTATAGCGATGTCAAGAGGTACATTTGGAGCTGTCGTTGTTTTGACACTCTGATGAAGGTATGGGATTGAGTTGCAGGAATTGCCCCAAGGACAGCTTGGATAGATCCCAAATTTCTAAAAGTATTGCGTTACCGTGCCCAATGAAAACGATCTGGCCATGATAGTATGTCGGTAGAAATACCTCAAGAGTAGAATCGACACCTCCTGTTCCCCCAATGCCTGACACACCCCTGTGACCTCTGCTGACCCTGGCACGCCAAGCCCAACGCCCTACCTTCAATCGTCCCCCTATCTCGAGCCCCGTGGTTGTCACTGCCTCTGGGGAGGTCCCATGATATGCTGGGTAGCCATGTCGTGTTTAACACAATATATTTTACCCAGAAAGAAACTAGGTGAATATAATATCTGAATCAACAGGATACAATTTCACAGGGGAATAGATCAATATGTATCTTCGCTAGAGCACTAGGTGCGTCAGTCCACAGAGACACAAGTTATCGTCTTTCTGTCGCAATTACTGCACATCTCGTTCTCCCGTGACATTCAACACAAATATACACAAGCTAAAAACTGGAAACTCGGTCAGCCCACCCTCAAGTCTAGTGACACCACAAGTTAGTTGCTGGTGTACCTCATCCGTTCAACCAGGACGTCCTACCTCCATATCCACAACTAAGTGTGCACATACCACAGCACAGCTACTACCATCCCTTCGCAGTGACTATTATGAGACTGGGAGATCCAAATTTTGCAGTCTTTTGGTCTTCCACCAAAGCTTATTACTTGCAATATTCATTTTTAACTGCCTCAACGAATGGATTTTATGTCAATTTTCATGCACACGGTCTTTGTGGCTAATAAACCGAATTAGGTATATTTGTATACCACATGTAGGTCTTCAGGAACATTGTCTTTGAATTTGGTAAACAGCCACCAAAGAATGGTTGATTGAACGACGGATTCATAATTCTCTTGCACATTAGATAAGGGCGTAAGCCCATAGATATAGATGGTTGTGTCTCACACTTGGGTGGTTGCAAAACCCCCAAAGCCAAGCGATTCTGCAGTGTCGGATCCAGGATTCTGAAAGGGGGGGGGGCGCCCCTCATTTAGCCCCTAATTTTGGCTAAATTCTAGAGTAAAAAAGTTAGGTAAACTCTTAAGTACTAGGGCAAGGGGGGAGGGGGTGCCCCCGCGCCTCCCCTCTAAATCCGCCACTGATTCTCCACTTCGAAAGAAGCGACAATTCTCAGCATGCTTTCACAGAGCCCGACCAGAGTCCTCGGGGCCCGCTGATACATAGTAGATTTGATTAAATCTTTCCAGCCTGGGTTTTGTCATTCTTTACAAGCATGAGTGAAGACGGGGCGCATCATGAAAGATCTGCCCTCGATAGGCCTCCACACCAAACCCCTGCCTTTTCACATAGCTAGACGCACCCCCCTGTTAGACGCCTTTGAATCCTGAAACCATCTCCAACCACCTCATAGCGCAGGAAATCACAGAGAAAACTGGAGCTGTGTTTTTAATTTCCACGGGTGTTTGAGAGTAACGCGAGATTTGGAAGAGTGTGGAATTGCAATAGATACAAAGTAAAGGTTTATGCAAATTGCATGTCAGGTATGCAACCATTCAGAAATTCTTAAAGTGGAACCCTCTCCTTTTACTCATAGCACACGTTGTTTACCAGCTTTTTCACGAAGGACCAATTTCACCAAGAAAGCGTTTGACCCTGTTGATGTTTCCAATAACCTTGACATAGCCTAGGTACTACATCTACCTTCCCTATGCTCATATGGACAGCTTATCCTTTGCTGCACACCGTCACTGTGATAAATTCCGTATCAAACGTTAATACACTACAGTCAGTATAGATCTATGCCTTCTGCAGTCAATCTTTTTTCTTTGTTGGGATTTTAGACTTAGTAAATTAACAACAAGGCTTGGTGTCTTTTCCCATTTCAGAGACACAATAGCCTGAAGCAGACCCTCTGAGTGACAGCATTTTCTTTGTCCAGTCGACCATACATCTAAATAGCACACCTCTGTGCCATGCCCTGTCTTTCTTCACGGCCCTATGATTGTGTGGCTGTGCAGTCTGACCGATGGCGGCCCCTGCTGGCGCACTCAGCGTTAGCAGAGGGAGGGGGTTGAGGTCGAGGAGGGAGGTTGAGGGGAGGAGAGGAATGGGGAGAGGAGGGGGCCTTTAGTAGGACGAGGTGGGTGGTCCGAAGTAGGCCGGCATCTGTGGATCTCGGCTCACTACGCCTTCACCTGCCCCTGCCTCTCACTGGAACTGATTAGCCTTAGGTCGGGGGTCACAAATAACACACATCATCCACACTTTACTTTTCTTCCTCAGCTAACCCCTCCCCTACAGTTTTATCCCCACACAATGGCAAAAGCCACTAAAAATCTATCGATAGAAGAAACCTCCTGATAGCTATGGCCGGATGGACCGTGGTAGTCATTCTCTTTTTGTTTCAGCACCTGGTAGGCTAGGTGAGGTGAAAAGGGAAAGGTAGTTCGATCAGTGGGGTCTGTTCACCCATTAATTGATAGTGTCTGGAATGAAGTGGGCGGGACGAAGCAGGCACTCGGCTTCTGGCAGCACGACTTGACCTTGCTGTCTGCTTCAAGTGCTGACATAAATGCTGCCGGGTTTGTCCAACCCAGCCGTACACCACCATACGGTGGTCCCCCTGTAGGCTTTAGGCTAACATAGTTACAATGATGCACAGAATGTTCACAGCTGTCCAGCTTTTAGTCTCTGACATGGTGGGTGTTGGGTAGAAAGTGTACGTCCTAGCCCAACGTCACCTTACTTTGGAGGCCGCCCTCCCATCTGAAGCTATCTGAGTGGTGCTAGATCGCTAAACCGACGCTGCAATGCCCCGCCAATGCCTCGTGGTCTGCACGCAAAGATGCCATTGGCAAGCCTACCAATCCCCTACCAATTTGAAACTCGCCATACATAATACAACTAGCTGCTCCTACCTACTCTATTCTGGCAAGCTAGTCCCTCACAAAACACTGCATGCCACACGCCACTTGGAAGACTTTAATTGCAAACCTTGCCAAGTGTATCTATAGACTGCGACGGATGGACCATCCGTCTCCCTTCATCCGTTTTTTCTCCATAGAAATCAATGATAAATAAAACGGATGAAACCGATGGATGGTCCATCCGTCGGCAGTGGATGCACCCCTTACAAGTAGAAAGTTTTAACGCTCTACCATCAACCAACACAATTAAAACAAGACAAAAGTATAAGCGAAGAGCATTATTCATTTAAAAGAGATAAAAACAGAAGGGGTTGCCATGGTAGCTTACCTCGTAATAAAGTTGGTTTTGTTTTTATAGACACCACCGACGATAAGGTCTTCCTCCCACTGCATGTATTTAGTAGCAAACCCTTGACATCCTCCTGTTAGCTCAGCTCCAATGTCAGGCACCTGCAATAAGAGAGAGGCAGAACCTTTGTATCAAGCATGTAGAGATTATGTCAGAAATGTCTGATACATGGTTTACTTCATATCTCTTTTTATTTCGAAACAGAACAAAGGTAACCACACTGTTATTGAAGCCCTTTTTGCTATTAAGCATGGTACTATATCACAAATTATGCATTTTATTTGGTGTGTGTGGTTCCTTTAAAAGTAATATTTGTGTATTGTCCTTTGAGTTGCAGAAAAGAGATCATATTATATAGTTGGTAGCTGGTTTAACCACTTAGAGAAGACACCCCTCTAGGGCCTCTTTTACCTCCACGGTGGGGCCACGGGTAGCCCAGCAGGCAGTCACTGACCCTACGGGATTGGCTATGCTGTTTTTTTTCACATTGCTCTTACACCTGAGCTATTAAGTGCCATGTCCCTCGGCAAGTTGGGAAGACTCCATCCTAGACCCCAAACTCTGCCCCCCCCCCCCAACTCTCATAACCCATCCCACACATCCACTAACACCACGCAGGTACAGAGTAACACACGCCACAGGCCGTCACATACAATAAAGACTCTCCATAAATCACCCCATCTCACACCACACCTGACACTGGTATGGGATCTAGCAGTGGGGACCAGGATAGGTGGGGGCAGGGAGGCTTGGGGCTAGGATGCTATCACTGCTTCAACCAAAGATGGGGTTGGGTGATTCAGAAAGATTCGATGATGAGTCTGGCTGGCCATCTGAATACATTGTAAACCACTCACCTGTTTGCTCTGTCTGTTTGGGGCAGACAATGGACATTCAGGGTCGTTTGGATTGATGCATGGTCGTTCTTGGTAGGCAGTAGTAATCCCCGCCTGTAATAAACATAGGATTGTTGGATTAAGTACACAATTTATGAACTAAACTTCATTACCTGCACTCCTGGGTTAATCAAGAATCTTGCAACCATTAATGGGTTCTAGATAGGACATCTACAATAGGGTTATGTATATACTTAGGTCAAAAAGAAACCATTTAATAGATGATTTTTTACAAGATGAAATAAAGGAGCAGACTAAATGAGGGTACTGTAGAGTTCTATATAATTATAGTGAATTGACTGAGCCAAGGGGGAGCACTTATATAATTATATGAACAACAATCCAGCAAGTCAGAACCCCCTCTCACGTATATATGGTCCCTAAAAGATTAAGGGAGCACTTGAACTTTACGTGACAGGTCTATTATGCGAATTTATTCAACACTCTGCAGGTACTTACTCGGTCTAATATCTCCTCTATGTAATCCACAGGAAACACCTCATAATGTCGTAAGGACTCAACAAGTTCTCTTGGATTTAGATTCGTCCACCGCACATCATAGCCAAAAAGCCTGCAATGTAGAAGGAAGAAAATCAGAAGGACATCCGTGATTGTGTTATTGTCATTGATAAGCTATATCATACAGAGAGGGCGTGGGTGTGTTGGTGTGTTGGGTGAATCAGCCTTTTAGAACTCAGAGGCAGTTTTATGTTTTGGTTTGTGGTGGTGGCAGGTCAGACGCTGAAGCGAGTTTTCTTTCGGCGGGGACTCTGGGTGGTCCAGCTGTAGAACGTAGGAGGGGTGGGGGCTGTTGAGACGCGCAGGAAGAAGGTGGGCCTGTACAAACCAAAGCCTCTGTACCCAATGTTAACCGTTCTATTCGTGCACACACATGTATACACATACAATTTTTATATGGAGCGTGTGGATAGCACCTATCCCACTTGGCATAAAAACGTGTTTTTTTTACGTAAAAAAAGTTTTAATTGGTTTCCCTATTGGTTATTTGGTTTAAAATTGGTTAAAAAAACACGTTTTAAAACGTTTTTTTTTTGCCAAGTGGGATCCTACCGCTTGTGAATGTTACTGTTGACAGTGCACCCCTGCCTGATCAGGCAACTTTTACCAGTAATTCTATAAAGGAAAAAAATCTATCTGAATTCCCCCTGAATCACAAAAAAAAAACCTGCAGGCAAACGCATTAAGTATTGAGTTTCTCTATTTGTCCCTATATCATGAGTCGAAACGGATCTTTGACTAAGATGGCATCAATGATTATGACATACAGAGTAAATGGGTGACTGGGGTCTCACAGAAGGAATTGGTTCCGCACTATAATTTAATGTAGCGCGAAACGCAATAGCACCCATTGGAACATGTTCATTTTCTAAAAATCACCCCAGAATTAATAGATACATCTTTCCTTCATAATATAGGCTGACTTAAAATATGAATTGACCACGAAAATTTTGAGCACTGGACTATCGCGTAAAAACACCCTGATTCTGCCTAAATCTGCACTGAATAAAATGTAGATTCACTATTTCCAATCTAACCTTTGAAAAAATGGGTAAGCACTTTGAGAAATGCCCTCCTGGTATTTTATCCAAAGCAGCAAATGTTCAACAACATGTGTAGTGGTTTTATATTTATTGGCATTATTTTCAACATGGTTATTGACCATTCAGTGTGCCTGCAGTATTCACTTCTGACCACAATCGTATATGACTTCCGGTTTTCTGCGGGATTTCCTTCACTGAGACCTACTATTAATGGGCTGTGTGCATGTCTTGTCTATAATTGAGATTTTTATAATCCAATAGATGTTTTTACACAGGCCCCTAGGTTTTATGCTCCTTGGACCACTCTATCTCATGATATAGGGTGCCTTTCGGGCCAAGTTATACCCAAAATCAGCCTGATTTCTATGTCTCTGTCCGAGGACACCGCCCTCTTCATCTTTGAGTCATTTTCATGACAAGCAGTGCCTCTAGGACCATCAAATTTGGCATGGATATTCTTTTGATCTTGCTCTATATGGTGTAAGTGTCCTTGTTGTAGTTTACTGTGGATATAATTGACAAATTATGTAAAATTGTAGAAAAATACATAAAAATCACTGCAAAAAGTACACAATATTCACATGCCATGCCTGGGAGGATTTATGAGAGTACATAACATGGATACTGGGTTATACAATACTACATTTCTAGATGATTTCAAAGAAATGTCCCAAAATATTATACCCTGGATAGTTTCCTTGAAGCGGTAGATATACCATTTGCGGTGTCAGTGCCTAACTTAACTAATACAGATGATATGTCAAAGCGCAAAAATAACCCCTCTCTGTACTACCTAGACTAGCTGCAAGTGGCCAATACTACACAGATATGATATGCATACCCTGTTAAGAATAAGGTAAAAAATAAATCGGGCCTATCAAAATAATCTGCACTATGCCAGTGGGCCTAGACTGAAATGAACCTGCAGCGCGGCCTGCAGACCACTCCGACAGCAATATAAACATGATTTTTCCTTGATTTTGGACACATTTTAGAGACCTATGAACAAATTTACCATAGAATTTGGCAAAACCAATCCTTCTCTAAATAATTAATATAGAAAAGAGTTGATTTGAAGGTTTTTTTTTTCCTTCTTCATGCTAATCCCCCATATGCTTTAGGTCTCACAGAAGGAATTGGTTCCGCACTATAATTTAATGTAGCGCGAAACGCAATAGCACCCATTGGAACATGTTCATTTTCTAAAAATCACCCCAGAATTAATAGATACATCTTTCCTTCATAATATAGGCTGACTTAAAATATGAATTGACCACGAAAATTTTGAGCACTGGACTATCACGTAAAAACACCCTGATTCTGCCTAAATCTGCACTGAATAAAATGTAGATTCACTATTTCCAATCTAACCTTTGAAAAAATGGGTAAGCACTTTGAGAAATGCCCTCCTGGTATTTTATCCAAAGCAGCAAATGTTCAACAACATGTGTAGTGGTTTTATATTTATTGGCATTATTTTCAACATGGTTATTGACCATTCAGTGTGCCTGCAGTATTCACTTCTGACCACAATCGTATATGACTTCCGGTTTTCTGCGGGATTTCCTTCACTGAGACCCTGGGGCTTGAACAGGGACACCCACTTGACAGGACAATGCTGTCTATTATTATAAATGCCTGGTGCCCAGATTGGCATAACCGGTAGTTATAGATGTACATGATGGGGGTATATGAACACATGGTGTACAGGAGGTGTTTCCTCCAACGTGTGGGGATCAGCCTCTCCTGATGGTACCGAGGACGAGCCCTTATGTTGGCCGCCCGTTAGGACCTCCGCCGCCTGCCTACCAATATATCACCACGGCCAAGCATGGCTTTTGTTTATGCCTGTACAAACAAGACGAGGTTGCAGCACTGGTGCGCTGTCATACGAGACCCCTGTTTAGATTGGTGCTAAACACATATCACTCGCTCCTGGACCTACAACCCCTCCTCCTTCCCCATCCCTTCTTCCCTACCATTCCCCATTCCCTGCATGGCCACAGGCCTCTTTCCACTATGTCCGAACAAGCCTTTCGGCTAGTCCCACCTTTAGGTTTTAATAATTCCTACCACAGTAAAACCCGACAAGAAGCCACAGTGGCTTCTATAACAGCATCAAAAGCAGCTAGAAGCTAGTGGCTTCAAGTGCTGGAAGATGGTGTGCCGGGCGTTTGTTGATGCCAACACACCCAGGTGGGCCGGTGGACTGAACCCTATACCCCCAGGCCCGATAACACCCGGCAGCCTTCTAAGACACATGGGTCGGCCAAAACCCTCTCTCCAAACCCAGGGAGGACTTGACACCTAGACGTATTGATCATATCGTGGCTGCCCCAAGAAAGCCACATCAAAATACAGGCATGCTTCATGCACGCACATACCAGATTGAACTGCTGCAATGGCATATTGTAGACTCGTACATATATCTAGCACAGCTTAAGACTATAATCCATCATACAAAACCCTAGAAAACTAAAGGTTGGGCCATTGAGGAAATCTAGATCGGGCATGGGCTGTCTTTCTTCAGAATGTGAATGCTTTCTATACACCAGGTTAAGTGTTGTGGATGATTTAAGATGGAATATGCACATACATAGTATGTCTCCTCCAAACACCTGAGAGTAAAACACCAGAGAATGTGCATTTTTCGTTATCCATCTTCTCCCACTGATGAAGCCATCAGCACTAATGGTGACAGATGTGACGTCGCCAAGAGGGCCAGACTTCACACACAAAGCCCCACCGGCCGGTCATACAAGTCGAGGTGGACTCCCTTTGTACACCCAGGTAGGGGTGTCTTTTCAAGGGGACGTCTCCATGATTTGCTCCGTTATATAGCGGAGATTCTTCCTCCCAGGCAACCAATGACACAAAAGCCACTCTTGGTAAAAGTAGCGATGTCCATGCGGGTGGTGAGGTTGGATGGGTAAGGCTGTAGGGAAAATGAAATATGTCTAGGTCGGGGTCTAGGTTATATGTAGGTCGCATGCTGGCTATCTGCGACTACTTGGTGCCGCCTATGAGCGGATTCCTAACCTTCACTTCAGGTCACTGCATGTGGTGACAAATTCCATTAACGATAGGTGAAAAGAGAGCTAATTAAGACCAAACCATTCAGGCAAAATACTCCCCATTACTCCCTTCATGCCAAGGAAAGGAGGAAGCCATTCACCTTGCCATTCATGAAATATAGACCAGAAGCCAAGGGTCCCCTTGTATGTATACGAGGGGCTTCTTTGTTAGATATAACACCACTGGAGGTTATATCAACGAGTTAACGTCTTGTGAGGTTAAATTTATAACATCTTTCCCAATCATATGATTGCATAACGTTACGTACTCATATCATACTATTATCACTACTTATGGATAGCATTATTAATAATGAATCATAAGAACATGCTGTTATATATCAAGCTATGTGCACCTACACATCATATACTGGCCAGACAAATTATGTAACACCATATCGCACGGACACTCATTAACATGCATACACAGCGCCCCTGATAGAAATCCTACCTAATGTGCCAAATTTGATCACATTTATCATCAAGTCATTGACTGTACTTACGGCAGGATCAATCCATGTTCAGGTCCTAGTAACTTGCTGCCCTCCCAAAAACAATCCAAAGGTGTGATAATCATACATGGCATGATTTTCGACATCATCTGCAATAAGTTAAACAGAATATGTTAAGCATTGTCAATCCCTTTGCTGCTATGCTTACCTGGCATAACAGTTTTGCATAACAGTGATGCATCAAAAGGTCACATCAATAATGCATAATGCACATGCATGAAAATTGTATGGTTATAGCGGATCTTAATTATGTTCTTTAATCACTTTATAACTTTCAATAAATGAGAAGACATAATTATGCCTAGTAGAAATGAGTGGTTTCGGTCATTTCACCTGTGCGGGGGGCATTGGGTGGATATGCCCCCTACGTGGTGTGCCCTCACCTTTGCACTCCCTGACCTCAGATGTCTACATCTTCAGGGACATTTCGCAGACAGGACAAAAAAGGGATACAATCGACACCATAAACGTGGGAGGCAAGGGGTGGCCTCGGTTGGAGGGTTCATGGGAGGGTGCAGGTCCTATCGTCTCCATATAGGTAGTGTTTAGTTTGGTGGAGAGGGCGAAGGCCATGGGAGGTGGATGGGTCATGCATGATCATAAGGTAAACTTATATGGCAGGTAGAATCACCTGGGTGGCATGGACCACCACACCTGATACCCCTCTCAACCATATTCTTAACCACAATGAAAATCCCTCATTCCCTCCAGTGCATAAACCTTGATATCTTATAGATAGGTACCTTTCATCATCGACACAGTTATTTTATGTACAACGCAACTGCAGAATGTTAGAGTCATCTAACATGGCGACACTCTGCTGGAAATTGTGTTCGTTAAGTTCAAACAACTCTTGGGTATTTTCTTCATGGAACTAATACTTTTAACTTCGAATTGGGTTTATAGTGAATAGGATCTTGCTTCGCAGCCGTGGCAAATAAAAGGCACGTGCAATAGCGTCAGTGAGCAATGTTATCGACTTTTTAAAGATACCCCTAATACCCCAAAATCCATCACTGCCCAGGAGTATTTATTTGAGTATTAGAACTTTGCAACAGTTCTCATAGTGACTTGTGACCTCGCACACTGCACCTGTAACAATGCTACTATCGACATTGGGAAGGCAACAGGCAGCAAAGAGGGTGTATGAGACTGCAGCAAGATAATATTGACATTCCTCCTCAGGGGCCCTGTACACTGGGGTAGAGCAAAACGTGAAATACTTGGGCAGAAATGCAACTTGAATCCACGAAAATTCTCAAAATATTAGAAATACGAGATCACTATGAATCTGAAAGATTTTAATAAGATAATGATCGGGAAAGCAAACTGTGTCCTTAGGTCACATTTAACTCTCCCCCCCCCCCCCCACAGTACTGTTCAACGCAAAACAAGGCCAATACTTTTTGAATACCCTTGGTCTGAACAGGGTCGGTAGTCAGGTTTAAAAGAAAGTGCCAGTGAGAGTCGTGTGAAGAAAAAGAAGTCAGGTCAAATGTTGTGGAGGCGCGAAGGGTGGGGATAA
The DNA here is from genome assembly GCA_949317995.1 of Acholoe squamosa. NCBI lineage: Eukaryota > Metazoa > Annelida > Polychaeta > Phyllodocida > Polynoidae > Acholoe > Acholoe squamosa. Next base: position 83,295,001 of record OX439036.1, on the reverse strand, counting down.
GAATGTCGCCGCGTGGGCAAAACAAACGTGGTTGTGTGAACGTGTCATCTGTCAATGCATTGGCGTACTCATTGCCCTTTGACCCACGTCAGTTTAGGGACACCAAGGGAGGCGCCCGCCTGTATAAGGTCTGTGTACGTAAAGGGTGTCGATAACGTCGTGTTGGTGCTGCGACATGAATCCACGTACTGCTGTGACCCCCTCCCCTTGGCCTTTACCGTTTCCCCCTTCATATCCCTACCCCGTGCAGGCTCCAGAGACCCCCAGCATTGTAGCAGCAATGTCAGTTCGGTGAATCGGGCCGGAACCCGCCCCTTTTTATGGCACCCGTCCGGACCGGCGCCGAGCAGCTCTTACAAGTGAGCTGCTCCTCAGCCCCCCGGCTAGTGGCTTCCGTGTGCTCACAGCAGTGGCTTCCTGAACGGGGTCAGGCCCACCGCCATGAGAGCCACACTTCTAGCCACCCCCTCCACACCTCCATCCCTCTAGTAACCTACAGAGTACCTACATGCTGCCACACACACCCATGGCCGCCTGCATGACTCAACCACAATCCCTCACCCTACTCTAAAACCAGCACGATTCTTAGTGGCCGCATTATCACGGGGACAAGAGGACGATAACATCAGTCACTGCCAAAGTACTCAATGTACACAGGGAGAAAAATCTACCTCGCCCGTCTACGCTATACTCCCAGAATCTACGTATAGATGACTTGGCAGTTGAGGTCAGGGGAAGTCTAAGCAGCTCAAAATAGGTGCACCCGAGTGTTAGTGGTGTTGGTGGTGCTTTGGTGGTGGTGCTAGAGTCTGTTTAGTCCAAAAGTAGCGGAGTAGCTCCAACTGCTCACTATGTCCTCATTCTGTACTTTATGGTGAATGGCCTGGTAAATACTTGTAATATCCAGACAATTATGAGCTCCGGGGAGGAAAGATTAGAGTAAATACTGATGTAAGCTAAGAGTATACTAGTATACCAGTAGGTCTATTGGTCCCTATTTTGTTGACCATTATCTCTGCCACATCTCAAGCCATGTGACAAGTGAGCTACATTACAGAAATACTTTTCATACTAGAAATGGTACTATATGACCAGTCTAAATTAAGATCAAACATAACATGTATTTTTGTTCACTTTCATCATGTAATGATCCATTATGTTAGACGATGGCTAGAGTCGAGGCCTGGTGGTGGCTACCCCTATCCTAAACTGACTGGGAACGGGTGGAGCCTGACACGGACGCTAACCACCTCCAGACATGCTGTGGAGGAGTAGACATGGTGGCCACCAGCATTGCTGCCACCAAGGACTCAGACCCCGTGGAGCACAGTCAGGACGAGTCTTGGCTTCCTTTGAAATGGGCACTAGACCTGACATGCCAAGGCCTAGGGGGCGTTCACACTGAAATGGTAGAATGTCCTCTGGACATTTAAAATGTGATATCCATGGTTTAACAAGCGGGGACACCTTACACATTGATAATTCAGCGCATTACAATCGATAGTAGGCCCTACATGTATTATCTCCATCAATGTACATGTATTACTGGGGATCGTTGTGAATGAAACTGGTCTGGAGGCCAATTCAAGATCCACGATTGTTAGCTATTGTTCTCAGTGATTCCACGGTCATTTCTCCCCTGATTTCTACGTTTGTCATCGTACATTGTTATACACAACAACAATCAAAATTGTTGTTTCAGTCAGAGAACCACACCTGTGAACCACAAAAGTCAAGCTCCAATAGTTGTAATACTACTGGAAGCCACAGGGAAGCCATGCTGACTGCAATCTGCAGAATGGGGGTCGCCAAGGGCGCTCTGGTGATACTCCTATCTGCCTCGCGGTGTCGCTGGCGGCGGTGACCGGTGGGCGGGGGCTCGCATCGTAGGTGGTCCTCACTGGCATGCTATCAGCGGGCAAATCGACAACAAATGGAGGCGGATCTGGTATCAGGGAGCAAATTCCGACCGAGCATGGCTGGTGATAGCAGCCCTCATGTCTGGGACCTGACCTACAGAGCCACTGTGCATTCTCACCAGAAGGTCTCTCAACATAAGACAACTACATGCTCAAACTCCTGCTTCTTTTGTTCTCCATGCTATCATCTCCACAGCCAACAAAGCAGCATTTTTGGCCTGGTTCTGTAATGTTTATTATAATCTTTGATATATGGAATACAACTGGATAAGTTTACGTGAGCACTGATAAGTTTCTGAGGTTTCTAGTGCTAATACTGGAGATGCCTGATAAGCGTAGCGGTCATCAATGTTTCTTGTAGAGGAGGGCGTTGCCCGTGAGAAAGATCGAATCTCACTATGCGTTCTGGGGCCTCAAATCTCTACATGTTGGTCTTTTGTGTTCCTATCTAATATCTATGGACCTTGTTGATCCCATAGAACACATGGATTGATCAACTTATTCCAAATCCCACAATGCGTTTATAGCCCTTGCTTTCTAAGCACCCAGCAAGCCCCCTTGGTTCTAGAGGCCCTTGGATTTAAAAGGCAACAGACAAAAACACAGATATTTTAGGGGCTTAGAGCGCATAGGGGCGATTTCTTGAGGTCAAATCTGAGTGAAAGCAATGTGTAGGCCTAGGTATATTTAGGCATCACTGAAAATGAGTATTGTATACCCCCGGTAGTTTGACATAAACACATAAATCGTAATTATTACGGTAATATATAAAGAACAACGGTGTACTTACATCTTCAAACAGTGGTAACTCGAGGCTGGGAAAGTCCGAGTGGTAACATATTTCCCTGAATTTCCATTCTCTGCAAAATCAACAAATAACACAATTTTACTCAAGACACCAGTGCCACATAAAACTGGTTGAAAAAAGTATGTCCCTTGCATGCGAGGTAAACCGGCAGAGAGCATAGATGTAGGTATAACACATGCGAGTCTGCCGACCTAAAGGCCGCCACTTATTGGAGCCAACTAGCTGAGGCCATAGAGCATGAATGGATTTTTTGCTTGTCATTTGCACACCTGCATCTCCCCCTAGCCCTAATCCTGCCAGCCCATTTCTAAGATATACTGCCGGCCAACTACTTGCACCTGATGGGGGCAGTCTGAGCCTGACAACTGAGGCTTCATAATTAACATCGTGTTGGTTTTAGAGCCATGCATTAATCATGACAACATATACTCAACATAGTCGGAATATCATACCATTCTACAGACTGGCCGAACCCACTTGGCAATAGCTGTAATTAGCTCTCCCACACTAGAGTAATAAGTTCATATCTGCTTGTCCTATTCCCAGGTAGTCCATCTAAATGGGCCAGCATGGGGGGGGGGGGGGGGTAAGAGGCACCCCAACCCACACTTGCAATAATTATGTATACAATAATTGATAACAACTTCATGACGAGGGGTTATAGATTTGAAATGAGTTAAGGGTTTCTATTATTCGCCATATACAATCAACATAACATTTGCCACAAAATATGTGGCAACAATCAAGGATTATTAGCGTAAATTCTACTTTACAGAATCAATAGATCAAGTCAATATGAATATAATGATATTATAAAAAAACTGCCATAAAGCGTGTGAAGATACTTATTGTAAAATGATAAATGTGTTTAGTTAGATTACAGTTACTAATGACTTCTAAGTTTCCAATATAATTGGTTGTGTCCAAAATCATTTATCGTTTCTTTAAGTGGTGTATACACGGTGCAGATTTGAGCAGACTAGACCACACAAAACATCAGCAGACAAATGTCTGTTTGTGTTGTGGCTTGTATGGAGGAGTCTGCAGGACCTGATACATGGCACATTTTACAGACTTGTCTGCTGAAGTCTTGAGTAAAATCCTGGTGGAGATTTGCAAAACTACAGTAAATGTGTCATGAGTCACATGATAGCTACTTATCACATGACTCAAAAGGCTGCCCTTATTGGTCAATTTACTGCAGACTAGTCAGAACAAGTCTGCTGCCCCTGATACACGGCACATTTTGAGCAGACAAGACCGGGTTTGAGCAGACAGCAGACAAAATTTTTCAAACATGTTTGATATCTGCAGACAAGTGGAGACAACTGCAGACATTTGTCTTGACCCTGTATACACGGCACATTTTGAGCAGACAAAACAACTGCAGACATGTGTGCAGTAGTCTTGTCTCCTCTAGTCTGCTGAAAAACACGCCGTGTATACACCACTTTACCCATTGTCTTACATTTTTATGTTTATTTTTAAATGTGTTTAACCCATAGTCCACTTGGCCTCTGCCACGTGATTGAGCCATATATTTCCTATACAAATTTCTGCGACAGAGGCCTAGTGGACTATCGATGTTACACCCATAGTCAACTAGGCCTGTCGCAGAAATATATATATATATATATATATATATATATATATATATATAGGAGATGTATGGCTCTATGCATGTAATATATGATGATTATGCTTGCACTAGTGCCTTTTAGGTACTGATAGTACTCGTTCAAGTACCTAAAAGGCACACGTGCAAGCATAATCATCACACGTTGCATTTATACCATGGTATGCACCTTTAGGATGCATTAGAATGCATCAGAATGCATTCTGCATTCACTGACATACAAATATATATATGGTATCCATAGGGTCACAGGAATATGACTCATCTAACCCAACACTATTGTCCAGTCCTGTGGCCTAATGGATAAGGTACAGAACTTTATATTAGAAGGTCCCTGGATCGATCCCAGGCAATGCTGAGCTTTTTCAGTATGAACCACTGTCTAAGCTATGTCATAGCTGCTGTCACATAAGAACAGTATAGAAAATTTACAGATATTCATGAGGGAATATCTATAAATAATGACACCAAGGTGCAAGTAACTAAATCTACCCTGGTAGTATACTAGTACAATGTATACAAGTAATGGAGAAAACAACTTATACACAAGGATACCCACGTGTCAAATACAGGTAATGGGGCTTGTGCTGATTACAGAGGGTATTGTACCTGATGACACCCAACTGTCATGCTAGAACACAGTGCACATGTAGCCTACATGTATACATGTCCCGAGTACATACATGGCGGATACTCTTTATTGAAAATGTGTACAGTGAACCGCAAAATATAAGAGAAGACACTAGTACAGGTTGGGACAGACAGACAGACACACACACATACAGGGAGAGAGAGAGAGAGAGAGAGAGAGAGAGAGAGAGAGAGAGAGAGAGAGAGAGAGAAAGAAAGAGAGAGAGAAAGAGAGAGAGAGAAAGAGAGAAAGAGAAAGGGGAGGAGAGAGACTCTTTGAGACAAAGTGATACAGAAAGAAGATGGCTCCAGAGCGAGGGTACAGAGAAAGGGACAAGTATATGGAATAATTTATAATACATAGGTAGTCGATTGTAAGTACATATGAGTTGGAATGAACAGCTTTGTATTCATAAAAAGGGAATGATCAATAACGAAATCATACTTACATTCCGAACATATTAATGGTGATGTGTGTGGCAGCTTGGACTGCTTGTTGATGTCGAAGCATAGAATCCGCTGTCAATATATTATTTCCTGTCTTTGGTGTTTGAATTACCAGCTCAAAGGTAATCCCGCTCCCTTCCCCTAATGTCTTTTTGGTATAACTTAATTCCTGTTGCAACCTCCCACCATCTGAAATAAAACAAAATAAATTCATGGTATGATACAAGTTACAACAGGACAAGACAAGACAGGTGCGCCCTATAAAAACCGACGATTTCTTCAAACGCTTTCTTTTCTAAATTTTCTCATGGAAAGTATCACTAAAATACAGCATATAATACAATATAATTGAAATTCCAAATCTTCCCAAATATGAAAGGGATATTAAACCATTGAATTCCTCCTCTTCCTTTACTATGGGCATTTACACACATCTCTGACTCAACCAAGATATTTCCATCACTTGACCCCTCCTCCTTAAGGTATCCTCTTTGTAGTCATGGAGGTCTCCCTATTGTCCTTACACGGTAATATCATATTTTTCTGTGAATAGTACAATACCCTCCTATTTTGTCCGTCCATTAACACTAACAGTGTCTATATAAACACCTGATTTACCCTTATCAACCCCAAGTACAGAATGATATGAAATTAAATGCACCATACCCATAATTTTGCATGGTGCATGAATGTAAGGCGAGTTAAACAGTACAGATATGATACACTCCAAAAATGTCAGCATGATACTAATGTGTTAGTGCCTTATGAGGTCAGGGAATAAGGTATCATGAAGTTTTGAGGCATCATGGTGTGCTTACAGGTTTAACTTCACTATTCATGTGTCTCTAAATTCGTATGAGCATAATCTTATCTCCAGTTTTACCTCCTACGTGTCACAAGCCATGTAGATGTACATTCATGAAAACCATCTTCGCTACAATTCCATGATAGAGAAAATGACATATATACTTTTATTTACAATGTATCTACAGTTCATATCTAAAACTCATATAGCCGGAAGAACTTGCACATTAATCCATATACACGTAATAAGTGAATGTCAAGCACATCTTGCCACATGGCATAATGTATAAACGGTAACTTTGTACATGTACATGTAGAGTCTATGTCAACCATTGCCTGTTGCTGAATGAAGACTGACTCATAGATTTTCTATTCTTACATGGTCAATACGACCAAGGAAGTCAACTCAAAATTTTGTTAACAGTAAACACTAGGTTTAATAAATCTCTCAGGTAGATAACACCGGTAATACCAACCCACAGGTATAGTGAAGTAGTTCTAGTCTATCTCTTCTCGTTTTAGAGCCACACCCCCATCACGTTTACTGCCCCTGCTAGCCCCCATGACGATCTCCATTACATACTCCCCATGTCACTAAATTGATGGCCAAGCTACCCGGGTGATTTCTGTTACTCCGAGTAATATGTTTCACCCCAAGAAGCTCACATCAACCAATGGGTGTACCTCACCCTCTGACCTCTGAAGGAAAGACGATGGACAGGTGTCTGAGAAGTTGGCAACTGATGAATTCATTATTCCTGTGAGCTTTCCTATTTGTATACAGTGAGGTTGGTATACCCCGGGGGTATACTTTATCCGAGACAAGAGATTGATCACGAGAGTTCATAATAAACATGTTATTCTCTCTCTCTCTCTCTCTCTCTCTCTCTCTCTCTCTCTCTCTCTCTCTCTCTCTCTCTCTCTCTCTCTCTCTCTCTCTCTCTCTCTCTCTCTCTCTCTCTCTCTCTCTCTCTCTCTCTCTCTCTCTCTCTCTCTCTCTATATATATATATATATATATATATATATATATATATCTCTATCTATCTCTCTATCTTAGTCTCTCTCAAAAGGTATTGGGACAATTGTGATCATTCAATCAATGGCACTAGAGGATATTCGCAGTTCTATCTACAGGTGATTGGGTGGCCGACAGGGGAGCACTTATATCTGTTGAAGGCAATCCAGTTCTTGACAGCCTGTCCCATACTGATCACTCAGGCACACGGTTCTGTGACCTCTGCTCTGTACCAGGTATATAGGGCGTACCAGCTACCTCTTCACGTGCACAGACCTCCCACTGTGATCCTCTTCCAAGGGCTGGCTTCTCGGCCGTTGGGATCCACAGAGGTGTCGGGTTGCCCAGAATCTAATAACAAGGCCTCCACAGGTAGCTTGACACCATGGTGTTCCTGTCGACTAGGCGTGCTGGGCGGCCCAGGTAGGCTCTAATGTTTCACATCTCCTATTTCAAACCCTATGTCGCTCATATACTTTCAGATGATCCTCCATAAAGTTATGAATATTGTCACAAATCTGCTCATGTCTATGTGTAAAGTAAACTACAGAATACCCATCAGAGTAGCTAGTAATAGTGTGAAGCTAACTTACTTTCTTCCTTACTGATACACTTTATATTGTGAAGACGCTATCTACCTTCTTATAGTTCAAACGAATCGATAATTCATACCTGGCTATCGAATAATTTCCCGTAGTGATTATCCTTCTTATTGATAATAACATGGGGGTCTACTCCTCAATCTGTCCTTTCCCACTTATCCGTGTGGCCCCTGCTTCATATCTTTCATCTCATCAATGTGCAGCCTATTATAGCGTGAGGCACAATAAATATAGGCCCTTGAAACTTCAAGATGTAGTTAGCTACAGGCAAACATTGCCTATAAACGCGGCCAGCTAGCTACACCATGATCAGGAACCGTTTAAAAATATTGATCATATCAGATAGGAAATTGTTTAATAGAAATATACCAGATATCCTTTTTCACCCTATTATCTTCTTTAGTAATATAACAGCATTATCTTACACCAAGAACAGAACACAGATGTTTAATCCCAGTGGCGGATCCAGGATTTGGAAAAAGGAGGGGGCGCACCCCCTGTTTTTGGACAACTTTTGGGGTCCAAAGTGTGTAGTTAAACTCTTAAGTACTCGGGAAAAGGGGGGCGCGCACCCCCGCGCCCCCCTCTAAATCCGCCACTGATTTATCCTCTGTGTATAAAATGCAAGTTAGTGAAACATAGTCACTTTATCCAACATACTAACAAAGGTCAATTCAGTACAGTGGTTTGTTTGCCCGCAAAGGCCCATAAATAGAAATAATTAGTAACTGTAACGTACGCTAAAGCATTTCCATTGTAGGCTTTATCAAGTTGATGAGTTCACACCAACAGGTCTGGGTGCTTATACCACAGCTGATACCCAATCCTATATGGAGGTAGCGGATTGTCATATGGGCGCAGCCATTGCTGAAGCTGATGACCAGCGGTTATTACTGATAACAGCTAAAAGATGGGTACCAACTGTCCCCCGAGAGAACAGTTTGGATTATTTCAGTGGCTGATAATCAAACCAGCTAAGTCGGTATACCGAGTGCCCCCCTCCCCGGAAAAGGCATCTTAGACAAAGTCCTTTTTGTAAACTCATAATTCCCCTACTAGACTCTTCTAGAATATTATTCCCTTTTGAAAGCTTGTTTCGGTAAGAGGCTATACATAATAAGACTATAAGCTCTTGAACATATTCTAGGGCTTGTCTACTTTGATAAGCAGGCTTTAATAACTATTTATACATTGATTTCTTGGAGTTCTGCTCTGAATGATGCGGGAATGCAGTGCACTTGATAATAAGGACGACGCACTACCAACCTTTCCTTTACACACCACCACCTTCAATTTGCCTACTTTTTTCTGTAAACGTACCCTCCACTCTGCGGGGGTTAACCCACTTTTTTGTGCTTGTTATATTGCTGCCTAGCGGATGCACCAAAGGGACCAAGGAGGTAAAAGGATCCTCCACTGTGGGGCTTAGCTTAGAGGTATGCTCCACCACCAAAACATGCTTTGACAGCATGAGCAATGCCTTCGGTGTTAGCTTATTCTTCTTATTGCACATTTTTTGTTCTTCCCTGCCTATTGCTCATCTGTTGTTGTCAGAGTTTGGGGTGGGATGGTGACTGGGTGAATGTTATCAGCAAGCAGGGCAGTGTTGGGATCCTATGTCACACTGATCCGACATGCAGTAGTTTAGGCCAAACCAGATGAGTTGCCAGGACTGAAATCTACAAATTATGAATCCCTCGCATTTTATTTCGGTCATCCAACATATATAATAGTCGTCTCATTTACACTGAATCCAAGCACAAAATAAGAATATTGTGTTTCAGGTAACCCTACCATACCTATAGTAAAGCAGGAGAGCGCCGACTCTTAGGTTCTTTATTCAATTGTAAAGTTGAAGGTATGCCTACTGATTTTCCAAGTGGCTGAGCCTATAGTTTTTAATTACCAAAATTAGATATTCCTGAGATAATGAGATGTTAAACGTAAGGAATGCTGCTCAGCAACAGGGGGTGTCATCCCTTGCCATTGGCCCTTTAATATCTGTTCTTGTGCAGATCCCTGCTATTGGGGTATGAGCAAACACTCCAGGTGCAAAACGTTACCACATCAGTAGACTCACCTCTAATAATGCCTCCATCTAGTATGTCCCATGTCCCGGGCCCATGTATATCCCTCACCAATACAAGCACACCTGCCGCTCCCACTACACACATATTTGACTATACCCTCTCCATTGCTGGTTGTAGGGCTCGTCTTTAGGATAAATCACCAGCCAGTCCACCTAGGGAGGCCTCTGATTGTGATGTACTATTATGACTTTATTTTATTTACGAATCTGGTAGGTGTTGCCCTCTGTTGCCATAGATACCACACTTCCAGACAGGAGACATTCATTGGATCTCATAATGTGGATGAGTAGAGATTAGATTGATGAGAGGCACAATGTCCTTACAATATATCGTTAAATGTTTCTTGCTAGTGCTCCTATGTACACTGCTGGTACAATGCAGTGCACATATTACGAGTACAAACGTATATTGATTCAATGGGTTTTGCTCGCTGCATACAATATTACAGATACTATGGTATTTTCATTGATAGGTTTAATGTATATTGGACATGCAATGTTGAAGATACACATAGGCCCTATGTACGGCTGGCAAGGGTACTTTTTCAGCAAAATGTCCCTACCAAGGGTAGAGTTTGAACCAAAATGTCCCTACCAAGGGTAGAGTTTGAACCAAAATGTCCCTACCAAGGGTAGAGTTTGAACCAAAATGTCCCTACCAAGGGTAGAGTTTGAGCCAAAATGTCCCTAGCAAAGGTCTGCTTTCTGTAAAATGTGAACTGCCAATACCAAGACCAAGATCTATAATGGACTGGTCACAGAGACATGGTGTTACATGATAGAGAGTTGGTAACACTTGGTTACACTGAAGTGGAAGTTGGGGGTTGGGGTATGGGCCCGGGGGTATGGGGTGGTTGTCTGAGGGTGTCTCTGCCATCAGCTCACGAGTCAACATGACTATTTGAGCACCAAACAAGGCCGTAACAAATCTCATCATGCTGTCCCACCACGGTAGATCTCCCACACTGAACCCAGCCCCTCCAACGTCCTCAGCACATTCCAACCAAAACCAACACTTACACAAAACGAGTATGGTGTCAAATCCTACAAACCCGACCAACCCCGATTCCCAAAGGTATAGGTAGATAGTGTTGTCAGCACGGACAGCCAGCAAAGATCCTACACAAAATGACCATGGTGGGGAACCCGGAACCCGATCCCTGCTGAACAAGCAGGCATTGTGTCCTTGAGGCCTCCTACCATTGTCGGTCACATATTTCGCCACTATGGCACTATGTCCTGGAGGGTGAACATGGTGGCCTATTTTCTCCCTGGAGTGTGCAGTAGGTATTGTTCTCCGTCAGCGAGCTGGGTGGTATGGCCTGTCATGCCTTCTTGATAGATGCAACGCTATATACTTCAGTGGATCTCCTTTTAACTGGAGATGTTAGCTGGGGGACGTTTCATCAATTGACGCGTCCAACCGAAAACAAACACGTTCATCCACCACCCATGCTTTATATTGCATATCAGTTATGGTTGGATTTTTAAAGTTGTACAATTTTTGAATAGTCAAATTTAACAGCCCAAAGCAGACTGCCGAAGGATACTCGGCTTACCCTGACTTTACAGAGACAAAGAAGAAGGAACTATATACCAAATCTTCTTGAAGTATGAGTCCGAGGTATGAGGAAAACTCTTTTTTGATAAATCCCGAGTTGACCAAAATCTGGAACCTGAAGCCGTTTGTGAGTATTAAGGGCCAGTGAAATATTCTTGAATGTCATGTTAGCTACGATTAGGGATCACGCCTAATTAGAGGTGCGCACATTGTCATATATTTGATATTAGCAGTTCTATATGTTAGTTCACCTATTTTCAGTTCCCCAAACCGTAATTGCCATTGTGCACTCTTAAGCTTCATCTCGTATCTGCAATTGTTAATAGGGGGCAAATGAATGTCATAAGATACATGGCATATGATGTCATAATTATCATGGAAAACTAAATGGAAAAAAATGGTATGGGATGAAATTGAAAAGAAAGTCTTCTTCTACTAGGGTAACTCCATATTTTGCTCTGTCTCAATTTGCCAATAGTGTTATTGAAACGATACTCAGTCAAATGTCTATCGTAAGAACTGCTGGTGGGATGACGTAGGAGGACGCTAGTATACATGGTACCTGATACAACATTTTGATATTACCTATAAATCAAAAACAGGAATAGTCAGTGTCAAGAGATTCTTTGTTTCAAGAGGGTCCTTCGTAGAAGTAGGCCCCATGAAGTATGTCTATCTTTTAAAAGGACAAGTCACAAAAGAGGGCAAATGCACAAGTGCACATACGCCTGCTATGAGATGGGCAATGTTTACAACATAGACTCGGGTTCTGCTTTAGTGCACCTGTCTAATTGGGTCTCCAATAAGCATGTTAATTAATGAATGGTAGCCACATCATGTCTCCTAATAACTCATTGCTTATCTCTCCATAAATCATTAATACATAAATTGCTGCTCTCTAATGACAGATCTACCACAAAGAACTATCATACAGGATATATCAATCAGTGCTTCCTGTTAGAAAATTAGAAATGTACATATGGCCCTAGTTCGACATGGTGGCATGGCAATGTAGACCTTAAAATCGACATAGTGATATGGCAATTTTTGAAATTCGACATGAGACATGGGTACATAGGGGAGATGAGACCCAGAGTATTTCTTAAATTTGACATGTGACACGAGGACACTCTCGCCACAAAGGTTACCACCACTATTATTTCAATAGTAACATCTACTTCTGTGAGACAATGCAGACGTTTGGGTGAAATTATGACATTTATTTTTCCATTGACATGTGACAGAGCAAATAAGAATCAAGAGAGAGAGAGAGAGACAGAGACAGAGACAGAGACAGACAGACAGACAGACAGACAGACAGAGACAGACAGACAGACAAAGACAGACAGACAGAGACAGACAGACAGTCAGACAGAGACAGACAGAGATCCCCATGCCAATGATCCCCGATGTCCCATCCACCTTCAAGTAACCCTGGGGCAGCTGCAATACCTTGCCCTTCGTTAAAAGAATTAACACTGAATTAAAATTGACTTTACCGAAAAGATCCTGCTTTCCAGGTGCTTCGAGGTCAACCTAAGAGCTCTAAATGGGAATTAAGAGAAATATGGATTGTCTTGGCCATTAGTTCTATGGGGAGTAGAAAAGCAGGGATTTATAAGGGTCGTTTTCCAATAGCAATTTCCAAAATGATACATACTGTACTTTTCTGTAGTTATTGACTGAACAAAGCCTAAAAAAACATATAATTGCTTCAAATTGAAGAAAAAATGGTCGGCCCTGTTTTGCTAGGTCCGCTCAACAAACATTTTTCTTAGCTTAATACCTTACCAGGATACTGCTGTAGGACATAATAGTTTTGCTTTTGCACCTTTAATATAAATGTGGGCCTTACTCCCCACAGACACGAACCTATGATGGAGCAGATTGTGAGCTTGAACACCACGAGCTGCTAGCGACTGGTGCTTGGATGGTGAGCAGATGGTGTGGCCAGGGGATATAAACAATACGGCGAGGGAAGCCCAACAAATAAATCACACATGTAAAACGTAGGTGTCTGTCTTAGTTGTTCCCTTCACTTGTGTGTGGCATTGGGATGCAATCCCACCGAGATAGAGAGACCCCCATTCCCTTGCCCAGAGAATCCCTCTAGTGGCGGACACCCAGTACTACAACAGCATCCCTACTGGGAATCCCACCCAAGTTCTTCTCTTCTGTCTACCACACCTTCTATATTTCACAGGGGGAGATAACAGATGCAAAGAACCAAGGCCAGTGTCCTTATCTTGTACAGGGGGCTTAGTGAGGACGGGGAGGGTGCTGCTGAGAAGGCTGAACTTAGACCGTGGCACCAAAACCCACTTTTTGCACTCAAGTTATCTCTAGTGGTCGGCCTTGTTCAACAACAGAGACCCTTTTTTCTCTACCCTGTTGAGAAATGGTCTGTACCCAGACGTTATCGTCCTGGGGCTTTTAGTGTCACAGACTGAGTGTGGCCTGTTAAACAGGGGCCACTTTATTGTGGGTAGATCAACTGTTCTCCATTTTGTCATCTTATTTCCAGTATTACTCCATGTAAAACAATGATAGGGTTTCGTTGAACCACATGCAGCATTAGTTCATGATTCCAATCTTACTGTAAATGTACCGGAATTGACCAACACATATTTCGATAACCCCTACCCACAAAAAAACAGAGGATAGATGAACCCACTTTTTAAATAATGACCATTGAACTTATTTCGGATTAAAAATTTCAGGTTTTATTTAGTATCGATGTTTAATGGGTTATTTTCTACATGCAACTGATAAAGATTAACGTGTATTAAACCTTGCAACAAGTGATGGGACGGCCCAGTGTAATCTGTATGGGTTTGTGTTCATTATCCCAGCAGATGGCCACGACCCCCGGCCACGACCACATACGACCTGACTCAGTTTAGCTTTCATGTGGCTTCTCCGGGCTGCCCTAGTGGCTTCTCGGTGGCTTCTCGGTGGCAGCATAACACGACCGGCTGAGTTAATACCAACCAAGGATGCATGCCCCTCATATTTCCTGATAGGATTCCTTTTCATCCGTTGGTCTCTGTTCCATCATATTCCCCATATAACCCTTTGGACCAGGGGGTGATGCCCTAGGAAAGGGCAGAACCAATTAAGTCTAGAGCCACACATGTGTAGGTCACATGTAGCCTGGATCACTGCTATCTCTGATCAAGCAGACACAGCCCCCTCTCCCAGCCCCAAGACCTCTCGATCTATATTATACCCCCGAGTTGCTCCTTTACACCCCTATAGCTCGGGTACCTATCATCCGCTGCCTGATGAACAGGATGCTCTCGTTTCTATGGAAACTCAGTTTCCGTGGTAACCCTGTCCACCAGGCTCTGGACCCGACCCCCTGCATCCCTCCAGGGGGGACACCTTTACAAACAAACCGTCTTGTCTGGGGGATGCCTCAGGACAGTAAACCACCGTTGTCTTCACCAGGTTGATGCCCAGGTCTAGATCTGTCAGTATCTAAATCATATGGCACGACAAAAACAGAAAGATTCCCTCTAACCCCGATTTTGTTATGACTGTGTTGAAGGGAAAACGTACAACCCGGCCATAAAATTCCCACTAAGATATTTAAACTAAGGCCACACCAAAAAAATAAGTTGGTCTACGGATTGCCCTCTCCACATTTTTGGAAATACAAATTTTTTTCCCTTTGAAAAAAATCTTGTCTACGGATTTCGCTCGTTTCAGTTTCTACAAGTTTTCTCTTTGTGATGTTTGGCAAAATTAAAAAAAAAAAAAATTCGCTCGCTCGCACCATTTTTTCAAAACCAAAATCCGTAGACCAGCTTATTTTTTTTTGGTGTGGCCTAAGCAAGCAATGAATGGTATAGCCTACAAAGCGTCCATCTTGATGTGTAGAGTATACATGTCAAACTGCATGTATCGTTATTTGTTTGTAGATTCATCTATTTAAGAATGGTGTGTGAGCTCTAGGACTATATAGGGAGCTCTGCCTTGGCAAATACTTAATAGAAACACGTGGTTATCTCAAACTGCCAACCTCTACTGTCCTGGTGAGGACCACACAAGCAGGAAATGTATAGTGTTTACCTCGAAGGCTAAAAAAGGGCGGCAAAAAGGATAAGGTCGTTGAAATAGGGAGCAGAGCAACATATATCACACAGAAAAAAAAATAGTGGAAATCTCCAGATCTTTTTCGTGGTATACTTGGATGACATTTGCACAATTTACGTCACTAAATGAAATGGAATGCAAAACATTCGGCCACCCTATGGTAGAGGGCATGTCTCTCCTATTGCCATGCCCTATTTCCAGTTAACTGAACACAGAGGGGAGAACCTTATAGCCAACCAAATCTCACTCTTAGTAAGTACAGGCCTCAAAGAGGGACCTACATACTATTATTTGAGGTTAAACTTTGAAATCATGTGAGTTAAGACTATTGAGTCAGTGATAGTACACAGTGCAAGTAATGTATCCTACTTTAGCTTGTATATATATATATATATATATATATATATATATATATATATATATATATATATATATATATATATATATATATATATTTATATATATATATATATATATATATATATATATATATATATATATATATAATTACACGTCCAAATGTTTCAACAAAATGCACTTACACAGCCTGTACTACAATGTATAGACTGCCATACCCATCTTCTGTTAGTGTTACAGAGAAGCACCTCAACATTAGACAGTCATGGCGTGTTTTCAACCTAGTCGCCAGTGGGAGAGGTTCTAGCGGAGTCGACCTACTTTACATGGTTAGAAAAGGTTTCCAGAGGCTGCAATGGACCCCCCAAGAAATAGGTTACCGCCGCCTGGCAATATGTTTGGGGGCCCACACGAAGCTACCCGGCCATGAGACACGGCCATGTGCACCAGCCGGTTAGCAGCACTCCCCATACCACTACTATACTACTAGCTAGTATGGATATTGAGGTACTCTATAACTCCATGACACCACTATTCTTGTCATTCTAAAGTCCCCATGTCTGCTCTTAACAAAGCTTTGGCCACAGGTGGTGGGGTATTCTACTTTT
The DNA here is from genome assembly GCA_949317995.1 of Acholoe squamosa. Lineage (NCBI taxonomy): Eukaryota > Metazoa > Annelida > Polychaeta > Phyllodocida > Polynoidae > Acholoe > Acholoe squamosa. The sequence continues at coordinate 83,278,425 of OX439036.1, read as the reverse complement.
TATAGGGCACTGTGTACTGCACACCCGGGTACATTCTAAGAAGGTGAACAGTGTAAAGTAAGCAAACCCCGGCTGTTCAAAATGGCGGCCAACCCCCACATGGGTTCTAGTACACCCTCTACAGTATATTTAGGGAGTGGTCATTATTTATCAACAGGGGGGGGAGGGTGGGTTTGAGGGGGGGGCGTAAAATTTTCAGACCCCTCCCGAGGGGGGGGCTAAAAAAATTTTGACCCCTCTTGAGGGGGGGGCTATAAAAATTCACCCTCTTTTTAGCAAAAAAGCCCGTGCGCTACTATAGATCAAAGAGGGGCGCGAAAACTCTCTGCGCCTCCGGCGCGGGGGGGGCGCAAAAAATTTTGACTGCTGTCGAGGGGGGGGCGTAAAAAATTTCCGCGCGTCCGCGCGAAATCCCACCACCCCCCCCTGTTGATAAATAATGACCACTCCCTTAGGGTAGGGAGTTGGCTTGTTGCACTGCATGGTCATCACAGCAAGGCTGACTCTTTAGACGTTACGGTATCACTGATGAGGTTCTTCTGCTAACAAACGGATTCTAATCTGCAGGTTTATCTAAATTCAAGGGGATGGGGTGGGACACAACCCTATCTTCATTTCACACCTCCGCGCCTGTGTAAACAGAATAAATCACCCACTGGCACCCTCCTCAGCAGGGCTGAGACATCAAACTCAGATTAAACAGCTGAAGGTGGCCTAAATATTCCCTAAGTAAAGTCTGATTTGTGGTTTGTTATACCTCATCAACGATAGAGGTTGAACAAGGGGAGTTATAGTACAGGAGAGTTCCAACACATGGCACGGTTTACATGGGAGAAGAGGGAAGGGGGTTCTAAATTCCGTGCTGCCGCAGCCCGCCCCTGCGTAGGTTCACCATGGCTTCACATATAGGCCGTGCGCTAAAAACGTCACTGTGGCGCGGACCACACGGGCCAAAACACCCGCCGCAAACTGCACGAAAACACCCATTTTTCATCGCCGAGCACACCTCCTACTACGCTAAACTACTTTTGTTACTGCACCCGAATCATAATACTATGGCTGGTATTTTATAATAATGGCACTAGTACAGATTTCAGACCGACCGATAGGGGTGTGATATGACTGATCTAAATCTGGATGCTACCCTTAAGATTGGACCACACACAGCTCCTTGGAAGGTTTTGGATATTTTCGAGGTCGAGAAAACAAGATGGCTGGCGCTTTGCCATTCATTACTCTCCGGATGGTTAACATTCCCATGAACCAATCCATTCCTACATGCGTCCCTTCACTTCTTTACCTCTTACAAATATTTACCTATTTTGTGGTTACTGAGATTGTACCAGTGTCATCATTATTAAGTAAGCATACACAAAACTTACCTTCTACCCACAGCTTCTCTACATCTGTCTCTATTGTGGCTGTTTTCAAGCCAACACAACACAAAGATAGCACTAATAATCCAAGGAACAGCACTTTCCGACAATGTTTCTGGATGAAACATCCAAGATTGAATAAATGAGTTTGTAGGTGTCCTCGTAACCATAGTGCACACGTATTTCCATGGGCTTTGCCCTGAAATGTGAAAAATAACATGTATCAGTTATTATCTGCATTATATTGGCAACTATTTTTGTTATGATCAATTTTAAACACTCTCAACACACATTATTTATATCAGAGGGTCCACTACCCAATAGACTACATATCAAATTGCTATCAGCTAGGGGGTATCAAAAACACTCAAAACAGGGCAAGTACTGAGGAAAGACCGTATTCACATCATGATTGTGACTCTCATTACGATTTGCTGGGGAGGGGGAAGTTGTCATAGGATGTATTATTACATGTATTTCTCTGTTAGGCCCCTCCAAAAAATAAACTGGTTTCTCATCACCGCGCGCATCACAAAAATCAGACTTTAAGATTTTTTTTTTTACATTTTCCCATGAAGAACATGGTAGAAATGGTCATGTATAGACATATTTGGTATCAAATTAAAGCTTAAGGTGTCAGCAACACAGTTTCGAAGAGATAACTTGTTTTCTTTTAACCTATTCAAGTACCTAAGTTCTATGATAATGAAATGAGAATTTTTGAGTTGAACCCTCAAGATGCAGTCTATATTTAACTACCTATTGTACTAATAGTAAAAACCATTTTTTTATTTTGAGTGGCCTTAGTATCTCCCTGTGTTTGCCCTAAAATCTATCAGCCCCCGGATTAGCCCCTCCCCTGTTAAAAATGATGCCACTCCCTAGCCTAGCCTTGTTCATATGACAGTGGCAGGAAATTCTTAACGACCCACAACTAAATGCTTGTTATTAAACTGTCGTAAATAGTCCAATTTGATCACCTTGGATATCTACTATAAAGAACTAAAATATTGCAACTAACTTCTGCCCCCCTCCCCCCATGAAGTTCTGGAACATCTGAAGGACACAAAACCCACCCCTCCCCATTTCTCCCCACCCGACTGTTGAAAAGGTTAGTTTTGTCCAAATATATGCCTAGAGGATACAGTATATGACTTCCCACTGTGCTCTCAATGTTGAATCAACATTGAGATGTGGCTGATTGACCAGTTGTCAAAGTTGATCCATAGTCCTAATTGGACCTACTCTGTGCGTGGATGAATTAATAATTAATGGATGAAATAGTTAATCATTATTTGATTATTATTTAACTACCGTAATCTCCCGCGTATAAGGCGCGTCTTATACGGGGGGTTTTAGTTCTCATTTGATCCAGAAGGGGGACACTAAGACCTTTCTTTTGATATCTTACATGCCCCCTTGGTCAAAATAGGACAAAATGGGGCCCAGGAGGGCCCAAGGTGGCCCAAGCTACCAATAGATTTTTGAATTTTGAAAATTCATTCAGTAGAACCAAAGTTATGAATTTTTCATTTTTTTGAGAATTTTCCAAAACTCTAGGTGCGCCTTATACGCGGGCTGCGCCTTATACGCGGGAGATTACGGTACATCTAATGAGATGTCAGTGACAATATGACTACCACCTATAGATAAAATATACATCCTAAAGACCAACTTGGAATTCCTGCTTTCCTAATTCAATGCTCATTAAAGGGTATGATATTAATTACCAATATATTATGGTTTATAGCATGGTAGTTAGAACTACTAATCTAGATGTCCCAAATAGCTTGCAATTTAGCACGTGTTATGGCACACATTCAAAACCACCCAAGACGTCACCCCCATTGCACCGCCTTCATTTTTCATTAAAAGAGGTCGCGGTGTGTATTCTGTGGAATTCAAGGGGACAGTTCTTTGAATATGTTGTTATCTGCACGATTCATTCAACATTAGGATTGTTTACATCATAGCAGCAGAGAAAATCCTAGTGAGAAAATGTAAACAGTGGAGTAGAGTGATGACGAGCCGGCTAGGTAGGTATGTATACAAGTAACAAGGGAGAGCGCTGTCAGGAGACCGAGCAGACAGATGTAGGGCCGAGGGCTGGTACCACATCGGGGCCGGAAAGGGGATGGAAAGGAGGGGAAGCCGAGCGGCTGCTGCTGGAGAGTCTGAGATACAGGGCCTCACCTTCTTGATCTGTCGGTAGGCCACCCCGGCATCGACCCAGCTAGTCCGTGTCAGTAGCTCTGAGTCTTCCGTAATCCACGTGTCCCTCAGAGCTGCTGGCCTGGACATACCCTGCAAAGAGATAGCAGGGTGAATCCTGTCATTGAAGGGTGTCCGCAACTGGGCCATGGTGTAAGGTATAAGCTTGTTGGTGGGAACCTCTCGGGAGTCCCCAGTGTGTGTGGTGGCCGTACCTCACTCACTGCCCCACATTGGTATACACTTTTCCATTCATCTCAACTGGCGTACTCTCTCTACAGGTATACTCCAGTGTAAATCCCACATGTTACAGGCATCCGCGATCATGCTACCCATGTTATAAGCGCCATTTCACTTCGAATTCCAACAAAAAGTACTCCCAACTGGCGTAAGATGTGTAAGCCTCACGCTACACTGTTGAACTGCGAACTGGGTCGTATTTGCATCCAAGCCCCGCCCCGTGCCCGCCTGTCTGCTGATTGATGCGGAGGGTTGCTGCACTACCATTGGCTGACGGACACCCAGATTGCTCATGTAACACCAGCCCGACATTAGTTGCCTAGCAACAGCTCACCAAAGTGGGGAGACCACCCAGGTTGTTGGGGGAGACACGAACGAACCAGCAGCGGATTCTTCCAGTAGGCCACAGGAGGCAAATGCTGTATTTGGGGGCAGGTGTAGACTTTATTCAACCCCTAAGTTGGATACTTTGTTAGAACGCAATAGATACCCGTGAGCAATCTTCACTGTGTGAGGTTTATGCATGCTTTGGGAAGTTCCATCACAAAGTTGTCCAGAGTCATGAGCATTAAGACCCTGGTTTTGTCTTTTAGGGCACAATAGCTTTAAACTGTGATTCAGAAAAGTTAATATTGCCCCCACCTCTCATATTAAAGCAGACCCCAGCAGCAGACAATGGAAGCATCCAATGCAATTATGAATACATATCATTCCTGACCCATGCAAAAAAAAAAGGCATTAATACCCCCTTTCAGATTCGCGAGACAATTTCAGTCTAGTGATTCTCATACCACATACATAAAATGTAGATAATACAGACAATGCCCGGAGACAATGTTATTAGAACTTTATAATGAACAGTAACCATTGTCCCTAGTACCTTTTTGCATGGGTTTATGACAATTATTTCTATTGCATATCACAATTGCCTTTCCCCCCATCTAACCAGTGTTGCCAGGTAATGGTTGCTGTTTGTAATCAATATAAAGGCGGTCCTTTACATTCTGAAAACGAGGCTACAGTAGAGACAGGTCCTAACGTTTGGAGAGATTTTAACAGGGAGGGTTCCGGTCGCTGCAGTCAGTGCCTCCCACCAGGGGAACACAAGACCCTGCGTCCCATTCGTTGCCTTGAACCGTCTACCCCACACGGCGCAAACCATCCCACATCACCTCCTTCCTAGCCAACACCCTACCCCTCCATCCCATCCTCTACATCCTCCTTCCCTCCCTCACCCCCACCCCGACAATATAGTCCCATAGGCCAATCAGAAGGGGAGCTGAGAAACAATATCTCATTTCGCTTGTCGGCAATTACACTAAGCTTTGTGGTGCTGGACTGAGATTGTATCAGGAAGTATGGTGACGCGAATCTCACCTATCTTGATACCTGGGTTTGCTTAGCGTCAAATTGTCTGCATTAACATGTGGGTCTAGCTGAACTTTTTTTTCACATGAATTATAGCCTGGGTGGTATACGTTATGATTATGCGATATTGTACGGTACTTTTGTCATCCCAAAACACATGAGCAGACTTGTTCCTATGGAATGACCATGTCTGCAACACAGGGACCAGGGAGTGTACATCTACCCTTCCTTATTCCCAATAGTGCTAGCACCCAGAATATCGTACACAATAACATATGGCACATACTTTTCTTTCTTTCCTTTTCATTGAGAGTGATGGACTAAATGTAGGGCTGTGTTATGCTGCACCTTTTTTTGTACAGCCCACAAAGAGAGTAGAACTGTTACCAGCTATACAAACATGCGGCGTGCGTGGAGACACGAAGGATGTATTCTTGAAGAGGCTCGCCAAGCAATCGAATAACAGCCCTCCACCATAGTACAGAGGGAATGGACTGAAGCAACGCGAGATGGAATAACACCATCAAAAACACAAAACGACAAAAGGATTTCTTTAATAATGTATAGGACGGGAGAGAGCACTTCCGGTGCCGTTAAAAAAGATGTAAGCCTCCACATTCCTTTACTGCTGCATACAAAAGCATAATCTGACAAAGGCCTTGTATCCATTTTAATGAAAGGACCATCGCAATGGGGTTAGCAACAATCAAGCTATATTTATAAGGCATAGAAATGTTGTGCAATGAAATGAAATATAAAAAAGAAATTAAGTAATCACTTTCAATCGTGGATGTTGGTCAGTGCTATATCATGTACATCATATACATGTCATGTATATATATGCACAGATGCTGTTTATCCCCCGAGATTATCTTTAATCATTTATTAATGCAACCAGGCTTCTTCAAATACAATGTACAACATCACAGTATAGACAAATATTCCACGAGGAAATACATGCAGTTTAATATAAAGATGCACCTAACCAATAACGAGTGGAGGAAACCCCATAATTAGGCACATGTATAATTACATTAAGTTGCATCATAAACCAGCAATCATTGTAAAGCAGTCTTGGTCTGCCTGGTGATTATGGTTGTCTAAAGTGGCGGCGACCACCCACGTTGAGCTCAGGTCCCTGCACGGAACCTGGGGGGCTGAAGGCTGGGGGTGCGCCAAGTGGGAATGGGGGCCGCGTCCCCAACCCACCTGACACAAAGAGTTGAGATCCACCCCCTCAATGCTACCTGATCCGTGTCCATGCCAATGGAGCATGGACCAAAAGGGCATGTTTAACGTGGCACGCCCCAGCATGCTGTATGATCAAAAAGGCCAACTCTTGAGTAAAGTGGCTTTTTTCTCCAACTCCGTGGTTCACATGTCTCCAACTGCTGAGTTTTACATAGGAAAATACAGATTCACACAATTATTCACCTTATTGCTGGCTAATGCAAGGTAAGTCTATGATATTGTTGTGCCTACAGACCACAAGAGATATCAAAATAAAGATCTGTATAGGTGACAGTGACTGTTATTTCTTAGATTGTTTGTATGAAGCCACACAAATTTGGTTACCATGCCACAGTGGCCAGATCCAAGACATATTCATTGCTTTTTCGCAGATATCATTAGTGCTTACAATGGTAGATTCATGGCATGGTCTTTAATGAAGATCAATCTAAATCATATCAAAGATTTGAAACAATAGAGGTTAAGGAGTATCTGAATTTCAACATATTCCATCTTCCTTTAGTAAAAGTTCAGACTCTTGAGTAGAAAAAGGCCAACTTCCCCAAGCTTGAGTCAAAGGAATAAAATTCCAACTTCCAATGGAATAAAATTCCAACTCCCAACACATAAAACAAGTGCATATCTGACGGTTAACCTCATACCCTTTGTATCCATAACAATTATGGTTCAATTGAAATGTTTAGCTCATTTGCTGATCCATTTCCAAAGTCTGGGAATTTAATGAACATGACCTTTCAGATCGGGGCCTCTTATTCCAATCCTCCAAATTCTACTGTCTTTAGGTTGCTCATTAAATGTTGTCAAATATCAATTAGCATGTATCACCATAACCCCTGTGTGCTTATACACTCACACCATATTGGCACCATGATGCACCATAGCAATGCTGATGAATAATGCATTGTTGTAGCTTTGTTTCATCATAATGTTAAGATTGTCTATTAAGATATTGATGTATGAATTCAGCCCTGATAAATCAACTATCCATGGCTACATTCAGGGATGGACAGGTTTGGAGCTGTGGGGTTTCATCAAACGACCATTGGATTATAGTGAAATGAAGACTCACACACTGGCTTTCACTTTTCGTATCAATATGTATTCAGGCCATACACACAAATTACACCAATATGATCAGCACACCCTAATGCATGTATTTTGATGTAATTTCCTTCACTCTAGGGTCTGCAGACACAATTAACTACCTCTCAAATAATAATCCTCCAAATGATGGGGCTTCTTCAACCTGTTTTAGTATGTTGTCTGCTGGATGGGAAAGTTATTGGGAGAACAAACCACAGGTAAAAATGCTGGAATTTTGGTAAATGATGAAATTTAAAAAATGTTCCTTTTGGTTACCATGGCAACCAAAACTATGCAAAATCAGCATTTATAGCATATCTATATGATCTGTTGCCATGGTAACCAGCCCAAATTACCCATAATGCATCAAAATACACTGGAAATTCCAATGCCATTTTGTTGAGCATGAAAAAATGTACAAAGTCAATTTTCACCAAAAAAATGATATTATTGGATGTTTTTCGTGAGTTTTAGCTTAAACATTGATTAAATCTATGGAAAACTTTATGGTGATTCAGAAATATATCTCAAGTTTGCAAGACTACTAAGCAAAAAGTATTTGAGGTAGAGACTAACTCCTTGGACTCCATGGAGAACCCAACACAAGGTGCAGCACTGTAAAGAAATCTACGACTTTCAGTGGATTTTGAGAAAGTTATAGACTACTCAAAATCTGTCAAAAATCGGCTCAAACTATGCAGAAATGCGTAATCGGTAAAGGAAGAGGTAAATTAAACTCAGCCTTCTACCAATGGAAGTCTTGTTTGCTTTCAAAATATGGGGACCAGTTCCTAGTATTTATTCAACATAGAGGAATGCTCTGCTTTGGTACAATAGAAACCTTTTTGCAATGGAAAATTACTATTTTGAACTTACTGAACACTCTGGTATTTCCATACTCAGAGTTTTTCTCTGGACATGGAGTTTTCACAGAGTTGGAGTTTCTTTCAACTCTAGAGTTTGATTTTTTTTTGTTCCTCTTGCATCCACTGAAGAAAGTATATTTTTCGAATCAAAATGCAGCATAACCAATGCATATCAAGTGGATATTTTTTTCACACAGTGATGGTAAGATATCAATTAAGACACATGTAATCTAAGATGCCCATAGACAACCGTATAAGCAGTAAATATAGGTGATATAGGCCTACTGGTGGAGGTAATCCCTAGAGGTGACTCAGTCACACATTCCACCTTCAACTGAGAAAACAGGAGCTCTATTTGCTCTGACTAAGTATCCACCTCGATCTGCACTCATATGCAGTCCGCTGTTTAGTTAGATTTGCAAAATATTCTGTCCTTACCATGAAATTACTGCAAAAATATGAATTATTGTGGTCCTTTCCTCCACCTTCCATAACAAAAACACAAGAGTTGGCCTTTTCTACCCATGGAGTTGGAGAAAAACGCCAGTTTACTCAAGAGTTGGCCTTTTTGATCATACAGCCTGCCCAGGACCGTATTCAAACTGAAAACTAGGTTGGGGCCGGGGTTTGGGTTATAGGGGAGTCTTGTGCTCTGGGTGGAAAAGTGTAAAGTCTGTATACCCGTCCTGTGACCTACAAATCACTATTCTGTTCAGTTCAGTTTACTGCCACTACTCGGTAGGTGTCAGGGCAGGTTAAACCCTAGGCAGGTAATGTTTAAGTCACATCATTGATAGCGTAAGGGAATATTGCGATTTTCTTCTGAATGGTCAAGCATAATTGTGTCGATTTCATATTAATTTTATATTTCACTGGTATTCGTATAGACCCTCAGTTATCCCCCACAGACACGAAATGTGATCAGCCATCTCCGGATGCTGGAGTCTATCTATCTTACATAACAAACCTTTGGGAGATTCTAAAATGTAGTGTGACATCGTAGTACAGAAAATGAATAGATAATGATTATACATATAACTGCTATGTGGAAACAATTTTGGTATTTCAGCCAGCCATTCCTGGGTGGGCAGCCATTGAATCTATATATGCCTACTGAGAGGTATTCAAAATTAAAAACGAAATGGTTCAGCATGACTTCATAATGCTTGCTTTCGTGCTTCTTGTCGCGTAATAAACAGTGCAGTGCTGGTGACTGAATTCCGTTCCCAGATTCAGAGTTTCCAGAAGTATGTGGGACCAATGCCTTGTTTCCTATCTCATCTCCAAGGACGGGGAACATGATGCGCTGGGCAACTGAGGCGACACCTATTAGGGACTAAGTACACTGCCTGGCCTGCCGTCGCTTAGGACCCCTAGTGTGGATAGCACGAATCTACAGAACTACAGGACCCCCCCCCCCCCATCTCCCCCTTACCAGTTACTCTCTGCCTCTGTCTTTACAGGGGCGGATCCAGGATTTTCAGAAAGGGGGGGCGTGATTTTGACATGTTGGGGGGGGGGTCTCAAGTGCAGCACCATGATGGTGCAAGCATGCAGCGTAGTGACTGTATTGGGGACATCCCCCACCAGGAAAATTTTGAAATCTTGAGGGGAAATAGTGCATTCTTGGGGATTCTGAGTGCTCTCCTGACTAAGTTAGCTACAGTTACAAGTAAGACCTTTCCCCCTCTAGATTCAAAAAATGTCCTGTGGGGGCCTCCCAGAAAATTTTGAAATCTTGATGAGAAATAGTGTATTCTGGTGGATTCTGAGGGCTTTCCTGCCTAAGTTGTCTCCAGTAGTAAGGCTTTCCCCCTCTACATTTATTAAATGTCCTGTGGAGGCATGCCCCCAGAAAGTTTTAAAATCTAGTGGGGAAATGGTGCATTATGGTGGGCTCATATACCCTATTTACACCCCCACTATCATTCATTTCATGTGAATAACAACGCCTCATAGAGATACCATTGAAGAGATGTACACCACACCCCCAGGAGAGTGTTGCTCCTATTGAAAAAGGTATAGCACTGGCTAAAAAGGCCCTCATTTCCAGTACTTTCTTTTCATGAAGTTATAACTTGTCTCTTGTGTTGCTCACAAGTGGTCATTCAAGTACAGTGATAAAAATGGGGGTTTGAGTAGGTACCTAGTTGGGAGAAGTCAGTCAGTATACTATACTATAGAGTGTGTGACATGAGTAGGTACCTGATAGTGCAGCTCTCTCTATTTTAAACAAGACAGGTGACTTTTCAGACTAATGTGGTGAGTGCAAGTTGAATGGTGAAGCAGAGCATGACTTGTTTTGAAAAGCGGGCATGCTAAGACCCCCCCCCCATATAAATGTTAAAATGAGATATCCCCTGGTGGGTCTTTAAAAAGCTGAGAAAACAGAAAAATAGCCTTTCTAATCACTGGGCCAGTATCACACCCTGCCTCAGCCTCCAACCACACATACCCTGCCACGCCCCCAGTATCATGTACCATACCCTTTGTCATCCCCAGGCTCACATTCCCTGTCCACGCCCCCAGTATCATGTACCATTCCCTGTCCACACCCCCAGTATCATGTACCATACCCTGTCTCATCCCCCATGCTAACATTCGCCCCTATATCATGTACCTGCCCAATGTAATTACTTTCTTTTATGTATTAAGCTGCAGAATCCTTAATAATAGTCCGATTTGAAAACCGTAAAAAGTGGCATGTAGCTGAGAATTCACTGGTTTCAGAACTCCCATTGGCGCCTCAAAAGGGGGGGCGTACGCCGCGTCGGCCCCCCCTTGAATCCGCGCCTGACTTTATCTTTGTATCCCTCTCTCTTTCTCACTCTCCCTCTAACTCTCCCTCTCAACCTAGGTCTGTATAACGTTTTTGTCTGTCTATATACTCTCTATTATTTTTCAATCTATATATGTCTGTCCACTCTTCAAACATACTACTCTATTTGTCTCTAGATCATCAATAGCCACACTAAAAACGTAGACTTGTATGGAATTGATGACCTGCTTTCAGTAAAGTGATGATCCTCATTGAAACCCTGGTGGAGATCGTACAGCCATTATTGGGCAAATATAGTTACATCCACTCTTGGGAATGGATATTGGACCAATATATATATATATATATATATATATATATATATATATATATATATATATATATATATATATATATATATATATATACATCCACTCTTGCGAATTTTATCAGGAAGTTTACGATTTTGATTGAACCAACATCATGTGTATCTTGCAGAAAATATGCTGTCTTATTGTTGGCCCAACATGCCATTATATGACGACCTGCAAGCATGGGACACCTCTGGGCCAGTGATCAAGTCAAAATTGACTCAATATCAGAATTCCAATGTCAGTGCAATGTTCCATTTCCTATGACATTTCCCCCAAGAGTGGGTCAACATTGGCATGTAATGCACCAATGTCTACTTTCCAATTTTGGACATTTTTGATTAAGGTCAGGCTAACGCAGGCAATGGTGTCGATGGCAGATCCAATTGGCGCCTCAGTGCAACAAGGTTGTATCTGCATATTTCAGGTTTTGCAACGCAATGTCAGTGGTGGACGTAGACGAGGGCACGGGGCCGCACTCCCCCCCCCCCCCCACACACACACACTGAGCAGTTTTAGAGAAAAGGAACGCAGGCTCTGCACGTGGGAGTTTGCCCCCGCCCTCCATTTCAGTGGTGGATCTTTCCCTAGTACTTCAGAGTTTAATTACACATTTTGGACCCCAGAATTTTCCCTAAAATAGGAGGTGCGCCCCCTCCTTTTGGGCCGCGCCCCCTCCTTTTTCAAATCCTGGATCCGCCACTGCATTTTGTCTATAGGCCACTAGCTGGTCTGGAGCTGGTTCCGGCGACACACACTGATATGAACTGATAAGATGGGACCAGCATGTCCCTGGAAGTAGCTGTTAACCAGGGACAAGGTACCCATCATGGTATGTCTTATCAGTTGGTTTTACCTCAACCAGCGAAATTCAAGATGGTGGCACCACTAGGCCTCCATACTGAGTCCTATACCTAAGCATTTTGGACTCCAATGATTATCAAAATGAGGGGGGGGGGGTGCACCCCTACTTTTGGACCGTGTCCCTTCTTTAATCCTTTAATAAGGGAAAAGGGAGGGGGGGGCTGTCAAGTGAATTAGATTTTAAGATCGAGGGGCTAAGTCCAAGGCTGTGAAATTCTGAAATACTATCACCGAAAACCATTTTTAGAGAAATGGCCCCACAAAGGGGGGGGGGGGTGGCAGTGTTTTGAAAATAGGGGGCTGTAAAAAGTCAGCTCCTTTCCAGGGGACTATTATATGGAATGGCTGAAAAGTGGGGGCTGTAGTTTCACAGTTGGCACTGACCATCAAAGGGTTAGCAGCCCCCCCCCCAGGCTTTGAATGTATACACTCTAGATTCTGGAACATTACAAGAGCTACCCTGTCATCGTTTTCATAACTTATAATTGATAGCAATTTTCACTAATTAACCTACATAATGAGTCATTAGTATGACTCATTAACTATAATTATTGTTTCCGGATGTAGCTCTGTAGGAGCAGACAATTCTTCGGACACTCATTTCTTTCTATGTCCTCAAGCTTATACAGATAGCTGCGATAAACGGACCATACATGTACATTTGTCACGTTGACAAAATTGATATGCAAAATACTGCCTCGTTGTATTTTATCCAAATTAGTTAATATATATTTTCACCGAAAGGAAGATCTCTTTTTTATGTATCAGTAAGGCATCTCCGAGAGCCTAGATTTACATTATAAAAAACATACACTTTTGACTCATTTTACAAGGATGGGTCACTCCCTCCCTCCTCAATGTCAATCTACTTATGTCATGTGTATTCACTCCTCAGTAGTAGTCATAAGGGTGATATATACCGTTCTTGTTCCAGTGAGCTGGGCTCTAAATACATAGTGAAAAGTTGAGAGAAGACGACAGGGGGCAAGCGAAGGTATATATATATATATATATATATATATATATATATATATATATATATATATATATATATATATGGGAGATTTCTGATGGCAAGATGCACAGCGTCTCGTGTTGCAGCAAGCAGGTATATTTTGTCACCTGGGCTTTGTTACATCGTGGATATGATCCAACACTATCTGTGGGATCTACCGCTCAGGGCTTGTATGTGGGTGGTCTGAATCACGGCCGGGAGCTGCGTTCATGTCGTGCCAGGCGCTTTTGGACAGATTGAAACCACTCGTCCTCCTTTGTGTGGGTGAGGGAAGAATTTATTAGGCGGACTTTGATCTAGGATCGTCACTCTTACCACTCATATGTATATATACACAAATGTGAAATGCCCCCATTCTAAATCAAATCATAAATCACAGAAGAATTCCTCGACAATGCGTAAGATAGTCGAGGATTGTGTACTTGTGAAAATGTCCAATGAACACTGAAGATGTAGGCCTCCGTGAAAGTCCTCACTGCAGGGGCGTAGGAAAAAGGGGGGGCAGGGGGGGGGGCTGGGCCCCCCCCCCAATAATGAGGAGGTTCCCTATATAAGCCTATATAAACAAATAGCACCACCAACCGAGACGCCTGGGCCCCCCCCCCAATAAAAATTTGCTTCCTACGCCCCTGTCACTGCGGGCGACTTTAGGTCCCTGTTAAAAGTTGAAAGGTTTAGGCCAACATCTTGATGACCCATCACCTTGATGACCTTTACTCATGAAGATGATCAAGGCAATCAATGCCTGATGGTCGGGAGGGGTTAATTCTAACCGCATTACTAGTTCATGATAAGTAAAAAGAATTTAAATGTTTTGACAGTAATCGAAATTACTTCCCAGACCCATCCATCATATTGACCATCCAGCTTACATCTAAAAATTTAATTTATTTTAGGACCAAGAGCCATCACTTTGAGGACCTCGAAGAGGACCAGATATTCCCCCGAGGAGCCATCTAATTGAGGACCTATAAAGTCCTCCGCACAGAGGACCATTGTTATCCTCAAGTTTTCAGTTAACCTGTCAAAAGCTGTACGTTCCTCTTCCCAGCACAAATTGATTTTTTAACCGTTTATAATGTAAAAGGACTATGATAATCATGTGTGTTGTCGGCATTTTATGTGTGAACAAGACTTACTAAAGCTTCAATGTGTTTTGGAGAAAGTCCCAGGGATCGCTGCATCACACGTACAGTGAAGGCTACAGGTCTTGATAATTTGGGCATGATCTATGATAAACACTGTCTTTTGCAGGTTCACAAGTTTCATCCAATGTTTATATATAGGCGACAGGGATTATGATATTCTGATCCGCATAAGGTCTCCGGCTGATGAGATGAATAAAATTGCCTGAATCATAAAACAGGAACAGAAGTTGGACTCATTTATCTAGGAATCGGTGTGGGTGTACATCTATACAAATGTCTCGAGATTCCAAATTGTTTACTGATCCCCAGCACACATGTGTCAATTGATCTATTACATTCTTGCCTTCCTTAGACTCTTGGTAAAGTCCATCGCCTCCTGACCACTCTATGCCTGTTTCCGGCGTTGTCTGGTGTATGATGGTGGTGAGTGTTTCTGTTGCTATCCTCCTTCCTGCCGGTCTGAAGGACTGCATCAGACGATCGAGGGTGCACCAGACTGATCCTGCGGATGCCGTGGCTGGGTGGGTTTGTGCGAGGTGCAGTGCTGAGTTTGGGGAGGGTAGATTAGAAGGTCATGGCTGGCACAACAGGCCTTCCAGTGGTATGCGGCAGAGGGTGACCAACAACTGACCGATGGCTGCTGCTGAACGTCGTGGTCGAGAGACAGGGAGCCTGTCGTTTATCGTAATAGCCATTTTAAGCACCAGGGTCTTAAATGAGTGCCAGTCCCGGATAAATGTCGGGATAAACGCCTATCTGATAAAACGGGCCAACATTCAGTCTTGGATTATAACATCATAGCAAAATATCAAGTAGACAAATAAATGAATAAAATTTATTTTGCCTCTGTATGTATAACAACCTCAAAGTTCTGTCTTTTGGCAGATGTGAACGGCCCAGGTATGTCAGGTTATAGTGACCCTCTGGTGTTGGTTGCCTTTGTACGTACATTGTATAAGATAAAAAGAATATATATAATTGCATGTTTAAGATTTTTTTAAAAGACACTTGGGGCAGTATCAATGACAGGTGTTTTGCTGACTGATAAGTGAGTTAGTAGTTTGATAGGCAGGCTGGGTGACCTGCTGACGGGTCTGCAGACAGCCCACATCGTGGTCCCAGGTGTCGATAGGGCGTCCTGTGAGACCTGCCTTATGACGCCCTCCAGCCTCGGCCAGCGTCTATTGATACTCAGTTCAATGGCCTGGGGTCAGCTCTATTTTCCACTGGATGTGTATTCTAGTTTATTACTTAATTACCCTCTTTGATCTAGATAAGAATCTGATTGATCTGGGATGTGTATTCACTCCCCAAGCTGATGTTGGGTCACTCCTTAAGTCAAGCATCTGCTTGGGGAGTGAGCTTCGCCGCCTGGGCGACGATCTACCCAGATGAAGGTCTGAAGCCAGCCCGTACTCTGTCGGGCTGGAGGGGGCGAGCCTGGACGCCCTCCTGCCTGACACTGTCCAAAGGTCACTCAGGTCAGTACACATGCCTCTCTAGTAGGAGACGCACTGCATGATCCCACAGGGTGGACCAGGGGTGAAGATATAGTTGATGGTCAAGGACGGCTAAACCGTATGAAAGGTGCGTTTCAGGTAACATTGTCATTTTAAGATCGAGATGAACTTAGCAACGTATACCAGAGAGTGAAATACTCGCTCTTTCTTTCAATGCAAAACTGTCGCTCTCGGACGAGTGAGTGAGTGAGAGTAATGGATGTTTAACGCCATTTCGACAGCTAAGGTCATATTCATGGCGATAACTACATTACACAATTTCACAGAGGAATGTGTCAGTGCCCGCGCATATGTGCACCACACACATCCTGATAGGAAAGAGGAGAAATAGACCCTTTTAAGTGGGCTAGGGAGGCCCGCTCTCGGACGAAGTGTCACAGTGAGCGTGATTTGGAGGATATGTGTACAATGTATTATGCCTAAATGGCCAATTTACAGAGAAAAACGTGAAATAAATTTGACATTTTAAAAATAAAAAGTAAAAAGGTTGGCGCCAAAAATTGTTAAAACCCCTTTTTGGCAAGCACTTTGTTTAGATTGAACAGCAGTTTAAACATTGTCAAGTTTGTGATAGGTTGCGAGTGAATTTGTGTTACAATCTTTTGTTTTGCCAATCATTTAAAACGTTAGGAAACGTTTCTTGCAGGTGACATTTTCTTACGCCAAGGTTGAATGACCTGAAACATCCCTCCATTTGGTATAGCCAAGGTGAAGTGTGGCAGGTGTGGGCGGGGTTTGGCTGTACAGGGGTCCAGTCCAAATATTCAGCAAGGCTATGGGGGGGGGGGGGTTTATACCAGTGACGGGGTGAAAGTACTATATGATGGCCAGTGCCTGTCTGCAGGCAGCAACTTGGGTGGTCCAGGTCAGGCACAAGCAGAGGGCGGAATTAAGAGCTATATGGGGGCGTGTGGTCCATTGAGAGAAATGGAGTCCCCACAATTTGTCAGAAATTGTTAGGTTAATACTTCCGAATAAAAGACTCGTGCTTGATAAATGAATGCATTGTAAATGTAATGGGGGTCAGGACATGTACAGGCCTAGGCTACGGCCATTTTGGAAAAGCTCGAAAATATTCATGTAGTGTCCATGCACCCCTCCGTCTTTGAAGTAAGGGGAGCAACGTATGTCCCCCAACGTTTTGGGAAACAAATTAAGATACATTATATAGGCCTATGCTGAAATGCCCTAAGACGTTCAAGGTAAAATATATATGGCCAAATCCTTCAGGAATATAGAGGAATTTAAAGATAAAAATATGAAACTTTCCATATATTTTCAAATTTTCTTTCACAATACCTCCCTCAACATGTCCAGAGTACAAAGGAGACTTAGAGTAATATTAACCTATAAGGCATATAATGGATTCATTATTTGCGGCTTGAATATTTGATAATAATTACTACCCAGCAAATTGGTGTCATTCTGAGTCACTGTGTGTGAGTACTCACACTGGTGCTGTATAGAAAAAAAAATGTGCCACCAGGTGTGACTGATGACCCATACTGACACATGCTGACACATGTGTCATGGCACATGCAAACCCATACTGACACCTGGGCTATAACACATACTGACTCAGGCCTGACACATGCGTCATGGCAAATCAACACTCATACTAACACCTGAGCTATAACGCATATTGACTCAGGTCTGACACGTGTGTCATGGCACATGCACACTCATACTGACACCTGGGCTATAACACATACTGACTCATCCTGACAAATGCGTCAGGTTTTTTCCCCTGGGATAGGGATGGGGGGAGGGGGTTTGGGAGGGCGGGTGGGGGTATGACTTTATTCTGCATTCATTTTTATTCTGAATCAATGTCATTAATTGAGCTGCATATCTATGTCCATGGAAGGGTTTCCTGTAGATTCCTTTGTTCACTTTTTCCATTCCTCAAAATGCCTTCTTTGTGCCTGTCAAATAAAAATTAAACATTTGAGTTCAATAATGCATTACACAAATACCTTTAATATAATCAGCACAAGATTTTTTACCCTCCTCACCTCCTCGCCTCCCTCCAAAATATGTTGTGAGATATTTTCATTTTGGAGGGGGGGGGGCTAGAGTTTCCCCCTGAGCCAAGTACATACCCTCTCCCTGAATGGGTTGACCTTTAATGGGGGCAGGGGAAGATAGAATTATTTGGAGACAAAATCACCCCCCCCCCCCCCGAAACAAAAATAATATTCCTGCCCCTCAAACTGACCACAACCTAGTCCACCACTCTCCCAGGCCCCCAAACCTGCAAGTTACTGACATATGCTATATCAACTGTATCAATACTGACTGTAAGAGACTCTAAAGATTAAGGTGGGCACAAAAGAAGATACCATGATATATTACTATAGGTTACTTGGATTTCTGTAGGACTGTAGGATTACCCACCTTGTCTTCTCTCCTTGCTGTTCTGTGTCTGTGTGTTGTGAAATACTGAGAACAAAGAAACCAAGAAAAGAGCGGGAACTTTGAAATGGACCAATGAGGGACCAGGAGTTTGAAATCAACCAATCAGACACAATACTGACGCAGTACTGACGCATGGTCACACATGTGTCAGGTACTTCCTGGAGAGAAAATTTCAGGATGGGTCACTGTGAGTCAAGGTGTGTGAATATGTGTGAGTATTGACACATATTGACGCATACTGACGCATGTGTCAGAACCTGTTGTGTTTGTTGAAGTGAGGCACTTTGCTCCTATTATCACCCAAAACAACATTATAATTCACCTCATATTATGAATTCTTACCTGTTTCCGATGGTCATATGGCATCACCTTGGGCAGCATGCACCGTACTTTCAAGGAACTATTACACCAAGACTAATGTAAGCCTGAATACCACATAGGAGGTTGATAATTGAAACTCAGTGTTATCTCCCATAGACAAAGAAAATTGTCTTAAAATACACCAAAAGAGAATATAAACCCATGTTTTCAGTCACCATTATATTCCCTATATACATATTGATAGATATCATCTATAAACACTTTGATTTATAAGGCAGCATCAATAGAAACAGCAATTCCCTAATTTGGCCCAAACCCAAAGTGCAAGTATATAGTGGAACTATACAATTTCCCCAGTGTCTTCATACTGACACTGATGCCATTTCAAGTCACTGCGGGTGAGTACTGACACATAGTGACCCATGTTCACTCAAGTGTCAACACCTATCTTTTGAAAGATGAGTCACTATGGGTCAGTTCGTGTGACTACTCACACAGACTGGCTCATGCTCACTCAGTGTCACCTCACGCAAATAAGGAAATGCATCACTATGCATCACTCCCTGTGACTACTCACCCATACTGGAACATACTGACGCGATGTTAGCTCAAATGGGTTAGGAAATGAGTCACTATGTGTCACACTGTGTGACTACTAACACAGACTGACGCATGCTCACACTTGTGCCACATTATGTCTTGTTGAGATGAGTCACTAAGTGTCATAATGAGTCAAACAGTGTGAGTATTGACACCTTGTGACACGAGCTGACGCACTGGTGTTATAACCCGAAAGGTGCTCACACATAGCAGCTCATTATGACTCACACTGACTCCAATTTGCTGGGTAGGTATATTGAAGAACGTCACAGCATGTATTGTAAATACTTCATCCGTTTTATTTCCATGCTACACTTGTAAACTCACACTTTCTACTTTATAAATGTAGAGATAAGAATATCACACAAAACCAAACACAGTCAGTTTCATATTAATAACAGTTTACTTTATAATAATAAGAGATTTGTTCCAGTTATGCAGCTTGTACTGTATGGTCTTTTAAACAGTTATACAAGAATGTTCCAGCTATCACTGGTTATATTAGGTCGTCAGACATCATTGGATTTACTTGAGTCACATTCTCCTTTTCGGGTTGTGTTGTTTTTCTTGTTCTTATTCCACAGGGAACAATTAGCGTTTTTTTTTTTTAAAAAAAGAGGCTCATTTGCATCATTCCATCAGAAATGCTCTTGAGCCGTAAGACATTCCAACCTTGATATGACAATTTTGTCATATAGTGGTCCCCATATAGTCACATGTGATTGAGCTCTTTCTGCCTATGTATTGTTGATCATTCCCACCTTCAGTGAAGAAAATAATTGACCAACGAAAGAAATAAAGAATCAAGGAAATTGTCCGATATGTCCTCATTTAGAGTAGTTTAGATTGAATTGTCTGTGCGCGTGTTTAGATGTCTTTATACCACGATTTCGGGACTTCCGGTGGGTTTATATGCAGTTTAGCCGTGCATTATTCTGCATATACCACCCTTGTGCCTTTTTGAAATTTTTGGTATATACTTTTTCCAGGTCACGTTGGACTTAGAATATTTTTGGAGCGCTGGCGGACATAGAAATTTTGTCTCGCCATTGTTTCAATGTGAAAAATCGTCCCGACTGGTATGAGGATCGAACCCCGGCCGCAGTGGTGGTAGGCGAAGGCCTTAGCCATAGCGCCACACTGAACGGTGATGAAACACAATGCGAAAATAAATAAATTCTAACCTGAGGTCCTAGTGGTAAGGTTGCAGTCAGATTTCGTACTGATTCCAAGCTTGTCATGTTATAATATCGAAAACCCAAGAAGTTTTCGATCCATAGAAGAGGAATGCGTGCTAATTGTCTCCATTTTCTTCGATATAAATAAGAATCCATTGATTTTCCCGTGGCCGCTCTGCGCGAAGCCATTGTTTCGGCGTCTTTCTTGTACGACGAGCAGTTGACCTATATCTACATCCGGGCCACTGACACACTTTCGCCGAACAAGGAGGCGGGTGGGAATGGCCGGACCGCGACTCGCGTACGTTGGGAAAATCAATGGATTCTCCTTTATTTTGAATATATTGGACATAATACGTATGGAGGGATCATCTAGACTATCTAAGGATATGTATGTATTAATTTGAAGACGTGTCATGGTTGGATTCCATACGAAAAGTGACTGTATACACAGCGGTACCTCTCCCAGCAAGGAACAAAAACAATGGCTTCGCGCAGAGCGGACACGGGCCGTGTCGCTTGCACTTACAAAATGCCTTCTCGTGGCTATATTCTGTGGATATCAGGTAAGAAATTAATACAAAATGGAGGAAATGGTGGTATAAACCTATTAGTTCATGGATGTTGGAGCCCACGGGGAGTCTATGCTGGATATACCCTCGCCGCTCCGCGGCTCGGGTATATCCAGCATAGACTCCCCTAGGGCTCCAACATCCATGATCTATTAGCTTAGTAGAGTGGGTTCGGGTCAAGTAGAATTACATGTACCAAGAGGCTTTGCGGAGGGTCTGGTCATCTTGCCACCCGCTTTGTTGATTCCTCTAAGGAAAAGCCCACTTAATCTCTATCTTTTTCTAAATAGACGCCAACTCTACCCCACATGTCGGGAAGATGGTTACCCCCATCAGTCCCTTTCGCTGAAGTACTCCCCTGCACCGCATTCCTGAACTGTCTGTCTCTAAAGTGTTTACTCGGGATAAACATTTTAAACATGTCGGATGTCACTGAGGGACCCATGACTTTGCAAAATAGAAAAGGAGCAGGAGTTAATACGAATATATAGAATACGAATGCTGACAGCTGGTATGGCAAGGGACCGACATGCATTGAATATATATATATATATATATATATATATATATATATATATATATATATATATATATATATATATATATATATATATATATATATATATATAAAATCAATGAATGTCTAAAAAAAGAAAAAAAGAATGTGTGCGCATATAATGTACCATATTTAGGGAGAGAGGAGAAGATCTAGATATGGCATTGGTGTGTATCCAGGGACTGGGATGTATAGGTTATCAGGTGGTCAAATGTGAGGTGTAATCATCATGGATCAGGGATCCCATGCCCCATCACCTGAGCCTTATACTAAAGGGGTATATGCTAGGTTCTAGAAGAGGGATGTCTATGGTATGGTATTACTAGATTCTCTTCAGCACCTGTATTAAAATATGACCATATTAAACTGGTTTCGTACTCTCGTATATAGTCCTGAAGTGTTCTGTGGGCAGAGCTGGAATGCACTCCCCCCAGAAATTAGAAATATTCTTGACATTGATTATTTTAAGGCTGAAATGAAAAAAGATCTTCTGAGGGCAGTGGCTTGAAACTCAACAATTAATTTGTATATCATATATGGTGATATGGGTTTTAACTTGGGTTTTCTATGATTTTTCTTTTTAAATTGGGCGTGGGATATCAAAGTGATTTAAATTATTAATGAAACCACCATAATATATGATACTTGCTCAAAATGTGAATGTCACCGGTTCTGAAGGCAATGCCATAACTTGTCAGCCCAAATTATGTATCCTTTCCCAGGTGTAACATGTATATCTCTACAACCTGTCATATTTGTACTATGATATGTCAGACATATTGTTGATTATTCGATTTGATTTACATTGATGAGGATGATATGATGTAGTCGTTGAACATTTTGAAATCAAATCAACTGATATTGTTTCTATTATCACGTGATTACATGAGGATGTCTATGTATAAACTATATATTGATGTCTACCTGCGAATGAAACCTCTGTGAACATCGAGAATGATGAATTGTTTGGCTGAATAAAGTTTAAATTTGTTCAAAAAAAAAAGATATGTTCACGCCTTGATATCACAGTTTCTTCATTTGATATGACAGTTTTTGTCACAGTTTTAGGATTTGATATCAAAATTATTTTAGGAAAACTCCTGTATCAGGCTGATAATGTAGACAAACCAGAAATTGGGGCCAATTGACTGATATTCCAGGCAATCAGGGCAATCCATTCATTATTCACCATGTTATGTAAACTGTAGTATCGGGGTGAAACAACAGTTTTTAACTCTGATATCAATGTTTCTAGCTGTGATATCATAGATTTTATTTTTGATATTAAAGTTTTTAGATGTGATATTGATGTTTTAATTCTGATATTAGAGTTATATACTTTGATATCAGGGTTACCCCTAGGTGCCCAAGCGCGCTTTAAAGCGCGGTTTTGGGCTTAAATTCATGTACATGGAAGCATAGATATCATTCACATACTTCTACTGGTCCAATATGTGAAGTCATACCATCTATAGAGCGGCCATGACCTCACAATTCTAATGAGACAATCCATATCACTCTATCTCCATTATTCTAAGAACAGTGAGTCCAAACATGAAATGGCCCATTAGAGTGTTAACCTTCCAAAGAGCAAGGACCTGACATGGTTCCAAACTACTATTTGTTGGTTACATTACAACAATGATCACATAAGAATAAGAAGTTCTATGTTTTTCATTGATAGAAATCTTTCATATCCATAAAGATACTTTTCATGATTTGCTACCAAAACAATCTATATCCATGGTAGTAGGAACAACCTTTGCTGAGTATGATTCTAACTATAATATAGGAATATTGAGATATTGAGCAGATTGGCCCAGATACTGCCAAATAATACCAAAATAGAATGTTTAGTTGCTATGGCAACCAAACTGGACCTGAGGACAGACCTGATATCTCATATCTGAACTGAAGATTAAAGGCATTCAGGAATGTGATAAGAGGCCAATATCAAGAAAGAAGATCGGAATAGTATATGGTACTTAACAACAATGTTATACTGTGCAATAAATTGAAAATTGTCAAATAGTTCTGGGCATATCAAAGTTTCTGATAAACTCATGTTTCCCCCCAATACTGGAGTTTAAGAATATGAGAAATAACAGGAAATAATCAACACAAAGGCTTATTTTCTATGTATAAAATGAAAAAGAAGGTGGGGAAATGAATGTATCGCAATATCAGTCTGATATGGCAATATTTCAGAAAAACTCTGATATCAGACTGATATCAATCATAGAAAACCCTGATATCAAATTCTAAAACTTTGATATCAAATAAAGAAACTCTGATATCAAGGGGTGAACATTTGGCTTGCCACAGTAGTCTGGTGGGGATGAGTCGAAAGGAACGTGGTCAACTGCATGAGCATAGCAAGTTGAGGATCTGAGTACATTGTTGTATCTATATGAACTGGCATAACGATTAGGGTAAGAGGTCCTTGTAACATGTAGTGAAGGAGAGGAGGTATGGATGGAGTCAAATGTCTGTCTGGGTTAAGGGTTCTTTTGGTCTTGAAATATTCAGGACCATATCTTCCTTTTACCACTGTCACAATACGCTTCTTCCTTGTGTGTGGCATGTGGGAATGCCAAATCCCTTCATCACGGAGCTGATGTGAGGCCAGAGTTTCAGATGGTCAAGTTTACCAAAACCGCTTAATTACTAGAGCTATTGTAAACCTCACGTATAAGCCGTAGCTTATAGACCATTGCAGACCCTTGTTATGGCTTATGGGCCCTCCATGAACTCAGGATGCGGCATATACGCGGAGTTTTATGTTACATAATACAAACTTTGGGATTCAGTCCTGTATAGGATTATCTAGAAGCAAAGCCATGAACTCAGGGTCCGGCTGATAAGTGGGTGTATCTTGTACCCTTACATGCAGGGTTTTACAGCACATTAAATTCGATGTCGCTATTGCATGCTTATTTTCGGTAATTATCAGAAATGCCATGTTCATTTGAACGTCAAATAAAGTCCCTTTTAATTCAACTACATTTTTAGCACGCCTTTGGTAGGGTATCGGTAAGGTAGCTTTAGTAGAGTTGGATCTAGGTACCTGCCAGCTGGCAGAGAACCGCAAGGGTCAAATGTTTCAATCAGGGATAGCCCTCTCTCTGCAGGTGAGAAAGGAGGATAAGACAAGGCTAGGCAGTAAGTATATATAGAGACTAATCTAATCTATGATATGATGCAAGTGCATGACTCCAAAACCAGGACTGGAATCCTCTATATTATTGACAACGAGCCCCTCTGGCTATCAACTATCTATTCATCACATATATATGTATTTGTAGGCAGATGCTTTCAAACGCGGGGGGCACAAAGGGCAGTGGCATGCCTATACGCAGGCTCAGAATGGGCGTTTTGAGTAGTATAGGTTATAGTATAGATGATGCGAGGGAGATGAGGAGGGTGCGCAGTCGAGACAAGGAGAGAGAAGAAGGGCATTAAAAGAGGGATTTCCATGGCAACTACCTGAAAAAATGAATATGGCTCTAAAACTCATTTTGGCGTTCCATAGGGCCATTACAAGTGTACTATCCCGCCTCTATTGACTTGTAGCTTTTTAAAAGTCTTATTATTGTGCTGCTATATGGTAAGCAGCTACATAGCAACAGACATTCCTTTTGATAATTCCTTAGAAACAAGGGAAATATCAGTCTTTTATGTCTTTACATATTTTACTTTACTACTACCCAAAATTTATGTCAATGTCTCTGAAGGTGATCTTTTTATTGTATGTTGCTAGGGTAAGAGGTTGCCTAGCAACATGCATCATATTTCACTTTTCCCTAGAAACCATGTCAACTATCAATCATAACTGAGACACTAACTAGAAAATTTCATTGATGAGAAAATAAAGATGAATATTTGCCTAGATGCTGCCTTGATAGTACACGTATATGCCATGTCTTTTGTAAAGGTACTCAGCATGGCTACAAATAAACATACATTGCCTTTAATCATTACGTCAGTAATTCCCTTAGGAATATCCCCTGCAAAAGATATGGCCAGAAAGGCACTTTTGGAATCTTAGCACTCCAGTGTGACCCATATTGAAGGAGTTTCTGGTCTCCATGAAATGAGAAGCAATTCCATTATGATTTCTTCATTCAGCACCCTTGACTGGACCAAGGTCAGTTGGTTTTATCACAGTTGCTATTTATTGGTTCCTCAGTGTTATCAGTTGGAAACTTTCGCCCATAGTCTACAACTACTTTTGCCAGTTAAGGATTGGAAGTTGCCACTTGGATTTCCAGTTGCCTATTGTATGTTACACGGTGCGTATTGGCGTTTGGGCACCATACCACATTTAGTACATTGCAATTGGTGACAGAAAACCTGTAACCAAAAGCTTTCAATTGCCAACAGGCATCCCGCAAGTGACAACATGCAACGTAGGACAAGAAGAAACTACCAACTCAAATTGGTGACGGTAAGCTGACATCCTATGCAAGGCAACCCTCATCTGGCAACCCATAGACAACACTTGGGAACTGTCATGACTATGTATCAGTCACAGTGACTAAGATCAGGCAATAAGCCAACAAAGCAACAAAATCATGGTCAACTGATTACAGTATGAATTCAGCCAACTCAATGCCTGACTATACCGTGACTGTAGTACAAACTTAAGTAATCAGTGACTAAAGCAATTACACTGGGGAGAGGCACAGTCACTTGACTATAGAAACGTAGTCCATATTGACTAATAATTTCAGGCCCATTACCACCAGTGTAATGGCGCTTTGTGTTATGGCGCTGAGACGAATCCACGGAAATATATATAGGGTAGGAGCTCTGGGTACACATTGAATGTCGATGGGGAGGGTAACATTTGTATTGATTGAATTTTATTTGCAGAAAAGCAATCTCATCGTGGGAAGCTTAAATCACAAAACGCTAGATACACATGCACACACTATAGATCACAAAATGTCAAGTTATTTATCTCCATTACCAGTGTCTATAATTTTAGAGATCATTTCTTCTTAAGGTCAGAGTGTTTGTAATGACCACCTACTGGGTTTGGATATCTCTTCTGAATTTATCTCCACTCTGTGTCCTTTGGGTATTGGCCACCTGGGCATTCCATAACTCAGAGGGCCATTCCTAAATGATGTCATGCGACAGGGGGAGGAGGGGGGTCTAAGCCTCCTATATATTTTGCTCAAACTTTGCTCATTTATTAGATGAATTTGGACACTTTGAGTTTTTGTCTGGTAGAGTACAATACTCTAGTATGAAATCGTGTAGAAGAGTTGATAATCATGTTGAACAGAAAACGTACACTGCAAAAAGGGTGTTTAGGTTTTAAACGTGTTGAGGTCTAACCATGACATGTTTAGGCCTTAGACAGAAAGAAACATTTGAATTTCTAGGTGTTTAGACATATACTATACACCAGGTGGCAGCAATATGCTGATATGGACTTTCTGCAGGCACTTTCCTGTTATTTATGAGTCATCTGTTGAATTATTACCCTATTAAAAGCAGATTTCATGTAACAAAACGTATACACAATGTCCACAAAAAGGTATAAAGCAGTTTCTCTCTTTCCCATTGGTGCTTCCCCACTTGGCATAAAAACGATTTTTTACGTTAAAAAACGTTATTGGTTTCCCTATTGGTTATTTGGTTGAAAATTGGTTGAAAAAAAACGTTTAAAAACGTTTTTTTGTCAAGTGGGTCTGCACCATGATGACACATCTGCTGCTTGGACACCCATTTTGTGAATTTCTGATATTCATATAGCAAAGTTCACTTTATCTCTCTGCTGTTTTTGTCACTGAGTCTCTGAAACTAGTGCAATGTGGATTCAGTACTATAGGGATGCAATAGCTGCAGAGTGTAGTTGTGTCCTGAAGCCTAAGGATCAAATCACTCCAGAGTGTGGGCATGAATAACATGAATGTATTCTCAAGCCAATTCCTAAACACAATATAAACACATTGGAGAGCACAATCTGAGCAGAATTATTGACTCGTCGAAGCTCTGGGAAAGGATAAACAAAGTCGACACTGCCGTTTAGCCGACTGTCACAAGTGACCCGGCACTTTATTAAGAGAGAGAATAGAAAAAAAAGTTCTTGTCCTGCCTGCCATGCACGGCTGCTGCTTGCTGAACTGCTGTCACCCCTGCTGTGGGGGGAGAGTGTGAGTGGGTAACTGTTCTAAACTACACCAGGTGGAGGTGGTGCAGCGTCTCAAAGTCAATAGGCCAATAGATCACCCAGATGATATATTTGGACCATTAAAATCAGAAAAATATGAATTATAAACCTAAACACTTTAAAATCTAATAACATTGGCTAAACACATCATATTTCTAATCATTTTACATGTGTTAAGGAGGACATTGTGCTTACAAAAACGTTGTTTAGAATTGTGTTCAGGATCTAAACACCTTTTTTGCAGTGTACGCGCCACTCAGGAAGTCGATCTTGAATTCTGTTTAAGGGATATTTATTTTTCTACAATACCCTGATATTTTGCATAGATTCCAATGTCCATTCATTTCATGTGTTGGCTATGAAAAAAAAATCCAGTTAATGACTTTCTCAAAATAGCTATAGAGCAAATCATAACCACTTTTTTCAGGCCTAAGATAAGACAGAAATAGGTCACATATTCAGCCACATTGTATCTCTATATTCATGCAATGGTATTGTGATTCTACACAACGCAACATATGAATCCACTCACTGAATTGGGCTCTGATAGCCACCATATTGAGACACCATGTTGCCTTGGTGGGGTTTGCTGCCAACTGCGGTAGGTCGGGCACAGCTACGAGTGAATCCGATAATGCAAGCCATTGCCATAAGATGCGGTTGTTGTGGATAGTGAGGGCAGACAAAGGGGACTGGACATATGCACGAACAGACTCAGATGCTTGGAATAAACACAAGGCACAGGGAATATGTGAAATTGTGCGTGAGAAAGACACGTCTCTGGCACTGTGTTGCAAGGACCAGTTGTACAACCAATATCTTGTAAAGAGCCGATATCTGTAGTACTACAATTAGAGATGGGCCATCTACCGCTAAAAAGGAAAATGAAAAAAAAGAGAGAATCAAATTCAATGTGTCAAAAAGCTGTTATATCAGTATCAAAGACACATAAAATGTCCCCTTATATTAAGTGTATTAACAGTGCTAACTGCCTTAACAATGTCATGTTTTCTACAGATTTACAGGGTTTATTGACACAGATATAGTGGTTGGATGGATATTGCACATAATGTTTATTTTAACACAGATAGTGGTTGGATGATCAGCCTCTGTCTGTAGTACTTCAGATATAGCAGACATTTACACAGATAGTGGTTTTACACCTGCACAACGTATGTATACATGCAAAGGATATGATATTATGACCATGGTGTGAAACATGACGTGTCCACAATGGCATATCCCTATACATAAACATATATGTATTATACACTCATATATACATTTATAAGTATACATAGACAGTGGTGTCCGGAGAAAAATAATCTTCTTGAATTCATGCTATTTGAAGTCACGGGACGAATAATGGCGAGCATGTAAGACAAACTTAACTTTCTTTCCTTCCGCTTTTTGGTGAAATAGTAAAATTCATGTATCCATGTTTCAGCTTCATAGCGGTGTTATTCAACAATGCATGTAACAATAGGTTGGATGGAAAATATTTATTCATATATACCAGATAGTGGAACATCATATTCATAGTAGCACCATTTCTCTATTACCCATAATACCCATCACAGGAAGCATTGCCGGATGAACACATGTACTATATGCTATGTGCTATATTGTGTCTTTGCACTCTCTACCAAGTAGAGTAAACGATAAAATCTTTGTTTGGCGAAATAGTAGAATTCATATTCATGTTTCAGTTTCTGCTCCATTATATTTCTTGTATATCGTGATATATTTTTCTTCTTTTTGGTCCTTGTTTCTTCCTTGAGATCATAAGCTGAAAAAAAAGAGGAAGAATATAATCTGAAAATTACCCAGACTGTGTTAGACAGCAGTGCCCTTAACTTACTTGGAAAACTAACCTCATCCTGCTAAATGTATCAGCTATATATTGAGCAGCATTCACAAATGACGTCACCACTTCATAGGTGCATGGATCCAGGAGCAAGGTGTTGGGAGTATTTATTTTTTAAAGTCAGTGACAGGATTTGACACCTTGCTCTTTGAGTTCATGGATACACATTCCATCCAGGTAAAATCATATAAGCGTTGGGATATAGAATTGCCTCACAGAACAATTAATGTAAAACAAGCCTTACCTAATATATCGTACATATCCAGGGCGCCCTTATAGTAGCTTGGAAGGAGATATTCCATGACAACGAAGTAATTGCGGATGTCTTCAACCAAACCTACTGCGATGTAGTCTTCATCCAAATGACGTTTAGCTATTGCCAATGAGACATCTGACTGGGTTCTAATAAGAAATGTAACTTAAATAGCATTTATCTAGTAATTTCTTATGCAGTACATCTATGTCTCTAATAATATAATCTCATTTGAGAGGGCCATGATTATAGCACGGACCTGAATTATAGCCTTCAGCGGCGTCCAACTATCAGTCCCGGTGATCGTACATATCTCGCGATCTCACAGATCATTTGACAGGTTTTTCAACGTTTGCCTCTTTATAATGTTAACATTTGTTACCTCTCACAATTTGTTCGTTAATCATATTTAACTCAATAACTACCGTTATTTAGAACATATTCAAGAAAATAGGGTGTATGGTAGAGATAATGCATAGTATGTCACTGCAAAATCTTACCTGCATTCGTAAGTATGTCCACAGAAAAAGGGAATAATGCGGAAATAATTGTGCTCCGAGACACACTCAGGAAAATTTTGCTGCACACAATAGTCATAAGTCTGAAAAGAGAACACTAATGTTTATTATGCTTATTGGTACTTAGGATATAACATAGAATGCGATAACCTTCTTCACGTGGGAACATAATATATATGCCCCTATAATGTCCTGTTGTTAAGCAAACCTTATCCGATTGTTTACAAAGACGGCATGTGGCTACTATTATAAATGATCTATAGATATGAAGAAAAGAGAAGAAGTTCATTTAACGTAACAAAAGCTGCATTAAATGTAGCCTGATTATAGGATAATGTGGTATAGAATTATTTAGGCAATTCGACATTGTACAGAAGCGATTGCCGATTGATATGTCAACCTAATGATAGAAAACAGACAAACAGTGAACGGACAAATAGCATCTTCACACATGCGTGGTGACAAAATTTATGCAAAGAAGCAATGTTGATGTGGGAAAGGAATCTTTGGGTAAGTTTTTAGGTAGAATTGTAGAGGTACCTAAAGTTTCGGTACAGGCATACGTCGTGTAGCGTTATTGTACCTGTGGCTCATATAGCACTCAATAGTCTTATTTCTAAGCAAATGTTGGGGATAAAATTATGTCACTGACCATATTTCTACGCCATTCCGACATTTTACGAATGTGGCCCTCCTGGAATCTGATAAAGTAGTACCACGACACAAGGCGGTCCACGGGGTCCCTAACCAAGTTAGTGTAAAGGGGCTGTTCGACACCAAACCTTAAGGATCAATGACAGGTATGTAAAAAATTTACAGGTAATTAGACCCTCAATATATAGGCTATGTCCAGAGAATTTAAAGAGAGGGATGGCCTAAATTATATCTATGCATAGTATGTCACTGCAAAATCATAACATAATGATTAATGATCGATCATTGAACATGTACCATAAAAATGGCTCTTAAATTACAAATCTTGGAATTTAGAAAATTAAATCACACTGAGCATAATATCCACCTACCTCCTAAAATCGATGAAATTAACATGCCGTTCATACACAAGGGGAGTATCTTTGATTATTACTCTCTTAATGACAGAATGCTGAAATAAGTAATTGGTATGACAATAACACATGACAAAAGGATTTATCTTTCATTTTCTTTCAACTATAGTATAAGACTATTGTGTTGAGATTTTGTGTCAATTCAACGAGTAGGTATAGGATAGGCCTGCTATGGTAATTGAAAGATACCAGGTATAATTAGTTACTTATTGACTTCCCATTTGATAGGATTTTTGATAAAAAAAAAAACCTTTAAAACTGAAGCTCCAATCCAGGTTTTCATTAGGCTATTTGAGAACCATACATACAATTTCCAATATTTTCGGGGGTTTCCACCAGAGGGACCTGGTACTAGGCACAGTGCAAAGTAGTCCTTCTGGTTGAACGAAGTGCCAGTAGGGGGACACAGTGCAGCTATGGAAATCAGTTATATCATTTTGCTCTATATGCATGTGCATCGTATATAGACTAAATACAAAGTGAAGTAAAATGGCGTATTTGCAAAATAAGATTTGCATAATAAGGTTGATCCGAGCAATTTTATACAAATATATCTCCGTAAGACATTTATATATAAATGGACTAGTATGGGCCTTTTGAAAAATAAACGCATATGAAAACTCGTGATTATGGTAGATATCTAGGGTCCCTGTTAGAGCCATTGGTGCCCAGTCAACAAAAAAAAGTTGCAAAACGTTTCAGAACGTTTTTTTGACGTCAGATAACGGTGTTTTTTTGTTGTTGAGTGGGTGTCTTCCGAGCTTCCCTTTATACCTGACTCAGAGAGCATAATGGATATATTATCCAATAATGACAAGAATACCTCTCCTCTCCATCATCTTACCTGGTCCTCTATGGAGAGTGTGTAGTTGAGGTACAGTGTCGAGGTGATCCAGTTAAAGTCATTAAACCAGGATAGTCTCAGCATGATAAAGCGCACCGTCTCACTGCCACATTTAGGGACCCTGTTGTAGATGAGCCGAGGCACATCTGTTCCTCTATAATCTAACAGTCGTTCTACATAGTCACCAGCCACCTCATCATAACTTTCACCTAGAACAAATAATGGTGATAAGATCATGTAAGGTACTTACGTTAAAAACATTTTATTATGTTCCCAAATAAGTAGCTACCTAAGGAGGTTGTTGATCAATAATGTGTTCAATTTGCCTATTGCCAATTTGTATAGTCAAAACGACGATCCCCCACTTAGCCAACTGTTCAGTGTATGGTATGGCCCGGATATAGTCGAAAGTCCGACTCTGGGTAATAAATATGACAACTCCCGACGGTTAAACTTGCATGGGTAGTCAATCTGACAGGATTTAAGTCATAATCTGTTGTATATACTACCTTCGTCGAAATCCAGATAATAGAATGGGAAGATATTTGAAGTTTTATGCACCAGGTCCACGTGAAAAATGAATGAAACAACGGAGATGAATATAATTGTCAGACTTATGCAGCCAGCAGACCATATCAAGGGAAATCTGAAGCGGTGAGCTAATTTCCTCATTATGTTGAAGAGTATGCTTAGAACACACCGTATGACGGCCATTCTGCAATAGAGGACACCTATATCATCTCCCATGTACAATGTAATATGATATAAAGTCAATCTGTTAAAGAAAATGAAAATGTTTATATTTTGTAATGCATAGGATGCAAACTGGATGACTAAAGTATGCATGCATGTATCTATACCCTACTCCTTGTACATTCACTTCTAGACAATGGACTTATGTCAGAAACAGTCTTGAATATTATCCAGATTTTACAATGAATACAGAATTATCATTTAATATGACCTCACAATTTCACAGACTGGTTACCTCATATGTTATTTTGGGAAGCATTACATTATTTTTTCCTATCTAATGTATTGTGTGTAAAAGTCTAGAGTCTGTTAAGCTAGAGACAGTTGAGGAGTCGAAGATTGGGAGAACAGAGCAGGATACAGTTAGCATGTAGCAGCTCAGAGCAGCTCATGTGCCACAATGGGACATGCCAGCTGTGGGGCACTCTACCACCCATGCCCTTCAGGCAGGAAGTCTAAATTGGACAATGGACACTTACTGTTGCAGCTCCCAAAACCAAGAACAATTGGACAAATTGGCATTCTATCTAATCAGGAATTGTGATCATGTGATATGCAGTTTTGACTATATACATTGGTGAAACCTGAGAATCTTTGTACTACATTTCTGTACATATTAAAGTCTCTACATTGTACTTCAGAGCAGTTCCTCATCTATCCCATAGCTCTCCATAAACTAAATATTACATCTTTATAGGGTCACTAAACCCTCTGTCATAAATACTTTGGGCAAGACCTGCACCTGTCACAAGAGGAATGCGACGTGCATCCAAGATTATTGTAATCCAGCTTCTGTTATCTTTCATGGAGATCCCTATGTTAGCCTACTCCATAACCCTCACACCCTTACTCTAATATGCCTCATTCGGCAGATTTTATATAGGGTTTGTTAACACTGCAAAACCCTACACCCCGTATGTCTGAGATGGTCGGGTGATAAAACCTATCCTAAAATATAACATGGAATAAGATACTAGATCTATATGGAAAGCATTAAAGGCGTGCTATACTAATATAATGATAACATTTCACACTTACCTTCTTCCTTCTATTATGCCTATCCCTATAACCTATATACTACGTAAATGTATACAGATCCCGGGATATAGTGAACCCGTGTCAACCGTAGAAATATGTGTCACCATGGGGACCTTCCCTTGTACGCTCTGCTAATTTTAGATGAACTGCTTATACATGTGGTAAGAAATTCACTGCAAGCGGCAGAGTGGCATCTGTGTTACCTGTACTGTGACATTTATTTTCTAGTGTCCAGAAATTGTTAAGTTATTTTAATGTAATATAAAATAATGGTGATTATTATCATAATATCCTATCGACAACTGACGTGGGTTGGCTTAGAGAGACAGGTCAGGTACAGTAAGCTTATCGTCATACTTTAACATAATTCGAGTTTTAATTTCGCTGGTGACTTAGCGGTGGGAAGAGTGCTTCTGGCACGAGGGCTGGGCCAACCCATGTCAGTGGTCAATAGGATATTATGATAATAATTACAGTTATTTTACATTACATTAAAATAACTTAACAATTATTACCATTAGATATCCGTTTATCAACCATTGACTTTGTGGGTAGGCTACTTCAACTCATTCGTGAAATTAAAACACTGGTGGGAGCTTTGCTATCTAAATAAATTTTATTATATGTTAGCAAAACTACAGTCATCACTGGGTGACCACCCAGCTGATCTGAGGATCTCATATGCCAGGACTTGTTTTCTTGCCTCAGCTGACATTCATGCATGGCGAGCAGAGTAAGCTGTATACTGCTCATGTGCTCCAGTATCCTTCAGCGCTGATTTTACTTGTCTGGATGTTGTCTTTGCACTGGCCCTGAAGGTGGGCAGTTTCACTGTTGAAAAGATTAATAGCATAGAGATTGTGACCTTTGATCAGCGGCTTGTCAGTTGGATTGTTCGTTTTTGTGCGAAGTGAGTATGTAAATTGTAATCTTGACTGAGTGGTCAGTCCACTCACAGTCTCCTCTGAGCATAAGGTGCAGGGCCTGCAGTCTTTTTCCAGTGGCTAGTAAGATCAGCAACATAGTATGTCTGGTAAGTTTCTCATAGTCTAGTCCCTGTGTGTAACCCCAGTTCTGCATTGTTAATAATGCTGGCTGTGGGTCCCACACAAACTCCATTGACTTTTTTTTTTTTTTTTTTTTTTTAACTTTTGTCCCCCTTACGAATCTCGATATGGTAGGTTGTTTTCCAGCTGGTTTCCCGTTGAATGTTATAAAACATGACAGACATGACCTGGATGTATTGATGGCAAAGTGACCTACCCTAGCATCAAGATATTCACTGAGGAATTTTATGCATTCCCTGATAGATGGTTGTGTGGGGTGCACATCCCTTAGACTTGTGAATGCCATCCATCGATTTGCACATCTCTCATAGACTGCTGCAGTATTGGGACTCCATGCCATGGCCATTACCTTCCATGCAGCAAAGGAGTAGCCCAGCAGATCACACTATATGGTTTTCATATAGGGATAATCATTAGGTGTGATCTGCCTGCCAATGGGAATTTCTTGGTGGGGTCCCCTTGCCACAACAGGGTTGAAGAGGTAATGGGGATTTGCAGGTGCTCCCTGTACCTCCTGAGCCTGGTGAGGCTGGTGAACCATTGCTGTGTTGCCCAGTTGGGGACCACTAATAGTCTGGTGGTCTTGTCCTGCTTTATCTTCCTCAGCACCCTGCCAATGAGAGAGAAGGGTGGGAAGATTATTGAACTATAGTTTCATGTACAGGTGAATGCATCAGTCGCAATAGCATTAGCATCGTAATGTAGTGAAATGTACTTAGGGCAGATTGCATTTTGACATGGGGCAAACAGGTCAACCTGAGGTTTGTGAAATGCAGAGAAGATGTAATTTTGGGTGATAGGGGATAGTGACCACTCTGTAGATGCCCTGTCTGCCTCCACATTGAGTTTAGTAGGGCAGTAGGACAGCTTGAAGGTGATTCTGTGTTTCCATGCATAAGTGTATATGCACTGTGTGACCTCATCACATGAACCCAGGGAACCACCTTTTCTGATACAGCATGAGGCTGTTGTGTTGTCAATGAATAAATGTACACATTGCCCCTTCACTCGACGTTGAAGTTTCTTCAGAGCCATGAGAACTGCCTTAAATTCGAGAAAATTGATATGAAGTTCTTGTAACACAATGGGCCATTCCTCCCCATATTCGAAATCGCCTTGTTGCCAATAGCAACCCCACCCTGTTTTAGAAGAGTCTGTGTAGATTGACACCTGTGGATGGATTTCTGCATATAGCGCTGAGGCAATAGGGAGATGTGACAGCCACTGTTTGATGCAGTCATGAACCGTGTCATTTAGACACGGTTCATGACTGCAGTAACAGTGGTTACGTCATAGTTACCTAATGACTTGGCGAGGGCCCAATATTTACCTCTCTGCAGGAGTTTGATATGGACCTTGGCCCTGTCATTTACAGGTTCAATGGCTGTCAGTTTTCCCATGACTGCTGCGAACTGTCAGAACAGCCTCGTGACTTTCAGGATATCACGTGCCATTGCCACCAATTTTGTCACTTTCTTGGGTGGTATGTGTAGTGTCGGTGTGTTTGAGTCAATGGTGAAACCCAGGTGTTCAATGGACTGTGCCGGGGTCAAGACTGATTTTCTAAAGTTAATCGTGAAGCCTGCTTCTTGTAGGATTCTAAGAGTGTGTTTTACAGATTGTTCTACTAATTTTGAGGTGTCTCCAAAAATAAGTGTGTCATCAATGTAAAACACCAAGCTTATGCCGTAATGTACTCTCATATGTGAAAGCAGTACCTTCATGACACGTGTAAACACTCTTGGCCCTGGTGAGTATCCATTTGGTAGACATGTATACCTATACCATTTACCATGAAACTGGAATTGTAAGAAATCTCTGTCTCTTTCCTTAAACTGTACAGGGATAGTGTGTAGATCTATGGTCAAGCCTTTCACCATATTTAGCACCCATCTGTCTTTGGTGAATTTATGCCATTTGTAAGCTTCCTACCCAAACCACCTGCTGAAAAGGCCTGGGGTTCTTTCGGATTCTTTTCAGGTGTTTCGGGTAGCTTAGCTGTATCAGGTGTATCGACCACTGAAAGACTTTATGTTTTATGGAGACCTCTAAGTTGGAGGGTCTAGAGTAAGTTTTGTAGAGTGTTTTAGTTGATCCTTGGTGGCTAGTTTCAGGTAAATGGTGTCCACCAAGTCCTTAACCTTCTGTGTGTTTTATTAGTTTCAGCATCCTGTGGCTCTGTGAATGGTAGCTCTACTTCTGCTAGAGGACAGTCAAATGGCTGTGGTCCATATACAGGTAGTGGATTTTCCTGCTGCTGATCACCCTGCATGCCTACCAGTGCTGGGTAGTCATACTGGTCTGGTATCATCACCACTACATGTGCAACATGAGCCGCTACAGGGCATGCATCAATATGCGCAGCATCCGCGGCTGCCCAAGCGGCTGTTGCGTCCTGCTGCGCGGGATGACGCTGAGTGGGTGTTGGCTGTATGGCGTTACCAAAATTTGTGGGAGGGTGATCTCCCCTGGTGGGGGTCCTTGATCTCGCCTGAGTGCGGGCCTGGTCATGGATCTGTTTGATTCAGATCTGTAGTTGTCAGAATACCCGCCTGAACTCTCAGATTCCTGGGAATAAATCACTGTGCTTTGACTCATAGCACTGTGATCACTGTATTGGCTGGTGCCCGTCGACACGGTGTAAGCTGCTCTCCTAGGAGCCTGTTGGGCATTTTGGAACACCAGCTCCATCTCACAATCCTCTACTGATCTGTAGTTTTCCCTGTCCATTAGGGCATGGTCAGGTTGGTTGGCATACAGGGGTATGGCCAGTGGCGGTTCACCCCTGCCCCTCCTGCGCCTAGGCTGGTGATCTCTGTCTTGAGAATGTAACGCTCTAGGGTCTAAAGTCAGGCTGGTGAAAATGTAATTGTCATATAGACCACCTTGTTGAGACGGTCCATTCTGTACCGTTATCGGTATCAGCCGTCTAGGTTTCAGTCTCTTGGCTGAATGACTGGGCATTTCTGCCTTCCTCTTCATTGGTGTCGATGGGGCGTTGTGCTGAGGAGACCTATGCACAATTGGTGTAGGGTGATATACCACTCCAGATGAGCTGCTCTCATTCACCACACTTGAGGTAGAGGGATCATTTGTGTGAACTGTCGGCCCATTCATATCAGGTCTAGTAGGCGAGTAGTGTGTGATGAATGGTGGGTCTGATTAGGGTGAGTACCAGTTCACTGGTTCACTTCTAGCTGGAGACTGCCCATCTTGGGTACAATCATCGTCATAATGTGTGTCACCCAGCGAGAAAAGGTTTCTGACGGTGCTTGGGGTGTCCCTGGGGATGCACCCCTCCACCTGTGCTAGTTGTATGGCGTCATTCAGAATGTCGCCCCTAGGGGGTGTGGAAGGTGATACTGGTCTCAGGTCAGGAGTCTACATGTCTGTTGTGAGCTGCTCAGCAGTGTGTTGACAACAGACACCTGTTGCTACTTAAGTAGCCCCCTGGGGTCAAGCCCTCAGGTGTGGGGTGAAGTGTATTCAGCCAATTAGAACGCTGATGAGACTCAATTAGGGCGTGGTCAAACAGTAGGCCCTTTTGTGATTGACAGGTCTGTGTTAGCGTCCCCCCATGCGGCATGTCAATTAATGTACACCTACTTACCTCATCGCATGGGGACGCCTTCACTTGTCAACAAATGTCTTTATTGGGACACTGTGACGTTATGTCGGACTCTGCCACCTGCTTGCAGGTCGTGTTGCGTCCCCCATGTGTTGCTCAGGGTGTCCCCGGCTCCCTGCCGGGAGTGTCGACATCTGTTCGTGCCAGTGTGCCCATCTTGATAAGCCCAGCTTAGCCTCTCATTGGAGACCTGGTTCAAGTGTTGATAAGCTCACCGTACCTGACCTGTCTCTCTAAGCCTACCCACAAAGTCAGTGGTCGATAAACGGATATCTAATGGTAATAATTTGTGTACTTTAGGATGATATTAGGTCATCCAACTATAATTGAGATAGGGAAAAGATAATTAATGCAGTAAAAGCCAGTAGGGCAGAATGGGACTTATTCACTACCGTGGCTGAGCTCAGACCTCTTTTTTCATTCAATCCCAAGGCTGGATGCATGGTTCTGGTTTTAAATGATATATATACTGTACCCATCAAGTGGTACCAAAAAAACAACAACCATGGGATTATATAGCACAGGAATTCGTAGGATTAGGTATGATCATATAGTACTTTAAAAAATTGCCTCAAGGCCTAATTAAAAAAGACTCCTGTCAGATCTCATCTAATTCATAAAACCTCCTGCTACAGTAGGGGAAATGGGGTCAACAGGTAGGTAGGTATATGGACCACTAGTCATATAGGTGCTAGTTAAAACCAACAAATATATTAAAATGAAGTATGATCATACATTTGCCTGAGCGCTTATATACTGCATAGTCCAAAGTATGTTCAAAGTATGCCACTCTCTATCTCTGTTGAAAAAAAGTTTTAGGGATTGCTGTCCGTGTGTTAAATCCATTTCACCAATAACTTAATGGAGTAGGCAGATATATAGGCATGCAACACATCTTCATATAAAATGGCATAGCAGGGCAACACTTACATTTAGTCAGACTTCACCAGTCCACTTAAAGTGTAGAAAGAGTGTTCATGGACGAAGAATGGCCCTGCATGGTGTAACAGCCAGAGCGTGCACCTATGACCTCCTTCTCGGAGCATCTCGATCCTCTCTGGAGTAACTACGAGTTGTAGTCCCTGGTAATTGAGTAATTGCATCATCTGCTCATCAGCTCTACTTACAGTAGACGGGTCACGTGTCCTTGTTTGCTCCAGGACTTAGGTTGAAATTGCGCGATTGTCATGCAACAAACATCACGTTCTTCACTCCTACTAGGTCCATCCATAGGCAATGTTTCATCCACGAAATATCAGACGATTGATTCCCTTATCGATTGGGTAGGTATTGAGCCTTTAACCCTAGGCTGCCAGAATAGAGGAAAGTGATCTGCAAAGAATTCTGGACTATGGCTCCATGAGTTACAAATCAACAATGTAGAATGAGGGATGAGAGCGTGCACAGGTCACAGAAACATACATCCTATATAAGCCTATATATAATGTCATGTAAATGCATCTATTCATCCAGCCACATATACATATCCACTTGGCATAAAAACGTTAAAAACATTTTTATCATGTTTCTAAGTTTGCCAAATGTTTGTTGTAAGTAAAAAAAGTCAAAACATGCCTATTTTTTACATTCTATAAAACGTTTTTTAGGTTAAAACACGTTATTGTAACATAGAAAAATTGAAACTTTTTTATGATAATTATGTTCAAAATGTTTTTTAATCAACAAAATCCTTTTTAAAGTAAAAGAAACCTTTCTTGTTACAAACAATGTTTAACACAAACCTTAGCAAATGTCACGAAAACGTTTTTTGCCAAGTGGGTCCGAATATACATGATTTAGTTCCTGTCTTTGAGCCACTCACCCCATCCGAAGCTATGTTTTAAATGGCCTGATAACATTGAAAATATATGCACTTAGGCCCATTCTTCGACAGTTTCCTGACGAACAGTGGCTCCCATGTACATTTGAGATATACACATTCATTTGGAGAGATCATCGTTAATTGCAATCAGATCTACTTTAGCAGCTGTCTTCGATAACAATGGTTATTCTTTGCCGCGTGCAGGATAAAATTTAGTGTTTTTTTTTGCGACTTCTTACTTTTTTGAGTGGCCATAAAAGAGGGGCAGGCATCCTGTCCTTTCTTTATGGGCCGCACCCCAAGATGTTTATTAGTTCCATTCTTGGTATAACTAATTATATATATATATATATATATATATATATATATATATATATATATATATATATATATATATATATATTTATATATATATGTGTGTGTGTGTGTGTGTGTGTGTGTGTGTGTGTGTGTATAATCCCTTGAAAAATCACCACAAAGAACCCCAGCCGACCATGGTATATATATGCAGTTACTTTTTTTGTGGTTTATAGTAAAACTATAAATAACAACACAACTAAAGTTCAAACTAAGATTTCAAGGTGGCTTTTTATTTTGTAGAATTTGAACCAACAGTTTCGGCACTATATGGCCTTCATCAGGGTTAATATCTTACAAAACTAAGTTCATAAGGTAGTTCCTGAGTCGTTACATGTCAATAATGCCAAAGATGCATTATAGGTAGAAATTGTTTGCTAACTTCCTGGATACAATATTTCCATGATAACAATATATGACAACATGTTTATAAATAGATTATGATCAGTGGTGATTTATAATTAAATTATTTTGTCAATGATATCATATTTTAATAGTGAATATAATGTGCTATGTGAGTCATAACATGTTTTAACAGTACTGTGTTTGCTGGATTTGTTTTGGTGTTGGTGGTGGAGGATGGAATATATGTTTTTTCTTCTTGTTTTAGTGATGTTGTCTTAGTGACATGGTTTGTGGAGTATGTGCTGGTGAAGGAATTGGATATGAAGAGTTTGATTCCAAAACGCAATTAACACCATTTTGAAAAATGAGGCAAATATTTTAAAAGTCTACAGGTTACAGATACTCAAATGTAATACAGAAACAATTTTCTTTGGAAAATATGTTTTTCGGTTGTCCAGAGTCTATATAGAAAAGATTTCATTAGGAAAGCACCAAAATTCACTTCAGGGGAGGACTACAAAATTGGGTGTATGCTGAAAATCTGGAATGGATTTATTGCGTTTTGGAACCAAACTCTTCATATGTTGAGCTTCAGAATGTGATTATCATCATCATCCTCGGATATAGCAAGGTCAAGCACAGACTCTGTGGAGTTTGTGCTTGAACAACTCGAGCTTAGAATATCCATCAAATGTCCACTTTCTGAAACGTCCATTATAAAAATTAAAGGTGTCTTTTTTTCAAAACCTGTCAAATTTTCTAAAAATACATTTGTTTACCTCCAAAAAACACCAAACGGGAGGATTTCATTCCCAGCGGTTCAGTTTTATTAACAGTGGAAGGGGACCATGTCATTTTGAGAAAAAATGTCCATAATTTAAATTCATTTTTCATGTTCAGCCATTTTACATATTGTTAGAACCTGCTGACAATGGCTTCTTTGGGTTCATTTTACAGTATACAGTTTTGGTAATTTTGTAGTCAGAATTGTGTGAAAATAGCACATCTCCCATAACAGAGCAATTTAACTAGAAAAGTTAAATGTCTATGTCATACCTAGTATGCTTCATGAAAGTTGATGCTATTTATACAAGAGGCAGTCCTTTTTATATCTGTTTCAGGTGATGAAACTTCACATTATTATCTGTCAAGGGAACCCACAATCAGGGTGGCAGGTCACAATTTTATCAGTACCACACACTCTCAAAGTTGGGTTAATTAATATTTATGGACGTTTTTAATTGGGTTCTATTACCACTTACCAACCTGAAGTCTCAAATATAACTGCTTGTAGCATTACCTGTTCCAGTATAAAGATATATCATGTCCAGGCCCACTGCTTCCCCTTCACAAAAATATCTAAACTGACTAATCTCACTGAAATCTTCACTCTAACTTGTCTGATCTAGTGTACTGTAATAAATACAATGGACGTTTCTCATCGATTTCATTTCTTTAAAGAAAGATGAAAAACATCTCTATGCTATGGTACACTATGTTTAGTAGTCATCAATATTAAAGAGAAAGCTTCTTTGGTCTTGTGTCCTCCTCTCTGGCTGCTCCTGTATCTGCTTACTGAACACTTAAATCTAGCAACTGTGTTAATAAATTTTAAAAGTAGCCTTTCCTTATTTTGAGTGTTTGAACTATGATTTTAAATGATTTAGTCAAAAATCAAACACTGCATAAGAAAAGACTGGTGAGTGAGTGAGTGAGTAATAGATGTTTAACGCCATTTCAACAGCTAAGGTCATATTCATGGCGAGAATGACATTACACAATTTCAGAGGAATGTGTCAGTGCCCACGCATATGTGCACCACACACATCCTGAGGGGATAGGAAAAACTAAAAGTAGACCCTTTTAAGTGGGCTAGGGAAGCCCGAGAAAGGACTGGTAAATGAATATGTCTGGCCTGAGCCTTATGCGTAGACTGGAGAGGAGGTTAGAAGACAGAGATGCAATGTCCTTGTACTCCCCCTGAATTGAAAAAAAAAAAGAGAGAAAGTCTGAGACCAAATGCCCGCAAATGTCTGTAATATTAATTCGAAATAAAAGTGGCGATGGAATTCTGCAAAAGGGCCTGTCTGAAAGGTACAATAGAGGCCCATCTTTACCCCTTATATCAAGTCCCTATTTAAATTTTTCCCCTCTGAACAGAGAATTGAGTGTATTTATAATGGGCGATTGCCGAGAAAAATGTCCGTAATTTGAATTAAAAGGGTATTTTTGAAAGACAGAGAAAGGGAGAAAGGAGTTAATTTTGGGCATGAACAAACTACATTTGAAGGCCTAACTTTTGACATATAAAACAGGTAGGCAGATGGTGGGTGTAACGGGTCTATAAAACAGCCTATAACTATAACATGTCTATTTTGATAATATCTTATCGACCAGTAATGTAAATACAGGTACTTATCAGTACCAACCGTTACCTCATGTTTCTACAACCATTTAGGCACTAAGCCTGTTATGTAAGAAGATTAACATCTGCTAATCCTAATTTATATGTTAATGAAATCATGTGTTAATGAATCCACTATATAAAGGACCACATGTCTCTACCTTACAGAGTGTGTCTTAGACGCTAAGACCTCTCCTACCTCCATACTATATCCAATA
This sequence comes from Acholoe squamosa, assembly GCA_949317995.1. Taxonomy (NCBI): domain Eukaryota; kingdom Metazoa; phylum Annelida; class Polychaeta; order Phyllodocida; family Polynoidae; genus Acholoe; species Acholoe squamosa. The sequence continues at coordinate 83,234,344 of OX439036.1, read as the reverse complement.
TCTGTTAAAAACCTACTACCTATAACTAGGTAGATAGAGTCATACGGTATTATCTTTATAGTATCGATACATGCTCACTTTGTCATTGAACCAAGCAACCCATGTTCAACAAAGTAATAAAGCTTCGGAAACTCTAAGTTCCTTGTGTTGTTGTCTCTAAGTATTGGAGTCACATAAGACAGATAACCCGACAGGCCTACCGACAGGTGGCCCGACAGTTACACTGGTGCCGTGACCACCGAAACTTGCCTGACAACACTAGAGTACTCTTAGATTTAACCAGGCTTTATGCATCGATATGGACTACGTCCGAGGTCTTTATCAATCCTTCACATCTATCGGACAGTGGGATTCCTCATTTGATGAAAGACAAGCTGCTATAGAAGCAGTACGATCTTTTACAAATAATCAAGGAACCCCAGAAACCAACCCACCAGTAACGGTACCTAAACAGATACCATCTCAGGCGGAGGGGCTAATCCTTACCGACCAAAATGAGACCGTTATCAGTCAGGGACCGCAATTACCTATGGGTGGCCCTCAGGTTGTCAGCCATACAGAGCCTAACACTCCACATTCCCTCGATGACATTAGTACGCTGTATTTGAAATACAGGGTACTACATCGACTCCTAATGTGAGGAGAAGGGAAGGGGAACGTTCGACTCCAAATCAAGTACCTATCAACAATAGTAGTACTTTAACAATGGTAACACCTGTGACTGAAACTCTCAGTGATACCGAGATTGACCGCTTCTTGGACATTAAGCCAAAACAAGCAGGTCCTGGCTTATTTGGCAAAACACCTACCGAAGCTCCTTCTGGCTTACCGCTAGACGAGTCGGTAGTCGGTCAAATGCTGGATAAAGATCTCCTGGTCAAACTGAAACAGTTGAAGCAAGCAAGGACTGAGGTAGCAAAGTTAGAGAAAAAAAAGGAATTCTCTGAACTCGGATTACGAGGAGCAGTCTAAGAAACTATCGGAGATCTCGACCGATATAGCTGCCAAACCTTTTGAATTAAAAGATTTACAGCAAAAAGGTATGACTACACAAGTTCAGTTAAATGAGCTTTTGCAAACTAATGAGCAGGTGGCTACTCAAGTAAAAAAGGCTCAGACAGACTTAACTGAACTTTTGAGTGGCGCATCGGCTGTGGATCTACAACGGCAAACCTTGCTGAATCAGATTCCCGATAAACCAAATACGTTAGTCGACTCTAATAGTTCTATGAGAACTGGAAGGGGTGGACCACATGCCTCGCTTGGTAATCAATCGGGTTCAAACAAAGGAAATGAAAATTTCCGAAGAACCATGAACAGTACCGTCCCAAAGTATGACAATACTTTTGTGTGGACTTCGGCCACATCTCAGAGTACCACCACCCCAAAGATACGGACTGGTTTATCTCCTGTAGAACAGGAGAAAATTGCTCACAACCCGGCTATTCTAGCAACTGGGTTGGATGTGGTACCGAGAGCCACAGAATGCCTGATTGAACAGTGTAAAATGGTACACTTTGGCACTACCTGAGACCCTGACGCTGCAAAGCCAAAAACTCTAAAAGTGAAACTTTTTACCGGCAATCCACCTTGGCGGAAATGGCATCTACGGGGACCCCCAAGAAGGTATCGGTATCGCTGCTGTGCAAACCCATAAGAAGGGAAAAGAAGCTAAACAGTCTCAGAAGACCCTCAATGTTAGTTCGAATACGTTGAAACGTTGGTAAAAGAACTAGTTGCTAAACAGGTAAAGAAATCAAGTGCCGGTAAGAATTCTCGAAAGGAATGGAAAAAGAAGCAGACCTGTCATCGGTGCCAGGTCTTGGGGCATATCGCCCCCGACTGTAGAGCTTCAGCTCCAGTTCCTAGAGAGAATTCGGTAACCGAACATGTAACAGCTCAGGAAAACTAGGGTGGGGTGGTGCTAATGGCGTAGTATCACCCCAAACCTCAGTAAGCCGAGCCAACACGATCGTTGGCGAGACGATAGTCGTTGCTAACCCGGTCGACAGTGTTTCAACAAGGCCTAATCCACCTCCAGGGAACACTATCGACGGGACCAAGCCAATTAAAGCTGGTAATGAGGAGTCCTGGGCCCACACTATTTCACGGATAGGTGGTGGGCTATGGCAGGCGGAGGGAAAGCGAGGTGGTTGTCTTCTAAATTTGGGGGGTTGTTGTTGTTTTCTTTCAGGATATCTGGGGGAGGAGACTGGAGGTGGTGGTGGCTTTATATTTTGAATGGGGGTTCTGAAATATAGTGAACCCTTAAAATTGGGTGAACCTTTAGAATGGGGTTTAGCTAGCTTTAAAATGGGGTAGCTTATAATACAATGATCGAACTCGGATTTCCACCAGTTATGTTTTCACCTCACTCCCATCCCCCCTCGCAGTTTATATTTCTCCACCAATCCATCTCCACTCGCGATGTTATTATATTCTTGGGGATTGATCTCATGCTAGCATCAAGGGGAGAGCTTTGTGTTTAAATTCCCTAGCCCATGTGGAAAGAAAACACAATTGGGTACTTCATCTCCAAGGGTTTTTATTGAATCGAAATAGGTGTGCCAATCCAAGGTCAAATACAATTCAGACTCCAACGTCGATTTTACATTTCAATTTAGAAGTCCTAAACATACGCCTTTAAAACAGGAAGGGTTTCAATGAATTAAATCCAATCAATGTCAAACTCCAACTCCGCGATGTCCATATCTATGAACATCAGATAATAATTGCACCACATTTCATAAATGGCCTCATACACCCAATCCTGGGCAGAAACAATTTCCATCGTGGGTACAGATGCGCGCAGGCACACAATTACAAACCTTTACAATTTCAATCTTCATGTCCAAGTCCAAAGGTGAGGTTATTTTCCAAACACAAATTCAATAATAATTCACAATGCCTAAACGTCCTTATAAATATCAATCTCCGTATGACATCACAAATGACATGAACTTTTGAATTCCATCATGGCATAACTCCAGGTTAAATCAATAATCACAAATGAATATCACAATCACAAACTGTTGATGCCTTAGAACTCCATTATGGCATAACTTCAAATTAAATCAATAACTCCATGGTGAGATGTTTCAAGTGAGCATTGAGAATACAACAATGTGTAGTGAGACCAAATGAAAGCTAAACAAATCTAAGTCCTGCAGATGTGTGGTTCCTCTATATATGTAACAATCAAATCCCTTAGTTGGTGTGTTTAGATCTCCAATTGACTAAAGTCAAGACCCCATTAAATGAAGCCAAGACTCAATTGGATACAGTTAAAATCCTCAATTGAATAAAGTTGTGAACCCAATTGAATGAAGTTGTGGTCCCAGTTGAATGAAATTGTTGAGGACCCAGTCGAAAGAAGTTGTAGACCCAGAGAGCACTCCAAAGCAGTGATCAAAGCTCCAGTAAATACTATTCAGAATTTCAATTGATTCCTACTTGTGGACTGCCAAATATAAATTTCTTCCCCTATGATTCCAGGACAGACTGTGAATCCCTTCCTTTGGTACACAGTCTGCATCCCACCTCTGCAGTTCCAGCCTTATATACTCCCAGACTACCGGTGGTTTTGGTCTTTTGTCATCCAACACCCTTTGGACTTTGGTCACCCTCAGTCTGCAGGTGGTTCTGATCTTTTGCCATCCGACACCCTTTGGACTTTGTACATCCCCAGACTGCCAGTGGTTTTGGTCTTTTGCCATCCGACACCCTGTGGACCTTGGTCTGGTAGTGCTCTAACAGATTACTCAGAGGACACACACACATCCACCCATAAGGATATCACCTCTACTGCTGCCACCGCGACCCCCAGGAACCACTTGGCTCCAGTCCAAAACAATGACTCAGCTTTCACAGCCATCTCCAGTATCCTATAGGGCTATAACACACCGCGCCCACTCTAGACTTCATGTGACTGAGGACTTATAGTAACATTCTCCGCCTGTTCCCGGTGACATATCGCATTCAAAAGTTTCCTGCCTTTAGATTATGCTTTATAATAACCATTCATGTATGCTACAGGGATATATCTAGTGTGAAGGAACCCCGCGTCTTTATATTATTTCCAGGATTACTATTGTAACTCCCCAAACAATAGCGATCGATTTGTCGCTCTTCTCAATTCCCTATAACTCAGTGGTGTCGACCCATGTTTTCAGTATCTATAGGGGTCGCTCAGAGCAGCGGGGGTATTGAAACAATATCGACCTGAAGGTGCACCCCATTACGGGGTTGGTATGTATGTTTGTCCGTCTTCGGGCAGAGAGGTGTTTCTTCTCGACACTGGCGCTTCACACTCGCTGGTTGGGAAGAGATTCATGTCCTTGTTAGGCCGACAGTCTGATATTCCTCAGGAAGGAATAAGGGCTTGGACGTCCAATGGAGACAACTTGCAAATGTATGGCAAGACTGTTTTGCCGATATTGGTAAGTGGCAGGACGTATTTAATCTGTCCCACCATAGCCGATATCACGGATGACGGCATCCTCGGTATGGACTTTGCTGCACTGAAACAACACGGACCGCTAAACCACAGCAGGTCAAGGCGCCAACTGCCCCTACCAAACGACAAAGGAAGAAAAGTCGCAAACGTGGAAAGAAGGCTAAAATCAACAAAGCCCCGGCTGTTGTATCAATCACACCCACGGCTCGTGACCGTGGAGACAGATTAAAGGCCAGGTTAGCCCGTATCAAGCAGGCTGAGCTAGAGAAATCTAGGTCACCCGCATCGGATATAGCTAGGGCGTTACGGCGGAGTCGACGCAAGGGTGGTGGTGATAAATCAGTCCCTATCTGATATCACATTGCCCTGATTGTCTTGTTTTTTTTTTGTTGTAAGATTACCCTTCTTTCCCCCGTAAGCCGCAATGGGATCATATGATCCTATGGAATAAAATTACACAACGAGAAGTACTACCTCATGGTAACTACACAATCTTATATCAAGTCAGGGAGCGATGTATATTGAGACCAGGGTGGGTGGACAGGCGTTGCCTGCATTTATCATTTCATGAGAATGTTTGATCCACATATCACTGTGCGTTTTATTATACATCAGAGTGAACCGACTCGGATCCAATAGATGTTGTCAGTACCATGGCCAGTCGCAAATGAAACACTTTGCGCAGTATCAAGGAGTCAATGATCTGAGACGACCCGGTGGGGGCGTCAACAATCATAATTGTCTCCTTATTTGGTCAAGTCCTTTTGGCACCAAATGCAGGTGGCACTAGATTGCGATGCGCTGATTGGCAGTTGGCTGTTGGCTGATAGCCCTCTATAAAAAGAGGTGCGGACGGGATCAGAGTTCAGAATCGTTTCCAGATTCTACAGTCAACATCTCTCAGAAGATTTGACTGGCGTTCTGATACGAACAGCATGGCTACAGCAGATAACTTGACACTGGCAGAGGAGGAGAAGTTGCTGGCATCGGATGGTGAGGAGGGTACAGGTCGGCTTCCTACCAACCAGGGTACCACACCTCAGACCATACCGACACCGCCACCTCTCCCACCACTGCCGGGGCAGGGTGTACCGAAGCCGGTAGTTCTCAGGGAGGAGGCCATGGAGGTCGACCCCACTCTGAGACTACCGACACAGAGTCCAAAAAGAGGTCTAAGAAGAAGAAGAAGAAGAAACATTCTTCTGAATCTGAAGCCCCTGAGGATGCCGGTACCTGTTGTGGGGTTGCGCCATCTAGTGTTTTGCTTAATAAACTTGAAGCCGGTGACTTCCGGTTACTTCCGGTAATGGCAGACATGAGTTGTGTCATGCTTTAAACATGGTGTCAGAAGAAACAGGAAATATGTGGTGATAGAAACATTATGACTTCAAGGAAAGTGTAGGAAATGAGAGAATACATGTAACTGTAAGTACTGGACAGTTGTGGAAGACCACCAATGTTGAACTTTGTTGTGTTACCAGTTCCAATTTCAAGTTGAGTTACCAGTTGAAATTTGTGCCAAGTCATACTCATAGTCAGGCCAAGTCCAAGTGTATTCTCCATAATTCTGTGAAGTCAAAGTAAGACTGTAAAAATGGTTCTTCCGTTCAAGCCACCCAAAGACCTTGAATTCACAGGCAATATGGCCACCAATTAGAAAGTTTTTGAATCAGAGTTCAAAATTTTTATGGCTGCATGTGCATACGATGCACTAGAATCAAAACGACAAGTAATGATGCTGCTCAATTTGATCGGTGCCAAGGGCAGGGCAGTATATGAAACTCTGCAATTTGATGAAGATGAAGACAAGTATAAAATCAAAGAAGTTTTGAAGAAATTTAAAGAACATTGTATTCCAAAACAGTATGAAATGGTGGAAAGACAAGATTTTTATGAACGAAAGCAAAAGGCTGGAGAAACTGGAAATCAGTTTGTGAGTGCACTGCATAAATTAGCTGAAACATGTAATTTTGGTGATGCCATAAGAGATCAGCTTGTACGGGGGATGCTCCTGGATGAAAAATTATCTGAGAAGCTGTATGATGAAAAAGACCTGACACTAGAAAAAGCTTTGCAAATGTTCTCCACCCATGAAATCCGTACTAGTAGAACGGAATCGTCAGCAAGTGCTAGCGTTGATGCAGTCCATCGACAAGGTCGAGGTCATGGACCCTGCCGTGGTCGTGGTAACGACCATAGTGATGATCGAGGCAATGACTATAGTGGTAGTCGTGGCCAAGGTCATGGTTCCAGTCGTGGCAATCGTGGTGGAGGTTGTGGACGCGGTAGAGGTCGTGGCGGTTACGGTGATCGTCAACGCCAAGATGACCAGGTTGAGCCATGCGAACAGTGCGGTTATGCATTTCACTACCGCAACGTGTGCCCAGCAGCAAATGCAAAATGCCACAAGTATAAGAACATTGGACATTACTCGAAGATGTGCTATTCGAGAAATACTCATGAACTATATGATGAGACTGAAGATTATGGGGGAAATGATGATTATGATGACTATTTGTTTGTTGTAACAATTAAAGTTGAAAATGTCAATGAAAATGTACCGAAAAATGTTGATGAAAATGTTAAGTTTCAGAAGGTACATGAAGTGCAGTCAGCCGCGCAACCGAAAGATTGGACGGTCAATGTGTCCGCGGAAGGTAAAAAGGTAACATTCAAATTGGACACAGGTAGTGAGGTAAACACAATGCCCAAAGATTTATATGACCGTGACTATGCGAAAAACAATTATCTTAGACCTACCAAATCAAAGTTAGTTGGCTATTTTGGAACCAAAGTTAGACCGTATGGGACCGTAGTACTTGAAATTCTCTATAAGGATAAGCTTTATGCTGTAGAATTCATGGTGGTTCACCGAGGAACCCCAGTCCTTGGTTTAGGAACATGTGCTGAGATGGGGTTGATTAAGCGCACATGCGAAGTAAAAAAGACCGACCCCAAGTCCCTTTTGGCAAACCCAAAGTACAAGAAGGTGTTCACTGGTTTGGGTTGCATAAAGGGGACAGTATATGATTGTAAAATGGATCCCAATATCAAACCGGTTGTAAATCCCCCAAGAAGAGTTCCGCATGCCATGTTAGAAAGGTTGAAAGAAGCTCTAGATGCGTTGGTTGAGCAAGATGTGATAGAACCAGTAACTGAACCGACCGAATGGGTGAATTCTCTAGTAATAATTGAGAAAGCAAACGGAAAATTGAGGTTATGTATTGATCCGAAAGAACTAAACAAAGGGATTATGCGCGAGCATTATCCAATGAGAAGTGTCGAGGATATTGCGGCATGTCTATCTGGTAAGAAAGTGTTCTCCGTTTTAGATGCGGGGCAAGCATTTTATCAAATAAGGGTCACAGAAGAAACCTCAAAGTTGACTTTCAACTCTGCTTTCGGTAGATATAGGTTCAAAAGTATGCCGTTCGGTATCTCCTCAGCGTCTGAAGTGTGGGAACGAACGGTGACCGAAGTGTTTGAAGGGATCGAAGGTGTAGAGATAATCAGAGACAATATACTGATCGCGGGAAGAGACCAGAAAGAACAGGACAAAATTCTAGAGAATGTACTAGATCGAGCGTTAGAACGTGGTCTTGGTCTAAACCGTGACAAATGTTGCATTGCGGTTAGTTCTGTTGTGTATCAAGGACATATCTTTTCAGACAAAGGTGTTGAAATTGATCCCGAGAAAGTGAAAGCGATCACAGATTTTCCAACACCAGAGAATGTTGATGACATTACCAGGTGGTTGGGAATGGTAACCTATGTGGGTAAGTCCGTTCAAAATCTCTCGAAAATCGCAGCACCGTTAAGGATATTGCAGAATAGTAAGATAGAATGGCACTGGGATGAACCCCAAGAAAAAGCATTCCGAGAGTTAAAAAGTGCCATATCAAGTGCTCCAGTGTTAGCATACTATAGTCTTAAAGAGAAAATTACGATCTCTGTAGATTCGTCGAGTTACGGATTCGGTGCGTGTATGTTTCAATGTAACAAACCAGTCGCGTATGCATCAAGAGTGTTGACCCAATCTGAAAAGAACTATGGGCAAATCGAAAAAGAAATGTTAGCGATCTCATGGGGATGTTCGAAGTTCCATGACTATATCTATGGACGTACCGATGTAACTATCGAAACTGATCATAAACCGCTAGAAACATTGTATAAGAAACCGCTAGCATCAGCACCACCAAGAATTCAGCGTATGATGCTCAAAACGCAGAAATATACTTTTACAGTTGTATGGCGTAAAGGTAAAGATCTAACTGTGGCCAATACTCTAAGTAGAGGGCCATGTTGTAGTGAAAAAGTAGACGATGATGGTGACATACAAGTGCATACTGTAGAAAATTTGCCAATCAGTGACGTAAGATTGAAAGCCCTCAAGGAGGCAACTGATAATGATGTAAGCATGCAGATGTTGCATAAATATGCATCATCTCGATGGCCAAATGACAAAACACTAGTTCCAATGGAAGTAAGACCATATTGGAATATGAGAGATGAAATTTATGTAAGCGAAGGACTAGTTTTGAGAGGTGACAGGCTATTGATACCTACATCTATGCGGAAATCAATGTTGCAACAGGTGCATAAAAGCCACCTTGGTATTGAAAAGTGTATTCGCAGGGCCAAAGATGTCTTTTTTTGGCCAGGAATGACATCCGAAATCAAAGAAATGTGCGAATCATGTAGCGTATGTGCTGAACACAAATCAAAGCAAATGAAGGAACCCATGATTATCAGTCAAATACCAGTGCGACCATGGCAGAAAGTAGCTAGTGATCTATTCGTGTTAGACGGTGAGATGTATGTACTGGTAGCAGATTACTATTCGAAATTTGTCCAGTACACAAAACTTCCTCAAGACTGTACTAGTCAGACTGTCAGGGATTACCTTGCAGACGTGTTTGGTAGAGAAGGAATTCCTGAGCAGGTCATTACGGACGGCGGTCCGCAGTACAAAAGTCAGGTTTTTATTGATTTCGCGAAAGAATATGGGTTCATTCATATTATGAGTTCACCTGAGTATCCCCAAAGCAACGGCTTTGCGGAGAGCCAAGTCAAAATCTTGAAAGCGATTCTAAAGAAATCAAAACAGTCTGGTACAGATGTAAACTTAGCATTGTTATAATGGAGAAATACTCCAATCGAGGGACTTGGTTCACCGGCACAGTTGAACATGGGTAGACGCCTCAGGTCAACTATTCCAAGTACTACAAATCAGCTCAGACCAAAGCCTGTACAAATTAATCTCTCTGATATGTTAGAGAAGAAAGCCGAGCGTAATAAGCAGTATTATGACAGAACTGCTTTGAAGGATGAGAGATAGAATCTCAAAGTAGGAGAAAAGGTTAGGATCAGAACCAAAGTTGGTTGGGTTCCTGGTAATGTGATCAAAGTTGGTCCAGAGCCGCGCTCATACCATGTTAAAAAGGGGGATAGAGTATATAGGAGAAACAGAAGAGATATAATGCCACAGAAAGATCTAGTAGGTGAAAAACAAATTGTACAAGACATTCCAGTAAGAGTCACACCAACACCACCAGTAACTCCTGTAAGGTCAAAGTCAAAGTCTCCTATAAGAGTTCAAACTCCTGTAATAATCCAAACTCCTATTAAATCTCCTGTCAGAGTTAAAACACCTGAAAAGGCCCCAACTCCTAAAAAGGCCACAACTCCCGCCAAGGTTCAATATCCTGTTCGAGAACCAATTCAGGCTGCAAAGCCAAAAACCCCAAATGTACCTCAAAGAGTTACAAGGAGTGGGCGCGAGGTTAAACGTCCGGCCAGATACACTTAAATGTGATTCGAACTGTATTTTTCTGTAACTTAAATGTGATTTGATCTGTATTTTCTAAGGATTTATTGTTACTGTTATCAGTGAATTGTGTTTGTATTTTGTATGACATTTATGTTATCTGTTGTTCAAATGATATATCTATAACTTAAAGGAGGAGATGTTGCGGGGTTGCGCCATCTAGTGTTTTGCTTAATAAACTTGAAGCCGGTGACTTCCGGTTACTTCCGGTTACTTCCGTTAATGGCAGACATGAGTTGTGTCATGCTTTAAACAGTACCAACCCAATCGTAGAACCTGCGGAAGAAGAGGTGGCAGTAACTACTTGTTATGGCCCTTTGAAAACCCGCAAAGACAGACGGCGCCATGCTAAAAAAGCACAGGAGGCCGATGCTGTCAAAGCAGCGAACCGGCCGAATGTGACACTAGATAGTCTACAAGACAAGAATGGTCGTCACTGGGTGCCTAAGCTGTTTGACCCTGATACTGGTCTGTCGGACGACGAGGACTGGATGAGTGACACAGACCACCCTATCGAGTGGTATGTGGAGGAACTCACCTCTCTCCTCGACTCCAGCAATCCGACGCTGGGTCATGAGCTTCGGATGAAGCTCAACTACTCCGGGAGGAACTACGCTCTGGGTAACCCCTGCCCCTTTCTCATCTATTGTGTACCAGCAGATGAAGGAAGGACGGCCTGTCGGCTGTGGGATGATGGTGAATACCACCGAAATGCTCGTCGAGGGATAGTAGTACGCCATCTGATGAAGAATGGCTACCACCAGCACCCCCTCACCAGAGCGCTCGGTATGGTGACTACTTGTTGGGAAGCTAAGGTCGGAGAAATCTGTGCCGGTCGCCTCCAGAAGCGCCAAGTAGCCAACTGCCTTATCAACCGGTTCAAACTTATGGACCATGAGTGGGACCGCTGTATCGGCAAACTCTAGCCTCTCAAGTGGCGACTTTCGAACAGTCGCTACTGAAGGCTTCTTCGATACTGTCCGAAGAGGAGGGGAAGAAGAGGGCTAAAGCGAAGGCGAGAGCTCAGGCAGAACTGGATGGGTACAGAGAGTAGGTTTCCCGAGACGCTGCCTTCGATAAGGCACGTCACGAGGAAATAACTCTGAAGTGGAATCAGGCCTCATCACATTTCCATCGACAGTTTGGAATGTCCCTAGAGGCCTGGGAGAGGAAAGGTTACCCGGCGCTTGCGCCGATGAGTAGCCACGTCCTAGGGCCCAGCATGACTGCCCCTCCAGGCTGGCAGGCCATGGGATCCCAGACCCACATGTTCCACATGATGGGTATGAGGGACCCCAGCGGTCTGACAGGTCAGGGAATGCCACCACCTGGCTTCCCTATAGTGCCACCGGCCGGGTTGCTCACACTCCGTCCTTCAGGAGGTGATGGTCAACTGGCCGAAGAGTACATGCCTCCTACAGAGGATGTCTCCCCTGCACCGCAGGAGCGGATGGACACTGAAGCCCCTGTAGAAGAGGACAAGCCGCGTGGGGATGGCGACACTATCTAGTCTAGGTAGCTGCTCTCCAACTCTATCGGATGCAGACACGGCCATGACTGTGGACTAACCCGACCGAAAACGGACCCTGATGACCCTGGTAGCTGTGCCATGTTACCGACAGAAGGATGATAGTGCCTTATCTACAAAGGACGATCTCTTATGAACTATTATTTACTAGCCTGTGGAAGAAGGATACCTGCCATATTTTGCTCAGTGAAGCTGGACTTCTACTATGGAGCTTCTAAACTATATTATATCCTACCCCTATTGGACTTCTACAGACTGTTTTTATGAAACAAAAGACAGAAAACAAGTGGAGTTTCCCTTATGTTTTATTGGAGCAAAAAGTTGTACGTCTGTATTCTACATTTTTGCTGCTGTACAGGGCTGAATACATAGTAGGTCAGTCTTAGCCCCGTTTTTGTGTGATCTAGACCCAAGGAGTCGATACTTGTAATATTGACCTATTTCAGTCATACTGTGTTATTCACTTTTCACATTAACATGTTCACTTAATCTCTTACGAGTTGTCTATAGAACTGTGTAAATAATGCTACCAATGTTTTTCCTGTAAAAACCCTGTTCTCATTCTTGAGGGGGGTAGTGTAACGGGTCTATAAAACAGCCTATAACTATAACATGTCTATTTCGATAATATCTTATCGACCAGTAATGTAAATACAGGTACTTATCAGTACCGACCGTTACCTCATGTTTCTACAACCATTTAGGCGCTAACCCTGTTATGTAAGAAGATTAACATCTGCCGCACTGTTCCTGTCGTTGCTAATCCTAATATTTATGTTAATGAAATCATGTGTTAATGAATTCATTATATAAAGGACCACATGTCTCTACCTTACAGAGTGTGTCTTAGACGCTAAGACCTCTCCTACCTCCATACTATATCCAATATCTGTTAAAAACCTACTACCTATACCTAGGTAGATAGAGTCATACGGTATTACCAGTAGTATAATAGATGGTCTTTTCTGAATATTATCCAGAAAAGACCATCATATTTGGATTATCCAGAGAAGACCTCCTATTTTTAGATTATTTATAAAAGAGGTCGTTTATAGATATATTTAATTTATCTATAAAAGAGGTCGTTTATAGATATATTTAAATTATCTATAAAAGAGGTCGTTTATAGATATATTTATATTATTTATAAAAGAGGTCAGTTAATGTATATGTTTTGCTATAGAAACATAGAGGAAATGGAATTAGTTCCACATGACCTATAGATCTATGTAGTTATAGTTCTTTTAGACCTCTCCAGATGGGAGTGCGAACTACATAGTTCTTTTAGATCCCTCCAGATGGGAGTATGTGCAGTACCAGCGTCATCACGATGCTTTGCTTTAAAGTGAAGTGTTCAGAGTAACCACAGCTAGTAGCTTAGACCAATGGAACTCATATTGCAGTTTACTGTCCACCGCTTGTATGCTTTTGAAGGGGCCGCATGGGAAATTTTCATTATTTATTATCTAAAAAAACTGCAGAATTTTTCAAAAATCTATTTGGACATGGTAAGGAATGAGCAAAGGGAGCCATATTTGGTATCAAATTAAAGCTTACAGTGCAAGGAGTATCAATAACATGATGTTACATACAACCTAGACATTTCCAGCCACTGGTACCCATATAATGAATAATGAAAAAAGCCTCATTAATTTTCAAAATGGCTTGAGCGGTAAATTGTGACCTAACTTCCCATGGCCTTATATAATAAAGCTATAGGCAAAAGGGATTAAGCTGCTCGCTATAAGCCATAGTGAGTAGATTATAATAAAGCCTATAAGCAATGATAATTTGAGCTGTTTTTATAAATGCTAACACTTGAGTAGGAGTAATTTTGGTACATTATTTATAAAAGAGTTATTTATAGAGATATATTTAGACTAACTCCTCCTAGTGCTTTTAATAGTTCTTATAAATGCCGCCAGATGGGAAAGCAAACAGTCAGTGGCTTAGAAACTATCTATGCAGCTATAGTTATTATAGATCCCTCCAGATGGGGGACAGGCAGGCAGTCTTCCAGCCTTTCACTTGTGTTATCACGATGCTCTGTTTTTAAAATGAAGTGCTGTGTTGCCTTAGGCATAACGGTTCCCATTTATGTGTTGCTTCATGGTGACTGGTGACTGGGTCAGTGAGTCACTGAGCCTTAGGCCTGCTGCTGGATGTGTGTGTAAACGTGTATACATATATGTATAAGTAGGAGCAGCTCGGCACACTTTTTTATTTAGGGTTTTAGACTATATGTGCAGCATTATGAAGTCTTTGTGTTCTTCCCTATGGCAGAGTAATTACAGACTAGTCTTTATTATAAAACTTTGTATTTAATTACCTTAAGCAAATCAGCGAGTCTTTTAGTGAGTTACCATAAAATCCCCTGTATAAGCCGCACCCGCGTATAAGCCGCACCCTGAGTTAACAGCTTTGCTAGAAGCCTTCCCAGGGTTTGAAAAAAAGTTTCTTATTCCTTCCTAAATCTTATATAAGTAAATCCCTGCATGTAAGCCGCACTTTGACTTTCTTGAGGTGTTATAAGCTGCAGCAGAGGCTTAAAATGGTTTAAAAGCTGTAGCTTATACAGCACTTAGTGAGTCAGTTAGTGAGTTTGTACTACAGCTAGCAGCTTATATAGAGTCTTAGCTGCTCGCTGTAAAAGGCAAGCTGTTGATATGGTTATGGTGAGTAGCTTACACAGTATTTGAGCTGCTCTTTGTTATAGGTTAGGTATAGTATATTGCTCAATTTTTAACAAAAAGTAGATCTTTCGTTATATATTTACACATGTTTAATATGTATAAATATACATCCATCAGTCACCACGTGAAGGTAGATCTACATGACTGACACAATTTTGAAAAAATAAAGGCCTAAAGTTAAAAATTTTGGAACAAAAACAATGTTTCCTATCTCTTTATGAGCTAAGTAGATATATAGATACATATGAATGGCATATATTGTATATTTCATTTTACCTAACCTACGTTGAATAAAATGAAGATATTGAATGCCTTGTTTTTAGCTTTTATTTTCACCCGATCTGGATCAAGTGATAACATAAAGCCTAATTATTTGAGAAGCAGATTTTTAACCAGATCTGGATCAAGCATAAAAATACAGCTTCCTTATTTGTACATATACCTACATGCTTAATATGCAGAGACAGGTGAATACATTGCTTTTGTAGTTATTTTAAATGAAGTTGGAGAAGGCTTTCATTTTCTATCGTGTTTCTGATGATCTGAAAGAAGGAAAAATTCTTGATTGCTTGAGTCAGCCCTTTTTGTTCTATGTTTTTTATAATCAGCATGGTAACATCTAAATCTCTTATGTAGTATGATTTCCCTACATATTTTTTTTTGTGAGAAAAATATGTTCCCTTCATGAACATTTGAGCCAAGAAAAATATGAAGTCTTTCTTGGTAAATCCTTTTTTTGCCAATTTTGCGATATCTTTTGATCTAAAGCAGGCCAACATTTCATTTTCATTTATTATTTGACTCAGTAATTGAGCCAAATAGAAGCTGTGCCCTTTGTCTATTTTGCAATTGAATAAAAAGATAGCCTGAAAAATACGCAAAGCACTTTCTATTGCTACGTATAATGACTTTTTTGAGGGCTGGTGTTTGAAAATGTAACTTTTATGGCTGGCTTCTTTGTACATTTCATGTGAATAATGACAGACAGAATTGTGGTATGGGCACATTTTGATATAGTTTTGCCCTGTCCAGTAGCTTTTTATAGATAGCTTTCCACATTTATTTTGTTTCCCATCTAAGCAATCACACAAAGAATATGAATCTTGTTTCCTTCTTTTAAATCCTGTTGGAACACTTACCTTATTAAAGGCTGGTAGTTTAATGCTCAAAATCCGAGCAAATAGAAA
The DNA here is from genome assembly GCA_949317995.1 of Acholoe squamosa. Classification (NCBI taxonomy): domain Eukaryota; kingdom Metazoa; phylum Annelida; class Polychaeta; order Phyllodocida; family Polynoidae; genus Acholoe; species Acholoe squamosa. Next base: position 83,218,653 of record OX439036.1, on the reverse strand, counting down.
TAAAATATCCTGCATTGAGTAAGCCTTCCCCATTTTTCTGGTTCTTTGCCATTTTCCTGTTTAGTTTGAGCATATAAAGGGTAAAAGCATTTTTTATGAAATAGGGAGGAGCTATGTAAATAGGGAGGGGTCTGTTTCAGCCAATCCCTGTAGCTATAGTTAAACAGACAGGAAAAGTTATTGCCATTGTGCAGTTAGGTTGAATAAGGCACTGCGTAGTTAGTTTTTAACCTGGCTTTTTATCAGTGGTAAAAAGTAGGATTTTGCGCAGTTAGTTGAATAAGGCACTGCGTAGTTAGTTTTTGATCTAGCTTTTTATCAGTGGTAAAAAGTAGGATTTTGCGCAGTTAGTTGAATAAGGCACTGCGTAGTTAGTTTTTGATCTGGCTTTTTATTAGTGGTAAAAAGTAGGATTTGCGCAGTTAGTTGAATAAGGCACTGCGTAGTTAGTTTTTGATCTAGCTTTTTATCAGTGGTAAAAAGTAGGATTTTGCGCAGTCAGTTGAATAAGGCACTGCGTAGTTAGTTTTTGATCTAGCTTTTTATCAGTGGTAAAAAGTAGGATTTTGCGCAGTTAGTTGAATAAGGCACTGCGTAGTTAGTTTTTGATCTGGCTTTTTATCAGTGGTAAAAAGTAGTATTTTGCGTAGTAAGTTGAATAAGGCACTGCGTAGTTAGTTTTTAACCTAACTTTTTATCTGCAGTAAAAAGGGGGAAATCCTTTTCTTTCTGCGCAGCTATGTTTGAATCAGGTATTGCATAGTTATTTTTTGATTTGCTTTTTTATTTGTCGTAAATAAAGGTGGAAATTTATATTTTTTTACGCATTTGTGTTTAGAAGTTAATGCCCAGTTTTATTTCAGTCTATCACACAGGAATAGGGTAGACAGTAGGAATAGATTTATAATGATAAAGTCATGACAATAGAGTGTTGTTTTTTACCAAGATTTTTTATTTCATAGACAGATAAATCTCACTTTACTGCGCTGGTGAGATTTTTCGCTGTTTAGCAGAATATTTCATGAGTATACGTATTAATTTTTTAGGATTGACATCCATAGACCTGCCATGGTATCCACTATAGTTGACGCTAGGCCTACCATGGTATCTGCTGTTGTCGATGCTAGCCCTCAATGGGTTAAGCACAGCATGAGTGGTAGGTTTTTTACGAGTTATAGCATAGCAGGTGCAGTGCTGTTGAGTTAATATAATACTACGTTGTACTTTATAATAACATGTTTTGATTAAGTGCTGGAGAGGCTTGGGTACATGAGGCTCCTTAACCTTTGAAACAGAACCACACCTTTCTTATTCCAGATCACATTTTTTGGATATGCTCTTGAAGCATTGTAAGTACTATGTATACTTTTTAAGAGCAATTTCATCACTTTACTGAAACTACAGTAAATCTTAATTGTTAAGATAGGTGAAAATTTAAAGCTTTAGTTTTTATGTATGTATTATTGTTTTAGTCTACGTTAATCTGTCTTCATTAAAAGCTGCGTGGTTTTTTTTGGTCAGTGCCTATTGTCTATCCTTTCTAAGGTTTATCCCATTAGCTTTTTTAAACCTTGCTTGTGTATCAAGTAAAAGCAGAGCAGGGAACTACGTCTTGAATAAAGATATATGTATATATATGGGGTACATCTGTAAAAAGGGAAATAGCGCAGAGTTAACTCTTTAAGAGCCTCAGTTTTTTTGTTTTTATGCTTTATCCCTTTGACTATCATGCTGCTGTTGTAAAGAGCCGTTAACATTTTTGTTTTATTTGACTGTTATGCTTGTTTCACAGACAATAATGTTACTATAATGCAGAGCTGTTATGGTGATAAATTAATCGTTATGGATATATTTTCTGCATTTTTATAACTCAAGAGCATTATGCATTAATGTAGTCACCTTTAAAGATCTATAACAGAAGATTTATACATGGAAGCAACTACCTTTTATGCGAAGATTTATATACGGAAGTTACTGCGTCTTAACTAAGATGTATAAATGGAAGTAACTATGTTTTATGCGAAGATTTATATATGGAAGAAACTGCGTCTTAACTAAGATGTATAAAAAGAAGTAGTTATGTTTTATGCGAAGATTTATATATGGAAGTAATTGCGTCTTAACTAAGATCCATATATGGAAGTAACTACGTCTTAACTAAGGTCCATACATGGAAGTAACTACGTCTTAGTAAACTTCCATATATGGACTATTGCGTCTCAACTAGATAATGATATGTAGACAACTAGCATAGTTACATGTTAATCTCATGGTGTTTTATCGTTTTCAAGCCTGTAGCTTAAAAGAAAATACTTAAGCCTGAAAAGATCTGAGTGGCTGCATTTCCACTTCATCTCTAGCTGTGCTAGGAGTAGATTGATTAGGTCTGTATATTACGGACCTTTTACGTTTTTTAATTAACAGTGCTGTGATTATTGATACACATATCACCAAAGGTGTTAATGCACTACCTATTACAATGCCTGTAATAGTCATCCATTTTCCCCTTGAGGGGTTAAGTGACGCAGGGGGAGAAGAGGGGCTCACAGAGGTAGAGTTTGGCCCCTCCCATATCGTCTGAGGGGTGATATAAGTTAGTGTTCTTGAAGGCGCGATAGATTTGGTGCTTGGTGATCCTCCGTGTAAGGAGTCTGGAGAGACAGATACAGTTTTCCTTTTGGTCCCTGACGTTGGAGGCGAATTTGGTTTCCTTCTCAAAGAAGATTCCCATGCCAAGGTAGTGGGAGAGTTAAACACGGTTTCCTTCCTGCTACCTTTTTCAGAGGTAAGTATTTTCCTGAAATTGTATGAAAATTTAACAATTATTTGATCACATTGTATGAACCTTTAGATTTAAGCAGTGTATAATTGTTTAAAGTTGATCAAATCTGGATGTAAAGTTGCTTAAATCTGTTAAATGATCGTCTTTATGCACTTTTTATCAGCTTTAAGCGGGAAATGCTTTAACTTGCTTTAAGTGGATAAAAGATGCTTAAAGAAGGCTATCAAGCACATTTAAGCAACTTTACTCCCAGATTTTATCAACTTTACATTGCTTAAATCTGAAGGTTCATGCAGTGTTAGATATGAAGTTAAGGGAAATATAATTTTCAGGTAATTACACTAGCATAAAATTAAGCTGATTTATGTATATTTTATAAATGAAATACAGATTGAATATTTTCATTGTTTTATTAGAAATAGATAACAATAGTTTTATGCTTACTTGTTATCTTTAGAGAAGCTGATTTTTTCTTTTGCTTGCTGAATTTCCTTAGTGGGAAAAGTAAGAGCAGGATGAGAAATCATAGACGTTGTTCTTGAAGTAGAGCTAGTTTGAGTGAGGAAGGACGGCAGGAGAGGTTTAGAAGTAGAAGATCTGGTAGAATTAGCAGTGGATGAATCCATATTATGCTCTGTGAAGGCTGTGGACAAAGCCTCTGGGCTAATGTCATAGAGGAGAGGAGGATGGGTTACGTGCTCCACAGATAGGATTTTTTGGTTCTTAGGCTTCAGGTTGGTCTCAGTAGCTAACGTTGATCTGAAAATAAAGAAATGAAAAATATTCTTAAGTTATAGTATTTTATTACATGATATTTTTGAAAGTGAAACTTTATGTTAAGTTTGGGAATTGTTTGAACCAGATATTATATTGTATTTTCCTTGGTTTTTGTTTTTGAGCTCTATGTTACCTGCTGATTTAAGAAAGGTTTATGTCCTTTGGTGTCAGAGGTCTGAACATGGTAATAGTGTGGTTTTTTTACATCAGCCTTTAAACTTACCTTGGAAAAGAAGTAGGGCCGAAAGTAGAGTAAGGTTTTGTAGCCATTGAAGGATAATTTGATGTAGGAAGGCTTGATTTAGGCGTAGCAATAGAAGAAAGATGTGTAGAGGTTGATGTTGCAGTGTTTGAGCTCGGCTTAGGCATAGAATGAGTAGCTGTAGTAGCAGGACGTGTAGTGGTAGATATAGCCGTATTTAAGCCTGGTTTAGACGTAGAGTGTATAGCAGGAGAAGAAGGACGTGCAGTTGTTGGCTTAGTGTATTTCAATCTGGAATCAAAAGACAAAAGAAAGATTTAGTTCAAAGTAGGCTCTCTATAGTGGGAATATAGTTGTTTCATATGAAGACAAGGGATATGCGGCAAAATCTATTTGTTTAACTTAACCTAATGAGGCCTGAAGTTGAGAATGCTTAACATCCATGCAGGGCCTGATGTTGAGTATTCTCAACACTATGCAGGGCCTGATGTTGAGTATAATTGGCATTACTATATTGATACGGTAGCCATGTTTGGAATTGTGAGATAGATTTAATTGACCTGCTATTATTGGTCTGATGATTTTTTAGACCTATTTCAGGGAAGAGGAATTCAAATTTGAGGAGTCTAGAGTGATACAGACGATAGAATCATGTCAAAAATAAGATCAAAGTTATGGGGACTGTATGCTGGTTAGCAAGGTCTCGCCCCTGGTAAATATTCTGCTCAAAATTTAGGTCTCTAGCCTACCAAAAGGCTCTTTCAGCCAGTTCTTAATGGGTTAAGTTGAAATAGAAAAAAATTGGTGTAGCATTTTCTTACCTGCATAAACCAGCATCGCAATAATATATTCCATGGTTTGTCGTGAGTTTCTCTAGGAAAGGGAAAACATTTTGATGGTATGAAATAACGTCCGTATTGTTCCCTTCTATGTCCTGGATTTTTATGAAAGATGTGACAAAAGAAAGATGAGAAGCTGTTATAGCTTGAATGCATTCAATATGTTGATGACATATCAAAGTAGATCCTGTGAAGGCACATTGACAATTGTGTTGCACTGTCTGCATATAACAGACTTGCAGAAACCCAACTAGGAGCCACAGAGTTTTCATGTTGAATGCTGATATTAAGCAAAGTATAAACGTCCTAGTTAGATAGCTGCAGCTGAATCCCTCTTTTTAGACATTATATCCCTCTTTGAGATAAAGAAACAAAACAATAGAGGAAAGGAAGATGTTTGACCTGCAGATAAAGTTTGCTTGCCTGAAGATAAACCTATGACTCATACACTTTAGATACCGAGGTGTAGAAATAGAATTTCTGTTGTTTAGCATCATAGAAAGAATCCAGGGAGATAAATATATCTAAACAGTCGCGGTCCTTAGCCTGACAGGATGGCGCAGTGGTAGCGCGTTCGCTCACATATCTCTAGGTTGCGGGTACGAATCCTGCTGTCGGCGTTCGACGTTGAAGTGTTTTTTCTTTTATGACTTAGAGTCTGTAACACTGGCGATATTTCCTGCGCTGCATCTGCTACAGCAAAGCAACACTGTTAGCTTTCTCTGCTGCAATAAACATTGTTTTGAAACTGATTTCATTTTTTTGTTTCAGGGTTAAACGTATATCCCTGTTTCCAGAGCAGCAGAAATCTGAAACAACGTACAAGGCAGGGACTGTGCTTGTGACTAGGATAGCATAACACAGAGCTGCCCTCTGGAGATAAAACTGAGAAGTAAATTCTGCGGATCTTATGAAGGTAGGCTATAGTATAGTATGGGTGTGGACTACTAAATTCGACATGATGACATGATTATTCCTTAAAATCAACATGTGACATGAGCTTTAGTTACATGAGGTAAAGAATTAGTAACATGACATAGGTCCTTTTTAAATTTGACATGGGACATGTAAGGTTTTTAGAGGTGACATGGACATGAGAATTTAAATGACATGTGACATGTAACATGGAAGACCTCCTATCCATACCCTCTATAGTATAAATTTTCTTAAAGGGTGATAAATGATTATGCTTTTTAGCCTTGTTAATGCATGATTGAAAAATTTAGTTAGTAGCTACGTTACATCCTTTTACTGCTGTTTAGTGTTTCTTGATAATATTATAGTAAGGAGCTGATAGGACGTTGGTTACTGTAACTTTGAAGAGAAGTATTTCTGTGTGGATATTAAAGACTGTGATTAAAATTACGGTGTATAGGATATAAAACAGTAGTGAGATCCTTTGTTTATATGATTTTATAACTTAAAAATTTATTTTTTTAGGTACACTTTAAGAAACATTGCTGCACTAGCTGCGTACTATACGTCAGCAGCTACTTTGACTGTCTGCCTTACTCGAGTATACATTGTTGCACATCATAGCCTCCTGGTAAGTGATAAACAGCTTATTGTTGAATAGTTTAGTGTAGACTACTGAAATTGATATGGCTACACAGGTTATTTTAGGCTTAATAACATGAAACATGAAAAAGTTTTTTGAAATAGATAAGGCGACACAAACAATATTTAAAAATAGATAATGATATAACCTTTTCTTAGAATTGATATGGAGACTTGGTGTTCCACATGAAAACTGATAACTATAATTTTTTAGAGAATCTTTTCAGTAGAGTAATTGATAGTAGAAATTAAAATTACAGGGATAAGGATGGCTGAAAAATCTTTTATTCGCATAATTTATTTTTTTGTGAGGGTGTAATTTAAAACTTTATTTATTCCAGAGCAGGAAACCATACCCGTATTCTGCTGGCAACAGAGAGCAGATTATAGCAGCAGACAACTCAAACAACGCAGTGCAGTGCTGCCTCCTGGTGAGGGAATTTATGACTTTTACTAGCAGCTTGATGTTCCATGCAAAAATTGATTGTTGTAAATCTTTAGAGAATTATTTCTGTGAAGACATTGATAGCAGTAATTGAAATTATGAGTATCAAAGTCAAGAACGGCTGTGAAATGTTTATTTGCATGATTTTATTTTTTTGAGACATCATAAGTGACTATTTTATTTATTTTAAGGAATACTTTAATTGATATTACTGTGTAAGCTGTATGTTATACCCCAGTGACGAAAAATACAAATATTTGAGCTTGAAAATATTTCTAGGAAATAATTTATATGATTTTTTTCGTTATAGTTTGAAGCTGTCAAAGTTCCTAAGGCAGTTGATAGTTCCTGCTGCAAAAGTTTACGAGACATTCGTAGTTTGCTGATTTACCAAGCAAGGTTGTAGCCTTTTAATTTGTTATGCAGTTATATGTCTATTCAATACATAGTAAATAATATTGTTCTTATAGTTACTACAAATCCTAGTGCTAAAATAGATATAGAAAGTTTTAGGTCTCCAAAGAAAAGTATTTCTAAGTACAGGGGATCTATACATGTTGTAAGAAAAAACTTTTCTTTGAAATTTACAAGAAATGGATTTTGCTATATATTTTTGAAAAATAATTTTTCTTATTTATTAAACAAAATAGATAAATTCGTTGTTAAATATTGTTTGCATTTTTATTCAAAATATTCTGAGATAGATTACCAGAAAATAAAAGTTAATTTATTGAATGTGCAATTAAGTATAGAAATAAATTTAAATAATCAGGGAACAAAGCTATATGAGCTTTTTTTAAAGCTTTTTTCTAGATTGCCTGAAAAATATATCTACAAAATTAGAGAGTCAAATTCTTTTGAATCTTCTTGGCTTTTGTATGATCATAAAATAGCTGTCACCAAAAAATTGAATTATCTTTCTTCTTTTAGGCTATCTAATAAATATCTTACTTTTACTTTAGGTCATAATTTTAAAGGAAATTGTATAGTAAAAGACACATCATTTTTTTCAGAATTGTGCTTTGAAATAAAGGAGGCATTGCTTGAAATAAAAAAAGAAAAAATCAAGCTTCATTAAAATGAAAGAAATTAAGATAATTTCACATTTTTTTCTGGTTTTGTTTACTTTATTGTGTCAAGACAAAAAAGAAAATCATGAATACTGGAGTAAAGTGAAACAAGAAGACACTCACTGTTTGTTTTACGTTACTGAACTGATCAGCAAACAGCAAAAAGAAAAAAAAATTCCAAGGGATAAAGTTATTGCTATATTAAAAGACGAAGCTTGGTCTTCTCTTGTTTTTTATATGAAAAAGGATGAAGCTTATAGCACATATTATGGATATTGCATGACACAAAACAAAGCTAAAATTTTATCAGATTTGCTGTCTTCTCATAGTATTTTGGTAGAATGTGTTTGTGAAATTTTAAAAATAAATATTCATTTTGCTTCGAAAAAACAAAGCACTGATTTTCATCCTTTACATAATTTTAGATCGAAGCCTGTAAATTTATTTTTAAATGAAGATCTGAAAAAAATAACAGAATATTTTCCTTCACAAAGTAGAGTTAAAAATGAAAAAGAAAATAGTTTAAAAAGAAAAAGGAAATCTGATAATTTATTTTCTATGCCTAGCAATTTTTATGAAGAAGAAAATTTCTCAGATAGCAGTGAAGATGAAAGCAAAGAAAACAATGATGACTTACCTTATGAACCTAAAGCTAGCACTTCTGCTATGCAAATGAGTGACAGCGAAGAAGAAAAAAAAGAAGAAAAATATTCTAAAAGTAAAGTATCAAGAAGTCAGTCAGAAGATAGTGCTATTATAAGTGATCCAGAATATATGTTCCTTAAAGATGATCTTGCATTGTCTGATAGTGAAGAAGAAAGTGAAAAAAATCAAAAAAATATTTGTCCTCCTAAAACCAAAAAAGAATTAGAGAAAAAGAAAGTTCAAATAGAAAATAAAGTTCAGCATCTTAAAAATTTTCCTCCTTTAGCAACATTATTCAAAGACAAATTGGATCTAAGCCAGGGAAACATGGAATATTGTTTTCAAGTTATAGAGCGACTTCAAAAACATCTTGTAGTTTTATCGTCAAATATATTACCTGAAAATTTAGAGAAGTGTGCGAGATGTCCACAGCACTGTTCTTATGCAGTTCTAAAAAGCACAAAAGACAAAAGAGGTCCGAAAATACCTAAACCAAAGAAAATTAAGATTTCACATGATTTATGATATATGTTAATGTAATTGTTCATATATTACATTGTTTATGATATATATATATATATATATATATATATTTTTTCTCCAGATGCCGAAAGCTAGACATCCCTTGCCCTCAAAATTAGTAAATATACAACCTCTTCGTCCAGCCGTAGCGGAACCTGCAAGTTCCACCTCAGCAGGTTCTGCTATTTCTAACTCAGTCCTGTCATCTCCTCCACAGGTTTCTTTCTCTGCTTCACTTTCTGTTCCGCAGTCTATTAGCTCACAAGATGCTTCCGCTTCTTCTTCACAGATGCTTAAACGATCAGCCAGCGAAGCTTCGTTGCCTGCTATGCAAGAAAAGAAATCAGAAAAGCTCTCGTCTTCCTCTCTGCCTGTTTCTTCAGACGCTGAAGCTTCCTCTTTGCCTGTTTCTTCTAACGCTGAAGCTGTAGTTTCTCTTTTTAAAATTACTGCTGGCGTATCTTCCTTCAAGGAAGAATTCATCAATTTCCTGAAAAAAAAGGGAACTTCTTTGCCTGAACCCTCCCTTTCCTCTGAACAACTTCCTTCTGCTATAGAGTCAAAGGGCTCCTCTTCAGCTGCTAAGAGCAAGGCTTCTGCTTCTAAGGGCTCCACTTCAGCTGCTAAAAGCGAGACTTCTGCTTCTAAGGCTAAGACCTCTTCCTCTGCTAAGACTAAGGTCTCCTTTTCTACTTGTCCTTCCTCTACTGAGACAAAGACCTCTGCTTTTGCTTCTTCTAAGCAGTCTCGTTCTGCTACTCAAACCAAAGCTTCCGTTCCTCAAGCCTGCTCTGAAGCTACTTCATCTGAAGTCTCTCCGCCTGAAGCCTCTGTAACTCTTTCTTTTGAAGCCTCCTCTGTTCCTGTTCCTGTTGCTTCTCTAGCAGGTCCTTCCGCAGCACCTTCCCAAGCCGCTGCCTCTGGTGATTTTCCTGCTATAAAAACTGCTTTGTTTGTACCTTTGCCTAACAAATCTGTTTCTCTGCCTAAAGCTTCTTCTTCGTTTTGTACTTGTTCTTATGTCAAATCTGAGCCAGAAAGCGATGAAGAGGTTGCTGGCATTCTCCAAAATCCTCTCCCTCCTGCTCCTGTTACTGACCGTCCTTCTGCTCCTTGTCCTCAGAGCCAGGGAAACACAAGAAGCAGAAAGAAATGCTCTGCTGCTTCATCCCCCCTGAGAAGACAAAAGAAGTCTGTATCACAAATTGCATCGTCTTTTGATTTTTCCACCTCTTCCTTACCAGAGCAAGGTTCTTCTTCCGCCTTCTATCCTCCAAACGTTTTGGCACCCACACAAGCATCTCTTCCCACCTTCCCTCCTCCAAATGTTTTGGCACCAGCACAAGCATCTGTCCCCGCCTTCCCTCCTCCGAACGTTTCGGCTCCAGTCTCTTTGAGCTTGTCTCAAATGCAAGCTTCTGCTGTCTTCCCTGCTCAAAGAACCCCGCAAGTTCCTGCTCCTCCTCTCGTCATCTTCCCCCAACAACCGTCAGCTTTCGGCACCTCCTCTCAGAGCTACGCAGGCACAAGTTCTGGCTTCCAACAACCGAGTCAAATACTTCAGACAGGCGTTCCTAGAGGTCCTCCTAATTCTACTAGACTTCAAACTCAGAGTTACGCAGGCACAAGTTCTGGCTTCCAACCACCGAGTCAAACACTTCGAACAGACGTTCCTAGAGGTCCTCCTGACACCACAAGATTTCAGACGTCAGGCATAGACAGCAGCGCACCTCCAACGGGAGTGGTGAGACCAACTTACAGCTCGTTAGTAGCTAACAGAGCTCCTTTAGAAGATTATGTGAGATTGTTTGGATCGTCAGATTTAGGCAGATATTTCTACGAGCAAGCTGTCTTGGCTAAACTAGCTAGACCTCCTAGCGATGAAACTATTCATCATTTAAGTCTTTCTCGGGCTTGTGGAGGGTGTGACACGCCTTCTCATTTAGCAGGCTCTCTCCTTTTGACCACTCGAAAAAAAACCCAGTACGTTTGCCGTTTTTGTTACCTTACTTTCAAGACAGAAAAGAGCCTCACGAGACACATCATATATGAACACGAGGGGGAGTGAATAAAATTTAAAGGTTCTGTTTAAGGTATAAAAGGAAAACTTAAGTTAAATTTCTTTAGTTTATATGGAGGGAAATATTTTTTTAAATAAAGAACTTTTATCTTCTAGAATATTTTATTTTAAGTCTTATTTTAATTTTCAAGAAAAAACAGAAAACGAAAAAGAAGAAGTAGATATTCAAATTCCTTTGAACAGGTTGCTTTCAATAGAACAATGTTTTTATTTCATTCAATTTTTATGTGAAGATTCTATTCGAGATTCTTTCTCTAGTTTTGATACAGTGAAAGATGTTGAATCTATAGCTTTTTTTGCGTGTTACTTTCAAAGTGATTTTTTGTTCAAATATTTACATAAAAGAAGTTTAAAACACATAAATGAAATAGCCAAAATTGTAAAAGTTTTTATCTACACAGGAAACGTTTGTCATAATACCACTATTTCTTTGTTATATTTTTGTACAGATCTAATTGGAGAAAAATATCCTTTGTTAGATCTTCTTAAAGATATATATTGTCATATTCATGATATAGATGTATATTGCAGTTTTAAATGTTATAAGACAAGAATATTAGCAAAAAAAATCAAAAATGCTTATCGTGATATGTACATAGATTGTTACCCTGTACGTTATTTCTGCTCTGGGTGTGGAGAATTTCATTACTCCTACAAAAAAGACAAGAAAGAAAACAAAATTAAAAATATGGATTGCTGTGGTAGTGTATGTTATTATAAATGTTACACCAACTTCAGGATAAAGTCATACACTAAAATAAACAGAGAGGGAATCAAATGTTCAAATTGTAGAGTTAAATGGGCAAATGCTAAACCGGTATGTTCTCGAACCTTCATAAGATGGCAGAAGAAAACATATAAATTAATGATGAAAAAATACTATCGAAACCAAATGTCTTTTTTTTCTTTGTAGAGTTCTAAATTCTCCACAAACTCTTCTGAGATAAGACATATATTTTTTTCCGGTATAAGAGGAAAGGATTTGAATTTACTTCTTCATATATCTTGCGTTAGTCTTATTTAGGTATAACCGTATATGACTATAAAATCCTTTTCTTGTTTTTGTTCGAAAGGAAAGGAATTTAATTTTCTTGATTCTACATATATATATATACGCACACACACACATAACGTTGTTGCGAGGCATTGCCTCCTCAGTTGGCTCTCTGTCGTAGACGAGTGCGGATCAGACCTACCTCTCGGCAGAGCTCACCTATAGGAAGGACGATTGGAGAAGAGATCTTGTACATTTTATTTAGTTATAATATACGGGTTCTACCCAAACCATACGTGGACCGTGTTTGTCTTTTGTACTCAGCATTAATTCACTACAATATATTTTATGTTTGTTTTAATGTTGTAACATATCATATAAGAAAAATGATCATAAAAATTAATTATGAGTTGTTAAAAAATAGAATTGATTACTTTAAAGGTATGATACATTTTAAAGACAAAGAAAATGATTTTATTGATATCAGTTTTCCTGTTCAACCTTATATGTCTGTGAAGGAAGCCGAACAAATATTTTCTGCTTTATTTCACAGCGAATCTTTACCTAGGTTAAAAAAAGTAAAAGAAGAAGCTCTTGTATATTTCGCGGATTATTTCCTGTCGTTTTATTAGCTAAATGAAATAGGAAATATAGTTTTGTCTGATATTATGCTTTTACCGCGAGTGCTTAAAATCTCCTGTATTTTAATGCCTTTTCAAGATTTTTACTTTACTATGATGCATTTGGCTGCTGACATCCTCGGGAAGCACTATATTTATGACGTAGAAAATTTAATGAAACCTAAGAACAGAAAATATGTCGATACTTTAAAAGCAGAAGAATATGTTTTATCAGATATCACAAAAGAATTAAGAGATAAAGTAAGAGAAAGATTACATAAAATGTTATTGGAATACATGCTATGTAAATTATGCAACACTGAAATGATTATATCTAAAGAAACTAGAAAGGTTGCTTACATGTATTGTTGCAACAAACCGGTTTACAGAAAATGTTTAGATTATTTTAAGCAAAAATCAAATTTGTATCATTCTTCTGAAATATTAAAATGTTCTTACTGTTTGATAAAATGGGTGCATGAAAAACCCTGGATTCGTCATGAATGTTTGCTATGGTTAATGAGAAATTCAGTTGATACTTTTTTGTTAAATCAAGAAAAAAAACAAAAATATCTTTCTTTTCTAAATGAAATAAATAATTTTTATTTTTTTTATTTTGTTCTACAATATATTTTATGATATGATATATAGCAGCAGTTCGAAAATTCTTTTAAGAATAGACGTACAAATGCATCATAATTTAACGACTGAACGAAAGTTAAAATTAATTTCAGCGGTATAGGCTACAAAGCTTTTGGCATAAAACATGTATCGCAACTAATCCTTTCATTAAAAAGGTAAAAATCCACTTCCATAAGTTTTTTTTATTTACTCTCGTAGGCATTCCTTTCTGGCAAAAATATTTAAGTTTAAATCATTTAAGGTTTATACTGAGTTAAAAATGTAGTATTTGTTATAGCCTCTAAGGGTCACTAGAATGCAAGGTTACTTTGGTTTAAGTTAGTTCAGCAACACCCACTAGATGCCCTTACTGAGAAGGAAATGTAAAGTTTATTGTAGCTTTCACTAGAGGTCATTTTAGAGTAACCTAGGGTTTCTTCAGTCCTAAATATCATTCATTTTAAACTTTTCAGTAAGCAGGAAATGTAGTGTTCATATCAGCCACCAGAAGGATTTTGAGAAATTTACTTGAGGTTCTTACTGATCCAAATAATGTAGTGTTCGTCGTAGCCTTTAAGGGTCACTAGTGTACAAGGTTGCCTTGGTTTAAGTTAGTTTTAGCGACACTCACTAGATGTCCTTGCTGTGTAGGAAATGTAAAGTTTATTGTAGCCTTCACTAGAGGTCATTTTAGAGTAAGCTAGGTTTTCTTTAGTCCTAAACATCATTTAGTTTAAACTAGTTTTAGTTGAACTCACTAGAGGTCTTTAGTGAGCAGGTAATATAGAGTTCATATCAGCCACCAGAGGGATTTCCAGAAATTCGCTTGAGATTCTTACTTATCCAAAAATATAGTGTTTGTCATAGCCTCTGAGGGTCACTAGTGTGCAAGGATGCATTAATTAAAGTCAGCTTCAGCGACAATTATAAGATATCCTTCCTGAGCAGGTAATGTAAAATTTGTTGTAACATTTACTCTTTTGATAACATAAAAGAAAATGTTATGAGAGAAAAGTAAAGATCATTATACCTACGAAACGGTTTCAAATATAAATTATGCTTTATAATTTTCAATGACATAATCATAAACGTTTTCTGAAAAAAGGAATTTTACTTCCGATATATTTTTTTTCCCTGAGATAAGAAAAAAAACTGTTTTATATGAAAAAACAAAGTGTTTGATTTTTAATATATTTGCATAAAATGAATGTGTCTTCTCCTTTTTACATTAATTTACCTTCTAATACTATTCATCCCTCTCGAGAAAACAAAACCAGCAAATTTTGGGTTAAATTACCTTCTATTTTAATTTTACAAGGAGAATGGGAAGTGGGATTAGTAGAAGTAAACATACCAGTTTCCTGGTATAATTTCCCAGAATTTCCAGAGAAAAATAGGACTTTGGTAGTAGAAAGAAAAGATTTCAGGTTGAAGCAAGACGTGAATAAAATAACTTCATTAGATGAAATAGAAATAAAAAAAAGATATGTCGTGCAAAAAATTCCATATGGAAATTATACTTCTTTAGATAGTTTAATAAAAAAGCATAAATGCAGCCTTGAAAAAAATAGACGCATACCCTGACGATGAATTTTTTCGAAAAAGTAGAGAACCATATGTGAAAACTGAGCTGCAAAATTTAAAACCCATTTTAAAGGTAGGGAGAGGAGACAAAGTTGTTATGTCTAAATATTTAAGTAATGTACTGAGATTGGATATATCTGAAGAAATAGACAACGAAGCTGAGATCGAAAACAGTGACGTTATAACTTTTTCAGGGCTTCCATTGAATAGTTTATTAGATTTTCAGATTTTAATGAGCACTACTTTAAGATACAAACATTATAAATATTTTCATGCGGGAGGTGTTCCTAATTTGCATCACGTTTCTTCTAATATTTATATTTATACTGATATAGTTGCAAATGAAATTGTAGGCGATCTTCAAATTCCTTTATTGAGAACTATTCGTTGCAGTGAAAAATTCGGAGACGATATAAAGGAAGTTTTTGTCTCTCCGTATTATAAAAAGGTAAAAAAAAGTGAAATACAAGAAATCGAAATAACTATATGTGACGATGTGGGAAAGTTGGTTCAATTTGAATATGGAACAGTTTTTTTAGTTCTTCATTTTAGACCTATAAGAAATGAAAAAAAGTAAAGCTTTTAGAAATTTAATCGTAGAATATGATTTAACTCCTGCTCTTCACAAATATGATCCTGATTTATTTTTACTTAATCAGACCAAAAATATTAAAAAATTAATTTTGAAGAAAAAAAAAAAGAAGGGGGGGTTAAATTTCAATTATCGTTATGCACAGTGTTAGGAAAATATAATCTAGAAAACAATGAATATTTTGAAATTCAACCATGGTTCCAAAGTCCTGTTCAAGTAAACTTTGATTCTCATAACGTAGAGGAATTAATAAGAAATTCCTTTTCTGTGATATTAGGTTTTTTCGATGCTTTTTTGCACATGGGGTCAGGATGGTTTTTAAGAGAAATAAAAGTGTTACGCCTCTCTGTTTTTAAATATAATCCTTTTGGAGGTGAGAAAAAAGGGAAAGAAAGCATTATTCAAAGAAAAAAATCAGTTCTTAATATAAAAGGAAGCGGCAAAAAATGCTTCATATACTCTGTTTTAGCAGGATTACATAAAATTCCTCACAATGCAAACTTGGCTAAGTCGTACGATATTTTTTTAGAAAAATTAAACCTTTCTTTTCTTTCTTTTCCTGTGAAATTGAGTGAAATTCCAAAGTTCGAAAAGAAAAATAATCTTACTGTAAATGTCTTTGGCCTTTTAGTATCTGAAAAAAAAGAATTTCAGCCTTTCCCTATGTATATTTCAGTCCTTTCTTCTCCCCTTACTGAAGGAAGACATATTGATTTATTGTTATTTAATGATCACTATTATCTTATCAGAAATTTACATAAATTTATCAGACCATTCTTTTGGAAAAAAACTAGGTACTTTTGTTACAAATGTTTGATATCATTTTGCTCAAAAAAAAAATATGAAATGCACATTAACAACAATTGCAAAACTAATGTATACAGTGGTCAGGGTTATTCTACTCCACCGAAAGGGACTTTCTTGAAATTCGTTGACCATAAATTTAAAGTTAAAAGTCCTTTTGTGATATATGCAGATTTTGAATGTTATAATCGCACTATAAGCAAAATATACAAAGGGAAATCGTGTTGCTCCAAAGAACACAAATTAAATGCCTTTGGAGCTATATTAATTTCTAAATATGAAAAATACAGTCAAGATCCTGTTATATACATAGGAAAAAATGTTATAGAAAAATTTGTTTCTTACTTATATAAAAAAAGAGCTGAAATTTCGTATATTTTAGATCATAAGAGAAAACCTTTGTCTTTGTCTTCTGACGATATTTCACATATAGTGAAGCAAAAAAATTGTTACATATGCGGGATATCTTTCACCGAAAAAGGTATAAGAAAAGTTTTAGATCATGCTCACATAGGACAAGAAGGAAAAGGAAGAGATTTAAATTATGCTTGCAATAGATGTAATCTTACTTACACTAGTCTTAGGATGGACAATTTAAAGATACCAATTATAATTCACAACAGCATGAATTATGACACTCATTTTCTCATCCAAAAATTATATAAATATATAAACCAGAGCACCATATCTGTGATTGCTAAATCATCTGAAAAATTTCTTACTTTAAGTTTCGAAAATTTTAGAATTATAGATTCCTTCCAATTTTTACCTACGTCCCTTTCAAAATTAGCTGAACTTTTGCAAGAGAAAGGTTTAAAAGATTTCGTTCAAACAAAAAAACATACTTCAAACAAAAAAATGATTCCTTATATGATAAGAAAAGGTGTCATGTGCTATGATTACATTGATTCTTGGTCTGTTTTGAAAGAAAAAAAATTGCCGCCTATAGACAAATTTTATTCTACTTTAACCAAAAAAAATATAACTGAGGACGATTACTGTCATGCTATTCATATGTTTAAAGCATTAAAATGTAGAAACATAAAAGATTATTTGAAAGCCTACTTGAAAATAGACGTTTTGCTTTTATGTGATGTTTTTGAATCTTTTAGAGAAAAGGCCTTAAGTTATTACGGTTTAGACCCTGCTCATTTTCTAACGGCACCTAGTTTGAGTTATCAAGCTATGTTGAAACATACAGAAGTTGAACTAGAGTTGCTTTCTGACATCGAAATATATAATTTTATAGAAGGCGGTATAAGGGGTGGCATTACTAATGTTTCTCATAGGTATGCGAAAGCTAATTTTTCCGACGAAATCATCTTTTACATAGACTGCAATAACCTTTACGACAAATGTTTAGCAGATTTTTTGCCTCACTCAAATTTTAAATGGCTAACCCAAAATCAAATTCAAAAACTAAACATAGAAAGCATTTCAGATCATAATGAAACAGGATACATACTGGAGGTAAGTTTAACTTACCCTGACTGTCTTCATGACATGCACAACGATTTTCCTCTAGCTCCACAAAAAATAGAAAAAAATCTCCAATGTGAGACCGGTGGTCCTTCCTGGGGCTAGGCAATATGGCCGACTACAAGGCCACCAGTGAAGGAACCTGTTACATAACAGGTGAATGGAAGTGGTGACATCTGGTAATACATTTGGGAACTGCTACTGCCCATTTATCACCACTTATATGCGCGCATATAAGTAGCTTAAAAAAAGGAGGAAAAAAGCTTATATGCAATTTAAAAGACAAAAAAAATTATGTAGTGCATTATCGTAATTTAAAATTATACCTTGCATTAGGTTTAAAGATAAATAAAATTCATCGTGTTTTAAGCTTTCATCAGAAAGATTGGATGAAATCTTACATTTTGTTCAATAACAGAGAACGAACTTTGGCTACCTCTGCTTTCGAAAAAGAATTCTTTAAGTTATTAAATAATGCAGCATTTGGTAAAACAATGGAAAATGTTAAGAAAAGAACTAACATGAAATTAACTTCAGACCCTAAAGAAAGTGAAAATCTTATAAAAAAACCTACTTTTAAATCTCTTCATATATTTCAAAAGGACTTTGTAGGAATACAAAGCAGCAAAGAAAAACTTTTACTAGACAAACCGATCTACATTGGGTTTTCTGTTTTAGAGTTATCTAAACTATGGATGTTTAATTTCCATTATAATATCATGTTGCCTAAATTCAAAGACGTACATGTTCAACTGTTATATACAGACACAGATTCTTTAGTGTATTACATAAAAGATACAAATTATCTTAAAAAAATAAAAGATCTAAATAATTTTTTTGATTTTTCTAATTTACCTAAAGATCATTTTTTGTATGATGAAACGAACAAAAAGGTCTTAGGTAAATTTAAAGATGAAGCAGGGGGGAAAAAAATAAAAGAATTTATTGCTCTCAGGCCAAAAATGTATTCAATTTTGTTTGAGAAGGGGGAAGAAGAGAAAAAAATAAAGGGAGTCAAAAAAAGTAGCATAGAAACTATAAGGCACAATGACTTTAAGCTTACTTTAGTCCAAAATAGAATAAAAGAAGCAGAATTCGATAACATAAGAAGCATAAAACACAAAGTGTACACTATGTCTCAAAGAAAGATATCTCTTTCTCCTTTTGAAGATAAAAGATATTTGAGAAGAGGAGGAATTAAATCTTACGCATATGGTCATTATAAGATTCCCCCTTTAAAAAGAAAAATGAAAGAAATTCCTTTTGAAGATATTCATTCAAAAAGAAGAAAAGTTTGTGAGATAAAGACACAAATAGAATAGCAAACTATCTGCAAACAAACAAAATGAGTAAATCATCTAAATATCCTACTTTAGCTTTTGGCAAAAGGAAAAGAATAGACATAAATAAATTCAAAGGAAAAATATACTTACATTTTCATGATATGGTAAAAGACAAAAGTATTTCTCTCCTTAAAGAAGAATATGATTTACTCTTTGAACTAAGGAATAAAATAGATAAAAAAATAGATAAAATTTAAAAAATGAGTGAAGAAGAAAAGCCTGGAAAGACTAAGAACACTAAGAAAAAGAAAGAAAAATCAAAGTCTCATAGCGACAGCAGCAGCGACGATAACATAGCCTCTAGTGACAGTGACAGCGATTGAAAACCTTAGTGAGATAAGAGCTACAGCAAAAAAGATTACAAGATATCTACGGTCAAAGTATCTTTGTTTTGAATTAGATAAAAATATACATAAAATGCCTGTTAAGTGTGAATATTGTGGAAGAAAAGGGAGAATAGTTCAAGATAAAAAATATTGTGAAAAATGTCAAAAAAGCATGGTTCAAGAATGCATAAGGTGTCATAAACCTTTTCATTCTCTCCATTATTTTTCTGCTGACGAAAATCATTTGAGATGTAATTCATGCCATACACAATATCTCAAAGAAAAAATGAGGAACAAAGCTAAGTCTGCTCAAAATAAATTGAAGCTAATTATCGACGAAAAAATCAGCGACACAGAAAACTCTAGCTCCGAAGAATCAGAAGGAAAAGACAACCTGACAGCCTCTCCTTTGCCTGAAGACGAAAATGAAAATCGGAGCAAAAAAAGAAATAAAAGAAAAGCAGGGACTAGCATGACAGAAGATGAAGAAAGTGAGAAAGAAGAAAAAGAAGTCAAGAAAGGAAAAAAACAGAAAACTATTTGTTCCACTAAAGGTAAAACTGTGTTGAAGAAAACCGGAAACGTAAGAAAACATGCACAAAAAACTACAGGAACTAACACAAACCAAACTAGAATACCTGATGGGTTTATTCCTATATACACTAATATCTATGCTATAGAATAATGTTTCTTTTATAAGGCAAAAAGATTTTTTTGTTTCATTTTTTCACGGAAATCCGGAAACTTGCATTGCATTTAATGACTTTTTTCACGCGTAAAAATGGGTTAAAATCTGTGCTAATATGCCCCATTCTGTGAATTTATGCATTGGCAGAAAGTACACCTCAATGGAGGAACTTGCGCTAATGCCAAGTTTTTTATGGTACATATATTTTAAAACCTATGTGTCAGCAAAAAGTACATCTCGAAAGAGAAATTTGTGCTCTTGCTCAACTCATAAGGGGATAAAATATGTCTCTACCTTTTTTTTCTTGGAATGGACGCGTATCGGATTTCCATTTTGTTTCGCGTGCACGAAAAAAGTTGTGTCATTCATTTATTTAAAAATGTTGTGAAAAATGTTTTGTCTGAATGCTGTTGCAAAAGATGTCGTTCATTCATCAAAAATTATATCACCTACTACTCTGAGATGGTTCTATTTTCATGTTCATAAGCAAATATTTTTCAAACATGGACAAAGAAAATATTTTGAAAAAAATTTATTTCACTCCTTCTCATCCTTCATCTTTTTCTTCTGTGAAAAAATTATATGAAGCAGCTAAAAAAATAGATGAAAATATAACGAGAAAGGACGTGCTAAATTTTCTCCGTAACACTAGAACTTATACTTCACATAAGAAAATAACATATAAATTTCTTCGAAGAAAAACAATAGTGAAAGGCATAAACGATCAATGGCAAATTGATTTAATAAGTATTTTTAACCTTAAAGATCAAAACAATAGAATAAAATATTTATTAGCCTGTATAGATTGTTTTTCACGTTATGCTTATATTGAACCTTTAGTGAACAAAACTGCATATGTCACTCTAGACGGCTTCAAAAAAATTTTGTTAAAAAGCAATGTTAAGCCCAACTTAATACAATTAGATGAAGGAAGCGAATTTAAAGGTGTTTTTCAAAATTTTTTAAAAGAAAATGAAATAAAATTTTTCAGTACTTCTCAAGACACTAAATGTGCTATAGTAGAAAGATTCAATCGTACCATACAAGACAAAATATATAAATATCTTTCTTTCAAAAAGAGTCTGAGATATATAGACGTTCTACAGGATTTAGTTAAAAGTTATAATCATAGTAAACATAGAACATTAGGAATAAGTCCTTCTGAAGTAACCAAATCAAACGAAAAAAAAATATGGTTAAAGCAATACGGAAAATATTTGTACAGCAAAAGAATTAAACTGCCTTTTAAAGTAGGAGATAAAGTACGAATAAGTAAATATAAGACTGCTTTCAGAAGAGGGTATTCTTCTCATTGGAAAGAAGAAATTTTTCAAATAGCATATGTTCTTAGAACATGGCCTGCTACTTATGTGTTAACAGACAAAAATAATGAAATATTGAGCGGTAGTTTTTATAAAGAAGAATTAAACAAAATAAAAGGAAAATAAAAAATGGAAGACATAGAATTCCCTGTTTTCAATGCATGTATTAGAATTCCATTTTCTATGATCATAGCAGGACCAAGCAACAGTGGAAAAACTACTTTTGTGTATGATCTATTAAAAAATAATGAGCGAATAATAGAAAAAAAAATAGACTATGTCATATGGTGTTATGGTCAAACCCCTCCTGCTAAAAAAGACTTCATGGAGGGGAAAAGCATAAGATTTTTGAACGGTATTCCTTCTTCTTTTGATAAATATATAAAACCTGACCTTAATGGACTTGTTATTTTAGATGATTTAATGAAAGAATGTGGAAATAATCCTGAAATAGGAAAACTTTTCACTCAGACATGTCATCATGAATCGATAAATGTTATATATATTTCACAAAATTATTATTCTGAAGGAAAAGAAAGGCAAACTGTTAATAGAAATGCGACGTATTTAGTTATTTTTAATTCACCTTTAGATCAAACTGTCCCTCTAACATTAGGGAGAAAACTGTTGCCTAAAAATTATAAAACTTTCGTTAATATTTTCAATGAAGCAACTAGGAAACCACATTCCTATCTTTTAATAGATGGTCATCAAAAAACTCCTCAAGAATACAGATTTAGGAGCAACATATTTGACATAGGACAAGAGGTGTATATACCTAACAAAACATAAAACAGAAAACAACTATACATGTATGAACCAACATAAAGTTCGTGAGATTGAATAAAATATATGAAAAAAATAAAAGTTTTTGTGTGAAAGTTGATTTATAAGAATGCCACCGTTAAAGAAAAAAATGCCTGTTTCTAAAAGAAAAGGAAAAAAAACAATAAAAAAGAAATCAATTGTAGCAAAAAGAAAAAAAAGAACTAGCTGCAAACGACCAAAAAGAAAAATCAAGAAGAAAGCAGCAAACATCAGATCAGTCAAAAGATTAGCTTTTTTGACAATGTTAGGAAACACAAAAAACAAAAGAAAAAGAGATTTGTTAATAGAATATGCAGATAAAGAAGATTTAGATTCTATATGTCAGTGCATTTTTAATGTTCTTACAGGAAACATTAAATTAAATTCAGTGTCTTATTCAAAGTTAAAAAAATACAAGAACACTTTAAGATATCTTATTAATAGACGTGTGAATAACGAAAAAAGGAAAGCAGTTTTAAAACAAAAAGGTGGATTTCTCTCTCTTCTCCTCCCTTTAGCAGTGTCCTTAATAGGAGGATTGGCAGGTGCAAAAAATTAATATTATGGCTAGCTTCAAAAAAAGTATAGTTATACCTTTAGCAACTTACAAAAAATTATCTTCAGCAAAAAATCATGCTAATGAAAAAAACACTGACCAAGAAAAAAATCCTGCTCTCGAAAGGCAACAAGAATTATTAGCGCAAAGAATGTATAACGTGAAACCGTATAAGATATTAAGCACAAATCAAAATATAGCTAAAGACTCAGCTTTCATGTATTCTGCTCCTACAGAAAAAAAACAAGAAATAATACCAGGTATATCAATACTTGAGATCTTATCCAACATAAGACAAGCACAAATTCCTTACATAAAAGAAATTCTCAAAAAAATGATAGAACTGAACTATCTATGGAATGAACATGGTGAAATTATCATCAGAGGTAAACTAATCAGAAATTCTAATGTGATAAGCATCATGAAATTCTTTTCAAATGCAAGCATAAAAACAGAACCTATAGGAACAGAAGAACTTTGGGTTAATATATCTAATCATATTCCTAAATCGTGGTTTTTAAATAAGCCAAAAATAACTAAAAAAAACAATCGTCCTTATATCATAAAAAAATATCCTTTAGAAGATCAAAACATGGAAGACAAACAAAGAAATGAAAGCAATTATTCTACAGATGCTACAGACGATGAATTTTCTGAAGACGGCAATTTGGATGAAACTCTTCTTCAAGAAAAAGAAAAGCCCCTTCTGAAAAAAACAACTACAGAAGATACTGAAGATAAAAATAACGACACCGACTATCTTTCTGCAAATGAAGAAGACAAAATAGGAGAAGCCAGCGGAGGCATAGTGAAAACTCCAATAAAAAATATCCCTCCTCTCCCTTTCGAAGAAAAGCAACCCAGCAAAGAAAGAGACGTAAAAATATTTTACCCAAGCCCACAAGAAGACGTCTTCGGGAAAATTAAAACAAACAAAAATTTGTCAGGAAAGCCGTCACCTTATTCTACTCGATCTGGAAGAAGAACCAAAAAAAACCCAAGATATTCTTCTAAGGAATGGGCATCTGACTGGTAGAGATAAATTGTTTTGAGATAAATCAAAAAAAATAAATAAAAATACATCAAAATGTATTCTAACGATTCACCTGAAGATATATATTATAAACATTTTTTAACTAAGCGATCTTATCCTTATGATGTACAGTATGGAAAAGGATACTATTCTTTAACCCCCTTCGTAGGAAGCAGAAATCAAAAAGGTTATGGGCTAGGTGGTATTTTAAAAGGATTGTTTAAGACAGTTATTCCTTTGGTGAAACCTGTTGTGGCATCAGCCGCAAAAGGAATAGGAAAAAGAGCCTTAACAGGAGGAATTAAAGTAGCAAAAAATGTCATGAAAGGTGAAAACTTTAAACGAGCTTTAAAAAGAGAAGCTCAAGAAACTTTGTCTGATTTAGGCAAAGAAGTTATTTCACATGTAACCAAGAAAAGAAAAGTTAATAAAACGATCACAAATAAAAAAAGAAATAGATTTAGAAGAAATTTCAAAAAAGATATCTTTGGTTAACATAAAATAACCTGAGATTACTGAAAAGAAGAGAAAAACAAACAAATATTTTTTAAGTTTGTTCATCACCTTAAAAAAATGTCATTGTTAGACGAAGATCCTTGTTTTTGTGTAGCCTCGGAATTTGATTTTACTCATGTTCCTCCAACAGATATAAGTAGAGTTAAAACTTATTATGAAAAAGTTGAGCCCACTGCTTCTCCTAACAGCACTACAGTTCAATTCACTTTAAAATCTAAACATACAGATTTCATTTCTTTGCACGACAGTTTTATTCGAGTGTCTGGCAAAATATTAAAAGCTGACAAACAAAATCCAGATGCTCCAGCTAACGATGGGACAATAAACGATAAAGCTAAAGTTTTTCCAGTGAATTATTTTGCTTCTACTATGTTTAAAAATGTGAAACTTTCTATAGCAGGAATACGAATATCAGACAGCAATGATTTGCACGGATATAGATCTATTCTGGAATATATTTTAAGTTATGATCCAACCACTGCTAAACACTTGAGAGCTTTGGCTATGTATTACAAAGACGATAAAGATTTCAACGAAGTAACAAATGTTAACAGCGACGATCATAATTCTGGAGTGAAAGCACGTTATAACAAAACTAAAAACGGGAAATTATTTGAAGTAATAGGACGAATTCATGATGACCTTTTTGCTCAGGTCAAAGTGTTACCTGGAGATCTGCCTCTTACTATAGAATTTGATAGAGCAGACGAAGACTTTTGTTTGATGTCTAAATTAGGAACACAAAAATACATAATAGACATACAGGGCATACATTTATTCATAAAAAGAATAAGAGTGTCTGAAAAATTCCATAAAAAAATAATGGATGCTAGAATGGTTACTCCGTATTGGGATTATCCTGTGAACAAAATAGACATGAAATACGTCACTTTTGGTCCTCAGAAATCTATTTTGCAAGCCTCTCATATAGTGAACAACACTCCTCTTCCAAAAAGAGTCATCATAGGGTTAGTTCATTTAGATGCCTTTACAGGAAGTCATAATCGTAATCCGTTTCAATTTGAGCACTTCAAAGCTAAGGAAATAGAACTGAAAGTGAACGACGGTGGAACTCCTTTTTATCACTATGAATTAGATTACCCTAATGATTTATACAATATGGCCTACCTAGCTCTTATACGGTCTACAGGTTCAATTTTCAGAGACGATACGATAGATATTTCTTTCGACGAATTCAAAAAAGGACATTGTCTTTACCGTTTTGACATATCTAAAAACGGAATAACGTCAGGCACATTCGAATATTCAGAAAATGGTTCTTTAGGATTTGTCATAAAACTAGAAGAAGAATTAACCCATGGAGTAGCAGCTATCGTATATTTAGAACATCATGAACTCCTGAGATTAGATTCTAGCAATATATTAAGAGCAAAATCTGAAACAGCATAATTCCTAAAAATGAATGGAGCGGAAATAAATTTTTTCTTGCAGAAAATTAAAAGAAAAAAAGAAGGAAATTATGGTGTTTATTCAGCTGACACTATACCTGCAGTGAAATCATTTCCTACAGGTTATGTAGTCAACACCGACAACAGTAACTTACCCGGAGAACATTGGGTAGCTTTTTATTATGAAAAACCACGTAAACTAGCTGAATATTTCGATTCATATGGCTTCAGTCCTATGCGAAAGAGTTTTCTGAAAGCTTTGCCAAAAAAATATAAATATTCCTCTCATTCTATTCAAGGACTTTTTTCTATGACTTGTGGTTTATATTGCTTGTTCTTTTTAGAAAAACGAGCTGAGAATAAGACAATGCAACAAGTTATATCTAGCTTCACTTCAGATCCTGATTGGAATGACAGTAAAGTAAAACAATACTTTTTAAAGAAAAAACAAAATAATCGAAGCAAAAAGAAATCCTTGTTTTGTAACAAACAAATTTGTTCTACAAAAAATAATTTTCTAAGAACAACACAAAAAAGAAAAAAAGATTAATGTATTATTTCTTTTTCATCTTGTCTTGGAAATTATTTGCCGATTTGTTGGAACTGATCATCATAAAAAGATATTTTTTTTTTAAAAAATGAGCGAACATAAAACAAAAGAAGGAAGCATGAAAAGTTTAAGCAAAATAAATAATTTGATTTCAAACGGGAAAGTAGGAGCAGGAGGAATAGTTTTTACTCTTATTTTAAGCATCGTAGTCATTATCTTAGAAACGCGTAAACAATCTATCTCCCCTTCTTTACAGAAAGGAGATGAAATATTTTTGTCTTGTACAGAAAGCGGAAATATTTATCATAACAATGAAAAAACTCAAACTTTCCTGTCTTGTTTTGTAACTAATGTAAATCACAGAAAAACATGGACATATCCTGTCATAGGATCTTCTGTTTCTAACCATGACTTAAAATCTACTCAAATAAATGAAAACCGAGATATTGATAACATAATGTACGAAAAAAATAATCAATTACTAACTACTATT
This sequence comes from Acholoe squamosa, assembly GCA_949317995.1. Classification (NCBI taxonomy): domain Eukaryota; kingdom Metazoa; phylum Annelida; class Polychaeta; order Phyllodocida; family Polynoidae; genus Acholoe; species Acholoe squamosa. The sequence continues at coordinate 83,191,997 of OX439036.1, read as the reverse complement.
GCAAATCAAGAACATTTGCCCGACTCAAATGTATTCACTGAAGAAACAAAAGATCCTGAGATACTCAAATAATTATAAGAATGAACATCTTTCTCGTGTGAGACCTAAAAAAAATATATAAATTAAGATTATTTCTCAAGTCTTAATCATGGATACAAAAGGGAACAATATGATTTTTGAAGTAAAGCGCAATGAAATACTTGAAAAAATATGCTTACATCAAGGCACTTATATATCTCTGTTAGAAGAAGAAAGACGTGAACACATTAATATCATAAAAGAGGAAGAAAAAAATAATCTCCATCTTACTTTACAATTAAGAGAAGCACGAAATGAAAATATGAATTTAATGGCTCACAGGAAGGCATACAACTTAGCTAAAGCAGAGAGAATATATAACATCAGGAGAGGTTCTTATCCGTATGGTCGTACAGTAGCCGACGGTGATGACTCAGAAGAAGGCAGTAAAATTGTAGCAGACGGCGAAACTTGTGATGTGCCAGATTCTATGCCTTCTGATGTTTTAATGGAGACTTATAGGAATAAGCCAAACGAAGCTTTTCATTTAAATTCAGAAAAAAAACATGAAAGTGATTAAGAAATAAAAACATAGATGAGATAAGTGAACAAACAGACTTTATGTGAACACTGATCTGCGTCAAAGTAACATGAACAGTTATTCTGATTGGAAGCCTTCGCTAGAAGACGGGGTGTGTCCTGATTGCATACATAAGATAGAAACCCTTGAAGAAACAAGAAAAAGGCAACAAAACCAATTTCGCATTCTTAGAGCAGAGAGAAAAAAGAATCAAGAAATAATAAAATCTTTAGGAAACAAAAAATAATATTCTTGTGCAACGAATCACAGAAAAACAAGAGAAACTTTTGTCTGGCTTCATGAGCAGAACACTACGCTGATATGGGAAAGTACACTTTTAAAATAAAAAAAACTGTTGAAACACACAAACTGGGAAGACGATATAGCCATTAAATACATAAAATCTAAAAAAGAAAAAATAACTTGCAACAATTCTTTCTTGAAACTTCTCTTGCAACATTTCGAACAGGTTTTAAGGCATAGACAAATGATATGTTTCACTTTTTACCTTTTAGAAAACGTATTTGACAAAAAAGATAAAATGTGTTTAACAGAACGAATAATGGTGCATGACTTATCTAAGTTTTCAGTGAGAGAAGCCATAGGTTACACCTTTAAGTTCCATACTAAAAATGGACCAAAAAATTCTCAAGAAAAAACAACTTGGGAAAATGCTTTATTTCATCACTATGAAAACAATGATCATCATCCTGAATATTACAGAGAAGGAAATATGAGAAAATATGCTTTAATTGAAAGTGTGATAGACATGTTAGCTTGTCATGCAGAACGAGATCTGAAGCCAGAAGAAATAAATGTTCATGGTATTTTAGACGGAGATCTTTCTATCACCAATTTTTTGGACATAAATCCAATATACTTAGAAAGATATACTGAAGAAGATAAAGAAAAAGTGAAAGAATATCTGTCTTCGTGGAAAGATATTTTGTCTTGCAACTTATCTAAATAAAAAAAATGATTAAAAAGAAAAATATTGATAGTCTTAAAATATATAAATTTTTTTTGTTTTTGTTTCTTTTGTTTTGTACTATATATGGATTCATGAGGGTTATATACTATTTCATATATGGATTAATAACTACTATAATCTTTTATCCTGTTTTCTTTTCTTCTATGTCATTATGTCTATTTATGCTTAGTATACATTTACCCGATATACCTTTTTTGTAACAGTCTGGAACTTAATTTTACTTCCTTGAGATAAAATATAAGCCTCATGTTAAGAGCATCTAAAGTTCTTCATAAGTACATATGTTGAGGAAGTACATGTGTTATTTAAATCATTGGTATATGTATTTTTGATTTATTTCTTTTCCTACTTTTGATTGTCACTCTAATCCTTTGAAGGTAAAAAATGCCTTTACCTACTTATTACTTTCAAGATGATTTAGGATATTCAGATATCTTTCTTCAAAAAATCTCTGTATCGTTAGCACGTCAATGGATGACCTTAGGAGTATATCTTGGCATCCCTCATGCTAAACTTGAAAGCATGAACAAGACGAAAACTCCAACTGCTATGGGCATAGAGATGCTGAATAAATGGTGGAGAGAAGTTCCTTACTACTCACGAACAGAAGAACTGATGAAAAGTTTAAAGGAAAACCACAGAATAGACTTGGTGGAATTAACTGAAAATTTCTTCAAAGAAAAAAAACTAGAAGAGTATGACGTGGAATCGACCTCCGTGCAAATGTATTTCAGCTTATTGAGTGAAAAAATGTCAAGAGACTGGAAGGACATAGCTACATATCTACATATCACGTCTGACGAAAGAAGAACAATATCGTCCCAGCCCGAACAAGACATAGCTCAATTAACCTTCAATGTCTTAAAAATGTGGCAAAGATCTAAGTACAGTGCTACTCATCAACTGATGAAAGCAGTATACGACATGAAAAGAAATGATGTGCTAAACATGATATTCCTTGAATTCGATAAAAGAACAGGAACAAACTGAAAATGAAAAACTGTCTTTACACATGTGACAATCAAAATAAAATCATATAAAAAATTATTTCATTTTGTTTGTTTGGTTATTTACTTACTTGAGAATCATAACAATAGGCATCACATCATGTCATATAAAACTGAACGAAAATGTCTGTTCTAAAATACAGTAAAATAGCAGGTTCCTTCTCTCCTACTGAAGAGGAAAATAACATAGGGATTCAAATGTACAGTTCATATGACAATACTGTTCCTAATAATACAGCATGTACAATTACAACAGAAGTTAAACTTGCTATCCCCAAAGGTTATTATGGTATAATTTTACCTCTATGCAAATCAAGAAAACATAACTTTGTGTTAATCAACCAAAAAATAATAGACGAAGATTACAGAGGGTATATTACCATTGTTTTATTTAACTTCGGAGAAGAAGACCTAAAAATAAAAAGTGGTGATGCTGTTGCACGACTTGTTTTACAAAAAATTTATCCTATAAAATTAGAAGAACGTTCTAAGCTTGAAAACACTGAAAAAGGTGAAAAAATCTCTCAATTAGCTTACAGCAAAATATATGAAGAAATTTACAATGAAAATCTTAAATATTACAGCAAAGATCGTCTTCAATGAACTAAAACAAAGAAAACATCTCTGTGAATAGCGTTATATTAAACAACAAAACAACTGAAATAACGTTCAGCAAAATGGCGCGTTGTCAAGATTCTTTCTATATTACTCTTGTAAAAGACAAACCAAATACACTGTTAGTAACAACATGTAAAAAATCTGCTTTACTGCCTGCCTCACCTATTCTCCAACCTATTATGCATTATGTTAAAGCATCAACAAAAGCATTGAAGCCAACCAGATCCACAAAAAAATCTGCAGGGTTTGATTTATATAGTGCTTATGATTATATTATTCCTGCTAAAGAAAAAAAATTGGTACAAACTGATATAATACTTTGCATACCTGCAGGATGCTATGGTCGCATAGCACCAAAATCAGGACTTGCTCTTAATCATTTCATCGATGTAGGAGCAGGGGTAATAGATGAAGACTACAGGGGAAAAATAGGTGTTTTGCTGTTTAATTTTGGAAATGAGGTCTTCGAAATAAAACATGGAGATCAAATAGCTCAAGTAATATTAGAAAAAATTCTCATCCCTGAGCTAGAAGAAGTATGTACACCTGATAAAACCGAAAGAAATGATCAAGGTTTTGGATCAGGCAAAAAGATATCTGCTTCATTGAAAGAAAAAAACGACTGTGAAGAAAGTGATTCTGGAGAAAGTGACTCGTCTGAAGAATCAGATATAGAACAATCTCATTTAGCTGATGAAACGTCGTCTGAAGAACAAGAATTTTATTCGGCGGAAGAAGAACCAACCGATGAAAAAGGTTCTCATGAAATGGACCCCTCCGAAAATGAATTAATGTCTTTAGAGGAATTCTTAAAGTTGATTCTAACAAAGAACTAGGTGACGAAAATTTACTATGGTATTGGTTCAATGAATCACATTATTCATGAAGATTCCAATTATGTTATTCATTGTTATTGTAACTCATTCTCCGCCTCTCTATTCATAAACGATAAAGGAATAAATTGGATTATCTGTTGGATTGTCTGACTATATGATATGTCTCAAAAAGAACAATAAAGAAAAAATAAAAATATTATGACTTCTCGTTTCACTTGCAATCTACATTTTCTCAAAAATACAGGTCTTTTCTGGATTCTAAATATATCTATAAACGACCTCTTTTATAGATAAATTAAATATATCTATAAACGACCTCTTTTATAGATAAATTAAATATATCTATAAACGACCTCTTTTATAAATAATCTAAAAATAGGAGGTCTTCTCTGGATAATCCAAATATGATGGTCTTTTCTGGATAATATTCAGAAAAGACCATCTATTATACTACTATTACCTTCATAGTATCGATACGTGCTCACTTTGTCATTGAACCAAGCAACCCATGTTCAACAAAGTAATAAAGCTTCGGAAACTCTGAGTTCCTTGTGTTGTTGTCTCTAAGTATTGGAGTCACATAAGACAGATAACCCGACAGGCCTACCGACAGTTACAGTGGGTGTTCAGTATAAGACACGATGGTATGTCCGAGACAAACGCCTGCAAATATCCATAATAAAAATTGCAAGAGGGATTTTCAGAAGGTCCTAGAGGTGTATAAAAGCTGTTTCTTTATAAAGATTTCTCAACAAGGTGATGGAAGGGGCTGAGGGGAAGCACATGAGAGCTAAAAGAGTACATGGGAGAAAAACTACTCTGAAACATCTGTTTTTGTGAGGAGAGTATACTGGTTTGAACTGGAATTGGGTGTTGGAAGGTGGAATTCTGCTTCATACCATGTTCAAACTCTACAAAAGAGGAAGGGGACAGGAGTGCAGACTGTTTTCTGATATAAAATGTGCATTGATGCATGTTAGGGGCATACCATGGCATAAGAGAGGTGTACAACATAAATGTAAACAACGATCAATATATTATGGACGTTTGCGGGCATTAGCAAACGTCCATAATATATATAACGTCACATTCTGGAATGTCACGGAAAGAGTCATTGCCGCATGTAGGGATATCATTAACACTTTGTAAATGTTCCTAAATAAGTAATCTTCCATGTCACAAAATCTTTACAGCCAATTAGATCTATGGTGCTGAAACTATGCCCCGAACAAGGAGAGAGAGACAAAATCTTACCTTTTCTGAAGTTTAAGGCCAAAATATCAGTAGTTGGTTGAGATTCTTGTTCCCAAAAGATGCAAGATGGCAACCAGGACAACCATCTCACGAGCTGCCAGGAACAAGCTAAGCTAGTACTGAACGCTGACTGTAGGGGTCACCTAGAGTTCGTGCCACAATAAAAATTAAGGATGTTTGTATAGCGCAAACATCCATAAGACAACTTCATCTCTTTCGATCATAGAGAAGTAACAGAGGCTAATAACTACAAAAATGGTACTTGATAGGAGAGAACTGACCATAAGGGAGACTTTAGAAGTGGTTTAGAAGAGATAAGGGTGGTTTTAGGGGGAGATTTTACAACATTTTGAATTTCTTCCAGACAAACGTCCATAATAAATATTATTTTCTCAAACTCTCCCAACACATATATCTATAGTATAAAGCTTCAATGGGGGTCTGTTTATGAGCTAAATGGGCAGCAAATGAAGGGAACTACTTTCCCAAAGAAGAAAAATGGAGGGTCAGGTTGGACCTCCCCAACAGATGCGGTAAGTCAGAGTTTATGAAGCCCACATGGTAGGTATTACAAATGGAGGGTCAAAAATAGCACGAGTTAGACCCAAGATGTCTTGTGGTTATCCATTTCACATTTATTGGGGATGTTTGTCATTTCAGTGGAAAAAGGGAAAAACACCTTTTCTTCGACTTTGAAGCTGATTTCTGCAGCATAATAAGATAGAAATAATGTAAAACTATACTTTTTTATATACCCCCATATGTTTAGAGTACATCAGGGATAGAAAAGAAGATATTGAACTTATTGGTACGACCCGGGACCTGTTTGAGTGTAACAAATACTCAAACCAGAGATGCCACTTGCCAACTTACAAAATCCAGGAAATCCACATATATGAACATATTTCCCCAGGAGATTTACATGATTCAATAAAGGAATCTCTGCACAAAAGCCAGGAATTACTGGTAAACCAGGAAAAGTGGCATCTCTGTCAAACATACGTAATATAAATCAAAATGGACGTTTGATGGAACTAGAACTTGAGCTGGGTGTGGTGCTCCTAGAGCGTGTATGCAGTTAATTCCTTGAGCTCCCACTAGTGGCACTAGTCTCACTGGAAAGTATTCAGGCACATTTGGCAGTCAAGTCATTGCTAGAACAAATCAAAGTAAATGGATCTAAATATCGGCAACTGTCCATATTTCCGATGGGTTACTAGACTGGGGATCATTGAGTATTAAATCTTGGCTGAAGCACAGAAAATAATCATAAATAATCCCTTGAAATGGAAAGAGAAACGTCAAATACATTTTTTAACAATTTTATTCACATAACCGTATCACATGATAATGACCCATCACAAACCAATAATTCATCTGTCAGGGTGCAATGATTTCATTTCCTGAAATATACACGATAATTTCATTAGACGTGACAAAAACTTTAAGCCTTCAGCCCCAATGGCAGTTAAAATTGCCAAAGAGTGAATGGGTATGGGGAATCGGAGTGGGGGGTAGGTGTTGTTGTGGTGTTTTTGGCTTACTTTGTCAACAAAGAGGATCTATTATCTATCAAGAGGGGGGGGGGGGCGTAAAAATTTCAGACCACTCCTAAAGGGGGGGGGGCGTAAAAATTTTACTCTCTTTTAGCAAAAAAAAGGCTGTATGCTAATATAGATCAAAGAGGGGCGTGAAAATTCTCTGCGCCCCTGCCGGGGAGGGGCGGCACAAAAAATATTGACTGCTGTTAACGGGGAGGGGGGGCTACCTCCCCCCTCTGTTGATAAATAATGACCACTCCCTTACAAGAATTCATGAACTACATTGGCTAAAACCTTATGGCATCCCAAATCTCAATGATTATGTCACAACCCTTCACCTGCCCCTGTAATGGCATTGCGCTGCTATTCTTGAGAAACCAATGATGGGATTTCACAGCAGAAATCATGGAACTAATAAAAGTAGTTAGTTAGAAACACAGACATTAGGATATGCCTCGGAGACATACACCGAATCAAAACACTTGTCATTTTGAAGATAAAAATTACCCTAAAAAATATTCTCCTCTGTGGACGAAAACATTGCCTAAAATCTTATTTTTCATGAGCCACCAAAGAATAGCCCATTGACATTCTCTTAAACGTATTCAAACAAAAATAGGTATCCCCTATAGATAGAAAAAAAAACACAAGATACAATGTTGTAAAAGTTCATTTCCTCATTCTGGTCTCAGAAACAGTGGATGTAACGTGTGCAGCATGTCCTACCGTCATAGTTATTGTGCCATTAAACATCAAGCAACCACCAAAGTAATAAAAATAGCTGTGATGTACCAAAATATACAGGACCTAGTTATACAGCAGCATAGCGGCCCAATGTGAGATTCTGCAATAATATACACTTGCTGCAACACTGGCCTTTCGCACAAAGCAATTTGTAAGTTTGGATTTGTAATTACTGCTCTGTAGGCTAGCTGAGAATACAATATTGTAAAATCAATGCCATCGTAAGTCCATCGAACAAAAATGATAATATTGATATTATTATTTTCTGTCTATCAAAAAACATGGTGGCGTCCGGAAATATATGCGTTTTCCGACAGTATGCTGACACCAGTACTGACACCAGACCCGTTATTTCCAAGACTTGCCATATTTAATTCTTCAGGTCTTTTGAATTTTTTTTTATACGCAAAAGGTGCAGTGGCCACGCCACCTAGTGTTAAGTTGAAGAAGCAAACATCGCTCTGGTATGGACACAAGGGGTTCAGGTCAGAAAATATCCTCAAATAACGTTGAAAATTTAAAAGTGAAACAAAATGAAGGTCACAGTTGGTAAATAACATCTCAATCTACAACCATATTGACATCTTAAGATTCTGATGTTGATACCTTCAGTGTCCTTTAACACATTGGCAACCGGGCAAATTATATTTCAATACAATTTATTCAGCTCTATTTAGTTGGATATTCCACGTAATAATGTGTGGTTCCTTTTTCCCTTTGGTGAATTGTGACTTTTTTTGGACAACGGAAATATGTGAGATAACCCTAGTACATCAGCCTTAGAGTAAGTAACAAAGTCTGATTGGCTGTATGATTGTCTTCGATTGCTCATTCAATGTTAAGTTCTTCTTGAGCTTATTGCATACAGCTGTATTGCATACAGCTGTGTATTCTTCTTGACATCCTTAGTGACATAAAAGTCTAACTTAATTTCTCTAAACAGGTCACATAGAAATAATGAAAGACATCTTCAAGTGTCAACATTGTGTGTCCAGCACAAAGAACCATATCCCATACATTCAGATATACCCCATACAGGGATGAAAGTCACAAAGTACGAAAATCCCTGAAATGGTCCAATATAGACCGAAAAACCTTGGTTTTTATATGAATATATAGCGTCTTGGAACTTCAAAATCCCTGAAATCAGGGAAATCCCTGAAGACTTTCATCCCTGCCCATATACTCTTATGCATATATACACATACCTTCAAACATTAGTATATTTACAGGTTAAACAATGTTACCAGCTGGTAGCACCTTAATGGTGCGTTTACCCAAGATGTAGCGCTCATACATTTCCTTGATCTGAGGATCCCACTTGGCTTTGTTCTTGCTGTAGAGGTTTAAGAATATGGCGATAACCACAATGAGTCCTGACCACACATACCTGGAAAACAATGGTGGATGGTTTAGGTATGAATACACAGGAGAAAAAGCAAAGACTTGAGAAACACATCTGGGTCTCCTACAAAGTTTCTGTTTACATAACATCTTATAGGACTCAGTATGGAGGCCTAGTGGAGCCACCATCTTGAATTTCGCTAGTTGAGCTAAAACCCACTGATATTAAAGACATAGCGCGATGTGTACCTTGTCCCTGGTTAACACCCACTTCCAGGGACATGCTGGTCCCACCTTATCAGTGTGGGTCGCAGGATCCAGCTCCAGACCAGCTAGTGGCCAATAGCCACCCCTCCCCTCAAAAGAGAAGAAGCTAAAACAACACTTCTTTTTTTCTTTTTTTTTCTGATGAACATGTACATGTAAATACACACACCAGTTCATAGTTAATGTGAAATATGGACAAATATGTATTACTGTAAATTACACATTGACTCGCAGTGATGACATCCTGTAATACCTGGCACATGAGGCAGTGTTCTGATATTACCAAAATTTAGTCCCAGGTGCGACCTATAGGTTTGTCATGAACTAAGGGTGCGTCTTACACGTGGAGTGCGCCTCATACGTGAGGTATTACAGTAGATTGTAACAAGAGTTGCCACTTAATCAAATGGAGAGACATTAGCCTAATATGATATGTACTTACTGTCCTGTGAACGGCTTTGCGAAAAATATGAACGATATCACAATTGTCAGCGCCTTTCGACATGTAGTTACTATAATATACAAATCACATAAACCATTTAGAACATATCTGAATCATATAATTGATTGTTAGTTCTTTGACATATTATTCTAATATCAAAACATATTACAAACAAAAAAACAATGTATATGTGCTCACAAAATATGCCTGTCCCTAATCTACAAATATTGTATTCTTCTGCAGATTTTTTTTTTATTGGGAATATATCTGTAACCAAATCTTCTACGGATATCACAGAAAACAAACACACACACACAAAAGAAGCATAAGAATTCCTATCAAGTGCAGGGTTGCCAACTCTCACGCAATTGGCCATACTGTTTATAGCGCCACCCTCTACTGGAGTGTGTGCCAATGCGTGAGAGTTGGCAACCCTGCAAGTGGCTTCTCTGCACTTAATCTATTCAGTCTCTGTAGACGGCCAGAGGTTGATATTGTGTTACTGGGTGTGCTTGTTTATAAATATTGATTATATTTCTGTGTAAGTGATGTGGTTATCCTCATGGCGTTGGCCAATCTTACCTTAGGCCGAAAAACCTGCCTGCTTACAGGCAGGATCCAACATGTATACAAGTCAGAGATGCCACTCACTGGCCGACAAAAACCAGGAAGACTGGACTTTTGGACACATTTTCCCAGGAATTTAATATAATTTAATGCAGGAATCTTAGAATGAAAACCAGGAATTCCTGGTAAACCAGGAAAAGTGGCATCACTGACAAGTCTATAGTGGCACAAAAACATGGCTATTCTGAACTAAGTACTCAATGTCACTTCCTGGAAATTGTCCCTCCTATTCACAAACATGTACTCCTTCTGTACAGCAAGTGGTTGAAGCATGAAATATTTCCAATAAATCAGGCATGTTTATGTTCAGAGAACAGTCTCCAACATGAAAGGCAATGCTGTTTACTGAGGAAAGCAGTTTTAGAAACACCCTGGATTATAAATTGCTGTGTATTTCAAGTGCTTTGTACATGGAGAACATTTGGATATGCATTGAGGGAAGTGTTGGTGGAAGCATTTGACCTGACAGTAAGTACTTCTGTGATAACTGGGCACTCAACCAATCTGGCAGAGTAGATAAGACTACTAACAGACACCTTTGGTCTACGGAGTAATCTTACCTGTGACTGCAATCAACGCTCCATAAGCCTTAACTAAATTCAGGACAAAGTTCACTCCAAGGTATCCCGTCAGCGAAAACACAAATGCATAGCCGTATGTCCTTACTGGGTACTGAAAAAAGAATGATCTGTGTTATCATGTACCAGTATGACCACTACCAAATAGGAGTTTCCGCCTTGACTGGGAGTCTGTGCTTATCTTTTTAATCAATCACCAAATTATATGTTCTGGACATCTTACTTTCTGAGGATGCATGTATCGTATTATATCGGTCCATAAGTATGGATTTTGTTCTTACCTCAAGGCAGAAACTGAAAGCTGGGAATATCTGCCCTGTGACCAATTGTCCAAAAAGGATGTAGACAAAGCCAATAGAATATGAATATAAAACCTGCAAAACCAACAGAAAGTGTCATTGGTAGAAATCGAATAATAAAAAGATTGAGTAGGTTAAGTCTATGACTTAAAAGACCCGAGGTGTTAATGTAGATTTCAATGCTATTTTCAATTCAATTTTCAATATTCGATCACATTGATTATATGAATGCATGCCACTTGGGTTGGCAAGGATTTAATCGGAAAGCTATGTGAGAGGGCTGAGCGATGACAAGGCAATAGACACGGCCCAGAGAGACTTAGGGTGTAGTAGAAGAATATAATTCAATCTGATAGCTCCTTAGGAGTGCTGAGCCATGACCAGGCAATAGACACGGTCCAGACAGACCTGGGGCTTAGTAAAAGTATATAATTCAATCTGATAGCTATGCGAGAGTGCTGATCCGTGACCAGGCAGTAGACATGGCCCATACGGACCTGGGACATAGTAAAAGTATGGCTATGGGTAAACCTGCCATAAATCGCCCTAGACTGTGCACAATACCAATACAATTTACAAATTATTTCATGGTAATATGTGTGAAATACCACTACAATTTACACATTAATCCATAGTAATTTGAAATGGCCAACCTAAATTCAATATGCATACAATATGTATACAATAGTATTGTAAATTAGACACTCACTCCAAAGCAAACCACAATGGTCGCTTCATAGGAAATTAGGGTTGGTGGCCCCCACTCCCGTGGCCCTCCTGTCATCTAGCCCAACAGATGTATGGCCCTCATATAATACGTCACCGTACCTACCAGTACGTCATCATACCTACCTTTTTGTCCATGTACCTACCCATACCTACCCCCATATACCAAATACCATCCTGTTCCAGGCCCGTACAACCCATACCTACCATACCTATCAAATTACCATCCTGTACCAGGCCCGTACCAACCATACCTATGAAAATACCATCCTGTACCATGCCAGTACCAACTGTACCTATGAAAATACCATCCTGTACCAGGCCCGTACCAATCCATACCTATCAAAATACCCAGCTAGCACTACTCATGCAATTTACATCATTCTTACGTGAAAAAATTCTTATTTACGTAAAAAAGACCTCATTTGGATGAGAATTTTTCCATCTCCGTCTGAAATTTATCGTCCCCCTTTTATTCTTTAGGGACATGTGGGCTTTAAAAAATTTCGCTCAAAAGGGGCGAAAACATTTTTGGTCCCACCCCTAAGAGGGGCCTAAAATTTTTTGTCCCCCGCTGTTAAAAAATGACTTCTCCCTAATTTCGTCATTTGTTATACAACTCATTTCCGGTTACTGGGACTCTTGACCCTGTGACGTCATACTCATAGCCCTAGCTGCTGGCTCAACTCGCAATGTGAGCACAGAATAGAATGAAGATGGTGTCTGAGGCTAGAACCTACTCTCCTCGGAATCAGGTTAAAGTTTCCCATCATAAGTTGTCCACAAAAAAAACATGGCTGAAAAAACCATTGGCAGAAATATGGCAAGTAATCTCATGTAGGGGGTACAAAAATATTTGAAAACATTCTGTCACTTCAGAATTTTAATTAGATGTCTCAATTGGTGCATCATGACGAGTTTGTTGATGTTTTTTACGGCTGGTTTGTTGATGCTTTTTGGCCTTCTTGGAAGTTTGACAGTGACCAGTGGTAGAGTACTGGTAGGCACTGGGTATGTACGGGTTGGTATAGATTGGTACTGGTAGGTACGGGTTGGTATGGATTGGTACTGGGTAGGTCCAGGTTGTATGGATTGGTACTGGTAGGTATGGATTGGTACTGGGTAGGTACAGGTTGGTATGGATTGGTACCGGTTGGTACTGGGTAGGTACATGTTAGTATCGATAGGTACTGAGGTAGGTATGGGTTGGTATGGATAGGTACTGATTGGTACAAGGAAGGATGAATTGCATCATCATTTTTTTTAGTAAAAAAGATATATTGGCAAAAAGAAAGGACATAAAGGTGTTTTAGGAGTGAATTATTTACGTTTTAGGTCATAATAACTGCTTTTTCAGATGTAAGAATGGGGGCCAAGGGGGAGTGAGGCCGATCAAATACAGGGCTATTGGACAGTGGGCTATGTGGGTGGGGGCCATGAGACCTGGGGGCTACGCACCCCGAAGTGGATTCATAGGTCAACATTACCCTTTTCAGCAAAAAAACTTAGGCGAAAAGGTAACTAGACATAAAGCTAGTCTAATAATTAGTAATATCTTCAGTACCAAAAATCAGAGCGAAACATAAGTATCAATTTTCTTACGGACATTATTTGGCCCTTATAATCATTACATATGTCAGTTGAGAAGCTGTCGCAAAAGCTCAGGGAAATGGTTATCAATGGTTTGTAAATGGACACACAGTGTGTTTTCTACAAGCAGTGTATATATTTGCAGTGACAGCAAGACAACCTTACCACTTCACAGTTAGAGCTACCATGTGCTTTCATGGCTTTTTCTTGCACGTTCCCAATGACCGCGTCTGCACACAATGCAAGGGATATCAGAATGATACCTGTAAAAGAAATAAGAGACTCTAAGACAATGCAGTGCCCTTTATTTCTGCAAGAACAGTCAGTATTACTCAAAGTGATATAGCCTACTGTATGTATAAGGCGCATCCTGACTTTGCCAATGCTCGGCAAACCTTTATAGTCTTTCCTTTCATGTACAAAACCAGCGCCTATGGCGCTGTGATAATCGAGAAAAAGCAATTCCAGACTTTGAACTGCTCTGGCTGTGGGAAAGTGCTGCAGCGTCTCACACACAAACTTTGGTTTTGGCTGAGCTCTCAGTTGTGTCACACTTCTGATAATGATGCATGCTGGGACTGCCTCAATGAGCGTAAAGGGCAATGTGGAGGTTGGGATGTAAACCAAAGATTTACGGAAAAAATATATTCTAATTGCTATTCCCTTCAAATGAGGTGACCATACACATTTGAAGAGCGAGCTAGATGATGAGAAAATAAGAATAGACTGTTCAAAAATGAAAAAGTGACATAAATTTGAGGCAGTGTTTGGTGAGAAAAGTCATGTCAGTGCATGAAAAAAGCAGATGAACAGACAGACTCTGAGTCCACGTCCGTCGGAAGCAGAGGATGTTTTATAGAACAAGGAGGTAAAAAGTGTAACCTGTGCCATATACATGGGGATACCGGGGTAATGCCATATGATGTTATGAAATCAAAAATCTTCTAAGCTCAGCTGCTGATATTTTAAGTACATCTATATTCTCACCATAAAAACTGAAAGTCGGTTGTACTTGACTGTCAGCAAGGGTAAAAAATATTAACCCGGCGCTCATCAAGACACAGGCTGCATAGTCGATTGGAGAGAACTTCTTCCCTGAAAGAGACAAGAGGAAGACTTATCATCATTGCATGGTGTCTTGAAACAAGCTTATTACTTTACATGTGTATAAAATAAAATAAAATAAAATCAGCATATATCTTAATTGTATTCAATGCTATATTAACCAAATCAATGCAATTTCTTTATTAGTCAGTGTACGGAAAACCAACCTACCTTGAATTATAATGCCTCCAATAAGAACCGGAATTAATTTGCAACACTTGAAGATCACTTGAATCGGATAATTCAAGTATCCTAGTGAGGAGTTTGAGAGACCCATTGTTGCAACCGTCAAGAACGCTATCAGTGTGTACGTCTTCAATGGAATCCTACAAGCCAAATCACATCATTTTAGCGGGGAATTATTGAAACTACTCCGTCAACGTTTTGAATTAGCTAAAACGCTAGATTGGTGAAGAACGCCTGTGCAGTGGTAGCCTCGATAGATCATAATCAATATATAAAACTATTGCATAAATATGTATTGTCTAATCAACTTTTGTTTACTGTTTTCCTTGTCAGCAGTCTTCAATATTTTGTCATAATAAATGCTTTAAACAACTTATAGAACTCACTTCCTGGTTTCGCCTCCCTTCAACTGTGTCTCAACCATACCAAAAAGAGCGTAGAATGCAAATTGTATCAGCGTCAGATACCATCCATAAGGCTTGAAGCCTTCCAGTCTAAAGATCAATTCCTGGAAAAGACACAAATGGTTCTTAGGTATATGTGTCTATTGTGCTTACTGGCATATGTAGATATAAAATGTACTATACATTTTAGGATTGCCCAGAAAACGTTAAGCCCTCTCACAGGAACAACAGAAAAATATGTGTGGAGAAATGGAAGAAAATTGTTAATCTGTGTTAGGCCAAATAAAAAAAAGGTTTGTTTCCAGTTACCCGACTGAACCTAGCAAAACAGGGCCGACCCTACACCTTCTTTTTTTTTAATTTTAGAGAATTTTCATGAATTTTTTAATTTTTTTTTTATATTTTTAAGAATTTTCATCAATTTTTCATGGATTCATTCTTTGGATGTACAGTTAATAGCTTTGTCAGGCATATCTTTTGCATATTTTTTTTTTCACATTTCTCATATGTTTTCAATGTTCTTTCCGTGATTTCAAAGAAGCAGATAGATCTGCCCATAGATTTCTATATAAAAAAAAAATCCAACCTACCGACCCTGGAGATTTGAGTCATGTAACTGAAAACACACAATATTTTTGTTTGGCCTTATTAAAAGTACATCCCCCAGTTGACAGCATAGATGTTCTTGAAGAAATACTACCTGGGCAATCCAAATTTATTTGGAGTGGTAGGGGTTGGGGAGGGATTCATTTTTCTTTAAAAGGGAACCAATTTTTTCTCCCCTTCACTCATGGGGAATACAAATTGTTTTGTCCCCTCCTGAATCTACCCCCTCCTAAATTATGATAAAGATGGGTTAGGAGCTACCACTATGAGATATAATCATATACATGTATATTGTACCTACAATATTAGCTAGACCTGAATACACATCTATTGGAATGCTAAGGCAGAATACCAACCCCAGTAATTAAGGGCCGAGTCATTTATTGCCAGGTGGGGGGCTTGTTATTATATACCTGGACCGGTAGGGGGTCATTTTGAAAAATAGCCCCTTAGTGGGGGGGGGGGCGAAACCCAATAAACCTTTACACTGGGGGGTCAAAACTAAATATGGACAATTCAAATACCCATCACGATAGCCGATGCATCATTCCATGCGTATATCCGATTTTTTTTTTTTGGGGGGGGGGGAGGGGGTCGCAATAATTTTCGTCATAGTGGTTGGGGGTTGGGAAAAAATTTGCTGATCCACCAAAATCCATCAAGCTGGCAATAAATGACTCGGCCCTAACCTTACACCATGATCATACCTGAAAGTATCCATATACAAGGTAGAATAAGAATACACCGCCGGCACAAACAAGAAACTTCGCTCCATCAGGTAGGTTTGTGAGGTTGAAGCACAATACTGTCATATCCTCTGCCTTTTCATTAGTTGGTTTAATTCCATTCGAGTCAGAACCTGGACCAATCTCTCCAAGTCCAAGATCTATCTTCACTGATTTTTCCGTAGGCATTGTTATTCGTGATGTTTCTCTCTTGCTGACATTAGCTCTATCCACAATAGCGTCTATCCGACCACCATTGGTGCCCATAGCATTCATTGGTCGTCCTAGTTTCTGTCAAAGGCAACACACAGCTCACAATAGAATTCAAAGCAAACCTGAAGCCCGGGGCTATTAAAAGCCTGTTCAAGTTCATAGGTTGATAGATTGAGTGGTCACCACTCAACCTATCAAAGTGACTGGGTTTATACAATCGTTCAACCAAACTTTCCGAAGCCGTCAAACCGGTAGTCAGCTGGCCGAGGCTTAGGGAGTGGTCATTATTTATCAACAGGGGGGGTGGTGGGTTTTCGCGCGGACGCATGAAAAATTTTTTACGCCCCCCCTCGACGGCAGTAAAAATTTTTCGCCCCCCCCCCGCGCCAGAGGCGCGGAGAGTTTTTGGGCCCCCTCTTTGATCTATAGTAGCACGCGGGCTTTTTTGCTAAAAAGAGGGTAAATTTTTTTAGCCCGCCCCTCAAGAGGGGTCAATTTTTTTTTAGCCCCCCCCTCGAGAGGGGTCAGAATTTTTTACGCCCCCCCTCAAACCCACCACCCCCCCCTGTTGATAATAAATGACCACTCCCTCGAGAGGGGTCAGAATTTTTTACGCCCCCCCTCAAACCCACCACCCCCCCCCCTGTTGATAATAAATGACCACTCCCTTATTGATCCACGATAGTGAGCTACGCTGGTCTGTTCCGTCTATCAAACCGGTAATGACATTATGGCATTTTAGTGTTTATACTGCGATTCCAAAGAAGAGCTTTAACACATCTGAGTAACCTAATTCTACAGTCGAATAACTCACTGAATAATATGTTGCCTTTGTCGCATTATTCAAAAATAGATCAAAAACGAACAAAACTTTCCTTGCAAAGTTCCCTTCAAGTGTTTTCCTGCCACATTGCTTGGGAAGTATGTAACCGAATGGTGTGCACAGGTTGCTGTGACGTCACAGTTTGTGTGGCGATATTCCAAGATGGCAGCGCCCATGTTTGATTTCACGTCTGCACGGAAAACACTTCAGGTAAGCATTTTAGTTAACTAAGCCATTATTTATTACAAATAGAACACCATATTGATACGAGTAATGTTACTCCCAATATCGGACACGTCAAAATGATGTAAAACAGCAAGTGGTGTTCAGTATGAGCACTAGAAGTCTGACCGGCTTTAGCCAAAAGTAGCCTCTTACTAGTCTTAGGGAGTGGTCATTATTTATCAACAGGGGGGGGGGAGGGTGGGTTTGAGGGGGGGGGGGGGCGTAAAATTTTCAGACCCCTCCCGAGGGGGGGGGGGCTAAAAAAATTTTGACCCCTCTTGAGGGGGGGGCTAAAAAAAAATTCACCCTCTTTTTAGCAAAAAAGCCCGTGCGCTACTATAGATCAAAGAGGGGCGCGAAAACTCTCTGTGCCTCTGGCGCGGGGGGGGCGCTAAAAATTTTGACTGCCGTCGAGGGGGGGCGTAAAAAATTTCTGCGCATCCGCGCGAAAACCCACCACCCCCCCCTGTTGATAAATAATGACCACTCCCTTAGACATCGGCAGAGTGGAGGGTGAGAAAAGCTGGCAGGCTGGTTTGACACTTTTGATCAGGTGTGAGTGCAGCCAGTGTTTGTGGGCTTGCCGATTTCTAGATATAGGGAATTATTAGTTTCTTTTCATTGGGTTTAGATAGTCATTCTGAAAGTGTAGATGTAAAACTACCAGTAACCACCAGACAAATTTGGGAAGAAAAATAACAATTATTAACCATTTTACATGAATTTGTGAAGGTAATATTGAAGCCTTGAAAAACACATTAACTGCTAGAGACACCAAAAGACTAACACCAGACACAGGTTTAGGACATAAAAATCTACCAACATATGAAGTTTCATGTTATTAGGACTTTGCCCAATGCTACTTTTGGGAGGACCAAAATATGAAACAATAGAGAAGAAATGGACGTGCATTTTTCCGTCATGTTACGAGTTTTTATGAGCATTTTAAGCCTATTTAGAATATACTTAGAAAATATTTAAGAATACCAATGAAAAGCCAATATTTCAAATATGTAGGAAATCCAAATTTTGTAAAAATGGCATTTAGAGAATGTTTAATTACAGTCACTTAAAACAACAGTGACACCTGCACAGGTGGCCACTGGCAGTAGCCACTGCAAGGCTGCACTCACATCACAAAAACTAACACCTGTTTCTACCATTTCTTTAGTGCTACTTGCCTTAATATTTTGGACACCATTTGCCCTATATCTTTGGTTCTAGACAAGATAAGATCCTAATTCAAAAAGAATTTGAAATTTCTCAATGAGCTCTAGCGAATGTGATCACAGAGATCTTTCAGTATTCAGTTTTATTTTTTTGTTAAAGTGCCTATGACAAAAGAGATACCTGGTTATAAAATAAATAATATTTTTGAAACGGTTTTATTTGGTCCTGGTTAACATGTTCAGTAAAACTGTTCGACCCATAAAATTAACCAGCTATGCACGAAGCTAGTGACATTTCTTAACTCTATTAGTCTAACATAGAAGGTACCTTTATAAATTTCTTGCATGTTGCTTCTAAATAAGTATAATATAAATAATATAAAATAGAAACCCATCACACAGATGAAATAAGGTACATGTGAGAAGAAATCACAGAAATGAATGACATTTATAATACATGTAACCAGATACATTGTGGACTAGACAAAGGACAAGAAGACAAACCCCAGGAAATCAGACTTTACCGACGAAGGTATAAAACTCCAACAGCAGAGTTTACCTTAAAGGGGGGCCTAGCACAGCGAATTTCAACATGGGTACCTGCCAAAAGATTGTTTACAAATATGCGGGTACCAGCTAAAAAATTGCATCACCCTGATTGGTCAAGGGGTGATCACCTGACTTGCTAACGCGGGTATGTCTTATCCATGCTAGCCCCCCTTTAAGACTAAGTAGATTATGCGACTATACACACAAGTTATACACAATTTTCACTCAAGCTTCCAACCATACAGATAAGAAGAATAATAAATCCAGACAAGTTAGATATGGGTTGTTTTTTACAGATCAATCAAATGCTGTCAAATGACTACCATATTCATATCTTCACCCCTAATATACGCTAAGCTAAACCTTCGACTATATCAGTTCTCTCAAAGAGGAGATAGGGGTGCTCCTTGACCCAATGGTCAATAAAAAGTCTGCCAAGCCTACGCTTGACCTGTACAGCAAATTGTTCCCTATCAGAGACCCATCTAAGCTCAGGTTGTAGAGCATTCCATCTAGATATAGCTTGATACGCTGGCCCATGGATGTAGGTCATCAGAGTATGCCTAGGTAATCTAACAGTGGGCGCTTGGGTAGCTCTAGTTCCAGTAGAAGGTAAACACTACATCTTCCCTGAATACACCAATCTATGACATAATGACACTTGAAAAAAGACTCTGCGTAGATCAAGTTGAAGTAGGTTAGCTCTCTTATATAACTCCTTTACATGGCACTGTCTTGGATCAATTATACCATAGCATATATGCAGCGCTACATTGCACATAATGTGCAATTTATGGAAACAGGTAACAGGTAGGCCCATCAAATACACAGCCATAGTCAAAGTAAGGCAGTATCATAGTCTTAAAAAGCCTTACTGCCGCTTCCACATCCATACAAGGCCTTATCTTCTTGAAGAGCCATATTTTGTGATGTATCTTGGTACACATATCTTCATAATGTGACATAAAGTCCATACCGGAACTGAGGCTTACACCTAAATATTTATATTTTCTTACTTTTTCAAGCCTGATGCCTCGTACGTCTAACCTAAACTCCTGGATATCTGGTTCCTGCGACATCAACATATATTTTGACTTGGTTGCATTAATTGTTAGGTCATTTTTAATACACCTGTCTGATACCATATGTTACATGTACTGGGAGAAGGGGTCTTAGAATCCCCTGCACTAAGCCCCATTTTCACAGATCGTGTCACATATGCAGATCGTCTTGTAACACAATTTCTAACACTTCTGCGTCTTGGTGTTCAAGGTGCATGAGTGTATCATCTACATACATAACTATCTTACACTCAGTCTTGACCCTTGGTAGGGAGTTAACATACAATAAAAATAACAGCGGACCTAAGCAAGATCCTTGTGGTACGCCATGCGTCAGCGATTCCCAGTCTGAAAGGGTATCATTACAGATAGTACGCTGGGATCTCGCCTCCAGATAAACCCTGAGCCACTCCATAAGCTGTGGGGAGAGATTAAAACCAGAGAGCGTTTTAAGAAGTATATTATGGTTTAAAGAATCAAATGCTTTTAAAAATCGAGGAATACTATGGCAGAATTATTGCCTAGTGAGAGCCCGTTATGGACAGATTGCACTACCTGAAACACAGCGTCCTGTGTTCCATTATTTTGGCGGAAGCCATTTTGTTCCACAGAAAGTAAGTGCATGCTTTCTAAGTATGGGTAAAGTTGACTGTAATTATAAGCCTCTCCAAAATTTTGCCCGGCACAGGTAGAAGAGATATGGGTCTGAGGTCACCTGGCGTAGATGGATTACTAACTTTGGGGATGGGAACCACTGTAGCTCTTTTCCAGACAGGGGGAATAACAGCATTTTGAACAGAAAGATTTAATAACCTAGTATACAGGTTCAAAACACAGACCAAGCTATCCTTGAGCAACCTCCCTGAAATATCTTGCATGCCCGTTGATGTCATAATATCTTTTTTAAGCACTTCCCTTTTAACCTGAGCATTGGTGAACGGTCCTAACCGAAAAAGCCCAGCCTCCCGTGGAGAGACCTGGGAATTATTATCATAAGAGATGTGTGCCATAGGGATATCTCGGGCCAAATCTGACCCAACTTTAGCAAAGTATTGATTAACTGTATCAGCCACCTCCCCTGAAGGGATGGGTTGGGCGTTGTCATCCAGGAGGTTAGCGCCTTCAGCGCTGGGATTGTGTAGTGGAGGCCACCGCTCAGCACTTTGTTCTGTGTGGTGGAGGGTAAACACAGGGCTAAGTTTTGAGATCCTGCACCCGGAAACCCCGCGCAACTCCCCTATCTTTAATTCTTCATCAATTTTTCTACAATTTATTGTGTAGATACTTATGATACTCCTTTAGCGTTCTAGGATAATTCTAAGATAGGAAATTCAGACATTTTTCAACACTCAAGAATGCCCATTCATAACAGTAGGGGTCAGCACCTGTATTCTCAGGACAATCTTACCCAGAGGAGCCGGTCCCTAACATTATATGCATAGGGACCGGTGGCAGGTCTAGGATTGTGGAACATATAGGAAGGGTAGTTATGGGAGTGGGGCAGACCCACTTGGCATTAAAACGTTGGGTTTTTTTACGTTAAAAAACGTTTTTATTGGTTTCCTCATTGAGTTATTGGTTGAAAAAAACGTTTTTTTGCCAAGTGGTGAACAACATAATTTTTTTATCTGTTGAGTGGGTGTTAAACCCTGTGACCTGGGCACTCTCTAGCAATCCTAAGTGAGACTCCAGTATCTCTTAGCCAACCCTGCATGTAACCCCCACACCTGGCCCCAACACCCTCCACCACTCCACGTGTGACCCTGTACCCAACCCCACGTGTGACCCAGGCACCCTCTACCAATCCTGTGTGTGACCCCGCACCCTCTGCCAACCACACATGTGACCCTGGGCACCTTTGCCAACCCCACATGTGACCCGGGCACCTTCGCCAAGCCCGCATGTGAACATGGCACCCTTCCTCTGCCAAGCCCACATGTGACCCTGGCACCCTCACTCGACCAAGCCTGCGTGTGACCCCTGCACCATCTGCCAAGCCCGTGTGTGACCCTGGCATGCTCGGCCTAGCCCATGTCTGACCCTGGCACCCTCGGCCAAGCCCGCATGTGACCCCCGCACCATCCGCCAACCACGTGTGTAACCCCCACACTATCAGCCAACCCCATGTGTGACCCCTGCACCATCTGCCAACCCCGTGTGTGACCCCTGCACCCTCCGCCAACCCTGCTTGTGACCCTGCACCCTCCGCCAACCCAGCGTGTGACCCCTGCACCCTCTGCCAACCCCATGTGTGACCCCTGCACCCTCCACCAACCCCGCTCGTGAACCTGGCACCCTCTGGCAACCCCACATGTGAACTCGGCACCCTCCGCCAACCCCACGTGTGACCCCTGCACCCTCTACCAGCCCCAAATGTGAACCCGGCACCCTCCTCCTCCGTTTTTCGGCCATGTTGTTTTCCCACAACACATGAGGGGAAACTGACATGATCATTTCAAGGCTGCAGCACAATCTTCATTGAATTCTGTACTTAAATCCAAGTTGGGGCCAGCATACAGTGTTATGATGTAACAGATAGATTATGACGTCACTGCTGGCCCTATAACTTTAAAAGAGTTGTCTAAATATTGGTTTGTTGACTAACTCAAGTTCCCAACTTTTGTGATACCGGTACTACATTGTATATGTACCTTTTGATGTCATAGGGTTGGGGTCAGGGTTAGGGAGTGGTCATTAAACATATTCTTTATTAGGTCTTTAAGACAGACGGATCCCGTCAGCAAGGTAATTGCTTAAATTCCCAAAACAGCCACCTGGTGCTGCTGTCGTCACTCACTGTTCTTTTGTTTGTTTCTAGGATGGTGTCGAAAGTTCTTTGAAGTCGAGTAATAGTGTAAAACTTCTCCAGCAAAAGTTCTCAAGTATAGATGGCAGGTAAGTATGCATATGTTTATGCACATGGTAGTACTATTTGTGCAAGTAATTGATGTCCTTTTCATATCACTGTCGTCGAAATGACACCTAGTTACTGGGTTTTGGCTGTTTAAGGGACGAGTCATTTATTGCTAGGTGGGGGGGGGGCTTGTTAGATATAGGGGGGGGGGGGGTCATTTTGAAAAAGAGCCCCTTGGTGGGGGGCCAAAACCCAATAAACCTTCACACTGGGGGGGTGGGTCAAAACTAAATATGGGCAATTCAAATACCTATCGCGACGCATCATTCCACTTGCGTATCCGATTTTTTTTTGGGGGGGGGGGTCATTTTGCAGCTCTCAGTGGCCCGAGTGGAGGGTCGCGATAATTTTTTTCTTAGTGGTGGGGGGGTCGGAAAGAAATCTGCCGATCCGCCAAAATCCATCTAGCCCCACCCCCCGCCTAGCAATAAATGACTTGTCCCTTAATCCTAATGGCATAGTCTTTTTTTTATATGATCAGAAGTAGAGGTTTAAGTATATTTCTCGAGTTTATACTCTAAAATTGAATAGATTGTTATTCTCTTGTTTGAAGTGATGGCGAGAAAAAGGCAACCTTGGATCAAGCGATGCGCGATATCCTGTACAAGCTCATAGTAAGTATATGTGTATTGATGGATATAGTGTATTAAAATCACTATAAACTAGCATCTGCTGCTTTACCAAAAGTTAAAAAAAAACAAAAACAATAATCGTCAGACACATAGTTGTATCTGCAGTCCCTGACTGTTCTCAAACAACCCTCTCACCATTTACGCTTATACCATTAAGGGCCGACGTAAAAGTCAGTGCTTAAATGCAAGAAGAAAACATAGCACTATCCTTGTTGCCACCACCAGAGTCATCTTGCAAAGGCAAATACCTAAATGTGTACTTTTTGTTTCAGTCCGAAGATGCTAATGTAGAAGACTATACAAAACTCATCAACCTTGCAACACTGGCTGTGACACATGGTATAATGAATGGCTTTGTTACATGTATTTGCTCAAATACATAAGGGGGGGGGGGTGGGACGCAAAATGCGAAACATGTGTTTCTTGGGAATCGAGCAGGAAGACTGAATAATTTGATCCATAACAAGCATATTCCCATCCAGACAAAAATAAATTACTGATAGTTTCCATGTACATGTAGGATTCTCCTTAGAGATTGTTTTATGTTTTCAATGCTTTGTTAATGTCCGCTGATAATGAAAATTAAACTAACGATGTATTGATCTCTTACAGAATTGTGTACTGCCTCCACTCCCTTCGTTATGTTATCAGATCTCTTCGACAGCAACACATTAGACAAGTGCTCAGATATATTTGCCTTTGTTGAAGAACGTGTGGACACATGGAAATCGGTAAGTGCGCTAGCTGATATTTTGAGTACTTAACATTTTTATGTCACGTATAGTTTATAGATCATTCATGCCCACAGCCTTAGTTCTTGGGGAACAAATGTGGAATACATGGAAATAAAAAAAAACTAAGATACAAGTGATATACTCTGTCAACTTATACTATAAAAACTTGCCTATAAGCCCCTGCACATACGTGACAAATATCCCATGTGGATCGTGGTTCTCCTAAAAAGTAACACCCCCCCCCCCCCAGCTTGCCAACGGCCGAAGCTACCGTGCACGGGTCAATGATTCTGATACACAAGGTTCTAATACCACAGACTGTCACAGTGAAAGTATGTTCTGCTTTATTCCAGGATACCTTCCATACAGCAGGGAAGAATTACTTACTTAGAATGTGCAATGGTAGGTTTGTTTGATTTCTACCTGCGCATTGTCTGCCTCGTATTTATCATACCTATAAACCATTTTATACACGATGAAATAAGAAATCACTAAAGAGGTCAGTTGTCTGGGTTGACGTATTAGAATGAGGTTGCTATCTGGAATTGGACTGCTCACCCGAGTGGTACTAGGATAATGAATGTTTCTTTTGATCGTATCTGCTTTTAGGTAATATTGAAGGATCACTCAGTATTTGTTTCATTGACTTATCACATTCTTCTCTCGTCAGATTTACTACGGAGACTTTCTAAGTCCCAAAACACTCTATTTTGTGGAAGAATACAGTTGTTCCTCGCCCGACTCTTCCCTCTAACAGAAAAATCTGGTGAGTAGAATACTGAAATATTATTTTCCTTCATTTCATATTCAAAAGAAGACTCTAATGTACTACATCCGTGTAAATTTCAATCATCAGATATTGAGAAAATGCCTATTATCAGCACATTGTTTGATGTTATTTTTCATATTTTAGGACTGAACTTAACAAGCCAGTTTAACCTAGAAAATGTCACTTATTACAACACCAAACCAGAAGACTACAAAATTTCCCGCAAACAGGTACATAGTTTATGATATTCAAGTTAATGTAACACCTTCCATATAAGACACGACCTGTCTTTGAGAGGATCCTATTCGTTTCACCGAGAACCTGATTTCGACCAGTGAAGTAGTACTCTAATGTAATGCAACATCTCCTATAAGGCGCATCCAGACATTTAGACATTTCTATAAAGGCAAAACTAGTCCCACCCTAGCATATACAGGGATGAAAGTCTTCAGGGAATTCCCTGATTTCAGGGATTTCGAATTTCCAGGGCCCTATACATTCATATAGAAACCCAGGGTTTTGGGGCGAATATTGGGCCATTTCAAGGATTTTCGTGCTCTGTGACTTTCATCCCTGCATATAAGTTATGCTCCATATGCAAGGACCTACAGTAGTAACGTTTCATCTACAATTGCCAAAGGAAGGCATGGACTATATTATTCTTCTGTAGGTGATGCCTATATGATATACCGGGTAAATGATAATGAATTGCAAAGCCGAATCTACTCGTTCAGATACAAAAAACCTAGGCCAGCAAATAAATCGAAAATTCAAGGAAAAAATGCCTGTGTTTAATCCAGTATTTCTAATTTTAAAACAGAGTGTCGACAGTGAAAAAGACGAAAGCATGGAAGTAGAAGACGGTGAAATGGATGAAAGATCTACGTAAGTTTACAATTACTGCAGCTAACCTTATACACCCCGAGTATTATACTTTGGCGATAGTGCTGGGCTGCCATGGGGCTCTGCTGGGCAGGTTGGTGTGGTCCAAAACCACAAGGGGGTGTGCCATCCTGCAGCGGGTATAATATACAGCTCGCGTATAATATACAGCTCTCCTGGACAGCTACTTGCCAGTCAATCCCTGAACTCAGACTCGTGCAGACTTTGCCATCTTCCTCAAGAGCCTGGTTACTGGAGAGATGCAGACAGTTGCCTTCCTTGTCAAATTGCTACACATTAATATATGCCAATGCTGATGCACTCTACTACTGATTAATACAAGAAGGCTTTATCCATTAACCTTACGTGTCAGTGTTTGAGTTAACGATGTGCACTGAACTTAATCATTCCAATACAATGAATTATATTATGATTGTTTAAGCATCCAGTTAGTGATAAATAGGATGAGCCACCATGGAACGGGTACTTGTGGGTCTCCGGCTAAATAAGGTAATCGCAATATTCTAGCACCATATTAATAGCAGAAATACTACCGTAATCTCCCGCGTATAAGGCGCAGCTCGCGTATAAGGCGCACCTAGAGTTTTGGAAAATTCTCAAAAAAAATGAATGAATTTTCAAAATTCAAAAACCTATGGGTAGCTTGGGCCACCTTGGGCCCCCCTGGGCCCCATTTTGTCCTATTATGACCAAGGGGGCATGTAAGATATCAAAAGAAAGGTCTTGGTGTCCCCCTTGTGGATCCAATGAGAACTAAAACCCCCGGTATAAGACGCGCCTTATACGCGGGAGATTACGTTAATAGATGGGCAAAGTACCCGATGGGATATCCAAGGTTAGGTAGGGGGTGCTGGGGTAGTATCCACAGATTGGAGACTACACCTTACACCCCTTTTCCAAAAGTGGTTTGGTCCAGCCTCTAGTCTACTCCATACACAGTAGATGGCAGCACAGGTGCTTCCCTCTAGGTCTTTCCTGAAAGGAATAGATGCTTATTAACCCTTTAGGGGCTAATGAAGTGCTGGTGAGTGGTCTTGCCAGCACTTCATTGGTGCATCATGACGACCAATAGCCACAGCAAGGGGCATCCTGATCTTACAATCATGGTTCTCACCCCTTTTCCAAGTTCTATTAGAAGTGTGGGATGCAATCATGTTCCATTTTCTAAGGGAAAAGATTCTTTTATATCTCAAAGTATAGAACTGTGGGACAAGATTCTTTTCTGTCCTTAATGTATAGCCCTGCTGGACAAGATTTTTTTCTATCCTTAATGTATAGCCCTGCGGGACAAGATTCTTTTCTATCTTTGATGTATAGCCCTGCGGGGCAAGATTCTTTTCCATCCGTAATATATAGCCCTGCGGGACAAGATTCTTTTCTATCCTTAATGTATAGCCCTATGAAACAAGATTCTTTTCTATCCTTAATGTATAGCCCTGCAGGGCAAGATTCTTTTCTATCCTCAATGCATAGCCCTGTGGGACAAGATTCTTTTCTATCCTTTATGTATAGCCCTGCGATGCAAGATTCTTTTCTATCCTTGATATATAGCCCTGCAGGCTAACCATGATTGTATCCCTCACTTCTATTAGGGAGCGTTCATTATTTATGGCGGGGGGGGGGTGAGAATCTCGTTCAGCAAATACCTGAAAATGAAACGTCCCCCCCATGTGAATATCCCAAAATGAACCGCCTCCCCCACAGAAATATCCAAAAATGAATTGCCCCCCCTATGTGAATACCCCAAAATGCAGTGCCCCCCCATTGTGAATACCCCAAAATAAAGCGCTGCCCCCCCCCCACTCATTACCGCTCACTATAATACACTAAAATTGATTCCCTCAATAGAAATATCCTAAAATCACTCTTCCCCTTAGCACATGAAATGGCACTTTCCTGTGCTAAGGGATTTTCCTTTGAACAACAATGCTGGCTACCTGAGGGCACATAGCACCTTACTATGTGTGCATCCCTTTATGTTGCTGCAAGCTGGTGTAGTAGAAGGTGTGAAAACTCCTGTAGACACAAGCACTACTGATGGTGGTACCACTTACAAACATTGATTGTTGCCCCAATGGATGCCATTGTAAGTCCCCCTATATTCTTTTTCATCAGACATACTAAAAAAATTCTGCCCCCCCCCAGGTGTGGGTCAAAATTCTTTTGACCCACACCTGAAGAGCCAAAAAGCATGTGCGAATGCGCCCTTTTAACCTATTCCGATGTAGCAGGTTATCCCATGGGCGTGGCCATTGCTGGAGCTTGTTACCAGTGAGTTCTACAGATAAGACCTACCAGATGGGGTACGGCCCCCGAGAGGACTGCAGTGAACAGTTGGGATCATCTCATTGGCTGATAATTAAACCTGCTAAGTATGTATAGTAACGGGTGGTCGTTTTAGCTGAAAACAGGTGAAATTGTTTTGACCCCTTCCGGTCAAGGGGTCGGAAAAACTCTTAAAAATGATCACTCCCTTAGCCCTCTGTATCCTGACAATACATACTTGTGAGCAGGTAAGGGGTAAAAGACATGCATGCGGGGGTATATGGATGATCGTTTCTGTTTGCCTACTCACACTTTTGAATAAAAAATCTGCAAATTTAAGTACACAAGCAAAATGTCTTTTTTACCTTTTCCGCAAAAATTCATAAACACGAAAAATATCTATGTTTACAGTAGATATTCTGAATTTGGGAGAATGCTATAAGTTGCACCTGATGCCTAATAAGGTTCTGATTGCCTAATAACGTCTATACACTGCTTTCAATGTAATTAGCGCACATACCCTAATAGGTGCACATCCCTCTTTTAGACTAGGAATTATTGTGAAACCCTGTTCATAAGCCGACCTCAGTCGTAAGCCAGGGCTAGAGTTTGGTAAAATATCATGAGCTGATTTCAGGTTGAAATTTCAAGAGGTTTAGAAAAACTCTATAATTCATAGCAATAAAACTTGGTCATAAGCCAGGGGAGACTTGATGATTTAGAAGCCGATTTTGCTCGAAAATAGGGAAAAAAATCTGGCATATATATGACAAATACCATTTCCCTAGAATAAAATATCCCCTTGCATGAATGTCCTAAAATGAAGCGCCCCCCCTACATGAATATCCAAATATGAAGTGCCTCCCCCACAGAAATACCCTAAAATAAAGTGCCTCCCCCTCGCAAATGTCCCAAAATGAGCTGCCCCCCTCCTCGAAATGCTCACCCCCCCTGCCATAAATAATGAACGCTCCCTTAGAAAGAAGGGATACAATCATGGTTCTAACCCCTTTCCGAGTTCTATTAGAAGTGAGGGATACAATCATGGTTCTAACCCCTTTCCGAGTTCTATTAGAAGTGAGGGATATAATCATGGTTTTAACCCTTTTCCGAGTTTTAGACCCATTAGAACCATGACTGTATCCCTCACCTTAAATATAACACAGAAAGGGATTAGAACTATGATTGTATCCCTCACTTCTAATAGAACTCGGAAAGGGGTTAGAACCATGATTGTATCCCTCAATTCTAATAGAACTCGGAAAGGGTGAGTCCCATCATGGTTTTAACCCATTTCGGAGTTCTAGACCCATTAGAACCATGACTGTATCCCTCACCTTATATATAACTCAGAAAGCGATTAGAACTATGATTGTATCCCTCACTTCTAATAGAACTCGGAAAGGGGTTAGAACCATGATTGTATCCCTCAATTCTAATAGAACTCGGAAATGGGTGAGAACCATGATTGTATCCCTCACCTCTAATAAAACTCGGAAAGGGGTAAGAACCATGATTGTATCCCTCATTTCTAATAGAAATCGGAAAGGGGTTAGAACCATGATTGTATCCCTCACTTCTAATAGAACTTGGAAAGGGGTTAGAACCATGATTGTATCCCTCCTTTCAATTAGAAGTGAGGGATACAATCATTGTTAGCCTGCAGGGCTATACATTAAGGATAGAAAAGAATCTTGTCCCACAGGGCTATACATTCAGGATAGAAAAGAATCTTGCCCTGCAGGGCTATACATTAAGGATAGAAAAGAATCTTGCCCTGCAGGGCTGTCCATTAAAGATAGAAAAGAATCTTTTCCCGCAGGGCTATTCATTAAGGATAGAAAAGAATCTAGCCCCGCAGGGCTATACATTAAAGATAGAAAAGAATCTTGTCCCACAGGGCTATACATTAAGGATAGAAAAGAATCTTTTCCCACAGGGCTATACAATAGGGATAGGGGCAGGGCAAGATTTCTTTCTATTCCTTATGAATATCCTACCTATAGGGAGGCACCTATAACTGATTTGTTCTAGTGCTAATGGTTATCACTAGGTGGTGCTTACTTACCAGAGAGGAGGGAGAAGGTGAGCCAAACCATTATGGGAATAGGGGTGTAAGGTGTAGTCACCAATCTGTGGATACTACCCCAGTGCCCCCTACCTAACCTTGGATATCCCATGGGGTACTATGCCAATAGATGTACTTTACTCCCTACTTATACTTAATTTAACTATCTATTTCAGATCTATAAGGATAGACTATAATCTGTACAGAAAGTTTTGGTCGCTGCAAGACTACTTCAGAAAACCTAGTCAGTGCTATGAAAAGGTGCCATGGAAGACATTCACAAGTGTAAGTGCCCCATATAAATGGTTTTGGTAGCTTTGATATGTGATCATTGCTGTCTACCATGACTATCACAAATACTTATATATAAGGTGCATCCTGCCTACCGTAATCTCCCGCGTATAAGGCGCGTCTTCTACGCCAAACAAAATGCTGCTGGGTCTCATACGTGGGAGGGGCATTGCCTTAAGTTTGGGGTGCGCCTTATAGGGGGGTATTTTTACTATAGAACTGTACTAAACTGCAAAAATCTGCCCTCAGGGGGGCACCTCCTACGTGAAACACCCCCCCCCCCCCTGTGAGTTGGGGGGGGCGCCTTCTACGCGAGCTGCGCCTTCTACGCGGGAGATTACGGTATAAGCTGCGATTAGCAGAGCATTGACATCTGTGCTGCCATCTAGTGTGCTTCAATGTAAACAGTTGTATAGGAGTGCCTTTAGTGTTCCATGTACAGCTTAGAGCCAAGTCTGGTGTTAATATTATGTTGGAGACATTAAGAAAAAAGAAAAGATAAGTTTGCCATTAAGAGAACCGCATGTTCCTCATTCCCTATTTCACTCTTTATCAAGTACGCAGATGAAGTTCTCAGCTGCTTTGATAGTTTCAAACTAGACAACATTACTACCTCTCGTCGGAAATTCAGAGAAGCTCAACAAGCTCAGTCATCTCACACATACTTCGCCAAGTACCTTACAAGTGAAAAGGTTAGTTTTCTTTAATTACTATTAGCATATACAAGCTACTAGTATGTTTTTGACTTGTCTAATAAAACACACAGTTATGGTACATTAAGATAGTTTTGTATAACTGTATGATTACATGGAACTCTTTATAAATTGCCTTGACTGCATTGTTGATTTTCTTCCTTGGTATTTGTTTAGCTCCTGGACCTACAGCTGAGCGACTCAAATTTCAGGCGCTATGTGCTCGTCCAATTCCTTACACAGTTCCAGTACCTTAATGCCAACGTCAAGTTCAAAAAGTAAGTTTGCATCTCTCGATTACCGGAACCAGTATTATACATACCTCAATAAGTGATAAAAATCAGTTTTAGATTAATACAGCTGTAGTGGTATATATTAATGGTTTTTGTGAATTAAAGGTTTTGTTAATATTAAACATTAGATCATTTTCAGCGCACAACAGGTTCTGACAGATGAGCAGACAGCCTGGGTCAAAAAGACACAGGAGACAGTATACACACTTCTACGGGAAACACCGCCAGACGGAGATAAATTTGCATCGAGAATTGAGGTATGTAATACAATGTGTAAGTTTATGACATAGCAGACTACAGTACAGGGTCAGCAGTTAGAAATAGAATACAAAAGACTTTGCTATAGTATTGAGGATAGGAGATGGAAATTGTGCTCATTTTAGTATGTCCATCTTACACAGAAATATTTAAACAATAATATCACAGAGAAATTGCGTTAAAATCGGTATGTTTGATTTCGGAGCAGCAGGCACCACTTTTAAGTCTTATGTGAATGCATGTGAACACCTCGCTCCATAAATGCCTAGGGGCGGATCCAGAAGGGGTGGTCTGGGGGGGGGGGCACAAGCAAGAAAATTTGGTTGCGGGGGGGGGGGGGGCACAGCCTGGGTTCGGCACCACATTTCCTATAGTTAAGAGTTTAACCAGGCCCCAATTCCAGGGGGTCTAGGGGGGGGGGCACGTGCCCCCAGGTCACCCCCTGGATCCGCTACTGAGTGCCCATAAATTAGCTAACTCATGATTTAGGAATAAGTTTGTAATAAAATAACTTTACCTGTTCTGTGTTTTCACAGCATATCCTAAGTCGGGAAGAAAACTGGAACAGCTGGAAGAATGATGCCTGTCCAAGCTACATTCGGGAAAAGATTCAACCATCGGTCAAGACATTAGCGTAATTAGCTTTTATTCAATTCCTCTGGTTTACTATCGATTCTAAGTTGTATGCCAGCTTCTATATTAAAATGCTAAAGTATTTCAAGACAAGAAACTAGAGGTAAGCATTAAAAACGCTCAAAACTCGGAAGGGCTTTCTTCTGTGCCGATTTTTTATCCCCCCCCCCCCGCCCGCCCATTACATACACAAACACTTTTGAAGAAATAATGATAGGGCTTAGCTTTAAAAGCTAGTTAGTTTACCTTCTGATCTCCATAGCAGTATGTAAATGGAACAGGCCGTGCCAGCTTGGATATACATTCAAAAAGTCTGACATCATCATGGTGCATTGGTTAACACAGAGACAGAAAGGGTGAGGAAAAAGGTTTCCAAATGGAATGTATATACTTTAATATTGGACCTTCATTGCGTAACCAGTTGTAATCTACATGTCCTCTACACCTTAGTCTACACCTTAGTCTTTTCACCTCATTTTCAGCACCCTACAAAAGTCTTAACCCATGGTGGTGCCTATAACTCTTCCGAGTTAAATGTTGGTTTTTATTTTCCTCAATTTCTTTGCATTTTCACATTACAGGAGTAGAAAGCGTAGTATTGGTGATGACATGAAGTCGAGTGGTGGTAAGCTTACCAAGATGGGTAGTGCAGAGCTGACCCGTCTGTGGAACCTGGGTGCTGACAACATGGAGGCCTGCAGGACAGACTCAAGGTCAGTAGCAAAGATAAAACTTCACATAGAAGCTGCACTGCGCTCGAACCTGGGATTCAGTCCAGTGAGGCCCTACGGACCTTAGGACGTCAAACAAATCAATCAGTCAAGGACCTTTGGGGATTATTTATGAGCTGTACGCGAGGAGCTCCATTTTTACTATTTTCAGTTAGATCCAGTTTAATTATATACATGTATCGCCCTAGGCTGTCTTAAAAGGGTCTCCTCTTGTTTTTTCCCTGCTACATGTGTGTTGGGCCCATAGGAGATGCCACTTTACAGTGTAGCTATAGTGTATTATCTGTGGAGAGATTGTTCTATTTTACCACCATCTTTGGGCCTGACTTTGACATTTAAATTACTATCGTAATCGCCTTTGCCTCATGCATAAGCTTTAATGTTTAATGGTTAAATTGTTGATTCACTTTTTTTCTCAGAGCGTGTCTACCTACATTGGAGGCTTTCTTTGAAGAGGCCGCAGAGCAGCTGGACCCAGAATCTCAGGTTGATGACGAATACAAGTAAGTTACAGGAATAGAAACTGAATTACTCCTAATAACTCTGACTGAACATGGGATCCAAAAAATACGTAATTTGTTATTTTTTTCTGATGGTGTTCATGATGACGTCTCCGTTTAAACCGTGCTGGTATGAGCACTTGGGTCTGTTGGTTACTATGTAACTAAGTATGGAAAAGGGTCTTTATATGTTTTTCCCCTACTTTGTTTCAGGTTAATAAATGACAAGAACTGGAGTTGGAAAGCCCTCCGGTTGTTGGCCCGTCGCTCCACAACATTCTTTGCTCAGTCCTCACCAGCGGGGAAGACGTTACCACAATTCTTGTCTCACACCATCGAAAAACTGGCAAAGGAAATACCGGTTGGTTAAATTTATCTAACATTCTACTACGGACTCATAGAATAACATTTGAAGACTAGTTTACCGATAGATCATGCACTAGATGGTCCATTTGATAAAAGTAGTAATGTGTGTCTATACTTCATGTGTCTGGCTGTTATATTTTGAGGGGAGGGATGACAAAACATACACTCTCTATTTTTCTCCAGGGCATTGCCCCTGCACCTCAGGACAGTGATGTCCGAGCAGACATGGGTGGAGATGAAGACCTTAACGAGATGAACAATGCAGAGGAGAATATAGATCGTGCTGAAGAGACAGGTACAGTAATCCATTGTCAAATACCTTGGACTGCTCTTGTCATCTTAACTAACTTCTATATCTGAATGTTGTCTTTTTTTCTTTTTTACAAGAATTAAGAAGATGCATCTGCCTGTCTGTTCTGCTTTCATTGATATGCCATATCATTTGTATTTGGTCAATAATAGCCCAAGAGGAGGTGCCTGAGACATTGACACCAGGCCAGACAAAGAAACTGGCCAAGGAGCTGGGAGCCGAGTGGCCCAAGCTGGCACTGGAGCTAAATTATGGGGATGACGAGATAGAATATATAAAGAGTTCCGAGGAGTCAGCTTCCGAAGAGGACAACGCCCTGCGTCTCCTTCACCTTTTCCTGGTAACTAAAACTCTTATCATTAACACCTAGAGAGTTATGTAATTGATCCAGTGGTCTTAGGTGCCACTTTCCCACTAAATTAAGACGTTTTTTTCTCTCTCCATTTTCAGCAGTCTTTTTCAATGTCTTATTGCTTTTACTTTCTGAAAAAAACAGAAATCATTCAATGCCTTAAACACTTAAGTTTTAATAGCATGTGAAAAGAACATTTTCCAGGCATGTGAAAAGAAGTTATTAGCTTTTGTGTACAGCAACCTTATCACTCAGGAATTGCAGCCTAGGGGGGGAAAGGTAGAAAAACAGCCCTTCTAGACAAAGGAAGTTAAATCTCAAGGAGAGTTAGAGAGTGAGGTTTCTTGGCTCTATTCCGGGCTGCAAAATGTTCCAGTCACGCAGGATCGAATCCCATTGTCAGCGGCCGCGTTTAGCGCCACGCTCAGCCGCGAAGGTGCAAACCCCTCTCGGACCACCACCCCCAGTCAGACCAGGGGGTGGTGGTACTGTAGCTGCTGGTGAAAAAAAAACTTTTTTTTTTTTTTGTGAAAAAAACTGTTGTTGTTGTTCGAATTTTATCTCACCTCGTGCCTTCCTTATGGACAACACTAAAGGGCGAGGGTTGTATCCACACCGAAGTGAGATTACCCTTGTGGCGTTGTGCCCAGACCCTAGTCTAATGGGGAGGGGGTTTGATTGATTGATTGATTTTTAGGGCATGCTTTTGTTACTATAACTCAATATGTTAGAAACAAAAGTATGCCCTTTGGTAGTTGGGGTCGCTGCCATTCACCTCAGTGTTAAATCCTGAATATGTAACATTCTATATCCGTCTCCATCGACCTTTTCTCATTGATATATTGCCTCATCAATGCAATGCGGAATACAAGAAAGATAACCAGTTTATATGCTGCTTTTATTTTTCATAAAGAGTGCAGAAAAAGTAGTTTAGGGGTTGTTGAAAAGAAGGTTTCACAAGGGCATTATTGTTCTTTGTAGCAGACAGACTGGCACCTCCAAGCATGCCAGCCAATCACATGTGCGGTCAGCTGTGACAGACATCCTAGAACGACCTGTTGATGGCATTTACACTTGTAGACTCAGTCTTACTGAACAATGAACCCACAATTAGGCTAAATATGACAGACCTGTTGATGGTATCAATTCAGCCTGCAAATAGCACAGTGTACTATTCATCAAAGACCTATCCAAAACTGCTATGCTGAGCAACTGTGGCCTCGTGGCCAGGCTGGTGTGTGGTGGGTTTTTATGAATTTTCTGGCCTTTTAGATAGGAATCTCACCCACACAACTGTCACCCGGGCTTGGGTTGAGCCTTATTCATAGGGTTTTGCAAAATATGCATTCTGGGCCAGGTGCGCCTTATAGGAAATCAGGTTGGGGTGTGCCTTATGCTTAGGTCTCCATATACACTGAGTACTACAGTAGCTCACAAATACCACCTGGAAGAGGAATTCAATCACCCTCTCGGAAATTTCTTCAAAAATCAGCACCATGCCTATATTTGTCAGCAATAAGTCAAAATATGTCAGTAATTACACATTCTATAACATTAAAGCACAAAAGCATGCCCTATTAGTATACAAGATGTTACTAAACCTACGCTATAGGTATAAATTGCTCTATTTTTGTTTTACAGCACTTTAGCGGCACTAAGTGGCTATCCCGTGCTTCACAGGTTGATAATTTAACAGAGGAATGTGTCAGTGCCCGCGCATATGTGCACCACACACATCCTGAGGGGATAGGAAAGAGGAGATTAATGGGGAGGGGGGATGATGGTGACTGAATCTATGGGAAGGTAGAAATCACGCCCCTACACATTTACCAAGGCAATGGTTCTTTAACATCCATCACTACATAGGCATAGTGACAGATGGACAGGCCTGTTTTAAGTCATTGGTCTGCCATGACCGCCAAGAGACTTTCCAGCACAGCCTAGCCAGGGCAGGGAGGAACTCAAATGACACCTTCAGCGATGTTTGGAGGCACCACTGTGCCTTGACCGGGCCAGGAACCAAACTTACGGCCCCTGAGCGGATGCGCTACCGGCTGCGCCACGCCTCCCCGCTGAAAAAACTGATGGGTGTACTGACTAAAAACTGCTTGCTTTGAATTTTAACCTCACCTATGTGCCCTTTGGACACGTCAAGGGTGAGAGGTCCCGTGGCGTGAAACCCGGACCCGTACACTAGAGGGAGCTAAGGTAGAAATCACGCCCCTACACATTTACCGAGGCAATGGTTCTTTAACATCCGTCACTACATAGGCATAGTGACAGATGGACAGGCCTGTTTCAAGTCATTTGTCTGCCATGACCGCCGAGAGACTTTCCAGCACAGCCTAGCCAGAGCAGGGAGGAACTCAAATGACACCTTACGGCGACGTTTGGAACCACCACTATGCCCCGGCCGGGCCGGGAACCGAACCCACGACCTTACGGCCTACTAAAAACTGATGGGTGTACTGATTATATAATTTCCAGAATGCCACAAATAAGGTGTGAACAGATGCAGAACTTTCTTTAACATTTTTTTTTCGTTATTTTTTTTCTGTTTGATTATTTCCTCGTGATTGTAGCATCTAAGAGAATGAACACAAATCATCATATTATTCAAACAAAATTTGAACCTTTTTTTTTTTAGTTATCCAAGTTCATCTCTGCATTTAATCATATAAGGATTGCATAGTGGTGCCATCTGGTGTAAAACATATGAACCATAAGAAGGTCTTGTACATGTAAATGAAATGGAAATGCTCCATACACATTTAGATGCAGAGACAAAGGCTAGAGCTTGCTCTACATCCTCAAACTCATTTGACTTTCACTATAACACATAGAGTTCAATGGCAAACCAAAGGTGAGACGTTTTTGGTATGTGTGGAATGTCATAGACGTAATGTTAAAGCAACAAAGGAATGCTAGAGGGACAGGAGCCCCATGTTTACATGATGCAGCCCTTATCTTACAAGCTGACCTTATATTTCTATTTTGCAACATAAAGTTCTATGCCTACTTAATATTGAATGACAGTTGGCTGTCTCCTCATTTGCTCTAAAGGGGGACCTACACACTGAACCTTTATTTTATTCTGCTGTACTCTGAAACCTACGTCTGGCAAAACACATACCATGAATTCTCCCATATTAGCCGCACCATTGTATAAGCCGAACCCCGAACCCCGTCGCAATTCTGTTTAAAAATACTATAAAAACAGTTTCATGAGTGTTCTTAGGCCAAAAAAAAAAGTTGTGTGTTTCAGCTAACATGCTGTCAAAAAATTATATTTTCTTCTAAAATAGAGAAAAAAGTTTTGCCCTGTTTTGCTAGGTAGGGTTGGGTTACCTGAAACAAACAATTTATATTGTTTTGGCCTTATCTTTAGGTTCCATTTGGAAAAAAATATAAGCGGAGACATCATCTCTAGGTTTCTAATTGAAACTATAAGCTAATGTGATAAGTAGAGAACTCAGGCACTTTTACTTTATTCATATATTGTACATTATACCATTCATACGACATCCATTATCGCTCACTATGCTATACTCGCCTATAATGTATGCAGTAGTACCACACACCCTGCCTCTAGGGATGGTACACTTGATGGTCATTATATATACAGCCAGGTGCTAGTACACCTGCCAGCATTACCAACTAGCTATTCGCTGAGTTAACATCTCTTCAGCATGTACTTTGTACAATAAAGCTGTCATCAATTATCCACTAATTGCCAGCTTCTTGTTATCACTATGTTCATATAGTATAGCTGTAAGTACCCATAGCTAGATATGACACTAAGAACACACATATGAACTCATAACAGCCATGTTTGAAACCTAAAGCTGAGCTGATGTCCTTCGTTGTTTATTTCTTTCAAACTGTTCAGCAAAGTACTAAGGTTGTCAGTGATATTTGTTCAAAAAGCAGTTGAAGTTATCTGCACTGCTATGTTGTTGTTTTTTTCAGAGAAATTACATATTTACATCTACACCATGCAATAAGCTATATCTCATTGTAAAATGTACCTTTGCATCGATGTGAACAAATTCTCATGTTATGGTATAACAAATCATCAGCCGATTCAGAACATACAAACTAACACATTGCATCTAATCACTGTTGCATCTAATAATTGTAGTACCTATTCCATATATCAATATTGCACTGGGTCATTTGTGTCCAGCAACACACGCCAGCTAGTTCATTGTGGTGTATGGTCCAATCTAACCTATTGGGGCCTTAGTTTTCTATGGGTTCTGAATGCAAGCTCCAAACAAGAGTAGCAATGTTTAATGGTATGATTATAAGTCTGTCTTATTTATTTTTTTCAATATTGAACACGTCAGTAGGCTCCGGTACCTTTCATATTCTGCCTATGGGCCACTGATAATTTGAAAACAACTAGTATGCCAGATTGGGATCGATCATTACTTTACATACATGGTTAATTATCTAGAAATCAAATTTTCTAGAAATATTTTTCATCTTCCTTTTCGTGCTTTCCAGGAGCAGGAACCAGAACGCGCCACACCTGCCACATTCCGCACGGCCCTGAGAGAAATCGGTTTGGTAGACATTGCGAGCAACGTATTCGGGAATGAAAAAAGCTGAAGAAAGCCCACACATTTATATTTTATTTTTTAGAAGCCAGAGAAGACATAACGACAAAATGAAATGTAGAAGTCTCCGGTGGATAATGCTTAAAGGATCTCATGTGTTACTTGCATCTAAGCACAAACATTGTCTAATTTTAGTTAATAATTGTAAGCTAGTTTTCTAGTGAGGTGTGCCCCGATAAGGACACATGTGAGATACTGCCAACATGGATTAATTTGTACATAATAAGTCGGAAAGAAAGTATTGTCATTCAAATGATTGTGTGAAGAAATATTTTCCACAGTAATTCGATATTGTATTTAGTGAGGAAATTAGTGATTGCGTTAAACGCACTTTCCATCATCTACAGGAATGAAGTGGCAATAAATGGTTTTACACTAGAAAACAAGATGGCTCCACTCCTTCATGCTTATTTCGCGCCTATATAAAAGTGTGTCCATAGTGCCCGTATATAAAGGTGTGTCCAAATATAATTTCGACACAAAGAAAAACACATTAAGTGTTTAGTTATTAGCCCAATCAATCCATTCTAGTCTGATATAAACGGAGAATGAGCAGGGGTGCTTGAATTTGGTGGCTGCATATCACAGAGGTGTGATTTCTCCAACATCTGTAGAATTTCTTTCAACTCTGAATGTTGACCCTCGTGCCCGGCCCTCGTGATTTCCCCGCGAGAATGTATTTTTTAACATTAGAATGCAGGGGGGGGGGTCTGATATGAGGCTTGTCAAATGACAAATACCGGTTCTTCGTAGTGGCATGGTCTGGTCGAGTTTACTACATTGTTGCCAGACTACATACTGTTCTCTACAGTATACACTAGATGTCGGTTGTTTCAAGATTCAAGATTGGCTTTATTGACTCATGAGAGGTACATATATATATATATATATATATATATATATATATATATATATATATATATATATATATATATATATATATATATATATGTCAGCACCAGGTTAATGATGGTTGGTTTTACTGTAGATGTCTTTTACAAAGTTACATATATATTCTTCCGACTAATCTGTGCCTGGGCAGGCATTTAAGTTGCAACGATAATACCATTTCTAGCTTCTCACATTTGTCTAGGTTTCTGTATCCATTGGCAATGTTACAGATCTTTTGCTCAAACACATTTCTAATGGTACATAGTTGTGTAATATTACATTCAAAAAATATATGTTGCACAGTTTGCTTTGTTTTACAGGTCTTTCATTCATTGCTAGTCACATTTTTTCCCCTATAGCCCCTATATGTGCTGTCAAGAGTACAATTCACATCCAGCCATAATTTAGACATAATACTTTGTACCTGAAAATAGCGTACCCAATTTAAGTATTCTTTTTGCCCATATGGTGTGTCTGACTTTTGACAGATTCTGGTCACCTGGCATTTTTCAAGGTTGTTTTCATTCATTATGTACTGATCATATGTCTGTATATGATCAGTATCTTCCAGTCTTGTTTTTATTCTAGATTTGAGCCTATTCTTTCTCCAGATTTCAGGGTTTTCCTATATATCTCGGCACCCTGTTTTGTATAGGAGATATTTTATATTGTCCAACCATGGGTGCTTGTCTGTTTTCATAGTCAAAAACGCTTGATCTTGTAAGGGGTTTGATAACCCAGTCTCAAGTCGAAGCCAGTAGAAAAGGTTGAGTAATATTATTCTAAACTCCATTGGGAATCTACCCAACCCAGTGCTAGTGTTGTGCTAGCATATTTTGATATCCCCAACGTATATTTACAGTTTGAGGAGTTAAATGTCTCAGTTGGTGAACTTTTTCTTTCTATTTCTCCAATGGTAAATGCCACAGGCCTATTCCTGTAGGCTGACATAAGGTTAATTTTGTCACAGACATTTTCTAATGCCATATTGTATTTCTATAGAATCTAATGGATTTAGCATGTACTGTAATCTCCCGCGTAGAAGACGCGTTGCGCGTATAGGACGCCCCCCTTCTTGGGAGAACCATTTTCGCGTATAAGATGCACCTCTTAGGGGTGATTTTTGTCAATCCAGTACTGTTCTATAGTAAAATTACCCCTCGTATAAGACGCACCCCCTTCTTGGGAGAATGATATAAGACACCCCAGCATTTTGTTTGGCGTAGAGGACGCGTCTTATACGCAGGATATTACGGTATGTCATCTATCCCTAGAACTTCAAGTATTCTACACCAATCTAATCTGGTTATTATTGCTCTGTTATTTACTTTAATTGTACAAGTGCTTTGGGGCATGCCCCAGACTGGGCAACCGTAGAGCAATATGGGCTCTATCTGTTTATCGAAAAGTGACATGAATAATTTAACTGATATGTTTTGCGAGGTGCTTAGGGCCTGTCTAATGGCGAATGATGCACGTTTGGCCTTAGACACTGTCCATTTGCATTTGTCTTACACTACCGTCTCAAGATAGTAGTAGACCCAGATACTTATAGGTGGTTACACATTATATCATCTGTTCTCTAAATTTCAGATTAGGCTGGGGGGCCCTTCCTGCTGACATGACCATAACCTTGGTCTTATTTGTATTGACTGATA
Source organism: Acholoe squamosa (assembly GCA_949317995.1). NCBI lineage: Eukaryota > Metazoa > Annelida > Polychaeta > Phyllodocida > Polynoidae > Acholoe > Acholoe squamosa. The sequence goes on along the minus strand of OX439036.1, from coordinate 83,149,588 downwards.
GTTCCCATTTATTACAGTAGTCCGATAACTTATTTAGACAGTTTTGTAGTCCAGCCTCTGACTGCGACATTATTACCAAGTCGTCTGCCCATGATAAGGAGTTTAATTCAGCCTCCCCCAGTTTAACAGGTTCACACTCTTCGTCAAATATTTTATGCAGGTCATTTTGGAATAGGTTTTATAGAGTGGGACTTAGATTGGATCCCTGTTTCACACCAGCAGTTGATATAAAAGCCACTACGTTTATCATCCCTCATCTCTTCGTTTCGCCATTCCAACTACTGATGGGGGGGGGGCTGCCTAAGACTCATAAAACTCCAGCTCACAAAACATTTGTGAGAATGGGGTCTCTTGAGATTGTGGACCTACTTTATGCTCCTAGCCAACATAAGAACCCTATGTCTAAAAACTTCTGACGGGTACGCTGGAAGAAGAGTGCTTTATCTCATAAACTCCTACAAAACAAGTCTCAATTGTTTCACTTATCTACTACAGCACACTAACCATGTCCTTCAATCACCAAACGGGCTTCCCAATCCCATCTTAAATGGGTCTTAATAGTCTCATATTTTCTGCACCCTCTGTATGTGTTATTGATATAGGGGGACGATATAAGACACATTCATCCATCACTAGATGACAAAATGTAGCTCTTTCTATGAATATGACCTTAGCTGACGAAGTGCTATTGAAGATTACTCGTTCATTCGTTTACCAAAATATTTTCAAACCGTTATTTTTCTCTGTTGCAAGAACTGTGTGGTCATATTTTCAGTGGGTAGTTCCTATGACTTGCGGGACACCAAGAAGCCATATTTTGATTTAGGTTCTGGTACTAGAGATAGTTTTGAGATAGGGACCCTAAGTCAATATTTTGAAAATAAAACTGCTACGCCCCCACGCATCACTGGCCAGGAATGGAAAAGATGAATGACAACGACAACTTCGAAGGTATATATAAAATTTATTTTTTTCTATAAATAGCCTGTTGCAGCCACTACATGTAAATGACATGGGCCACGTCACATAGTACGGACACGTTCACGAGAGCTGGCTCAGACACGTAATTCCACTCAATCTCGTCCCGCTAAATACGATACTTCATCATCGTACTCGGTGTGGAACTCGATTTGCACAAACTTCTCACTTTTCCGTAGCTTCCATTCGACCTTTTACTCAAGGATGTCAAGCAATGTACACTAGATAATACACCCATAGATATTAATGAGTTACAAAAAACAGGAATTACCCCGGGAAATAAACAGGGCTTTCTTATTGTATGCTCACTTTCAAATTCTAAATGCGCTGTGCCAAGCATACATACATGCACAGATAAGAGCTTAATTAAAAAGCAGTCATCCTGTTTCAGATGAGTGAACCTGCGTCTGTACATTCCATAAAACTTGTCTCATGCCTTTCAGCGGTAATTGTTATATTATCAGTAAAATACTGTATTTAACCGGTTTAGACAACAATCACCAGTGATTTATAAATCAATTTCTTATAGCTTTGGCATGCATACACCTACATTCTTTATCAATTTGCGTGTAAATCAAGGTTGAATTAATATAGGATCATTGCAGTCAACGACTGGCTTATGAGCTGAGTGGTTCTTTAACATACGCGCTTAGAAGTAATTCCCAAGCCAGAATTGCCAATGTTAGAAGACGGATACGACAAATAAAATATATCTAGCTTTGGGAGTATTGCGCTGCTCCTACGGTTGGAAGCCATGTAAGTTCAGAAATCTAAGGCAATTCATCAACAGCCTCCTTTTTCTGAGCCTCCATGACCCTATTTTTCCAATTTTTGTCAACTGAATGCATTCGCCTACATCTTATATTGAAGCTTTTCCGCTGCAAAGCACCATTCAAATATACATTTTTTCCCAAGATTGCCCGTCCTCTGGACACTTTCTTCATTTCATATTAAGCTTCAGGCTCTAGGAAATCAGGCTACTCTACTTACAACGGCCTACAGCTACTAATGATCTTTGTACAATGAATTCCTATTGTTTCTCATATTTAGCCTCAACACCTTATACTCGAAATTTTCGTGTAGAGATATCTGTGATGAGAACATTGTGCTCTGGGAAAAACGATAGTTATTTTTTCTTCTCATTTGTGCACAATACAATGAAAAGATATGGAAAATATACAAAAGTACACAAATATCGACGTGGGCTTCCAAAAGCAATTTTTTTTTATAGAAATGAAATCTTCGTCAAGTAGCCCACATATATGTGGTTACCACTGCCATTATTGGATAAAACTACGACATAATATGATCTGTACAACATACATGGAAACTTGTTTCAAGTTCTTCTAATGTTCAACTGTGTTCCCTTGATTTTACAGTGGGTGAATAAAATCATTATTATTCACTTTTCTGTGTAATGGCGCAGGTTGTCCTGAACAGAACCGGTTTATTACTTATCAATCATTCAGATATAGATGATACTTTACTCAGGCAGCGTGAGAGGAGCATGCTTAGTGTGAGTGCCCACGTCCTGGTATATAGGGCCGCCATGAGGAAGGGTATATACCATTAACAAGCAACACAGAAGCTGAGCCACATGTTGATGCTGGTTTACTAACTATAGACATTGGAATATGTTCATACAAAGGCAAGTAGGGCCAATAGTATTCATGCCAATGAGCTGTGTATAAACAGACTCAACTAAATTTCCCAGAATGTTGGATGACAGCATTCCCGTGGGTATTAATAGTATTGCCCTTTAGGCACCAAGTGCCATGAGAATTGTACAGCTAGATTACTTTACACAAGCCTTTGTCCCATTTATTACAGTGGGTCTACCTGTATCTATTATGCAAAATGTATTATGATCCTGCTATAACTAGTTCTATGCTTAGTACTTTGCAGTTGTAGGTGAGCGGGGGGGGGGCATTTGATAAGGGTAACAGTACAAAAGGTGGCAGTGAACTATTGGTGATGTTGATATCAAGGGATACCGGGTACATGAACAGACATGTATGCCTCCTTGGCAAGCATAGGTCATTAAAAAGTCTGCCGTAAATGACAATGGTTCATAAATAAATGTCATTTACAGCAAACATTAAGGTTAGTGGTGGAATCCCGAGAACTTACTGACACTGATGCTGTCGTCCAGGTTAACCTTGCCTAAAGAGAGTCTGTAAGGGCCGTTCGCACTAAGACGACACTATTAAATAGGTAAGGCCCTATCTGGCCTGATAAAAGGCAAATACACGATACTGAAAGGTTAAGACAAGGCTAGGGAGAGAGATGTAGACATTGGCCAAAACTCCTATTATAGATCTTGTACTGAAGCAGAACATCAACTCACACAATCCCTGCATGGTGACACATTACGTCCAAGACTCTTTTCCTGTGTTGTATATGGACCCCCAGGGGCATGGGAACTGTAGGAGTGCACCTGATTATATTTGACTGGGCAGTAAGCAAGCGTATTGGCCTTTTGGCCAAGGAAGTGCATATGTTCTATATAGTAACTACTATAAGCCACTCTTTCTTTGCTTATATGATACACATTCAAATGTCCATTGTTTTTAGTATTTACATCGAGCTGACCCACCTCCATAGCTTGTCCACATTCTAACAATCTATTTCAATCCTATGGTCCACTGGTGAGATATAAATTAATCTTCCTTTGTCGACATTGTTACATAAAGTATACATGTTTTTATACTGTTTAAATTATGCTAAATACTCCTTCAATATGTCCTAAAGTAGATGGAATTCCTTCGAGTTGTATATTACAACTTAAGTGCTAAGATAATCCCTTCCATTCACATTAGTTCCCTCAATATCACTTTAAGAGAATGCAAGTCGTAAAGGCAGTTGAGAGGACAAGTATGCCTGACTGAAAATTAGTAACAGCTATAATGCATGGAGGCCAGGCTCCTTTAGTGAGCCTTTGGTTGATTTCAATTTGGTCTTTACACAAAGTCTATGTACAACAGGCTATATAAAAGTACAAAACTAAAAGCCATATGTGATTTATCCGAAATTATTCCATCTAGGCGTAGGAACTGTATACTTCGTAAATATAATCGGTAGGTTTGCTACCTGTGTGTATATACTGCTTTCGAGAAAGCACAATTACATTTCTTGAAATAACTTCATATAGAATATGATATTCTTAATAAGATCCTATGTCATGGCGACAACTGATGTATGCAATTTTAAATATTACATTAACAAGGTGATTTATAGTGAATACATTGGCTTTACTTCCTATGGAGGATTACAGGCCATTCTGCAAGAAATTCTAAAAGGAAAGTGCATCTTTAAATATACAATAAAAGTCCTGCGCCACAGTGCTTTAAAAGAAATGCAAAACATAAAATACCTCTGCATACTTTCAAACCAATCGGCTATGCGCTGCCATCTAGGCGACTGACAACTGCTGTATAAGTGATGAGTCGTCAACAAAGCCTCATCACCAGGGACCCATTCACCATCCATATCCTGACAGAGGGTTTGGTAACCAAAGATTAATACCGCAATACACATGACACATCCACGAAGAGTCCACTATAAATCTACACCAGAGAATAGACCGGGGGTTATATTACATAGCGGGCGGGGCAGGCGGGGGGTGCGGGTTGTGGGGCTTATTCGTGAAGCTGCAATGTGCTGCCAGGCGGCTGCTTCCATAGGTTTCATCATTCCTATACAGCACAAATTACAATGGTGAGCTTACCCGATTCCATATTCCATAGTACTGAATAATTCTTGATTCTATTACGACAGATCCTATCTGGCGATTTCCAACTATTTCGTCTCCTTGGTGACAAAACAGCCCCACACCTCCTGTGTAGTATCGAACAAGATAGGTATTTGCACATCAGCTAGTCACCAAACTGTACAGCTAGATTGTCCTGGTTTTTCTTCCATTTTCATCAGAGAATGTTGCTTATGGTTATATTGTTTCTGTATGTCTCCACAGTTACAAGCATTGAGTGTCCAGCCTCCTTTGAGGACGACCCGGGCCTACCATTCAGTTATAATCCTGTAGACAGCTATGTATCAAGTGAAGAAGTCGTCATCAGCTCCAGGCTGACACCAACCTACTGCTGTTCGTGAAACACACTCACAACAGCACATTTTGGAATATTCCTTCAGCTGCGTTAGGCGATGTATACATACATACAGTGACAGACAATTTAAGGGGCCTTAGCGCGGCTGACGGTGACAAGACCCACTCTTGTTCCTGTCTATATTCAAAATCATTATCATTATTATCCATATTATAGTGACCGAATTTGAACAGTCTATGTACACAAGGGGTTCAGTATGGGATGGTTGGTTATGTCCTTTTCGTTTTGGTCCACCACTAGAGCGCCTCATGAGAAATGACGTTTCCTTACAACAGGCAGTACCCCGGCATATTACCATGAACCGCCACCAGTGGGCACCACCAGCTGCAGGCTGGACAGGGCGGTAGGAGTGACATGAGCCTTATTATCTGACAATGGATGCCTCGTTGTAGTCGCTGCCTGGCAGTGTGAAGAATTCTTCCAGCTTCCACTGGAGCGTCTCAAAGGTGGGCCGCTCCATCTCATCCTTCTTCCAGCATTCGAGCATGATGTCGTAGAGAGCCTGGGGGCACCCGGGAGGGCATGGCATGCGGTACCCATGTTCCACTTGGTGGAGAACCTCGGCATTTGTCATACCTGTTGGAGAAAAAGAAGTATTTTTTTTCAGTTTTGTGCTATTGCATTTGTTTGCTAAATGGTCAACGAGATCTATTTGTACTAACCAAATTTGTATCATAATTCAGTCTTGATCAATACCTCTAGTGTTCTACATAGCAATGCTACGCGTCGTGACCAAACGAGCATCATTTTAAACACTCTTAAGGCTAAGCTTTGGTGATACCTTCCAATATGTCAATGCTCTCTCCACACTACTTATTCAAAGTAAGTATACATCTGCCTATTCTCCAAACATTGCTGTCCTTTTTATACAATAAATTGAATCTTATAACATAGAACCGGGCTTAGAACTTGCCCAATCATAAGGAACATGAACATCAGAATCGTAAACCAACTCCTTGCCATTTCTTTAAACATGCTTACGTGCTGTAATTTATTTGTCATCCTGGTAACAATAAGAACAATACCTTTACATACATTTAACCTCTATTAGTTGAACTTTAGGAATTGAGCACACAATGAATTTATACATGATGAGATGAGTTGTGACTCACCGGGGTAAGGAATCCGCCCATATGTAACAATTTCTGTGATGAGGATGCCGAACGACCAGACATCTGACTTTATGGTGAAGCGATTGTAGTTGGCTGCTTCTGGGGCTGTCCACTTGATAGGGAAGCGGGCACCCACACGCGCCTCGTATTCATCCTCCTGCGGGTAGTACACAACATTCATGGATACATGTTATATAAACAACTAACCGGTAACTGCATAATATATGGAATTCAATAGCAACTCACATCATAATCCAAAACATTTTCCCCCTCATCTATTATGCTTAATCTTTATAGCTAAGCTAGCTGTTCTTGTAAATATCTCTAATATAAAGGGACATGTTCTTATAAATATCCCCAATGTAATGTTGCGAGTTGGGTCAACTCATATATTAGAATAGTCCTTTTTATGTGTTTGCGAAATAGGCACCGTACCTTTATAACACGCGCCAAACCAAAGTCAGCAATCTTGACGTTATTGTTATCACCAACGAGGATGTTCCTAGCCGCCAGATCGCGATGGATATAGTTCTGGGACTCCAGGTAGGCCATTCCACTGGCAATTTGTGCTGCTATGTCAATCAGGGATGGCAACTTAAGGCTGCGACCCTTTCCTGAAACCAATGTGGTAGAGTTGCATATTTAAAATGTTTTACAGTGATTTGGCTGTTCCCTATATGTATGGAGTAGACAGTTTATATTAGTACCAAAGTATATGGTAGACATGTGTTTATTATGCTATTACCATTGTATATGTACAGTACATGTTTTATATAGTGTTGGTCTTATCTATGGTTCTTAATAGTTTCTACTTCATGTAAATCTGGATAGCAAAGATTCATTAATGGCAGACAAGTTACAACATGCCTTTGTCACATTTACTTTTAAATTCATAATTCTTAACTGCAAAGCATGGCATTTTCTACTTCATGAGAGAGCTTAGCTGATAAGTGCCATCTCTCATGTATTTCTCCTATACATAGACTTCCAGTCGGTTACCTTGGAGGAACTCCAACAGGCTGCCATTGCGCATGAGTTCGGTGACGATGTAGATAGGTTCATCCTGCGTGCACACAGCATACAACTGGATGAGTTTTTGGTGGCGCAGCTTCTTCATAATCTGAGCCTCTGCCAGGAAGTCCTTGGGATCCATCGTACCTGGGGTAAAGGAACAAATACAGACAGGGTAATTAACCAGGTACAGTGATGTTAACAGATACCACATAGCAATAGCGGATAACAGGAAGAATATGGCAGGATCAACAGATACCATTTAGGTACGAAGGATCCCATAAAGTATATCATCAACTACCCGTGTGTCCAACGTTTATCCCTCCTTGGATCTAGGCTTATTTGTATCCTCCGAAGCCACATTTCTAGAACACACAGGTCAAATGTTTATTTTTTCTTTTTGTAAATATATTCACCATGTAAGCTTTTGGTAACGAATGGTATTTAGAATAAATCCAACTACCATGTATAAAATGGAAATTTGTCAGTGTTTAGCTGCACAGTTTTATAATGAGACGATTAAAAGCTATCTGCAGGTTGTCTAGCAATTTCCAGCTGGTAATCGTGTTTAGATTGGCTCTAATGGCAGTGGGTAGTGTTGGGCTGGTCACCTCATTACCTGGTTAATGAACGCACACCGACCAGAGCATGCCTACCTCTTGGGGTGTGCAGGTGGGGTGGGGTGTGCAGGTGGGGTGGACAGACAGCACTGTCTATTAACATGCCAACATGGCAAGAGGGTTTAACACATGCCAACAAGGCAAGAGGGTAGGGGACGGTGCTGAATTTCATCTTTCAGATTTTATAATGCATTTTGTTATACGATCTCTAGATCTTTTCTGATAAGGGGGTTGACACCTTTTTTTCCAGTACATTTCCTATAGGAGTCTAGACCCATACCCAGTGGATCCACCATTTTGAATTTCGCTGGTTGAGGTAAGACCCACTGATTTCTATGACGTCACTGCTGCGCCCAAGAATATAGAGTACCTCATCATAAGAACTAGACTAGTATGTTATAGGGGTTTTACCTCTTTTTAGGCTAAAGCTTAGCAAAAACTAGGGGCTAAACGAGGGGTGCGTGTCCTCCTTCACAAAATCCTGGCTCTGCTACTTAGGTGCATCTTATACTCGGGATACATATGTATTAGGGATCATTAATAAAGCTGGATGTGGCATATTTAGAAATATAATGCAGCAATGTATATTGCTGATAACTCGAAAAGTGAAAAGCCTGTGATTGGCTCCCATGAGTTGTGCACTCATCCGGTTGCATCAGCACTCCCTCACCCAGGTTATTCACACCACCAAGCCACTATTGGCATAACTCCTGCCAAAACTGCTCTATTCGCACCACATTGCCAAAAAAGGCGGGAAAGTTGATACATGGATCAACATCATATACCTTCACCATTGGAGGCAAAAGGTGTCTTATGGCTGCCAACCAACTGAGTCTGTACAATATTGACAATTTCTCAAAATTCACAAAACTTTGTAATGAAATACCTTTTCCTGCAATACCCCTACATCTCCTCCTTTAATGGCACTACAAATTCATTAAGTAATTCTGCCTCTTACATACAAAATTTCCTTTTTTTTTTAACTTATTCGCAACACCAAAATGACTGAAAGTGCAGGGCCCCATGGTGTCTCCTTATACACATGTAACTTGCTTTTCGAGTTAAATATATATAGTTAGGGGGTCTGCTTATGGCCCTGTCATAAAACAAGAAGAGCTCTATTTATGTGTTTTCTGTACACCTCCCCATTTACAAGACGAGCCCCTTAAGCCTGGTCCCCGCACTCCCAAATTCATCCTTACACCATGTGTGTTCTGGGATCCCAAATATACCCCCTTTCCACTGATTTTTATGGCAAAATCGCAAATTTCTAGGGCCTAAAAAGTACCCTTTTTTCATGAAATGAAGACATACCTACAAGACCTACGCCTTTTCATGAAAAGAAACAAATAATAGAGAAATGTGGATGTCATGCACTCATCTGCATGCCACAATTTCCATCTGTGGATGAGATACATGGACAGTTGGAACTATGGTGATTTGAAGACCTCCTTTCCAGAGAGGCTGATGCATTAAAACACCCCCTTTTTTCGGTTTCCACTGACTTACAAAGACTTGTAAAAGGACCCCTTTTTCTGTGTTTTCCGTAACACACATGGTGTCATTGGGCATCAGTGAGTGCGGGGACCGGGCCCTCAAGAGTAAAAACTTCCAGGAAGATATCAGATATTTTGTCTATCTGTTCTATTCCACCCCTCATCTACACACGATCTCAGACCCCCTTCCACCATCATCCAAACACAGGGCATACACCTTTACCCACTCTTGATTCCCTCCTACCCACCCACACCACGCCCCCTGCCCTGGTAGCCCCAGGTCAGAACAAATATTTAGTTTGGGTGCCGTCACCTGCCGCGGCACTGAGTGCTGTATGACCTCTGGCCGCCTACAAGCTGGGCTGTCACTTCTCTGCCAAAGCGCGTACTCCAGGAGGAGATTTCATCATGCCTCTAGTTCTCTCACTCGCCTCAACAGGTAGAGGTTTCATCAGCTTGCAGTGTGGTGTTGGGTTCCATTTTACTTAGCAATTCAACCCCCCCCCCCAAAAAAAAAAAAGCATAGTTTTATTCCGCTATTGTCGGCAGATGCTGGCTATCATTGTTCAACTGTGCTCATCAAACCCAATCAAGGCCAATGTTAGTTTGTTCGACAGAAGAGACCTTGGCCTTGGCGGATCCAGAAAGGATGGACAGGAGACTGGTGGGAACGGTCACGGCCCAGGATCCACTACTTTTCACTATTTTTTGTTTTGTTTTGGCTACAGTAGAAGCAATGGATTAAGCACTGATATTCTAGGCAATTCTGTTTTAGTATTCAATACCATGGAATTTTTGTTCACATTGGTGTCTACACTCAGTAACACTGTGATCAGCCCCAACTCCGTACAATGTCTCAATTACAGCCTACATGACCTTCCTACTGATTAGTACTGCATGTGTAGAGAGGATTTATTACTTACCCGGTTTGAGGGTCTTAATGGCGACTGGCGTCGTGTTGTTCCACAGACCCTCATACACTTCTCCGAACTGGCCGTGGCCGATCTTCTTGATGAGTTTGAGAGAGGTTTTCGGGATTTCCCATTGGTCCTTCGTGTTGTATGACAGACCCACTGTCTGCGGCTTCTCCACCTGTGAATGATATCAAATGTGAAGATTTGTTTTAAAGTCGGTCCAGTTCTCCTTTTAAGTGTTGTACTAATAAGACATAAGTAAACCCAATACATCTAGGTATTATGATCTCACTGATATGACGCAAACACACTGCAACTGTCATTCTTCAACATATATCAAGTGATTCAATAGCACATTAAGCATTACCTTGATTCAATTGGATCATTAAAACGTTGTGACAATGAAAAATGTCGATAACACTTAACACAATTGAGATGTGCTGTATGAAATGTGCGGATCGAAATGGCACCATTGCAAAGCCCTATGGCTTTAAGCAGCTTTGATCACTGCTTAGAATGACGTTACAAATTAACATCGTCTTTTCCTCACTGTGATGTTTTACCCCAGTACTAATTACCTTCGTTGTACCAGATCCAATCTTATACCTATAAATGCGACTGCTTGGCATATTTCCAGGAATTACTCTAGTATTCGTTTGTATGTGGACTTTTGAGGTTCAGGTGCATACATGGTTGTACATGAGGTATGGTTTACATCTGCACATATTTGTATTTTGATATGGACATACTTCTGGTGTATTTTTTTTCTGGTACTCAATATACACGCAATGATACCTAAGTGACTAGTGCGTCTATTACATTGTAGTAAGTTTAACACCAAGAAGACAATATACGGGAAACTTTCCAATACACATCCCCCTTTTCCTTAGTCGTAATGGGAATATACATAGCTCTATCCCTCTAATCAAGGGAAACCCTGGAGACTTCCATCACCGGCACTAGAAAGACGCACTGATACGGCTAGCCATGGGTACTTGTGTACATTGTAAGAACAGTCTTCCTTTTCTGGTCACATTATATTATCTACACGAAACTTGTTCTGACACTATAACTTGACGTCACTGGAGTATATTAATCAAGTCTTCTTGAAGATGGACATGCCATTATCACCATGCGCGACATTACATTTTTTCTTTCTTTTGGTCTAACATGTAGAATTGAAGATTCCTTATCATACTGGTTTTCTGCAATGTGACATTTCCCCCATTGTTTCCCTAGGTCAATATATCTGTTAAGGTCAATCATTTCACCATATCTATGGAAAAAATATTACCAACGGCTTTTCCAAGCATAAGAGCTACAATCCTTATACATTGTAGGCATATTCATTTGATGGTGCAGTGAACAGTATTTCTGTTTAATGAAGATGGTAATTTTACTACTAATTCTGAGAAATATATATATTCCCTAAACTCCAGACATACCGGTAGTCTGTTGCTTGAATAAAGACCAAATGGAATATAGGGTGAAGGGTAAGATATTACTAGCTACTACGCTGTAGCTTAAGTTATTGCTAACGTTCATCAGGGAATGTCTTTTACCGTTATTTCTTTATTTCAACTTGTATATTCAAAGTGAGTTACTTTTTCATTGAAATTTCTGCCTTCAGGCCATGTTATTATAATACCTTGGATTACAGATTTTTTCAGTCAACATTTTGGTTGGCCAGAGGCAAACAAAAAAAAAAGTTCCAAAACTCAGCCCAAAAAACCCATCGGCCAGGGGCAAAAAAAAAAAGGGGGGGGGCCATAATATTTCACATTTTTGGACACCAAACGAACTTTTGAGCCAACAAACGGTACATTTTTTACAAGTTTATACCCGATAGATGGATCAATAATGGATATTTGTCCTTCTCTAAGGATTTTTTTTTTTACCCTGAATGTTGAGAAATCTGGTCAGGCAGAGGCAAGAAATTCTTTTTTTTTTTTATTTTGCCTAACATCTCGTCGCCGGATCTGTAATCCAAGTTATTAGAATAAAACGGCTTACTTTACAAAACAGTCACATAAGGGTAAATGACACATCAGTCTGCATCGTCTATCAGAAATCTATTTGAATAGGACGTCTGATAAATCTACAGTCTCTAACAATGTGGGTCCTGATAAATGTGCGGTCGTGAATCATTAACACAATAGCCTCATACACGGGACATTAAAAATACACACTTGTATGCGCTGGGTATGTAGAAAGCAATCATCCTGGAGCCATACAACTGACCAAGATATAAAAATGCCCTAGCCTAACCCATTTATCTTGAGCATCCATCGAGCTTTAATCACAAATATAATAATTATTGGTATTGCCGCTGATGGAGAGTGCAAGTAGAATTGACTCGCCATTGGCATTGGATGGCAGTTTATTTTTCTACAAGAAGGTTATGCACTTAGTGTCCTTCCCCCCAGCTTACCCATGCAACTGTCTATTTAGGATGTTTTTCCCCCTCGCTACGACTTTGGACCACAACTCTAATCTGTTTGAACGTCAAACCTTTCTAAAAGAACACCACTCTCGTACACCCAGCCTTATTAATGTAACATCTGTAAATTTTACCCCTATAAGTTGACTTATACATCGCAACCAGTATTGTCTAATCATATTCCATGCAGACAGGTGAGTCTATATGAGCCGTTCCCACCTGGCTGACATCAGCTGCTATAGCCCCACCCCCATCCCACCACTCCTTCCCTACCTACCCCCCCCCCCACCTCCCTCCACATCCCACAGCTTAACATGCTGGACGACCATGGCCCTGATCCATCAGGACCGGCTATAACAAAGAGTTGTACTCACTGACCTTTCCGTGACAAGTCACGTTACCCCCCCCCCCCCACCCTCAACCAGTGTCTAGGGCTAGACCACCACCACCGGTCAGTGTTGACTATGAAAGTCCCAAACAAGGGCAACGATGGGGTGGGAGAGGGTAAGGATCAACTTACAGGTTAATGTGCTTGGTTCTATCGACTCAAATGTTCATGCCCCTCCCCTTTTTCTTCTTTTTTTTTCTCTCCATTACGTAAGAAGCCAAATTATAATAGGAAATCCCGTGTTCAATGTAGTGACGTTACAAATGTATGTATTTTCGAACAAAATTTCCACAAACATTTCACTACCCCAACTAACCAACCAAACCAACAACAAAAACACTCACACACAAATCAAATATTTCATTTCAGCTAAAAGTACAAAAAAAGTGCCATTTCCAGCCCTTAATGGCAGTGATTAGACGTGATAATACTACTCCCGTCCCAGTAGCAGGCATAGAGCTGTATCATTATTTCAGACCGGGTAACATGACTACCACCTCTATTATGGCGCTGTGGTATCCACTTTGTCTGCCATATTTATGCCACCACCACTTCCGTCATAATTTATTCATTCTAGCATAATGGCTACTACTACTGCCACACATGTGCCTTGCAAGATATGAGAATTTTACCAACTAAATCATGAAAATTGCCAAATAACAAAAAAAAGCAACACTTTTAATCCCTTTCCTTTCAATATGGGAGATTTATGTGTTTTACCCCTATCAAGATTTTGATTTCTGATACAAGAAATATGTCCACTGAAAATGTCATATTCGATTAGCGGTAGGTCCAACAGGTGGCTAGGCATGACATCCAACAGTTGTAATAGGTGGGGCGATTAATAGTTGAGATGAAATATTAATACGGTAGTTGAGATGAGAGAGGAGCTAAGGTAGGGTGTCTTATCACACCAGTCCAACCATTGATCGGTCAGCAATCGAACCCTTACACCCACCAGTGTTCAATACTTGAGGTACACTAGTTTCCCACCAGGTGGCATGATCGTGCCGCCATTGGACAATAATTATCATTGTTGGCATTACGGGGAGGACGTTGTATTTTGCTTCATTCAGCACGAGGAGAATAATAGTTTAAGATCACAATGCTAAGGGAAAGGCCTCACATTGCCGTACACGTAGTGGCCATATCTTAAAACTCACTATTGACAGGAGGTGAATTCGTCTCATAATGACATTGACAGACTTCTGATACAGCTCATGAGAGCTGCTCACGAGAGCTGCTAATGAGAACTATGAAATACCTCTCTGGTAGGGGTAATGTGCTGCTAGTGACACAGTTATAGCACCTCTGTATGTCTACAGTTACCAAAGAGCAGCTCATGCCAGATATAAGAATAGCTGTCTGGTATCTCCATGACACAGCTATAACACAAATAGCCCCGATTGTAAACAAGTCACTGGTTCAGGTAGTCAGCTGCTAATCACAGTTAAGGTGTCCCGGTACTAATAGGGCCAATGACGTTCTAATTTTTTTCCCAATCTTACATCATCACATGGACATAGATCAGGTTCTAATTTGATGGTATTCATAAATAAAGGCTCAAATCAAAGCTGAAGTCAGATCGTTTTTTTTTAACCATAGTTAACAATAACAGAGTCAGATCCATTTTTGTGCCAGTTGCCATGGAAACCACCATGTTGAATGAAATAGTTGATACAGGGGCCCATGGGCGTGGAAAGCAGGGGGGACAGGGGGACATGTCCCCTCCCCCCACTTTTGGCCAACTCCTCAAAAGGTCATAACTAAAAGGTCAAGCAAAGGGAGGTCAAAAATTGCAGAAAACCCCCCTGGTCCCACCCACTCTGAAACTGCTTCCAACGCCCCTGGGGGCCCCTGACAGGTCACAAACCTGACATTTGACTCCTTTCTAACACAATGAATTTCCATAGTGACCAAAGATGTTTTGCTAATCCCCCCCCCCCCCAGCATTACCTTTCTTCTGATACCAAAATACTTTCTCTGCGACAAAAATAAGGTCTCTGTTTTCAGTTGGGACTATTTAGCTGGCCTAGGTTTGCCGGATTCATACTGTGACACCTTATAGCACCAACCACAGGTAGCTGACTGGTACCAGGAATGAGCTGCTCAAGGCAGTTAAAGCACGAGCATATGTGACTACCGTAGTACAGGCCATGTCCTAGCTGACAGGTGTAGGGAATGAGCTGCCATATCACAGATAGACGACTCCTACAAGCTATGGACTGCTCATGGCTCAATTATATTTACTGAATGGCATAAGCCTTATGATAAGGGAACTCCTCGGTACATACAGGTAGCTTTTATATATGTACAGACAATGAGCTGCTTATTACATGGATCTAGCATTGAACATGGGTAGTTCACTGTTTAACTCAAGCAGTTGCACATAACATCGATGTTGAACAGTCTATACCGAGGTAGCAATAATGGGCGCGGCCACTGCTGAAGCTGATTACATACGGTTATCATTGATAACAGTTATCAGATGGGTATCTGCCCCCCCCCCCAGAAGCCTGCAGTGAATAGTTAGGATTATTTCACTGGCTGATAATTAATCCCCATAAGTCGGTAGACAAATAAGACAGTCACAGTATTAGCGTTTTGTTCTAATTACACTCTGGACATTATACCTCCTCAATATGAATTGACAGTGATGTGGGCGTGGTCCCTTCATGAGCACCAATTATCTCCTGTAGCCATGTGGTAATAGACCGTCTCCTGAAGGTGGTCCGTTGATTAGCCCATTATGGATGACCGAATTACATTGCCAGCAGAAATACAGCAACCAAATGATATCAATGTCTATCAATTAGTTGTTACAATACCCAGATGGCGTCACTGCTTGAACAACATTTTCTAAACTGCCCAACGCAACCAGGAACGAAACCATTTTTGTTGGTACATGCCACCATACTGTGAATTGATATATAACGGTAGGGGGCAGCCCATATATAATCCCGGCCTATAATCTACTTTGGGTTTTACACACATGTGACAGACTGTCTAAGAGATTTAAGTAAAAATGTATGTACATACCTGGGAGCAGGGTTTCCGTAGATTGACGCAGAGTCCGTCGGCATCTTTACTGTAATGCTCACATAGCTCTGATAACGTTTGGAAGGTGACACGCCGTGCGATAAAGAAGCCACCCTCGTCCAGTTGCCGGATCCGGTAGTGCTTCACTGTGTCACCATCCCGCACTGCAGGTAGAAGAAAGGTGATATATTACTTGATAATGCATCCATCACTTATTACAGTTCTCAGGAGAGAATACCACCTCTCTAACCTCTACATGTGAGGAAGACGAGGTTTTCATCAATACAAGGTGGCCATGACATGGCACAGATACAGAACCTCTCTAACCTCTACATGTGAGGAAGACGAGGTTTTCATCAATACAAGGTGGCCATGACATGGCACAGATACAGAACCTCTCTAACCCTCTACATGTGAGGAAGACGAAGTTTTCATCAATACAAGGTGGCCATGACATGGCACAGATAAAGAACCCAATTACACTCATATATAGTGACGGATAGAAACATGGAGTGTAATGGTAGTTTAACGCGCAGTCTGTGTTACAGTTTTTAGCTAACTTATAGACGTCTACCTCACCAATTACTGTATTATAGAGAGAGAGGAAGGTGGGGCCATGAGTGTTCCCACATGAGGCTGCCATGACAAGTCACAGTTTTCTTCCATAGAACCCTACCTCACCTATTACTGTACGGGGAGGCAAGGAGTGGAGTGTTGCGGGTAGAGTAAAAGACCCAATAGGCAGGCACTTTAGAGTTCTCCCTTATTATCTTAGTAAATAGAAGGCTGATCAAGCCCATACTTGCATATTAGATAAATATGATACCTATCTAATAGAAGACAAGGCTGTCTTGGATTTGAATTTGTTTAACTAGGCAAAATGTAAGGTGAGAAAAGGGCTGATTTTGCACCTAATAGTAGACACAGGGCCCTAATAGCGGACACTGGCATTGCCTTGTGAATAACATGCAAGAAATGCTCTTTTTGTCATTAATTATTACATGTATGGCATTGATAAATGAAATACTTTGCATTTGTAATATCATTCCTACAAATCTCTTTGAAATACGTAAGCTAAATGATATGAACTCAAGTGTGCGATATTTTGAATCTATAAGGAATATGGTATGCATGCAGTTTCTTTCAATTGTCATATAAATACTTATGATATATTTGCGCAATTGCATTCACATGTTAGGTAAAAATGTTTTTAGCAGAACTGAAGGGTTATAGCTAGAATCAAAGCCAAATAGACTTGATATTAAGAGGGTGTCCGCCATTAGGGCCCCCTTAATGAAATTCACTTCTAATTCTCTACTGCATCAATAATGCATGTTAATGATGCATGACCTTGTAAACATGTGATCGGATGTATGGTACATTGTTCAGAGGAACATGTTATCACTGTTCACCTTAAACTGATTGCTTGGAAAGGCCCCTTTTATCAACCTAACCCTGGTATGAGGCTTAGCTGTGCTGCTAGCAACCACGATCTCAGACATTCTATGAGACCCTCCCTTGTTATAACATCAATTCTGTATGTATACTTCCTCTATATACTGTGTTATTTCACGTCAGGATGTTACTTAAGATATATATCAATCATTTGGCATCGTTATCTGCTGAATTACTGATATTTATTTACCCTAATGCCTTATTTAGAGCAGGGTGTCCGCTACCTGGTGCTGTCCGCTAATAGGACCTGTTACTCTAGTAAGAGAACCCTACCTTACCAATCAGTCTAAGTAGCGATAAGAGCAACATCCTACACTGTGTGAGCCATATCTACATTACATGGTTATAGTACTCAGATAAGAGGGCGGTCACACAGTACCTTTCTACATTTACTAGATTGTTAATACCCATTACAGTAGATCATATATTCATAGATATTAGACCCTAGATATAGTGATGTTGCTATGGTGTACATAGGTTCTGAGATCCAGTTGGACACGTCCCTGCACAGTAATTGGATCCTTAACCCTTTAGCTTCCAGGCCTCTGCACCCCCTTCACTAGTCCTCTGATCATTAGTGCCAATAAGTGCTGACTCAGCGTCTACACCTTATGCTCACCAACCCACAAATTCATAATAATCCACCAGGAGGCAAAGAAGGTGCATGATTCTCATTAACATCCCGGTCTTGTTGCATGAAGCGCCCAGACACTGTTTCGCTAATACCTGTCTAGGTAATATATAGACTTTTTTTATCAGTAGGAGTGAAAGAAAATCTATCCCCGGATGGTTGTGGGTGTATTATATAAACACTCCAATAACGGCATATCTATAGACAGTAGAGGACAGTGTATATCAACAAGTAAGCCCGCCCGGTGAGCTGCTCCGAGATATAAAGAACTCTCCGCTGGGCAGACAGTGAAGTAATACTATAAACTACTCACGAAGCAATTCGACTGGATTAAACACTGAGTGCTTAACCCTTTAAGGACAGAGCAAAAATGGTTGTCCTGACCATGGGGACGGCCTCTGAAAAAAGTGTAGTTCCTAGAGGACGAGCCTATTTTCAATTTCTATACAAATCCTATATAATGGGCATCGACTATAGTTGATGCTAGGCCTACCATGGCATCGACTATAGTCGATGCTAGGCCTACCATGGTGTTGACTATAGTCGATGCTAGCCCTCAATGGGTTAAGGCATTTCTCTTTTAATACCAGAAGTTTTCCTCTTCCTGTTTGAGGTTGTGGAGTAACACGGCTATATATATATATATATATATATATATATATATATATATATATATATATATATATATATATATATATATATATATATATATATATATATAAAATACACTGATGATGCTGGATGTCATGTAATATTTCATAGGCTACTCTTATGCTACACGCATTTTCCTTACATTCGTATCATCTGACACACCCTACACAGCAAAATATAGGAATTCTAGCAATGATAAGTAATCGTCGAGATGAAGGTATTAAATTTCACAAGAAACCCGGGGTAAACAGTAGAAATGTCGAATCTCAGCGTAAGATCAAGAGACCATACAATGTATTGAGTGGATAGAATGACGAGCTCCGTCAACTTGTACTTGTAGGCTCACCTACATTCAGAGATGCAAGGGTCTAATTTTCTCAACCTCCAATATGAAATACTTACAAGAATCACATACGAAATTTGGAATCCCTAAAATATTAGGAACAGTGGCATCTCTGCTTGTACGTGTTATCACTCATACTAAAAGTATGAGATAAAATATAGTTCCTTCACGTATACCCTAGGTAACCCTCAACATTAGCCGCCATAGTGCTCTCTCCAGCGATAAAATTGGTCCTTGACAAGGGTATTATATTGTCGACTATAAATGTCCCCCTATGTTACATTTTACCATCCATCCATGTCTAATGCCTGTCTGATTTAGGACCCCCTGATCTAACCATCAACATAAGTAACCCCTGAGTGACAGGGACGAGAGGAGATTGGATGCTAAGTTCGAGTGGCATCTTTTTACCACAGCAGAAATTGGGAAGTATGAGATCCTGCCCCATCCGTCCTGTGATCATAGTGCCGGTAGCGGCACCACATCAACCATGAAATAGCCTCAACCGTTATTAGTTTTTTTCTTCTTTAAATGCCTGATAGCTGAGACCACCTACCCCATCTGACAGGCCGGAAAGTGGACAATAAAGTGACCACTTGGTGGTATGTAGTGTCCATGGGGAAGCAGCGTCTCCTGGTAGGTGGATGGACGCTGGGGTCAGCCTCTGATAATTCGGGAAATGTCACTTGGTTCGCGGGGGTCCTGATGTGAAGCGGCGCGGAAGGCATGTCCCCACCGCCCCCAGGCTGCTGCTGTTCTGAAGGTCGCCGCCTCACGAGAGGTCATCACGCGTTTACAAGAAGTGGACGCAGAACCCAATTTCAGTATTGATGCCGGATTATATCTTTTATTTTATGTCAATAACTTCTTCCCATAGAGATAGCATTGCAGGGCCGATCCGCACACCCCCAATGGCGTAACGTGTGTCGATCCACCACAGCGGCAGATCCACCACTGCAGCCTCGTTCTGGGTGCATGTAAACATTCAAAATGGCGGACCGGCGCTCATACGGGGAACTACGGTACCAGATTTTGATAATTTCTCCTTATTTAAACCCCCTAAAAACATAAAATAAATATAGAACTAAACTCCCCTGGTGTCCTCGGTGGCCGATCCACCCCTCGGGGGGTGGTCTCCCCCTCGTGGTGGATCGGCCACCTCGTACACCACGGTCGTTTAGTTCTATCTATATATTCAACTGCATGTCATGCAAAAGAAACTGACTGTTGATTATGTGACGTAATGCATCTAATAACCTTGATTCACTTACCGGTAATTCTTCAACAGATCCCAGCACACATTAAGTACATCACTACATGTCTCATGTTCTGCACAGGTATCTAAATGCTGTCCGCACAATACAGTATTCATAAGAGCTATAGACCAGATCTATTATATGAATAGTCAAATCTAAAGAACAATGGAGAAACTGCTACCAGGGTTTTGTCCCACTCTCTTTTTAAAAGATAACAAGTGATCTTTTATTTGCCTGGTTCCAGAGACAGCTCTTTCATGCACTTGTCCTGAATGTATCCACTCCACTAATTCAGATTACGCTGTTACAAGCAAAAACTGAATACCCCGGTAGTTCTATAATGAATGAATAGGGCACTCACAATATACAATTTTTACATACATAGATCTAGGTTAAGACTCAGTACCCAAAGATTGTGAGAATTTTACATTTGAACACGCATGTATTTGCCTTTAAGGTGGCTGGCGGGGATTGTTAGTTCAGCATTTGGACACCAGGGGTCTCTGAGTTACATTGACAATATGAGTAAACGGAATATGCAAAATACTGGAATGCTTGGCATGGCAGGGAATTGAACCCTGGGCCCTATGAGTGGAAGGCAGAGATGTAACACATGTGCCACAGTGGCTGTTGAACTGATCTCTTACAATCAACGTTATGTTCTATCTGTCAATATTCTACCCATGTCCTTACATTTTTTTTTATTTCAATCATCCACAACTTTAAAAATATGATTGGGACCATATATCAATAGTGCAACCACTGCTAAGATATACTTATAATTTAAGTGCTGAGGAAGTTATAAACAAATCTAATTACTTTTAGATATGAATCTGGGGATTTATGTGACAAATCACTATATAATCCTATATGAGATTAAAGCTCGTTTATCTCAAAGACATGCATGGGACCCCCATATTATTTTTGCATATATGAGAAATACATATCATTGTGAACCTCTGATCGGGCTTCCCTAGCCCACTTAAAAGGGTCTATTTCTCCTCTTTCCTATCCCCTTGGGATGTGTGTGGTGCACATATGCGCGGGCACTGACACATTCCCCTGTAAATTGTGTAATGTAGTTCTCGCCATGAATATGACCTTAGCTGTCGAAATGGCGTTAAACATCTATTACTCACTCACTCTCACTGAACCTCTGATAAGAATGTGGCGGAAATCTAATTACTTTAAGTCTATCCCCGCCAGCCACCTTAACTCTCAAATGCCATGGTATAACTCATTCCTGCCTTCACTAACAATACTTGATAGACAGCCACACCTAGCAGGGTAGTACCTGCCTTCATGAGCAGTCAATGTTGGGCAGCCACACCTCATACCTGCCTTCATCAGCAGTCAATGTTGGGCAGCCACACCTCGTACCTGCCTTCATGAGCAGTTAATGTTGGACAGCCACACCTCATACCTGCCTTCATGAGCAGTCAATGTTGGACAGCCACACCTCGTACCTGCCTTCATTAGCAGTTAATGTTGGGCAGCCACACCTCGTACCTGCCTTCATGAGCAGTCAATGTTGGGCAGCCACACCTTGTACCTGCCTTCATGAGCAGTTAATGTTGAACAGCCACACCTCGTACCTGCCCTCATGAGCAGTTAATGTTGGACAGCCACACCTTGTACCTGCCTTCATGAGCAGTTAATGTTGAACATCCACACCTCGTACCTGCCTTCATGAGCAGTTAATGTTGGACAGCCACACCTCGTACCTGCCTTCATCAGCAGTCAATGTTGGGCAGCCACACCTCGTACCTGCCTTCATCAGCAGTCAATGTTGGGCAGCCACACCTCGTACCTGCCTTCATCAGCAGTTAATGTTGGACAGCCACACCTCGTACCTGCCTTCATCAGCAGTTAATGTTGGACAGCCACACCTTATACCTGCCTTCATGAGCAGTCAATGTTGGACAGCCACACCTCGTACCTGCCTTCATGAGCAGTCAATGTTGGACAGCCACACCTAGTACCTGCCTTCATCAGCAGTCAATGTTGGACAATTACACCCCATCCACATCTACAGCACTTGTTAATGCTGGTTATGAGATATTTATGCCACTTATTGTGACTTCCAACCATAACCGCCATGTTACCAGTGAATGTGGTGTACACATAGGGAAGATATGTCAACCTCAGTATTGAGACAGAATACTGGGACACGTGGCTAGTGCCAAAATCCGCCCTGGTGGTGGTAGGCAGGTGAGTATACAGGGTTGTATGTGATGGTATACCCAGTGCCACGAGAGGACAAGACAGCCAGCACACCAAACCTGGTGCTTCCTGGTTAATTTGGACGGGGAGTAACCAGGTGGGACTCTTTCTTTTTGCCTACTTTATTGATGCAACAGGCACCAAGACTACCATAGGCTCTATAGATTGAACGTTTGGTCGATGATATATGCAAAGTGTTCATGTATGTTGCCAATACATGTAGATACCTGTCATCTACCAGGCATGCTCTTGGAGGTTAAACATCTGGTGTGATACCGGCGATAACCGTAACCTAGCCTAGGTCACACTGACCCGTGCTGAGCTGCTCTCAGTGCTATATATAGTTAAAGGTCGTGCAAACGACGTCTTGATGGCATAAACACAGTCTGATGGGGTAAAACGACTAGAGACTCGTTTCTGTGAAATGAAGGAGTAGTGTAAGTTGCCACTAGCTGACTCGACCACTAGCAATGTTGGTAAGTCGACCACCCTTCCATCATAGGTTTTCACAATTCATGAGCGATGATTGGGGGCTATGCACGGGTAACCTATTGTACTACATTTTGTAGTTAATGAGGTACAATCAGCCAGTTATTCTATGTATTATGTTAGCTAAAGGAAGGTAGCCTAGTGGCCGGGTCAAGGGTGAAGTGCCCTATTCGCATGAACTGTAGCTAAATAATATGGAAACCCAAGATATGTACACCAGGTAGAAGGAATGACATATCGATATAAAGATTAGTATGATCACTATCGATAAAGTGTGGCCTTGTCAAGGACATGTCATACTAATGTGGCCTTGTCAAGGACATCTCATACTATTTATCAAAAAACGGATAACAATGGTTGAAGGTCGTCTGTGGTCCTGATCTCTCCGTCACTCCAAATGGATGTGGGGAGGGGACGTCGGTGGTCACGGCTGGTTCTGGGCAATCATCTCGAGATTTAATCTCAATATGTAATTAGGGGGGCTGTCATTGCAAATTATAACTTGCATGGAAAGAAAGTGACTTGCATATTCCATGAAATCAGTTCAGGGCTGTTAAATCCCTGAGTAGTACAACATGTATTGTCAAAGAACCTTAATTTACATGGAAGAGGGCCCCAAAAAGGGGGGCTGTTATCTGACTTCTTCAAAAAGCGGGCTGTAAAAAGTGAGTTGTATTCTAAGGGGCTGTAGAATGGCAAAAACGGCGGCTGTAGTTTCGCATTTGGTAATACTAATCAAAGAGTCAGTGCCCCCCCGGGCCCATCAGCCTTCTTCCTACTGTAACAAAGCTACGAGGGGACAGTGTGATAGGAGATCAATTTTATAAGATTTTGATCAAAGACTATATGGACCATTGTAGATTTCAATTAAAGATAAAAGTTCAAAGCTATTGTGATAGCTAAGAAGGTACAGCACAGCTGTGATGGAAGTCGGTTATTATAGATTAATATTTAAATATGATTGTTCGTTGGTAATCAAATTCATATATATATATACCGTAATCTCCCGCGTATAAGGCGCGTCTTATACGCCAAACAAAATGCTGCTGAGTCTTATACGTGGGAGGGACATTGCCTTGAGTTTGGGGTGCGCCTTATGGGGGGGATAATTTTACTATAGAACAGTACTAAATTAACAAAAATCTGCCCTTAGAGGTGCGCCTTATACATAGAATTGCATTATCTTAGTTGGGGATGCGCCTTATACGCGAGCTGCGCCTTATACGCGGGAGATTACTGTATATATATATATATATATATATATATATATATATAATTATGATGCACTGCTAAGGTATTCATGATGCATTCCTAATGCATTCATGACACATTCCTAATGTATTCATGAAGTCTCTATTCCTAGTATTATAATGATAACAGAATGGAAGGCATTTATGGTGTGTTGCTAAGGTATTCATGATGCATTGCTAAGGCATTCATTGTGCATTGCTAAGGTATTCATGATGCATTCCTAATGCATGCATGACACATTCCTAGTGTATTCATGATGTCCCTATTCCTAGTACTATGATGATAATAGAATGGAAGGCAGTCATGGTGTGTTGCTAAGGTATTCATGGTGCGTTGCTAGGGTAATCATGATGCATTGCTAAGGTATTCATGATGTCCCTATCCCTAGTACTATGATGATAATAGAATGGAGGGCAATGCAGCCTAGCTCCTACCTCAAGGGCTGATGCTGTAAGAATGATACCAGGCAAGTAAGGTCATAATAGCATACTATAGCTACCCTCTGGCTAAATGTCATAGGTCTTAGGAATGATTCATATTAAGTTAGGTTTAATATTAGACTTGTTAACTATCTATTAAGAGGATAAGTGGTCTCCTAATGGTCAAGGGGTATTGGTTTTCCAAGTGTTTTCATGTTTAAGAGTCACAGATTATATGAGTGAAGATTATTTGCCAAGGGCTATGATGACCTGTGCAAGGCTAAACATCCCAGAAAGTGAAGAGTTCTGTGTTGGCTCGAAATGGCCAGTCGGCCTAGACTTTACTGCCTCAAAATGCACAGCTCTGTCATCCAGGCAGTATTATCTTTGCACGACCTACCCCGTAAAGCTAGGGCACCAACAACCACCCTTTGTTTTAGGCGTGTCAGGCGTGATGTCAGCCTCTTCCTGTCACAATACAGACTACAGAACCAAGGCACACAACACCACACCCAACCATAGCAAGTCTGACATGGGGGCCTCTACCCATAACACTGAGGTCTGGAACCAATACTAAGTATATCATTATACTTGGTTTTTCTAACAAAAGCCTTACCCAGCTGCAAAACTATGTATGGTACTCTAGGATTGTGGGATGTGTGCAATATGGCTACAAAAAAATGTCCCATTTGATTTAAATAGACCAAGATTAAATCATAGGGAAATATGGGACAGCTTGTACCATCTTGACTCACCAGTTAGCATTCTGTTCTTTGCATTTATAGTAGACACACTTTACATAATTGGCATTATTGGCTAATGTTATCTATAGTTCGACATCCAGAGTGCCACTTGTCAATGCACCCCGCAATGTAGGTGCTATTAACGTATGTGTCACGAGTGTCGGAGTGATGCTCATGATCCTCACAGGTCACGTCCTCTGATGGGGTGACGTGACGTCCATGACGTGACATCGATGGGCTTATCACTAATGTGCTAAACTGGGGCCTAAACTGCTTGTAGTTCCATCAACAGTTTACCTCCATAAATAGATGTCCTGAAGTACAGCAAATACCTATGACAACACAGTGTTGAACTGTACATACGGACAAGTTACTATCCTATCCCACTCTCTGAACTCTAAGATCCTCAGTTCAGCCCCCCCCCCCTACCCTCCCCTTCCTTCACCAAGCCCCTGGTGTCTCCATGTAATAACAACCCATTCTGTTACTGGGTATCTGTATACATGTACACAAAACAATGACCGACTTAGATGTAGCAGACTAACACTTTCCCATACAGAGCACCTTGTCACGGAGCCCCCTATCTTCATCTTCCTGTTCATGCGTCCAATAGTTTTGAAAGTAGAGTCCGTGGGAAATGCCCTCGTCGTGTAACATTCATATTCAATAAGGCAGGGATGCAAGTACCAGAGCACAAAAATACCTAAAATACCCCTGCAGGTAGATGCACTGGAATAAAAATGTCGTTGGAAATAGACTCACAGAAATTTTGGGACACCCTGAAGACTTCAATCCCTGAGAGGTATCAATGGACCCCTTATCTTTTTTCTCACTGATTATGATTGGGATTATGATTATGTGGGAAATTCCCTAGTCAGACAATACATGTATCTATACACATTTTATGTCCTACTGGCCTTATCAGTCGATACAGAACAGTACACCCCCCCCCCCACGTTTCCCCTTGAACCTGTCCCTCAGAATAGGATTATTTTAACACATAGCGTGGGCAGGCCACCCGAAAACAGGGTATGTGTTAACAAGATAAACGAGTGTGCCATGTACATATTGTACATGATATATTTAAGTTGTGTGCGTGACCTCTGGTCAGGGCCAGCTGGCACCTAACTGCCCTCAATCAGCCTCTGTATCGTCCCATGTCGACCCCGGTGGTCCAGAGGCATGCTCATTTATCCCACTCCCTGTCTACATCTTAACAGAGAGAATACAAATTCCCTGTGGTCTTACCAAGGTGTCACTGATCACAAATTAACTGCCAGTTAACGTGGCAGGTCAGGTACTAATGTGACCAGCCAGGTGGGGAATTGCTATAACACCAAGGCCTGTACGGCCTAGGCTATACATAGACTACATCATCATCACCACCTGATGGGAGTAGACTGTATCTACTAGTAAATCATACTCCATGTGTCATTGCTGATTTACAATGAAGGTAGAAGTAAGAGTTATGGGGTTACAGGTGTTCAGGCAGTATACCATACATGCTAGCCTTTAACAAAGAACTAACATCCTATAATCACAATTTCAGGTAATACATGTAGTGAGATATTCTTGTCGACTCGAAGGTAGACCATCGTCCATATACCTTCTTTTTTTTTCAAACAGCATCAGAGTAGGTCAACTGGTCCTGTTGTTTAAAGCTGGGCCTCTCCAGTTACCTGCACATCTTGGGACTGCAGTCTTTGATGTTTACTGCTGTTAGAAAGCTTTACCTGCTGCAGATGTAGCACTTTATCATGTCGGTGTTACGGTCCCTAGGTGACCGCTAAACCTGTTGAGTAGTTTGATGTACTCCTCCACCATCCACTAACTTACCTTTTTATTTACAAGTGGACTGGTGGTCTGTAATATTGCATACGACAAGCTTCTTTGTGTACATTTTCACTGTAGGAGCACTACCGGGTACGTACACTTACATCGGTAATGAATTCAGAATCGATAGAATTCATGGTACAGTGAATCGGCGTGAAGAGGATGTCACTCGTAACAATACTCACAGCAGTATCCAGTCGGTCAGGAGTTGGCTAAATACAATATACATTGTGCTATATTTTATTCATCCAGGTATGTTAACTACATTTTTATCAATGACGTGTTATTTTCCTTGGAATTTTCCTTGGACTGATACATCGTGTAAAAAGAAACTTTGTTTCTCTATTACGCTATTGAGTTTATGGTACTCGATACAGCATCATTGTTACAACAGGGAGACCAGTATACATGTCCATTATATACCTGAGGATCACACTGAAGGACCATGTAGTCTCCAGTTCTTGCATGCTTCAGACCAGCCGACCATAAATAAGCCTGCGGAAGATTTTAAGGTGCTGTTTTTTTAGTTTTAGTCAATTCATTGGACATTTTCTCAGCTGCGGGACGGGATATTCAGACTGCTAATAACACTTGGACCTGATGGGTTTCCGGCTTTCTATAGGAAATTAACTCCCATTTTTTTCACTTAAAAATGCATGGTTACCCTCTGTGCTTATTTCTATGATTACACTTTTGGCAACAACAGAAGACACAGCTTTCTTTGCCTGGTAATAAGACACCCACTTGGGGGATGTAATGCCTCCTTGGACAGCTAGATAGCATACAATATTTACATAATACACTGACATTGCTTCCTTGGCGTGGATTGGACTTCCTGTGAAGTTAAATGGAAGTCAGAAAGGAGCATAAGACCAAAGAACATGTCCTCATAGTACTTCCCCACAGTGCAGTGAAGTGTGTTATAATCTACACACTCGTTCAGACTCTTATTTATGAAGCCAAGATAGATCCACGAGGACGGAAAGGGGTAGAGTGGAAGCATGAGGGGAAGGCGCAGAGCCAGAGGGTTGGGGCTACTACGGTATACGGGAGAGGATTTCAAGCGGTGGAGGCAGTGTGGCTTCTAGGGTAAAGGAAGGGAGGAGAGAGTATGGAGTAGAGGCAGGTTGGGAGGGCGTTAGCCTACTAATATGACGATGATAAGACCCGGTCCGTCCATTAGCACTCAAACACTTTGCTGACCGCCCGTTGGTCTGTAGACTGGATCTTTGGGTAGATGTGGTCACGCCTACTTTGTGTGGGTCGGGCAGGGATGTGGTGGGACAAGCCTGCACTGTCTGCTCTATTAGTCTGATTAAATCACACCGGCAGTGTGGGTGCAGCTCTGGTGGCTGCTCCTTGTGCAGTGTCTGTTACAACATGAGTGAGTATATAACACTGTATTCACTACTACAATGTAGTGCCCTTGTTTACCTCTTCACCTTATTGCATTTAATAGCTTTTTTGGATATCATAAACTTTAGCTTTATCGTTAACTGGTCAACCATGTGTGGATGGTTGGGCCAAGTCATTTTTCCAAAAGTCCAAGGTTGTCAACCAGCAGGTTCGTGTACAAGGCAAGACAATGGTGAAGACGCTGGTGAGTCTACAGACAGCTCTAAACACACCAATACAGGACGATGTCTAGCCTCGAACCAACATCGATGAACGGTCAACAGGTCTACTGCATAGAGTCTCCACCAGTTGTTAAATCTCGGCCTTATCTCGTACATTCACGCCCCACTGAGTCAGGTTCTATATACTTTTTCCTCTTTGTGAGGTTCCATATACTTTTTCCTCTTTGTGATGTTTACTTTCCACTCATATATCTAAATAACCAAACATATCTAACCATCCCCTGATATATATATATATATATATATATATATATATATATATATATATATATATATATATATATATATATATATATATATATATATATATATATATATATATATATAGTGAACAGTCTATATAGCTGTGGCAGCCAGGATATCCTGTGGCACCAACTAGGGTCACATACATCTCCCATCCTTTGACTGCAGTATGCTATCTATATTAAATATGAAACCCCAGAGTCATTCTACTCTATATATCTTGCCTGCCTTCCTCCCATTCACATCGGCTGCATGCCTATCTAAAATACAGATCTTCACAAGCCCACACAGAATCCACGCAACCGGTAACCACCCTGCCTTACTATCACGATCACCACCTTTTCCATCCTACAACCACCCAACCCTAGCTAGTGCTATAAATAGCATCATCCTCACAGCCTCTTTTCCCCTTGGGAAGACAAATATCGATCACTGGTATTATTGTCTGTGAATTCAAAACATGTCGACATGGATGTATAGTGTTTTTGTACCCTGCCTGTACCCTCCCCCCTCTGTCCGCCATTAACAGAGGGATGTTCATTGAAGTAGCTAAGAAATTAATATTATCTCATCCAAACTTCAGTTCCTGATCCAGAGCCTGACAGAGGTTGGTCACTATGAAGTGCACTGAATCTATAACTCGTCACTCACCCTCAATTTTTAACGACAAATAAGTTACACTGTAAGGGATGTATACAAAAGTTCAGTTCTTCCATGATTTTAGCATTAGTCCATATATGTTAGATGAACAAGGATGAAACAAGAAAGCGTTTAGTTTAAAACAGTTGAGTCGAGAGTATGTCTTGGAGAGACAGATAGGAAATGAGGCAAGGGTACAGAGCCTAGGCTAGATGACTTGCCCATGACTTATCCAATATGTCTTCCTCCCCCTCCCACCCATAACTACCAGCACAGGTCTGAGTATTGTAGACACTGTGCGCGACTCAGTTAAGGACTGAGTCGCTGGGACTGCCCTAGCTAAAACTTGCAGGTGCTCTAGAAACAGCAAGTTTCTAAGAATAACATTTGACAGAAACAAATCCCCAACAATCAGCTTATAATATTGACAAGAGTACCACCTTAGTTTTGCTGTCTGTGAGTGGGAAGAGCGTCTTTTGTTGGAAACCTTTAGATCGCACCTTTTTCCAAGGTTTGGCACATGCTGTGTGGGCTGCAACAGGTAGCCATAAGCAGTTGCATTTTCTGCCAGACAGGAAGTCAATCTCCACTCACCAAGCAGATTCTCATGGATAACATTATTTCATGAATAACACCTCTGTTGTGAGACCTGAAACCACTTCCATCATGGCCGACCGTGGCAGCTAAACTTGATGTGAAGGCTAACAGATTTGCAAGAACCAAATAATCTGGGCCCCCATATGAAAGGTTTCTCACAAAATGGCAACAAACATGTCTTAGGAAGCCATCCTTAAGAGGAAATTGACATAAAAAAATTATGTCCTACAATTCCAGCCACCTGACAAATTAGCCCTATGCAGGAAGCCTGACTCTCCCGTTAGGTAAGAGTCAGCGCCCGCCGGACAAGAGTATTGAGGCATGACTGAGTACCCCCCCAACCACCTAGTGGTGTGCCTACCTACTCTACCTACAACACCCACTGGTGATTGTCTGATGGTGTCAGCACCTACCCTGCCTGCCCCTGCCTTTAGATCCAACTGCCTTAATTTGTGTGTTACTAGTAATAAGTAGGTAATTATAGCTTTGTCTAGACCAATCAAACATCAGTCATAGCTTTCCCTGGTCTTCAAGGCAAAACCAACCAGCCATGCTTCAGCTCATGTCTACTTTTAACAATAATAACTACATGATGCATCCATGATGACTATCTTCCACATACAAAACATTACAAACAAAATGAGACAAGGTGTCGTTTTCTCAAACATTATCTTAGTTGTTTGTCTGTATTACAAAAGGAACACGTCCAGTACCATCACCTTCCCAGGGTTGGACAATGGGTGGACATGGTCCCAAAGACCCAAAAAGGTCCCAAGGTAAAAAAAAAAGGTCCAAAAGTCATAAAAGGTCCCAAGATCACAAAAAGGTCTTATAGTCCCTAAAAAGTCCCAAAGTCCCGAAAAGGGCCCAAAGTCTTCAGAAGGTCCCAATGTCCTAAAAAGGTACCAAGGTACCAAAAAGGTCCTAAGGTACCATGAAGTTCCATAAAATTCCAAAAAGTTCCATAAAGATCCGTAGAGTTATGTAAAGTTTAATAAAGATCCGTAAAGTTCAATAAAGGGCCATAAAATCCCATAAAGATCCACAGATTAGGTAGGTAGGTAAGTAGTTGTTTTACGCCATTTCGACAGCTAGGGTCATATCCATGGCGGTCAAACATGTTTTAGGGAACTATTTTAGTTAAGTTTTATACTCAAATAGTAATGGTTTAAGTCATTGTTTTAAGAAGAAGGAAATAGAGAATAACATAAAAAAGGATTGAAGACTGAAGATTTTTTTTTGTTTGTTTGTTTGTTTAGTTTTACGTCCGGGGGCCATCGAGGAACTCAGACATTCAAGAATTTTAAACTATTCAATAGTAATGGTAGGCTGCGGGCCTACCTCGGGTTTGCGCATATGAGTGGGTGTGTGTGTGTGTGCGCGCGTGCATATATTTATGAGTCTGCTTGTAGCAGTGGGACACGGCTCGTAGTGGTGAAATACCACTCGTGGCTCAAGGCCTCTCTTTATCGTGCTGCCTCACGCAGGTAACATGTCGCAAACTGTAGACACATCACCCGGTCGGTCACATTATCCTGACACCGACGGACCAGCCATTTTATTTTTTTTTATTTTTTTTTTTCCCCCTTTTTCCTGTGGTATAAAGTAGTAATGTGTTTTTCAATAACATACATTTTGAAAGGTAATTAGATAAGGGTGTAAAGGCCAGCTTCCTTGAGGAAAGCTGTAATGCGATCAGGTCTGATGGTGTTAAAAAGGTCGCTTAGACTACCTGCTTGGTAGAAGCGTTGTCAAATAGGTGTAAAATCAGTGCATTCCAAGAGGAGGTGTTTAATAGTGAGATCTTCATCACATACTATGCATGCTGGAGCGTTTTCTCCTTTGAGGAGATGGGAGTGGGTCAATCTGGAGTGTCCAATACGACAGCGTGATATGACTGTTTGATCTTTTCTATTTGAAGGAATGTGATGTCTTTTCTCCTTGACAGACTTGCAAATCGAGAACAGTTTATTATTGGGATTTTCATCCCATTGTGTTTGCCACAGGTCCTCAGTGTATTTCTTGATTACTGGTTTGAAGTCTGATGATGGTAAAGGGCATGGTTGTTGCGGGTAATCAAGTGCATGTCTAGCTAATTTATCGGCATCCTCATTGCCCTTGATGCCCACAAGGCCAGGGAGCCAACAGAATCGGATGTCATATCCGGCCTGTTTGAACCCGATGAGGCCTTTCAGTATCTTCACTATTACTGGATGGTCGAGGTTGGTATTGTGCAGGTCTTCTAAGCATGATTTTGAGTCACTGAATACAATAAACTGTTTCCCTGGGGACTCTTTTATGCGCTTTAATGCAAGGAATATAGCACAGCCTTCCGCAGTGAAAATGGAGCTATGGTTTGGCAGGCGAGCAGCTACTCTTCTACCAGCTCCAACTGCAGCAGCTGCCACTTTTTCTTGAACCTTTGAGCCGTCTGTGTAGAAAGGTACATGATGAGGGAAGCTATAGCGTATTTCTGCATATCTGGTATGGTATTCAAGTTCCGGTTTTTGTGGTCATGGCTAGGCTGAAGTCTACATGTGGGGACATCAGCTGCCAGGGTGGTATTTCTGGGATATGGGTTGGACTCAACATTGTCAAGTCCACTTCTAGTTGTGTTAGGTGTGTATTCGCACACCGAGAGGTTTGGCAATTCTTGGTCTATCATTGTACAGCTGGTTGTTTTCAGGTTCAAAGACACACTTGTAGGCTGGGTTAGAACGATTTGTCTTCAGTCGGGTTGCATACTGTAATGAGAGTCTTGTGCGCCTAAGTTCTAGTGATGGTTCATTGCTCTCAACATACAGACTTTCATACGGGGAGGTCCTGAAAGCTCCAAGTGCCAAACGTAAACCTTGACGGTGTACTGGCTCAAGCATTTGGATGCTAGATGGTGTTGCCGAACCGTATACTTGGCAGCCATAATCAAGTTTTGATCGTATAAGTGCTCTATATAGCTGGAGTAGAACAGTAGTGTCTGAGCCCCAATCTGTGTTGGCCAAAGCCTTCAGCAGATCAAGGGCCTTAGTACACCTGGCCTTAAGGTCTGTCATGTGTGGTACAAAGTTCAAACGTTTGTCAAATAACATGCCCAGGAACCTGGTCTGTTCTACCACAGTGATTGGGTTCCCGTCTAATGTGAGAGCAGGATCTGGGTGAAGTTTTCTATGCTGGCAGAAGTTCACAGCAACTGTTTTTGATTGGGAAAACTTAAAACCATTTTCGTTTGACCAGTCTCGGATGTTATTGAGGCAGAGTTGAAGCTGCCGTTCTATTGTGTGCATGTGTTTGGCCTTGTAGCATATGAGGAGGTCATCCACATACAAACTACATGGCATGTCTCGTTGAATTGCCTTCACAACACTGTTAATTTTGATGTTGAACAGAGTGACTGAGAGTATACTTCCTTGTGGAACACCCAGTTCTTGTTTGTGTTCCAAGGATAGGTATGTTCCCATTCGCACCTTAAAACGTCTGTCAGCCATAAAGTTTGAAATAAAAATGGGCAGGCGTCCACGGAAACCCATTTCATACAGGTCTCTCATGATGCCATGTTTCCATGCCATGTCGTACGCCTTTTCTAGGTCAAAGAAAACAGCGACGACATGTTCTTTTCTAACAAAGGCATCTCTGATATAGGCTTCGAGGTTGACTAGGTTATCAAGGGTGCTCCGACCTCTTCTGAACCCACTCTGGCGGTCAGAGTTTGTTTGTTTGTTTGTTTGTTTGTTTGTTTAGTTTTACGTCCGGGGGCCATAAAGGAACTCAGACATTCAAGGTTTCTCGGACATTAAGTCCTTTCTTTTCTGTTTGGACAGGTATTTATATGCTGCTTGCCCGACACAGCAGTGACCGAATCTATGAATGATCGAATCTATGAGATGAATGACCGCATCTATGAGGAGGGGTGAGGGGGAAAACCGCTACCGGGGCTTCCTTCCCCTACTCTTTTCGAAGGATAGCAAGTGTTCTTTTATTTGCCTGGTCCCATAGACAGGGCCAGACAAACCACGGCCTTTGATCACTCAGACGTGGTTCACTGAGGGAGAATCCCATGGCAAAAGGCAAGCATGTACGCCTGGGCCCGCGCATATGGACACCAGCTGCCCACATGCTCACCCCAAGACACAAGAAACCCCAAGTTTGTCGCCTTTTACGAATCTGGTATGCCCACTGGTAGAATGGAAGGAGGAAAATTCCTCCTTCGTGGACTCCCAATGAAGTTATTCTGCTCCTCCATGCCCTCACATGAAGGTCCCCACTCCACAGGGGGATGGCGGTCAGAGAT
Organism: Acholoe squamosa; assembly: GCA_949317995.1. Lineage (NCBI taxonomy): Eukaryota > Metazoa > Annelida > Polychaeta > Phyllodocida > Polynoidae > Acholoe > Acholoe squamosa. The sequence goes on along the minus strand of OX439036.1, from coordinate 83,114,771 downwards.
CGCATGGTTCTTCTCAAGAACCCACACTAGTCTGTCGTTAATCATTCGTTCCATGGTCTTACATAAGCAGCTTGTCAATGCTATTGGTCTATAGTTTGTTGGTTTTGTATGATCTTTGCCAGGTTTTGGGATGGGTATTACTGTGGATTCTTGCCATGATGTTGGCAGGTCGCCACTTTCCCATATTTGATTAAACAGTTCTAAGAGTACTTCTTGTGAGGATACAGGTAATTGTTTTAAAAAATCATAATGTATTTTATCTGGTCCTACTGCAGTGTTGTGAGACCTCCGTAGAGATTTCCTTAGTTCCTGCATTGTGAACTGTTGATTGTACTCCTCAAGGTTGGTTGAATGGAATTTCAGACGCTTTCTTTCTTCTTTCACTTTGGTGTTGAGGAAAGGTTGGCTACAGTTTTGAGAGGATGAGTAGTACTCAAACGTTTCAGCTAGTTTGTTGGCTATGTCCATAGGACTAGTCAACAGCTGATACCCATTGACAAGATGTTGGACTCTAGACCCGGCACTTCTGCCTTTTATTTTGCGGACCATTGACCAGATCTTGCCAATGGGTGTACGTGAAGAAATACTAGATACGTACTTCTTCCAACATGCACTCTTTGCTTCACTTACGATGCGACGAGCCTGCGCCCGTTTGATTTTAAAATTTGCCAGGTTTTCAGCTGTAGGGTTGGAACTGAATTTGCGCAAAGCCTTTTTGCGTGCCTTGATGGCGTTCTTGCAGTTATTGTCAAACCAGGGGTTTCTTGGACGTTTTGGTGATGTTGATGTTTTTGGTACAGTCTTTTCTGCTATAGAGTGTAGTGTGCTGGTGAAACTTTCCATTGTGACCTGGGTATTGAGTTTGTCCTGGCACAATGATTGGAATGTGTTCCAGTCAGCTTTGTTCAATTTCCAATTGGGTTCTCTTTTTCCAATATTGGGCTCTTGTAATTGTAAAAGGATGGGGAAGTGGTCACTTCCATGGAGGTCATCCAAGACTTTCCATGAGAAGTCTGGGAGGAGGGACGGATCAGCTATTGATAGGTCTATGGCGCTGTATGTACCATGTCCCGGATGAAGATAAGTATTTGAGCCATCATTTAGAAGACCCAAAGAGTTTTGAGCTAGGTAATTCTCTATGGTGCGTCCTATAGCATCAGTTGAAGTTCCACCCCATATGGGGTTATGCCCATTCACGTCCCCTAGGATCATAAATGGGGTTGGGAGTTGGTTCGTCAGTTGGACGAAATCTTGCAGAGTGACAGGTGATCTTGGTGGGATATAAAGGGAGACAAGAGTGATGGTTTTATCTAGAGTAATTGTAACGGCAGTTGCTTGGAGGTTTGTAGTGAGAGGTAGTGGGCTATGTAAGACATCATAACGGACCAAGATTGAGGTGCCACCAGTGGCTCTATCACCATCTGGCCCGAGCGTGTTATACGTTTTGAAGTTTTTAAGTGATATAACATCTGTGTCCTTTAGATAGGTTTCTTGTAGGCAAAATGCTAGTGAGTTAAATTGTTGGCATAATATTTTGAGTTCATTGAAATTGGCTCGAAAGCCACGACAGTTCCACTGAATGATTCCTCCACTTATCATACCGGGTGGTGGATAGGGGAGGGAGGTCTATTAGGTGATGAGGAGCAGCGGACTGGGCCACTCTCTTCCATATCTATTTCTAGTGAGTTGAATCTGTTCTGGGTAGGGCAGGTGCGATCACCCGATTTGGGTGGTTGGCCACTGCTACTACGCTGGGGCTTGTTTGCTTTCTGACTATTGCTTCCGCTGGCTCTGTTTCCTTTGTTTGTTTGATTTCTGTTTGTTTGCTGGTCATTCTTTGGTGCGGTTTTAGTACCAGTTGTCTTCTGTGGGTTTGATCTTGGTTTCTCTGAATCAGTGACGACTCCAACTGAACTGCTTGTTGTAGCTTGCGCCTTGATTTTACAGTTGTGGGTCTCGTCGGTCTGAATTTCTACCGATGTAAACTTTTTCTTAGTCGTATACCAGGTTGGTGTCGGTGGGTTCAAAGCCTCAACCAACTTCCTCGACTCAGGGTAGGAGATGTTGTTCTCAGCTTTTTTTGTTTGAACTTCCTTTTCTTTTTTCCATACTGGGCAGGACTTTGATATGGCCAAATGGTCGCCCTGGCAATTGGCACGTTTTGCCTGGTTTTGACAGGTAGTGTTGTCATGACCATTTTGGCCACATCGAAAGCAGATGGGTTCCAGGCGACAAGAGTTCTTTCCATGTCCGAATTTCTGGCACTGGTAACAGCGCAGAGGATCCGGAATGTACAGGTTTACTTTCACGATCAGGTAGCCAATTTTAAGCCTTTGTGGAGGTTTGGGTACATCAAAGGTCATAAGGTACGTGTTGGTATTTACTAGTCCGTCATCAGTCTTCCTTTTGAAGCGTTTGACTGCAGTGACACCTTCAGACGCCAGCTCTTTCAAGATCTCTTCCTCTTCCATACCCTCAAGGTCTCTAGTGCGGATGATACCCTTACTTGAGTTGAGGGAACGGTGGGGGTGGGAATTGATGTTTATACCAGCGAATTGCTTTGCTTTGAGGAGGTTGGAAGAGTGTGCACGAGTGCCACACTCGATCAGAAGCTGATTGTTCTTGGTTTTCTTTATCGAAATGACTTGGCCGGCTATCCCCTGTATGCCTTTCTGGATGGCAAAAGGGGACAGCTTAGTCAAGGGTGTGTCTGGACTGGTAGATTCCAGGATCACAAATTTTGGCCAGTTCGAGGTCATTTGTTGGGTTAGTCGAGGTTCGTCGTCCGAGTCGTTGTCCGTTGCTGGTTTCCTTCTTTTCAATGGTTGGTTAGTTTGTTGGGGTGTAAGTTGATTATCCATAGTTAATAATCCAAGTATTTCATCATTCTCGCTCCCCACCCACTTATGTTGGAGCCCCAATTTGGTTGATGTGTATTCACACACCAGGGACTACGAGAATGACATACTTAAGTAATCATGTATCCCTCTCAGTGCAAAACAATGAGAAAATACAGTACTCAATTGTCCCTAAGCCGTCACCGTCCAGGATAAAGTATTTACAATACTAGACATTTCATGAACGAACAAGTTTGTTGAAAGAATAAAGGTAGTGGTAACACGTAGTTAGTATGTTAAATATCCTGAGGCATGGGCACGACTGCCGATTAATTGGATCGGGACGGTCCAATTGCTCGTCTAGCTGAAGTAGGAGCCGAAGCTGCCGTGTTGCCAGCCAGAGCAAAACTAGGCCCCGTTGCTCTGGGGGCTCAGACAGCCAGGATCTCTTCCTCCCATTCACGAGTAAGCGACTCACGGCAAACAAGTTGCCCTCCAAGAGAAACATGCTGGAGGGAGCATGCCCCCCAATGGAAACATGCTGGGGGAGGCATGTGGATAGAAAAGAAAAGATCAGACCCCTTTCGGCTGGGGATGCCAGAGACCCAGCATGGGTAGTAGAGAAAAGGTCACAGAGAAGACAGAATAAAAGAGAGAATGAGCACCCTTCAAGATGGTTGGGGAAATCCCAGTCCTGCTTTTGGTACTCTTTGGACCAGGCTGATCAGTACATAAGCCGGGGCGGAATTTGTTGACCCTCCAAGCCCACAGAATCCAATAAAGATATGTGAAGTTCAATAAAGAGCTGTAAAGTTTAATAAAGATCCATAGAAAAACAAAATAAAGGTCCGAAAAGTCCCACAAAAAGATTCATAAAACCTAAAAAAGATCCCTAAAGTTCAAAAAAGATCCGTAAGATTCAACAAAGAACATAAACCTAATAAAGATCCATAAAGTTTAATAAAGATCCATTAGTTCAATAAAGATGTCCCCTGGTCTCCCTCTCCTCCCATCCATCCCATGTCTACTCGCACCCCATGTCACACTTCCTGGTCACATCCTTCCATATGCCAGGTGTTCATGGGAAAGATCAGAAGGACCTTGAGCTTTCCCATGGTGCTATTTCTCTTAAAGGGACTGCTGATACTTGTGATTGATGTGTAAGCCTGCTACAGTATGTGTCTGTATGGGGCCTAATGCTTTGTCTATGAGAGAATCTTGGAATTAAACCTACCAATAAACCAAATTGGAAGGCCTTCAAAATCAACTATATCAAAAGATATTTGCCCAGATAACCATGGCACTCACTGCCCCCTCTACCTACTCTATGCCTTCCTGTTCTAAAAAATCTGAAATCTGTATTTAAGTGGGGTTAAAGACAGTTTGATTACCCTTTTATTTAGGGTAAAAAGAGCCCTAAATCTCATGCATTTCTCCATAGGAAAAAAACAACAACAGTAATCACCATGTCACAGCCATCAAAGTACACATTAAATGTAAATTCTATTACATGGATAGCTTTGTCTTACTTTTTGTCTCACTATATGACTAATTTTTGTAACGGAAATAGGGCTAAATGACAGGTTCATCATTTATCAAAAAGAAATTGATGTAAATAGAAATATGACTCATGGGGTCTTTGAAGGGTGTGATAGGGCATATGCTGAACAATCGAATAGTTTTTTGGTGGGGCACGTAATCTGCTAGAGGCCAAAATAGCAATTGAAACTTGGTAATCATAAGAAACTTGGCTAAGGGCTAGTAGACAAGAAGTCCAAAAGGTGGTGTCAAAGGCCCTTGCCTCATTTAAAAATGTAACGTGTGCTATAGAGCACTGATGGCTCAAGTTACCTACCATAGGAGACTTGTCACTATAGTGACAGTGTGTCCGAGTCGTCAATGCTTAAGGCTATAGAGAATGCACCCATAATATTTTTCATTGGCAAATAACTGCTCTCTTGGCAAGTTGAGCATTGCAAAACAGCAGCAGGTCTTGAAAAAGGATCCATATTAACTATAAAAAGGCATCATCATGTAAGTTGTCAGGGAATTCCCTGAAAATAGGGATTTCAAAAATCTTTAGATTAATTCAAAATAGGGATATGTAAAGGTCTTCAGGGCCAGATTTGATTCTCATATTCATAACAGTCAGTGTGAATATTCATGTTCATCCAAATGAAGAGAAATATGGGTTCTTGCCCTAATGATAACCCCCTGCTATACACATACCCAGGCCTGTGTTGGCTGCTTTAACCAGTGACTCCACTGAGGAACAGGAAGGCCCCCTGGTGTAAGCAGAGAGACTCAACTGGGCAGGGGAAGGCCTGGACAGGGAACAGGGGATCTCAGTGGCATACTCTACTAGGGGAGGTGAAGGGAATGCTGCTATCTGATTGGTCTAAAATATTCAGTCTCAAGACTAGTCTACAGTTGCCCTCCATACAGCCATTTGGGGAAACCCCTTCAGAAGTGTCATGTGAAACTTACACCCCCACCACCCCAACCACCATACATCTACTCAATGTCTGAACATCACAATTACCCTCAGCCACCCTTAATTCTGAAGCATTATAGGTTGAAAGAGATTAGGGGTGGGGGGGTATACTAAACTCATAGTTCCATATACATGTATTGTGGGGACGGACATTAATTGTATACATGCACATTGCATATATAGACTTTAACACCCCCCCCACCCTGCGATAATAATAGCTTTTCAGGGATTTTCTCAATACCCGACTTACATCTCATGCCGCATGAGACTGTAATTCTCCTCCATTTTGTTATAATCCAGCAGTTTCGATAGCACCGTGAGTGGATCGTCTCGCTGTCCGCCATTTTGGATTTTGATGTTCTGTGTGTGACCCCTCCTTGCCAGAAGTAGACTTTTCCCGCGTTTTTGAAAGGCTTCCAAAACGTCTCACTTTTAAACGCTGTTTTTGAACCAAATAGAAACAAAGAGAGAAAAGTCCAGCCCAGAGGTAAACCTATGGAGGACTGGATTGGAGAAGATATTTATAAAATGACTTTTTTCTTTATTTTATTTTGTATGAACTCATGGATGGATTTTTGAATTTTTTTTTTTTACTGTTACTAAAGACTGATATATGAACTACTCATGTATGGTAATTTTATTTCTTTACATGCTTTGTTTCTTGTAGAAAATTGAGATTGAAAATTGTATAACTGATTTTTTTCCAATGCCACCACCTACCCGGCGGTATACTCAGGGTGGTCCCTGAGCCAATAAGTTGGGTTTATCTCTTAAACGTTTTAAAAATAAAGGGATGGAATAAGTATAATGTTATATTACATCCTGCAACTTTAAACTGACATAAAACTTAACACACCCAGTGCCGGGGACTCCCCGTGCAGTGAACGGTCTAGAAATAGTTCCTTCATCGACGCCCAGTCTTGACCCACTTCATGCTAAATGGTTCCTTATCAGACAAGGCCCTATTCCCACATCTAATATGTAGTCTGGCCCGAGAATCGGAGATATACTGCTGTTATGTTTAAAGGACACCTCTACCGCTCCTGTAGACACGAAGAAAAGCTACCAAGCTGTATTTTCCGCCATTTACAATCACTACCAGCTAACAAGGTTAACATATGACTGATTACCTGATTTTCTTTCTCGTATTCTGAGTGACACCGGGGAGTGACGTGTCAATTTTGTACATACAATTTCTTTGATATAAATCTCTGCAATTCAGCTCAACATTTAAACATTTTATTCAATTTAATTAAAGATCATACCGTTAAGCGGTGGCGTTACCTTAAGAGTATGGCAGTGTTTATTTCGTGGCACTAAAACAGCTGTATTTGTCTATGGTTAGGAATGGTGTCAATGGGGCAGAGAGGCCGGATGAACGCCCAATGATAAACTGAAGCATACACAGCCATCTGAGGGACGGAGGACGAGAAAGACAGTCCAGGAAGGAAGAAAAGGATAAAATATACAACCAGGAAGGTTTCGTGTGCCGTGTGTACTGCTGCGTGTGTACTACATATAATATACAATGTAAATACAGAGGCTGGGAATCTACTAGACAGAAACACACTTGAACAATAACGAGATAATTATTATGCACGTTTATCGAAGCTTAATTTGAATTTTTCAAACAGAATCGTATCATAGACAGAGGTCTATGAGGCTCATAAGCCCTCACGTTGATTGTACCCTACTTGCATATTCATTTAGGCACTTTATTTACAGAGATGCCGAGTATTAAGTAAGTGTATCTGACATACATTTCCAATTTGTCCTTCGAGCTTTTTTGTTCCTATAAGGGAGTGATCGTTTTTTAACAACAGGGGCGGGGTCAGAATTTTTTCAACACCTCTGATGGGGGGGGGGGGTCAAAATAATTTCACCTGTTTTCAGTGGAAAACCCCGCGGGTTACTATAGGTTAAAAGGGGAAGTTCACATTTTGGTCCCTTAGGCCACACCGGATTTCGCTCACTTCACTTTCTACAAGTTTTCTCTTTGTGATGTTTGGCAATTTTTTTTTTTAAATAAATTTTTTTCACTCACCTCACTTTTCCAGCAAGGAATCCATTGGACGCCAAAAAATTCTTAAAAAAAACAACAAAAATTACGCTCGCCCACACCATTTTTTACCAAAATCCGTAGACCAACTTTTTTTTTAGTGTGGCCTTATGGGGGGGGGGGGGGTCGAAAAAACTTTATCCCCTCTTGAGGGGGTCGAAAAGACCCATTCATTTCTTCCATGTAAAAGGTTAGCTGTCACAGCTTATACATCGCCCCTCCCCCTTCGTGATGTGGTGCTTATAGTACGAGGCATAGAATCTAGAGACGCACCAACTCTATACTCTTTCTGTACTAGAAGACTATTACATGAACATTATAGAAGGAAATGCGTCCCATCCTCTTCTCTTATCCTCTCAGAATGAGCTTACAAAGTGCAGCTGCCTACAATATAAACATGCCACAGCCTTAATACTAAGCCACAGGGCAGGGTCTTTCTTTGATCTATGATATAAAGCTTGATAGTGCCTTTGTTGAAACGATTCCTTCTAGTTATTAGATTCTAGTCCTAGACAGCTGTTTTTTTCTATGTACAACCTACTGTTTGGGAATCATCAGTTTAACCTTACCGGTGTATATGAGTTCCCAATTCACATGACAGTCCTGGTGGTATGGAGAATAAGGCCATTCAAGCTAAGAGGATAAATACATATTACTAATTTAGAACAGACGAGGAATCTGAGAAAGGAGATACTGCTGGTTTACTTAACTGGTCAGGGATGAATTTGATAATTCTAAATATTCAGTCTGCATTTTACTTTTGCAATTTATGAAATATCCTACTGGCATCTGCTATTCAATTTTGGCCAAATTTTTGCCTAAGTTTACAGTGAAATCAGTTTTGTTGATAACGATAATGAACTTTTGAAGCTGGTACGAGACCGACAGGCCCTATATGTTCTAGAGGAACGGGGTCGGAATTGTTGATAACACAACACATCTTACTTTTGTACAGTATTTCCAGTCAGATCTCTTCATTTTTGTACTTACTGAGCTGGTAGGCTAAACCATAACAGGTGAGTAGGCTGAACCACAATACTAATCTTATTATCCTCATGGACATACATGAATCCTGTTCTTCACAAGCCAATGTGTCAGACAGACATGTCTCCTGAATATGTCTCTTCTAATGGCAGAGATACTACATTTAGTATGGTTCTGCAGAAGTTCTAAGAAGCCTGGAACAAAACAATATAAGTTTCAATCTTTCACATTTCTCAGAAATCCTCAGGTACACTGCTTTAAAGCAAATGATACATTACTTGGCCAAGGATTGACAGGCATGTCAGAACTTCATGGATATTCTACCACATTTACGATGGAGTTGAATTTTAATGTCCAGGATCTTTCTAATGGCCAATCCATTAAGCCTGACAACAACCTGTCATCTTGTGTCACCTGTGGCTTCAAACGGCAAACGGAAGGAAGTTCCATTTTTCATGTCAAGTGAAGAGCCTTTGTGGACGTCCAAATGTCAAAGAATGGGGGAATTCTTCGAGATGCCGAGAGTTGTGTACTACAATTAGTCTAGTTAAAGGACAAAGCTCTTGTGGATAAGGGGAATTGGCTGGCCTGTGGTAAGTTGATCTGATGTCAGGTCTTCCACCACGTGTTGAGTGTGAAGGCAGGTGAGGTGATAACCAGGTGTAGGAGTAAGGCACTAGTACACCAAGTACCGGGCACTAACCACAACACTGCCCAACTACTGACACAAAGCTCTATATCTGATGCTTTGCCAATTTTCCCACAGGCGAACGGTCCATCAGTTGATCCTGGTTAACTGGCCGCTAGTCCGGCCATCAGTTAGCACTTTAGGGCAGTTTATTACACGACTTCTGGGATGATTCTGAGTGCTTTTCCTGGATATTCCCATGCACATACCTGTCGATATTGCATGGCATGATGCAAGCATCATGACTTTTGTAAGGTGTGCGGTTACCCAAGGATAACAGGCACCCAGTGTAGTTATCCATGGATAACATGCACACCTTACATGTCATATGTTACATGTTAAAACCTACAAAATTTTCATTGCCAGGGTAGGGGTCGAACCTGCAGTCTCCTGATCCCTAATCCAACTCCCTATGCATTGCGCCACAGGGACTGACGAGAAAGTGTGGGTGTTTGCCTGTATATGTATAATGCCATAGCCCCTACCTGGATAGTAGTGACCCCAGCAACTCTCACATGTGCAAGGTTAGAATAGCATTATAATTATAGAGGACTGTTGGAGGCGTTCAAACTAAACCAACGGCTGCCGGGCGCCAAGGTGTGTACCGATGGTCTAGTGGTAAGCACATTGCACTCAGCTTCTAAAGGTAGGCGAACGTTGTTTTTTTTCGCTGTGTGTACACACACTATGACAGGCTTCGAGTCCCGTCGAAGGGGAACGATTTTTGTTTTCAACTCATATTTATTGATTTTCTATTGAATATCTATTGAGTAATCGTGTAATAAAATAAGTAGTTAATGGATATATCATGACTTGTGACTGATATCCAACAATAACATGCAAATTGGGGGGCTTCGCCCCCTCGTTGCATGTTATTGTTGGATATCAGTCACGCGTCATGACATATCCATTAATTACTTGTTCCATATTGCTTTAATGCACTATATAGGAATAAGGCACCAGCACATAGCCTTCAGAAATGCACGGGATGAGGCAAATCTCTCTCAAGCTACAACCCCCAATTGACCCCCCAATGGAAACATTGCTTCGATACACTATACAGAAATAAGGCACAAATGTACCTCCAGTGCCACAGAGTGTATCTGCTATAAACAGATTTCTCTTTTATCAAGTTGAATACGACGACCCCATAGGTTTAACCAAGAACCTCTGTATCACCCCCCGCCCAGTGTGATAACCCTTCCCTGTATCACACTGCCTGCTAGATCACTGCAAATGGTCACATAACTCATGATGAAAAGATAACTAATGCAAAATAAATAAATTTTCGAACATTTCTGACAAAAAAAAAATTGAGATGAATACAAAGCAGCACTCAAATCGGCTTTGCCTCGTGTGATAACCCTCAGTGGGGACCAATTTGAGTGCACCTTTGTCTATTTATGTCTATGTAATATAGGCCTACATTGCAAGTCATAAAAAATGATATAAGATTTTTGAGCCGATCAATTTAACAGTGTACACGAGTAGAGGTTGCCAACTGATGTACTCAATGGTACTGCCTCACAAAGAAGGTAAGGGCATTATGATGTAGAGTCATGCCGCCTCATGGTACACAAGTGGATATTGGTGATCCAGTATTAGGATACAATAAGCCATGATAACACGCTAAATTATCATACCGACTGGTTCATCAAAAAGAGCATGGCGTGACCGGGTTCTTTAGGGTCAGTGTCCCAATTCCCTTGGGGAAGGGGGGGGGGGGGGTGGAGGCTGTATCAACAAGGTCAATCATCGTGACAGGTCTCAAGAGGAACGCTGCAAAGTACTTTAGGCTGGCACATGATGGCCATGGTCACAGTGACGGAACCTATCACTGTAATTCGAATTACGGTGTTTCAATGTGGTGGCAGTTGAGTCCACTTCATTTTTTCTCTATTAAATTGTAAGACATGTGTGGCTATCTGAAGCATCTAACTTGGACAGATTGAAGAATTGACATTGATGCTGAAGACCCAACACTTGGCTCTACTTGATTTGTATTAGTATGCAAGAATTGCCTTTGTAAAAATCGCCGATATCACCGTAATTCTGAAATTGGCATCACTGTAATTCTGTTATTGAAATTTTCAGATATCACTGTAATTCTGCGTAAGTGTATCGCTGTTATTCTGTTCATATCTATCACTGTAAATTATCCTGTGATTGCAAAATGCCTGATTTCTTTTTAACTTACTCTAGTATCTCATGTAGCTTCAAGATGACAACACCCCATCCCACAGACAAGTACAAGAATGGTAGACTGCTGACATGAGAAACTACACCAAAATATACAGAATTACAGTGATACATTACTTGTGAGTGGGAATTACAGTGATACATAACCACATGGTTGAGCTTTTGCTACCTAAAAATGGGTAGTTGGAACCATTGGAGCCATATGACATCTAATTTCTTATAGATACATGTCTGATTTATTTTGACACTGCACATGGCATCCTAAGGCCAGAAATCTAAGTTCATCTGACAGGATACTCTAGAATTACAGTGATACTTATCATGAATTACAGTGATACCATGTTTTAACTGCCAACTGAATTAGTGATACCAGCAAAAACTTGAAAAGCCTGCCATACAAAAACCATACCATGTAGCTGATAAAATAGCTGACCCATAGTTAGACCTGTCTCATAGCCTACTGTGGATGTAAGGTCTACCCATTGCACTGCTTCTATATGTATTAAATTACCCACTGTCATTTTGATTGATCTGCAGCCATCTTGAAACACCGTAATTAGAGTTACAGTGATAGGTTCCATCACTGTGATGGTAGAGACAAGGTCTACTACATGTACAGATGGGCATGGAGGGGGTGGGTGGTGCTTGAGATGGTATGTTGGACAGGTGGTGGCTGAAATGACCTTATTAAAAATATAGGACAGCCTTTTGCAATGCAAGTAACCCAAAAGGGCACTTAATCTCTTCTTTTAGGCCCCTTCTGATACTAACCTCATGTTTTCTTCGAGCATTATCAGTGTCAATGGTTAAGCCTATGGAGAATGCATCCATTATCGCTCGTATGTTTCATTGGCGAATAACTCCTCTCTTGGCGAGTTAAGCATTGCACAATACCAGGAGGTGTTGAATAATGATCCATATTAACCATAAAAATGCATCAGACAGTGTAATTCTCCTCCATTTTGTTATAATCCAGCAGTTTGCATGGCACCGTGAGTTGATCGTCTCGCTGTCCGCCATTTTGGATTTTGGTTCGCTCTGCGCATGCCCGACCCAATTTCCATGGTTATTTGGGTCAATTTGCACGACCACGGCTTTGTAATGCGAATTAACGACAGGGCGAACACGTAATTTCTTTTATGTTTTTAATGATACATATCGAGTCAAATGATATCTTTTTGCCATTCTTTATCACATTTCTATATTATAATTTACAAAAAATCGATATCCGCCATGTTTGTGCCGAAATTACGACATTTCGAGTGCCTGCACGAGACGAATGTTGGCAAATTCATCAACGTCGGATCAATTTTTTTTTACCCAAAATGCAATTGTCCGCACCACCTCAGTCCAAAAACGCGCGAAAGTTGATTATTCGCACCTCCTATGGGGCCTTAACCATTGGAAACATAAGCGTCTTAACTGCCATGGAGGATTATGCACCCCTACCCTTACCTGTTTTGATCAAGATTCTAGCTAATCTGCTGAACATAAGAATACAATCTCTGTATCAAGGTAAGCCTAACATATTTAGCTATCATTTTATTAGCAAGATTAGACAAAAAAAAGTGTGATATGACTCTTCTTTTGCAAAAAACAAATTCGTTTTTCTCATCTTTTTTTGCAACCGGAAGTAGGCACTGAAAATGACCTAGTTTTACCCGGCTCCTATAACCCTTTTGGGTTAAACAGCCCCCACCAAGTGACCAGCTATGTCCAGGTGTTGCCCCTGGCGGTGGTATGTAGACTCCTGACATCCGTCACTACTACTGTTCATCATTATTTTTACCTTTCTTCTATATTTGTTGATCAATCATTCTAGCAATAGTTCTATGTTAGCGTATCTTTATGGCACTTGTGCGAGGATGACCTGTGTCAATGGCATGCTATCATCAAGGATATGATTGCCTGTCACAATTAGGAGTATATAGGACTCAGTATGGAGGCCTAGTGGAGCCGCCATTTTGAATTTGGTTGGTTGAGGTAAAACCTATTGATAGCACCTACCATGATGGGTACCTTGTCCCTGGTTAACACCCACTTCCAGGGACATGCTGGTCCCATCCTATCAGTTCTTATCAGTGTGTGTTGCCGGAACCAGCTCCACACCAGCTAGTGGCCAATAAGAAAACATTTTCAAATTTCAGCAAAAAAAAGATAGAAAAAAAAAATCCGCTCTCTCGCACCACTTTTTAAAAACTATAATCCGTAGACCAATTTTTTTGGGTGTGGCCTAATTTAGACGCACGTTGATATTTCACTCATTCATATAACTGCTTAATATCAGTTGGTGTGTCAGACACAGCCACCCTCTCGCCCTAATGCACTGAAGATCGTGAGGTGGGTGTGACAGAAATAGACCAGTGATGTCATCCTCAACGCCCCACTTCAACATTAGCACACAAAGGAGGTTACAACGATCCTTAATAGCACAGGGCCTTAGCATTGAGGCATTTATTAAAAGAGTCATGCAGAAATAAACATAAGACATCTGGAACCAATCAAGTAACAAGTATTGTGGTTTATCACTTCAATGTCGGAGCAAGGTGATTCAGGTGAATTATCAGATCAGTGATATCCTGATATCAGCTACCTCGATGGTCCCAGAAGTGTGCATAATAATATTGAACTAGCAGACCTATACAATCTAACCACGAGTAAGGATCAATGAGGAGCGGGATGAGAATATATCCACCATATATTGTTATGAGCTTTTTAAGGCCTCTTGATAATTTATTAAAAAAAAGAACGAGGGTCCAGTGGATTAATACATGTAGTGGGTTCAAATATGTCAATTGGATTCAGCTTGGCGTTGGTAAGAAATGTCCTTGTTGTAGGGAAGAAGCCCCGGGACCGCCCCAGGCAGAAGCCTAGTACTCGACATGGTGATTGGCTTGGTTCCTGTTCTGGGTGCGCTACTAGTAGGTGTCAGGTTGGTACCAATGGCGGTGTTGACGACAGCAGGCTGGGAGTAGACTGGCTTCAGTCTCTGATTGTATGATTATCATATATTTGTCAGAAAATAGTATTCATGAAGATGTAATGAGGGAGTGAGTAATATCAGTACTGTACCCCCCCCCCTCCATCCTACCTACCCTGCCTGTTGTCGTGAAGTAACATGCAAGGGACTGCAGCCAGTCTAGGCTGAGAGGTGCTCGGTAGGAGGGGGGTGTGGGGTGGTGCTGTTTACTGAAGGGGAGAGAGAGAGGTGACGTGAAATAAGAGCAAGAATGGACCCGGCGCATAGCGATTCTATCTTGTTCCTGCACCCAGCTCAGGTAATAAGACACAAAATTACAAATGTTCAGCTTTAGAACCAATGCTCGACATGTCATTGTTTTAGTAACAACTCTCTCATCCCGGTTTAAATCGCCATGTACATTTGTATACCAGGCCCATGAGAAATGACATGGTATGAGATCGTGTTACTTTATATCTGATAGGAAGACATTATAAGTGTGTATTCTATGTAGTAGAGAACTGTCTACTTGTAAAGATAGAGAAGCCGAGCAGTTAGTAGTGACAGTTTGATGGCAGTGAGCTGGAGGCTGACAGGTCAGGGCTGGAGCAGCTCAGTTGGTGCTAACACCTGTAGGCAGGTCGGGTGGTGAGCTGTTCACCAGTTCCGACAGCTGGAGTGGTCAGTGAGGCGGCCTCAGCACCGAGCCACTCAGTGGGTGTGTAGTCTGTAGGACAGGCGCAGACAAGTGGCAACAAACATGGCCTATTGGTGTGGACAGTCTGTGTTAGAAACAGTTAACCCTAGTTAAACCATCCACACACCACCATGTCTCCATGGTATACATGTTGCTTCATATCAGAGCCAAGCAGTGTTCCATCCTTCATCTCTGTTGTCCACTGTCAACATTTGAACCATAGCAAAATTAAATGCACCATGTGCAATGGTCATCCTCTCAATTCTATCACAGCGACATCCATAGATATTGTCATGGTAGGAAAACAACCAAGTCTAGTTGTTCTTCAGACACAGAGGGACCAGGCTGCAGGTCAGAAGATATCCCCGGTACTTGCTACTCAGACGATTGCTTTGCTTCCTTGACCATGTCTTATCGGGCCGTCTTATCTCTATAGACTTTATACATTCTGTGTTGGGCGTTCTTTATATCTACAGCATGCTTGTAGACATGGATAAAGTGGGTTGTGTAGCCTGTGTGATGAGGGGTGACGAGGGTCCCCCCGGCCCGGGTGGGAAGGGTTGTGGGTGGGGATGCATAGTGCAGCGTTCTGACAAGGACAAGTGGTATGACCGTCTATTTAGCTCTCAACTGTCAGCCCCTGATCCCCAGTTGGCTTCTACAACTCATCTCCAGTTATTGGCGTAATGGGGGCGACTACCGTATAACACGCCCCCTGACTCTACAGCCTTTGGAATAGTCCACGTTGTTGGTATTCATAGAGGGGCACTAAGGGGTGGTGTGGGGGCTGTGTAGATGGGGTCCATATACATACATGTATATTGTGTATACGGATGGACAGATGAACATGGGGCCCGGGGTGGTATTGAGGATGAGACCCCACATCTCCCGACCTTGGGATCGATATGGACTGGACCGGAAGAGATCAATGATCTCAGCTAGAGGACGCTGACCCGCTGATAACTGGCGTGTGTCCGTGTCTCTGGTGTTGGAGGACGGGGACCGGTCAGACACTGCTGGGACACGGCATCTTGACACCCCACCACTGTAAATCATCTGTGTATCATTCCGCGTCTGATCTCCACATTCACCCCTCCGCCCCCTCAGCTACCCTGACTGTGCCAGGAGACTGCACTGTGCTAACCAGTAAAATGGGTGGCTGAGGCCTAAAAAAAATTCTTGTGTTCAGGTAACATAGTCCAAAAAATTAGGCTAGGTAGGTCGGATTTTTTTTTAAGTTCATGGATGCCGAAAACTGCCAAAATGATATTAAACATGGTTTAAAAGATAAACCAACTTAAAAAACTATAAAAAAATGTTGGTTATTTCAAGCTTGTAGCATTCGTGAGACCGTGGGTTTAATTTGATACCAAACAAGCCTATATATTGACTTTTTTTTTCAAATATTTCTTGAATTTTGGGTCATATTTACCAAAAAAAATATAAAAAGAAATCTAGAAAAAAAAATTAGGGTCGGGCCAAAAAAACAAGGGTAGGTCGGGATACCTGAACACAACTTTTTTTTTTTTTTTAGATGGATAGTAACCCTTTTGTACCACCCAATGCTTAAAAGTTTATTAGGGCTTTATGGCGACTAGGTAATTTCAAACTAGAGATATCATGTGGCATATAATGTGTAGGTATTAAGATTCCTTCCATTGGTCACTTCCTTTGACACCTGCAAATTCGGCCCTAGATAAAAATGCCTAGAGTAAACATGCATATATTGGTTATCCAGAAATAAATACATATACATGTGACCTGTATTATACTGAAATGTAAAATACTAGAGTATGGCAATGTAGTAAAGTGACTTACCTGATAATGAAAAGTCATTTCGCCTACTTTCACTGTCCCTTATCAAATATGCTCCATGTTCATTTTCTGGAAGCAGTAATTTCTTTTCCGCTTCAATTCGTTTTATTTTGCCGAAGTACCACCTAGAAATATGAAGAACAGAATCAGTTTTCAGTTATGATTATTTCATGTTATTTGACGGGGACAGGAATTACCTTTTTTTATTTGCATGATCACGATTGCATGTGTCCACTCTTGGAGGTTACCCATTACGGTGAATATTGTATCAGGTTATACGAATGATACTAGGACAGGACTGGGTTGTTTTTTTTCTTACTGGTGGACAGCATAGAAATTGTTTGAGTGTGTGGCCGTTCATGTTCTATTGTATGAGGACCGTTATCCTTAATATGACCAGATACTACTTAAACCATGTCTTTATTTTTCAAGGCAATATGGGCACATGACTTCCCTGTAATACGGATTCTTCAGACCTGTAATTTCTCATTCTACTATTAATACACACCTCAGGCGCACACAGAGTACCGGTAGTATATAAGACAAGTCTCACATTAAGTCCATTTGGTATTCGAAAGACCATCCTGAATATAACTGTACAGTTACTGATGTCTGAGATAGATAAGAAACTGTTCTCAACTAAATCACTTTGATTACATCAGTGCATGGGTTTGATGCCATGCATGTTCCATCCGAGCTATAAGTGTCGTCTATTTCAGGCTGACTAAAAGCTTCCATTAAACTGGTAACTGGCAATTAATTCACTCATCAATCACCGACGTTGTTTACAAAGTCATGTACGTATGAGTAATTCGGAATATGTTGCTGTACTGCCCATATATAAAACAAATATATATTATTTTAAATCAATTACATATCTTTGGACCTCATTTACAAATTCAAATTTAGGACTGCCCCAATTTCTGATCATCAGCAGTACTACCATTATTTGAATCAACACCATCTAAAAAGTACCGATAAATAAACATAGAAATGTAAAACTCAGTTTGCCCCAACCTTTACTTTCTATTGGCATTAACCTTCAAGGCTTCGTGTGTTAATTTGTCATAATGATGTACCCTAGACCCTAGGGCCACACCAAAAAAATAAGTTGGTCTACGGATTTCCCTCTCCATATTTTCGGAAATACAAATTTTTTTTTTCTTTGAAAAAAATCTCGTTTACGGATTTCGCTCGTTTACGGATTTTGCTCACTTCATTTTCTGCAAGTTTTCTCTTTGTGATGTTTGGCAAATTTCTTTTTAAAATAAATTTTTTTCGCTCGCCTCACTTTTCCAGCAAGGAATCCATTGGACGCCAAAAAATTCTTTAAAAAAAAGTTTCTATATTTTCTTCTTTTTTTTCTTCTATTAATTCATCTATTTTTGGTGGTAGGGTGGGGATTGTTTTTTAAATTAAAACTCAGTACCGCTAATGCCTACTGTACAGTCCATCAAAGTCCACACATCTCGATCAGTTCCTGACTCTTCCTGAAGACTGAGACTGTCGCCATTCTTACAGTCTTACAGTTGAATTAATGCTATGAATTACCATACTCACTATGGGGCTGTGTATGTATGATGAGAGGGCACAAATCATGTAGCACATAAATGATTACGGTAACACATATTTTACATTACTTCCAAGCAGAGAGGCTGGGCTCTACACAACATATGGGAGGGTTAATCCCACCTCTTACTTTTTTTTTCTCTATTCCCTTTTTACCACTTTCTTTGTTAGTCGAACATGCAACACATGCCACCGGTGTCCCTGCTCTGTTGGTAATGCTTTTGCATGGCATGCCAAATGTATATTCAGCGACTACACAGGGCGGCATGCACGACTTCTGCCAAGGGGATCTATTCTGGTGGGGAGTGGGCTCCGACCAGGCCATACGGCAACGATTCAATTACGGACGGCATGGGCAGGCAGGTTGCTAGTAGCTGGGATGGTGGTTAATAATGAATCCTGCAGTATCCCTGCTACAGATACAAGTAGGCAGCCCAAGGCAATGGTAGGTAGGGTCCGCATTTGTAACCTGAGACAACTAGTGGGCGATGTACAATTGAGCACATAAGGCTCAGGGTGAGGCTAAGTGTGATGATGACGATGATGATGATGATTATGATGATGATGAATGATAATAATGATGATAATGATGAAGATGATAAACTTTTACAGCCTCTCCTCACTGAGAAGAGGTCATCACACTAGGCCTATATAATGTGATTTTCCTCTCTGACCTTATATGGACTGAACCAAAAGTGAAAAACGTCTCAGAACTATGTCACGTACTGTTTACAGCGCCACCCTCTCCTTGAGTCCGTCACTGTCCCTACACAGTGATTAGGCTGAGAGCTTCGGTCATGTATACTGCTGCAAGATATAGTTTCCTAGATTTTCGTTCCAAAACTCATTTAAACTGTTAAATGTAGTGCAGTCTTGATTGAAGTTTTGTTACCTGAGTCTTGTACAATGAGTTTTCTCTTCGATTCCTAAATGTTGTTAGGATATTAAAATAGTTGCCTACACTGTCAGTGACTGCTCTGGCGACCTCCTCGCCAGTAGAAATGATTTGTTTTTGTCTGTATTGGGGCATTTAGAGAGGATTTGGGGGCTTATGGATCTTAGGAGGCTTTTTATCTTATCTTTCTCTAGTTATTTATTAAATATCACACCATAATTTTGCATAGATTGTTAGAAATTTACACTCAAACTTTACAACTGGGTAAAAACAAGTACGGCATCGCGGCCATGACAGGGTGGATTGGGTGCTTGACACACTTCCATTTCATTGGTTGGTCCAATACTCCCAGACTATCACGTCATCAGAGATACGTTCAGAGAGAACGTGAGCTGGTATTAGAGTGAACTAGGTCAAAGACTTCTCCTGTGCATATAACTAGGATTTTCAGATTTGAAATCGATAATTAAAAATAGATGTTCATTTTCTTCAGCACGCCTGAGCCTACCCGGCGGTATAGACTCAGGGGAGACCCTGAGCCAACTAGGTATAGCTCAATAGCAGCACATTTAGCATGAGTGTCGCGTTCACCGTTACAGGCACACAGCGGACATGGGCTGTACATGTATCTTTTTTTATTCCAAACCATATCAGCATAATTGGGAAAATAAAGGACATGAAGATAGATGCGTAATTATCATAGACGCAAGGAACGAATAATAGAGGCGACAAGGTATAAGGTAGTGAATGGTTAGATATATTAAAATATAGAACGACGTATGGCCAATGATATAATGGCTCTGCACATTGAGGGATGTAGGGGGAGTGGGGGGTCACGGAATGGGATAGGCAGAGAGCGACACTAATTCAATGGTACAGGACATAATGCATTATCAACTACGATCAGGGAGAGCTAATACGTTGACATTAATCACGGATCAATTTTGATCTCCATTATCCAAAATGTTGGGCAATGGGTGGGTGGGGTGGGGACTAAGTCCATGTGGGAGGAAGAAGAGGGTCAAATTTTTTTTCGCGCGTCCTCGTGAAAACCCACCATACCCCCCCCCCCCCCCAGTTGTTAAAAAATGATCACTCCCTTAACACCGTATCTTCCAAATAATCTCTGGGAAAGACCAATGGTACTTGCGGTATTCCCACATGTTACACCCAATCCACCAGCCGGTCATTTCCACTCCGTCTCAGATGGGTTAATCCTCTAAGCCTGCTCATTTCTGTAATCAGTCCCTGGGACACCAAGTAATAGGGGGATAGATAGGCTAGGCTTTGTTATGGTACCATCACCAGGTTAAGCTAAACTTGGCACTCCCCAAGTCCCTGTTGTATACATGTATTGCAGAAAGGATGCAGTTGAATAATAGAGGACACCTTTAGTTGAGATGCCCATTAATTTATTTGATGGACAAATTTGTATTGCTGAATTTCACGTGTTATGAAAAGATTTAGGCATCATGGACTGACGAAGGGTAAAGTTATGATGATGCAGATCAAAAACAGGAGACATACCTTCTCTAAAGTTAGGAGAATACAAAGATGAAAGGCAGGCAAGAGAGAAGTATGCCACAGACATTGCAGGTTCTGTGCGTGCCTTAATACGGGACTGCAGCAGTAAAAAGCTGTATGAGAAATGTTATGGTTGTACAGACGCACTACAATTTCTTTCGGATACACTCCACAAATCAATAAGTCCACAAGTCGTGAGGGGGTATAGGATGGGCAGGGGTGGGGTAACATGTAAGAATGCACATGTTTTGGTATACATATTACACTGGCTTCAGTCCCCTCCACTTTACTTCATGAGGGGAGGGGGAAGAGTGCAACTGTCACTCCCTCATTAGATCTTTATGAGTACTATTTTCTGACAATATATCATAATCATTATCACATTTAATCGGAGACTTAAGCAAGTCTATATATATTGTACATATAAGGACTGATGCAGTTGACCCCCCCCCCCCCCCAACTGGAAACCATGTGTGAACACGATTTCAAGGAAAGGGGCCATTTTTGGTCCATAGGCACGGGCCCTCGAGGGTCCTAGATTATGGGGTGCTTTTTTGGGGGAAATTTTGAGGGAATGGTGGGTGTTTTATGGGCCAGATATACACCAAATACAATCTGACCTGTACATTTAATTACCAAATTGCTGTGTTCGGGAATAATTTAAATAGTTTTATATCGTTATCTGAATAATACTTCCTAGAATTAGGGGGTGTTTTATTCGGAGGCCCAGCCTTAATTAGGATATATATGGTATTTCGCATTTTCCTTTGGCAAGGGTCCAAAATTAGCCACAGTTCTGTCCGTGAATAGGGTACCAATTCAATGGGCTTGTTCGCACATGGAAACTATAGAAAAGATAGAGATTGTCTCCACCCTGCGTGGAAATTGGTAGGAGCGGGTATTACTGGAGTTCTCACACCCTCAGAGCTTTGACTGCACATATATATCACCACCACATAGTGGAACATATGGCTATTAATCAAAGTGCTATAATTGTGACCCACCTTTATGGGGTAACAACAACCCCCCGCCCAAGAGCAGCTCTGACCGTGACCTACATGTGAGCTACTCGGATCAATATTTACTCAGGCGACACCACACCATGCAGTGACTTGCTCCCATTACCCTGCCTTCAAGTGACCCACCTCCAGGGTTGTTAGGATGGGGGATGGAGGTACACACTGGCCCCATCTCGTAGTCTAGCGATTACGTTTGCCCACCAAACTAGGTCGCCGGAAAAGTTGGGGGGAGGGGTAGGGATATTTTGTGGTAGACAGTGAAACCTTGAATCAAACTCTGTGCTATTGCCAAACACAAGGTCGTAAAGATTGGACCGAAGAAACAGATCTTATTTATTGAAGGATATTTGGGCAATATATGAAGACAGATTCCTCAGCACCATGAGTAAATAAGGTCGACCATGACTGGTATCTAGGTCAGCCACGCCCATTGGTGGTAGTGAGTGGCAGCAGTGTGTAGGCGGCGCTGGCTGCCCAGGGACCGCACCCCGGCCGGCCCTGCTCGTCCAGGGTCGTGCTACACAGCACCGAGGGGGGGGGGGCGCTGCCGTCACCACATAAAACCATCCCTTCTCATTCCACCCTGTCTAAACTGCAAGACCTGTGTCTAGGTGTCTCCCTTGTATTGGTATTGCATTGGTCTCCACAGACAGGGTTCACCAGGATTCATGGGTACTAGGGTCAACTAGCAGCAGTGTATACTTACTGCATATAACGTGCAATGAGCTGCTCCTACAGCAGCGTGAGCCGATGAGAGCAGATGGTAGCCAGTCGTGTTGACACAAACAGGGCCGTGAGCCACCACTAACTACCTGGGCCGAGCAGGGGAGTGAGTGGGAGGGTTGTAGGAGGCTGTGTGAGGAGGGGGGGGGGCACCTACACCTGTCACCAGGACAGGTCTGCCTCATCACACGATCAGCATCAATGTCCGTTCTAGTCCAACATGTACGATTTTATTCATGCCTATACTGCACCATGCTTCAGGCGACCCTTAAAAATATGTCCGTTTCCTGTCCAGAGTCCAGACTGACCAGAAGCTGGGATTTTCAGACCCATGAGGGAGGGAGGGAATTAGTTTTTTTAATGATTATTTTGTCATGAACATCATAAGCAGGTACAGCATAAACTTGCCATAAGTAATCAGATTCTAAGATTTAGGGGTTGAAAACTTAGATTATTGTGCTGATGGACTAAAAGACTGTCAGAACTCACAAAATAATTTGTCCACCCTAAAAGAAAAATCTATAAGGCCTCTGAATCGGAAACGAATATATTTTCAAGGGTGGCCCCACACCAGTCAGCTCTCACGTCTCAGTACAGCGTCTACTATACATCACCCTCCCCTTTATAGTCCCCCGCCCTCCCCTGGTCCACCGACATAACCCCTATAACCAATCGATACAGCCCCTACTCTGCCCCTCCTATATCCGGCTAATACAATTTGGGTAAGAGTATTGTCAATAACCACTGTGAGCTCATAGCGGAAGAGGAACATTGTCAACGGCAATGGACACCACTAGCCCCTGCCCCACCGACCGGTATTTACCAGGGGTGCTGCATCATAATCCAGGACCCAGCACATTAAGGTGCTGGTCAGGTAGTGGTGGACATGGCGCGAGGCAGGACTGACTCACAAACCAGCAGCAGCATGTCTGATATTTACACATGGCTGATTTTGATAATCTGCCAAACTTCTTCATGATAGTTCATTATCCATGCACCCCTTACAAATACGCACAGCTGCTGTCTACCCCCCACTCCCTGCACACTACCTTAGCAGTCCCGGTAATTGACTTACAGTAGGATGAATAATGTATCCTCTGATGTCTCCTAAGGCATTGATTAGTGCCAGTGGCTAATCGGTCAGGGTACAAGGTAGATTGACAGTGACTCTACAGACCAGAGCCAGCAGTGGGTTAGACCAACTGGTTAACTATTCATCATCCTACAACTTAACCCTAAGCTACCATTACCCTAGACTGGGAGGAGCTCATAGGTGAACATGGGAAAGGTGGACATTCATGAGGAAAGTGGGGAGAGTCATTATCGCCAAGATGACAGGATAACCCTTTTTTGAAAGCTTACATGAGAACATGTAAACCGACATTTTACTACCACCTCAACATCAATTGTTGCACATGAAAAGAATTAACTAGCACGTATCATATATTGTATATGATTTATTCACAAAACAGGGCAGCAAATATCGGTCATTACATCCATTCCCGTTATATATGCAGAACAACTATAAAATCCATCTCCAAACCACAAACACAAACATCGTTGTGCAAACGTGTTTGTATCCATATCCAAAGTGTCATTCTTGTATACTACTCACACCAACCCTGGACATATATATTTTCGCTAGCGCCGATATGCATTGATTTAACTGTTATCAATGCACTATTCATGTTGACGGTGAATATTACGCGGCACCAGGAGAACCCCAAGAGCCTTCTAAACTGGTCAGACGTCTTGGACCACCAACCGTTAGTGCTATTTATGACTCAGCCCAACATAAATAATTTGGCGTGTGGCGGTCTTTATTACAGTGGGACCCGTAATCCCCACACGTGTGGCACGTGCAGCCTACAGCGTGCCAATCGGACACTGGCCCACCAAGAATGCAGTCCACTACCCCTCATCATCTCCCTATTACAGTCAGCCCTTGCTTCCTCGAATTTGGAAAATGCAAGGAAAAATATCTGAGGAAGCAAAATATTTGAGGATTCAAGTCCAAATATAATAGAACACATAGAGAAAGTTGCAAAATTATTGTCTGAGGTAGTGAGGGATCTGAGGAATTAAAGGGTCGAGGAAATGAGGGCTGACTGACTGTATACCAAACATTGGCCCTCTGGTTTAAATGGGTCTGCATACAACACTCCCTGAGTCCATACCATATGGCTCTGCTCACTCAGTCCAATGAGTAGATCCTATCAGCCATACCAACCCTCTAGCATCAGTCTCACCCACTCAAACTTACCCAATAACCTTATAACCAAAACATATAGTCTATTCATCCTAAGCATTTTTAATTTCGTAGTGGCCATCCCCCTTCTCCGAGCACTTATGCCCATAAAGCAGTTCCGCGGTATACAATGAATCATGTTTTATACCGTCCTAAAACTGATACTGATACAACACATCACAATTTTGAAAGAAGAAAAAAAAAATAAAGGGAGTTCGAGAATTTCAGAGAGGAATCCTACTTTATTGTCTTGCTTAGATTCATTGTGGTGTTAAAATCACAACCAAACCGGTGCTTTCACAAAGCAAAATACACAATATGAAGACAGTCTCCTGAGCCTCAGGGACATGTTATAAACCTGCGATCTTCCCCTACACTGAGCAGCATCTAGTCTGCTCAGCCTTCTGGGGACACGACATGACCCCTCTCAGGTGCTGCCATCTAGTGAACGTCTTACCGGTAGGACTTCCTGCCACGTGACACAGCCCAGCTTGTGCAACTTCAGTCTTATACCAGAAAGGAATCCTCCTCCCAGTGTCGGGTGTCGTAAAGTGGGGATCCACTTAGGGCCTACAGTGTGATGGCAGTGCTTATTATCAGACGGTGCTGTATGTAATAATGAGCAGCTATCCTTTTGTACCACTCTGTGGTCTACTGACTACTGCTCATTTGGAGTGCATTTTCTGGTAGCTGTATTTGGTAGATATACACCGAGTTAGTTACTGTATACAGCCTGTTGTTAATATACTGATTACAATGATCAAACGAGGTGTATATCTCACTTATGCCACACCTGACACCCACTCAACCTGTCACAAACTGGGCAATGGGGAGGGTGTGTGTGCCCAGTGGACCGCATCAACTTACAACAGCTATACGCGATATATTAGCTGTGCTCTTCCACTGTCTTTCCAACCAAGTGTGGTATAAGTACATTTATACAGACACCATCGGAGGCTTCCATCTCAGCCATTGTGCCGGCACTATCATAACTACCCAGATATCTAGGAGTACACTCAAGCCCATGCTTTCTACACAGATAAGGAGATAGCTACGCCAGTACATGTATTGTCTCTGATGGTGTGTGGCGGCTACCATCATATTGTTATGACAACGTGTTCATGAGTGTCTGATATATATGGGTGGTACCTCCTAATTGTATTATTGACATGCTGGAGAGTCGTGGTGGTGAGGTAATTGACTTACCCGCCTGCCTTTATCTATCACCCCAATTGTTTGGTAGCTGCATAGAATAGAGTCCCTCTGGTAGCTGTTACTATATATGATAGGATGTGGCACCTAAAGGGGACCTCTGCTCTATAAATAACAACAAAGTCTATAAAGATTGACATGGTTACTTAAGCACATCTTTGAGGAAATACGAGAATCAAGAAGAAGTCAACCCAGATTTTTCTGATGTATTTCAGGGCTCGACAGATCTCTGTGCCCTGTGCCCGTGGCACATGAAAAATCCAAGAGACACAGGCAAAGTTTAAAACTGTCCCCACTGGGCCTAACTAGCCTAATGTTTGAATGTTGATAAATCACTTTGATCACTCAATAATTATTTATCCCTAACTGGGGCCAAAAAAAATAAATTGTAAGTTTCCGGTAACATGGTACAAAAAGTTGAGGTAGGTAGGTCGGATTTTTATTTTTTTTTTATTTATTTATTTATTTTTTTTGCTGATAAATATGTTGGCTGAAATAGTGAGTTTTTATCATTGATAATGATCAATGTTAGCTATTATACCTGCCAAAATGTATAAAGCTTCAGTATAAATCTAGGATTCCTTGCTTGGATGGAAGAGAAATCTTAAGATACTAAAAATATGAAATTGATGTGAAAAATTATGAATAATATTGAAAAAATTATGAAAAATATGAAAAATTTTGAAAAAATTATGAAATATTTTTTCAAAAATTCTGAGGTCGGCCTTGTTTGGCTGAGGTAGGTCGGGTTACCGGAAACCAACCTTTTTTTTTTTTGGCCCGGTCACAATCAAACAAAGAAGGTGGTGTGTGTGCATTTAACTTGACAAGGGCAAAGTGTCTAGAATCCATTAGAAACGCATCCAGTTCACTAGCAAACATAAAACCCTGCACACACATCATACATGCATCTATATGTACCGGTACTAACAGGATCTGGTGTTAGATGCATGACTGTGTGTTAATCTATATAGAAACATAGAGGGAAGTGGTAATTACTACTGATACTCTGATCAGCAGCCCCTTTAGGCAAAAAAAAAAAAAGGTTTCAGACACCTATCCGACCTCAGCTCAAAGGGGCCGACCTCAGATTTTTTTTTTTCAAAACTTTCCCAATTTTTCGACGATATTTTCAAAATGTTCCATTTTGTTCTGAACTTTTATTCGAATAATACACATTTGTCACCATTTCCTTACATTTCATACAGAACACATTCTTATAATAACTAGTGAAAACCTAGGAAAGTATGACTATATGAGGCCTTGGTTAGATTCAAAATATTTTACCATGTTACCGGAAATCCAACTTTTTTTTGGGGGGGGGGGCGGGTCCTTAAAGAGATCTGGGAACTAGCCAGCAGAAAGACAATGATCCCTTTCTTGTTGGAACTCACTGAATGTATGCAGGGTAGTAAATTTTAATGACTTACTCACCCAGTGGTGTGAATATGAACCCTTCCCCATGACTATCCAATTGTGTGAACCCCCGAGATCACTCCCATGGTGGTCATTCCTACACCCACTCCTACGGCCCTGGCTTCGTGGGTTGGTCAGGGGACCAACCCACAAAAAAAAAAGTTGCACATTGCTGATGATTTTATATTTGGAGCTTATCTATAGAGAAAACATGTATCAGGCCAGGAATACCAACATGTATCAGTAATCGATAAGTTTTATCCTTAAACAATGTATTTCATGTACAAAACATTAATTTCTGCCATAATCATGCCATTCTAATCTGCGTGCCGCCCCTACGAGTACATGTCTTGTGTTCACTGATGCATCCTTAAGTAGGTATAGTCTTTTTCAGCATATGACCTAGTGTCCATAAGTGTTTAGGCATGTGACCTACTGCTCAAAATGATTCATCCGCCAGTCACCAACATAACACAGTGCTCGCTCTAATATTCTTCCCAGTCCTTATATTAGCTTCTTCATCACCACAGCTCTACAAACTTCAAAGAGTAAATCCCATCCTGTGTTTTTACTAGTTTACACAAACAGCCCCTACATTACTGTCATGGTAGATATACTGATGGTTATATACATTTACTGTAGACTAAGCAGGTAAAGGTCCACCACTCCTCAAGTGGTGGGCACATTTTGGCCACGTATGTAGCTGTCAAGAGCTGCCTTGTCATATCTCGTCCTAGCTGTCAACACACACAAGGCCTCTCCTACTGAGACCCGGTGCTGTGGCTACTGACAGTCTGTACTATTAAAGTCATCTATTCGATCTCATCCTCTTCCAGTTCCCTTTGCCTTCAAAATGGTTGACGACAGAGGATGACAGCTAGATGTATGATGAATACATGGAGACACGGCCATATATTTAGTGCTCAGAATCAGTAGGCCTTTTCTTTCAAGATATATCTCACAACAAAACACAATGGCATGATGACCCATCAATTCATCATTACTGTACTATCCT
This sequence comes from Acholoe squamosa, assembly GCA_949317995.1. Classification (NCBI taxonomy): domain Eukaryota; kingdom Metazoa; phylum Annelida; class Polychaeta; order Phyllodocida; family Polynoidae; genus Acholoe; species Acholoe squamosa. Next base: position 83,086,418 of record OX439036.1, on the reverse strand, counting down.
CATGGGTATGTTGATACCAATTCACACATTTTCCCAGGAATTTAACATCATTCAATACAGAAATCTCGGAAAAAAAACCAGGAATTCCTGTTAAACCAGGAAAAGTGGCATCTCTGACAGTTAAGCGATATAAATCAAACATGAGTAATTTTTTTTAATGCATTTATTGACCGATCCACTAGATGCTGTAGTAATAAAGGTCAGTCAACTGTGTGGCTTTGGGTTTTTGACTTATATGAAAAACAGTATACATATATAAAATAACAGAGTTTACATGCGTCGCACAATAAAGCCTACCAAGCCAGTTATGGTATTTACAATGATCGATGAAATCACAATGGTTCAAAAGTATGTTTTGTTTCACGCTACCTCCTTGCCTCCTTAGAGAGGTCGAGATAAAAAATATTCGGGACAAAAATAAAAATGTTTAAGGCCACAGGCAAGCCTGAGCGTTTTGGTGACGATGATGTTCCATGTTCTATATACAATGTTCTTTGCAGGCGTATTACAGCATAACTAATAGAGCATCATGTTGCCTGTAAGGGGTTATTGAATGGTATAGCTGATAAAACACATTCTATTGTGAAGGCATCATGCTTGAATGTGTTGGCTATTTGACACTGCTGAGGTGTGACCAAGCAGTACATACGGCCCAGACGCAGCCAGGTCGTGTGATATGCCTACTGTAGACGTGCCTTATTGGCCACTAGCTGGTCTGGAGCTGGTTCCTGCGACACACACTGATAAGAACTGATAAGATGGGACCAGCATGTCCCTGGAAGTGGGTGTTAACCAGGGACAAGGTACCCATCATGGTAAGTCTTATCAGTGGGTTTCAGCTCAACCAGCGAAATTCAAGATGGTGGCTCCACTAGGCCTCCATACTGAGTCCTATAGGGCATTAGCATATTAGGCTCTGGAGGCCACCATCTTGGTTAGGCCCCCGACTTCAGAGAAGGGCATTCTGGGTAAATTTCTTATCAGTCTCTGGAACAATGGTCAGTGATAACACTGATAAGCTGCACCCTACCCCATATCTCAATCATCCTAAGTATCTCTCTATTGTTTCAGGTGTGAAAGAACGTGACCGTGATAACCCAGATATGAGACAATTCCCCGATTGGCTTACCTGTGGTGTCAAAAAACATTTAAATGAGCTATTGCTCTTTTATTTTAAATAATTAATCCATTTCTAGACCATCTACATGAAGCTGTTGATGTGGAGAATCCACATATATGATTTATAGAAAAATCACATGGATAGTAATTAATTGGCAGGTTGTCAAACTAGACTATACAAAGAGGCCAAGTGATGATCTAGCCCCCGACTATATGAGCCATCTACCTGAACCTCTCAGTGATAGCAATGTGCTAGTCCCGTATACTAGGGCTAGCTTTTCAGGTTTAACTCTAGGGTTAAGCCTATGGGCCAGAAAAACAAAATAATTCCAAGACCCAGAAGCATGTCCTAGAAATTCGTTGATCTATCGTACATTCAACTGTTTTGGTTGACGTCCTACATTTTCTTTTTGGACAGGTTTTTAAAAGCTGCTTGTCTAAACAGCTAGACAGGTATTTATATGCTGCTTGCCCGACACAGCAGTGACCGAATCTATGAGATGAATGACCGCATCTATGAGGAGGCTTGAGAGGGAAAACCGCTACCGGGGCTTCATTTCCCTACTCTTTTCGAAGGATAGCATGTGTTCTTTAATTTGCCTGGTCCCATAGGCAGGGCCAGACAAACCACGGCCTTTGATCACTCAGATGTGGTTCACTGAGGGGGAATCCCAAGGCAAAAAAAGAATGTATGCCCGGGCCTGCACATAGGGACACCAGCTGCCTACATGCACACCCAAAGCCACAAGAAACCCCAAGTTTGTCGCCTTTTACGAATCTGGTATGCCCTCTGGTAGAATGGAAGGAGAATTCCTCTTTCGTGGACTCCCAAATATAGTACAGCATTGTGCAATGCAAGTAACTCGAAAGGGCACTTAATCTCTACTTTTTGGCCCATTCTGATACTAACCTCATGTTTTTTTTTTCGAGCATTATCACTGTCAATAGTTAAGCCTATGGAGAAAGCATCCATTATCGCTCATATGTTTCACTGGCAAATAACTCCTCTCCTGGCGAGTTAAGCATTGCACAATACCAGCAGGTCTTGAATAATGATCCATATTAAACATAAAACCGCATGAGACAGTGTAATTCTCCTCCATTTTGTTATAATCCAGCAGTTTGCATGGCACCGTGAGTCGATCGTCTCGCTGTCCGCCATTTTGGATTTTGATGTTCTGTGTGCATGCGCGACCCCTCCTTGCAGGAAGTAGCATTTTCGACGGAGAAATGATATATTCTATCGATTTAACTTGAAATTAATGGCTTTTTGAATATAATCCATGCATCTTTGGCAATATCAATCGAATTGAATCGAATATACCCTATCTTTTTACTGTTATAGCCCCACAAGCCGATCGTCTCGCTGTCCGCCATGTTGGGTTTTGGTTCTATCTGTGCATGCCCGACCCAATTTCCATGGTTATTTGGGTCAATTTGCACGACCACGGCTTTGTGATGCGAATTAACGATAGGGCAAACATGTAATTATTTACATTTTTAATCAAACATATCGATTCAAATCATATCCTTTGTCCATTCTTTATCATATTTCTATATTATAACACTGAATAATTGAACAAAAAAATAGTAACAACCACTTTTATGACAATAGAGATGCGTGGACGGATCGAATGATGGCAAATCCATCAACATTCATCAATTATTTGCACCACTCCGCCCCAAAAAAGCAGGAACATTGAATCTATTCGCACCTCTTATGGGATTTTTGCAGAAAATGGTGAGGGCGCAATCCATAAACAAAATAATTTTCAAAAAAAAAAATTTGTATTTCTGAAAATATGATGCGGGAAATCCATAGAGCAACTATTTAATTTGGTGTAGCCTAAGATCTTTGATTGCTTCAGCCATGGTTAAGGTTTCTCCCAGCTGCACCCCTAGGTAGCAGTAATGCTTTACCCTATCAAGCTCTAGCTTTTCTATTTTTGAAGTACGACCCAACGGGACCTGGGCCTTTACTTTGTCCTTGCTACCACTAAGCATAAATTTGGTTTTGTCAAGTGTTTATAGTCAGGGTAGGTCAAGGCATTTGGCCACCACTCGATCTAGATCAATCTGTTGTTTGTCTACAGCTACAGATAATGATTTATCCGAGCAGTAAAAAACTAGATCATCAGCGTATAACTTAGGCCACACCAAAAAAATAAGTTGGTCTACGGATTTCCCTCTCCATATTTTCGGAAATACAAATATTTTTTTTCTTTGAAAAAAAAATCTTGTCTACGGATTTCGCTCGCTTCACTTTCTACAAGTTTTCCCTTTGTGAGGTTTGGCAAATTTTTTTTTAAATAAATTTTTTGGCTCGCCTCACTATTCCAGCAAAGAATCCATTGGACGTCAAAAAATTTTTAATGGCCTTACATGGATTAATTATAGGTTTGTTATGGATTAACAGACAATCTGTGAGTACTGTACCTACACACATTAGCCTACTGTCACTCTCAAACTCTTCCTAGCTTTCATGGAAAACCCTTCATCTAAATACCACTTTCTCAATTACATGTTCAGAAATAAGATAAAAACGCAATATAGGCATATTTGAAAAGTGGGGCCATCGTTTCTTTAGGATGGGATCATGGTTCCTCAAAAGTTGGGATCATCATTCCTTGGGATCATCGTTCATGTAATCTATATATTCATCCACAGGCTCCAATACAATAAGGCCACCCTTAAAAATATGTCCGTTTCCTGTCCAAAGGGTGGGATTTTTTAGACCCATGAGGGAGAGAGGGAAAAATTTTTTTTAGGAAAATATTTTTATCTGTCATGAGCATTGTAAGCAGGGACGGCATGACTTTTCCATCACGTTCTAAGATTTAGTGATTGGAAACCTAGATTCTTGTGCTGATGGACGAAAAAAATAAATTGTTTTTCAGAACTCAGGAAAAAATTTTCCCATTCTCACAAAAAAATCCACCAGGCCTCTGGACAGGAAACGTGAATATTTTTAAGGGTGGCCTAAGGTTGTGTCAACTGTGTGCTATAGTAACTGCAACCCTTCTTTTGCCTTTCTTGCAAAAATTGAAATATGCAGATACAACCTTGTTGCACTGAGGCGACGAGCTGCAGATTAACTTGACAGCTTTGTTTAGTCGTATTACGTAAAGTACATTCTAAGGCTCTATTCTATATCAATGGACTATAGTTTACTTTTTAGGGTCGTTTCTCAAGTTTTGTTCTGTTTTGTGTCGCTGTTTATATGTACTGATCAGGGATTGTTCATTTTTTAACAACAGGGGACTTAGGCTTAGCCTTCATCCCTTTTGAGTAAAAAAGCCTTCCCGCAACTAAAGAATAACGTTGGGATGGAAAGATTTTGGCTTCGCACGCACAGAATGTCACCAGCCCCCACCCCCTGTTCAAATGTTAAAAAATGACCACTCCCTCATGTTCTGGCTGTGATGATGGTTCAGCAGCAGTACAGTGTACACTGGACTGCTAGGCAATGCACTAACTTCAACGTCATATGACTGGCACAGGCTGCGGCTTCTGACACAGATGCACCTACTATTAGCATCCACTAATGCCATGCCCCTTTACCCTGTAGCATAGATGTGGGGTCCTATGTCCCTTCTGGAGCTGGTTTGTAGACTGGCCCTGTGAATGCAGGGGCCCCAATGCAGGACTGGGCTGGGCCGTTCAGCTGTCACGATCGCTGTCAACATGAGACCGGTACTGACAATCGCCACTCCTCTGTGACCCATATTCATTCTCATCGTTCCTGTTGGGGTTTGAACGTATAATTGGTGGGTATCAAATATCGTAGATCATACTTACGGTTCTGATTCTAAACTCTTGATCTTGGCCACATAATTGGACGGAATGTATCCCTCTAATTTCGTGGCTTTCGACCGTGCGAACCACCAGTCCCCTTGTGTGTCGTTTAGTATTTCCAGATGCTCCCCCTTCTTAAAACTTAGATCCTCGTCTGTCCGGGCATCATAGTCGTATAAAGCAACGAATATCTTAACACTAGCAGGAGAGTCATGTGGGGAAGTGTGAACATTGCTGGAGAAAGAGTTTTCTCCAGCCGCCGCCCCACCGGAGGAAATATTTCCCCCTCCCGTTGAGCTGATGGTTCCATTCTGATTTTCCGGGCCTTTGGATGCCATCGGCAAACTCGACCCTCCATCGGTCTTCTTCTCCCCATGGGGGCGACCAATACAGTTCCCCATGTTGGCAGGATCGACGTCCTCTAGATTAGGCCCTTAGTGACCGCCGTCCTGGGATGCTATTTGTCCACCTCCGAGACGAAAGAGACGACGAATTTCACATATAAACACAACATACCAGGAAGTGATGGGATCCACGGCCATAGAAATCGTCCGTAATGGAGGTCGGCTCCCGGCCGGGAATATTCGTACGCGATAAACATAGTCCAATAAAAATTATCCCTGCTGCATTGTTAACTATGATTTAATTCTTTCAAAAAGATTCAGGGAAAATATTCATGGTATTTATATCTTTATGCATAGCGCATTTTGTTAACTGCCGAGCGTTGTTTCAGTCTTACGAAAAATAGTTCCTAAAGGATGCAAAATTTCCCCAACAGCGCACTAGCGCTCCATGGTGAGAAGTGGATGAACTGTAGCAGACAACTCATTTTTAACCCCTTCAAATGCAATTAATTTTACCACTGATGAGTAGGCCCTACCCCAAGGGCCCTACCTCTACGATTTTACGTAGCTTTGACTCCTTAACTTAACAAAGTGATTTGCCCACCAATTTGTGCGTCTTTGCATTCCATTCAGTGCAAGTTTCACATAGAATAAAATAGTTTAGCCTAGGTTTGTCAGGACAACTGAGTCTGATAGCAACGTCCCGGGAGCAACGTGCGTCTAAGTTACTTTTCAAGTCATAGTTATGACGAGAGCGTATGGCCTTTACCGTTTACGGATAAAAAAACGTCTGATAGCAGGATGACTTACTTACGATCACCATCGCAGTCATGGCAAGGCGTTGCCTCGTTGGTTGCCACGCTAATATTATAACCCAAGGAGACGCTACGCAACGTTGCTTGTGACGTGACACCTCTCCATGCAGACAACGTTTGTGACGTCATTGCTGAAACTGTAAGCTCGTGACGTAAGCAGAAAAAGCAAGAAACGAGAAACACCTGTCTTGGCGAAAAATTGATATACCGGCAGAGTAAATCGTGATGTCCAATCACAACCCATTGACAAAAAAAAAATCTTGTACTACAAGACTCAGAGGGAGTTGCTTTCACTACTAGGAATGTTGCTATGGCAAAGGAAGTCATACCAACATTGAATTGATATGAACGACGGCCGCCATTCACGGCCAAAGTGCTATGTTACCCCTCCCCGGTATTAGCTTTCTGGAGTTACAGTGAAAATATGGTAAGTGGATGAAATTGAAAATTACATGGATCTAGAACCGCGACATAGGACACGAAGAGGGGAGGGAGGGGCCGGTCATCAACAAGCCCATGCAAAGTACATAAACCATCAATTAAATCTACCGGGTAACAAAACTGTCAAGAGAAATTTGAAGCGGGGTCGTAGCCGTAGGGTAGGTATGTGAATGAAAAATTAAAAGTCATTATTACATATTTGGCTTTACCCTAGCTGTATTAAGGGGCATGTGAGAAATATTAGGCTTTTGGAATTTTTGAAATCAAGTAATATTTGAGGCTGTGAGGGGAACTTTCATGAGACAAGGTTGGGCAGATTTTTGTCATAATTTTAAACTTTACAAAGAGAGATGGTCTGTGATCACATCCATGTATTTTACTCAAATTTTAACACGTTTCTATTACCCTAAACTATATATTTTCTGAAAGCTCTTAATCTTGCGGACATTTTGAAACTTTTTCTGTGTCTCTATGATGTATACAACAGAAATTATGAATTTTTGAAGAAAAAAAGTTTGAAAAAACCTTAAAAATTGACTGATGAATAAATCTGCGGAGCTCAGAAAGGCATGTGCGCATCATTCAATCTTCTTCAAACTTGACATACATCATTCTAAGTCTTTAGATCTATATTAACTCCTAATGATATTTTAAAAGCTCCTTATACCATCCAAGGGGAAAAGATTATCCGTTAAAGTTGATACCCAACTTAATAAGGCTATAATCAATCAACTACTAAGACTTTCTAGGAATTAAGATAATGACAGTGTAGGGAATCTTGTGTACATAATATTAGAGTTTTAAAGTGAAAAGATCCATCAATTTAAACCATATTTTTGGCCTGATAACTGAGAGCTACCTGTGTCAGCCCCTAAAAAGTGATCACAGCTTCATGTGACCGCATCCACGCTCAGTAGGCTGCTAACGTTCACATACCTACGTAGGGTAAACTGGTCAAAAGTCCGACACCTGTCAAAAGTCCGACACTTTGGTATCAAAGTACCGTAATGTAATCAAATGCAGAAAAAAAAATTGTACAAAACTCAAATTTTGTTTTTTTACATCTATTTCTTTCCTACCACAGGCACAGGCACAGACTTTTGCAATCAATATAGACTGTCTATGGGGATTTTAAAGGGGGGCTAGCATGGTGATTTTCAACAAGGGTATGGGTACCTACCAAAAGATTGTGCACAAATGCGTGGGACTCAGCGACCTGATTGGTCGAGGGGTGGTCACGTGACTTGCTAACGCTGTCGCATGCAGAATGTCGCAACCATGCAAAATGTTTCCAGTGTTCTCCTAACAGACTTTGAAGCCTCTAAATCGTATGGCGCTGGGATTGAACAATATGCTAGGAGAGTGATAAACTTTGCTTAATCTCGAAACAAAAATTTTTTGTCTTTGAAAGGAAGAAACCATGATAATATCCCTCTCCTCTTATAGAAAATGAAGAAACAACAATCCTAATGATACTGCCCCTACGCCGTAGAACTATGAATAATGCAAAGTGTAACTTGAATTTCCGCAGAAACATTTTGCATGGAGCGACATTTTGCATATTACACCGTCTTATCTGTGCTAGCCACCCTTTAAATTGATAATGTCCCAGGTTGGGCCGACGTTGGCCCAACCATCGGCTTTACATAGGCTGCCCTTCCTAACTACGTAGGCCCAACGGTGCCAACCAAATGCCAATATAGGCCCATAAGCAACGTTGGCTTTTGGTTGGCAAACATCAGCATCGGCAATGGTCGGCCAGGGGCCAACCATTTGCCGATGTCCTGCCAACGTTGGCATTTGGTTGGCAAATGCCACTGGTCGGGCCTACGTAGGCCCAATAAGCAGCCAACGTTAGCCCGATGCGTCGGGCCAACGTTGGCAAATTTTTGTGTGCTACCTGGGGTAGGGCCCCAAACGTAGCAATTCTCCAAGGTAACCTGTCATGTGCACACAGACCACGCCATACTGTGCCGGGGACAGATTTGTATACTTCAGTCCTACGCATGCTATTCATCTTCAAAATTCTCCCAAATGATGTGACTAATGGCATTTTCATCCACACACTTAATAGTTAATGACAGAGAAGATGATGTCATGTGTATAAGTAAGAGAATTAGTAGCTGGTCAGAATCCAAGTTGAATGTATCACCTCCCTGCCTTTTAAATCCACCATCATTTTTGGCCCAGGGTATCCCCTGGGCTATTGGAGCCGGGTTTTCAGTCAGATCCACAAATTTGTAATCACCAACTTTAGGGTGTAATCATTCAGTGATATACTGTTAGTTTACACATTTTTCAAAAGCCAAAGGAAAGTTTCAAATCTCATCTATCAGACAACATTTTGTCCTTTATGGTGAGTGAAAAAGGTGTTTCTCTGTACTGGTTTACATGATTTCCTTGTTATATGATCAATATCTACAGAGTTTCACAAGAATTGAAATTATGGAGATTCTTTGTAAGTGTAGGGGTATGGTATTTACACTTTACGTTCATGTACCCGTGGGACTCAGACCTAGGTCTTCGGGTGTAGTGGGGGAGTCCGGATGGCAGGTGGCAGCACCTGCCTCTGGGTTCGTATCCATTACACCAGGGGGCCTACCACTCGTCCGCCACACGTCACGTGGCCGGTCTGAGTTTCGCGGGCTTTTCCCCTATATAAGGCTGGTTCTACCCCCATGTTCTTCAGTAGTGGTTTTACCCACTGCTCAACCAGGTCGTTACCCGAAAGGGTAACCGAATGTCCTAGTAGCATGTAGTCCTCTGAGGCTGTGATCGTATGTAACATAAGCTATGAAATAAAAGCTCGGTTGCCTACCCGGAAACTTTTCTCTCTCTTCGTTATGATTTAATCTAACTTAACGAGACGAACCATTACATAAGTATTAAAAATGTGCATTACCGTAATTGCTTTAATATATACTCGGTTTCACCGTATTCAGGAAAAATGTGTTTCTCTGTACTGGTTTACAGAATTTCCTTGTCATATGGTCAATATCTACGGAGCTTCACTGGATTTGAAATTACGGAGATTTATTGTAAAATTAAACGGTGAATCTCCGTCTATTCAACAGAATATTTTTACAGTGTGCCACTTTCCCACTCTGCGCAGCCCAGCAAAGTTGATCTCTCTGACAAGCCGGGCGGTTTTGGGTTGCGGCCGTCGATCAAATTTTTCTGAGAAGCTGATTTAAAATTTCAAATATCTGGGGATCTAACCACCCGAATTCCCTGACACCTTCACAATTTCTCTAAAACATATTTTCCTTGAGGCGACAAGTGTTTAAATGGCTTTAATCAGCCTAGATAATCTCAGGGAAGAGGTTGTCTAGGTTTGGGCGGGCCAAAGCAGACGACATGCTGCTTCAGCCAGTGCCATTGTGAATCCTCCCCGACAACGATCACTCAAATCCCAAAATACTCCCCATTCCCCCCAAACTTCAACAAATCTAAGGCAGAAGGTGGTTTCAAACACAATATACAATTGGGGATTGGGGTGTACAGTGATTAAAACAGAGGCAAATACATTTCTTCAAGATCCAAAGTCACTGTTGGCAAGCCCCAGCGTCTGTCTTGGGAAGCCGGGACTTGAGGTTTTTTGCAATAGCAAAAATTACAATTTATATCTGTCCCCTTCACCAAAAGTGGGAGTGGCTTCGATTAACCCCACTTCTGACACCACTGAAATGGGAAGGGGACAGCTCGGGGTGGATCTAACTAGTAAATACTCGTTTCCAAACCTCGGATAGGCAGCGACCACCTCCGGGAGGCGGCCGCTACAGGATGACAGAACACAGTGACTTTGATCTCAATAAAAAGTATATTCAACAGTGGAAACAGGGTACAAATTATATACCAAAATGACCAGCACACCCTTCCTGACTATATGAGTGATATAATATGAAGTGGCGAAGCCGGCAGATCTGATGGTAGTCCGGCCAAGGCGAGGTAGTTACCTGCTGTGACTTGACTGTGAGGAAGGAATCTACAAACTGAGCAAGACGACGTCCTCTCGTGACGTCATGAGAGGACGCCCAGCTACCTCGCGCGAGATATCGGACCAGCGCAAGACTTGGGTTTTTCGCGCCCTGGCCGATCCCATTACAATACCATATGAGTCTTTGAGTGTTACCATATGAGTCTTTGAGTGTGATACCCCGGTATGATAAGTCTTTGACTTAGAACTAAACTTGTGGAGAGCACATCATCCACTCATGAACCATCAGCATTCATGCCCCTAATCTGGTCTATAAACCTGTCATGTTCACGGATCTCTCGACCCAACCTGGTACGAGTGATCTTAGATGACTGTGGTTTAGGAGTCACTGATTTAGCTGGACTTGCAGGTACTGCCTTAAACTTGGTGTAGTTGTTGGTGTTGGTGATACTGGTGGAGTTTCCACCGACTGAGATGCCTGTTGAACTAGCCGTGAAACAGGCTGTGGAGCTGATTGTGAAGCTGGCAGTTGCTTCATCTGGACTCTGTTACGTACAAGAGTCTTATTAGGCGTTTGAACTACATACATCCAGTCGTGATGAGACTCCTTTATTGTTGACTTCTCTTTTCTATCTGGCAACCACACCTCGTCACCTGGTCTGAGTGGTGTAAGATCATGTGCTCTGCGATGATGATCAAAGTTTTCTTTTAGCTTCCGCTTATATTCCTCCTCAAGTTGTCAAATGGTGTTCATATCTGGAGGGTCTATTCCCAATTTAGATGGAAGGATCGGGATTTTTAGTGTTAAAGCGACGACCCATGAGCAGTTGCGCTGGGCTAAACCTATTTCTGATTGGTAAGTTTCTCTGATTAAGGAGTGCAATATAGGGATCTGGTGCTTTGATTAAGTCTTTTAGAGTGCCGACTGCCCTTTCGGCTTCACCATTCCCGAAGGGATGACCTGGGGAACAAGTGATATGGAGGAATCCATACTTGCTAGCGAATTTCTTAAATTAAAGTCCTGGCTTAAATATTGAGGCCCATCATCTGAACACACAATTTGAGGGATGCCTTGATCTGCGAAGATAGACTTCATAGTCTCAACAATGGTCTCAACAAGTTTTTTATAAAATGCGAATCTTGAGTAAAAATCTACAACGATGATGTAATGTACGTCTCCAATCTGGAACAGGTCTCTGGCAACCTTTTGCCACAGATGGTCTGGTAGAGTAGACGGAATGAGTGGTTCCATATCTATGCTTCACCTGGGCCACCAAACGCTGTCATGTGCCAGCTGACGACACTTAGTGATACCTTGATGCCCTTCATGTAACTTACTGAGGATGTCTGGGCGAAGAGATGATGGAATGACTATACGAGTACCCATGAGCAACAGATCATCCATGATGTTGAGATCTGCCTGGAAGGGAAGGTACTTCTTTGCAATACCCTTGACCTGTGATTGGTCTGGCCATCCATCGCACACATACATCGCGACTTCACGACATATGTCCTTTTCCCACTGGTGCTGATGAATCTCCTCTAGATGTTGGTCGGAGGCAGGAAGAGATCTGCGAACACAGTTCACATATACTGTAGTGTCTTCCTGGAACCTGATGTCGGCGTATGATGGCCCTGTGCCTGGGTCTCGGGATAAAGTGTCAGTCGTGTATAGTTCCCTGCCCGGCACATGGATGATACTGTAGTCGTATCACATGAGGCGCATTCTAAACCTCTGGATTCTTGGAGTGAGTAGGTCCAAGTCTTTAGAACCAAGAAGAGGTACCAGCGGCTTATGATCTGTTTCTAGAGTGAACTTTCTATGGATGAGGTAGCCACGGAACTTCTAGCATGCCCATGTGCTCGCAAGACCTTCCTTTTCTTTCTGAGCGTAGCGCCATTCAGTCTCGGAGAGAGATCTGGAATCATAGGCAACAGGACGCCAAATGGAGTTGTTTTTCTGCATCAGCACTGCCCCCAGTCCATAAGAGGACGAGTCGATGGATACCTTGGTCTCAAGGTCAGCTTTGTACAGTCCTAGTACAGGAGTGTTGCTGAGTAGGTCCTTGATGTTGTCAAATGCCTCCTGCTGAGATGGTCCCCAGAACCATTCACTCTTGGTACTTAGAGTTCACGTAGTGGCTGAGTCACTGCTGTCTTTGTTGAGTGTGATTTCTGTAGCTGCGAGTCTGCTGAGTGTTGTATGTAGACGCTGATCATGCTCAGCTTCATCTTTACCAGATATTATAATATCATCCATGATACATACTACTCCCGGGAGTCCGGTGATGATGTTGGACACCTGTTTCTGGTAGAACTGTGGTGCTGAGGTGATACCAAATGGCAGTCAGTTGTAGGCAAACCTACAATGGGTAGTGATAAATGTAGTGTGTAGATGCGCCTCCTCGTCCAATTCAACCTGATAATAGCCACTATTAGCATCGAGTTTGGAGAATACTTTGGCTTTACTGATTTGTCCAAGAACATAGTCAACTGATGGCAACACGTGCCTAGGTCTCTTTACAACCTTTTTGAGTCTGGTGGGGTCTACGCACAAGCAAACGTTTTCGTTCGACTTCGGAACTACCACAACTGGTGCACACCAGTCCGTCGGTTGGTTGACTGGAGTGATGACCCCAAGGTTCTGTAGGCATTCAAGCTCCTTGCCTACCTTGCCATGCATTGCGCTGGATATGTGTTGAGGAGTCATAACCTCATATGGCTCTGCATGATCCCTGAGTTGAATCTTGTAGGTCTTGTCGAGTTTACCCAGACCGCTGAACAACGTTGGATACTGCCCCTTGTATTGTGAGATGGAGCATGTGAACACTACCAGTCCGATTGCTGTCGACGACCTGCAGCTGAGAAGATATGTGTTTTCTATGACATAGATTCGCTCTTTTACCTTGTTCTTTCCATGCTCCCATTAAGCGTAAAAATGTTGTAACATTAAAACATTTATATTTGGTTCCTAAGTTTGCCAAATGTTTTTTTATCAAAGTAAAAAAAAACCATAAAAACATGTACTCAAAAAAACGGGTTTTTTTTTTTTACGTTTGTAAAAACGTAAATAATAAAAAAGTTTGCAAAAAATTGAAGAAGCCTAGAGCTGAGAACTGGCCTTGTTTCGCATATCGGAACACACAGATGGAAGCCAGCAGTTCCTCCACTTTTCGGCGTATAGTTGACTATCTGTGAGTGTCGCCTCTGCTTCAGTGTCGATGCGCATAGGAGTGGCGATAACGTTGACGACAACCTCTGTGACCTTATAAGACACCACCCCCTGGGGAGTGTGGACTGATCCAAGGTCTCTTTCGCTTGCAGTACCTCCGAGTATGTATCATTCTCGACAACTTCACAATCCTTCACAAAGTGTCCTTTAATTTTACAATTGTGGCAGACTTTTTAGCAGGACAACGATGACAGTGATGCGGACCACCACAGCAGAACGGACATTTGCCTGACTGAGCTGGTGTGGACGTCTTCTTCTTATGGGGACGATCCCGAAGACTAAGTGTCTTGACCTGATTTCTTCTTATGGTGATGATTGTTCACCGTGAGAGCAGCTGCCGCATTGTTAGCTGTACCACTAATTTTGGACGACTCTTTGAATGCGGATTCTTCACTTCGAGTTCCTCAATTTCTTCCACTTTTTCCTTAGTAAGGTCTAGCGAGTCCATGACATCACCCACACGATGGTAGAAACTATCCATAGTCTCACCCTTTTCCTGTCTAGTGTGATAGAGTATATGCAGGAGGGCAAATGAGGTTTTTCCAGGGAAAGAATACTTAGTTAGTGCCTCCTTAGCTAACTCAAAGCTTCTAGGTGCAACCCCATTATTGTCCAATTTCTTGAGAATTTCCCTAGTAGTTCTGAGATAATAAAACAGTTTGTCAAATTTCTCTACATCTTCATGGTCTTTCATAAAAGATTGCAGTGCAAACATAGCTTCCAGCCCTTCTAGCCAGTCTTCCCACTCCTGGGAGAGATCTGTTGATTTTTCATCAGAAATTAGGTGAAAGGGAATTTCCCCAGAAGCCTTCTGATCACCCATGTTGAACTACTAGTTTGAGTTTGAGCCAAAATTTAGAGAGTGGCAATTTCACTTATGGACACTGTAGTACTTTTGAGTAAAGCACATGTAGAGTCAATGAGTCCTACACCATAGTTCATATGACAACAATACTGAATAGTTGTCACTAAATACACAGACACTGGAAATACTGAAAAGTTCACAATGACCTAGTTGAGTGACTGACAGTGACAGTTTCAAAACATCAGTTTGAGTTGAGTTTCACTTAGCTGCACTTGTCATTTATGTCCACTTGTCTAGTTGCCCACTTGCTGCCACCATGAAGGATTATAGACTACCAGTGTTGTATTTAGATCTTGTATTTACTGAATAATATGCTTTAAAGTACAGAAGAGTGTTTGGAGTTGGCAAATGTTCCCGCACTGGTTGTGCACATAGTTCAGTCTAGTTCTCGTCGGTATGACCGCAGTACGCGTGTCGGCACGATTGTCAACAATTTGAATGTAATCTACAGAGGGAGCCAAGGGGGGTTAGGGGTGCAGGGTCTGTTGTGAAGGGTTGGTGTGTTTTTTCAGTTAGTAGGACCCATAACTAGTACCTGGCCAACCTTTCTGAAAATCCACATGGCAGATATGGTGGCCATTTTGAATTTACGGGTGGACTGGGATTTTGGAATATATCTTAGATATATTGATGTGTCTATCTTCTCTTCTAAACAACATAGAAACACAATTCAAAATGCTAGACATATGTTTAAAAAGTCAAGGCATCTATTGGCACCACTTTGGAATAAGTCAGGAGCAGCCATTTTGAATTTCTAATAAGCTGTATGGAGAAAATGGGATTTGCTTTCATTAAATTTAACATTCTTAATGCAATAATCAGTGTAAGAATAGCATCTGAAACCCCAACCTTGTGTTTGAAACATCACACAATCAGGAAGTACCGGTACCATACCTTAAAAGATTAGGGCAGCCATTTTGAATATTTAATTAGTTTGGCTAACAAAAGCTCTTCATTGTTGCTACTCATAGAAAAACAGTAATAGGCCTAGATCATAGCTCCTTCTGTCTTCCATCAGGATGGCCCAATGCAAGAGACTCAAAGTCAGTGAATACATCAGATGGGTGATAGTAAATGTTACGACATCAAATGGAAAGGTACGCTGGATATTTTCAGTCATTCATCATCGTTTAAACTCATGGTCCAGTGACATCTTTCAGTATCTAGCTGACAGCAACAGGTAATGTAGCAGGGATACTGATTTGTTTCGACATACACAATTGCCTGTACATCCTATTGTGCATCTGCAATTGACAGTGTTTTGCAGATTACTAGGCCATTGGGACAGGGTCATTGTTACTGCTTTCAATTGGCCACCACTGTCCATTTTCCATCCAAAGTCTTCATAGTGTGGCTGGTCAAGGATGGGGATATGAGAGGATTTTGATATGATTGTTGTCAAACAGACATGTTTCAAATGCAGTTTGAAAGCATCTTCTGTTGGTGGAAGACGTTTCAATGTTCCATTTCCTGTGAGATACTTGTTGGCCGGTAGACTTGCCAAATCTGGGAATTGCAACCCATTGCAGGCTGACATGATCACTTGTGTTGCCTGCTCAAATATACCATCTCCTTCACATGGCTCTGGTAAATTCTCTGCAAATGCTGTCAACATACTGCAATCCACATGTTTATGTGCACCCCAGATAACTCTCTTCCCAAGATTGTGTATGACAATGCATGGATGAATGGTAAGACACAACATTCTGGATTCCCAGGGGCTCTAGAAATGTCAAAGATGGGAAAGTATCTCCCTAGCACAGTTCTTATCCACATTTCTTTGATACAGTCAAACCTGTTTGTGTAATAGATGCAGAGGACGATGGTATCTGTGTCATTTGCATAAATGACAATCCGCTGTGCACCAAGAGAGGCAGCACTGAAAATACCATGTAACACAACTCTATTGTCCGCCTCCTCATGGTTGCATTTCAGCTCTGAGACTTCTTCAGTACCTTCTTCGGTCACCACTACTGTCTTCTCTTCCTGATCAAATCCCTCAGAGAGATAAAGCGCTTCTATATTTCCAGGAAATGACAGGCTACTTTCTGACCATCTCTCACATAGAAACTGTAATAGGGCTGCTTTGTTTTCAGACACACATGCAAATTCCTAGAATGCTTGAACTGGCAAATTCCCTTCTACCTGGTATTGTTTCAGGGGCTTTCCTTTATATCTTTTTTGCCTTTCACTTGACTTTAGGCTGGGCTTTTTGTCATCTGACACAGCAGAAGTGGACACTTTCTGTCCCAGTGGGCAAGCTAGAGAAGAGATTGCTTTTGTAGCATTTTGCAACATCTTCAAAGTTTTCTCCTTTCAGGAATATCTATCCCGGCACCATGTGCATGGCATCTACTATCACTGCTGTTGGCCTCAGATCATCTGATGATAAACCTTAAAGGAAGTCTACTTTGCACTCCTCCCTTGATACAGTTACTAATTTAGCTTTAGTACTGCCTCTCAGAGTCATTTCATCTTCAAAGAGGGAGGGTGGTGTTTTTGCACATTTATGCAGTCCAACCAGGTCTTTAATGTTCACTTGGCCACCTCTTACAATCGTCTGGGCCAGCCTGTGAAGTGAGTCTACCTCACTAGTAGACTTTTGACTCTCGACTGTTTTTTTTTTTTTGTCACCTTACTTTGCGACTCAAAGGTAGATAGCTTTGGAACTTTGAGGGTCAATCCACCTGTTTCAAGGCAGTTCTCAAATGCCAGTATACCAAGTTCCTTCACTCTTGTCAGACACTTGGACACTTCGGGGGGGGGGGGGAACTATTTCATTAGTTCAGATGCTTCTGTTTGAAAAGGATTAATCATGTGATCCTTGATAACTTCCAAAAGCTTTGTCAATTAAAGTTTGATCTCTGATGGTTGCTGCTTCTCCAGCCTCATGATGTGTTTCTGAAGCAGATGTCACATTCAGGCTCTCCTTCAATTTATTGGTGATTGCTGCCACAATAGGCTTAGTGTACAGCCACTTTCTGTGAGCAGCAGGCTTTAGGGTGATTTCAGACAAACCTGATGACCTCTCTTTGACATCCGCATTGTATGTTTGCCCTAAAAGCATATCAGGTGACACACCTTTGTGTTTACCATTAATCCGCCTCACTGTAAAGTCTTCATAATCTACAAATCATTCATATACAGAAGAAGCAGTTTCTGGCAACATCTTCATCTGTGGTTTGTCTGCCCTGCCTATAGGACCAGGCAAATAAAAGAACACTTGCTATCCTTCAAGAAGAGTAGGGGAATGAAGCCCAGGAAGCGGTTTTTCCCCCTCAACCCTCCTCATAGATTCGGTCATTCATCTCATAGATTCGGTCATTCATAGATACGGTCACTGCTGTGTCGGGCAAGCAGCATATAAATACCTGTCCAAACAGAAAAGAAAGGACTTAATGTCCGAGAAACCTTTAATGTCTGAGTTCCTCGATGGCCCCTGGACATAAAACTAAACAAACAAACATCTTCATCTCGCTGAGGTACAATGGCAGGTACACCCCATATTTATGATGGCCTGTAGCCACTATATATGGCAACATGTTGCAAGCTTCTTTCAAGTTTCCCTGACGTTGTGCATAGAGAAACCTTAGTAGAATATCAATCATTTCAAGAAAGGTCCCCCAAAGAGCCTTATTTGGAAGGTCATGTTGTCTGTTTGAAATTCATTTTTGAGCATTGCCAACCTTGAGACAATTCATGCATGTTGACTGATTGTCCATCAGGAGTCTCTGCATTGTAAAGTTCCTCGTATGGTTCATTGTTATTTTGAAGACACCAGTTTTCTAAAACACCCCATTGCATGTGGCCTACTATTTGTCCAAGCAAATTGAGTGCATGTAGGGTTTGATAGTTTTCACCTTTGTCACTAAAGATTTTTTCTGTAGTCTTACCTAGACACACCCCATCATCAACTAGAATGTCTTCTGCCCATTACCTCTCATGATCTTCATTATTGCCCTCATGAAATTTTGGCAGAGGGGAAATCCCCCAAGCATAAGTATGATATCATCCATGGCTTCTGGCTTTTGGGCATGGATTGTATAAGCTATTTCATAAATTGCTTGGTCGTGAGTAATTATTGTGTGACTCATTCACACTGCCTTTGCAACATTCTGTATCTGCTCCATTGCTGCTCTAACAACTGATGGATCTATTGGAGAGGAGGGAATCAGAGGCAGATAGCCAATACCACTAGCACTGTTTACTTCAGACAAAGATGCACAAAAAGCATTGAAGTTTGGAATGTCATCCTCTACTACTACTTCTATCAGCTTTGTGGGGAGCATTCTTCCAAGTTTCCACAGTGGCAGTAGTCTCTCAGCATTTTTATCACTAACAGTACATACAGAGTCAAGGGAGGGAATGTCTGCTAATGATTTTGCCACTTTCCTATCTCTTTTTGTTAGGACAACTTTTGGATAGTTCCTGCCTGGAGGATCAGCCATTGTCCTGCTTCTTTTTGTCTTGCATGATATTGAAATTCCAAAGTGACCCCTGCTGGCATTTGTAGATGTGTTGTGATCCTTTGGCTTAACCATGACTGTATCATCTGTGAGGAGGCGTTGAAAGGTGTCATAACCTCTATCACATTAAGCCTATTTAGAAAAGTCAGCAAGTTTTTACTACGAGTTTCATTGTAGACGTAGATACGTTGCATATTGAATACAATAACTGTTGAGCCAGTACAAAGGCTTTGTCCTCTGTTGATTCATCAGGAAAGATTACCTTTCCATCATTCAAATTTAACTGTTTATCACAAAGAATCTGCATGGCAAATATGATCAAATTGTCTGGTATCATCTCTTGAAGTGCCAAATGGGAGAAATCAATTGACATCTCCTCATTGGCCCAGGTCCTCCTGGGTCATTGGCGGCGACTTTTCGGTCACAAACTGATGGTCATGAATTGGAACTTTAGATGGGAATTGCTCATCGAAA
Source organism: Acholoe squamosa (assembly GCA_949317995.1). NCBI lineage: Eukaryota > Metazoa > Annelida > Polychaeta > Phyllodocida > Polynoidae > Acholoe > Acholoe squamosa. The sequence goes on along the minus strand of OX439036.1, from coordinate 83,066,930 downwards.
TCGGGGGATAATTAAACAAAAAATCATGGAAACATAATCTTTAGGATCTAGTCTTTCATTGTACATGCACAATTCCTGGAAAAAAAATTCTTTAGCTATGAAAAATGCTGAAGAAAAAAACCTAACATGTTTGACTTACTTTCTCATGAAAACGAGGCTCCTTGGGATTGCATTGGGTGGTAGATTTTGGGGGTAAACAGGGGGTAGAAATAACACATTGGCTCCTATGGGAATAGGGCAATTAAGATGCTTTTTTTTTCAGCAGGTGAGGACGGGTTAAGACCGTTTATATATGAGTGTGTAAATCGAACCACCATAATTTTGTTATATCTACCGCCTCACTTCTGGTCTGGAGACTTGACACATGCGCGCAGAGTGACCGTTCGTCTGATTTTATTTTATAACAGTAAATTGAGGGGGTGTATTCGATTCAATTCGATTAATATTGCCAAACATGCATGGATTATATTCAAAAAGCCATTAATTTTAAGTTAAATTGATATAATCTATTGAATTCTCCATCAAAAATGCTACTTCCGGGAGGAGGAGTTCGGGCATGCGCAGAGAGGCAAAAAATCCAAAATGGCGGACAGGGAGACGATCGGTTTACGGTCCTATTGGAAATGCTCGATTATAACAAAAAGGAGTATAATTACACTCTCTCAGGCTATTTTATCGAAAATATGGATCCTCATTCAAGACCTGCTGGTACATTGGAATGCTTAAATCGCCAGGAGAGGAGTTATTCGCCATTGAAACATACAAGCAATAATGGGTGCATTGTCCATAGCCTTAACCATTGACGGCTTGGACAAACTGTCACTATATTGACAGTCCCCTACGGTAAGTAGTTGAAGACCTGGGCCAGTTGTGCATGGCACGCGTTCAATCTTTCTCATATAAGCCAAGCGGACCCCATATGTCACATATACTATAGTTCCGTCGATGACCACCAGGTGGTGGTGTCGCTGCATTACATCATCATTATGCAAGCGTGCCTAATTGGCTCTGATATAACCAATCACTGTAGTTTATGCATATTACCTGGGGCTGGTGCATGGTCCAGCATGTGCTTGTTGCATGATGCAAAAGCATGTAACACATCTGCAGACACACACTTAGTCTCCAGTGCGTATCACCATTAATAAATGCCATCTTCAATCAACTGGACACCTCAAGACTCACTTATTCCTTTAAGTAGTAATTCCAGTTCATGTACTAGTGCTGCTGACTGGGTTATCAAAGGCCAGCCATGTCAGCTACAAGTTAAAGTCCCATATAGTCTCATTATTCCAAATTAACTACTTAACACCTCCCCGCTTCCACCACACTAACAGCCACAATTCTAAATATCTAAATTTCTCCATACTTTACCGGCTTAACTCTAACCACCCAACCTTCTCTTCTCCTATTTACAGGTACTTACAATTTTTGTTCGGTTTGGATCTTCAACATATAAATGATGGGAAAAATTGTAAGTACCTGTAAATGGGAGAAGAGAAGGTTGGGTGGTTAGAGTTAGGACGGTAAAGTATGGAGAAATTAAAAAAAAAAAACAAAAAAAAAAAACTAGAATTGATTTTGACTGTACATAGAAGTCAATAATAACTTATAGGGAATTGCCTTAGTAGTATAATCACGTGAGTAAATATGCAACCGTTACATTTACTCTTTTCTTTGCAGAGGAGAATTTTCGATAAACTACGTGGGAAAAAGAAAACTCCATGGGGTCAATGCCCAAACTGTGACTCTATACTCGTTGTTGATAAGAGTGGTGCACCAGTAACTGATGTTCAAAAAGATTCTGTGGCAGATAAATGTGGCAACTCCAAACAAGATCTAACAATATATCCAATATCTAGGAAAATTACCCTACTTCCGGCAGATACACTTGTTTCCCGAGATCCTGACTATAATTCGGCAATTTCTGCATCGAAAAGTCTTTCTAATCAAGATACACTCTTCGACCTGAGCTTCACAAGTGATGTTGCCTCCTCCTCCAGCCAGATTGGATTGATGACTTTCCCTTCAGAAATCCTCTTCAGAATCGTTCTCTATGTACCTCATGATAGGTCATTAGTAGCCTTAAAATGTACCTGCAGATTCTTTAATTCATTGCTAGAGGACGGCAGAGTTTGGAACAGAAATGCACTGAACATAAAAGTCGATGTGCATTGGGGAGTTCTTGGTAGAGTTCTTAACACTTCACCATCTATTTCCAGTATAGACTTCTCAGATTGTTTGGCAGTCACAGATCGTTTGATCACAGCAGTGATTACTGTTCACAAAGGACTGAGATATGTGAACTTATCAGGCTGTGTTCTAATCTCTGACATGAGTCTCACTCAATTACAAGTGAACTGTACTGCTCTCGAATATCTTGACATATCCCGCTGTTGTTTGGTTACATGCAGCGGGGTTTTCAGACTGCTATGCAAGCATAGTAAAACCCTCGAGTACCTCAACATTAGTGAATGCCTTGGAATGGCCTATGACCCCTACAGAGTATCGCGAATGGCTCAATTCGCATCAAACCTCAAGCATTTGTCTTTTGGTTGGTGCAAGACTGCTGTTGGTCTGAATCCCATTTTAGACACTGATATGGTAAAATTTGCCGCCATGTGCCGAAACCTTAAGTCTCTTAATGTGTCATGTAGCAATCTCAATAGCTATGGAATAGATGCAATTGGTAGGAATTGTAGGCAGCTTCAGGACCTTACAATGTCTCATTCCTGTGTCAAAGATCAAGGAGTAGCAACTATAGCCAGTCGCCTGTCTTTGCTACGTAAACTTGACCTCAGTGACTGCTCCTACATTACAGACGAAACCATAAGGGCAATTCATATGCTGTATTGTCTACAAGTGTTGGATGTGTCGCGTTGTTTTAACATTACTGATGACGGTCTGACTTGTGTACTAAGTAAACCCTTCAGCCTTAGGGAATTGTACCTCACTGGCTGCTTCAGGATTACAGATAAAGGTCTTGAGGGGGATACACTCGCATGTGATATGCTGTGCTACATCAACATGTCTTCCACATTGGTGTCAGCTAGAGGAGTGGAAAGACTGAAGCAGAAGGCAAGTCCCTGCTTTCACGTGGTTGTTGAAGGTTGTCCCTTGGTTCAACACACGAGCCTGCTAGACAATGCACAAGGATGGCCCCCTTCCCTCATAGAGGCACCAAGGCAATGGATATATGATATGCATGTACCTAATTGATTATTGATTGAATAGAATTGTTCATATATGGAATTAATCTTATTATGCATGAGAAAGTGGTGTTCTATAAATCCGACATCCATGAAATTACTTTTAAATACAACACTGCCAGCTAGTTCTACCACCGACCTGGCACTTTCACACTGGCGCCACCTGGATATGGGGATTGCCGTCACTTTGCAAGAGCTTCAAGCCTTCGAGTCATTAACATATCTAATTATAATTGTGATTTAGTTTACATCTGAACTACTAAACGCTATGTATTACGTTTGGATTACTTTACAGCAATGAACATTGTGTATGTTTTGCCACTTCATCTTTTATACAATTCTCTTGATAGCTCCATTCTTAATCAGATATCAATGTTGCTAGTCACAATCCAATTATATATCATATATAACACAAACAGTGACTCCAAGATCCCTGAACACGTGATGTGGTGTGCGTTATGACTCACACATGCTTTTATAATCGTTACTAATTTTTTGTAACTTTTACGCAGTTTTGCTGCAATAAATTGTGTAATATGCGATGTTACCATGACATGAACAACTTCGTTTTTCCTTTTTGGTTTAAATGTTTACATACATGTATCATTGTTTGTAGTTATATATTGCTACCCGGGTACATTGCATTCAATAACAACAGTTCTTTATTACGTTTACCGTTTATGCTCTTATTTTGACATTGTTGACATATAGGGCCTGTAATGTGAATTGCATGAAAGCAAAACCTAATAATGTAAGTCATCGATAATTGGTAAAGAGGGTAATTATGAGTATGCATTACTCAATGATAACTGTTACAGATATACACAAAATAATGACAATATACACCCAATAACGATTTATGTATACAGAGTACACCTGAGATTATTGTTTCTTGTTAAACGTAACCTCATGATATGGCATGGTATTCTATTACATTGTATCAAACGACTGACCGAGTAATTGAAGGAGTGAAGGATAAATATAACTTGTGACGTCAACCAGCTCATTGACATCTCAATATGAAGGGATATTCATTTGATAAAATTAAAGGGAGTTAAACAACAATAACATATAGGCTATGGGTATGCATGATGAGCATGATGAAGAAAGTAATATATAAAAACGGGGTGAAGGGGAGGGGTAGTTTATTTTAATGGATGAATATCACTGGGGGGGGGGGGGGGGGGTTGTAAAAAGGAGCCTACTGCAGGTAATCCCAGTCGTGGTACCTTAACTTTCTTGCATGATTGCCCTTTTATGCCTCAATTGATGCATCTTATTTGTCTTACAGTGATAATGAAAATGTAATAAAAAAAATATATATCAATTTGGTCTAAAAAAAATCTTGCCACGTGCTAACCCTTGAGGAGGGACCTGAGACCGGTCGGCCTACCTAGATGATCTAGGCAAATGACAAAAGCTAAGCATGCTAGAAAAACACTTGAACAGGTGTATGAGTCCTTGAAATAGGGGCTGATGCACGGATAGTTCCTCCATGTAATGACGTGCTACGTGGAGTGGAGTAGTAGATGATGAGTCACTCGGCACTCCAGTGGAGGACAGTGCCGTCACTGGGCGCCGCATTCAACACCATTCCCCCCCCCCCCACCCTCCACCCTGCTCCCCTACCAGCGCACCTTTGTAGCGGCAGTGCTATATAGGCCTAACCACGTAACGGCTGGTCCATACCACTATACTCCTCCAGGGCATAGCTCACCGGGCCTCTATTATCAGCCGGCTTTCTCCTCCATAGCCTGCCGTCTGAGACATTGATCCACACTGCTGACGACCATATAGTAGGTGCTGTAAGGGTGAGGGTAAGAATTCAGCACACACCGCCTGGAGCAGGACTGCTTTACATGTATTACACAGTAAGGATCGAGGACGAGTGGTGAGACGGAGGTGGTAGGCACAGCGACATCAGACAAGCAGCAGCCGGTATCCATCAGTATCCTACCACTGGAGGACACACCCCCTTCCCACATCCAGACACCAACAGGTCCTTCACACACCGTCCTTAACACACTGCTTGCACCATGGGGTCACCATACAAGGAGGATACCTATGATATGGTCTGGAAAGGTGGGTGATGAAGACTCATTTATAGCACCGCTAGTTTTCCCCTTCTAATTCCATTTATTAGTCTTTTATTTGACCTCCATCTCTCCCTGTGTCTCCCCCCCCCTCTCTCTCTCTCTCTCTCTCTCTCTCTCTCTCTCTCTCTCTCTCTCTCTCTCTGTCCTCTGTGCAAGAATTTACCTTATGGCTGTGGGGGGTGTTATGTGGATCAGTGTTAGCGCCGTTTATGCATGTGTCAACAGTGCTCAGCTTGCTATACAGAGCTACCACCATCAGTGACACGTCTTGTATACTAGTGGCTATACAACCCAGCTTCCTCCAGGGTCTGGATGCCGGTTTCAGTAGTGAAAGCAGTGTGGAGCTGCCAGACGGTGATATATTACATTTAGGTGTCGGCCAACAGACAGAGCTGTACAGAATGAAACATGGCCTAGCTCAATGTTGGACGGCGGGTAGAGGGAAACTACAACACAGGATCATTTCCATCTACAGTCTTTTTCAGTCGTGCTGGATGTAGTGCTCCTCCACGCCGTCGCGCCTTGAACAATAATTGTTATCCTTATTTAACCAAATAAAGACAGCTTTAAAAGTGTACACTCAAAAGAAAATGCTTCTTCGACATTGTGCTGTCCCCTGGTGTGCTAAATTGGTATATTTTCCTAGAAATATATGACTATAGTCAATTAGTCATTTTTGAAAATTGGTTAGTCACTTTGATCATTAAGTTAGTCAAATTAACTAATACCAAAATGACTAATCTGGATTAGCCACCACTGACTAACTTTCTCAATCTAAAGATTATCAGTGTACAGTGACAACTTCTTGGAAATCCTGAATTTTCAGTGTATATTCAGCACGCCTATCCCAAAAATACAGTAAAACAAAAGTCATTTACTTTTTCAAAAATCATTCATTCACGGTAATTTCATTTCACTGTGTATAAGGTGAAAGGGCAATTTAAACTGGCATCATGTTTACCAAAAATAAGTGTAATAGATTGCAAATTTTCTTGGGATGAGTTAAAAGGGCATAAACACCTATTACATGGAAACTATAATATCTATAACATATATTCACATTGCTGTAAATGATGTTTCAATCCTATACTGACATAGGTTATGGGTTGTAAATATAATTCATATTCACGCTCGTAGAAATTAAATGACTAACTTGGGTTAGCCAGAAATGACTTACAAAATCGAAAAAGTTAGACATAATATGTATTCATCATTATGACTAAGTAGGTTGGTCACATATGACGCAGTTTTTGGCCTTAAAGATTATCAGTGTAGATGATTTTAGCTTTATCAATGCTCGTAAAGGGTCAGAATTTTGAAAACCATAATTTCGGCACTAATTACTACATGTATACGATAGTGTTCTAGGCCTAATCTCCATATATATGCATGACAAAGTATATTGGTTTACAGTAACCACTCAATGTGGAAGTACATATTCATGAAACTGGAGAGATTCTTGTCGATATTTTTTTTTTTTAAGTTTCAAAAAAGTCATTACGTAATTCAAAAACAAATACATGTATAATTGTAGCTGTATAAAGACCTTTCCTGTATCAAAAGCAGAATTATAACTATAAGGGAATCAAATCATCGCCTCTAAAATGCGCCATTTCAGGGTACGGGCCACGCTGTAGGTATTTGAGGCAGGGGGCATGCCCCCCCCCCTAACCATTTTAATACCCCTGCCACCATGGCATGATCAAAATAATCAAGTCAATGAAAACGATATCCCTACGATCTGCCAGAATACCCATATAATTATCTAAAAATTTAGTCAATATGATGATCTTATGGCCTTTATAGTAGGCTTTGTAATGGTTCGTATTGACTTATATGTTGGGTGGCTCTTTGGCTCGCTTACCACTAGAAATACCAACACAACACGAGTAGTTCGGGTTGGGCAAAGCCCCAGAAACCCCTACCTCTCGGGTAGGACTTTATTCCACTCTAGTCTACAGGTTAGGCTGCGCGTCTGGACTGGACTAGATCCAGTCACCTTCTGCCGCTCGTCCGGCTCCTTAGTAGGAGCTGGACGCGAGGCATGGTGCCGCCCCCTCTTGTACCAACGGGGTATCACAAAGCGACACCTAGCTGGCATAGAAGGAACAGGCACCACACGAACACGTCTCTCGGATGAACGGCACTAATATATATACGACGATACCGGCCCCTACACCACCCCCACTAGACTATACCTAGGGTTGGGTGTAATTAACAAAAACCTATTGTTTTAACTTTATACAGTAATATCATATACAAATAGGTAAGTCTATATATACAGTTCGTATAGGATATAGAACATCTAGGGGCATTATAAATAATATGTACATAATGAGGCATCGTCGCATATAACCCGAAGTAATGATAATTAATAATAACGAATAGGAGGTGGCGCCTTATGCACCATCGACCTATGGTGATATGTAGTAACAGTGTTACAATAGTGTTATTATTATAAACAATACGCATTAAAAAGTGGTAGACGAGTAATCAGGTGATATGAATAAAATTTTACAGTATTAACTAACCGACCCGAGGTGGGGTAGATAACCCGAGAGAAAAATTTTGTTTGTTTTAATTACAAGAATATATATTTGGTATAAAAATATATTTATACAAAAATAATAATACTGACAAATATAGGTGTCCTACCAGGGTAGCAGGATCACCCTTACAATATACCGGACTTCCGGCGAATCTGGAACGACTGGTTTCTGCAGCTCCATCCGGCGACATATGTGTGGTGGCAAGCCACGTTGCTGTTGTGATGTGCCCTGATGAAGATGGGAAGATGGAGCCCCGGGTAGGTGTGGTAATCCTTTTTGGTGTGTCGGGTTTAGCGTCCATCTTCGCTGCAGGTTACGTTCCAGATATCAGGAGTCCAGCGTAAGGAACAGTGCCTCTGGCATATTAAATGCTTTTACCCTCGGGTACAAAGGAGACACCGTCAGATGGACACTTAAAGATCTTCCGGATCCGTGTCCATCTTCTCAGCCGACTCCACTGAGGCAGATGGAGCCGAGCTGCTACAGCTGCTCGTAGAGAGCGCCGCGGAAGCCTCGCTGGGCGTATCGCTCTCCAAGCTCAAGGCCCTCATCACCGCGGATGGACTGTCCATTGCCTCGGATGCTGGTGGAGCGACCGTGGCAGTTGCAACAGTCCGGGTGACAGTAGGGGGCGGGAGCAGGAGAGCTGCCGGAACTGGCGGAGCAGCCGGGACCGGTGGAGTGGCCGGAACCGGTGGAGTAGCCGGGACCGGTGGGGCATCCGGGGGTACATCTGGTATGAAGATAAGGGACGACGGTAAGCCGTCCCACTCCTCCAGATGTTTCCCGAATGCCAGGAAAAACTTGAGGTCAGCCTCCTTAAACCTATGGATGTATCTGGCGTTTTCAGCTTGGTGAAACTCCTTAAGCTTTTCGGCTTCCTTCTGCTGACGCCGGCAGGATTCGAGAGCCTCTTGGACTCTGTCCTTCTCCAGCTGCCTGATCTTGTCTTCCTCCCTCTTCTGGATTTCGTATACCAGATTGAGGGTGGCTTCAGTCATCGCCCGCCAGTAGTCGACTGACTTCTGGCGGTGCAATGCCTGCCACTCCGCCATCAGCTCATTCTGGATGTGAACCGTTTGGACATCTCGGTGGTCAACAAACGTGTTCGGATCCTGAAGACCTGACAGCGTATCCGAAATTAGCTCCATCAGGGGTACCCGAGGGCCCGTTGGTGGAGCAATGACTGGTGGAGGCGCGGTGGCTTCCACTGGGGCAGGCGGAGTACCTGCTGGAGGAGCAGACGGGCCCTCAACCGTTAGACCGCCCCGGCCTCGGCCACCGCCCGGGGAAGCTCGGGTGGACTCCAGCCCACCACGGCCTCTACCACGGGGTTTGGTCCGGCCCAGGGAGGTAAGGACCTGCGACTCGGGTCCAGCTGGTCCCATAGCGGGGAACTTCGCCGCGTACTCGCTATACGTGGGGCGCTTGCCGGAAGATCCCTCTCCGGCCCACCAAGAAGAATACCCGGATGGGGGAGCGAAGAGTTCGCCCCCACCATCCTGGCTGCCAGTGGCTTCGCCCGGGCGTTGTTTCGCGGGTGCAGGTGTAGAGGTAGTGGTGGCTGGAGTCGCCGGTGTGGCTGCCTGGCTACCCGACCTACGGGCCTGGTTGCTGGGCATATCCAGAGCCGAGACTTGTTGTCCCGACTCGCGACAATCAGCTGGGTTAGCTGGTCTTGGCTGGTCCTTGCCACCCGAAGGGCTCACGGACCGGTCTGCTCGGGTCCTCTTGGAAGCAACAGTAGCCGTGGCTGTGCCTCCGTTAGGACCCTTAGAGCGGGCTTTGGCCTTCTCTCGCTTATCATCTCCTCGCCACTTTTTTACCTTCAGGTGCACCTCACTGGGCATCCCGAATTTCGTGGACGAGAAGTTGATTTGGAAGAAGGTCAACAAGTTGCCGCTCTTCCATGAGCAGAATCCGGTCTCGAATGCCTGCTCCTTAACGTCTTTAATGCTCAACGAGGGCCAGTTAGCTAGGAGCTCGTTGAAGCACTTGATGGCTCGTTTCCTGGTTTTCTCCAGGCCGATGCCATGGGCCTTCTGCAAGTGCAGAGCCATGTCTCGGCGCCGGTGAGTGCTGAACATGCCATCACAATGTTTGCTCGGGCGGTCCCCAAGCACACACATCATCACAGGCTTGTGGTGCATGTGATGTTCAACAATGTGGCGAGCGAAGCGAGGCTTCGTCTCGAACATCTTCTCACCCATGAGAGCCAGCTGGCATGACTCGAATGGGCACCGTCGGCGGCTGCCGGTTGGTCCCCATTGGGTCATTGCCCACTGAACTTTCGTCCGGGCCTCGTAGCTGTAAATCGACCCCAATTTGGATTTCAGCTGGTCAATCCAAATGAGGTAGAATTTACCTACAGGCGTATCCGAGGGGCCGGATTTCATCCACTCCTCGTCATCGCTGTCACCGTCCTTATTGACGGCGCCGGGACACATGTAATGGACCGTGTCGTAGGCACAGTCCGCGAAGCAGCGAGGAGTCCGTTCTTTGAACCCTTCGGCTGCATTCTTCCACATCCATTTCTGATTGTCGTCTTTCGGGACATCCGTGGTCATCTCTTCCCACGTTGTCACGGACTCCAAATAAGATTTGGCCGACTCGGGCAGTTCTGGATCGCTGTCGCTATCCTCACTGTCCGTGTAGATACCAGCTCCCCTACGGCTCGCTCGGCTGGTGGTGGTGGTACCAGCCGAAGCCTTGGCAGAGGATTTGGCGCCTTTTCCGCTGGTGCTGGCAGTGGAAGCTGCAGCCGAGGTGGCTACTGTGGTGGTTGAGGTTGTGGTGGTGGAGGCGGGCGTCTTCGGCTGACCCTTACCCCTCGGCTTGGTGGGGGGTGTGGGTTCTGCGGGAGACGCTTTCGCTCCGTTCTTTTTCTTCCGGCGCTGAACCTTGGTGGGCTGCGCCGGCATCTCAGGACTGGAATCCGACTCCCGTCGATTCCTGTCCTCTGTACGAGGGCTCCTCCTTCCGCTGACCGGGGAGTCAGAGTCGGAAGAGACCTTGGTTTTCTGTTGGGCCTGCTGTTTGCGATGGGCCCGGCGAGCTGCGGTGAGCTCCTTCTGCTGCTTGGCAAGCTCGGCTCGCTTTGCCTCCACAGCAGCCTGCTGGCGCGAGATGTCCTCTTCCGAGATCTCGCCAGGTGCCTCCGGGATGTCGGCAGCTGGGTCGGTCTCGGTTGTGGACCTCTCGACGGCGATGCGGACATCCTCAGCCTCCAGATCGCTCTCAGTGAGAGGACCCTTAGGCGCAGGTTTACGGGTCAATCGCTTGACCCGGTCGGTTTCCACCGACGACAAGGTGACTGTGGAGTCTGTATCCATGTCGGATTCGGACTCCCTTAACTCTGAGGCCTTTTGGGTGAATCTCGGAGATCAAGACGGCTCGGGCCAGACTTTCGTTGACCGCCATATTCTCCGCTAACTTCAGATAGTTGCGAAGCCAAGAAACTGGCATATTGTCAGCCAGCTCGTCACTGCACGAGTCCATTACCAGAGTCTTGAAATCATCTGGTATGGGCTCGGGCACACCCTGCTCCACCGCCATTGGTCCACATCCGAACATGGAGGCTTGCATGGGGATGTAGGTCCCCCAGGAGGTGTACACAACACCGGCCTCGCGATCGACGTGTGCCATACGTTCGATCCGAGTCTTGAATCCCGGAGGATACATTGGAATGTCCAGGACATCCACTTTGCTACCCGAAGCGGCTGCTGCAGACGAGCGCTCCGGGCGTGGTGGTGGTGGAGGTGGCATCCTCTCCCGGTCAGTGGCCTCGGCCATAGCCGAGAGCGTCCGGGCGGCCTCCTCTGTCGAAGAATCCATAGATTCCTCGACCCGAGACGGGACCTTCGGGTCCTCTTCTAGTTCCAACACAACGTTGGCAGTCTGACGCGCGGCATCAATCGTCCCCTGTGCCATGGCACTGAGGGCGACTTCCAAATAGTTTGGCGTCTGTGTTGGACTCCTCCCGAAGGATTCGTCCAACAAAAGGTGATGTTAGGCAAGCTAACCGACAGCTAGGGGCCTGTAAACCGCCAACAACAACTAGAGCAAAAACGGGTGGCGTCTAACCACCACGAGTCCGCTCTAGTTATGACCAGTATGACGTCACGCATCTCGCCTCGCGAGATCCCGCCGTGGCTATCCGGTGACCTAGTTCCAACCTTTCCCGCCGCACCCGCGGCGCCACCTAGGGAACTAGATCCGAACTAACATTCGACTCGACATGCGGGACGCGGCCTACCACCTGAGTGCTATCTGCTGGAGTTTGGCGGTGTATACAACGCTTCAAAGCGAATGTACCGGTTAATCCGACCGCCGCTCACGGGATACAGCTCCCCGGGGAGGGCACGTTCGGCATCTCCAGCCGTGGGACGTATGTTACCCGCCTATGGCGGACAACACGCAGCAGCTCGTTGTGTACTGAGTTAGGTTACGGCAGACCTCAACCGGGGACTGCGTCTAACGCCTTCGGTTAGCCTCTTATTTTTCCCGGCTTTACGTACGGCCCTTTCTGGATTCCGCTTAGCCACAGCGGGCACCTTCCCATACGTAATGCCTTCACTCAGCGAGACATTTTTCCTTTTCTTACGATTGGGTCGTTTCCTGGCCTTCGTCTTCTTTTTCACCATACCTTCGTCTCCCGGCGTCTTTCTCGGCCGGCCTCTAGGGCGTTTCGTCGGTACTACCACGCTCGGTCCGCTAGGGACAGATACAGGTGGTTTGTAGCTGAACTCCCTCTCCGCCTCTTCGCGTCCCTTCCAGGGCCGAAGTTTTCCGACATTTGTCTTCCATTTCCTACCAGTTAGGCAGTCCTCCATCATCACCGTGGATTCGGAGATGACACGAATTATTTTAAACGGACCTTCCCAAGGCGTTACGAGCTTCAGCTTCTCCAGCGGCTCATAATACCTTAGGACTTTGTCCCCTACATTAAAACGAATTCGTTTAGCATTGGTGTCATAACCCACCTTCTGCCACTTCGCACTCTTCAGCAGTTCTTTACGAACGGCCTCGTATGCCTGTTTGAACCTGTCCCTTAATGACTCCACAAACAACACAGTGCAGGGCGCCTCCGGGTCTATACCAACCACTCCATACACTAAGTCGGCGGGCATTATGATGTCCTCGCCGAACACTAGCAGGTTGGGAGTGCAATTAGTGGATGAATGGACAGTGTTGTTGTAGGCATGTACCACAAACTCACACTGTTCATCCCAGTCGTCCTGGTGGGTATTGACCAGGGGCTTTAGCACTTTTATGAGGGTTCTGTTGAAACGCTGTGGTCGGTATGGGTTTGTTCGGGTCTTGCAAATGGCTAGGTAATGGCACATTTCCTGCCATAGCTCCGACTCGAACTCCCTTCCTTGGTCGCTGTGCATCATAAGGGGAACACCCAAATGTAACACCCAGCCTTTCACAAATGCCTCCGCACACGTGGCGGCTTTGTGGTTAGGAAGGGGGAACACCCGAGTGTACTTGGTATAATAGTCGGTTATGACCATCATACAAGTATTATCTCGGGGCGTCGTTTTAATTCCACTGATGATATCTATCGCCACTCGAGCGAATCTGATACCAAACAATTCCTGGGATAGGGGTTGCTTACCCAGGCCGGGTCCCGGCTTGTTTTTACAGCAATCCGGGCAAGTGGCGATCCACCGAAGCAGGTCGCCTCTCATACCGGGCCAGTAGTAACGCCTTTGTAGGCGCTCTATTGACCTTTTCTTACCGAAATGGCCACTTGTTTGATGGCCATGGCAATAATACATGATATCCCTCCTCATCGGGGTGGGTATCACTATTTGCAACAGCCTACCATTGGTGGGAGTTGTCTTCCACCTGCACAGTATGCCGTCTCGGATCTCTAGCTCGGTCCATTGGGCTAGCAACCGCCTCGCCTCCCTATCCTCTAGGGATACTAGCGGCCTTGCCGGTTTAATACCTGACCGTAGGTATTCCATTATGCGTGCAGTGGTGGGATCCGACTGTTGGAACTTCTTGATGGTTTCCGGGGACCAATCAAGATAGCTACACACAGCCTCCTCCCAGGGGATACGGGGGGTGGTATGATTAAATACCAACCCGGCTACCACAGCATTGTGGGCCCCGCAGTCATCACAAGTGGCATTTTGGCACCTTCGGATGGGTCGTCTCGACAAGGCATCCGCATTGATATGTTTAGTACCGGGTCGGTGCTCTATCTGTTTATGCTCTAATCCGAATTCGGATAGATGAGCTAACCATCGTCCTATCATCCCCTCGGCGTCCTTAAAATTAAGGAGCCACCTAAGAGACGAATGGTCGGTTCTTAAGGTAAAGTCACTTCCCCAAAGGAAATGCTTAAACTTCTTCGTATACACCACCACAGCGAGGAGTTCTCGCTTGGTGGTACAATAATTTCGCTGTGTCTTGCTTAACGTGTTGCTAGCAAATGCTATCGGCACTTCGACTCCCCCTTGGACCTGAGAGAGAGCTGCCCCAATTGCATCATTGCTCGCATCGGTGTCTAAGATGAAATGTCCCTCGGGAGTGGGATATTTCAACACGGGTGTATTCCTAAACAAATCTTTTATTTTATTAAAAGATTCTTCTTGCTCGCTGGTCCATGGGAATGGGTCCCGTGCCCTACCCGGAGTCCAGTGAGCTAAACACTGCATGGGGAAGCTCACACGAGAGTAATTTGGTATGAAATCACGATAATAGGAACAGAATCCTAAAAATGATCTCACCTCCTTAGCACTCGTAGGTCTTTCCCAATTCTCTACGGCTTCCAATTTCTCCGGATCCGCACTCACTCCGTTAGGAGTAATGATCCTTCCCAAGTATGTAATGGTTTTCTTAAACAAATTACACTTCTTGGGTTTAAGTTTAAGACCGTTTGATAGTATCCGGTCGAGGACTAATTGCAGATTCGCCAGGCATTGCTTGAACGACTTGCCGAACACGACCACATCATCCATGTAAACCAGGCATTTCTTCCACAAAAGATCACTCAGTAAGGATTCCATCATAGCCTCGAATGTAGCGGGGGCGTTACACAATCCGAAGGGTAAGACATTATACTCGAATAGCCCCATATGACTGGAGAATGCTGTCTTCTCCTTGTCATCGGGGTGCATCGGTATTTGCCAATACCCGGACTGTAAATCCAAGGTACAGAACCATTGGTTCCCGCCCAAGCTATCTAAAGTCTCGTCTATCCTTGGTAAAGGATACGAGTTCTTCTTTGTTATACCGTTCAATTTCCGATAATCGACACAAAAGCGGATTGTACCGTCTTTCTTAGTGGTCATACAAACAGGGCTAGACCAGGGACTCGAGCTGGGCACGATTACCCCTAGGTCTAACTGTTTTTGTATTTCCTCTTCGCAAATTAACTTCTTCTTTAGAGGAAGTCTACGATACGGAATTTTAAAAGGTTTCTCGTTGCCCACATCTATGGTGTGCAACACCTTATCGGATCTACCCACCGGTCCTCCCTCCCTACCAAAAGCACTCTCGTACTTCTGTAGGAGTTTCGCCAGGCAATCCTTATCCTCCGTATTTTCTAAATCGGACTGATCAATCAGCTTTTGGAATTCTTCATCCAAAGGATGCTTACTAACAGGGTTCAGTGGTTTATTGAATTTTGCTTCGGCGACATGTTCTACCGAGCTCATCCTCCCAATACAGTCGCCTCGCCTCAGATAGACTACTGAACCACTTCGGTTAGTCATGGGTAATACAGTCCAAGCTGCATTAGCCACTAATGTATCCACTGAGTCTAACCCGACGCTCGACAAGTACACCGTATCGGGTTCATAGACTCCAGTTTCATTCCTTTGAGCCATGGACCCGCCACAAAGGACATCGCAAGTGGTACCCGGTGGGATCTTCACCGTATGTATCACTGATGCGACCGAAGACACCTGTCTCAATACGCATTGGACATGCAAGCCATACGGGTTCCGTATACTCATCATACCGTCCCTCGGGTCCAAGACGGCCCCGTATAAGCTTGCAAAATCCAGTCCGAGGATTCCGTCATCACTAACCTCTGCTATAGTTGGCGAAAGAACAAATTCTTTGCCTCCTATACGGATAGGCATAAACGTCCTACCAAATGTACGCATGCTGCTTCCGTCGGCCGTGCAAGCATTTACCCCCGTTTTGAGGTTCTCATGGCTGCTGGCCACCGAGTCGAAAAACCTTTTGGACACACAGGAATGGCTAGCTCCGGTATCCACCAAGAATTCTCCTACCCGGCCTTCCACAGATATGGGTACATACCACCGTCTCCCCCCTAAGGGTGAGGGGTTACTGGTAAACTGGCGAAAGTCTCCCGAATCACCAAGATTCAATCCGAGTCCTCTCAGGAATTCCAGACACGGATGACTTGGGGGAAGGCGTGTCCCACACACTCGGATCAACTCTTTGATCCATCCTTCCTCTCCCCTAGTGTGGCCACTCGCCTCCATACGCTCACCCTCATACATACAAACACTAGGGTCCCCGGCCCCGGCCAAGGTGCAGGGGTGCGCACCCCCGGCCACCCGGCCTCCAGGTGTAATTGATTCGAAATCTTCCACCGGGTCACCCCCGGTAGCATTTTGGCATTCGTTCTTCCTTGGGGTCGTATCAGATGCCGTTGATACAACCCCCACTAGTTTTCCACGTCAGTGGAATCCGTAGTGTTCTCCCTTCCTTCGCCGTTGTCTTCGGGTTCATAGAAGGCAGCCATTACCGGTTTAGCAGCGGTACATTCAGATGAATAGTGTCCCATGCGCTGGCATCTAAAACACTTTACAGTTCGGCGATCCACTCGGGGTCTCTGCCGACTGGCTTGGATGGCATCTGTAATTTTCTTACACATGTCCTCCATAAGTTTGGTCATGTCCAGGGACTGACCCTTCACTTTATCGGCACTTACTAAAGGTTTGGATGCCTTCTCACTGGCCTTCGGGTCACTCTTGACCTCGGGTGGTGGTCTTGAGTCCCTTGGCTTATTGAAAGCTTTCCTAGGAATATACTTCCTGCCCGTAGTATTCTTCCTTAATTGGACCGAACAGAAGGTTCCGTCCTCCTGTTCGATTTCAATCAATTCGAAATCATCTGAGGGGACTTGCGCCTCAGACTGCTGGACTACTGATACCAGGGGAGCCGAGCGGCTGGCATTCGGTATGTCTCCGGCTAACATTGTTCGCTTCTTCACGGCCATATCTATACCATTAAATATGTCGTGAAGTGTTACGCCTTCTTTCCAGGCATCCCTGGCAGCAACCTGCTCATCTCGGTCTCTCAGACCCTTGACGAATTGGGTAATCAGATCGTCCATATACCAGTCCTGGTTTTCAGTACCGGGTCTGGCCTTGCTTAGCAGGGCATGGAGCTCCATACCGTATGCTCGGAAAGCTTCGTTAGGCTTCTGCGTACGTTTCTTGAAACGGACCATCGGGTCCTCCTTGACCATGTTGCATAACAGTCCACTAGCAGATTCTACCAACTGCTCAAAACTTCCAACGAGACCGTACCAGGTTCGCCATTGCTCTACAGCCATGCGACCCGGGCCGCCCTTCAAACATCTTACCAGATGTGGCTTGGCCTCGTATGGGGTCCACCCATTACAATTCATCACGTCGATGAAGTCTTCAAACCACTCTTTCCAAGGTCGAGTACCGTCATATTCTTTTGGAATAACGGCTACCCTTCGGGCAGAATTATGAGCATACATCAATCTAGTGCATTGCTGTTTGCTCCATTCAACCGCCTTTGTTTCATTCAAGGTTCGGTTGCCCCCTATACCACCGAAGCTCGTATTGCCCGGTGGAGGCGGTGGTGGTGGTGGCTGCGTATACGTCCACTGTGGCACACTGTGGTTCGTATAACCCGCGCCACCCTGGTTAGGGCCGGGACCCGAGGTACCACTGTAGCCTGTGGTACCCGGGGTACCGCCCCCTCCTTGTGCGCTTTGATAACCGCCGCTTGAAGGCTGGTTACCCGTCGGATGACTGCCATCGTTTGATGGATTGGGTTGGTTGCTGTCATTACCAGCTCCTAACCCCGCGCTGTCACTCGGATCCACATGTATATGGAATCCGTTAGTCTCTGCACTACTGTCAGAGGCTTCCCGTGGTATATAATCCGGGTCCAAATTGTGGACTATGGGGACTTCACTTATCCGGACTCTACTAGTTCGGCCATGTTTATCTTGGGTTCTGATATAAACTCCCCCTTGATCTACGTTCCGCGTCGCATTATCATTAATGAAAGGATTATACGGCGGATGCTTCGGCGTAGAACAGGAGACTGGGTCGCCCTGTTTAACGAAAGTCGAATTCGGGTTTGTGTCCTTACTCGCCGGAGGGGCATTCGCTTGCTCCTGCTCCTGTAAATAACTTTCCATGGCAGACTTATTTATTGTGAGGGTAGCTAGATCTGTGGTTAGGTTTCGCTGTTCCTCCCTCAGCTGTGCGTTTTCTGCTAAGATTTCGGATCGAATCTTTTCATTTTCCGCCACAGCTCGGTTTCGTTCTTCCTGAGCAGCTAAAGCCTCTCGCTTAAAAGTATCCTTTAATAAGCGGTACTTTTCACTTTTTTCTTTCTGAGACCTTTGATACTCGTTGGTCTCCTTCCTTATCTCGGCTTGTTCCGAGACCAATTTGGCCTCTGTCTCCGCCTTTCGGAGTTGAAGTTTCTTCAGCTTCTCCTCCATGGCATGCAACTCGGATTGTAATCTGTTTACATCCCGGGCCTTAGCAACTTCTTCGGCTCTAGCCTTTTCGATTGCTCTAAGTCTATTGGCTTCCTCGAGTTCCAACTCAGCCAATCTTTTCTCTTTCTCGAGTTCGTCTCTTTCTTTCCTTTCCAAACGATGGGTTGCCGAAGTTAGACGATACTTTAGGTCAGATTCTTTTAGAATCGCCTCCTGCTCCTCGGAACGTAATTTTCCGATCCGAGACTTAGTTTCCTCTTCTATTTTTAATTGGGCCGCCATGAATTGTTCATGTTGCCGCTTAGCTTGTAACTCTACCTGTTCTTTGGCTTTCAAATAGGCCGGGGTAGTTTTATACCCGGGGCCCATCCGACGTCCGTATATAGACCTGCGACTGCCTCCAGGATTAAACATGGAGTCAGACAAGCCTTCGTCTAGCGATCGGCCTAAGTGATGCCTTTCCGAGCTTTTCGGTTCAGCACCCCTAGGCTTATTCTTCGCATTCATGCTTGGGACTATTGCGTCCCTTATGGCTTTGCCATCGTCGCTGTCATGGTCCGACGATGTCATTAATGGGGGTACCTCGTTTGCACCATCCGGTACTGCTACTGGGGGGGTCGCAGTACATTTTCCAGGGCTTTGTGCCACTGGCATACCCAAGTTGCTAGCCGAGCCTGCTGGTACAATAGGACACAGCTGGTGTCTACTAGTTATAGCTTGGGACCAATCACTCAGGTCTAAAGTTGGGGGTTTTACTATTCCCTTGAACAATCCCGTATCCGGTACTCCCATTTGGGGTGTACCCGGATACAAGTTTACGATACCATCACCCGTGGCACCGTCTATCAGACCAGGTGTCGAGAAAACAGTTCGGACACCCGCCGGATTATACATTTGTTGTTGACTGGGTTTCCAGTCTAACAACAGATGCTGGGATGTAAAGTCATCCTCTTCGAATCCCTCTAGCCCAGGGCTGGGGGGATCCGCTTCGGGTTTCCCGAGGCTTTCGGCCAATGTGGCCGCGCACCACCCCCGAACCAACTGGTCACGGCACCAGTGTAATGGTTCGTATTGACTTATATGTTGGGTGGCTCTTTGGCTCGCTTACCACTAGAAATACCAACACAACACGAGTAGTTCGGGTTGGGCAAAGCCCCAGAAACCCCTACCTCTCGGGTAGGACTTTATTCCACTCTAGTCTACAGGTTAGGCTGCGCGTCTGGACTGGACTAGATCCAGTCACCTTCTGCCGCTCGTCCGGCTCCTTAGTAGGAGCTGGACGCGAGGCATGGTGCCGCCCCCTCTTGTACCAACGGGGTATCACAAAGCGACACCTAGCTGGCATAGAAGGAACAGGCACCACACGAACACGTCTCTCGGATGAACGGCACTAATATATATACGACGATACCGGCCCCTACAGCTTTATCACTATACCGAGGTTGCTGGTTCCTTAGTAGGTGGCACAATTGCTCGATCTAGTACCCAGAGATATAATCACTGATAACAGCCAGCATTATAAGCACCAGGTTTTATGTAAGGCACCCTAAAAGTCTGTACTGAATGAAGGGAATCATCTCCTTGGTCAATAATGTATCCCGCTAGGTCGGCATATGAACCTGAGTTATCAACGGTTGTTCACACTCTCTGCTTATATGTGTATACAGGAAGGCTTCCAGGTTGGCTATCAATATTATCTTCCATATTATCACCTTCAGTAGGAATATTATTAGTGGAGGCTGCCTAAGGTATAGGGTGTTGACATTCCTATATTGTAAACATGACATTCTAAATTGTAAACATGAGATTTCAGGGGTCATTTCATGGGTGATCTCTCTCCTTGTGTGCCATATTTACAAACTAACATAGCTACACCTCCATAGACTCTATGATTGGATAGGAGTTCAATATAGAAACATCAACACAGCAAAATATAAATAACAACACAGCAGCTACACAGATCACAGGGTCTTGAACTGTAAAAATCAAACCTGTCTGATATTGAGTTGTATAGAGTCATCAGTGTGAAAGTCTGCATTATTTACATTAGGTCAGCTTGATTTGGTAAACAAAAACATCTTTTTGACAACACAAGCATGCCTGAAATTGCACACAATGACATCCCAACATAAACAAATGGCTCCTTTAACATAGAATTTCTACCTTGCAATGATAACAAATGCCATTTTGAGTCTTTGTTTGAGTCTCATTTTGTGAGAATAGCTCCGATTCTCTGCAAAAATCGCGTAGTGGAGCCTCACCTATAGATGGTTACAAGGCCAAATCCCACATTGCGAATTAGAGCTATAGGCCTTTTTTCACCAACTGAGTGCGCAGACCATTTTTGCATTGTTCCAGTCAGTAATTTTTGTTTGGGTGTTTGGATACATTTTTTTCTATGTTTATCTGTCAAAACCCAATGAGATCTAAAGGGGGACATTGAATTTTAGGGTCAAATTTTTAGGGCTTTAAGGGGTCTCTAAAGGGTGAAAAATAGCCCCTAAATGGGCAAAGGAGAGGTAGGCATGGGGGTTTTAGGTGTAACTCGAAAAAGGGGAGGAAGGTTGGCATGTTTGTCCTTAATTCCCTTTTGACCTATTATTCAGGGCTTAATGTGGTGAAAGAGTCTCTAGGCCTATTTTTAACAATTTTAGGGAAAACTGTTGGTGAAGCTGCATGTCTGCCTGAGTAACCAGGAGGTTTTAACTCAAATGTCAACAATAAGTTCTTATATGGGGCCCATTTCTTCCATGTCATCAGTATCCTGCATTCAAAGGGGGTCATTTTGGTGAAAAATGAAGTCTCTACTCCTATTATTAGGAAAGTTAGGTCAGAATAACCTCCTGGGGGCCAAATGTCTGCCCGAGTAACCAAATGTCCACCCGAGTAACCGGGGTTTTAGCCATTCCATCAAAAACTGCACAGGTGGTGCCAAATTAATTCATTCTCTTTTCTCCTGTAATAACAGATGGTCTGTTTGGTGAAAAAAAATCAAGTCGCTACCTCTTTTATTAGCAAACTTAGGAAAGAATAACCTGCCGGGGACCTCTGTTTACCCGAGTGACCACTATACATCACTAATATATGCAATATTTGGGTTAAAAAAACTGAGTGTATTTCTACTTCTGCATATTCAATTTGACAGTGTACCTCTCATGGTTGATGGATTTGCATAATTTTTTCAGCATATTAAAGCAGATGATTAGGAGATTATGGTCACATAGATAACTGTTTAATTAGTTTAGAAGTACAATATCTTATTCCATCACAAAATATGGAGAAAATAAATAAAAAATAACATATATATCCCACTATAGGCCAGTCTGACCAGTTTGAGCTTCCTGTTTCTTCACGAGCGCTTCCTGCCCGCTCCGCACTCGGCCTGTCAGCCTCATGCCGAACGGGCAGGAAGCGCTCGTGAAGAAACGGTCAGCTCTAACTGATTATCGTTCACCTTTACCATTTTACCATAGCAACCATTTTCATATTTCAATAATCTCTACGATTTACATCCTGTTGGGATTTTAGACACTACCTCAAAATCACAACAGGTATATTATACAGGAGGGAGTATAAAACACAAGCTGACTGCTGCGATTTCAGGACAGGGTATATAGATATCTAAACATTAATCATCGCAATGTATCTAAACATTAATCATCGCAATGTACTACATTTCCTTGTGGAATGTAGCCAGTGCCCCATCAGGGCACAATACCATCAATGTACAACACTGAAAGAGTTATTTGATACCTGCGGACCGGATACAATACTTGCATATGTCAAGAACCTGGGATACTACAGTCAAATTTAAACAGTAGAAACTTTCTTCCATAAAACCTTTTAGGCACAAATAGCCATCACCAGTAGCTGACGTGCCGTAAAACACTAACTAACTAACTATCGCAATGTACTCTTTATTTAGCTCGAGACTACCCAGTGCACGCCATACGCCTGTAGGGGCCTAAACTTTGACGATTATTATCAGGCCCTCTTGAGCCAGGAGCATATAGGATCCTTGTCGAACCTTACCTTTCCCTCCAGAATAAACATTACCTACAAAAGAAATCTCAAGTAGCGTATAAAAAATCACATCAATGTGCTTGTTTTCTATACTGCCTACTGTTATTATATCTGTTGCGATCTTAGAGCTGTAATTCGCCATGTGGGATTCGACCAATAAAGATCGAAAGAGGGCGTGTTTTTCCCTGTATCCTCATAGCGCCATGTACTATTAATAATAGGCGTTGTATAAACAACAGAATGTCTTTGAGCTCTGCCCCAGGCAAACTACCACCACCAAGCCTGAGAATTAAACCATATTGGCAGCCTGATTAGGAAAGCGGTTGCATGAAGCTGTGCCAGAGATAATGTAATCACAATCTATATTAGCCTGCTGTATACATAATCGTGGGTGGTAAATGCCCCAAGGGCTTTAGCCCGGACATAATGGATAGACATGTATAGAGCATAACATCTAGGATCCTTATAGTGTGCACTGGATATGTGCCGAGAGACTGTTATTTTCTGTAAATCTTATCAGACATATTTCTCTTGAGCAATATTGAATCAACCGTTTTCCAGTGTGGTAGTCCCCGTGTTGTGTAGAAGGAGCAAAATATATTTAAGCACTTAGGAATCGGTTCTATTGATATTGGGTGTAGTCTAGCGGACTGAAAAAATAGGCCTCTATGAAGGTGATCAGTATTGATGACATATTAGGTCCTCTTTCCATACTGATGACCCTTGGTAATCATGTTGATCACATTGGGTCATCACCGTCTTCCACCAGGGGTCGCTAGTATACTGACTTAGCGAGACTAATTATTAGCCAATGAGATAATCCGAACTATTATATTCACTGTGGCCTTTCGGGGGACTTGGTACCCATCTGTTAGCTGTTATCAGTAGAGCACATTAATTGGCAACAAGCTCCAGCAATGGCGACACCCATTGGACAATCTTCTACCTTGGTATACAACAAAGGGAAATACAACACCCACTCTGTTGAATATATTGACTCTTGTCTTCCATCCTCTTGATCCTGCGTGTTTATAAGATGGACGATGTGAAGAATATTATCACAATGGAATATCAATTGATAACAAAGAGGGGTCATATCCAAAGAGGTGTTGCCCCTATAATATCCATGTATAACATGTATTTCAGTGAAAAGCACCTGCACATAAGTTATGCATAATGCACCTGCCAAAGGTTATGTTTTGGTGGTCAGGGTCCATTCCTGCAGTATGACTCATGTAAGCCGTGTGTATACCATACCTGTGTAATCCGGTATGGTATGTGTTTGACGAGCACGCTATACCGAGGTTGCAGGTTCTTTGGTAAGGGGCACCATTGCTTGATCTGGTACCTGGAGAGATAAGCGCTGATAACAGCCAAGATAATGGGTACCATCCGTTATGTAATGCACTATAAAAGGTCTGCAGTGATAGGGTAAGTTGCCCCTGACTCGACCTGTTGGTACCTTTTGCCGAGCACCCTGTACACAGAAAATAATCCAAGTTAGTAAATACTAATCTAACTTAGACAAAATCACCCATTAGGCAAAATACCCAACATGTTAGTAGCATCTTACTAATGTGTTTGTAGTATTAACTAACCTATTAAGGCAAGCTGACTTGACTGAGCCATGTCTAAGGGGTAGTAGTTTTGTCTAAGGGGTAGCAGTTTTGTCTAAGGGATAGTAGATTTTTTTCACACCAGGTGGCAGTGTGGTTTGTATGAGGATTTTTATGGTAAGTGCATATCATGGAAAAGCCTATGAATGTCAGAATAATAGTGCTTTCAATGACTATCGACATAAAAAATCCTCTACAATTCAACCTGGCATGTGATTTAACAGAATACACTTAATAAATATATATTTGTTATTGAAGGAGCAAAGAAGAAGAATGGAAACACCTTTTTTGTGAAAATTTAATTTACTCATATATCCACATCTTTGACATTATGATAAACCCAGAGCAACTAAGTTCACGGGGTGCAAAGAAAATGATGTGAGGTATTGGACTTGCTTCTCAAATGGAGAGGCTCTGTTCTGGATGTCTTAACCTATGTGGAGTTTACACTTTCCATTTCAGAATTTCAGAATTAAGAGAGTTGCTATATTGCTTGAAAGTCTATGTAGTTAGTGGAAAAGTCTAAGGCAAGTTAGGAGAAATCAGGCAAGTCGGGCATTTTTCCTAATGGTTAGGCGTAAACTCCCAAGAAAACTTCGGTGGTTTGGGGACGTGCAAACTCCCAACTTGGGTTAGCAAGTCCAACAAATGTTAGGCAAAAGGCCTAAGATATTCAGAATATTTTTTTGTGTGTATTAACATCTTTCAGGTAATGTAGAATTACTAATTGATTGTACCTTGTTAACTACAATAGGTAGACCTGACACATTCCCCGAACATTACTCATAAATTGTTAAAATAGCCTATAATTAATGGGTGATCGTCAATACACCCACGTGCCTAGTGATCGAGTCGGGGGTGACTTACCCATGATATTGACCATAATACCCAGGTTAACAACCTGAAATAACCTCAGCACCAATATGTAATTGATGGCATCAACTCGCGACTATAAATCTGAAAACACTAGCATAAATGCCCAAAAGTCAGACTGAAAGTGACTCTTTTTTTAAAAAGTGTTTTAGGGGTTGTGGGGTCGGTCTATAGTTTTCTATGTGTACTGTCGGTTAACCTGGCACACCATCCTTTAAAACCCATTGCGTCTTGATGCTGCCATTCGGCATCATTTAATTGATATTTGACATCAAATTTCTTCAAAATTTTTACAGCATGCCATTCAAATGACCCTTCATGCATATCCAGTAGGAAGTATGATAGATATGAAGGAATATTTTCTAAATGATGGCACTTTAATGGTTGTGTCGTCATGGCATGTAACGACTATGCCCATGGTACCCGTATTCTATAGGTAATAGATAAACGATTGGGCCTGTCTGCCCATCGTTTACCCCAGGTATCCGTCCTCAAATGGTTTTGGCCTTACAGTTGTAGTTATGCTCCAACAGTAACCAATGTCCCCTGCAATGAACCTAGAAGCAGGTTGTAGATGTGTTAGTCGTAGTTACAAGAATTTGATAATACACCTAGTGTATTGTATTCCATACATGTAGATGCTTTTATACCACGATTTCTGGGTTTCTCAGTGCTTTTTGCTGGATATTCCCATTCACATACCTGTCAATATTGCACATCCTGTAGGCTGTAACATCAATTTTGTAAGGCGTGCGGTTATCCATGGATAACCCGCACACCTCTCATGTCCTTCCATGTCATATTTTACATGTTAAAACCCACGAAATATTCAAGGCCAGGGTAGGGATCGAACCTGCAGTCTCACATCCCAAATCCAACTCCCTATGCACTGCGCCACAGGGACTGACGAGAAGTGGTTGGCTAGAACTAAACCAAACAAAGCAAGCCTAGCCGTGTGCCGAGGTGTGTGTACCGATCGTGTATACATAACCAAGGGACGCGTTCAAATCAATCCAAGCCGAGACGGCCGCTGAAGGAGGAGACGCGGTGGTCTAGTGGGTAGCGCATTGCGCTCAGCCGTTAGAGGTACGCGGGTCGAGTCCCGGTCCGGGCGCATCTTTTTTTCGCCGTGTGCGCTGTCGCTGCCGGGCGATGAGGTGTATTATACACAAACATAACCACGAGACGCATTCAAAGCTTTAGCTGTCCGCTGCCGGGCGACGAGGTGTATGTACTGATCGTGTACAAACACTATTTTTCGCCGTGTGCCGCTGCCATAACCGCAAGACGCATTCAAACAAAGCTAAGCCCAGACGGGCGCTGTCGCTGTCCGCTGCCGGGCGACGAGGTGTATGTACCTGTACACACACTATGGCTGACTTCGAGTCCCAGGGAGGGGGAATAATTTTTGTTTTCAACTTGAATTTATTGGTATTCTATTGATTATTTATTGGTTTCGTGGTATAAAATAAGTAGTCAATGGATAATTCATGACTTGTGTGTGTTAGCAAGGCTAATTACACTCGGGCTACACCCTCATGTAATTATCCTTCACTAACACACACGCGTCATGAATTATCCATTGATTACTTGTTCACTAAGCAGTTTATGATGACGTGACTTGCATGAAGGGGAGCACAGTGGCTACACATCGTTCTCTGTGGTTACACTGTAAGAAGTAGCCAGGGTTATTTTACAGCAAAATCCCTTGGCAACTTTGGTTCCAGTAAATTTTCCTGTAAATTTATATGAGGTGAATCACTGTAATTTTACAGAACAATTCAGAGTAATCATACAGTAACAGTCATTGTGATCATACAGCAAGATCAATCAGCTCTACAGAAACATATGATGTAAATTAACAGCAAAATTTGTTGTGAATGGACAGCAAACTTTGCTGTAAATGAACAAAACAATGTACTGTAAATTTACAGAAACCTTTGCTGGCAACTGAGGTTCCAGTAACTATTGCTGTAAACTTGAGTTGTAGAATTACAGCAAGGGGTTCTGTTAACCCTTACGTGCCCAGAATAGCAAAAGTGCGCTCTTAAGCATGTATATATGTTCAATGGACCACCATGAGCTTCATATTTATCGGATTAAGATGATTCTAACACCAGAAGACTCGTCATATCAAGGGCTTTTTAATGATACCAAATTTGTCATGGTACATTAGGTACATAATTATTTATAGATGCTTTTGCAGAAGAAAATGCATTGAATATAAGCTTAAATTACATAAAAAGTGCGCGCTCTGGCCATGAGAATAATTAGAAAATACAGAAAATTCACTAAATTGACAAAAATGTTGATAAAAATGTCAAAAATATTGATGAAATATTTTTCCTGTGATTTTCTCCAAGGAATCAAATTATAACACATATCTTTTTCAATTTCCATCAATATAGCTTCCTTTCAAATGTCAAATAATACTTTATGAATTGAAAATCACCTATTCCCCACCAATTTCTAAAAAAATGAAGATTTTCTGGGCACCTTCATCCAAATCAGTCCTATTTAACATTTTGTACCATCATCATTCCTTAACGACTCATATAATCAGATAATACTCTAACCTATGCTTCATATTACATTTTCTGAAAGCTATTTTACTGCCCACTTTGTTATCATTTGAATCAATACTTTAATCTGGACATGATATAGGGAATATCCTCTACTTTGTCAAGTATGTTGAATAAAACAGCTCTCTCAAAATAATTCTGGGCACAAAAGGGTTAATCAACAACAAATGTACTGTATATACAGGCATGTTATAAAAGACACTGCTATATACTCTGCTATGGGGTCAGTTCATGGTAGTCACCCCAAAAAAATATCATTTATGTGTGCGCTCCATGCATGCATTGATAATATGAACCATGCATGCCTAATTAAGACAAAACTGTCTTCAATCCCAATGAAGTGAGCCACTATTGAGGGTAAGATAAGTTGAGAACCATCGCACCCAAACCATTTCATGGTCATTCAGTTTTAACACCGGAATAACCTCAAGGCAGGTAGGCCTATGTTAGCTTCAACCCCAGAGTCCAGGGACTTGTATTTCAGATTTTGACACAGTTATGGTGTCATGTATGCATATTATTGGTTGTTCCTAGTTTCTTCTCAGGTAACCTTGTACAATATCATTGGTGCACAATGCTAGATTGAACCTGTTGAGGTTATTTAGATATTACAATTCATTGTTCAGCTCTGGGGACAATATTGGATGGAGGTGTGCAATATAAGACTATACATACCATGGAGGTACATAAGATGGAGTGGAAACGACCATAGGTTCAGTGATATAAGGGGTGTCTCGGGTCCGCGCCTGTTGCGACAATGGTAGGGAATGGGGCCTAATAGGCTTAATCATGTGGATATAGGAAAAATATGAATATCTTTTTAACTGCACATCTGATTTACACAGTTTAAACACTACCAGAAAGCATACACTATTGGGAAGACATTGTGGGGAATTTTGTGAAGAATTGGGTGCAATTTATGAGGTTATGAGATTTAGTTAATCTTTTTCATGATGGAAATACCCCTTCATTGTGATTGTAATAAAAGAGAAATTAGAACAAAAACAATTTATTCACATGCAATATGATCAGGGCTTTCTAGTGGTATGACACATAAGTTCGTGGAACAAGTAAATCTCTCAAAATTAATTGTCAAATATGGATCACTTTTTTAGAAGACCCCCCCCCCAGCCAAGAAAATGATCCTACTTTGAGAATTACTTTTGACAAAAGTAGTAATCCTACATGGTAATGCTAGAGTGCATTAGAAAGCCATTTTTGGAGCATATGGAATAATCGTCTTTTGTTCAAGTTTCCCATCCAATCAAAGTCTGGGGGGGGGGTGGGATCCTGATACGATATCTCTGACTTTGACCCCTCGATAGACCCTATAGATAGCGAGAACGATCCAAATATGACAATTAATTCTGACAAAAGTACTGGTCCTACATAATATGTACCTTCATGTATACTACTGGCCTCCAGTGGGGGAAAGTACATGTAAGGCTATTTTGGTAAACCCTTTGAAGGGCCACTAGGGTGACTGGCTAGTCTAGGACATACTGCATACAGAGTAATTTATACAGGATCACTCATTGTACACATATATCTACACCTGCAATGCCTTGGTATTATAGCAAGAGTCACAGTATTTGAGAGTACAATGCTTTCCCCTGTGAGCTTACAAAAGACATCTGTTATAAAACATAAACTTCTTACAGTGTATAGTTATACTCCCTTGAGTGCCATCTGGTCAAGGCATGATACTACACGAACTATATATAATCAATGGGACCATCCTTAAATGACGTCACACGACAGGGTGGAGGGGGGGGGGGGTCCATGCGTCTTATACATCTATATAGTAAAAGTGTGACGAAAGGGGGAGGGGGGTAAATGGTCAAAAAAAGTGTGACATCATTTATGGATGGCCCCAAAGTAAAATGCCACCTCCAGCATATTTACCCTAATTCACCCAACTAAAGCGATCAATACCAAATTCAGTGTGGAATATATCTAAGTACAATGATGATTATACATGTGCACATGTAATGTAAATATAGAATTCGGACGGGTCAGAACAGAAGAGGGATTCAGGTGAGGGAACAGGGGAGGGGAACCTTTATAACATACGACAACACGGGGTAAGGGGCAGCATATCTTTATATGAATAAGCCGGAATAGATTTGAGATCAATGAGAGGATTCGCTCCATTCACTCCACTTCATTGGAACCACAAAGCATCCTCCAATCCCGGCCTCCAATAGGCCTTATCACTATTGGCACATCGTACGTAATTTACAATATTGCCTACATTTTCTTCCGATTGCGTTTATGATCTTTTTATCGGTTTAAACATGCTACAGGACTATTTCTGATTTTTCTGATTTTGTCATTCTTATAATACTGTTCATGTCAGACCCAAATAAATATACCATGTCATGGATAATAAAGCATGGATAAAACCCACCAACTCACGGGGTGCTATTGTCAGTTGCCGCACTATTATAAGGATCACATGTATATATAGCTCATATGTGCTTCTTTGTAGACCTATATCTGAGTGTAAACTACTGACAAATGTAGCTATCAACAATCTCTCACAAACTGTAAGGGACGGTAACAGAGGGAGGGGGGTAGGAACAGGCTTAACCTTTTACCATATAGGTTGTGCGTGTCCCACAACCCCAGTATGTGACGCCAAGGTCGTAGGGATCAGCGTCAGCATGCACGTGCTTCACACCGACCTTTAACTATGAGATAGACATGACGTTATTAATGGCGATGCATCACGTTGTTTGAAGGTGCCATTATATTCTGCCTATATGCTATATGCTTTGTTTGCATGCTATCTGCTCATATTTCTTCTGTGTACATATGTAATTCAGGGCTTTCGTAATATCACCCGTCGGCCGATGATGCTAAAAAATTTGGTTATTTACTGGGAGGGGGTGTATATACTAAAGAAGGGAACTGACACGACTTGCAGCCCCCCACCCCTACGTGGTGGTTGGGTGAGCAGTTCATCGGTTACTCGTTTTAGGGAGTTGATTATGTTGGGCTAGTTGCTCGTAGCATGTCACGGAGGGCTCATCCGTCCACGAATCATGGTAATAGACGATATTTTTTCTCGAAAGTCAACCATGACAGTGCAAGGGAGGGGTTGTTTTATCAAAGGGGCGGAACATACCACAATGTGAAAGAGTGGAACCAGGTTATACATGTACCTATTTCCCCTCTTGGGGGACTCCATATGGCCGATCGAGATAAGAAATGGTATTCAGGAGATATGCCGAGCCCTACAGGCCAACGTTGCTCTGTTTGTCCATGTATTAAATGGAGCAGGTGCAACAGCAGTCTCGCTCGGTCCGGATTCTAGGGAATACCTCTCTAGTGTATGGGAATGATGGTCCCCATTTTCTGGGGAAGATTACTACGCGAGGTACCTGCCTTCAAACCAGCACTACAGCAACCAGTGGAAAAAAACTTATTTTACCCACAAACGCTAGGTGCCAGAGACAACTCACGCTAGTGGTCGAGCTGGGGCCAGATTGGTGCAACAGAATAGCGGGACTGATGGATCGATACATATGTAACACAGCGAACTGTATACTTCTTGGCACTTGCTGTAACAAATTGCTCCTGTCCCGTTAAAAAAAGTTCGCCATTCTGATCCAGAGCTGGTCGCTCGCTTTTGTTATGCATGCATTCCCTTCGGTCTCGGTCTCTCTCTCTCTCTCTCTCTCTCTCTCTCTCTCTCTCTCTCTCTCTCTCTCTCGATCGCTCTGGATGGAAGCATATAGTATTAGACCTATAGTTATATACATCGTATAGCAATGATGTCACTGTTGTTGTATGCGCGCTATAATATGTCATGGTTGCGATTCCCCCTTATAGGCCATTATATAAAAGGATTGTGCCTTTATTTTACAGTGGTCCTCATCGGAGACTCTGGCGTTGGTAAAAGTAACATCCTCAGTCGCTACACAAGAAATGAGTTCAGTCTTGAGAGTAAAACAACTATCGGGGTTGAATTTGCTACAAGGTAACTGATTGGATATAAATGTTATACGATGTTTGCCCGGTCTACTATGAATACAACAATGATATTGAGCTTCATGACTTACATGTGCAGAGCTATGAGTACTCAAAATTGATCTGTTTGAAAGTAGCTAGAGATAACATAAATACATGTCCTAATAGTGCGTCATATAGGCTAACAATTTTTTGCTTCTTCAGCAATGGCGGAACGGCTAAAGGGTGTGAGAATGAATTGTGTAAAGTTTGACCATTTTCACTATGATCTAGAAATGCATAGGTCCAACATGACTCATTTTTCTTTTAACCGTCACTGCCACAGATGCGTTCAACTGGACGGGAAAAATATAAAAGTTCAAATCTGGGACACGGCTGGACAGGAGCGTTACAGGGCCATAGCAGCTGCGTAAGTAGGTTATACACAGGGAATGTCAGTGTCACCTCTCTTTTCGTTTGAATTATAGCTGTTTAATATTTGGGTGGTAGGGGTCAGTCATTTGATAGAGGTTATTAATTGGTTTTGACACCCGCTGGCACGTTGTTTACCTGACACTAGGTCAACTTCTTACATACTACTCACATGAACGGTCACGCTCATATATATATGGCCATACTGTGAAATTGGGTCCATGTGGGCCTCCATGACATAGGCATAGAGTGATGTTTTGACAAACATGATTGCCAAGGAAAGGAGTACATGTACAATATGCCCTGAGATGTATGGGTACACGACTTTCACGAGTCCGATGCTACACACTCTAGGCTGTATACTTTACCAGTACATAGTGCATGCCCTAGGTCTATAAAATGTACACATGTATGTGTTTTCGCAAGCGCTGACTGTTATTGATTTGCACAATAAATATTGTTAATGCCATACTAGATAAGCATATCTTGGTTATATCAATATAGCAGTTAAGAAACACAGCTAGGTGAATTGTGGCACATTTCATATTCAATTTTGTTGTTACAACGAAAATCGTAGGCCATACTCTGAATAGCTAGTCTTCAATATAATCTGATGTGTATGTTATTTATGTTTCTTTCACTTGATACTACATGGTGATAATGGACAACGACAATGCATACATTCAGAAAACTTATAACCTTCATTTATATGTCTAATAGGGTGGGTCTCGGATCTTACATGTAGGCCGATTGAATAGAAGTACTACAAACAATGCATATACCATGACTATCAATTCCAGAACAGCTTTATGCCGATTCTCTGAAATTACATTAACATATCAGTATCGATTTAGGACCTTTTATAAGACATATGCTTCAATATAGACATACAATTTTTATACCCACAGTCATAGACGACATTTTGCTTTATCTACACTATGTTTAATAGGTACTATCGTGCTGCTGTTGGGGCATTGCTGGTCTATGACATGGCTAAACATGTAACGTTCGAGAATACTGAGAAGTGGCTGAGAGAAATGAGCGACTTCGCAGATCGTGACATCTCCGTTATGTTGGTTGGCAACAAGAGCGACCTGCGCCACCTGAGAGCTGTCAGAGCCGACGAGGCTAGTACATTTGCCGGTATGGTCAATTAGAATTTATACTTCTTGTTTAAAAAGGGAGCAACGCAACCACTATGCAATGGGTTATAGGCCAAATCCCACTACGTGAAAAATGGGTCTAAAACGCCTGTGATTCTGGATATCGGCAGCCTCGGAGTCTTGTCAATAACAAAATTCACAAGGGTTCCCATACCACCCCTACCTTATCAAACCCCACTACTAGCCAATATTGGAAGGGAAATGTCTGTGAAATTGATCACTGTACTGACTAGTTGCAACTTTGATTCACAAATACAACATTCTTATGACTTTAGTGTGTGGGACTTGGGTCCTGATTTATGGAAAAAAATACACACCTCTGGTGATTTACTAGAGATTCTTGTTTTCCTCTAAATCACAGGGAATTTCCGTATATCACAGAGATTTCTGGCCTCTTGTAAGGAAAATATCACAAACTTTTGATGTATTTCACTCCTGAAATATACACTTTGGCAAGGTTTCCTAGCTGTTATGGGCCTTCCTTAGACGATATTGCCACCCAAATATCGGCTAAGTAACCACATACCCTTTATCACAAGGATTCTCTGGCTATTTTCGCGTTGTGGGATTTGGCCTTATAGGGAGAAATTCATGACATACTTTAGGCTATCCGGTTTGTCGCAATAAGGCAAATGCACCTCTTTCAAGTTGTGAGCATAGGTGGAGGCTGTAGTTTCGCAGTTGGTACTACTAATCAAATACTCAGTGCCCCCCGGGCCATGAACTGCTGTACATTAGCAGGCACTGACCTGCAGCAAAATGCTCTGACAGAGCGAGCAGGCTATGAGCTGCTTCACAGAGCTCTGACAGAGCTAGCAAGTCGTGACATGCTCAACACAGGTCTGACAGAGCGAGCAGGCCATGAGCTGCTGCACACAGTTCTTACATAGCAAGTAATCAATGAAGCTGTTCCTCACAGCTCTGACAGAGCAAGCAGGTCATAAACAGCTGCTGCACACAGCTCTGACAGAGCGAGCAGGTCACGAGCTGCTCTTACAGCTCTGACATTGCGAATGGGCCTAGTTATTACGTAAACATCACATTAGTTTATATTGAAAAAATAACCATTTACTTCTTCCATTGCAGAGAAAAATCACATGCATTTCATTGAGACGTCTGCCCTTGATTCAAATAACGTGGAGATTGCGTTTAATAACCTTCTAGCAGGTAAGTTTGCATATCCCAATATATGAAGATATGACAAGTATCTTTGCATTGTAAATTCTGTTGACCTAATTCATATTGCGACAAGTATCAGTGCGGGTTTGTATATGCCTGGTAGTCTGTCTCAACATTACCATATCTACGCTTTGTCTAGGGACATTGCAACCATATCTAATTCATCTCCGTTCTTAATAATGTATTGCAACACAATTTATAATTTAGTGACTGTACATTAATTCTTATACAGAAATATACAAAAAAGTACCAAAGCACACACACTCTGTAGAGAGTCCTAATGAAGACTTATCCCCAACAACAAGTGAGGCACTAAGGATCGAACAAACCAAGCGTGACAAGAAGTATTTTCCAAGTTGTTGTGGATCATCATGAACGGACACTAAAAGGGCGTAATAAGTGAACATTACCATCTTACATATGGTGCAGAAAAAAGATTATTGTTATGGTTTGGAAGGCAGTGCAGGATCTACGTTAATTTACCCTCTAACGATTTTAACAAAAATCTAGTCTACTCCTGTTTGTATAGGCCCCACTTTCTGAACACTATCACTCATTGCTGATATATGTTTGTAGATATGACATAATGAACATATTGAGGCTTATGGACATATGAAGCAATCCTTTTTTTTCAGAAAGAACTACAGCTGAGCTACATTTTAGTATGGAATTTGTACATGGAAATTAATGATATTGTATTGATTTTCTGATCTTATTCGTGAAAAACCTTCCAAATTGGCAATGCTGATTTTTATTCATATCCAGCCTTTTGTTCAAATCTTCATATGGAATGTGGTCTTCCAGCCACAGGTTCGGAATGCGACCCACAGTATCTACAGGGGTTTCGTGGACAACCGAGAGCTATTAGTATGGCCGACATAATAAATGTACCAGGCTTGTCAATATGGAAGTGATTTAACAACATATCCACATATTCATCATCAACAAATAACATGAAAGCCAAACAGTATTGATGACCATGGCAGTATCCTCTTCGTATAAACTAATGTTGAAGTCAATTTCTCTGTTGAAATGTTATATAACAGCACAAAATGTGTGGTGGACAAAACATGGTCCTGTAATACAATACAGTTTCTTTACATTCCATCCAGTCTTTTTATTAAATCAAGTCTAGAATAAACATAGATGTTGTGGAAAGGGTCTCTATTAAGGCAATTTACAATAGTACTATTTGATGTCATGTGTGGTTATGTATGTCCACCGAGTGTTATGGATGCTTATAAATACATGTTTACACTACATACAATGTACCAATATATAGTCACAGCCATCCTTCAATGGTACCTAGATGTGGTTACGTATAGCGACTTTGTGTTACTGTTTCAATGCACGCAATTTGTACATATACAGTTCCCGGGTTTTATCCATACATATCTCCGCCATTGCTACCCTAAAGCAACGCTCGTGTGATATAAAGCTTGATTAGCTGGTCGCATTGCTATATTAAGTGTCAACTTGTATAATTACATACATTATTTAGGACTGTGATATAAGATGAACCGCCTTCTCCAATGCCTTTATTTTTCGCTGGTTTATATCATTGCTCATGTGCCAGCTACTTATGCCTCATTGCAAAAAGGTGCATTCTGGTGTTTCATAATGTATTACATCCAGATAACTTCCACCGAATGATATATTATTTGTAAATTTCTGTATTGTAGCCTTCGAAGGTTCACACATGCCCTATGCTATAAGTACGCGTATATAAATCTTAGTTTGGTATGACCCTTAAACTATGAACACTTTACACGAATAATATAGCCGTAGGTACTATACACGCTATTAATAAAACAGATAATAATTATTGTATTTTGCTGTGAATGCCATTCAACGTATGGACATAAAAGAATAATGTCTTGTTATTTCATATTCACCAGTTGAATAGTCATGAAGCAAAACCAGAGTACTTTCAGTTGTATTTAACTTCCTCAAAATGGTCTGCACAATTCTAGAGTCGTAACCTAGGCTTATATGCGCAAAAAAAGATACAATTCTGTGGCAACTGTGTTCCTTAGAAGTTTTACGTGTTTTATGTAATACGACTTATGTTTGTGTGATATACCATGGTGCTCCTCTTGTGTGTCTGTTGTAAAGCGAAAATGTCCACTTGACGACAGAGAAGGGTAGGTAAGTAGAGTACAAGAGTTGAAAAAAGGGTAAATGAATTTATTTATATTGCCCATTTCAGCGCATCTCAAATGATTATACGTTTCTTTAAGTGCATGGGAGATGAGCCTACAGTAATCTCCCGCATATAAGGCGCACCTCGCGTAAAAGGCGCACCTAGAGTTTTAGAAAATAGTTAAAAAAAATGAATAACTTTTGTTCTACTTAATGAATTTTCAAAATTCAAAAAGCTATGTGTTGCTAGAGCCCCCAGGCCCCCCTAGATCATACTATGACTTAGGGGGGAGTTTAAAATATCAAATGAAAGGTCTTGGTGCCCCCCTTCTGGATCCAGTAAGAACTAAAACCTCATGTACAAGACACGCCTTGTACGCAGGAGATTACAGTAATGAAAACAAGCTAAGTTCTGCTTAATTAAATCAGAGGGGATAAGAGGTACAAAAAGGTACTGTCAAACCCTGCATATAAGCCATAGCTGCTTATACCGATAGATAAGTCTGAAGCTTACAGCAGCTTATACGGTGAACTAAAGGTTTGACTTGGGCATGGGGTTATACAACAGTACAAATTAGAAATTTATAACCCCGTTTGTAGCCTGTAGCAAAGCCATAAACTCAGGATGTGGCTTCTGCGCAGGGTTCAACAGTACTCAAAAGTTGAAAGCTAGGGTGTGACTGTTTGAATTATGGTAGCTTTCGGCAGTGCACGTGTCTTCTTTTTAAAGTGTTCACCAGCCATTGTTCTGACTAGGCCATGACCTGGATACATGCATCAAGATTTAAATCACTGTACATGTATGGAGATCATGTTTTATCAATTAATTATTCGTTTTTTTTAATATGTCCTAATTATGTTTTCCAAAACTAAGGTCTGAATCATCGTATGCCTTTGTAACAGTGAGACTACATAATCACATAATAAAACTTGCACTATTGTTATTATGCAAATTGCCGATAATTTTGCAGCGCAGTATATATTTGTATAAACAATATGTGGAAATAAAAAATTGATAAAGACAATATTTGTTCTGGTTTTGTGTATAGAAATACCATTCTTCCATTTATTATTCATCTCCAATACAGTCTATGCACATTATTTACAGTACCTATTTCATAGGATTCAATACACTGGTTGGATTATAAATGCACGCCAATAATCTTCCCTTTGTACATCAGCTGTACACAGTCCACTATCAAACAGGACAGTCGTAAATATCAATAGCACGGTCATCAGAAACTGACACTATCTTTGTACCAGAGTTGTTGTATTTGACGCTCCAAACCTAGAGGAAGGAGAGAGAAAATTCATAACAATGAAATATCGTTTCTTGATTAACTAAAATCAACAGTTCGTCAGTTTGATTTATATAAAGGTCCGCAAACACATCTAGACAAAATACGTTCTTGTATTGCTAAAGCCAAGGTTGTTTTGATATAGGAAAAATATGTGAAAAAAGACGTAGAAATATTAAAAATTCTACACCTATCAACAAGCTTAAGAACAAAATGCTGATAAATTTCATAATTAGGATGAGTATTGTCATTGGATTAGTGTACCTGGTCCAGATGGTCGTAGAATGTATGTACGCACTGACGACTGCCTGCATCCCATACCTTCACCGTCTTGTCAGAGGAACTGCCCAGAGAAAAGACATACTCCAGGTTATAGAGTTCATAGTCATAACAAACTTCATAACACTCAGGCCACACCAAATAAAAAAGAAAATGGAGCGGGAGGGCGAAATTTTTATTTTATTTTTTTAAGAAAATGTATCTGTCTGGATTCTGCATATCAAAAATGTGGAGAGGCCAATTCTTTTTTATTTATTTTTTGGTTGAGGGTGGGGTTACTTTGCTCAAATGTTTATTTTTTTTCTAAATGCAGAATAGGCCTATATAATGAAACAGGTGATGCTTTTACCTATCCAATGAGTGGTCTGCCATTTCTGTACCTCCATTGACTGACCCTCTATTAAAGCTGCTTGTTAAAAAAAAAAAAAATCTGCAATTTTCCAGAAAATGATGCGGGCGGAATCCATAGAAAAATAAATATTCTTAAAAAAAAAATAAAATTTGCTTTTGGGAAAATAAGGTGCGGGAAATCCATAGACCAATACTTTAATTTGGTGTGGCCTCAAACAGATATACATGTCTAATACCCGGATATAGTTATCATTGTATTGCACTTTTTTTTTATACAACCAGCGCCTGCGGCACTGGGACACTGAGTAAAAATCCGATCTGTCCTGTCCCTTTCCTATGTTTCTATACCATTCTGTCCATATCCCTGTCAAAGTTGCTATCTGTTCTTCTGTCCGCTCTACTAACACAGAGGCGCCAATTTATGTTATAACCGGTTCCATGCAGCACAACTTACACTGTTTTCAATAGACTGAGGTTCGGCATGATTTTCAGGAATCCATCGTGACTTTTTGCATCAAAGAGTATCTTCAATCCATTGAATTGAAACTAAGTATAAAAATTTTAAATAAAGAACAAAGTCTAATTAAAGAAGAATAGCAAATTACACGCTAAGAAATTTTAAAAATTGAACGCATGCAATGCACGACTGGCCGAGGTCTTCCACTACATACCGTAGGGGACTGTCAATATAGTGACAGTCGTCAATGGTTAGGCCTATGGAGAATGCACCCATTATTGCTCACATTTTTCATTGGCGAATAACTCCTCTCTTGGCTAGTAAAGCATTGCAGAATGCTAGGTGGGCTTGAATAAGGATCCATATTAACCATAGAAATGCATGAGAGACTGTAATTCTCCTCCATTTTGTTATAATCCAGCACTTTCGATAGAACCGTAAGGCGATCCTCTCGCTGTCCGCCATGTTCCGTGTGCATGCGCGACCCCTTCTTGCCGGAAGTAGCATTTTCGACAGAGAAATGATATATTCTATCGATTTAACTTGAAATTAATGGGTTTTTGAATATAATCTATTCATTTCGGACAATATTAATCGAATTGAATTGAATATACCCTATCCTTTTACTGTTATAAAATAAAAACAGATAACCGTTCACTCTGCGCACATGCGTCAAGTCTCCAGACCGGAAGTTTGGCGGTAGACATAACAAAATTATGGTGGTCCGATTTACACACTCATACCAATGGTCTTAACCCCTCCTGTAAAGAATATTCCACCTTACCTGCTGAAAAAAAGCGTCTTAATTGCCAAATTCCCATAGGAGCCAATGTGTTATTTCTACCCCCTGTCTACCCCCGAAATCTACCGCCCAATGCAATCCTATGGAGCCTCATTTTCATGAGAAAGTAAGTCAAACATGTCAGATTTTTCTTCAGTATTTTTCATAGCTAAAGCAATTTTTTTTCCAGGAATTGTGCATGTGCAATGAAAGACTAGATCCTAAAGATTATGTTTCCATGATTTTTTGTTTAATTATCCCCCAATTTCGATGAGCAATTCCCATCTAAAGTCCCATTTCCCGATCGTCAGTTTTGGGCTGAAAAGGCACCGCCAATGACCCAGGAGGACCTGGGCCAATTAAGAAAGAAATGTGAAAGATTCATGACGTTTGGAAGTCACTTCCATTTTCGCCATAATAGCCAGCCTAACCTGATTAGTTGCGTACTAAAACCCAAGCTGGGTCCATCCAATGTATATCTATAGGCATTAGAGATTAAAACACATTTTGCTGTGTCCCAATCCGAGGTCGACGCAGCATTTAAATTCTGCGAGACACGAGCGCGGGCAACTACACCTGTGGGGACCGAGAAATCGCACTATTTTAGAAGGAGGGGTTTAATGATAGTATGGAGGGACTAAGAGGGTGCCTTTTCTTTTTTTATTTTGCTCTCAGTCTGTCGAGGAAATTACCCGAAAATGAACCACTACTATTCACTCTTGGTATATGTGTATAGAATGGTATACATGAAAGGTGTCACTCACCATGAGACAAAATGTGTATTGTCTGGAGAAAAGGCAACATCCAGAACCCATGACCCATGTCCAGACAACGTTCCTGCCAAGTTAGCGTGTTGACTGCAAATAGGGTATTCATAAGCAAATCAAACACCATATCAAATCACTGATTGAAACCTAATAGGGAATGTCTATACTGCAACTGTGAAGGGGATATTGGTGGTATTTTAACTTCTCGATTCTGCGTTGTAAATTTACCAGTAGGTTCGTAAACACTACAGTTTGACATATTTTATATTATATGGGCTAATTAAGACACACACTTACACATCATATATCTTTATGTGGCTATCATCTGAAGCTGTGACGAGAAGTTGAGAGTCAGGAGAGAAGCATAGACCGCGGATAGGCATAGCGTGACCTGAAATAGAAAACAATGGCATTAAACTAGAGGTAAGCGTTAAAAACGCTGATAACTCAGAAAGGCTTTCTTCTGTATCCATGTAAGAACTTAATCATGCACACACACACAAATCTTATGTATCTTTTGACCATGATGGGTATCCCACCTTCCAATCTCCATAGACTTGTGTAAATGGAAGAGGCTGGCAGAGACTGTGCCAGCTTGGGTATAGATTCCAAAAGTCTGACATCATCATGGTGCATTGGTTAACACACAGACAGAAAGGGTGGGGAAAAAGGTTTCCCAATGGAATGTGTATTCTTCATCATTGGACACCCAAAGGGTCGCCTCTCTGCTGTTGCTGTAGAACATTTTGTAATCAATCTATTGTGGTAACATCACAGATTTATTCAACCACCAAACTACATATTTATGATCTCAACACATTATTCTAGCGGTATATGAAGATATTTTTTGTACAATTAGACTTCTTTTATGCTTTATTTCCACAAAGTTAAGCCATCTCTGCCTCTTTTTGGGGACCCCCAAAAGCGTCTTAATCCATGGTGGTGCCTATAACTCTTTCCGAGTTAAAAAGGGAAGCATACACACACAGACCGTTAAGCTGATAGACAGACAAAATATATTTATTATTCTCCACTACTCTGTGCAGCATTCTTGATGT
Organism: Acholoe squamosa; assembly: GCA_949317995.1. Taxonomy (NCBI): domain Eukaryota; kingdom Metazoa; phylum Annelida; class Polychaeta; order Phyllodocida; family Polynoidae; genus Acholoe; species Acholoe squamosa. The sequence goes on along the minus strand of OX439036.1, from coordinate 83,025,416 downwards.
GATGTTAAGGAACATGACATGTCTCACCTTCTAACGTATGAAGCAGTTTCCCTGTCGTCATGTCGAAAATGTTGATGATTCCATCGATAGCACCACATGCAATGTATTTTCCATCAGGACTCTGCGAATGGGAAGTAAAACTCACTGGTTCAGATTCTTTACGTATATAACGATGCACAGAATATCATGGTTCGGATTTTTGAAAGTGCATCCATTAGACACACTCATGATGTCTGATTTATTTTTTTGGGGGGTTTTCGGTAGTTTACTGTTACTAGATTTTGAAAAAGCAAATCAAGACAAGTTATTACCCTTGGGTACGTTTAGATATACATGTTTATTGATATTAATTCTCCGGTATCTTAAACTGGACACACAAGAAGACAGAAAAGATGAGATTAAGACCTTTTTAAGATGGGCTAGGGAAGTCCACATGTCCTTAGGTATTCATATGTACACGTTTGTTACAAGAATGCATCTGAAGCATACATTTGAGGGCTTTACCATAAGACAGAAGGAATATTAAGTGCTTACATAGGCCAGACTCAATGTGAATTTTCCCCGGGTGTCCAGTTGATGCTCCTGCTTGCCAGACTCTACCCCGAACAAGTTGATTTTTCCTGTGTGACTTCCTGACGCTAGGTACCGAGCCTCAGGGGAGAAGCATATCGTCCATGCATCAACTGGAGGAAGGACAAATGAAACATAATGTCATATAGACTTGTAATCATCCATCGAGCAAAAGAGCCCACTACAGAGTGGGTTTAACATACTAACATGAATTATTAGTGTGTGAAGATGCCTTATCATCAAATACCTTTTACATGCACGATTTCAGCTTTATCATATATGTACATGTACACGTAATGAAATTTGACTTACCCGGGCCTGCATCGATGCTTTTCACCTGCTTACCAGCCTCCAGATCCCAGAGACGAATGTGTGCATCGAGACTACTTGAGGCTGCCACTAAACATAGGTTAAGGTATAGGACACCCAGCAATAGTAAACACTGAAGAATAATATGTTGCGTCAGTACCTTAGATTCATTCATTAATACGAGGCACTCTGAAATTGCAGGTTGACGAGGAACTAACCAACAGAATTTTAACTCTAAAGATGTATGAATACAGATCTGGTGAATCATGGCTATGTTTCCGCTGTTAGTACTTTCAGTCACATCCATTTCACTTATAAGTGATTGGAGTCTATGCTAGTTATATGTTAAAGTTGGCATGTCCGCTATCACAGTATGAAATTTTGGGTTTCCCTTCAATCACCATCTAGACAACATTCTAATCCATGCGCTAAAATATCAAATGATTATATGAACTATTTCTGCTCCAAAACAAAGAAAATCCAGGTCTTGTTTTTATTCATATCCTAGTAAAATCAGGCGTGTCTGATTTCCTAGGGAGGGAGCCTGCATGTGTGCTGTGGATGAATAGCTAGTCCTAATTCTCAAGGTGTACCAAACACTACTCAAAGCCTGTCCGAGTAGCCAACAGGTGGTACTGTGGTGGGCAGGAATGCCAAAGGCCATCCAGTGACAGGGATGTGATTTCATTTTGACAAATGTGTAGCAAAGAAGATCAGACAACATTGCAGCGGCTCGATTTGTACCTCAAAAGTTCAAAGTCAACCCCCTCCCCTTATAAATGCAACAGTTTTCTCATTGGATCTGGGGAAATTACAAGGGTCATCTTTTTGGCCCAAAGGTGTAGGAAATCCTACAGATGTGGGAGAAATCACATCCCTGAGTGAAATGTGTTGTATTGTGATTAGACACATCATTTTGAGGCACTTTGTGCAGTGATGGATTTCCACAAATTTTCAAATCTGTCTTTTTAGCGGATATGCCAACTTTACGTGAATTTGATGTTGCTACACACCAGATGACCCAGAACCAGGGAAAAATACTTGCTGACCGTATCGTCGTGAATAACTGCCCCGATTTTAGTAGATTTGGAGGGCTGATTACCCACAGCCTTTATACAAAACAGTCACTTATATTAAAGATCAGAGTTGCCACTCACTGGACGGCAAAAACCAGGAAAACTGGACTTTTGGACACATTTTCCCAGGAATTTAACATAATCTAATACAGGTATCTTGGAATGAAAACCAGGAATTCCTGGTAAACCAGGAAAAGTGGCATTACTGTAAGATGCAGTTCAAGGGATCCATACCACCGGCAGTTATAAAAGAGCAGGTCTTGCTCAAAACCTGGCGCTAAACAAGACAATACAGGATGTTCAATTGTCTGGAAACATCAATTGTCTGGAAACATGCTAACTTAACACTGTGGTATAGCCCATTATGATAAAGGATACTCGTCCCTTGCGAGTTGATGTCCACTGAAACGACGCCAAGTGCATGGCCCTCTAATGTGTGTTTGTGCTCCAGCTTTTCATCTGCCCTACAAAAGTATGTGGGAGACAATGAGATTACGATTCCTACTGACCCTGTGAATTGGTGAAAACGTAAGTGTTTGGGCTAAAAACATTCTGGTGTATTCAAGGTAATTCTTTTGTGATTAAAATAATTTCACTTTAGTTGGTTGATATATAGAGAAAATTGAACACTTACCATTTCCATAACTTGACGGTGTCATCTACAGAGCCTGTCACAATATGTTCAGTCCCATCGCGCTCACTCTTTGCCCATGCTACACTCCAAATACTGTCCTCATGAGCTTGAATATATGACAACAACACGTATCAAAAGAGCAGTTTGGCTGGAAGTATCGGTGTATTCGATTACATAACAATGATAACTACATTCCTGTACACTTTGAATACATGGTGAAATTATGTATGATATATGTACCCTAATACTAAAGCAATAATACTTTGTCTCTGAAATTATAATTCAAAGAAGCGATGCTAATTGACAATGAGAATATCCAGCAATGGATACATAAGGAAGCTTACCTTGCTCCTGCTTAGCGACTACAGCAAACTGGAAGAAAATAGATTACAAAATTAGATCGTAACTAAAATATTACCAATGTAAAGCAATTTGTAATTCGACCCTGGTTGTGTGTGGGTTGAACAGTTATACTAGGCATATTGTAACCAGGTGAAAATAAAAGCGTTTTAAAAAAAGAAAATTCTTGCATTTTTAGAGATGTAGGTGAGCTATAAATGAATGGATCCCTGAATGTGCACCATATGCAGACTAAATACCAATCAATATCCATATGGCCTGCATGAGAGTGAAATCGGCTGCGTAAGATGCCGCGAACCAGGCCAAAGTGTAGGGATAACACCCCAATCACCCTCAGCCTTGGCCCGCTCTATGTCACTATAGTAATTGACTCAAAATGATTTTCTATTTTCGGCCACCTTGCCTTCATAAAGATTAAGATCATGGCTTGCACTTCTGTAAAAATATTCAACGAATCCAAATAGGTATGTTATTTTACTGTAAATCCAACGGTTCTTTAAATATCTCATCAGTTCTGAAGGGGCATGGATGTACGCACAGTGTCATTTCCAAAAAAAAAAAAACTGAATATAAAACGTAAATATTTTGCTTAATACTTGGTGGATTTTTATGCTTGACCTCTCAATTTAAAGCTCAGAAACTCGTGGTTCATCCTAGATGTAGAAATAATGTTCAGATCATATTTTTAAATGATTTTACTTCAGCCTACTAATTTTTGAACAGAAAATCCATCTCAGTTTTTTATCCTTTTACACAAGATACCTTAACATATGTTCTAATAGGTTCTGGTCTTGTTCCATTGATATATAGAAGCGCAAATTGGCGCAAAGCAATGAATTAGAGGTACTTTTTAGTCAAAACTGCAAGAAAATCAGATGTGCAGGATATACATACCGTAATCTCCCACGTATAAGGCGCGTCTTATACGCCAAACAAAATTATGCTGAGTCTTATACGTGGGAGGGGCATTGCCTTGAGTTTGGGGTGCGCCTTATAAGGGGGGGTATTTTTACTATAGAACAGTACTAAAGTAACAAAAATTTGCCCTTAGATGTGCGCCTTATACGTGAAACAGACCTCCCTGAGTTGGGGGTGCGCCTTAAAGGCGAGGTGCGCCTTATACGCGAGAGATTACGGTAGTTCACATGACTTTGACTTTCCACTGCAATGAAAAACTAGTGCCTGGGGGAAAATTCATTCATAATATAGCATGTTAATCCCTAATATGTCTTCTATACGATGGTGCAATCAGATTTTTTATATTCCGATTTGATCAAAAGTTATTAATATTTATATAAAGTTATCTCCAAAATCAGCCCTATTCTGCACCAGCCGGCACAGCAGAGTATACACAGAGATAAGGCCCACTCACTGTATAAACCGTGAAAGAAAAAATGAGAAAGTCTTCTAATTTTTCTTTTTTTAAATGTCAATAACTTTGCATCTCCTGGGTCAATTTTCATAATGTAAACTTTTTTCTATTTCTTAAGATCTCTACTTCATTCTGTGTAAAAATCTTTTCAAAGATACTGCAGATTGCAGTTGTTCAAGAATGGCATTATCCCCAGGCCAGGGCATTATCTCAGGATTGAGTCTACTATATAAGACAGTGTGAGTGTTACCGGGTATTCAGTGACAGTGAGTGTACCACCGATACCTAGCCTAGGTACCGGCAACTTACTGGTACACTACAAAAAAACATCACTACACCTACGCTGTAGGCTACGGTAGCCTGTGACTAGGGCAACTACTCTACCAATCCCCACAAAGCACAAGCCTCAAGGCCCAACCTATATAGTCACTGATTATCATTAGACCCTAATGACTAATCAAAGGCTTATGACACTACATAGTATGTGAGTTGGGCGCCGATCCAACTAAGCTCAACCCTACCATCGCCAAGGCTCTTTGCTTAGTCGTTACCTCCAATACGACTGGGTTTTCGTAACTGACACTGTCTCACTCTCAGACTCCTAGGCTAGCGCTAGTACACATTTTCTGTTAGCCAGTCTGGCGAATTTGCCTCATTTTTGATTAGCCAGATATGTAATCAATTAGCCAGATTGATCTGATCAACCTTCATATAATATTAGAACACATCATTTCTAGGTACATGTACCACAGAGTATTTACAAAGGTAGTGATATTTTAATATGATCAGACCTTTTAAATATTCCACTCCACTTTTGAATGGGGGTTTACATGCAGCTCAGTTCAGTGATAGAGCTCCACATAGATATGGATTTAATATAAGGCTAGGCATTGAAGGGTTCATCCACGTTTCTGAAAATTTTTGGTATTTTTTTCATGATGGAAGAAAGTGCAACAGTGTCTCTTCAGAAAATTGTGTTTGAAAAGGGACATGGCCAGCTACTCCCAGAAACATTGAGTAGGAGCTGAACCATCATAGAAGAATTGTGATAGGCTAGATTTGTGTATAGCCCTAAACAGATATTAAGCAATTTAATCATAAATCAGAAAATGTTTTATCAAGATTTTTAAAGAGAAAAATCACAGAAATGTCATATTCATTTGTATGAAGAGGGGATGCATATGACTGGTTTTGTCATGTTATAAGTTTTCCAACGGTATGCTACACTCCATATATCTTATTCCCAGTGAATTGGGAGAAGGATTAGCCAGTCTGGCAAATCCAATGGGAAAATGGTTAGCCAAATTGTAGTTTGATTCGCCACTGGCGATCTGGCGTATGGCTAGCGCGAGCCTAGGACTCAGATATTCACAGTCACACTGGCTGTGTACTGACATTGTGACTGTGTAGTCTGTGATAGCGGAGACAGCCTAAAATTTGGACCTCGGCAGAAAAACGCAATTTATATATCAAATGAAAGAGCTTGAAATTTGCAATTCATTGCTTTTTTTTTAATTGAGTTGATACACATACTACCGTAATCTCCTGCATATAAGACGCAGTGCGCATATAAGACGCACCTAGAGTTTTGGAAAATTCTCAAAAAAAAATGAAAAATTCATAACTTTGATTCTACTGAGTGAATTTTCAAAATTTAAAAACCTGTGTGTAGCTTGGGCCCCCTGGACCCCCCCTGGCCCTACTATGACCATTATGGCATGTAACATATCAAAAGAAAGGTCTTGGTGTCCCCCTTGTGGATCCAAGGAGGACTAAAACCCCTCGTATAAGACGCGTCTTATACGCGGGAGATTACGGTAGAAGCGTTTTTTGTATCTATTTATAGTTTAGTGATGTAAAAAATCCTTTCTGCCATTCCCTGCCCTATATTTTTACTCAAATATCCAGATAAGACCGACCATTGAACATGCACTGTGTGTGGTGTATTAGGCCATCACCCTAATTAATCACTGGTTAGTAGATGGGCTTTTCCAATCAAATTTCATCAAAGACACCACCTTAAAGCTGAGTAATAGGAGAATTTTTTGGTAGTATGCATTCAGCAGATTCAAAATCGCAGAAAATCGCAGCACTGTAGGTGTATAAACTGCCTCTATTTTGATGAAATAGATGTTGTACAATACGTCTGTTGGTTCAGTAAGCTTCCTTAAAGTGGGGCTGGCATGGAAAATTAACAACATGGGTACTGATTCAAACAGTGATCATAAAATCGCGGGAACGAGCGGAAAAATCGCGACACCCTGGTTGGTCAAGGGGTGATCACGTGACTTTTTAATGCGGGCATGCATTACCATGCCAGGGCCCCTTTAAGAATTATTTTTCAAGGGAAATTGATCCAAAGTTGTACAAGTTTGTGAGACCGCCCTGTGATTAATAATCACCTTTTAGTGTAATGGGCAATATCCATGCATTTCTGCAATAAGTGCATGGCCACTCATGTGACTTAAACAGGGTGGTCTGACATAATCACCTATTCAGCCAAACGTTCACTGTCTGAAGCAGTAGAAAAAATAGAAAATGAATTGAAATATTGTGCCCGTGAGATAGAGCTATGTTTTCCCTTTAATTTGATACTATATATAAGTAAATCTGCCAAGTAGAAGGCACAGAATCAATACTTTTCCAACACATGTATACCACTGTGACAGATATGGGGAGCGGCTGGCCGAATGGCTAGCATGCGACATCAAGAAGTCCACATAGTCACGTGGGACAGCTCATCTAGTCATGTGATCTAGCATTAATCTTGATCCAGATAAGTAAGGCCGTACAAACCATGATTACATACTCTAAACTCTAATAGAACTAGAAACAATTAAAGGGCTAAGGATACTGTCCCTACGCCATAGAACTACTTTTGCCAAAACTATTAGTTTATAAAGATTGGATCGAGGCTATTTGCTCTGACAGTGACGCTCGCGAGTCTGCACTAGGAGGACTTCTTTAGAATCACGATTTGCGTGGCCAAATTGGGGTGACTTCGTCTTCGCTATCTGTGACTGTGTGAGTGTGAGACTGTGACTGTGAGTGTGACAGCGCGCGGTATTTAGCGGCACTATTGATACTGATATTTTGGAAGTAGAAGGTACTTTATTGAAAACGTTTTGTACATTTCGCGACCAAATATTCGACAACCTTTCTGGTATACTTTACGCAAGCCAGAAACACAGAGAACAAGGCAAACATCCAAAACGTAACCGTAAATAAAGAAATATACACATGGATACTCACCATCTTGGATTTGATAGTGAGGCAATACTCTCGTAGTTGCCTTGATTTTCATATATATATACCCAGCTTATCAACACCAAATGCTCTGAGGTCAAACATCAACATGCTAAAAACTGTGATATGGCATAAATTAGTAATATCTCAAAACTACATACATAATACAGTAGATTTAATTTCAAGCTAACTGCTTCGAGAGTATTAGTATCCATCATGGCGACCTCCGAGTGTAAACATACCAGAATAACCTTTTGCTGATTCTATTTTTCGAACCGGGCAGGGTAAATTGACTTTGATTAACAGTCTTATATATATCATAGAAATAGTAGGTAATACGTCACGGTAAAGAGGATAACAGTAGTGTGATAATTCCCATGTTATAGTTCTAGCTTCATGTTATAGCTGCAGAAATCTGACACTGATATGCACGTATGTCAGCATTGGGGCTGATATGAGCCTGGACTGCGTCATGGAAAACTGTGCCAGGCTTGGAAGGTTTGTGCAGGGACAGGTCTCAGTGATCAGCTTATAACTATGGGAAATAACTGTGTGGACTTCTTGAGTTTTGACCCCTCTTGACGGGGGCATAAAAAATTGACCCTCTTTTTAGCTGGAAATTCTTCGCACCTCCAATGCGGGTGGGGTGCAAACAATTTTGACTGCCCTTGGGGGGGGGGGGCGTGAAAATTTATTGCGCATCACCCTCCCTGTTGATAAATAATGACCATTCCATAGCATGTTAGTTAGTGCTTTGAATAATTAAGGCGTAATCATTTTTTAAGGGGGGGGGGGGTGGGTGGTGGTGGTGGTGAGTCAAACCCGTAGGCGTAGGGGACGAAAATCACACATGACCACAGCCTTTTAACCGAGAGTAACACCAGGGCTTTTTTACTGAAAACAGATGAAATCATTTTGACCCCCCTCATGTTGAAAAAATATTAACCTCCACTGGTCAAGGGTTAGAAAAAATTCTGACCCCCCCTCAAACTCACCAGCCCCCCCCCCCACTCGTTGTTGACAAATTATCACTCCCTTATTAGAAGAAAAAAAGAATTTAGTCAGTTTTTACCTCTAGATTTATCGGTCAGATGCGCAATGTTATTAACTCAAAAAAGAGTTAAAGGAGACAATCATGGGTCCCCTCATTTTCAGTCATTTTGGTGGTGCGAATAAGTTTAAAAAAAGATCGAAATTTTATATATGAGATGCAGAATTACTTAATGAATTTGTAGTGCCATTAAAGGAGGAGATGTAGGGATCTTGCAGGAAAAGGTATCTCAGTACCAACTTTTGTAAATTTTGAGTAATTGTCTATATTCTACAGAGTCACTTGGTTGGTGGCCATAAGACGCTTTTTGTCTGCAATGGTGAAGGTATATGATGTTGATCCATGTATCAACTTTCCCGCCTTTTTTGGCAGTGTGGTGCAAATAGAGCAGTTTTGGCGGAAGTTATGCAAATAGTGGCTTGGTGGTGCCAATAACCTGGGTGAGGGAGTGCTGATGTCAGACCACAAGCTAGACTTGCTCAAGGCTATTGATTTATTTCTTTTCGAGTTACGAGCAATGCACATTGCTGCCGTATATTTTCACTCAGATGTGTCTTTAGGCTAAATGATTAGGCAGCATCAGCAACATAGGATAACATATTCTGATGGAAAGGAGCTGGTTCCTACCATTATATGCATAAGGACCTCTGCTATAAGAGGGGGGGGGCAACAAATTTTCGGCCATTGACACAAAAATCCTCCTGTTGTTATATAACGAGCACTCTGTTATGTTTCAACATCGTATTTAAATATAATACCACTGTGAGTAGGTACTGAATGCAAAACTTTTTCCTTACTTTCAGGCACCGGGTAGATACAGGTAATCTTAGAAGAATATTGCAACTCTCACAGACCAGCAAACTTACATCAGTTTGATACACTATGGATGACTTCTTTGATGATATTCCAAGCACTGCCTCAAAGGTAGGTGCTGGCTCAGATGGTCTACCTCCAATTGTCGAGGTCCCTAGTGATGTAGTCAGCACAACTACAGATGGCACCAAGGACACTGGGCGGGATGCCATGTCTGTGTTATCTACAGCCAGGACTGATCATTCAGATTACAGTGAACCTGCTGATACTCAACGTTCTGAGGAACAAGAAGAGTGAGTTTATATCTCTGTATACTTTTGAGAAGAGGAAGGTATAAAAGCAGTAGACTTGTCCCTTGTATCTATTTTCATCCTTTACCTTTAATTCAATAAAAGATACAGGACGATTTAAGGACGAAAGCACATAATGGCAAATTTATATATGTAGACTAAATAGAACCCTATTGATTTTCTAGAAGCTCTTTAGTTTTCATTAATATATTAAACTTCCCTTATAATAAATCAATAGACTTGAGCAAATCTAATAGCCAGCCTGTCCTTGCCTTAAAACAAAACAAAAAGGGTGGATTTTCTGGTGATAAAGAGTTTGGTTCTGTCACTTTAGCTCTGAAGTAGGATCTTCACCAGAAGACGAAACTCCAAGAACAGACCGGTCAAATAACAGAAAGAAAAGGGTCAAGAATGGAAGGAATCATATCGATATGACCCCTCCAGATAGGCTGTTAAAGAAGGCAGAGAAAAAGGCAAAGCGATATTATGCAGAAAAGAAGGTAAGCTCCCATGTGTTCATGTAATCTGTTAAAATTTAATACCACAGTAAATTAATACCCCTCTCCTTTCATAGATAGGAAAAGTAACAAACACCTCCCAGAGGCATAGGAAGCTAATCTTTATTGGGGGCCCAGGGGGCCTCAACCCCAGCCACCATGAATTATCGACTTGAGTGCACCAGTGTTGATGCATGGTTGTATGGGATTTATATAAAAGATTATTCCTTGATGGCTGATCTTTATCCAATGCTGCCATTTTCCCTTCCTTAATGACATATTTGTCCAATTTGATTGGTGAGCAGTAGGAATCTTGTACATTTTACAGTGAGCCTTGACGCATTGGAGGGGGGGCAGACATATTTAGGCCCCACCTCCTCTTTGATTGGCGAGGGGGGCTGGGCCCGACTGGTCCCCCTTTTCCTACGCCCCTGCCTCCCCCACTCCCAATGAATGTTTACAAGCCATAGTGGTTTAATTCCATTTTTATGTCCACGTGTAGGCCGACAAAGCTGTCAGGGAGTACACCAGAATCACAGCTCTAGCCCGGATTGTGCATGGAGATGGTCATTGGAAATTAGCCCGCAGTCACTCAAACCTGGCTGAGGTTTACCTAGAATTAAAAGGTAACCCATCCTGATCCATGTACTTTGTTTGGCAGATATTCATCTTTACTATGATAGTTTTAAGCAGGCGCTTTGTGATACATGTCTGTAAATTGTATTCATTACTTTTTTCCGTTTTAAGGCTATGCACCACAAGCAGAGTATCACAGTGAAATAGCAAGGTCGGCGATGAATTCCGGAGTCCAGACCTCAAACTCTTCAACAGACAAAGCAAACATTCTGGAGGTTCATCTGAATGCCAATTACATACTCGGGAGGGCTTTGACTAATTTGAAGAAATATCCTTTACAACATACCACTTGACCAGTTTCATGCATCTTTAACTCGAAAGAGTTATAAGAGCCGGGGTAAAAACGGAAGGATTCAGTGCCTCTTAACAGAGAGAAAAAGTAAGACGGTTTTCCGGCTTATGTTAAATCCCATAAGAGGTGCGAATTTGATCAAAGTTCTCGCGTTTTTGGTGCGGAGTGGTGCAAATAGTTGATGAATTTGCCGTCATTCGGTCCGTGCGCGCGTCTCCAATGTCATAATTTTGGCACAAACATGGCAGATATCGATCTTTTGTAAATTATGATATAGAAATATGATAAAGAATGGCCAAAGGATATGATTTGAATCAATGTGTTTCAAAAAGATAAAAAATTACGTCTTGGCCCTGTGATTAATTCGCATCACAAAGCCGTGGTGGTGCAAATTGACCCAAATACCCATGGAAATTGGGTCGGGCACGGCAGATAGAACCAAAATCCAAAATGGCGGACAGTGAGATGATCGACTTGTGGGGCTATAACAGTAAAAAGATAGGATATATTTGATTTAATACGATTGATATTGCCAAAGATGCATGGATTATATTCAAAAAGCCATTAATTTCAAGTTAAATCGATAGAATATATCATTTCTCCGTCGAAAATGCTACTTCCAGCAAGGAGGGGTCGCGCATGCGCACAGAACATCAAAATCCAAAATGGCAGACAGCGAGACGATCGACTCACAGTGCCATCGAAACTGCTGGATTATAACAAAATGGAGGAGAATTAAACTGTCTCATGTGTTTTTATGGTTAATATGGATCCTTATTCAAGACCTGCTGCTGTTTTGCAATGCTTAACTCGCCAAGAGAGGAGTTATTCACCAATGAAACAAGCGATAATGGATGCATTCTCCATAGGCTTAACCATTGACAGTGATAATGCTCGAAGAAAACATGAGGTTAGTATCAGAAGGGGCCTAAAAGAAGAGATTGAGTGCCCTTTCGAGTTACTTGCATTGCAATTTGCTGTCCTATATTTTGTTCATTTCCTTTAGCCTGATAGCAATAGATTCATCGGTCCTTTCGGCATGTATACTTCGACTACAGTAACTATATGTATATTATGTACATGTATGTCACTCACCTGGTTGCTGTCTACATTTGAATAACATTTATTCTTTTGGATCAACAATTTCAACCATTGAATATGTGTGCCCTTAACTCAACTCACATATAACGAGGCAGAGGCAGCTCTTAATAATGCTACCAAGATATCACGGGAACGCTCAAAAATATCCTCAGTTTCTGATGACGATCTGGACGATTGGGACATTAAGATCTACCTTGCTCGGGCAAGGTTAGTATGAGATATTGTCACCACAGTTCACATAAAACAGAAGTACCAGTATATCCAAAATGTGTATATTTACTTCTCATATATGTTATGTTAGACAATCTATATACCCACATATGCAGTTTAAACTTGTGGTATCTACATGTATCTGCTAACCACAGGAGGTACCCACACGTAAAGGACTACATGTATTGATATAGATGCAGAATTAAAAATAGATATTACAAAAATCAGTATCTACGACCATGAAATAATGTTCTCATTTTTTAATTGTCACAGATTGAGCGCCAAACAACAAAAACATGCTATTGCCACGACAAACTTTGAGAAAGCCCTGGACTTGCTGGAAGTAAAATATGGAGAGGACAGTGTTGAACTAATTCCAGTTTACCAGGGATTGGGATATGTATCCTTTCACCATAAGTCAAAATGCAGTCAGTACTCTATTATTTGAAGCAGATAATATACACAATTACATGTACTGGAAAATTCCTTATACTGTATAGAATTATCTTAAGTATAGAATTATCTTAAGTGTAGAATAATGTGTTTCTGTATTTGCGCCTTTGTTCTAGTCCTTAACCTATGGTAGGTCGAACAGAGTAAAGGTGCTCATGCTAATCATGAACAGGCCATAGAGCATTTCCTGCAGGCCCATTCAATTGCTAGTGGATAGTAAGTACACACCAATTACAAATGTATCGTTGCTGACCTTATTGAAAGTATGTGCATTATACCCAATTATAGTTGTTGGGAAAGCAATATGCCCATCTAATAAGTTATAGATTATAAAAGACACTAGAGAGTCTCACAGTGGCGGATCCAGGATTTTGGAAAAAAAGATACAGGTGGTGCGCCCCTCACTCACTCAGGGGGTGGGTGCACCCGTATTTTCGCCAAATTTTGGACCTAGAAGAAGCAAGTAAATTCTGAAATACAGGCAAAAGAGAGGGGGCACCCGTCCCATCAGTCTCATCTAAACCCGCCACTGCTTGAAATGTTGATATGTCTACGTCTAGGTGGGACAGTTTATATGTGACCCCACAATATGACCACAACAGAATATGATAGGGAGGTTAAGATATGAAAGTGTACGGCAACGGGTATGTGTAACGTCATAGGTCACGTGGGGGGTATTCCCATTTAGCAGTACAGAACCTGTAGCCTAGGCGTTTTGGATGTGTAGAGAGTGCTCTACACGTACACATAGGGAGATAATCCAGATAAAAGAAATATAATCGTAAAGAATTGTAATGACCCTGCACAATTGTTAATTAGTAATCTATCTACCCACTACAGCTTTAGATTGAACTTAAAGTATTTGTATCACTCTGTAATTACCTGTTGTTTATACCCTAAGCTTCACTCAGCAGGAACCACATACTTCAGCTGGTGACTGCTACATATACTTACCATACAATCTTAACCACATTACCTGTACCTGTACTGGAACTTGTACTTCCAGCCCTTGCCGTTCCCGTACAGGTACACATTCCTAAATCTTAACCTCTCTAATAGTAGCATGTATGTCCAACTCGAGTTTTAAAAACACTGACTTGTGTTACAGTTACAAGGACACTAGTGTAGAGGTAGCAGAGACGGCTCGTGCATTGGCTGGAGCCTATTCTAATGTAGCTACTGAAGATGCTGAAAGTGAGTCTTTTATCGTGGTCCTGTTATACTGCCAATACATGTTCTACAATAGTCTATAGGCTTGGTGTAATATCAAACGAACAGATAGACATACCTAAGTTCATTCTCAACATTTACCATAATCTCCCGCGTATAAGACGCGTCTTATACGCCAAACAAAGGGCTGGTGCGTCTTATAGCTTACTCTCAAGTTGGGGGTGCGTCTTATACAAGGGGTAATTTTACTATAGAAAAGTACTAATCTTACAGAATTGTGCCCTAAGAGGTGCGTCTTATACGCAAAACGGCCTTTGCTGAGTTTGGGGTGCGTCTTATATGCGCACCACGTCTTCTACGCGAGAGATTACGGTAATTCCATTAATGCACCAATTGTATCAGAAGTATTGCCAAACACCTATACCTATGAACGAATACTTTTACAATGCTTGGTGGATCGGGTGGTAATTGTTTATTTTCAAATATACGATTTATGTATTTCAAGGTAAATAAAGAACACACTAAAAGTGTAATTCATTATGTATCTTTGTAGCCTCAGCAGAGAGTTATCTTAATGAGTGTCTGGCAGTCTACCAGGTGGTCTATGGTCCCAACCACCAGAAGACATTGGACATTCAGGATGAGCTGGCAAGACTAATGGTCAGAACTGACAGGGCTGAGGTCGGTATCATATCAAGTATAATATCTCTGTTATTCTGTTAGATATGAAAAGTATAGCCTTCGTGCAGATGACATTGTGTGTGACATATATTTTGCGATGCAGTGAATACATGTACTTATTCTTGTATATTACACTAATATTACTAAAATAATATATATGGATATAGAACACTAATGTCTCCTTCCGACCTCCCATGACAACCGCTTTCAAACTACCATAAATCTGTGCATATAAGCTGTAGTTTACACTCTATTTTAGAGGGCTAATGCTGCTTATAGGGTCTGCAGGAAATCAGGATGCGGCATGTACGCGGGGTTATATTTACAGGGACTACAGTGAGGAATGCGACATTTTCAGACCCGAGGTGTAGCTTTTAGGAAAGTCAGCAACTTAGGCTGTGGCATATATGTCAGATGTTATGGTATATTTGAATCAATTCCTTTTATCATTCAGGAATCCATTAGTTTGTTGCGTTCAACGATAGACGCCAAGAAGGAAGTGTTCGGTGATTTGTCGGCAGAGGTTGCCAGTACTTGGAAGCTCATCGGCTCCATTTATCTCTCACAGGGTGACTCAGAGAAGGCTCTGAGGACATTGAAAAAGGTTCGGCATCATAGATTCATCTGCGATTTCCTTTGCATTTACTTAGGGAATCTAAGCTGTATAGAATTCTATTTCCTATCGAAATGCGCGGGCCTACTTATCTATATATTAAAATCAGATGCATCCAAATCAAAAAGAAATATTGTTTATGGCATACATCTTACATTTAACACCTATGTTTTTATCATTACACAGTGTCACAATGTGCAGTGTTCAATCTATGGGACAAACCACAGAATCAGTAAGGAGACGCAACGTACAATGGACATCCTTTTGGCGTAAGTTGTTTTAATTTTGATAAAATATTTACTTACATTTCACCAAAATTTGGTCTGAATTTCAAGATAGCTTTCCTGCAAAAGAAAGAGTCATTGTGCTGCATGGTTTGTTTTGGATTTAATTATATCTGATTCATCTTATTCATTTCATAAAACTCCAATTTTGAAACCTGTGAAAATTTGTTTATTTCACAGAAACCCCTCATTGAAAGCAAAACAGAAGAAAACTAGAGAGGAGACACTGAAGGAGCGTCCACGGTTCAACTCCATTGTCAACCGAGAGAGTTCAATCGGGGGCTTTAAATCCCAGTAACCTAAACGACAATTTCAAGTGAAGATATACATGTTCTAAATGCATCATGTTGGAATTTCTGGAAATTGGGTAAAGGGTACCATCAGGGGATATATAAATTCGTGGTCCCACTCAACTGAACAAACAGCATTAAGTTGTACAAGGAAATCTCGTAACTGGATTTGGAGTAGAAGTATCGATATGTTGACCTTTTCACAAAGAGATGCCTTTATATTTGCCTAACGGTTTAGAATTAGCGTGACTCCTTCTTCTTAAGTCTTAGTTTTTTAATCTGTTGACCGATGGATTAGAACGTTTCTTACCGCCTGGATATGTGAATTTGCGAGACTCGCTTTTACAAACTCTGGTATAGAGTGGTAAAAGGACTTGCTAGTAAGACGTGAATAATCTAGGTGTACATGTATATCCTTGAAGAGTGAAGCTATTCATTATACACAACACACTCGCTGATCAGCCCACGGTCAATCAGTCAAAGGCTGTACTAAGCTAAGTCACTATCATAGTTGTTCCATTCCTCCACGATATACAACTGATATTCACTCTATGCTAAACCCTAACGCCTTGTAAGGGTAAGGTTCTGAGTGCAAGAGAAGTATTATTCTCTGGTGATTTTCGGTAAGGGTCAGAGTGGAAATGGAACTCCCTGGTTAAAACTGATAGCAAATATCCAACCGGCTGGCAAGTGTCTAAGACCGTTCTGGTTTTGTGCTATACACCTCACTGCAGCCTGAGCTAGAACTATGAACTCATGTTACGTGATGACATTTGTAAAAAGTAATCTCGGTAGGCAAGATATATTTTAACCAGTGATCACAGGCTTCTTGAGAAAACATTTTCTTGTCCATATATTGAATATTACAGAATGTTAAGGTATTGTATATACCATTATTTGTTAGCATTCCGTCAGATCATGTGCATTCCTGATTTGTAAGCAGCATTGAATTAATATACTGGGAGATAGATTTTTGTTCCTACCACACTGTGATAAATGTATACCGTCCAGGACTTTTATATAATCACAATTTTGTTCTCTTTTTATACAGAACTACAAAATAAAATATACATATCTAACTTCCAATGTGTTGGGATATTTTAGGTTGGGCGAGTCATTTATTGCCAGTGGAGGGTAGGTTAGATGTGGCTGAGCGGGAGGGGGTGAGACTGCCTATTGATTTTCCATAGTGGAGGTTTTAAAACAACGGACCATTCACAACCATACTTCGTGCCACACCACATTCTCTTTTTTTCAGGGGGACGAATTCAATATTATCTCTCTTTAGTGCTGTCAGCATATATGCACATTGAGACTTCGCCTCCTTTAATCACACTTTTGGTAGGTACATCAAACACTGCCTGCACCACTCCCCTGGGAGTGTCCATCATTTGTGACGCATTTTTTTGTGAGCCAACAAATTGCTGCACTGGAAATTAAACTGCACTGAAATTGGCATATTCTTACAGAACAAAGATTATAAATGAACATATATAAGAAATTATCTTGGTATGTCATTTTTTATTTAATTTTTTGTTTATCACTCATAACATGTTTATTGCCATGGTTTTCAATAACAAATTAGGAACAACTGGGGTTGTTCGTTGGGATTTTCTGGGAACAATACGAGGGGTATTTACAGTGTGCAGGATGGAATATGTACATGTAGTATCTCACATTGAGGTGAGGTTTAAAATATGTACAAGCCAGAGTGAGCTGACCAAATAGAGTAGGACAAGGTATTGTGTAAGTGTGTATAAATATATCAAATGTATATCAACAGTGGGTTTAACAATAAGGATTTAAGCAGCAATGGACTATGTTTATGTTATGGTATCAAGGAAAAGTTATGTGATCCTATTTTCTTTCTTCAATTCCGTCAGCACCTTTTCGGTAACAATTGATGCCTAACCCTTGGATACATCTACTTTTTTCAAAGATCTCGTGCATCCCGGGAGACATGGATGAACGCCTATTTAATTTCTTAGGCTTCTTCCCATCTCCTTTACCTCCAGGATTACCATTCGGAGGTCTTCCTCCTCCTCCCCCTGGTGGGCCTCCACCAACTCCGGATTCTCCAGGTGACGCTGTTTAGAACCCTGTCTCCAATATCCATTATTCCCTGATCCGGTACCACCTCCGTAGCTGTGGTTGGAGGAGCCTCCCAATCCAAAATAACTCGGATTTTGAGATCCACCTGGAATCTTGGAGTAATTGGTATTAGCATATCCACTACCATAGTTATGGCCATAGCGTTGGTTTCCATAGAAACCTCGGGAGTCAGACCGTGGAGGCTGACCACCATTGGAATAAGTGAATGGGGGTGGGTTATAAGCGTTTCGGGGCTGCAACTGTGGAGGAAAAGCAACTTGTGGTTGTTGTGGCCCTTGATTCAGGTGTGCTGAATATGGTAAATACATGGGGATACTCTGAGTTATTGGGGGTGCTGTTATCGTTGGAGTATGTGGAACTTGACTCCTGGAAGGGGGACGTGGGAAACTAGCTCCGGGATATTGAGGGTGACGCCCCAGGACGGATTTGTGTGGATCCGGTTGACGTCGGTTCTTTCCCTGATTTTTATCAGGTCTTCCGGAACCATCATCCTTAGGATCTGTGGGATCTCCGGCTCCTCCAGCAGCCATATTCTGACCTGTTGAAAAAGTCAAAACCGGTACTGGTTGTGCCGCTACACTTCCATTAGTCCCATTTATGGTAGTAGTCATTCGAGGAGTACTAATGGGAGATGCATTTGCACTGACTATTTCAGTGTGTTCACCATCCCCACTAGACGATGTACCAGGTTTGTAAACACCACCCTGTTAATGCTTATCTGCGCCATCAGTTACAAACGGATTAAACTGAGTAGGACCCGATGCAAGTGCAGATGTTTGTATATTACTTACAGTCCTATCATTTATATCGGTACCAGTCTGCAGATGATTTGCCAATTGTACTATTTCAGTATTATCCTGATGGCTTGTTGGGTTTGCTCGACATAATCACCCAACGCAGCTGCAGTACTTTGCAAATCTTGCAATTCTTGTAGATAATCATCCAACATATAACAATTGCTTATATATCTTAGGATACCTACTCGGACACTCTCATTGTCCTCGGCTTGTTGAACACAACATTGTTTCAGGCGTTCATACTCGGTCGTATAATGATCGACACAGGTTTCCATATCACTTTTAGCCTGATTTAATTCATCATTCTCCACAATACAATCTTGAATTTGTTTTGTTCTTTGGTCGTATTCGGTCTGTAGAGTCTGTTTAACATTTTGAAAGTGAGTTTCCTCCTCACACAGACGTTGTCTTAGAGCTTTCTTTTCAGATTCGAACTCTTCCCTCATTTGTCGGATATTTCCTCTTTTGCTCTAGCAATTAGATTTAGCATTTCATTTATAGCTGTATATTGCTGATTCATTTCGTCCATTTTCCAATTATATTTATCATGATCCGGAACGGTGAAGGTAACATTCCCAGACGTTATAGCACTGTAATCCAGTGGTGCTAATTGTTCCGGGATATTTTTAGGTTAAGTTTTCTTTATTGTCTCAGTATACAGGTATAGCAACAGTTACAGGTAAGGTATGTAATGTGTAAACATATATAGACTAGTTTAAAAAGAAAATCATAAAGAATAGATATCCAAGCTGAGACTGAAGAAGGTAACGGACCTCATCCCCAACACGTAGGGTGTATGGGTTGATATTTCAGGTCCTACCTACATTGTTAAATATGTTTGTAAAGGATTGACACACATGAAGAAATGGAAGAATATATGAAAAATATAAGTGTACCAATATTATACAAAATAATAATGGTATATAGTTTTCCTATTTAAATGATTTAAAGGACGAGAGAGAGGGGAAACAAATCAGAATTTGATTAATAAGTAGATATAGTAGTTCTAAAGTTGGGCCGCTCACCCGAATTTAGGGACAAGTTCACCTAATAATTTTTTTTGTTATTACATTTAAAGATTGATAAAGTTTCTTGAATGTCTTGAGTTCCTCGATGGCCCCCGGACGTAAAACTAAACAAACAAACAAAAAAATGATAAAGTTTCAGTGTTACGACGGATTATTGGGAGAGCATTCCAACTTATGGCACCAAAATATTCAATACTTTTCATGTAAGAAACAGTATTAGGAAATAATACCTTACATGTAGGAGCCAAATGCTGTCTTGTTCCTATCTGTCTATGGTCTATATATTCATTACATCTAGATCTTGTGTACATATAGTTCAATAAGTGTGTTTGTCTTCTATCAGATAAGAAATTACCATACAGTTGGATAAATTATGAGCATAGCGGGTGTTGGTGAGATGGGGTACTTAAAAACAAATCTTTAAACACCGGTTTTGAGCATATTGGAACATTTCCAGATACTTTTCATATGTGGTATGGAAAATAATATCAGCATAGTCCATATATGGTAAAATAGTGGTTTTATAAATTCTTAGTGATAACTTGATATCAATATATTTCCTTAGATTACATAATAAGTAGGTTTTATGGGCAATTGTTTTAACCTGATTTTTAATATGGAGGCTATAATTCAGTAAAGGATCCAATATAACTCAGAGATATTTATAACTAGGTACAACTTGTAGCAGCATATTATTCATGGTAATGTAGGGGCCAGCTCTGGCTGTGAGTCCATGGCGGTATGCTATCTGTCCCCGTTCCCCGGTTGCACCAGCCCCCAGGGGCTGGTCAGCCAGTGAACACTGCCCCCTTGTGTCATACCGATCCAGATGTAGGTGGAAGGTAGAGAACGTCAGGTCTGGGGAAGTAGCTCAGAGGAAGAGCTTCCGCTTCGAAGTTGGAGGGTCCCGGGTTCGAGTCCCGATTTCTCCAAAGACGTTTTCCGCCGACCTCTACAGTAATATTGGCTGATAAAGTACTGAGTTTCATGGTACAAGATGAGAAAATCATTATTTTGGTTTTAGCAATATTAACCGATAACTTATTTTGTTCACACCAGGTATTATACATTTCTAGGTCTTCCTGTAGGCCCATTTTGGCAGTTTCAAAATTGTTATGCGAAGTATAGATCACAGTATCATCAGCATACAACCTAATTTTACATTTTTTTATACATTTAATTACATCATTGACATATATTAAAAAAAGCAAAGGACCTAGTATTGATCCTTGAGGAACACCACATATTACACTATACATTTTAGAAGCAATACCGTTTGCCTTAACAATTTGTTTTCTATCAAATAAATAATTCTTGAACCAATGATATGTGTCGGATCTTATACCATAGTTATGAAGTTTAATAAGAAGAACAGAGTGGTCCACAGTACCAAAAGCCTTCCTCAAATCAATAAAGGCAGCAACAGTGGAATTTCCTACATTAAGATCTCTTTTAATATCATCAGTGAATTTAGCAAGGGTATCAACAGTGCTGAAGCCAGGGCGAAAACCACCTTGAAATTTTGTTAAAATATTTTCATCAGTTAAGAACCCATATAATCTATTGTGAACAATTTTTTCAATTAATTTACAAGGTAAGGGAATCAAGGAGATAGGCCTATAATTATTTACCAATTTCAAGTTTCCAGATTTCGGGATAGGGGTAACTTGGGAAATTTTCCATTTAGCCGGTATAGAGGCTGTTGCAAAGGATAGATTAAAAATTTTAACAAGTTTATTAGGATCGTGTGAGAAAACTTTCTTTAAAATTTTTGATGATATCTGGTCAATTGCTGAGGATTTAAGTGGATTAATGTCATGAACCAATCTATTAACTTCTTGAGCATTGGTTTGAAAATTTGTTAAGGTATTATTAGTCGGTGGATCATAACTTTTCCAAGGTATTTGCATATTAGTAGCTAATTTTGGTCCAATGTTAGTGAAGTACTCATTGATAAAATCAGAAGTTTCTTTTCTAGGAATGGTTAAATTAGGATTTTCATGATCTACCAAATTTATGTCACCAGCTCTATTTTCATGACCAGGGATCAATTTATTTATAACCCTCCAAAATTTACGATGGTCATTTTTGTATGTCTCTGTTTGTTCTTTGTAAAATAATCTTCGTGCTTTACTGACCAATTTATTAGATTTATTTCTTAATTTATCAGCAAATTTCCAGTCCTTTTCAGCATTGGATTTCCGGGCTGCCCTTAATTTCGAATTTTTATCTCTAATGAGTTCTATAACTTGCGGGGTAATCCATGGGTCTCTTAATTTATTAACAGTGAATTTATGTACTGGACAATAAGTATCAAGGATTGAACGCACTGCTTTTTCATATTCATCCCAGGCAATATCTACACTATTAGTCTGATTAAATGTAGTCCAGTCGTAGCTATCAAATTTGGCAAACAAAATATCATCAGAAAGCTTCAAATATGAGCGACCAGTAATCTCTAATTTTTCAGGTTTAATATGCCATTTCTTTCTAACTAGGTAGATAGGAAGGTGGTCAGATATATAAGATTCCAGTATACCCGTCTGGATGTAGTTTCTTCTCAAGTTTTTGAAGACCAGGTCAAGTATAGCATTTTTACGAGTAGATTGTTTAATTTCTTGCATGAAGCCTTGACTTTTCATTTTGTTTAACAGTTGATTAACCATATCATTGTCATCCCTTACGTTAAAATTAAAGTCACCCATAATAATAATTTCATAATTATTAATATTATTAATGTTATCAATGATATTTAATAGTGAATCAATGAACATCTGTTTAAGACCCACTTCTGGTGGTCTGTATACATTAAATACAATTATAGGTTTCATATGATCCTTATTGACCAGAATATTTTGAATTTCAATATGTTCTTCAGAGAGGTTTAAATGCTCGAATGCACAGTAGTCATGTGATACACCATGTCTTATATAAAAACATAATCCACCACCGGTCTTAATATTACCCTTCCCATCCAGAGTTTGTCTATCTAATCTATATCTAGTATAATTACTAAATTGATATGAAGTTTCAGGGTCTTCACACTTTAACCATGTCTCGGAGAAGGAAAATATTTCAATCTTATCATTATACAATTCTGTACATATAGTAGGGTAGTTAGCCCTTAGGCTTCTGGCGTTTAAATGAACGATATGAATACCTTTGGTGCCAGCCAGCTTAAAGATGCTATCCCAGCTAACATTTTTGTCATTTTTCGGTGAAGCCATTTTTGTATGAGTTTTTCCTTCCTATAAATGCTCCCTGAGTTTTGAGACAACATGCATTATATTTCCCCATGATATATGGGCTTTATAGCTCAGATTTTTTACTGTAGGTCGACACTAAAACAGCTGGATAACATAGCATTGTTTTGGTTTGTCATGGATGAGTGACCAGCTTTATAGTATGGGTCTCTGCATGGCTCAATAGTGGCACCTTGTGGTCAGGTAGCTCACTGCTTGCCCTTGGATCAACAAGGTAAATGGAACCTCTGTGATAAGCCTCATAGGGTTCCCCTTTGGGATATTGATCTACACATAGCTAATGTGATAGAGGACAAGCTGGTGGAGCCCCCTATGTTGTAGCTCTTGACAGGTATGGAACTTGACTCATATTTCCCGCCATAGGAAAGAGGTATTCTGACCCTATGTGTCTTCTGTCTCCACATACAGGGGACACTCATATCAAAATGATATGCACTATTCAATAGGGGAACAGGTAATATTGATCACAGACTGATTCATTAATCACTTTCCCAAAGGTCGTTTTAGTTGAAATTGCATCTTTAATTACGTCTTGTGACATGTTAGAGCTTGGAGTACAACCTGATATTTCAACACTCCCTCGTATCCATTCTGTACATGGTTGAGAATACAATCAGTTATTAAGTCAATATAAATTAAATGGTACAAAGTAGTATTAAATAGTTTAGGTACTAAGACACGGGTATAGGCCTTATTGCCACCCATGGTACCGGTAAAGATTAAGTCTTCAACTAGTTTCGGGGGGATAGGGAATCCCAGGGAAAATCAGATCAAAATAAGGTATGTAAAAAATAATAGCATTCAGATGGTACGGTAGACTATATATAAACTAAATATTAGTTTCAGTTCATCAAGTCCAATAATATGTATTGAGGAATCCTTATTAAGTTAGGGGTAGATTTAAGATTTATATCATAAGGAAGTTCACCAAAGTTTACCTTCCTTGGCATAGCTGCAGGATGATTTGGGTCATGACTACCACCGGTTTCAAACAACGAATCTGCTAATTCAAGATTAACAGAATAATGCAGATTAGGTCGTTCATTCCCATGTTTTACTAGGATAGAATCTGGAATATAATCCTCACTACCTATATAGTGAGGTCCCGTGTCTCTCCATTTCTAATCCCTGTAGGATGCATCATCTTCTGTTGCATTCTCCTAAGAACCTTTTGGATTGGCATTATTTGCCAATCTTTGGTCAGCCTGTTTGAACACTATGTGTTCAGGCTATACATCGAACCGACTGGTCATGGCACCAGTGTGGTGGTTTTGGTTTTGTTTTAACAGATAAGTCAACGAAATGTAGTTTGGGTGTATGCCAACAGGATTTATTCTACATACAATCAGTGGCTACCCAGAGGTAGCGGAAGGTGTTCTCATCATATACCGAATGCTTTTGGAAGCTTTAAGTATGTGTACATAGAGACGGCCGAGCCAACTCTGACGTGGCGACTGAGCCCTGTCCCTCTTATAGGCTGGAACAGTGGTGCCACACCGTGCTACCCTCTCACCTCCCAAATCGGTGCTGCCACCTATCTGACAAGTGGAGGGCAGAACCCGGCTGGCTGACTCACCTACCATGCCAAATAACCATAATATATACAGACATACCGTACCTCTACACTATTATCTCATTACTATCTTATGGCTATTTTGGGGCTCATAGCTATCTAATAATCTTGGAGCTATCCCATGGCTATTCATTAGTGCTTCATGCCCTGCCCGGCATGATACACTCCATCTCATGGCTATCTAATGGCTATCCTAGAGCTATCTCAGGACTATCGCATTACTATATCTTATTGCTATCTCAGGGCTATCCCATGGTTATCTTCGAGATATCTCATGGCTACCTCATGACTATCTCAAGGCTATCTCATTGCCATCTTATGGCAATTTTAGGGCTCATAGCTATCTAATAATCTTGGAGCTATCCCATGGCTATTCATTAGAGTTTCATGCCCTGCCCGGCATGATACACTCTATTTTGAAATGATTTATTGAACATTTGAGACAGCAGTTTACAAGAGCTATGCTCTCACTAGCGTTATCATGCCATTTCTATGATTCCAACCCACATACAGAAAACCACGGTGTTTCACAGTGAGGACAAAAAAATAGGCAACCTCTGGAATTAATCTGAGCATATAAGTTACTTTCATCAAAAGAATGCCGAAATGAAATTTATTCAATTTTAAATGTGATAATGACAGTAAGATTCAAAATGGTAGGATAAACATCCGTTATAAAGGAATGTGATTGTTAGCTTCCGTTCCAATATCGTGAACAGGAAGCATGTGTACACTGAAAATCTATATCCACAGAAACTAATCAATACTGATCACTTTAGAGTGCTCAAATTAATGCAGACTGGGGAGAGTACCCTTTCATCATTTGGGTAATCAGTAGTGATTACCTAAATTTATCATTACTGATTAGTTTTTCATATGAGCATTTGTGATGACTTCATGTAGTCGGCATGATTAGTCTTTGCAATTTATAAATTCATGGTTGCTGTAACAGACAAACCTTTGGAACTACCCCCACCCCAGCCCATCATCCAGTTTTAAGGCCTGATTTGGAGTTTGTCTACCCCTCTAAAGTAGGCTTCTTATGTGACATCAATAGTAGATATTAATCCTCATACTTCTCTTTATGACCTTTGACAAAGAAGAGGTGTATGTTCTAAATGTATCTATCTAACTATCAGTCTACTTTACAAGAGATCTTTCTCAAAGTCAGATATATCACACAATACCCCCAGCTCTAAAGACATCTGCTGATGTGTTCCTGGATGATATGTATTAAGCTACAAATCAGTACATGTATGTCCTGAAGTAGTTATATAACATATCATATCATTGTATTGTATGCCCCCCCCCGGTGGCAGAAATTAAGCACTCAAAATGATTACCTTAGTTCATCAGTGATAAATGATGACCTAAAGTCATCTGCAGTGATGAATGTTTCATTGACCAGGGTTTTCTGTGTAGGTAGATTTGGGTAAACAGCTGCTTCATGCCGCGACCTAACAAACATTACATGTACTACAGACATGTAGGTGACGGCAAATAAATACCTTTCCTCATATCTTTACCCACAGACAACTGTGCAGCTTCATTGTTAGAAACAGAAATGGAATAGAACATACTCAATTTCCCTACCTCCGCCCTGGGCCTTTTTTCTACACCCTCCGCCCAGTTCATGCAGTTTTAAGCTGAAATACCATATACATCAATGAGATTAAAAGTTTCGCTTTGTATTAAGTCCAAAAAGCTATGCACAATCTGCAAACAAAAGACGAGAAAATAACAATACTGAATTGCTCATGTTTATTTTTTTTGTTTCCTCCGTCTGGAAATCAACACCGAAAGTTATCAATCTTCCTAAAGGTATAGCAAAGCAACGTTGGCTTGTTGTAGGGGTTTGTAACATAATTTTTTTTATTGTTTTTTTTTTAAAGTGCATTTTGTCCGGCAATGTATCTTTTTCCACCGTCTGAACATTGAGCCAACGTTTAGCCTACCTGTTTCCATATACAATGTAGAAGGGAAGTTTCATGCTTAAAATAAGTCATAATTTATAGTCTCCGGGTGTTTTAGAGTTCTACCAGGAAGTCGTAACCCAGTCAACAAAAAAACGTTGCAAAAAGTGGCTCCTTAGCATAGCAAAACGTTTTTAAAACGTAAAAAACGGCCTTTGACGTTAAATAACGTTGTTTTTTTTGTTGAGTGGGAACTTACATTAATAAGCTGGCCCCTTCCAATGGCTCCTCAATCAATCCATATAGCAGAGCGCCCAGTGCGTATCTAATCACCATGCGCCCACCCATTGTCGGGGATGATGGTCATTTATGTCCCAACCAAAGGAAACGATCCCATCTAACAATGGGACCCAGTAATGGCCGATCCACCCATCTTCACAATGGATGTCAGCCTATCTCGGGTATCACCCTGTAAGAGTCATTTCCAGGACAGCATCAATCACCAAAGGTCTTCATGGTTCATTGGACTCTCGTTAGTTATGGACTACAATGAACTACATGTAGTATACGCCTATTGATTCTTACATAATGTATGCAGACAGATCTGTGCATTCAAAAAAATAGTAAAAAAAACAAAACAAAAAGACAAAAACAAACAAACAAAACGCGTTAACAACAAGCCTGTGATTGTATTGAGTTTTAGTGCACAATGGATGCTAAGTAAAGAGAGACACGAGTTGTTAATGGGACTGATAAAAAAATTAAAGCTCTAGATGGCATACAACCAAAGTTGCCTCAGCATTCTTGTTTATACCCATAGGGGGGGGGGTCTATATAGGGGATTTTCTGGTAGAAATTTGGTTTTGCTTACTGTGCACCCTTTGCACGTTACACACATGCAAGTATTTTTCAAGTCAACCCTCAAAACCCCAGTTAAACACCACTTTTGTGTACATGTACAGCCTATAAAAATCAGTTTGTGATTAGTTTACCCATGTTACAGTCTGTATCTATTGGTCAAGTGTTGATTTAAAAAAGAATGGGGTCTCTACATGCCTTGTTTCCCCATTTATAAAGCCCCAAGAGCTTGTTAATGAGACTGATCAAAATAAATTGAAGGTGGTTTGTAACACTGATAGGGCTAAATCAATGAATAACTGTGGTTAAAATGAATAAGGTCCTGGCTTTGACTTTCAGGACTTTTAGTCTATCTTTGGCCATTCTGCTACTCCTGAGCTGGTGCAAACCACTCTTTTCGGCACTGCTGCCTTGTTTTCATTCTTTTCCAGTTGATTTTTTGGCATAATAATTTACTATTCACATAGTTTTCTGTAGTTCTGATACATCCTACATGTATTTCTGATTGATTTATTGTGTTAAATTGCTGGTGGGTTCAGTAATATTGGCACAGAGAGCACTTGCAGCTGTAGGAATTATTTCCATCAGTCACTATAACGAGAATCTAAAATTGTGTCCTGTCTAGTCATTATCAATAAACTTCTGTTCTTTTAGTATCACTATGTTATTTGGGACTATCTGCCAATATCCTGACATAGAGAAACATAGGTTTGACTATAATTTGTATGACTTTAGAAAAATTCATTTTGATAAATTGTGTCGGTGTCGAGAAAAGTGTGAAATTTATTTTCCAAGCATCTGTGAAGACCCAAGATGGGTAGATGTACATTTGTTGGTCCTAAACAATAGCCCAAGGCCTTTTGTACCTGTGTAAGTAGTGACATTATGATAGGAAAGGTATAAGAGCCTCCATGAGGTCTTTTTCTATGTCAACTATGTCAAATCTGATCAAAATCCACTAATCTAGGGATGATTTTTGGCTGCTGATCGCATACCTACTACTATAGCCTGTGTATTCTGTACTTTAATTTCCTTTGAAAGGGTTTTTTTATGACAAAATTACTTTGTTATATCCAAATTATGATGGCAAAACTTCCAAATTATGATGGCAAAACTTCATTATAAAGGGATTATGCTACTGTAATGGTTTGAGTTCTTGTTTAACTTCGATCTAGTTCGAGAGATATCAATGTCAAGCAAAACCAGACGAGTTAGCTCGGGTTAGTGCAACCGGCACATGTTTATTTGGAGTTACATATGTTCGGAGTGGTGCTATAGTTATAGCTTGATTCTGTTCAGGTGTTGTCCTGGCTGTAGCCAGAGACCAACTGAGCTCCCTACGCGGTCCCAGGTAGGGACTGGAGCAGCGAAGACTAGTGCTGCCACCACCCCGCAGTGGCCAGAGATCGAAGCGACCTCTGGTCCTACCGGTGGCAACCGCACCGATCGACCTGCCCTCTTGAATAGGGAGCAAACACTATATACAACGCTCCACGAGCCCCTACACTACCCCCATCGGATATGACTAGGGTAGAAAACACGTAGGAAATAGTCTAAAGAAACTATATAAGGGCTCGAAATGAGTATTTATACAATGGTAGTGTGGAGCGAAGTATATAGGAACTAAGTAACATTATTATATTAACAAACCTATGGTAGCAAATATTATATACTACTTCGAAGTGAAATACAGTTTCTGACTTCGAGGTTAGGTAAAGTTAAATTATACAACAATAGTTGGAAGAACAATTGTTATAATATACATATTGCAACCGGCCCAAGAGAAAATAACCGAAAATTCTTTATAAGAGGATTCGTAGTAAAGAGATTTTACTGTAGTAGTATTAGTACTACAGTTGGTGCAAACATGGTAAAATTTCATAACAACATGAAGGCAATGTACATGCAGGCCAGAGCCAGTCTATTCTGTTGTGCCCCCACTGACAGGGCATGGTCCAACTTGAACGTCAAGTGTTCATACAGCCTCGACTGGGTGATTTATGTAAAAAAAAAAGTGACAAGTCAATTATAGGTTCTTAAACGAGATGGGGTTTTTCTTGGCAAGTTTCTTCTCTCTAGTCAGGCGAGCCGCCAAGGTCTCTTTCTCATCTCCAAATTACAAATGGTTCAGCTGCCCCTGAGGCCCTCCCCACCAAAAAAAAGCCCCCCTTCCTGCTCAGTGCACTTAAGCCCCTTGGAGCTTGGTGGGTAATTTTAGTGGGCATTTTGAATGAATGGACATTGTGCTAAAGGCACACATGGCTCAGGGTGGGTGTTTGTATGGGTATTTTTTTCTTTCTAGTTGCTTCTTTTTGCTTTGCATTGAAAGAATGTCTCGTTGGTAATTTAGATTTCTATGAAATATAAAGTAATAATATCAACTAGGAAACAAGAATAGTTTATTGAAAATTTTAATGAGCTTGAAAGTATGTGTAGGTTCCTAATAATAGCAAAGTGTATGCGCAGAATGATGAGAGGGGGAACTGGGGCCGGCTTTTTGATGCCAAAGCCTGACTTTGAGTACTTTGCTGATGTGGACGCTCATCAGAATGTCAAAATATAGCATTTCAGTAGAAGGGAAATTTCATTTCCAGAGACTTTGCATCCAGTTAGGTGCCTTCAACATAGACTTCAATGGGGAATTGGGTTCAGCGAGAATTGGCTTAGGCATAGGATCCAATGGGGAACACAAAAGTTTGAAAATGAGGTGTTTTTCATGTCCAATTTTTACTGCACATTTAAGGCTTTAAATTATCAATTTTTTTCATTAAACTAAGTTCATAGTAACCTGTAGAGTGTTTACTCTTTGTTTCCATCCAACTTTTAATGATAGAATGCATATTTATGACTTTAACTTGGGATTTAAAATCAAATATCTTTAAATCGTCGCTGCAAACCGGCGACTAAGACTCAGGGAGGACCCTGAGCCAAAAAGAGCCCATTGGTGGTTGGGGGAGCCCAATAAACCTTCACACTTAAAGGGGGTGGGGTCAAGACAATCCATATGCATGCCCATGGGATTGCCAAATAAATGATTGTTAAATCAGTTCTTAACTGGGGGAGGGAGGAGGTGATAATGTTTACCATATTTGTGGGGGGGGGGCTGAAAAAATTTTGCCAACCCGCAAAATTCATTAAAGCCTCCCCCAACTGGCAAGGGGGCATCAGTCTTTTGTTATGTAGCCTACATTTTTTGCCAAAAATTGACCCTCACCCCCCATGTTGCACTAAATATATGCATTTGGATTACCCCTTCCACCATGCATCGGGTACATATTCAAAACATCTGAATTCCTGTATATAGTCCATAGTGAATATAAAATGGGGTGCTTAAGTTACAATACATGGCTCTTACTTGTATTGCCTTAGTGAATATTTTCAGGAGGGGGTGGTGGTCAGTACAGTTTGTCTTCATGCATGACGGGACAGGAGTGGAGCATATTTTCTACAAAGAGATGAGTAACTCACCAGGGCTACATCCATGCACCATGCCGACCCTACAGGGTTGATACACCCCTGGAGGGTTGACATGATGCTCCAATGAAGTGCTGGCGAGCAGACTCGCCAGAACTACATTGGATCATCATGCCGACCAATGGACCAATGATACACGCCTGTATCAGCGGCCCTTAAATGCTTAATTAGAGCTGTTTGATATTTAATCCCATTTTCCATGATATTTCCAAACGAAAATTCTAAAGATCTACATTTAAGAGGCCTTTGTGTACACAGCGGGTATGACAGACCCCCACACCCCCTGTGCGCATTTCTCTCAATCCCACCTTTTAGGTAATACACGGATAGGCCTGTAGTGTAGATCTATAAAAGCAGTGCACCCAATCCAGTTTCCAGCTAAATACAATGTCATTTTTGGGAAGCCTTTCTCTCTGTATATTCTGCTTGTTAATGCTATCTGTTTACTGTCTGCTGTCCTGCATGTATTCAGAGCCATACTGAGAAAGATGACCTTTTGGGATCAATGACAAATATGCATCTACTGTCATGTTTCTTTGCCAGGGCTTCTACAGTTTATCCATAAAGGAATACTGAATAAAGGCCCAGGAACCTCATATATGCACATGCAGGTACCGCCCATTGTCACTGTATAAACTCACATGGACAGTAAGGGCGTCGCCAGACTTTATACAGAAAAGGCTATTGGTGGATACTGCACATAGGGTTTTCCATATTCCTCGGGTCAGATTTATATCTACATTGGGAGGGGGTGGGTGGGACCCACTTTATATAGGAGGGATACCATATTGGGTACGATCTATTGCCATAAGCTGGAGTAAGAAGAGGTAAATTGAAAAGTAACCCCATTTAAATTTTTTAATCATAAAAGCGATGTATTTTTGCCACATGGAAAAGAAAGGAAAGGGGGAGTTGCTGGAATCTTGGTCAGCAGAGGGGGCCGCATACCCCACTTGGAAAAAAACACGTTTTCCAACGTTTTTATTTGGTTTGGATAAAAAACGTTTTTATTACGTTGGAAAACGGTTTTTTTCCAACCAATTTTCAATCAAATAAAAATGTTTATTTTACATTTAAAAAAAAAAAAAAACGTTTTTGACCTGAAATAAAAACGTTTTATAAGAACGTTAAAAAAATGTTTTTTTTTAGTACATCATTTTCTCCAGCCCCTGAGTACATGTAACACACTGATGTTAGGATATTATTGGCCAATAAACTTGTTTAAAACTAAAAAAAGATGACAGTGACGACTCTTACTGGACTGATGACAGCGACGACTCTTACCGGACTTCCCGCATTAGAAGTCGAGATTCGTAAGTATGACTTCCCACATTAGAAGTCGAGATTCGTAAGTATGTACATGTAAAAACGTTTTTTTGATGTTGAAAAAAACAATGTTATGCAAACTTAGGAACCAAATAAAAACGTTTTTAACGTTAAAAAACGTTTTTTTTCTGCCAAGTGGGATGCAACTCAAATTTTAGGGTTATATTGAGTGAAACTCTGTAGTGGATAATTGGCATATACATTGTAGCGAGGATGTAGTGACATGAAATCCATAATTCCCTGAACAAAACTCTCCCTGAACAAAACTCTCTTCTTTGTAGAGTCGCTCAACGTCCTCTTGACACATTATACAATGATGCATTTGTTTCCTTTCTATAGACGCTAGGGCATGGAATTGATGTATACTAGGCACATGGTAAATATCCACTGGGCAAAAACCGTTTGGGAAATGCTTCAGAAATGTTTTCGACAAGGTTTTTTTTCATATTGCAGTTTTTTTTCCTTTTTGCCAAGTAGGTATACATAATTATGATCCACGATGGTGATAAGATAAAATTTGTTGATGAGATGTATACTAGAAGTGTGTTTTTCATTTATGTCCTTGGTGTCCGGACATAGGCCTTTATATACACTCTATTTTTGGACGCATGCAACAGGCGGCCTAGTGCAAAGAAATTATGATAAGTCATATGTATACATGGCTCTATAGACAAATGATATTACCCATATTGGATTATGGGGATATTGTTGTAGATGGAGCACTTGTAGATGATGTCAAGGGTCTGGAAACTGTTCAGAACCATTGTCTTAGAACATGCATGAATATACATGATCCTAGAGACATAAGCAGGGAAAGACTCCGAGATGTATGTAGCTGTCAGAAATTGCTGGATAGGAGGAGGGGCCACCTACTGTGTGTCATGTATAAGTTGTCATGTGATGATGC
Organism: Acholoe squamosa; assembly: GCA_949317995.1. Classification (NCBI taxonomy): domain Eukaryota; kingdom Metazoa; phylum Annelida; class Polychaeta; order Phyllodocida; family Polynoidae; genus Acholoe; species Acholoe squamosa. The sequence continues at coordinate 82,992,217 of OX439036.1, read as the reverse complement.
CAATGTGATAGAAATGATAAAATCAGGCTGAAAGTGGATAGACTACGTCTTGTCCTTTTTAGAGGCAGCTCTCTATATAGAGGTAATGGGCTATGGATGTTGCTGAGTTCTACCCAGCAACATGCACGCAGTATTCAAATGTTTAGGAAGAAACTGTAATTTATACCTGGTAGATGGATGTAACCTGTATATATTGCTTGATTGTAAGCAAGCCTATAGAGCTATGACTTAACGTAATCTATTTATATTTATGTAATTTACTGAAGGCCTTGGTGATCCATCTTGAGTGCTTATACCATCGTTCCCCGTCCCCATATGGGCTAAGAAATATATTAGATTCCATCTGTAAATAAGGTAACTTTAATGCAAATGTTCAACCAGTATAAAATAAAAATATCGTACCTCAATAGAGAGAGACAGATGAAATTCCCCAAAGACAGAGTCTGGCTTGCAGAAAGGGGATACCAAAGGGAGTGGGGTAGGACTTCACTTCAAAACTTGAGAAGTAATGGGCACTCACTGAAGTATCTGGAGCATACCGAGATAATGAATGCAACAGGTGTATAAACAGGACGAGTAGACCATGTTACTCTGGAGCTTAATTCAAATCATCCTGGGATCACGACCCCAGCGATCTTAGGAATAAATCAGCCTTATCCTATTAAGTGATCTTAAGAGTTGACTGGGTTCACATATCCTAGCCAGCACTAAGATCACATCGATCTTAGCCTCAGCCCTCCTACACTATTCCAAGAAGAACTGACTAGGCACAGGGGTAAGAGTCCCAAAATAAAGGAATAGCTGTGGAGTCACTCTTCTTCACAAGAGTGCTTATACCGTCGTTCCCCATCCCCACATGGGCTAACAAAAGTGCATACAGTATTCAAGAGTTGTTTCAATGAATGTATGATTTATGCTTGCCTATTATAAGCATTATGCCCTCCCCCCAGCACAAAGAGAGAGAGAAGGGAAGAATTACCTTTCAGTGCACTTAACGCATGGGTAGCCCTAAGAGCCATCAAGGACACTCAGCAAACGTCCTCCCTCCCCTCTCTATGTATACAGCAGGCTATTCACTCTTTCGATCAGGAGTGTTCCCTGTAAGTGCTCTTGTACTCAGGTGAAACCACTATGCATTTCTTTCACTAAGATCGCAGTGATCTTAGTGGTGGAAATGGAATAGTGAAGTGATCCCAGGACTAGCTATTCTGGACAGGCCTGCAACCACTGCATTACATAGGGTAGACCAGACAGGTCTTATGATATGTGCCTACACTAAGATCGCTGGGGTTGGGATCCCAGGATGTTTTGAATTAAGCTCCTGGGCATGTTACAGACCAACCACCACACAGTTGGTGGGTTAGATGTCAACTCAACCAGAGATGCGCATCATTGTATATGTCTCTCTATTGATATTAGTTGGTGGTAAGTAGGGCTTTCTTGTATGTTTGTTGGACATGGTTCTGTAAAGAGATGGACTTAACCTCCAGGAGGTAATGTATATGAAAAAATATCACACATAGTCAGGGGTCTCGCCAGATTGTGCCAGATTCTATGCATGATGGGTTTCTACAAAGACGTGTACATCTAGCAAGTGGGGTCACAGTTGCAAATACCAGGTATATACATATGTGGACATGTAGAGTGTCTACTCTCAAATGCTATACTATAGTTATACTATCTTTAGTATGTGACAGCACACGTGAATCTTCTCTCAGGAGCTTAATTCATGAGTTCTGCAGCTATCTGGGTCAGTGACAGACAAAAAGGCTCACCTCACCTGTGGTCAGTGGACCATGACACTTACCTATGCATGCATTATTGGGGTCAAAGATTGGATTGTGGAAACCACTCCACCATTTTGGTACTTGTAGTGAAATTATTATTTTATTGAGTCATTTCTCAAAATGATATGAACATTATGGGTTAGAAATGTGCGAAAATGGAAGAATATAAGTGTACTAGATTCTTCTTACACTTGTTATTGGTTCTTTTTTTTTTGGTACTATCACCTTATCATAGGCTGTACTAAGAAATGGGTCAGTTCTCAACCTGGTAGATGTGACCTTTAGTTCTAGACACTAGAACATGACCAGTATATGACCATATCATGTAATAATAATTCAGCCATGTTATGTAGAATAAGATACCCAAAACAATTTGATAAACCGTAGGAGACTTTCTGTGGGGCATGGCAATTTTCAATGGTTTAGCAAATATCGTATCATTTAAATCAGTAGCCTTACACATCAGTCTCATCTCTCTATATAGACGGCTTCTAGTGTGCCATTAAGACCATCATTAGACAGATGTACTTGTGTCACATAATTATTAAAGTCATGAACCACTTCAGACAGTTTTCGTGTTGTTGTTTTTTTCCAGTGATAATTGCACTCATTGGTTTTCCTGATGTGTTGAGAAATTCCTGGGGATTCTCCCCAAAGGTCAAACAGCAGTTTTCCTTCAAGTCAACCCCCACCATACCAGGTACATGTATCACTGCATTATTTGTGCCTTGCACATAGATATCCAAGGTTATCTTGAATCTGGGATCCCAAGTCCTCGACAATTTCATCTAAGTCAGTTTTATCAAAGAAGAACTGACTGTAAGGCCATTTAGATATTAGGCTGAAAATACCTCCCCACATATATAAAAAGCTGTGGCGTCAATATCCATTACGCTACCTGTCTCATAACAAAGTTGATCTTGAAACTGTGATATGGAAGTTTGTCAGGTTTCCATATAAGACTTCCAGAAGCCTGTCACAATGAGTAGCTTATGAAGAAAAAATGATAGCATTTCCATTAACCTTTATCTATGTCTCTATCATTACCTACCCTGTACAGGAGCTGTAGGGACCAAAGTGTGGGAATGTAAAGAGTTTGATAAGTTTGATCCCCTTGGGAGCTGTGGCCTGGGGAGCCCTCGCCCTGGCTGGGGAGCACACAACATCAAGGTTGTCAAGGATCCTGCAGGATCAAAAAATGTACTCCGCATCACATACCCTAATGGTAAAAGTAGGGCATCTGCTCAATTCTCAGGATTTCTTCATCTCTCTTTCTTTTTTCAGTAAGGTCAAAAAAAAAAGTTTGGTTACCAGTCACCCAACCTCCCTCAGCCAAACAGCGCCGACCTCAGGAACTTTGAAGAAATATTTTATATTTTTTTCAAAATCTTTTTATATTTTTCTTTTTTTTTTTCAATATTTTTCATAATTTTTACATAAATTTCAGATTTTTGACATTTTGAGATTTCCCTTGCGTCCAAGCAAAGAATCCAAGATTTTTACTCAAGCTTTATACATGTTTGCTGGTACAATAGGTAAAATTGATGGTTTTCAATGATACAAACTCAATATTTCGGCCAGCAAAAAAAAATTATCTTTTTAAAATACGACCTACCTACCTCAACTTTTTGGACCATGTTACCGGAGACTCACATTTTTTTTGGCCTAATGTTGGGATGTTCAGTTATCTACAATAGTGATGTTTAATGGGGGAAACACTGTAAATAACTCGTTTTGGCATTTTCTTTATACATTGTAAAGTTTGCTGTTATCCTCTACATATATTACAGTTTCTCCCTCTCTCTCTCTCTCTCTCTCTCTCTCCCTCTCTCTCTATCTTTATCATCATCATCATTGCAAAAACCATCACCATGTATGTGATATCATTTGCATTGGCAAGCTTAACTTACACATGGCCATGGGGCACTACAGTACCTCTCTTCCTGTTCTTTTTTACTCCTGCATTCTCTACCAGCCAGTTTTCTTTCATCACTTAATTTTATCCAGAGCCTACCTACTTACCTCATGACTCCCTCCTTTCCCTGCCACCTTTTTCCTCCTTACTTGCCTGTCATGGCTCAGCATCCCATTGTGTCTCTCCTTTTTCCAAATTTTCCATCCTCCTCAGATTATATATTTTCACTGAGTTTAAGAATGTTTTACCCAAATCGTATTAAATTATCAATGCAGGTAGTTGTGTAGCTAACCGCCCTGAGAAGGGTGGCACCCAGTTCAAGTCCAAACCATTTGGTGAATGGGATGCATTGACCCTGCAGTATGACATCATGTTCAGTGACAACTTCAAGTTTGTGAAGGGTGGTAAACTGGCTGGTTTCTGGGGTGGTTTTGGAAAATGTTCTGGAGGAAGGTCTGAGAAGAAGACATGTTTCTCTACTAGGCACATGTGGAGGGATAATGGTGATGGTGAGGTGAGTAGAGAGAAATCCATGTTAAAACTCATTATTTATATGGAATAAATTGATATGATTAGTACCATAGCACCTTATATACAAGATGCACCCTGAGTTGAGGGAAATACTGTGAGGCTTTACTACAAAAGCCTGTAGTAAACTATTGTAGTTTGCCTACAAAAGCTTACTACAAAAGCTGAGCATATAAGACAGATTATATTTCGCACTATTAAAAGCAAGTTACAAATGCAAACATCAACTTTGAATTAGTTATCATTTATAAAACATTTCTTTTATACATAGATACTCATGATTTAATGTATTGTAAGTGTCAATGTTGAACATGCCAATATTGGTCAGTTCTTTTTTTCTGTGTTCCCTTTTTTTTAATAGGGGCTTATGTAAATTAATTGTGTTTATAAATATACTATGTAGGTGTATGCCTACATTCCCAATGAGACAGGAGACTGGTTTTGTGTTTTGCCCAACATCCAATGTAACTTTAATTATGGCCACTCCCTAGGACGTGGAACCTTTAGGTAGGTAACACACTCTGAGACCAGGAGGGTATCTCACAATGGTGTGCATTGTAAAATGCACTCCTGATGCTCAGGATAATTACATTTATTTTCATTAACTATAGAAGAGGTGATGGACTTCTACCAATATGTCAGATACCAATTATGAAGAAGTGCTCCCCTGCTAATAGGGTTTGAAGAAGTGTATGTCTAAATGGATATGATGAACAAAATGACTGAATACCCATGCCGAGTCTAAAACCACACTCAGTAGATCGGCTTGTCCAGGATCCAGCCAAGATTAATGCATTTTTCTAAACATTTTATTCTAACTCATTTTCCCTGTGTGTCCATGGAAATCTGGGTTCATTACCGTGATTCAAATGCAATCCCATGAAGCTATATGACATTTTAAGTTATTGATCTCCTCAGAATTTGTATAAAAATATTCTCTAAATGTAAGTGTATTATTCTAAAATAGCATTCTTTTATTATTTCATGTTAGGGGAAAAATAAATCTACTTAATACTACTTCAGATTTATACCTGGCAGATGGCATCGCCTCTCTCAGTACATCAAACTAAACAGACCTGCCAAGAAGGACAGCCTAGTGATGATTAAGTTTGATGGTGTAGAGGTGTTCCGGTTGGAGGGACTAACATTCAGGGAGGATAACAGCCTTAAGATTGACAGCTTTTACTTCTCCACCTTCTTTGGAGGTTCAACTCTTGATTGGGCCTCTGAGGCTGATGTGTATACATACTACAAGAACATTAAAGTCACTGCTTAGGCTTTGGAAGGGGATATATGAAAGTGATAAAGGTTCTTTTATATTCTATTGAATAACAAGCATGTGTATTCTTTTCTTCCACATTTTGATATCTATATGGCAGAAAGTGTAAGTCAAGTTGCCAACCACTCCACAGAACATGAGGGTTATAAGAGAAGGGGGTTCCACTAGTTGGACCCTAATATAATAGGTTTTGCAATACGGACATGCGGTGCATCTGTTAGACACAATGTGCCACTATTGAGCCATGTGAAAATCCATACTACACTCTCAGCCGTAACTGTAAATCGGCTATACCCCTATAAGTATGCAGCACAACCACCCGTACCTACACCAGAATGTACTTCTGGTATGCAGGTTCATACCTACAGCAGGCACAACTGTATTTCAGAATAAAAATGTTCATTTTCTTCTCTTGTACATAACTTCTGGGAAGGAGGATTAATTATCAATCAAATCTCTATGTTAAAACTGTACCCGTATTGGAATCTGAACATCCGATTAGCAATTATTCAATTGCTATGCATATTTTGTCTCATTATGATAAATGATTATATAGACTATACCATAAAATTTCCCGCACTAAGTATATACGAGTAGTTTAAATATGTATGGATATTGTGTAACCATTTTATGATGTGCATTATTTTTATGATAACCCCAAGGTCAACACCAGCAATCTGTCGGTTATGTTCGTGTTTGAATGTTTGTGTTTGAACTGAGAACCCCCTTTGATCATAGCACGTTTTGTCTCTGATTCACCTTGTAACCAACCTTGTTGGGACTAACTCATATGCTTTCCCGCTTGTGGCAGAATTTGGAACTACCTATCTACCACTGAAATGTAGTAACCGGGAAGTAGTCCTGTCATATTCCGGATGTACGTAGGACAAATTGCAAATTTTATCTCACATGGTTTTTTCTGGGTCCTTAGGAGTACCTGAACATCATACAAACTATCAAACAAAATCCATCGAGGGACAGACCGTTGTTTAACATTTAAAATATAGGAATTCAATATTTCTATCAAAATTTCACTTTCTTATTTCTCTCCATCATAATCAATATGGAATACATTTTAGAATAGAATACCTCTCAACTGGCACTATTTCAATGGATTCATAATATTTTGAACTCAAAATGGCATCTACCTTATCTGTTAACCTCCCCCCCCCCCAGTTATTCATCCCACACATAGATGTAGGCCTACATGTATATGGATCCTGCTAGGCAGACCCTATTGGACTGTAGGTTTTAGGGTAATTGTGCTCTTCTAGACATTATTTTATCATCAATATAAACGTATTAGTACCATGATCATTCAAACAGAACCATCTGCATTGGCCATTTGACCAATCAGATGCCTGAGATGTTATAGCAGTCAATGTGATCACTAAGGATGGGTCATTCAAACAAAATCAACATCTACGGACCCATGTCTGTGAAATATTTTACTAACTATGGTAGTTCATACAAAAGAAGGACTGTTAGGCTGCATAAAATACGATAATCAGCTTTGTGGACAGCGCACGCACCCCTTAAAATCAGCCGTATGTACACCTTTTATCTTCATTCTAAAAAAATATTGACCAAGAAATCTGCATCCCTTGGAAAAAAAATAAAAAATAATCTCTCAAAACCCTCACCTCCATAGTGGTACTTCTACTTGATCAATTTTTACAATTTAAACAGTTTTGGAAACCTGAAAATGTGTGCCTTCTAATCCTATAACTGCCAGACTGCTCATTTGAATGGTTAATATGATAAAAAATGATTCAATAGAAACATATTTTTCAGGGTAGCGGTGTGTGCAACAAAGCCACAACAGCATTGGCAAGAAAAGATTTCAAGGTTTATGAGGACATGGGTGTGCTGAGATTGCATAGACTACAGTGGAGTCTTAATAATCATTTGAAAGAGCTCTCAAAAACTCCTACAAAAGAGTTCTTTGTATAGTTACCTGGAGTGTTCGGATAAAAAGAAAGTTGTTCTAATGGAGGACTTAACAGGTCGAAACATTACTCATGGAAGTCTAATCAACCTTTTTGTTTTCAATTCTACCACCAGTATAAAACTGGAGAGGGTTTTTGGACCATTCATTTCAACAAGAATTGATTTTGTACTTTACAATAGTGTTATAGTTTATATTCTACCTCCCTCATCATATGATATAATGGGAAAAAGAAAATGTTTCCTCCCTCACTGCCGAAATATCATATAACAAATAAAATAAAAAGCCTCCCTCCCTGACCATACTATATCAAAAAGTGTCTGCAAAGGTGATTATCGATTTTATGCAGCCTTACTGTCAAATTCTGATTACAAATACATAGTTCCCCAATTAGGGCCAGTTATATTGATGGAAGTCCATTAAGTATGTTGCCTTGTACATTCATTTAGACCTTCATGTCCAGTGTAAAGTGCAATGGAGGTATTGAGACGTGAGCCAGACAATGCCAGTCATCAGTACAAAGAAGTCACATATGCAGACATTATGAGAGACAGCTGATTTCATTATGTCTACAATACCTCCTCCACTGAAGTGCATATACAATGAATGGAACTCAGCAATAGGTATGACTGCTCCATGAAATACCCATGGTGATCAGGCCTTAGAAACAATAACTTGTGCAAATTGCACACTTTGGAGCAGCATACCCATAATGAGCTTCAGATGTCTGAAAAAGTGTTGCTCTCTATGGATACTTGCAGTAGTAAGCCATGTTCAAATTAATCAATGCATGAGATTATTCAAATAGTGATGCCAATCTCATTCACACTAACATTGTCTTTTGCAAAACACATCCCTTATTGTGAAATGTTTTATCATGGATATTGGACAATGGAGTTCCATATAGACTAGAAATGTGTAGAGTATATCAGGATCTGTTTTAATCTAGCATGCAAAGGAGTATTCTAACATGAAAGCACCTGCAGAAATAAAGGCATGAATTCCTCACCTATCTGTAGCATATGTCATGATGTATACATGAATACTTCATGATAGGATATATATGGGTGACTATAAATAGAATTTTGTATTCAGACTACTTACGTCCACATTACTTAAATCAAAGCTAAGAATCCTATCAAAGTTAAATATAATGTACAATCAATAGACCATCAAATCATGAACATACAACTTGTGACAGTGTTTATGCAATTTGTCGCTATTTAAAATCAAACACTAGGGACAATAATTATCATGTTAATTCATACAGTGTACATACCTTCCAATTAGTGCAACATTGTGGAAAATTCTATTTGAAATGCTAGAAACCTATAACAATTCTATATCTGAACTGCTAAAATTGTGGATACACCTAAACAAGATAATGTACCATGATAACTATAACACAATAAACGATTCCAAGAAGTGCAGCCCCCACTCCCCTATTTTCATTTAAAACCTTCATCACATGAATCTATACAATTCATAATATTCAACAGATTATCCAGGTGATAATTCAGAAGATATGGTCAAGGGGAGCCAATAAATCTTGGTCCAGGTGGAGCCCAGCTATGATTCGATACCATTTTCCCTATGGTTAAGGGTTTAACTAAGGCCCATTTTCAAATGTTTTCAGGGGGTCTGGGGGGAGGGGGCAGATGCCTCCAGCTTGCTGCTGTAGGTATGATGTACATCTGTGTTATACTCCCCACACAGTCAGGTGGATGCCACATGCACAAACCGTTTTTCTCTGAAATAGGGCCCGATAAAGGTAGCCATTACAGAAATTCCTTGTTTTTGCTATAATTTTGCATCCAATGATATTCATTTAAAGTGTCTACTAGCACATTTTCAGGGTCTAGGACAAAATGACTGAATACCCATGCCGAGTCTAAAACCACACTCAGTAGATCGGCTTGTCCAGGATCCAGCCAAGATTAATGCATTTTTCTAAACATTAGAACATTAGGGGAGGCAAAATCTCAAAAGGGGCTTAGAAATCACCTTATGAGGGACGGAATGTTAGGGGGTGGCATCCATGCCAGACTTGAAGTATGGTCCATACTGATCAACTTTCAGGTGGATGCCACGTGCACAAATCGTTTTTCTCTGAAATAGGGCCCGATAAAGGTAGCCATTACAGAAATTCCTTGTTTTTGCTATAACTTTGCATCCAATGATGCTAGATATTCATATAAAGTGTCTACACCTTGCATCATGCCTCTTGTAATATGTGTATCTGGGGGGACATCGCCAGGAAGCAGGGATTTGCCTTCTTTGTCAGAACTCTTCCTTAATAAGTCAACATTGTAGGTGATGTTCATGTAAATTGCACCCTGTTGTCCTTCTTCTCGCTGTGTACCTGTAATGTCGCCTATAATAAACCACTACCTATTTTTATTAGTGATCATCTCCTAGTTCTTGCAGTCCAAAAGCAATCCCCTACTAAATTCATTGACTCCCAATTCCAGGCCAGAAGCTACAAGTCTTACAATAAGAGGGACTTAGAAGAATCTATACTATATCATGACTGGCATAATATTTACCGTGAGACAGACCCAAACAACAATGGGATGAACTCATTGGAGTAATGATAGAATATCTAGATGTTGTATGCCCAATAATAATGTTTAAATTTAAACACTGTGATGTCGAATGGATAACACCAGAAATTAGAGAGGCTATCAAAGATAAACAGGAGAGGTTAAAATCTTTTCTTAGTACTGGCATTCCTGGTGAATTACATACTGTTAAGCAACTGATATCTAGGATCAGCCTTATGATAGATTAGTCTAAAAAGCATTGTCTAGATGAAGCTTATGACATCAAAGGAGATGGACATAGAGAATTTTGGCAAAGAATCTCAAAATTAATTAATCCTCCGGAGATGGGATCAAATGCGGATTTTATGCACCATCAAACTAATGAGGTCATGCAAGGTGATTAGCAGCAGACTATTTTAATTCTTTTTTTTTTGTTGCAAATATTGGCTTTGAAATGTCACAAAAAATGAATTTTAATGTCAATTCACACCCAGATATTGAATATGATTTCACAACTCCATGCACAACCCCTGGAATTTAATATGACATAGTTCAAAAGCTTATTAACGATATCAATATTCACAAATCCAGTGGTATTGAAGGCATTAATGCCAAAGTACTACGAGATGCACTATTGGTGGCAGTTCCACAAATGGTCAGTATATTCAGAAATTCTATAGGAAATGGGATTTTCCCAGACAAATGGGTGGTAAGCACCGTCGTGCCGACACCCAAAGCCGGCGACCCAAAAAATATAAGCAATTGGCATTCCATTAACTTATTACCCATACCAGAAGGGTTGTTAAAGAAAATTATGCATGAACATATATTGAAACATTTACATGAAAATAAACTTTTAACCAATAGCCAGTATGGCTTCAGACCATCATTGGGTACAAGTGATGCCTTATTTGATTTTACTTCATACATATTGTAAAGAAAATAAAGGCTAACGCCGAGTAAGGTTCAATTAACAATGTCTTTCTTTATTCAGAGGCCACAATCCCGGCCCGCCCTTAGGCTTAGGAACATTGTAACATGCCTGAGATGAGAAACGCGAGGTCAGTCTTTGAAACAAAATACCTCAAGTTTGGTGATTATTATTAAAGACAAGACGGCACTAGAAAACTCTCTCAAATACCTACAGTGGCCCCATATTGTAAATCATCTAAAAGGCCAGGAGATGTGAACTGTATACACTTGTATATAAAATCTGTCTATAACATTGTAAATGAAACCCTGGTGCTGACATAAGTGTATCTGTACATTAGTCAATAAAGCCATCTTGAATCTTGAATCAAATGTACTTCCTGTATCGGGCCAGTGCCAGGAAGACACGAAACTTCAACATGATACTATTACAGATCGACAAATTATCATGTAATGACATACATTATATATTGTGTTATTAGCTTTATGATTGAGTATTACGATTAATGGGTTAAGTCAGACTGCTAAATGACCTCACTGCTTAAACAAGGATGACCAAGCTCCGGCAGTCTGTAAGAAGTACACATCCGGGAGTACACATGTACTTTCTTAAACTTGAGCCACCACCAAAGGCCACACACATCACGAATGGTGTTTTTTTTTCCATTGAATGAAAGTATGCAAGATAGAGAGCCCAATGCCTTTAGGGAGTGATCATTTTTTAATAACAGGGGGGGGCTGGTGGGTTTAAGAGTGGGGGGGGGGGTCAGAATTCTTTCGTGCCCTTGACCAGGGGGGTCAAAAGAATTTCACCTGTTTTCAGCGAAAAGCTTGTGCTTTACTGTAGGTTAAAAGGGTGCATTTGCACCTGATTTGTGCCCGGGGGGGTAAAAAAAAAAAAAGAAATCTGATCCCTCGAGAGGGTGGGGCACAATTTTTTTCGCGTGTCCGTGCACAAACCCACCAGCCCGCCCCCACATGTTTTTAAAAAATGATCATCCCTTATGTCCCAGAAAAATGCAATACCCCAGACAATACTTTTTGTCACAGGTCAACTAGCAGAACTTCCCAATAGGCCTACTTCCAATAACGTACACCAGCACTATCAAGTTGTTGGGATCTACAAACATGTATGTATTATCGAAATATAAAGCATACATTTGGCGAGTAAGCCAAGATAGGTGAGGATCTAAGGCAGTATAACCTTTCAGCTTGGGCAGACGGGCCTATAACTCTGTGCAGGTTAATTAGTGGGTGGGGCCATCCCACTGACACTAGAGGGTATATATATAGTCTGGTGATTTTTAGCCTAACCCGGACTCGTCGGTTAAAGTTTTTTTCTCTCTTGATTATTCATCTATAGGGAGGGTCTCTATTATCATTCCCAGGTTAGTGTGGTGATGTCACCCTTGAGCAATTTGAATTATTCAAGATGGCTGCCAATATGTCGAAATTTCTTTAAAACGATAATTTCACCTACATTAAAACAAGAACGATTAGTGTTTATCATGACTATCTTATCAAAATTCAAAATGGCTGCCACCTGCCTTGGTAGCCATTTTTTTCATGTTTACATTGCAGTGCCCTGACATCATAAATATATATATATTGGGTGCCTTAGGTAGAACTTTAGCCATTATCAAATCAATGAGTGAGGTATGAGTGAGTGAGTGAGTGAGTGAGTAATAGATGTTTAACGCCATTTCGACAGCTAAGGTCATATTCATGGCGAGAACGACATTACATAATTTCAGAGGAATGTGTTAGTGCCCGTGCATATGTGCACCACACACATCCCGAGGGGATAGGAAAGATGAGAAGTAGACCCTTTTAAGTGGGCTAGGGAAGCCCAGGTAAGAGTGATAATTTATGTTGAAATAGGTGTAATCTCATTAAATATTCAAAATAGCTGTCACCTAGCTCATTGATCATGGCAAATATAAATTCCTTGGCCCCAGAAATGTATATTTTGAACTTGGAATTATGTTTCTATGTTAATTAGAAGCAAAAATAGATCATTTTAAAGAAATTTCAACATATTGGCGGCCATCTTGAATAATTCAAATTGCTCAAGGGTGACATTTCCACACCCGCCTGGGAATAATTATAGAGACACTATAGACAAGGACCTTAGATACAATAGGAGGGGTCACTAAGAGCATAGTCTATGGGTAGACTGTGACAGGCCACCCCCCTTGAAACTAAGCTACGTTGTGTCTTCAGTGTATATGTCTATAGAGGATTAGGTGTTTTATGGAGCTGTGGTATTCTTTTATCAGGGTGATACTAAAGGGGAAGAAGGAACCACCTAAACCAGAAAATGCTTCTGAATCCAGAATTTGTGATCATGATTCTCAGAAGTTGACTAAAAGTACCTAAAAATGAGGTTTGATGATGAAAATATTTCAAAATGTACAAAGGTAATATTGAAATTTTAGAAGTCTTTTTAGATAGATACTAGTGGCTTGGCAGTAATACGCTAGTAGTTCTATTTATAGAACAAGTGTCCAGATCTATATAGACATAATTCCTGGGTTGATGATCCCGATGTCCCGAGTGTCAAATGTAATCCTAGTGGTCAGCTAACCACGGGATGGAAGTGCTATAGTCTATTGTAATTATTATAAAATATGTATGTTGATAGGGCAGCTACCCTAATCCTCTGCAATGTGCTATAGTTCCGAGATATTACACTATGACATTTCGGATAACATATGAGCAATATCCTCGGTTATGCTTTATGTATCCTCAATCGTCCACAGTATATGAATAATAGTCAAGGTGAGTATCCAAATGCAATGTAGGGTGACTGGTCTCCAATGGCCCCATACGTATTCCGGATAGGTTGGTTAAACAGTCACTTATAACGGGTAGCACACTCAGGATCGAATCAGCAGTCCAGAAACATCTGGTATTAAACCAGGGGGGCTAATACGAAAACACGGCATATGTGACTAAGTGTGGCACTCAATCCTATATACTTTCGGATCTATCTAACATAAAAGACTGCAGTCACTTCTTACCATACCTATCCTTTAGTAACCGCAAGGCATGTTCTTTACTGCCATCCCACTTGTCTAAATCGTCGGCGAAAAATGTCATAAACTTACTATGAAGTCTGACATTTTTCATCTTTTCGTCGTCCAGTTTCATTTTCAGGACGTGTACCGCACATTTTAAGCTTTCCTGTGCCTTCTCAGCGAGGTCTTCCTGATACTTTAGATCATCTTTGACCAGTTTCTCTACACGATCCTTTTCAGCCTCGTGTAGCTCCCGGAAGCACATTAGAGTGTCATTTATCATTCCCTGATGGAATGTAATGGCCCTCTGACGTTGAAGTCCTTCCCACGCTTGATAGATCGTGCTCTGAACTTCAGCTTTTCCGGGGTTCCACATTATCGAACCAGATCTCTGCCCTACCACAGCGAATGACTATTTTGTCCTTCGGTGCTTCGTGTAGTTCCTTTTCCACTTTCTGAGGTGCTTGCGGAACAGGGGGTGGACTATCTCCAGCTCCATCGACAGACATTATGACAGGTGCAGATCCAGGTTGATCTGTTCCCATTTGTACATACGGTACACCACCCAGAGTTGGGGGTAGGAGAACCTGCAGACCCAGCTTCAAATAATGCTGAATCAGCTCGGCAGTGGTCAAAGGTTGAATCATACCACCAGCTGAATGGCTACCCGCTGCAGCAGCCGGTTTCCTCCGTAGCTTCCCTTTATCCCCTGGTGTAAAGACTTGACTCTCGGGACCGTGTCCCCCCCAGGAAACTGGTTGGGGTCAAGTTTACCAGGTGTAGCTTCAGCAGCAGCTTTATATGAACCTAATCTGCTTGGATCGTGTCTCGGGCCTCTCAACACCTGTGACGGATGTTTAAAGGTCGGTTCATGTGGTAACTTAGCGGCATCAAGATGGACAAGGGTTGATCTGGAACGATGCTCTCGGCCACAGGCGCTATCCGGCCTTCCTTCCTGCTTCTGCCGGATTGAGCTGGCTTCTTGCCTGAGTTACAGCACTCCTTCCATTCTTCGTCATGGAGATCCAGTTTGCATCATCCCTCGGTGATAACAAACCTCACCACGAGTTTTTTACCGTGCGTGGTATCAGTGAAGCCGAAGGATTGATCACTTGGCTTCACATTTGCCCAACGCACGTTGTCCATCTTACGGAACTCGACCATGAGTTCTTTATGTAAAGCCATGACCTGGTCACGAGCCTTGTTCAGTCTGTCAGCATGTGCTGATTTTCCATGGCGACATAAGTCACCCCGGCGTTTAAAATTCACATGCTTTGTACATTTAGTACTCTTCTTGCCCTCATCCGGATCACAAGAGTTCTCAGGGTGGTGGTGCATATGCTCCTCTACCAAATGATGTTGGAAACATATTTGGGTATCATATATACGTTCCTGTTCCATGTCACTTTTATCCATGCATATGGAGAAGGGGCATGTTTTCCGGGTCCTGGAATACCATTTATCCAAGGCCCATCAGAGTTTCTTTTTCTGGACTAGACTATAATAAGTCTAGGCACAGTTATTTAGCAATAGCCAAATACTCTGGTACATTTTATTCGGGATAGGGTCACTGTATGTAAGATGTATCCAATCCTCGTCATCAGAATTACCGTCCTTGTTATATTTCTTGGGGCACGCTTATTTAACGGTACCCTTTTTGGTTGTGCCGGTAATACAGTCCTGCATACAGGTCGGGATGCGATCTTTAAATCCACCCTTGGCATTTGCCCATCGTTCTGCTTCGGATAGAGTTGAGGGGACTATGTTGTCGTCCGACTCATCCGAAGCATTGGAATCCGTCTATCTCCATATTCTCCGCTGGATTGTCAGCCTTACTGTGCTGTTGAATCAAAGCAGAATCTGGAAGGTTTTTAAGCTTCCGGAGTCCTGCTTTTCTTTCCCTCTCTGTCTGGGTCTTTGTCCAGCCCTCTTCCTCAGGGCCGGCAGAGCTATGTGGTTTCTTAACCTTAGTTTTAGATACCGGTTTCTCTGCTCTAGGACTCTTCCTCGGGACATCTTCTCGTTTGCCTGTTACGACAATCTTGGTGATAGGGAAAGTTATAGCGGCTTCATCATCAAGGCGCTTCCTTTCATCCTCCTCATATTTTGCTTTTGTAGCGGCCCTCTCATCGAGGATTTGATTCCGGATGAGGCGGCGGACAGTTTCAGTTCGTGTTCACTTCAACAGGCTGTGTTTACGAGCATAGTCAATATCGGCTTCCATGATTGAATACCCGTCGGTCCAGGAATCAAACTCAGTGGCAGCATTCCGATACTCTGATATGTTCACTAAGGAGCACTCCTGAGCATCCGGATTTGGATATCGATGGCTCTCGTAGCATACAAAGAGCCCGGCCCAATTCACTTGAGAAAGGTTGTCTATTCCCAAGTGGCTACAATCCGGTCTTGCCATGAGGTCAAGTTCCATCATCATGGCAGCATTGTAAACTGCCTTCCGGAATTCATAGTGGACCATAAGTCCCCTCTGAAGCCATCTGTAATCTGTCAGCCATTCCTGAGGGATTTCCGAATATACATGGTCAGGTATAACCTCAAGTATACTGCGTCTGACTTCCTGATCAATCCGAATATGGTACTATCGTCCAACCTCATTAGGCTCGGGTGAACAAAGAGGTATCGGCCATCAAATGACGGATAGTGGTCCTCGCTCACCCGGTGACGCCCTAAGGTCTGGAATCCATCATCTGGGATTCTACTGTCTGTTTCAACACCTGTCTCGGTATTTGGTTTGCCAGTGACACCACCGGATTCCTCCACGATTATCTCGGGCACTGTATCCGGTATAGGAGGGCGATCCCCCCCTGTACTATCTCGGCTTAGAGAGGTTGGCAACGGTGAAACCGGTTTGCTGCCCTGCCCCAGGTTGAAGTTATCGAGTTTATCGTCAAACTCCATCAACTCTTCTTCCCTCAGGGTGACCGGGGACATACCCTGATCACCCTGCTGAACCTCGGCATCCGGCAGGACGCTTTCGGGAGTCAGGTGGCCCGGCTCGCTGGACCGCTTGGCCTCCATGACGGTTTTCTTAGCCATATTAAGCCGAGAAGACACAAATTTCTGAGAGTGTAAGGCTCCCAGAGAGCACACTAGCCCGTCACTCACCTATTCAGAGTCCATTGTGTTAACACGACCCTGAATAATACAGTTTATAAGGTAAAAAGAATGGTAGAAGTAGGAGAAGGGCGTAAACACGCCTGTCTTACACTACCAAGCTTTCCAAGATGGCCGAGTTCTCGTTCCTGACGTCATTATCCCGCTGCTAGGCGGGGTCATGAGAGGTCACATGCGAATGACCATTCTGACGTCACACGAGCACGTGTGATACATATAAACAAATAACAATCTGAACATCTTTGCTATTATCGCTCATCACCGGGGGACTCTCAAGGGATTAATATGAAGTTTGTAGGTAGTATCTACTTACCTACCGAATTATTCGTCCAACACCAACTGGTACATCACCTGGGGCTCTTAAAAGCAATCCGTTGCGGATTATTAAACAAAGTACAACATAGAACAGATTACGGGACAATACACTTGTTGTGTAACAGGTTAGGTTACTGCAGCCCGGGCAAGTTGTGGACTGCGGCGGAGCTCCCCTATTCAACCTGGTAGACTTCAGATCTTTCTCTAGGGATTTCGTAGCCACCAATTTCCCTTTCCTCCTCTGTCCTCCTTCACCTGTTGAGACTTTCTTTACTATGCCACGCCCAGATGGTTTTGGCGTAGGCATCACAGCCTTATCCGGTACCTTCCTTGGTCTCCCGGGACCCCTCTTTGGCAATCTTTCTAAATGAGGTATCCTATCCACATTCAATATAGATTTAGAACCTTCTCCATACATCTCATCGGAGGTATCCCTCCCCGACCAGGGGCGTAACCTATCTACATTGGATTTATACATCCTTCCAATATCCGACTGTATTAATACAGTACAATCACTGATTATAGTATTCACTGTAAACGGACCATCCCAGTTAGATGCCAGTTTGACATGTTTAAGTGGTTCGTGCAATCGTAAGACATGATCTCCGGGTTTAAAATGTATTAAAATGTATCATACCCGTATCATATCCCG
This sequence comes from Acholoe squamosa, assembly GCA_949317995.1. Lineage (NCBI taxonomy): Eukaryota > Metazoa > Annelida > Polychaeta > Phyllodocida > Polynoidae > Acholoe > Acholoe squamosa. The sequence goes on along the minus strand of OX439036.1, from coordinate 82,974,168 downwards.
CTTTTTGCCAGTGAGCATTCTTCTGCAGCTCTAGTCAAACTGATTCATATGCTTTTTTTAAACCTATCTCGTAATGCTTCCATGAAGACTACCTGACATGGTAATTCGGGATTCATTCCCACCACACCGAACACCAGATCTGCGGGCATTATCAAATCCTCACCAAATACTAATAGATTTGGCGAACAATTAGTACTCGAATGGACAGTACTATTGTAAGCATGTGTTACAAAATCACATTGTTCATCCCAATCGTCCATATCTTCGTTCACAAGTGATTTTAAGACCTGTATAAGGGTCCTGTTGAAAATCTCAACAAGTCCATCACTCTGTGGCCTATATGGATTAGTCCTTGTCTTGCAGATGGCAAGATATTCGCACATGCTCTGCCAGAGATGGGAATCAAAGGTACCCCAAAAGTTAGCACCCAACCCTTTAGGAAGGCTTCCGCGCAAGTAACGGCTTTGTGATCCGGTAGTGGGCAGACTTTAGTATACTTTGTATAATAGTCGCACACTACCATCATGCACATATTATCATTCGAGGTTTCATTCAACCCACTAATAAAATTGACTCCTACCCGGGCGAATCTTACCCCAAACAACTCTTGGGATAAGGGTAATTTGCCGGGTCCTGATCCAGGTTTATTTTTATAACAATCCGTAGCTACCCATCGGAGTAAGTCCTTCGACATACCCGGCCAGTAGTATCTTTTGGAAAGACGGGCAAGAGACTGTTTCTTTCCAAAATGACCACTCGTTCGGTGTCCATGAAAATAGTACATGATGTCTCTGCGCATAGCAGATGGGATGACCACTTGTATCTGTTTTCCACCATCATTACATGGTTTCCAACGGTACAGGATTCCTTTCCTGACCTCCAGCTCAGTCCATTGAGCTAGAAATCATCTTGTATCCCATTCTCCAGTGACGCAACTGGTCTAGCTGGATATAAACCCTTAGGTACTAATTGTAGGAGTTTAGCAGTAACCGAGTCAGCCTCCTGGAAATTCCTTATCGTATCTAAGGACCAATCCAGGATACTGTCAATACGTGTTTTGAAAGGCATTCGAATAGAAGCTGTTACTGCTCTATGTACCCCACAGTCAGTACAATTCGGATTATCACATTTCCGAATTGGTATTCGGGATAAGACATCAGCATTTATATGCTTATTCCCCACACGATGCTGTATCTGACTATTTTCTAGTCCAAATTCTGACAGATGTGCTAGCCATCTCCCCAGCATTCTTTCGGCATCCCGGAAGTTTAACAACCATCTCAAGGAGGAGTGATCCGTACGTAATGTAAAGTTGGTTCCCCATAAGAAATGTTTAAACTTCTTTGTATACGCTACGACAGCTAATAATTTGCGTTAAGACTTGGGAGAGGGCTGCCCCAATACTTTCGTTACTAGCATCCGTATCTAGTATGAAATGTCCATCCTCTGATGGATATTGTAATACTGGAGTGGTCGTGAACAAAGCTTGGGAACTTGGGAACTTATCCCTTCTGCTACCGGGGGTCCAAGTAGTTAAGATTTGTAAGGGGTAACTCACCCGAGAATAATTCGGTATGAAATCTCTGTAATATGAACAGAAACCCAAAAATGATCTCACCTCCTTTGGAGTTTTCGGCATCCCCCAGTCCGTTTCTGCCTGAATTATTTCTGGATCAGCTTTTATTCCATCATCAGCAATTATTCGGCCCAAATAAATAATGGACTTTTTAAACAGGTTACATTTCTTTGGTTTCAATTTTAAACCGTTTGATATTATTCTTTCCAGGACTAGCTTGAGATTATCTAAGCATTCTTCAAAGGTTTTTCCGAATACTATAACATCATCAAGATATACTAGGCACTTCTTCCATAATAGATCACTTAATAAAGTTTCCATCATGGCTTCAAAAGTTGCCAGAGCATTACATATGCCAAAAGGCGTGACATTATAATGGAATAAACCTATATGACTGGAAAAACAGTCTTTTCCATATCATCTGGGTTGATTCCCACTTGCCAGTACCCAGATTGCAAATCCAGGGTACAAAACCATTTATTTCCCCCCAAAGAATCGATTGTTTCATTGATAGTTGGCAATGGATACGAATTTTTCTTTGTCAAACCATTTAATTTCCTATAGTCTATACAGAACCGAATAGACCCATCCTTTTTAGTCACCATGCATACCGGACTACTCCAGGGGCTGTTAGAAGGAATGATAACATCCTGCTCCAACATCTTAGCTATTTCGGCCTCAGCTACCTTTTTCTTCGTTAAAGTTAACCTTCGATACGGGATCTTAAATGGATGCTTCACACTAAAAACTCCTGTCTGTGGGTCCAACACTGTACCATACAATGATGCGAAGTCCAATCCTAATATCCCTTCATCCACTATGCCGGCAATGGTTGTTGTTATCATATATTCGTGAATACCTTCCAACTGCAATTTTACACACGTCTTACCATATGTTTGCATCTTACTGCCGTCAGCCATTTGTGCATTTCCTCCCATTAAGAGAGAATCGTGCACATCTGGTATAAGATCCGCTACCTTCCGAGAGACACACGAGTGGCTAGCTCCCGTATCCACAAGGAATTCAGCGGGTCTTCCTTTGACAGCAAGTGAAGCATACCACCGCCTTCCCTGCAACAGGGAAGGAATATCAGTGACTACAGACACCTCAATGTTCACACCAGGGTTATTTAAGTTAAGTTTTCTTTATTGTCTCAGATTCGAAGTGGTCAATTACAAAGGTATAGAATGTACATCACGTTAACACATATAGGTTTAAATACGAAAATTTAAAATTGAGACTAAAGAAGGCAATGGACCTCATCCCCACCACGTAGGGTGTATGGGTTGATACTTCTGGTCCTACCTACGCTGTGATTATATTTGTATAGCATTGACACACATATCAGGTAATAAGAAAAGGATATGTACCAAGATAATAAAAAAAAAAAAATAGCAATAGTATAGGGGAACTAGTACAGTTCCAGATTAAGGTAATATAAAGGAAGAAAATGAGAGAGAGGGCGGAGAATAATTTGATTAGTTAATATGACAAGACTAGCATTTAAATAAATTTTAATAAAATTCAATAGTTGGGATGCTCACCCAACTCCAGGAACAAGTTCCTTTAATAGTTTTTTATTATTTGATTTAAAAATTGATAAAGTTTCAGTGTTTCTTCTTATTACTGGGAGAGCATTCCAACTTATGGCACCGAAGTATTCAATGCTTTTCATGTATGATGCAGTGTTAGGGAATAATACTTTACATATAGGAGCCAAATGTTGTCGTGTTCTTATCAGCCTGTGGTCGACATAATCATTACATCTAGATCTTGTATACATGTAGTTCAATAAGTGTATTTGCCTTCTATCAGATAAGAAATTACAGTTTGATATATTATGAACATAACGAGTGTTTGTAAGATGTGGTACCTTAAGACAGATTTTTAGACAACGATTTTGTGCATATTGGAGCATTTCCAGGTATTTTTCATGGGTGGTATGTATAATAATGTCAGCATAATCCATATATGGTAAGATAGTGGTTTTAAAAATTCTTAGAGATAACTTAGTGTCGATATACTTCCTTAGGTTACATAATAGGTATGTTTTATGAGCAATTATTTTTACCTGGTTTTTGATATGTAAACTATAGTTCAGTAGAGGATCCAATAAAACCCCAAGATACTTATAACTAGGTACAACTTGTAACATTGAATTGTTCATGGTAATATTGGCTGACAGGGTGTTAAGTTTCATGGTACAAGATGAAAAAATCATGATTTTCGTTTTAGCAATGTTAACTGATAACTTGTTCTGCTCACACCAGGTATTATAGGATTCTAAATCCTCCTGTAAACAAGTTTTAGCAGTTTCAAAATTATTATGAGAGGAATAGATTACAGTATCATCAGCATATAATCTAATTTTACAATTTTTTATACATTTAATTACGTCATTAACATACACCAAAAATAGTAGAGGTCCTAATATTGAACCTTGAGGAACACCACATATAACTCTACACATTTTAGAAGTAGTACCATTTGCTTTAACAATTTGATTCCTATCGACCAGGTAGTTTTTAAACCAGTGATGTGTGTTCGATCTTATACCATAGTTATGAAGCTTAGTAAGGAGTACAGAATGGTCCACTGTATCAAATGCTTTCCTCAGGTCTATGAAGGCAGCAACAGTAGAATTACCAATATTAAGGTCTCTTTTAATATCATCTGTGAATTTAGCTAATGTATCCACAGTGCTGAAGCCTGGGCGAAAACCACCTTGAAAATTTGTTAGGATATTTTCATCTTTTAAGAAACCATATAATCTATTATGGACAATTTTCTCAATTAATTTACAGGGTAAGGGGATTAATGAGATAGGTCTGAAATTATTTACCATTTTTAAATTACCAGATTTCGGTATAGGAGTAACTTGTAAGATCTTCCATTTAGCAGGTACCAATGCTGTAGTAAAAGATAAATTAAAGATTTTAACTAATTTATCAGGATCATGAGAGAAAAGTTTTTTTAGGATTTTTGATGATATCTGGTCAATAGCTGAGGATTTAAGTGGGTTGATGTCGTGGACTAGTTTAATAACTTCTTGGGTATTAGTTTGGAAATTTTTAAGGGTGTTAACAGTAGGAGGATCATAACTTTTCCATGGCGTGTACATATTAGTAGCTAATTTGGGTCCAATGTTGGAAAAATATTCATTAATAAAGTCAGAGGTTTCATTTCTGGGGATAGTCGTATTATCATTCTCATGATCCACTAAATTTATATCACTAGCTCTGTTCTCATGGCCAGGGATTAATTTGTTTATAACTCGCCAAAATTTACGATGATCATTTTTATGGGATTCAGCTTGTTCTTTGTAGAATAATCTACGTGCTTTGTTGATCAATTTGTTCGATTTATTTCTTGATTTATCAGCAATTTTCCAGTCAGTTTCTGTTCCAGATCTGCGAGCTGTTTTTAATTTTGAATTTTTGTCTCTAATAAGTTCAATTACTTGTGGTGTAATCCAGGGATCTCTTAACTTATTAACAGTAAATTTGTGTACAGGACAGTAGGTATCAAGGATTGAACGTACAGCTTTTTCATATTCATCCCATGCAGTATCTGCACTGTTAGCCTGATTAAATACATTCCAGTCATAACTATCAAATTTGTCAAACAAAATTTCATCAGAGAGTTTCAGGTAAGACCGACCAGTAATCTCAGCTTTTTCAGGTTTAATATGCCATTTCTTTCTAACCAAGTAGATAGGAAGATGGTCTGAAATATAAGATTCTAGTATACCCGTTTGTATGTAGTTTCTTCTCAAGTTGGTGAAAACTAGGTCCAATATGGCATTTTTACAAGTTGATTGATTAATTTCTTGCATAAAGCCATGACCTTTCATTTTATTTAGCAGCTGGTTAACCATATCATTGTCATCCTTTATATTAAAATTGAAATCACCCATGATAATAATTTCATAATTATTAATATCATTAGTGTCATTAATACCATCAATGATATTTAATAGCGAATCAATAAACATTTGTTTGAGGCCTTCTTCGGGCGGTCTGTATACGTTGAATACAATTATTGGCTTCATATGTTCTTTGTTGATCAAAATATTTTGGATTTCAATGTGTTCTTCAGAGAGATTTAAATGTTCAAATACACAGTAGTCATGCGGTACATCATGCCGTATATAGAAACATAAGCCACCACCTGTTTTTATTTTACCTTTGTCATCTAAAGTTTGCCTATCTAATCTATATCTGGTATAATTACAAAATTGATATGAAGTTTCAGGGTCTTCACATTTTAACCAGGTTTCAGAGAAAGAAAATAATTCAATCTTATTATTGTACAGTTCAGTGCATATAGTAGGGTAGTTAGCCCTTAGGCTTCTTGCGTTTAAATGGACAAAATGAATACCTTTGGTGCCAGCCAGCTTAATTACGTCTTGTGACATGTTAGAGCTTGGAGTACATCCTGATATTTTAACTCTCTCTCTCTTTCATTCAGTACATAGTTGATAATATAGTCAATAATTAAACCAATATAAAATAGTTGGTACAATGTAGTAGTAGATAATTTAGGTACAATTGCACGGGTATAGGCCTTTATGCCACCCATGGTACCGGTAGGTGTTGAGTCTTTAGCTAGATTTGGAGGGCATAGTGGGCAAGGGAAAAGTTTTCCATAGGCATATAGGATTTATAGGTGATCAAGCTAGATATAATAAATATACCGGTATATTATTTAGTTTTGTAAGCTATGTGTATAGGAAACAAGTTCATAGTCCTAGAGACGGTTTGGCAATCAGGAGATTTCCATTCATGTTTGGGGTAAATTCAGGTCCTGGTTTCGAGCCATTTCAAGACGAACCTCCTCTGTAGTTTTTAATGGGTCTTCACCTGTGTGTAGTCTGCGTACTTCAACCAGAGTTTCTCCCAGCTTATTGGCAAAGTTAGACTTGGCCACATTGAATATTGTTATGTCCGCCTTCTGGCCTAGATGGTACCCACAGCCATAGGTTTTGTTGAGTGTGGCTTCGTACATGTATTTACCTTTTAAGGCTGTTAGCTTGTTCCTGAGGATAGGATTATTGAATTTGATTTCAATCAGTTTGAACATAGTATTTTCCTCCTCATCAAACCATTCATTCGATTTTTTACAGGATTTGGCTGCATACATTGCCTCCATGGGTGAGCTAGCTAACATAACTTTACGAAGTACATGAGGTTGGTTAGATTTAGCACACATTTCTGCACAATATGCCCTCTCGACAGAGTCAAACATTTGACCCTGGAACTGAATTTGGCAGGGATATAGATTTGAGAAAATTGAATGTGGCCCTTGAAATGCTACACCATCCGGGGTATCGATTGTCTTTGCATTTTCAAGAGATAATCCATGTGGTAGGGTGTTGAGCTCACCATAGCCGTAGGTTACACCGTCAACAATAATTGTATTCCCTCGTACTCTAGAGTTAATCTGTTTACTCCTGGCTAGGGCCTGGATGGATCTAAGGTCCTTCTGGATTTGTTTTTCTTGTGGCGACATGTCATCAGAGAGATGAACCCCTTTCCAGGTGATATTATTTCTCAACTTGCTAACATTGGCAAAGATTAGAGACTTCTAATGTGTAGCAGTGAATATGACAATTATAGACCTATTTCTAGGCTTGAAATTGGGGTTATTTCTCTGTTGAGGGGTTGGATCAAGCTTCCTACCTCGTCTGTATACAGCTTCTGCGCAGGTATTGTCAAAGGATAGGCCTAAGTCTTGGATAAGTTGGTCTAGTTTGTCCCTTAGCGTAACAGGTGAGTTTTCATTTATCCCATCTATTACAAGGATTTTCCTTTTGTGATCTGTCTCCATTTTTATGAAGTTTTCTTCGTAGCTGTCACAACTAGATTTGACCTTGTTTACATCCTTAGAGTTTTTGGATATGCTGTCACTATGGTCAGTTAGCGCTGTGTCAATCGTGTCAATGCGAGTTTCAAGCTGCGGGAGAGTGATTTTGGATTTGACAGCTCCTTCCTCACCGTAGATTCGTTTTTCTAATCCTTGAAGGAGTTCGAGTGTGCGTTGGCTAATAGTGGCCTGGAGGTTTAACCTTGTGTCAATTTCATTAATTTTGTCTATTATTTCCTTGGGTTTAGCATTATATGTTAGAGGTGGTAGTAGCGGTACAGTTTGGTCTCCGTTCGGTTTGTTTACCTTTGGAATGTCCGCCATCTTGGGTAATCCCTTCTCGTCGAGACAGAGTAGTGGTGTTGAACTGTTTTTCCTGGTCGATATAATGCTGGAGACACTCATTTAGGGTGGTATTGTATAGACGTGGTGTTCATGTAGAATGTGTGCAAAAAAATAGTCGATAGCAATGACCACAACCGGTAAATAGAAAGGTTTCCCCCTGGAGCCCGCTCGCCTACGTCTTCTAGCCGTGTGTCATTTTCCCGAAGTTATATCCACATCCTTTTAGGTATTCTAGACAAGGATGACCGGGGGGTAGGTGAGCACTACCAACTCTGGCCAACAAATGACCTCCTACCTCTAATCCGGTGCTGGGTTTCCCCTGTGCTCCCTGGGCACTTATTATACTGGATTCCCTAATCTCCTGAGTGGGCTCCCGAACCACCTCAGTATTAGGCGATTGTGCTACTTCATTTGGTTCTGTATCAATGTTGGTGATAGCATGGCAAGTGACATTTCTGGGATCCCGTTGCTTGCCCGTAACAGAATCCCCCTCTAGTTTTCCTTATCCTCTACCGTAGAAAAACTCATTCGCGACCTGTATACAGGTTTCCCCGCAATACATTCGGCAGCAAAGTGACCGAATTCTTGACATCGGTAACACCTCCTTTGAGATTTATCCACCTGTGGGCGTCTTAGGGCATCTGTTATCCGGGTGACCAAATTCTCCATAAAATCACCTTGAGCATTAGAGACTGCTGCTTGGGGAGTTGAGAAGTTTGTTGGAAGCTGCAGCACAAGTAATTGAGATACCGGTTCTTTAGGGTACCAGCAGCTGGGGTGCAGACAGCGATGCATTACCGGCAGGTTTAATGAAGTTATTTACCGGCTATCTGGACTGACCCTATATGCTCTCCGTTTTCATCGGAGACATATTCATAGTCGGAATCCAACAATTCGGATTCAATTGAAGTGGTGTATTCTGGTAAAGAAACTTCACTTTTAATTGCCGAAGCTCTTGCAGCAATCGCTTTTTTCTGTCATAATTTTCCATAGCTAGGAACAAATCATTGAAAGACGTATCATCTTTCCATTCATCCCAGGCTATGGTCTTATGTTCCGAATCTCGGAGTGAATAACTCTTGTATCCAACACTCATCATTGTACTCCCAATTAGGTCTAGCCTTACTACCGTAATCTCCCGCGTAGAAGACGCGCTGCACGTATAAGACGCACCCCAAACTCAGCAAATGCATTTTCGCGTATAAGACACACATTTTAATGCTGAAATTTGTAAGATTAGTACATTTCTATAGTAAAATTACCCCTCGTATAAGACGCACCCCCAACTTGAAAAAATCCTATAAGACCCCCCAGCATTTTGTTTTACGGTAAGCAAGTCTTGTAGCTCTAGCCCGAATACTTTGTGGGATTCTTTGGGTTTCTGGGATCTTCCCAGACGATGGAACCAAACAAATAACAGGTACATTCTAACAACTCGTCATATGTGCCGTCGATTCCATATTCTTTTCGCCACCAGTTAAGAGCTACTTTACCCCCTTTACTCAGCCAACAAACTAAATATGGTAGTGCTTCATCCTTAGTCCATCCACTATAATTTACTTCATCAACAAAGATTTGGTAATTGTCTTTCCAAGGTTCATTCCGATCATATGATGGAGGTATTCTAGCCATACGCCGAGCAGGATTAGAGCAACCCCTGAGCCGATTGGCTTCTCTTAAGCTCCATTCCATTACTTCAATACCATCTGCACCTTTACGATAACAATAGATGCCTAACCCTTGGATACACCTACTTTTGTCAAAGATTTCCTGTATCCCGGGAGCATGGATGAACGCCGATTCAATTTCTTAGGCCTTTTCCCATCTCCTGGACCTCCAGGATTACCATTAAGGGGTCCTGCTCCTCCTGGTGGATTACCACCATCTCCGGATCCTCCAGCGGATGCGGAATGCTGATTCGGATAAGAACCCTGCCTCCAGTAAGCATTATTTCCTGTTCCAGTACCACTTCCATAGCTGTGCCCGTAGGAACCTCCTGATCCAAAATAATTCGGATTCTGGGAGTAGTTACTACCAGTATATATCTACTGCCATAGCTATGGCTATTTAGTTGGTTTCGATTGAAACCCTGGGAGTCAGACCTTGGGGGTTGACTACTATTAACATATGTAGATGGGGGTGGTTTATAGGCATTCTGAGATTGTGGTTGTGGAGAATTATTTGTTTGCGATCGTTTCGAACCTGAATTTAGGTATACCGAGTATGAGGGGGTACTTTGGGGAGATGCGTTCGACATAGGATTATTTGGAACGTAATTCCTGGTACTAGCTCCGGGGCATTGAGGTTGATGACTCGAGACGGATTTAGGTGGATCCAGTTGCTTCTGATTCTTGACCCGATCTTTATCAGGACCTCCTGAACCATCATTGTTCGGATCCCTGGGATCTCCGGCTCCACCAGCAGCTGTTTTCTGACCTATTAAGAAAGTCAAGACTGGTACTGGTGGTGCCGTTACACTACCATTTGTACCTTTTGCGGTAGTGCTCACATGAGGAGTACTTATGAGAGATGCAGTAGCACTGACCATTACAGTGTGTGCACCTTTCCCACCAGGGAATGTACCTGGTTTGTAAATACCACCCTGTAGGTGCTTATCAGCACCGTCAGTCACAAATGGATTATATCGTGTAGGACCCGACGCAAGTGCCGATGTCTGTATACTACCCACAGTATTATCTTTTATATCGGCACTAGTCTGTAGATGATTCGCTAATTGCACTATCATCATGTCGTTCACCAAAGGTTACTTTCCTTGGCATAGGTGCTGGATGATTCGGATCATGACTCCCGCCTGTCTCAAACAATGAATCTGCTAATTCAAGATTAACAGAATAATGCGGGTCAGGCCGTTCATTCCTATGTTTCAATAGGATTGAATCCGGAACGTGTTCCTCACTATCCATATAGTGAGGTTTTGGGTCTCTCCATTGCTGGTCCCTGGAGGATGCACCATCTTGTGCCGCATTCTCCTGGGACTCTATCGGATTGGCATTATCCACCAATCTTCGATCGGCCTGTTCGAACACTATGTGTTCGGCTATACAACGAACCAACTGGTCACGGCACCATTGTGGTGGTTTCGGATTGCGGTTAGACAAACGAGTGAACGAAGGATAGTTCGGGTGTATGCTAACAGGGTTTTATTTCACACAATCTGCGGCTACCCGGAGATAGCGGAAAAACGTCTTCGTCATGTACCGGATGCTTTTAGCAGCTTCTTAGATGTTCGCCTAGACAAAGCCAAGCCAACTCTGACGCGGCGGCTGAGCCCTGTCCCCCTTATAGGTAGAAACAGTGGCGCCACAACGTGCTACCCTCTCACCTCCCGGATCGGTGCCGCCACCTATCCGACAAGTGGAGGGCGGAACCCGGCTGGCTGACTCACCCACCGCGCCAAAGGACCATAACATACATAGGGTTTACCTTTACACAATGTACTGTTAACCATTGATGCTTAATATACAGATGAAAAATGTAGCTTAACCAAAGGGTCTTAGGGATAGTCACCATGAGGGATAGGTAAAATGAATGATAGGCAGATTGAGGATAGGTAGACTAAAGGTAAGAAGGAACAGATAAGCTAAAGTAAGGTCAGAGGTAAGCATGAGACCCCAATCATTTTAAGAGATAATCAGATTTAACTATAGATGTTTTAGATTGAAGGGATAGGCAGGATGAGTGATAGGTACACTAATTGGTCTGCTGTATGTTGGATAGGCAGAGCAATGAACAGACACAGTACTTGTCAGATTACGAGATAGTCATCACTTGTGTACAGTAAGTCATGTCGTTTCTGAAACCTCCCCAGACGGGAGGGTGATGTGGGCAGGGACAGTGGGGCTCTAAACATCTGGGCCATAGAAAATGAGAGGGAAATTTCTCAAAATCATTGAAAGATTAGAAGAAAAATGAACAGAAAATTGGAAATAAAGCAGGAATTTTCAAAAAGAAATAACTGCTTTAAGAAAATAGAGAGATTTGTAAACCAGGGGACAGAAGTAGGAGGCCTCAATTGGACCCTTATCTTATCTGTTATCTGCGATCTTCTCAAAACTATTCCCGTCTGACCACTGTGTATGTGGGTTGAGGTACAAAGTCAAAGTCTGAGAATAAAGACTATCATTTTTGGATTTAGCAGGATCTTTTGGTTTAGGTGGTCCCTTCACTTCATTTGATATCCCTCCCATAAACATACATGATAGCTCCATAAACTCTCTTATCCTACATAGGGCCCTAAGGGAGTGGTCATTATTTATCAACAGGGGGGGGGGATGGTGGGATTTTGCGCGGACGCGCGAAATTTTTTTTACGCCCCCCTCGACAAGTCAAATTTTTTTGCGACCCCCCGCGCCAGAGGCGCAGACAGTTTTCGCGCCCCTCTTTGATCTATAGTAGTGCACAGGCTTTTTTGCTAAAAAGAGGGTGAATTTTTTAAGCCCCCCCTCAAGAGGGGTCAAAATTTTTTTAGCACCCCTCGGGAGGGGTCTGAAAATTTTACGCCCCCCCCTCAAACCCACCACCGCCCCTGTTGATAAATAATGACCACTCCCTAATAAAGACATAAAGCAGCCTAGTTTCATGGGGGGGGGGGGGATAGAGGGGGGTTGGCCTTCACTATAGGACTGTATGGAGTAACCTATCCTATACTGTACCATCCTTGCTATAGATGAATAATAAAGACAAAAAAAAACTTTAACCGACGAGTCCGGGTCAAGCTACAATTCTACCAGACTATATACACGTAATGTGTACATTAATGGGTCTCTGATAATACATCCCCGTAGGATAGGGTATTTACATGATAAACTGAGTCAGAGGCTGCAGATAAGAAAAGGTCGATGTTACGTTATATTTCTATCTAATTTTTCATGGTGGATATAACATAAATAGTAACAACAAAACGAGCGAAAAAGAATATCATCTCTCGATTATGTATCCTCTTTTTATTGAAAATGATGACAAAATAAATACGATAATTACACACATAACCTGATAATCTGACATGTGTACACTATACACGTATAACTATATGCTTTGTGGGAAGTGACTATGTCAACGGTGCTATCTCGGACATCTAATGAGCACCACACGCCAATCTCATCTCTTAGTTTCTTGTAGGCAGTTTAACACATGGAACATCTCGCTATCAATGGATAATTCACGACTCATGACCAGGTCCCCTTCTATTGAGTAGAATGAGGGGTATAAAAGAGCATACATATGCAACATATTGTTTTACCAAGTTTTTTTTCTATTTTCTTTAAGAAAATTCATATTAAAACAGATGCACCAAGACATGCACCTCCCTTAGGCTTTCCATATATACAAATATAGTGACATGACACTATGGCTCCTACGGGGGGGGGGTATACAATGTACATCACTCATGCTTACTCTCAGTCCCATACATGTGCAGCCATGAAGCATGATTTTTGTTACTCTCCAGTCTTTAGACACCCTCCCCAAGAGTATGTGACCAATATCTTGAGAGTGAGTACTGAGATTTCTCTATCATACACTGAAGCTCACCGGTTTACTCACTACGGAACATGTACAAACATATCATTTAGACCAATGCGTCAGACTCTTATCATGATGACTAGCTGAATAGTTTCCCAAATCGGAAAACAATAATAAATACTATAACTGTTTGTGATCTGTTAGGCCTACTACTAAACATGGGTACAATGTGATAGCACAAGTGGAAAGCTGAAACGGTAGGAAATACATATTCATTGGTTACCAGCATAAAGGGGAGTAACGGATACGAGAATTATATGTCAAACGTTACAAGTTAAGTACTAAAGATGCGCTATTTGCCAATTGTAGTTTATAACTGACGCTGTTGTACTATGCCATAAATTCGTACATTCCGTGCATTGTACTGGTATACATATATGTACTGCCTAGATGTGATACAAACGTATGACCTTTCTTCTATTACCATGTAAAACAGATACATTACATATCTACTGTGGCAGTTCTTTGGGGTAAAGGAATTGCAGGTGATATTTACCCATACACTGTGTGACATGAGGTAGAAAGTTTGAACTTCGTGGTAAAATAGAGATAGATTACACTATTGTACACTGGAGGGGTCGTTCACACATTTACACATATCCCATTACACTATAGAATATTCATTAGACCAGTGATCAAGCAATGAGAGTATCGATGGCCAAACTTAACATAGAACGTGTACATGTAGTATTACTCTGAGTTCATGGAATGGTTTAAACATGGTTCAAGATTACCTCTAACAATAGGGTCTTCTTGTATGCTTCATCCAAAATAAACTGCCTCTAGTGTTCTAGACATTATCCATAATTCTTAAAAAAAAATTACGCACTTTTCAATTGTAATGAACGCACTTTGTGTGCACCTAGACGTTCCATATGCATGTATTCATTTGGATATCACTCTGTAACCGACCAGCCATATAAGACTCAGCATTATTTACCAACCATGATTATTTATAAATTATAATGGATATGTGAAAAAGTGAGGAGATTCTAGAAATGGTCCATTTCATTGGTGTTACCAAAATACATCCACGATCAAAAGAATCCTACATTTTAACTAAAATCCGTTTCGAACACACATCCTTATCATATACATTGTAGTAATACCTTCTCGCATCTCTATTACCCTTACACATAGAAAACATAATCGCTTAGCGAGGTCATGTCACTTACGGGATGGGTGGGGCCCTTAAGCTGACAGTACTAGCCTTGCCTTTTTATGTGCACACTAAGAAAAGGATGGATTGAACGTGTGATGTAAATCACAGTTGGCCCAGGGTCTGTGTAGGAACCCCTTTCTATTCCCGGTTAGCGGAATCCTTAGTGGGCTGACCCCTGCTGAAGCTGATACCTTGTGAGATAAGACTAATAAGAGCCAGCATATGGGTACCAGGTGTTACCTAATGCACCCTAAAAGGTCTGCACTGAATGAAAGGAATTTTCTCATTGGTCAATAATTAAAATTTAAATCTAAGAAAATAAAACGAAAGGATTGTCTGTCATTTAGAGGGTTAAAGTTACCCCCCCCCCAAAAAAAAAAAAAAAAAAGTCTAGATGGCGTCACCTACACTCCACGGAGGTCCCTGGGCAAATACGTTCCTAACAAGAGCTTTGTTGTGAGTTTGTGAGGGCAGGGTGTATGTCGTTTCCCTGTGCACACATGCCTTTTGTCCTACTTCGTGAATATGAAGACAAACTTGAAGGTTTGACATGAGATCAAGAAGCTTATACTATAGGAGAGGTCACTGAAAGCATAGTCTATGGGTAGAGTGTGACAGGCCATCCCCCTCTACCCCCCCATGAAACTAGGTGCCCCTGTGTCTTCATTGTTGATTTCTGTAGAGGATTAGGTGGTTTATGGAGCTGTAGTATTCCTTTATCAGGGTGATACTAAAGGGGAAAAAGAAACCACCTGGATCAGAAAATCCTGATGAATCCAAATTTTTTATCATGATTCTCAGAAATTGACTAAAAGTACCCGAAAATGAGGTTTGATGAAGAAAATATTTTAAAGATGTACAAAAATAATATTCAAAATAATGAGAAGTCTTTATAGACACACGTAAACCAGAGTTAGTACCTCAATGCACATTTCCAAATGTCTGCCTATCTCCCAATTTGACAAGTATTCTAACTGTGCATTACTCTGCCTATCTCACATACTGCCTATCCCTTAGTCTACCTATCACTCATACTGCCTATCTCTTAAATCTAAAGCACCTTGAAGTAAGGCTATCTCCCAAAAGACCTAGATACTAAAGCTTACTCCTTACTTTAGCTAATCTTCTCTGGTCCAAGTTTCCCATAGTATACCTATCCTCAGTCTTCCTATCATTCATTTTACCTATCCCTCATGTGACTATCCCTAAGACCACCATGTTTAAACTGTATTGTTCATCTGTTTATTTAGGCCCTAATGGTTAACAGTTACATTGCTTATCATGTCTATCATTTTGATCCTACCTATCCTTAACAATGCCTATCATAAAGCCTACCTATCCTTCAATATACCTATCGCCCAACTCTGCATATCCCTCATATTTGACTTGCCCATCTGTCGCTACCACCCATGTTTTCTTGTTTTACATTTGCTCATCTTACAAGGTACTCTCTGTGCCTATCCCTCAAACTAGATATTGCACATGCTACCTATCCCCCTTGCTACCAATCCTTTTGAATACCTATCCCTCATGCTCTCCATATGGTTTTCTTACCATTTCAGCTCAGTCAATCTATACATATCTATCTCTCTATACATATCTCAGCTTGTGTTCAATTTCTTCCACCTGTCTCCAGGTCTATGCATTGTGAAATATACCTATCCCCCAATGGTCATCATAATGAAGGTTGGTTGTGACATAGGTAGGTAAGAGAGGTGAGATGGGTAAGAAAGCTGTATAGAGTGCATGGGGATAGGTAAGGATGGGTAGCAAGAGGGATAGGCAGTATGAGCAATTAGCAATTTAAGGAATAGTCACAGAGTACCTTGTAAGATGAGCAAACGTAAAAAAAAAACAAAAAAAAACAAAACAAACAAACATGCATCCTAGGGACAGATATGCAAGTCAAATATGAGGGATGTGCAGAGTTGGGTGATAGGCACAATGAGAGATAGGTAGGCTACAGGATAGGCATTATCAGGGATAGGTAAAATTGAAATAGTAGACATGGTAAGGAATGTACCGTTAAACAATAAAGGCTTATATAGCAGAGAAACAGCGCAGATTAAACATGATGGTCTGAGGGATAGTCACCATGAGGGATAGGTAAAACGAATGATAGGCAGATTGAGGATAGGTAGACTAAAGGAAAGAAGGAACAAATGAGATAAGGTAAGGTGAGGGATAAGCATTATAAGTTAGGCCTTTTAAGAGATAACCAGATTGAACTGTCAATGTTTCAGATTGAAGAGATAGGTAGGATGAGTGATAGGTACACAATTGATATGCTGTATGTGGGATAGGCAGAATATTGCACAAGCCCAGAACTTGCCTGACTGAGAGATAGGCAGACATTTGGGTATGTGGATTAAGGTATTACCTCTGATTTATGTGTTCTATATTTAAAGATTTGCAATCATTTTCAATATAATTTTTGTACATTTTTAAAAGTATTTCCCTCATCAAACATCATTTTCGGGTACTTTTGGTCAAATTTTGATAAGAAAGACCAACATTTTTGGATTCAGCAGGATTTTTTGGCTTAGATGGTCTCTTCATTTCATTTCGTATCCCTTTCAGGAAGATACATGATAGCTCCATAAACCCCCTTATCCTATATAGGGCCCAATACTGAACACACAAGGTCACCTAGTTTCATGGGGGGGGGGGGGTAGAGGGGGTTGGCCCTCACTATAGGACTGTATGGACTGACCTATCCTATACTGTACAATCATTGATGAGATGTTGAAATACGTACTTTCTATGTACAGAGTGGTACACAGACAACACCCAGCCTGGGGGTATGCGGGCTAAGTGGGCTGGCAAAGTTGTCATTTCATAAGAAAACTTTTCTTGCTTGCCATCGATTCAAACACAGCTTGGTACACACTCTTGACTTGACAACAACTTGAAGAAAGAGTAAACATTCTTCCACTCACATCCTGGTACAATAAATAGCTCTCTTTAATATTTTTTAAGAGGTGGGAATATTGGGTAAAATATCCGATTCATCTTCAGGTTTTAACACTGTTGTACCTCGCGTATAAGATTCAACTTGAAGCTTCACCAATAATGGCAGGTGGCGTAGGCCTATTGTAATCAAGCCGAAATCATAGATGTCACCACTAATCTGTCACTCAAATTTACACGTGAATATTTTTAAATAATATTCACGATTAAAACCATAAAAACGGCAAAAAGAGAACGAGTGCCATAGAGCAGTTATGGCCCAGGGTCTTCCACCAAATATGAAAAAAAAAGATGAAATTAAAATTGATTGTCTACTGTAAAGCAGTTATGAACATACTGTAGGGGACTCACTATTTATTTTCCCATATTTTGTAGAAGAAATTCCCACTTAAAGTCTTCCATTCTGATCAAAATTCCATCCCAGTAAACCATTGTACCAATGCCTAGCGGGTATGACACTTCCTTGCCAAAAATCAACAGAAGTGTTATGAGACTGGTCACAAAAATGCAGACCGCCATTGGCTACACAGACATCGCATACCACCTGCCGACTGAAAAATAAGGTATATGACAGGGCCTGTATAGACCTTCATGACAACTAGTGATGAAACATATGACTACATGAACGGTCTGCTAATGAACAGTCTCCATATATGGAGACTTCATTTTCCGACAATACATATAACCCTTCAGCCGTAGGTGCTATCGAATTCGTTATCAGTACAGCTGGACTATCTGAACCTCACCTGCTGAAAAAAAGAGTCTTAATCTGCTGATTCCCATAAGAGCCCAGGTGTTCATTCTATCGCCAAAATCTATCGCACCCATAGACTCAATGCTTAGGGGCCTTGTAGTCAGTATAGCACCCAAAGACATGACGTAAATACAGCAGCTTTTTTCATAGAGAACGACATCACTCACCATGAAGGACACAGTGTTGTCTGCTAGATGAGATCTGAAACTTTCCTTTGGCTTTTGAAAAATATGTTAAATAACAGTATATCACTGCATGATTACACCCTAAATTTGGTGATTACAAATTTGTGGATTTGGCTGAAAAGGTGCCGCCAATGACCCAGGAGGACCTGGGCCAATTACTATATACACTGCAGTCTGTCTATATCAGGAAAAATCTATTCAATATAAACACATACTCTTCAAACCACGGGTACTTTTCCACCAAGCACACACAAAATCAACCGAGCTGTAAATAGACACTTTGAATTACCAATGAAACATAGAGATGCATACTTGTTAAAGCCCGTAGTGCCTCAGCAACTTAGATGTTAAATCTACGAGGAGGTAAGGACCAAACTGAGATTTGATTTTTCTTGTGCCATAATAGGTGTCAATCCCTACACCTCTCTTAATCCTTACAATCCACAACATACACAGACCACACATAATACACAGTGGTGGTACCGTGAGGTTGTACAAACTATATCCATCAATTCTTTTCTTAAAAAAAGAGACAAAACAAGCCAAAACAAAAAACAGCACGTGTGTATGTACTGCTATCATGGCATAAATTTGTAAGTATTTTCTATCACAATTACGTTTACTTCATGATTAACAGTTTTTAACGGATATCACCATAAAGCATGTTTCATATACATGTACGTTTACACACTGATTAAATAGTTCTCTAATAATTTACGCCAACACTGCGGATACCAAGCACCACATGTCATTCAAATATCTAAAATTCGTCTGTACACTCTACTCATTTTAGAGGCATCGATCCATTCGAATTACTGAACCCATGTGTTCACAGATACACAGCCTTTTAATTTCACTTCCAAGAACAATCATGATATTGCATTATTCTAATGACTTAGCCATTACACAATACAGAAGTTCGATTAAGCTAAAAATCACATAATCATCTAAACTACAGGATTTCTATTACAAATACGATTTCAGTACATTACTAGTGGAATGATTACAGTTTGGGACCTAATCTTTTGAAACAACTTTGCACATTCATTAAGTAACATCGCTGCCTGGGTCTACCGCACACTTTGATTTGAAGTCGAGAACAAAGGCTATAAATAGCCATCATTTTTATATGAGAGGATTACTACAGCTTATCAATGTAGCAAATATCATAAGGGATGGACTAATACAGGTTTTCTACACTACCTATTCATATTACTAAATTATTGTAATATGAAATGGTAATGGCGCGGAAGATCTTGATAGGGTACACATGTAGCTCTCGTCAATACTACCGTAATCTCCCGGGTATAAGGCGCATCTTATACGCGAATCAGATCGGGGGTGCGCCTTATACGCGGGAGGTAAATTGCCTTGAGTTGGGGGTGCACCTTATAGGGGGGGGGGGGTTACTATAGAACAGTACTAAACTGACAAAAATCTGCCCTCAGGGGTGCACCTTCTACGTGAAACAGCCTTCTCTGGGTTGGGTGTGCGCCTTCTACGCGAGCTGTGCCTTCTACACGGCAGATTACGGTATACATGCGATATAGAGATGTACATGTATCATGGAAACTGTTTGGTAATATGAGCAGTGTGGTTCATACTCTCCACGCACATGTGCCGTCCTATTGGAAGCCAGTAAATACTCTCCCCGTACACTCCACACCTTTTCGTCTCAAACCGATAGATATTTATCTGAAAGAGGGTCTGACACTTTTCTTGACACCATGACTAAGTAGCTTAAGCCTTAAGGTGACATCGTTGTTAAGTTTAATATAAAGTCTTTTATCTCCAAATTTACTATTAGGTGCCAACCAAATAGCATTATAGGGTCGTTGTATATCATCCTAGAGACACATACATTCATTTATGACACCAGAGCTCTACTAAATATCTATAAAGCTCAGCTTCTTTCACACAGAAAACCGTTCTCCTGAATTGAAAACAGCACAAATATGAAAGGGATAATAGATAACGGCAGGTATTTGCCTTTCTTGGAGTTGATGTTGGAGCTATTGAAGACGATTTCTCTTTCTTGACTGTTACAGGAACATCACCATACCATGACATCCATTATCCAGACCTGAGACATCTATATTTGTGCTGTAAGAGAAAAGAGTGGGATAAGTGGAATTTTAATCAAATCATTATACAAACGAACAGAACCTACTTTCAGGCATAAATGACAAGAATAGCATTATGATACGACACATATTTCAATATAAAATCGCTAAATATTGAGTTTATCAGCGGGGCCATAAGTCAAAGAGGATCCACGCCCAACATTGGGATAGAAGGGCGTCACGCAACGAGCAGATGGGGTGAGCAGCTCTTGTGAATGTTGTGTTAAAGAGTGGTGTGCAAAACAATAGACACCACTCCTCCAGTGTTACAAGTAGACACACCCGCTGAGTGACAGGGCCCTCACCCTGGAGGAAAGGATATTGTATGGGGTGGGGGGACGAGTAGACTGGCGGCAGTCCCTGAGCTCTCTTCCCAACGCCACTATACCCCCCCCCATGCCTCTCCTCCTCTGGCTGCTGTGCTCATAGATTGACTAGAAATTGATTCACTAGAAATGTTTTTCATTTTCATTTTCCCACCTTATTTCGATTCTCTCATATCAAAATCTATGGACTTGAGCAAGTCTAGAGGATGAGGTGTATGTCAAGTTGTCGACCTGGTTATGTTGTCTGTAGGATGGGGTCGGCGCGTTAACCTGTTATGTTTATTAACACTCCTAACGAAGCACAACATGTACGGCCCCGCCCTTACTCATCATATACCCCCGACGCCTCCGCACCTCGTCAACCCCACCCCCCGGGGGGGGGGGGCACTCACTATATGTCACTGACAGGGGTGTGCGGCTGGCCAGGCCACTTTTTGGCCAAAATCCCTCTCACCATGGGTCTAGTTTTGGTCAAAATCCCTCTCACCAAGGGTCACTTTTAGTCAAAATCCCTCTCACCAAGGGTCACTTTTCTCATATTTTGACCCCGCGCATCCAAATAAGTGTCAGTTTTCAGAATTTTCTTTAAAGTTTCTGCCAAATGTGGTCAGTTTTGACAGAAATTCCTCACATCAAGGGTAAATTTTCAGATAAAAGACTTAACTGTGCACATTTCTGACTAAAATCCCTCTCAGCAAGGGTCACCTTTTACCCAAAATCCCTCTCACCAAGGGTAAGGGTTGTCAGAGGCCCAGCCGCTCACGCCCGTCAGAAGAAATCTGAGTGCCCCCCCCCCGGGCCCCACCCTCCTGTCCCATGGCGCTTGGTTCACAGGGCAAACCTCTACATCACTTGTAATCACAGGTAATGTCAGCATTATGGACACCACTTTATTACGAAGACGCGTCAGTAAGTTGTTTGAGGGAAATTGGAATTGCATCGTTTTACAAGTGATTTGGTAAATTAGGCGAACCCGCGCATAAGGTGCGCCCTGAGTTGAAGCCAACGCTAGAAGTTATCATTAGGAATAGTCTGGGGAGTAGTAGACCAGTGGCGGATCCTGGATTTGGAAGAGGGGGCGCGGCCCAAAAGGAGGAGACCAAATTTTGGGGTCAAAATATATGTAAACTCTTAAGTACTGGGTAAAAGGGGAATGTGCGCGCCCCCGCGCCCCTCTAAATCCGCCAATGGTAGATGCAGCTAGGGTTTAATTTTGGGCAGGTCAATTATAAGTTACGTATTTTTTTTTTGTATAAGCCGCGCATCCCCGTGCGCATCACACCCAGCGTTCTGTCGTTAGTTTTCCTTTCGGTTATTTTGGACTATATAGAAAAAAATCACGTGTATTACCTTATATACAATGTAGTTAAAACTTGCTCATGACACGCGGGTCAATCGCCAGTAGCTGATCGGTTGGGGGGGGGGGGGGGCACAACCAAATTTGGTCGTGGTCGGTGGGGGTGGGGGGCATACGCCCCAGCACCTTGCTCCCAGCCTCCCTCCCCTTCGGCTTACAGTCGGCTTTTCATGACGCCACAGAATATAGGGAGAGACATAGAATTGCTCAAGTCTAAATTTGGTTGTGGTCGATGGGGGGCATACGCCCCAGCACCTTTCTCCCAGCCCCCCTCCCCTTCGGCTTACAGTCGGCTTTTACGACACTACAGAATACAAGGAGAGACATAGAATTGCTCAAGTCTATAGATTTTAACACGAGAGAATCAAAATAAAGTGAGAAAATGAAAATCTAAGATACTTCTATTGGACCTAAACACAGCAGAGAGGAGAGGCGGGGTATAGTAGCATTGAGAGGAGAGCTCAGGGACTGTCGCCAGTCTAGCCTCTAGGAGAGACATACTGATGATCTATACTCTCTGATGACACCAGCGATGTAACACATCGGTATTAAATACACCTCTACAATGCTATTATACTAATAGTACACTGGGCCCCTTCGACCGACTTTGGCCATACATTTCCTACACAAAACTCGGCCGAATAGGCCCAGTGGACTATTGGTCTTATCATAAGGGGTGCATCCACTGCTGACAGATGGACCATCCGTCGGTTTAATCCGTCATATTTGTCATTGATTTCTATGGAGAAAATGACGGATAAAGGGAGACGGATGGTCCATCCGTCGCAGTGGACGCAGCCCTATAAGTCAATGAGATATATAAAAATCATGGATTTTCTATAATATATGAAGGAGAGTCTTAGATCAATAAAATTCCACAACTAAACAGCTGACTTTTCCCAGTACGTATGTTTGTCACTGTTTTCCCGTACACGTTAGGCACATACTGATGTATTAAAGTGTGGTAGACATATGGGCTGGCATATATATGGGACTTACACTATTAGAGCCAGCGGGCATATTCAGAGCAGACGACAAACGGGTGTGGCACCAACCTCAGTCCCCACACTCACTGAGAGGTCTTTGTTGTGGGTTTATTTTTGTATGGAAACAAAAGATCTCTTCCTCCACTTTTGTCTCAATGTTTTTTTGTGAGCAATTTTCAAAGATCGTCCGTGTTTACCCAGGTTAAGTGCACGCCCATCTCTATGGGAGAAGTTGAGACTCTAAGTCTCCCTCCTCGAGGGCTTCCACTTTAATGAGTCCCTTTTGGGAGTAAAATGTATGGGTTTGTTACTTTGGCTGGAGCAGCTCTTAACAACTCGTACCAGCCGACAGAAAAAGATGTCAGGCAAAAACTTTCCCTTTCAAATGAATCTAGCAAAAATGTCCATTCTTTGAGGAAGGCGGGAGATATTTCCCCTTACTAAGTGAACCAAGGGGTTAGTTGCGTTTGTTACCCGCGGGTGGCGCTTCTGAAAGCCCCAGGGCGTTTAGAAGTCTCTTTGTAACTCAGAATTCACTGGGAAAAGATTATTTTCCTTTCCAGTCGAATCGGCTGTGAATTAATCTTTTATGACAACAAAACGTAGTGCATGCAGGAAGCGCTTGCACCGAATAGCATGATCAATTCGCTCGTTCCCGACGGTATCGTTTTTCTCAGTCCTGCCTTGAGCAAATACGAAGGGACGGATTTGTGATGTCTGTGCTACTGCTTGTCAAGACAACATTCCATTGGTCTTTTCTGGAGTCTCAATCTAATAAGTGCCAGTATCCATTACCCTACACGATATGACTCTTTAGTGCCCACACATGGGTAAAAAGTGACAGTCGTGACGGAGGGGTTTTAAAAAGTGACGGTCGTGACGCATGGATTTTAAAAAAAGTGACGGAGTGACGCTCCATCCTTCCTAAAAAGTGACGGCATGACATCCTGAAAAATTTTGAGCACCCATGTATGGGCACTCTTTATGCCTCATCTGATTCTAAAGTTGCAGAGACATAATGATAAAGGGACATTGTTATCAATAATTGATTCTTACAGATAATTGATGAAAGCCTCAGTAGCTTTCATGTCCTATCCCCCGACAAGTCATCACATTTACTAAAACTTATATTCACAGTTTTCCCAAACTCTCAGGTGTGGAAAGAGAATAATAGGATGGAAGTCGTTCATATTCAGTCATAGCAATCTTTCTTTTTTTACCATTTTGTGAATGGGCCTTGTGTAAAAGGCCTTTGAATTTTTTTCTGACCTAGGTCCTTTGGAGTTATTACCTAAGGGTCTGAATATTATTGGTTTTGAAGATGTGTGTGCTCGTGGAGTGAATGTGCATTGCTATCATCCAAACGGCTATAACGTCATCGATATCAAACCCACTCGTTAAAATCCAGTTGCCATTATATATCTATTAGCCATTAAAGTTAAAATTTCCAGGAAAAACCTATTAAACACACATCTGGGTATAACGCAGTAAAAAATGTGTGGACATTCGTTGATAATAATGAACTTATAAGGGCACATTCACTTCCATATGGGTATGCCAGAGAAAAAAGCACGCCCGACCCATCATTATGTTAGTTATTATGCCCCTAGTTCATACACAAAGAGGTGATGACACGATATCCAGTGCATTAACCTATTGTTTCGATGCTACATTCGTGTCAATATGAAGCTGCCTATCAGGATAACCTATAACAGATTCTCTGTATGGTATAAAGGGGAGCCCAGGGCAGGGTGAAAGATGATCTGTACCTTGACACACCACCACCACCATCCAGTCAGGTCTCTGTACACACTGGTACGGACCCATCTCACCGTGCTCACTGGGTCGCTGCTGAATAAAACACCACATAGGACGTCCCCTAAATACTACCTTTCCATAGACAACCCTAGGCTGAACCCAGTGCTAGGAGGAGAGTGACGCTTTAGTGGCCACGCCTAGTTATGCTGCTGGACCAAAACGACAAAGTATGCCACCACAGCGCACCTCAACGGCTGGCATAAAAAACACAGTAATATATACACCTGACCGCCAATATCACGCTTCATCCCAGCTAATGCAACTCTGGGCAAATGAGTTAGAGACCAACTTTTCATGATTCATGTGTGGGGGAGTGTGTCCTAGTGTGTCAATAATTGATGGTTTGGATAATGGGAGATAGCGCGTAATATATACTATAAAGTGCAATAAAATAGGGACAATATCACATTATGGCCTTATTTTCAGACATGACAGAAACCAATGTCGTGGGTGGCAATCAGCGCACTTCCAAACATTCTAACGGTTATAAAGTGGGGATGTGAGAGGTAATCGCAAATTCAAATATTTATTGAGCATCATGTTCAAATGGTAATGACACTTATATATGAAGATAACCCAGGATGGCAATGACCAGTAGAGAAAGTACCTAGGGCTTAAGATTATACATCCATTACTAATGTACATAATTGTTAAGTTATTTTAATGTAATGTAAAATAACTGTAATTATTATCATAATATCCTATCGACCACTGACGTGGGTTGGCTTAGAGAGACAGGTCAGGTACAGTGAGCTTATCATCATACTTTAACATATCAAGTTTTAGTTTTGCTGGTGACTTAGTGGTGGGAAGAGTGCTTAACTTAACAATTATTACCATTAGATATCCATTTATTGACCACTGACTTTGTGGGTAGGCTACTTCAACTCACTCGTGAAAATAAAATTGTTAGCAAAACTACAGTCATCACTTTATATGTAGACAAAACATATATAATAGGTCAGGAACTTTATGTTCTGAGTAAACAGGCAAAATGTTATACATTGCATAGACCTTGTATGACATAACAGTGTTATTTCAATGACTGTAGGCGTAATGTACCTCCCTCCCCCTTTTTTTCCTTAAGGGAAAATAGTTTACAGCTATCTTGCTGTAATAGCCTCAGCAATCATTGTGCCTGTACCTGTCTTGTAGTCTGAAAGTCACCAAATCTTACCGCGTGTAAAGGATATAACTGATACACAACGTAACCTAAGCTAATACTTGGATATAAGTGACTAAATAGACTTATATAGATATTTCTACCCAATAATAAATTCATCTGCTGATGAATTTGTTTGCAAACAAGTGTATGAGTGTTTATACATCATAGATCCAGAGGAATGAGATAAAGTCTGTAGGCTGCAGGACAGGTGGTACATACAAGGGTCTATTATAGAGCAAAGGTTGTTTCATTTGACCACCCTGCTGATCTGAGGATCTCATGTACCGGGACTTGTTTTCTTGCTGCTGCTGACGTTGACGCATGGTGAGCAGAGCAAGCTGTATACTGCTCATCTACTCCAGCATCCTTCAGTACAGATTTTACTTGTCTGGATATTGTCTTTGCACTGGCCCTGGAGGTGGGTGGTTTCACAGTTGAAAAGACAAATGGCATAGCAGATTGTTACCTTTGGTCAGCAATGTATGTCCTAAGATGGGAATAGACACACAACCTTTCATCTTCTCTCCTTTGAAAGTACATGGTCATCGGCTTGTCAGTTGGATTGTTCGTTTTTGTGTGAAGTGAGTATGTAATCTTGATGGAGAGGTCGGTCCACTCACAGTCTCCTCTGAGCATAAGGACCAGGACCAGCAGTCTTTGTCAAGTGGCTAGTAAGATCAGTAACATAGTAAGTCTGGTAAGTTTCTCATAGTCTAGTCCCTGTATATAGCCCCAGTTCTGCATTGTTAATAATGCTGGCTGTGGGTCCCACACAAATTCCATTGACTTTTTTTTTTTTTTTTTACTTTTGTCCCCCTTACAAATCTCAATATGGTAGGCTGCTCTCCAGCTGGTTTCCTGTTGAATGTTATAAAACATGACAGAAACGACCTAGACGTATTGATGGCACTGTGACCTACTCCGGTATCAAGATATTCACTGAGGAACTGTATGCATTCCCTGACAGATGGTTGTGTGGGGTGCACATTTCTTAGACTAGTGAATGCCATCCATCGCTTTGCACATCCCTCATAGACTGCTGCAGTATTGGGACTCCATGCCATGGTCATTACCTTCCATGCAGCAAAGGAGTAGCCCAGCAGATCACACCACATGGTTTTCATATAGGGATAATCATTAGGTGTAATCTGCCTGTCAATGGGAATTTCTTGGTGGGGTCCCCTAGCCACAACAAGGTGGAAGAGGTAATGGGGATTTGCAGGTGCTCCCTGTACCTCCTGAGCTTGGTGAGGCTGGTGAACCATGGCTGTGTTGACCAGTTGGGGACCACTAACAGTCCAGTGGTTTTGTCCTGATTGATTTTCCTCAGCACCCTGCCAATAAAAGAGAAAGGTGGGAGGATTAATGAAATATCATTCCATGTACAGGTCAATGCGTCGGTCGCCATAGCATTAGCATCGTAATGTAGTGAAACATACTTAGGGCAGATCACATTTTGGTATGAGGCAAATAGGTCAACCTGAGGTTTTTGAAATGCCGAGAAGATGTAATTTTGGATGGTAGGGGATAGAGACCACTCTGTCAATGAGGCAAAGGCTCTTGATGCCCTGTCTGCCTCTACATTGAGTTAAGTAGGGCAGTAAGACAACTTGAAGGTGATTCTGTGTTTCCATGCATAAGTGTATATGCACCGTGGGACCTCATCACATGGTATGGAACCCAGAGTAGCACCTTTTCTGATATAGCATAGGCCTGTTGTGTTGTCAATAAACAAATGTACACATTACTCTTTCAATTAATGTTGAAGTTTCTTCAGAGCAATGAGAACTGCCTTCAATTCGGGAATATTAATATGCAGTTCTTGTAACTCAATGGTCCATTGTTCCGCATACTCAAAATCGCCTTGTTGCCAATAGCAACCCCACCCTGTTTTATAAAAGAGTCTGTGTAGATTGACACCTGTGGCGGATTTCTGCATAAAGCGCTGAGGCGATAGGGAGATGTGACAGCCACTGTTTGATGCATTCATGAACCGTGTCATTTAGGTACATGGTTACGTCATAGTTACCTAATAACTTAGCGAGAGCCCAATATTTAACTCTCTGGAGAAGTTTGATATGGACCTTGGTCCTGTCATTTCCAGGTTCAGTGGCTGCCAGTTTTCCTATGACTGCTGCAAACTGTCTGATTGACAGCCTCCTGACTTTCAGGATGTCACGTGCCATTGCCATCAATTTTGTCACTTTTTGGGTGGTATGTGTAATGTCAGTGTGGTTGAGTCAATGGTGAAACCCAGGTATTCAATGGACTGTGCCTGGGTCAAGACTGATTTTCTGAAATTAATTGTGAAGCCTGCTTCTTGTAGGATTCTGAGGGTGTATTTTACGGATTGTTCCACTAATTCTGGAGTGTCTCCAAAAATAAGTGTGTCATCAATGTAAATACCAAGTTTACGCCATAATATACTCTCAGATGTGAAAGCAGTGCCTTCATGATACTTGTAAAGAGTCTTGGCCTTGGTGAGTATCCATTTGGTAGGCATGTATACCTAAACCTTTTACCATGGAACTGGAATTGCAAGAAATCCCTGATCCTTTCCTTAATGGGTAGGGTGAAGTAGGCTGATGTAATATCTACAGAACTCATAAAGGAGTGTTGAGGCAAAATATGCATGACAGACACAAGGTGATCCATTTTGAAGTGTTTGTAGACTGTGAACTCATTTAGTTCTGAGAGGTTCAAAATAGGTCTGAAAGTGCCATCTGTTTTAGGTCTTAAAAACATGTGTGAGACAAATGCCCTCGTGTTATGTTCTGCAGGCTCTATGATGCTTTTACTGAATATATCCTGTATTTGTGTGTCCAACTGAGCATCTTTAACTGGGTTAATAGATGCTGAGTCTGGGATCTGTCTGTACAGGTATAGTGTGTAGATCTATGGTCAAGCCCTTCACCATATCCAGTAACCCTCTGTCTTCGGTGAATGTATGCCATTTGTTAGCCTGCCTACCCAAACCATCTGCTGAAAAGGCCTGGTTTTTTTTTGGGATTCTTTTCAGGTGTTTCGGGTAGCTTGGCTGTATCAGGTGTATCCACAACTGAGAGAATTACATTTATTTGTTGTTGCTGTCTTTGCTGTTGGATTTGTTTCCGCCTTTGTAGTGGTTCTGTTTGGACTGCTTGCCCCGCTTGCCAACCCTAGATATGTTGCTGCTGGACCGGTAGTCCTGCTGGCGATTTGACGCCCCCTGGTGGCGGCTGTGGTTGTGATTGTAGTTGGGACGACCCGCTGTGTGTTTGCGGCCTAACCCGCTCTTGTTGTGATGGCTGTGGGCCAGGCTGCCCCTGTAGTTTCCCTGGAGGCAGTTCCATGACCTGGGGGCAGCCACTACATCATGTAGGGCTTCTTTTACATTCTGTCTAACCACTATCTGCTCCATGGCATCTTCCTGAGAAGATATTTAAAGCTTTTGTGGTTTTCTGGTTTCTGTGCTACCTCTAGCCTCACAACCTTTAAGCCTGCATACAAATTATTGTGCCTAATGTCATTGGTTCTCCATGAGGACTTGGCTATTATTTTCAAAGAATCAGATAAGCTTGTGACTAGTTGTTTGGGATTAACTGTTTCGCCGCTGCCCAGGTGGTCCAGTGCATTTACTAAAGGTCTGGCTGCAAATTGTAAGCACCACTGCAGGGACCTGAAGGTGTCTTCCCTCTGTACCACAGCTTACTTGTTTCTTTTAATAAGTTGCCTAGATACATCCTTATTGAGCCTTGTTTTATGGACAACTTCTAGGTTGGAGGGTCAAGGGTAGGTTTTGTAGAGTGTTTTTAGTTGATCCTTACTGGCTGGATTCAGGTAAATGGCTTCCACCAATTCTTTAACCTTCACTGGTGTTTTGTTGTTTCAGTATCTTGCGGTTCTGTGAATGGCAGCTCTACTACGGCTACAGGGCAGTCAAATGGCTGTGGACCATATACAGGTAGTGGATTTTGCTGCTGTTGATCACCCTGCAATCCTCTTTGTGCTGGGTAGTTGTACTGGTCTGATATCACCACCTATGGTTGGCGCAGTTGTTATACTACTGTATTTGCAACATAGTGCTCTGCCGGGCGCGTGTCAATACGTGCGGCATCCGCGGCCACCCAAGCGGCTGTTGCGTCCTGCTGTGCTGGATGACGCTGGGTGGGCGTTGGCTGTATGGCGCACCCAAAATTTGTGGGAGGGTGATCTCCCCTGGTAGGGGGATCTGTGATCTCGTCTGAGTGCAGGTATGGTTATGGATATGTTTGATTCAGCTCTGTTGTTGTCAGAATACCAGCCTGAACTCTAAGATTCCTGAAAATAAATCACTGTGCTTTGACTCATAGCACTATGATCAATGTATTGGCTGGTGCCCGTCGACACAGTGTGAGCTGCTCGCCTAGGAGCCTGTCGAGCATTTTGGAGCACCTGCTCCACCTAATGGTCCTCTGTTGATCTGCAGCTCTCCCCGTCCATTAGGGCGTGGTCAGCATACAGGGGTATGGCCAGTGGCGGTTAACCCCTTCCCCCAAGGCTGCTGATCTTTGTCTTGAGAATGTACTGTTCTAGGGTCAGAGGTCGGGCTGGTGAAAGTGTAATTGTCATATAGACCACCTTGTTGGGACAGCCCATTCTGTATTGTTACCGGTATCAGCCATCTAGGTTTCAGTCTCTTGGCAGAGTGACTGGGCATGTCTGCCTTCCTCTTCATTGGTGCCAGTGGGACATTGTGCTGTGGAGACCTATGCACAGTTGGTGTAGGGTGATAGACCACTCCTGATGAACTGCTCTCATTCACTGCACTTGAGGTAGAGGGATCATTTGTGTGAACTATTGGCCCATTCATATCAGGTCTAGTAGGCGAGTACTGTTTGATGAACGGTGGGTCTGATGAGGGCAAGTAGTGGTTCACTCCTAGCTGGAGACTGCCCATCGTGGGCAGAACCATCGTTATAATGTGTATTACCCAGCGAGAAAAGGTCTCTGACGGTGCTTGGGGCGTCCCTGGGGGTGCACCCCTCCACCTGTGCTAGTTGTATGGCTTCATTCAGAATGTCGCCCCTAGGAGGTGTGGAGGATGATACTGGTCTCAGGTCAGGAGTCTCCATGTTGCGAGCTGCTCAGCAGTGTGTTGACAACAGACACCTGTTGCTACTTAAGTAGCCCCCTGGGGTCAAGTTCTCAGGCATGGGGTGAAATGGATTCAGCCAATTAGAACACTGATGAGACTCAATTAGGGCGTGGTCAAACAGTAGGCCCTTCTGTGATTGACAGGTCTGGGTTGGCATCCACTACATGGCGTGTCAATTAATAGAAACCTTACTTACCTCATGGTGTGGAGACGCCTTATCTGTCTCAAGAATCCAGATCCTTGCCGATAGGTCAGATTTTGGAATAACTTAAAAATATCTGTTAATGCTCTATAGCAATAAATATTTCACCTGTTCAACAAATAACGTCCCTGTATGCAAATGTAGGGACACATCAACGACCATAAAAATATCCTACTGATTTCAGTTACTTATCTCCTGTGCTGTATGCTAAAGGTACACATGTGATCTGCATTACAATACACATGGCCCTCTCTACGTTGGATTACTCCTCCAGTGACTTATATAATGCAGAAGTAATATGTTATACTTCTCATCTAGGCGGCCTAATGTAGGCACTATCTTTCAGTTCCTGAAGTCAGTTTGGGGGAAAAATCGCGTCCTGCGGGGATGGGGTGGGGGTGGGGTGTCTTTGTATCCTTTGTGGATCTTATCTTCCGGGTTGGGTGTACAAAAAAACACATGACCCATCAACCACTCCCTTACAACGGTTCCCTACCTCAATTGGCAGCCTGCCACACAGTATACCAAAGTAAACTATGACCAATTATTGTCATGGGTGTAGCTGAAATACATGTGTTTGTCACATGCAGCAAATACATCACACTACTTATCCATTTGACTAGCCTGCTCCTTATGATACATTTAGAGAGTCTTCACATTACATGTATTCGGATGTATCCGCCCTCTAAATTGTAAAGGACAAAGTCTCGGGGAGAAAGTGCTCCGTGGCCATCATTTATCTGACCGGGTAAAGAGGGTGGCCTTATGACTGCCCTCGTGATTTTGCACATTTTCCTTCTTTGACCATTTAAACTAAAGGCCGCATAGTACACTAATTCAAACATTACGTTGACCCCAAGCCAAAATGACGGCTCGATGTTCCGTTGATGCAGTACATGTACTGTCCAATGCATGAATGACTGATCCTGACGATCAAGGAACATTGCCTGTAGCAGAGACAGAAAGGTATACACTTTCTTTATGTGTCTGCCTGTAGGCACCGGTCGTCTTTGTGATTTAATACCCTGATTATTTTATTTGTTTTAGAGTGAAAAATGCACCGATTGTTGTTTTCTGTGAGTAGAGGCCTATTGGATATGGACAATATGATTTTCAAAACGAAAATCAAATTGTAGTTTCTGTGGCCGTACATGATGACCAAGGATGATTACGACTGAGCGTGTGATATCCATCACAGGTGGCTCAGGGCAGCTCGTCTCCATACTAATTTCACTTTCTAAATTGGGAGGGAACAGGGTGTTTGAACCTTCTTTTCAATACATTGTATACACATTTTGCAATTAAATTACTGAACATTTTGAGAGAAAACTTAAGACAATGCCAAGCGCCAGCCAGCCAGAATGCCTCCCACCCTTGATCTAATTCTAGAGGTACTTGGTATTGATGAATTTCATGATTTCAGATCAATGATATGAAAACAAGCAACCAACATAGGAATTAACAGAGGTCGGGAATCAGACACGTTCTGTATCAGTATTATCTATCATGCTATGGGAAGGTTTTGAGGTGTAAGTCTGTCAGGTTTTGACTTTTTCATCTGAAGGTGATGCGACTTTTTAACCGATGTCAAAATCAATGTTAATAATTATGTCAGTTTTATTACGGATCTAGAAATTCTAAATTCTAGATTAACTATGCATAAACAGAACAGATTTCAATTTGACAATTCGATAACTTTTAAAACTTACAGGAGGCTTCACCCTTGACCAATGATATTGTCACTGTTTTCTTACAACCACTGTTTTATATACTACCGTAATCTCCCGCGTATAAGGCGCGTCTTATACGCGAATCCGATCGGCAGTGCTCCTTATGGCATTTTCCCAAGTTATGGATGCATCTTATACACGGGGTTATCTCAAATCACATTTGGATGTGATGCTGATCATTTATTTTTTTTGCTGCCACAAATGTGGTGTGACCAAAAGTAGAACTTATCTCTAACATTGTAGCATGAGTTTTTTGGTTTCTTTTCCTACATTCATACATTCGACCAATGTTGTAGCAAATAAGGGAATGAATTTAAATCAGAACATTATATAAACATAGTTTGAACATCTGTTTTTAAGTGAAACATATAGCAAGTGTATATAAATGGTATACTGGCTCCATCTGGTGGCACTTCTAGGAATCATTCCTATTGAATCCATGATTATAAATGATCATGATGAAGGTACAATTTGCATTATTATCATTATCATTACCACTACCACTATTACTATTATTATCATTATTATTAATATTATTATTACTATTACTATTACTATTATTACTATTACTATTACTATTACTATTATTATTATTATTATTATTATTATTATTATTATTATTTAGTTGTATTTTATATAGTTGTATTTTATCGGATTTTAGGTTATGTAGGGGCATATCCATGCTTAGAGCACTAATTTACGTGATACATTTCATGTTATCATGTCAATAGGTCATCATAATGTGGTTGACTTGTCAAAACTGTGTCAGAAGATATACAGTTGAAATTTACCTGAAACTTTACCTTGATCATGATCATTTATAATCATGTATTCATTAGGGATGGTTCCTAGAAATCCCACTAGATGGAGCCAGTATACCATTTATATACAAATGTTTGACTAAAGAGCATATGTTCAAACTATGTTTAGATCATATTATGATTTAAATTCATTATCTCACATGCTACATTTTATAGAATGTGTGAATGTAGGAAAAGAAACCAAAGAAAATAATGATACAATGTTGGAGATAAGTTCTACTTCTGGTCACACCTCATTTGTGGCATTGAAAAAAATATATGGTCAGCATCATAGCCAACCTGATCTGAACCCTATTAAGGTTATTGAACAAGTAATTAATGGATATGTCATGACGCATGACTGGTATCCAACAATAACATGCAACGAGGGGGCGAAGCAAGTCATGACATATCCATTAACTACTTTTTTTATTACACGATTAATCAATAGAAAATCAATAAATATAACTTGAAAACAGGCAGTCGTTGGTTTGGTCTGAACGCGTCCCGCAGTCGTCGCAGACAGCTACAGCGAAAATAAATATATGCCTGGACCGGGACTCGTCCCGCCTACCTCTACAAGCTGAGCGCAATGCGCTACCCACTAGACCGTTGGTACCCACACCTCGGCGTCTGGCTTGGCTTGGTTTGAACGCATCCAGCAGTCCTCTATAATGCTATTCTAACCTTGCGCATGTGAGAATTGTTGTGGTGGGTCACAACCATATCAATGACTTATAGAGACTTGGTTCTAACCAAGCATTTCTCATCAGTCCCTGGGGCGCACGGCATAGGGAGTTGGATTTGGGATCAGGAGACTGCAGGTTCGACCCCTACACTGGCAATGAAAATTTCGTAGGTTTTAACATGTAACATATGACATGTAAGGAGGCATGTTATCCATGGATAACAGCACTGGGTGCCTGTTATCCTTGGATAACCGCACACCTTACAAAAGTCATGATACATGCATCATGGTGTGCAATATCAACAGGTATGTGCATGGGAATATCCAGAAAAAGCACCCAAAATCACAGAAGTCGTGTAATAACCCGAACTACAAGGGGTCCCTTGTACACAGGCCATGTACATGGTGTCCCTTTATGCAAACCATACCCCGTGAGTAAGCGGTGCGCCTTATACGCGGGTTTTTGAGAATACCAATTCAGAGGAAGTAGGTGCGCCTTCTATGCAAACAAGCCTTCTCTGAGTTGGGGGTGTGCCTTCTATGGGGGCTGCGCCTTCTACGCGAGAGATTACGATACTGATGAGGTTGGGGGGGATTAAAAAAGCAGTTCCTCAGTGATAGTGGTTGGGGGAGACTCAATGAAGGAGTGCCAGCGTGTCATACCATACACATACACAGATTTTTCTTTTTCATAATGTAACCTATGAGTGGACCCTCATAGGTTACATTAGCACAGTTCTCACAGAAGGGGTAGGTAGGGTAGGGGTAGCAAGAATATAAATCTGCCCAGGTAGACGGGAGATGACCTTAGCCCTGACCCCCAGCAGTCATCTACTGAAGCTTTCAGAAAGAATCTCTGCAGGGGAAGTAAGTTATACACAGCCAGAGACAGGACTACAATATGTAAGGTCACCTTATTCAGTGGAAGGCATTTGATGTATGAATGGGTGTAACATAAGAATATACTACACGTACTTCATGGGAGCAGAGACCCTACCAGGTCAGCAAACTAAATGGGGTTTATTGCTGTGATATTGTTACAAGATTCGAGATGATTTTATTGACTAATGTACAGGTACACTTATGTCAGCACCAGCTTTTCAGTTTCTATGTTGTAGACAGATTTTATATACGAGTATATACAGTTCACAGCTCCTGGACTTTTAGATGATTTACAATATGGGGCACTGCTAATATTTGAGAGAGATTTCTAGTGTCATTGTGTCTTCTGTAGTAATCAAGGAACTTGAGGTTCAATGATCCAAATGTCAAGGTGTGGTGTATCATAGGTCATTTATTACAGGACCCCCTGGTAGGGGGCCATTATCAGGGTGTTGTCGACAGGTGTCAGTGTGAGTAATGACTGCTGTAAGAAAAAAACAGCATTACTCAATAGGTGCTGTATATTCTTGGGTACTCCATACATACAGTTTCACTCTTCAACAGTTCTGAATGTACACAATAAAAGAGGAATATCCAGGCCTGAGAAGATAGCTTTAATGTAGGATAAAAAACCACCCCCAATCATAAATGAGGTGGGGCCTGAGTATGTCTGGGTCCCTCCCCAAAAAAAAACAACTTTGCAAAGAAGTTATAATAAATTGAACAAGAAGCTTAAACTTTGCATTTCACACAAGACTGATATTGTAATGGGATGAGAAAATGGGGGCCTGGGCTTCAAATCAGGCCTAAAATTCATAAAAAATTACTTTTCTTTATAAATTATGTGTAGGTGTGTATAGGCGCTAGCGTGCTTGAGCCGACAATTCAAGGTGGTTGATGTGGGCCCCCCCCCAATTAAGATTTGCTTCCTACGCCTCTGAAAACGGTCGCCCTTGTTTTGCACCATCTATGGTCGGTATTTGTACACCTGAACCGACCTCATAGATTTGTTTGCCTCATGATACTGTTATTACATGGGCCGGCTGGCAAATGGGGAAAACTTTCTTATTGCAAATGGGGGAAACCTTTTAATTTTTTTTTGTAATCTACCTACTCTGTTGTGTATAACTCTTTTTTCTCTGTATCATGTGTATGCGTTCTATAATTTTACAAATGGATTGATTTTGGACCACCTCCCTGTGTCTATGCAAATTGTGCGACCCTTGCCTGATGTAGATAAGAAATGCAAATAACTCTGGTTACTACAACGAGGGGTTCTCCGCTGTTACAATATCAAACGGTAGTAAGATTTTCAGTGTTATGACCAGCCCCCCTCCCCCATTGATGGGCCAATCATGGGTCCCTTTCACCAAGAGCACGACCCCCACTCACCCCCCCCCCATTTTAGACATTTTAATTTGTATTTGAACAAACTTTATTGCTGTTTTCACCTGGTGGTCTTCACAAAGGAAATCGGCCGACCACGAGCACCTTAGGGAGTGTTCATTTTTTAACAACAGAGGGGGTTTGGTGAGTTTGGGGGGGCGTAAAACATTTTGACCCCTCCTGAGGGGGGGCGAAAAATATTTTGACTGCTCTTGACGGGGGGGCATAAAATTTTTAGACCCTTCTCAATGAGGCACGAATTTACGCGACTTGCCGTGAATACCCAATTTGATAAGTAGTTGGGGACAATTACTCAATATATTACTTGTAGAATGAGAAAGTTTATATACTGATAATTTTACAATACATCAGAATGCACCATTTTCTTTCTAAAATTTCAAAATTTTTCAAGGGAATCATATGTCCAACCAGATTGTATACAGAGCTCTCAACACTCACGCATATGGCGTGAGTCTCATGCATCTGGCGTGATTCTCACACATTTGGGGGTTGTCTCGCTCTCTCATACTGAGAAGCCTGTCTCTCATACTGATAAGCCTGTTTCTCACACATTTTAGACTTTGTAATTTCAGTATATACTTATATAGTGAACTTGAGCATCCATCCTCGGTTTGATGTACCAAAATGCTCTAAAAATCAACAAATGAACCTTCATATTTCTCCAAAATTTCTTGGGGGCATACCCCAAACCTCCTGAAGCTGCATTTGTTTCAATGCATCTCAGAAACTTTAGAAAATTCCAAGCTTCCGAGAAAAGTCTCACTCTTTGGCTCCATTAGAACATGAGACCTCTGTGGTATGTGTGACGCCTGTCACAGATGGCTCATGCATACAAGTATGCAAACTCCTCATTTTTTCAGTTTTCTCCGTTATTCTTAGATCTGTCAGGGTCAATCTTTGTCCCGATCCCATGAGATATCATTTTACCATTTTATATATATAGTGGGGTCTTAGGCCACCCCAAAAAAATAAGTTGGTCTACGGATTTCCCTCTCCATAATTTCGTAAATATAAATTTTTTTTCTTTGAAAAAATCTCGTCTACGGATTTCGTTCACCTCACTTTCTACAAGTTTTCTTTTTGTGATGTTTGGCAAATTTTTTTTTAAATAAGATTTTTTCGCTCGCCTCACTTTTCCAGCAAGGAATCCATTGGACGCCAAAAAATTCTTTAAAAAAAAAAAAAAAAAATTCGCTCGCTCGCACCATTTTTTCAAAACCAAAATCCGTAGACCAACTTATTTTTTTGGTGTGGCCTTGGACAGATTTGGATACAAGGGCATCAGCCACCCTCAAAAAGCACCAAAATGCACCAATTGGTGTCACAATATTCAAAATTTTCCTTGGTGAGATACCCCCAGACCCCCCCCATTTTAACCTATCTATGGCAAATCAAAGAAGAGTCTTTACTTTTAATGCCTTGATTTTTTTCGCATCCGGAATTTGCATATATGTCATGGTCTGTTCTCTCTCTCCCTAGCCTTTCCTCCCATCTCCCCTTCCCCTAACCTTTCCCCAAATCTCTCCCCTCATCTGGAGTGGGCCTAGTAAGACATGCCTGACCTGACCTGACCTGGATGGCCTGACCCGGATGGCCCGACCTGTACCCACCCAGACTGCCCCCGGACAGATCCACCTGGACAGACTCACCCAGACCGGACTGACCCGGACCAGACAGATCTACCTGGACTGCCCCCAGACTCACTCTGGATGGATCCACCCTGACAGACCCAGACTAAACCGACCTCGACTGGAAAGACCCGGACCAAGTGGACTTGGACCAAATGGATCTGGACTGAACCTACCACAACAGACCCAGTCAAGACTTCAATGGGTCCCAGACCAGACCGGACAGAATCAGATGGATCCAGACTGAACAGAACCAGACCACACAAACCCATACGAGATGGACTCGACCAGGATAAACCCGACCCATCCAGTCAGGTCATCCAGTAATACCTCAACAACACGGAAAGTATGACTTAAAAAATGCACCATTTGACTTCTTGATTATTCAAAATTATCCTAGGGGAGATCTCCATATACCCTTAGGCTCCCTGAGCCAAAAACAGTGTATTGATGATGCAGGGGTAGTAAAACCTTGGGGTCAGGTGGGATGTGTATCCCCTGCACCATCCAGTCATATGTCACCAAAATGCACCATTTGACTTCTCAATATTCAAAATTTTCCTAGGGGACATACCCCCAGACCCCCTTCTGATTCTTACTCTCTATCACACATTAATCACACTAACAATAAAAAAAACATGCCCAAGAGTTTTAAACATTTTTCTTGGAAAGCAGTATGCACATACTTAGAGTTAGCCTGGCCATTTGCTTACAAATTGACCTGACAATGCATGATATCATGT
Organism: Acholoe squamosa; assembly: GCA_949317995.1. Lineage (NCBI taxonomy): Eukaryota > Metazoa > Annelida > Polychaeta > Phyllodocida > Polynoidae > Acholoe > Acholoe squamosa. Next base: position 82,934,799 of record OX439036.1, on the reverse strand, counting down.
CTAGATTTACCAAATTTCCCTGGGGAACAAATCTGCAGGTAGTACTTTACAGCAGAATCAAGTAACTGAAAGGCTAGGGGCACATCAATTCATGTCTCAGTAAACTTCTGGTATCCAGGGTTCAAATTTCCATTAGGATAGCAAGATATCCATCATACATGAAGGGGTCAGACATTTTCAGAAACCCAAACCCCCAACCCATGTAAATGGTAAAGTTGATTTGCAGGTTTTGATTGCTTTGGTTACCCCCCTCCCCCAAAGAGAATTTCCAAAGGCTGTGCTAAAACAGCCCATCTCCCATTCCCTATAGTTAAGAGTCATAAAGGCCCATGTGTGTCTGCAGCAAGTTAGTTCAGACTTAAAAGATCCTTCAAATACAGTTTGCTTGCTTGCTTTAACCTAAGACCACAGAGATCAATCTTGTGATTAATCCAGATCCATGCAATGAGATCCCATTCTAACATTTTGTATGAAGGGTCCCTATAGTAGAATTTTAAACAGAGGGTATAGGGAAACCTCAAAAACCACCAGAATGCATAAATTTAGGCTCTAGATTTATAAAACTGTTTGGCTGGGGCGGGTGATGCCCCCAGACCACCCTATACTTAGCTTGTCCTGGCTCCTTTTCAAACAAAAGACATAAGGCTAAGTAGTGTGTGACTTGCACTGCAGCTACTGATGAAATTGGTCTTGAGAATTGAAACCCCCTTTTCAATTTCTTGCATTCCAATAGAAAAATAATAAATTGATGATAATAACCCTGGGAAGTGATCCTTTTACCTTATACTTCAGTAAAACAATACAATTGAGTGTGAAATGATGCTGTACAATGTGGTGCAACACAACTCAATGTTTGGGGGGAGGGCACAAAATATTTTGACCCCTCCGGAGGGGGGGGGGGCCGAAAATATTTGTAGAGGTCAAGACGAAAACTCACCAACCCCCCCCTGTTGTTAAAAAATGAACACTCCCTTATACAAACATAGAAGCAGTATTACCGGTACTGTGTAGTATTGTCAGGAAAAAAAACTGTGTAATATCATGAATGCCAAGAAATTAACAAAACTGTATATTTTTGTAAGTGGCAGCTCTTGTCTGCGTGAGAAAAGAAAGAGTCCTTTGTACAGAACTACATGACTTTTTGAAAGTCTTAATGTTGTGCTATACTTATAGCACAGCATTATATAGCATATATAACAGACAAAAGCTGCGCTCAGTTTTTCAGAGAGCCTCTCATACAATCATCAGCTTTGACATTTGTTGTAATACCTCGAATAAGATAGTAAGAGCATAGCTCTTGTAAACTGCTGTCCACGATGTTTAATAAATTATACCGGCCGCATAGCAGCCAATCTAAGACGGGGACTGTGGGGGGGGGAGCGTTCCGCTTGGGCAACGTGCATCTAGGGCAGACCGGACAGCGACCGGACCAAGGGGGGTATGAGCTCCCATTCTAATTCAATGTAAGTTCACTCCACCGGCCAAAATGACCAGTCAGGCCCTTACTATAGCCGTCTAGACGGACGACAAGGGTGGGAGGGGAGGGAGAGACCAGTTGGATTCTATACCTGATTTCCAAATACCCCTATACAAATTCTTTATGGTTGCTGAGATAGAGTGCATCATTTCAACATGTAATACATCAATTTCAAGGTTTTTAGCCATGCCGATTCCATTTTTTTAACCTTTAGATCCATATTCCTGAGGGATTCAGAGATAGAGTGCATCATGCCAATCTGGGCATGATGCACCAATGAATCAATGCCTATTTCTCAGCTGTTTATTAACAGATTTCAAAGTGTTACATGATACACCAATTTAATGGTTTCAAGCATACTGATTCGATTTTTTTTTTCAATTTATAGACCCATATTCCTGATGGTTGCTGAGATAGAGTGCATCATGCAAGTCTAGGCATGCTGCACCAATGAATCAATGCCTATTTCTCGGCTGTTTGTCACCAGATTTCAACATGTAATACATCAATTTCAAGGTTTTCAACCATGCCGATTCCATTTTTTCAACTTTTAGATCCCTGGGCATGATGCACCAATGAACCAATGCCTATTTCTTAGCTGGTTATTGACAGATTTCAAAGTGTAATATATCGATTTTAATGTTTTCATGCATACTGATTATATTTCTTATAGACCCATATTCCTGATACTTTTTGAGTTAGAGTGCATCATGCCAGGCAAAGCATGATGCACAAATGAATCAATGCCCATTACTCTGCAGTTTATTGGCAGATTTGGACATGTAATATATCAATTACAAGATTTTCAACCATGCCGATTCCATTTTTTAAACTTTTAGATCCATATTCCTGATGGTTTCTCAGATAGAGTGCATCATGCAAGCTAAGACATGATACACCAATGAATTAAAGGCCTGCAATCTTTATAATATCAATACTTAGTCACCATAAGTCTACAAGTCCGGAATATGAACCCCCACCGAAAAGAAAAAAATTGTTTCTGATCTTGACATGATGCCAGGCAAAGCATGATGCACCAATGAATCAATGCGTATTTCTCAGCTGTTTATTGACAGATATCAAAGTGTATCATATCTAAGTACTGACATACATTGACTAATTGCTGACAAATATTGAGTAAGTACTGATATATATTGACTAATTTCTGACAAAGAGTGAGTAATTACTGACATATACCGTAATCTCGTGCGTAGAAGGCACAGCCCGCGTAGAAGGCGCACCCCCAACTCAGGGAAGGTTGGTTCACGTAGAAGGCGCACCTATCTCCCCTGAATTGGTATTTTGATAAAACCCATGTATAAGGCGTACCCCCAACTCAAGGGGGTCTGGTCCACATACAAGGCGCACCTTGTGCATGGCCTGCCCACAAGGGTCTCCTTGTAGTTGGGGATAGCCTTAGTTAAGGTTGAAATCAGGTTGGGTATGATGCTTAAGTCAAACACATAGCAAGTGCATATAAATGGTATATTGGCTCCATCTAGTGGCACTTCTAGGAATCATTCCTATTGCATACAGGATTATAAGTGATCATGGTCAAGATATAGTTTGCATTAATATGTGTTAGATTGTATTCCCAGTACTGTAGTTGTAAATAGATTTTAGGTTATACATGCTTAGATCACTGTTATACATGATACATTTTATGGTATCATGTCAATAGGTCCTCATTATGTGGTTAATTTGTCAAAACTGTGTCAGAAGATAGTATACAATTGAAATTTACCTCAAACTGTACCTTGATCATGACGGGCCTTATACGCGGGAGATTACAGTATTGACTAATTTCTGATGAATAAATGAATAACTTTTCTATGTGTAGTGTGACGACAGGGCCACCACCCTGCTGGGTTTACGAATGCACCCGGGGACGGATCAGGCCACTCCATCAGCTAATTATGCAAAAAAAAATTGCAACAATGCATTGTAGAAAATGGATCTGTGGTAGTTTTTCCCTCCGATTGACCTTGCACTATTGAAAGTTTGTTTCGACTGAAATTAAGCGAAATAAAATTTTGGACTGGGACAAATTTTTGTCGAAACCCCAACTAGGTGTCAGTAGTTTATACTTGCAAGCATATGAATTCTATGAGACCAATGGAACATATCTATATTATATTGAACAGTACCAAGATACTGCATAATTATACTAATTATGCAAATAATATGCGCGGATATGGAATGTTTGGTATCAATCTCGTCCCCCTAAAGAACATGCCCCCTAAAAAATTTGTTTCGGAAAAGAATAAGCGCAATAATTTTTTAATTAGCAGCCTTTTCGGCCTGAGCCTGTCCACCTGCGCCCTACCTCCAACCAAAACCTATCTGTTTTAAGTGTCACCGGCGAAAAAGGGCAGGTTTGAGGAAGGAATGGATCGAAATAAAGGCTTTTTTGGGATGCTGGGGCAGATGCCAGTCCAGGCACTGGCAGAGAGGTCCAAGAACTGGCAGTTTTACAAAAAAAATCACATCTCCCTTAATAATAGGAGTTTCCCATAGTGTGACCTATAGATTAAGGGTAGCTCGAGCTGGCTAACATCATAGCGGTCTTTATTTTCAAATCTGCACAATGGGAACAAACGTACGATAATTTTAGCAATTTTAGCGATGTTTTGAGGGTACTGATGAAAGAATCATACAGATCTGTTCTCGGACCACTAATCTCGGACCACCAACAGGGCCGCGCAGCATGCGGTGTCATGATTTGTTCAAATCTAATATTTTCTTTCAATTTCTGCAGCAGTACCAGCGAACACATTGCTTCTGGGGACGTGGCTTACTGTCCCTTGGCGCGAGGAAACTGGGTCTGGCCACTACCAACAGCCAATCAAATAAGGGGACGCGGGCCAATGCGTCCATGTGCTTCTGGCTGTGTTCATAAACACCTGAAAGCCTGGCGGTCTACTACTCGTTGAATATGTGACAAAATGAATGAAATACTGCAGAATTGTCACAGATATAATGTTTTATTGTCACAACTCATCAGTTTTTATCCCAGGAAACCGGGAAATTGAGTTACTCGCCCACATGAGATGGCTTACATGCGGTCCATACAGAAGGGTTTACGAATGCATCCGGGTGATGGATCACGCCACTCCGTCAGCTAATTAAAGAAAGGGACGTCACGTGGGGTGAATGCATCCGTCTTACTGCCTCAGCACGAATCATAGACTTCCTGCACCAATAGCTAGAAACTTCTAAAAGAAGTGGCGTGCTTTATATAGGATTAGAACTAAAGTGTCCAAAATCAAGGCCCATGTGCATTGATAAGGGAAAGATATAGTACCTACAATGGCTACTAAGCGATCAGAAATTTTAGATTCACAAGGAGTTTGATGTCCAATATCTTCTACAGCTTTGATACTTATTATTGGGTGCAAGCAATGCCACTTAAGGAGTGATCATATTTTAACGGGGGGGGGGGATGTGGTAGATTTAGGGGTAAAACTACTGTGAGCCCCCGCCTCAGAGGGGGTTGAAAAAAAAATTCAACTCCTCTGAGTAAAATGTTCACCCCCCTTCTAACCCACCAGCCCCCTCCCTGTTGTTGAAAAATGATCACTCCCTTAATCCAATCCAAGCGATTGGTTTACGACGGCATCCCTGTATCTCATGATATAACACCTTCACACATCAGTTACAAAGTATTCCCAGGTAGTCACCTCTCGCACAGTGCAAGTGACTGGTGTACGCATACTTAATTAAAGGTGACTGGTCTTATCTTACTTAGGAAACGCTTAGTAGAGGCAAACAGCGTGTCTAATCATCACTGTGTTTGTAACAATTATGTACTTATGTAGCGTTTTCAAAGTGGGCGTGGTCCTGAAAACTCTTATTGAGAAGAAGTTCCCACATTGATAACACCGTGGTATAAATGCACTGATTAAGTGATAGGCCACTTCCTTATAGGACGGTGACATTAAAAAGATTTACATAAGAGTTCAGTGATTATTATGAGGTTACACAAATCAGTAATCTACAATAAAAATACATGAACAAAATACAGACAAAACGGCAAGGAAATACAATACAGCCACAACAAAAAATACAAACCATACAAATCAATTTACAACAGCAGAAAGACAGATCGCACTGGCGTATGTGAGATCACTATCTTGTCCGAAAGTAGTAAGACAGCCCCATAGCTTTACCCGCAAACCCTTGTATCGCACAACCCTCTGTGATAACCCCACCCCGACCCCCCATCGCAGGGCCCTTTAACACCAGAAATTATACAATCCAATAGATCATAACTTACGGGACTACCCCTACCCCTTCTTTTTAATATAGCTCCAAATGTTTTCCAAATGTTTCAGAGAATAGTATACTTTGTATTACTTTCCATGAGACTAGCTGCGATTCATGGTGATGATCCCGTATTTGAGCCACAACTGTACCCCTGAACGGTAACCGATTTTTGTGAAATTTTATTTGTGAATCTATGAGAATCAATATAGTTGAATAGGTCGGCTTCACCTCCGATTTAGTTTACAAGTGAAGATGATGAACGTAATTCTCAAAACCCTAAATTGCAGGCACCTCCCATCTCTCTACTCTGATAAAGTCTCCCGTCTGGAATCTGACTCCAGACTCAAGTCTCCTTCACATAACGAGCAGACAGCAATGCCTTGCCCCTAATCGCCTAGCTACGCCTTATATTCTTCTCAAAGTCTGGGTGCACCTGAAACGCAAGTTCGCCTAATAATGCAAGGTATTGCGGTACATCAGTTGATGCACTTAGTATCTAGCCTATATAGATAAGCGTGAATCTGTTGTCCTTACTTACCCCTTGACGAGGTGTTGGATCATAAGGCTGATGGTGGTCACCCGTTACATCCCAGTCACGGCGGCAGGTTTATGTCCTTTCATCTCAGGTCGGCAGGGTATGGATCCCAGTACAGGTCGGCTTTAGATGAAGCAGGGTGCGGTGCAGATCCTCCTGGGTGTGTGTAGGGGGGTGGTGGGGAGGGGGGTAGGATCAGACAGGGTAATGAGTCTGGTCCCTGTGAGGTGCTGCTCCAGGGGATCAGGGACCTGTCGAGTGCCTCCAGGTGATGGCTGGAGGAGGACTTAGCTGGTAGGTAAGGCCTATCAGTTGGGGACAGGCGCCATCCCTAGTCCCCCACACACCCACCCCGGTCAACCTCTCACAGGTCAGCGTACTCAGATACACAGGACTTCGCCACACCATGTGCCGACCCTGCACCAATCGCCATCAGAACCTCTCTGATGTTACTGTCTCTTTGCAGGCTTATACCGTCGTCCTATGGTGTCATTCACTCAAGACGAGAAACTCTTGTGATGCCCTCAAAAACTTGGGTGATCTTGGGAAAGGAGCGTAGTCGATAAGTGGTGAAGACGGAAATTGGTTAAAGTTGTCTTATCAGGAGATTCTATGGTTTGGGGTATACTACTTATCTATCTTCTATCTAGGGACACAGATCCACGGCTGTAAGTTTTTTTTATATCAGGTAGAATCAAAGAGTGACAATGAAGTGTATAATGACGACAAAGCATGGCACTGATGATGAATGATACAAAGTCTCTACCATATGGGAGTATGGATAACTGTGCTATCTACTGGAGTTCTGCTGGACTCCTGGTGACTTGGTTTCGCTCACATTATGCTGAAGAAGGGCTGAGGCCAGCTGACTAGATGCTTTAGAAATGGACTCGGTGCATAGCCCTATACGGTCTCGTTGGTTAGTGTTCATGTTATCGTAGGCTAGCTCTTTGATAGTACGGCATAGCTGGACGCAGGAAGCCACGATACTGAGACATGCTCCTGCAATGAGAAAATACTCATTAGATCAACTCGAATCGCATGGCAAAATTGTACAGGTAAAAAAGACATGACCCGAGGACATTTTGACATTTTCAAGTTTGACCCTTCTGGTTTGAATGTATTATAGAAAATGTATAGAATCCTGGACTTCCGTCGCATTTTATAACGTCATTTGTGGACGGATGGGGACGTCTTTCCTTACTGACAGAACCAACGTAATTGACATTCAAGACAGCACATGTTTCAGAGACCTACCCGGGACCTACCCTACCCATGCACACTGTCACACACATTAAGGTGACTGCAGACGAGCCAGACTCGATCGATATCTAAGGACTATGGTCCCGATCCGATCGGGGACATCAAACATGTTTGATATTGTCAGACTCGATCAGATGTCCACCCAGATGCTCGGCTATGAAGTCTGCAAACCCCAACAAACGGACCTTTAGGTTCTAAGTAGCATGACTTTTAATATAAATTTTGTGATGTCCTAGACAACGCCACTATCGATGTGGCGGTAACCTGTGCATCCCGGCCATGGCCCATGCCCTCACCCTGTCGTCTTTCACTTCACACCTAGCTAGTTAGTATGGGATAGAAACTGTATGGGTGTATGGGGTTTCAACGTGATTTAGATGCCCGACGGAGGAGGATATCTTAATATGCAGAAGCCCATAAAAGATTCTATTCAACTTGGAACATGATACTTTTATTTCCCAAGATTCTACACACATCTAAACAACAAAAAGAAAATGCATTGCCTTCTTCAACCTGTATAACTGGATGTTATCTAGCCTACCATTATGTCGATTTAATTAATGCCCATGTCATATCTTTTCTCCTGTTCCATGTCACCAAGTGACAAAAATGCCAGTGTGGCCTGTGGGGCGTGTCCCCATGTCAAATTCTATAGGGGTCTAGACTAGATCAAGACTAGGTTATGGACACACGTACCTAATACAGCCTTCTTTGCTTCTTTGGATTCTTGTGTTAGGATTGCTGCTTTCCCTATGAACTGTTCTTCTGTTGCAAAGTTCACCGTTGCTTGTGTGGAGTGGCGCAATGGTTCACTGAATGAGATACATCGCTGGAGATGGATTTCCGTTGGATGAGCTTTAAAGCATTTAATACTGGACAATAGACAACTAGCACAGGATGTGAAACTTTTAATGCATAGTTTATACTGGTCTTTGTTGTTGATGTCGTCTGTTCTTTCACTTGCAGTTTTACAACATTCTGTAAGTATTGTTAGGTTTTTAGTTATATCAGAACAGACCTGGACTAGAACAGGAGGGTTCAATTCCTCACAAGTTGCTTGCTGAATCTGTTTGCAACAAAGGTCTATTTCGACGTTTGCACGGCATATTTTGTATTGATCAATGATGCCAGATACAGCAGATACACTTTGTGGTTTATGTACTGCTACAAGATAGGCTGCATGTGCAGAACACTCTGTTAATCCTACAACCAACTCACAAGTGTCTTGTACACAAACACATATGTCGTGCCAACTGGCAGTCACACTGTGAAGTTGATCGTGGATTTTCCCTGTTAGCACTAACAATCCTTTCGTTCGGGTTATGATTGTTTCTCTGCATTTTGGATAAGACTCCCCAAAAAAGGAGAGGCTCTCTGTAGTCACAGGTCGAGAGTCGCTGGTTAGAAGCAGCAAGTCGGCTACCGCCTGCATCCTCGCTTGTCCACGGTTGCATGCTGACACTACCTCCCGGGCACTGGCAGTGGACATTACCGTAGGCTGATTTGTATTGCTTAGACACACCATAACATCGATATAGTGGTACATAGACTGCTAGACGCTATGTTGGATATAGCCAGATGCGACAATAGTATAGCAGTCCTCCATTGCTGCACAGAAAGCACCACTATGATGGATGAAGGACCATCTACGAATGACAGCCGCTGCATCTGAGATGGCGAGTCGGCCGGGTGTAGCAGACAGACTCGGAGACGTGCATGTGGTTTCTTGGTGATATCATGGTGAAGTGCCATGCAATCCTCACAGAAAACATGACATTTGTTGTTCTCAATATGGAGTACGTTCTTGTATGTTCAATTCGGAAATCGCATCAGCTATCCTCGCATAATCAAGCAAAGTTTCAATGAATCCAGAGCTGGAAGGTGTGGTCAAAATAATGGATTAGCTGCTGCGCATGTGCAGATGTAATACACGTCCGAACTCACGGGATTGAACGGGGTTTCTTGTGAACAGTTGTTTGGCTTGTAAACATGCGCTAAAAAACTTAGACTTATTGTTACGGATCAAATTATACGTCATGCTTTATGCATACCTCATAATAACCATTCAGAGAGATTTTTTTACACTATACAGTTATTTGGAATGATTACTACCTCGAAATCGATGATTGATTAAAAAAACATGCACAATGATATCAACATTGAAAATAGTGCAGTGACGCGTCCTCAGGCTTCCGGAATAACAAGGCTACTTCCGGCGTCGCTTTACCAGTTCGCAGTGGTTTCTTCGATAAATACAGCATCATTTGCGTTACAGAAGCGAAAATCTTGTTTATGCTGTAAGTATTCAGAACGCTGAAGTCAAATGATTACTGATCATTCAATATAACACTGGGGAACTCGTGCAGAAGTGCCTTTCCGCTCCGACCACATGCCACTTCCGTTCCAATTCTTGCGGAAATGGCGGTAACAAAACAAACCAATTTCCTGTTGTCAAGATGTTCCCGACATACAAACTTGAATTTGGCCAAAACATGACCTACCGAACCTTTCTTTTGGGTTCCTCCAGATACAGCAGGACGCTGAAGTAATGGTTCGCAACTGCATAGGTTTGGAGACCATGACAAAGTCATGCCTGTAAACAGTGTAAGTTGTAGAAGGATGACTGTCACAGACAGACACAGTGTGTGTGACAGTCTGACTCTGAGTCAGTGACTCTGAGACTGAGTCTGACTCTCTCAGATAACATCTGACATGAAATAATGAATCATTAAATGATCACATTAAATTACGGTCTATATATGTCTGTACATGGCTGTGTGCCAATACACTACCCAGCTAACCGGGCCCTTGATATATTTATTCAGAGGCCGAGCAATTGATGTCCACTGAGTCAGTGGAGGGCTTGGCCTAGTCTTCCTGGGCCCCAGATATCAAGTAACAAAAAGCAAAGGCATGGCATATGCCATATGCCATGCCTTTGCATGGATATGGTGTTACATTTCAAAAATAATACACAACAAGTAGGTAAGTCTTAGTCTTAGAGTTAAGATTTCAAAGACCAACCCCACATAATACTGGCACTTATTACTGGGGACCCAGTTTTCATTGGGGGCTTGGGAAACTACTCTGAAAGTTCCGCCACCACAACACCAGTGCCACCGCTTACCATCGCTCCTTTAGCGATGGTTCCGTCTACCAATACACATCCTCAACTGTTGCACATCCAGCTAGTCGAAAGGTCTACTACTTTGAAGTGTATTTTTTTTTTTTTTTTGGAACTGATTTATTTTCACCTGGTTACAGGAAAACTCGGCTTACTCCGGTCTACCACTTCCAAACCAGGGGGAAAAGATATAAAAGGAGCTCTGAATCAGCTTCGTCCGCCACAGCGCTAAAAGCTTAACATCGGCGGACGTAGTTCCTCGATTCAGAGCGCCTTTAAGGGAATGGTAAATTTTTAACAACACGTCAACAGGGGGGTTGTTGAAATTCTCCCTTTTATTCTTTAGTGGCGCATGGGCTTTTCGCTCAAACCGGCCAAAACCTTTTTTGCCCCTCGCCAAGAGGGGTCTGAAATTTTTTTTGTCCCCTCCCAAACCCACCAACCTCCCCCTGTTGTTAAAAAATGACCACTCCTAAGGGATCATTTTTTAACAACGGACAGGGAGGGGGTGTGCATGGACGCGTGAAAAAATGTGACATCCCCCTGTCAGTGTTTAAAATGTTTTGAACCTCCACAGGGGGCGAAATCACACGTGAAAGTGCCCTTTTAACCTATAGTAAAGCGCAGGGGTTTTAACTGAAAACAGATGAAATCATTTTGCCCCCCCCCCTTTGAGGGGTTGAAAATTTTTTTTTGATCTCCCCCCGGTCAAGGGGACCAAAATATTCTGACCCCCCCCCTCAAACCCACCCGGGCTTCCCTAGCCCACTGGGCGTCCCTAGCCCACTTAAAAGGGTCTATTTCTCCTCTTTCCTATCCCCTCAGGATGTGTGTGGTGCACATATGCGCGGGCACTGACACATTCCTCTGTGAAATTGTGTAATGTAGTTTTCGCCATGAATATGACCTTAGCTGTCGAAATGGCGTTAAACATCTATTACTCACTCACTCCCTAACCCACTTAAAAGGGTCTATATCTCCTCTTTCCTATCCTCTCGGATGTGTGTGGTGCACATATGCGTGGGTACCGACACATTCCTCTGTGAATTTGTGTAATGTCGTTCTCGCCATGGATATGGCTTAGCTGTCGAAATGGCATTAAACATCTATTACTCACTCACTCTCACTCACTCAAACCCACCAGCACCCCCCCCCCCCACCCGCTTTGTTAAAAGATGATCACTCCCTAGGGTAAAACTATGATCATTGTGGTTTTAGATGAGGGTCCAATAGCCTCAGCCCAGGGAGTGAGTGGTCATTCATAATGTCAATTGTTTTTATTTCCAATATAACCAAGACTTAATTCAACCACCACCGTTCTGCCTTTCAGCCCCAGAGGGTGTAATATGCGAGGGGAGTGACCCTAGATCATTGTCACAATTAGTTACAATACCCTTTAGTAAAAACTGTCTGTCCTTGCAATTCAATTCCTAAACGAAAGCACCTGAAGATAAAATAATATATGACACAAACAGCTCGCCAACATTTTGCTATTCACCAACAATACTTTGCTTTATGCTAGAGTGCTCTTAAAACAGATTATCTGGAATATGTAGTGCTTTATGTGGGCTACTCTAGCCCATTTAAATAGGTCTATAGCCCCTCTTTCCTATCCCCTCAGATTTATGTGGTGTATTTATGTGCGGGCACTGACACATTCTTCTGTGAAATTGTGTAATGTTTTTTTCTCGCTATAAATATGACCTTAGCTACCTTTTCTGTCAAAATGGCTTTAAACATATTTTACTTACTCACTGATAGTCTTGATCATTTACTATATAATAAGGTGGGCAACACCAGCACCATGTCGCTGGTTGACCTGGGCAAGAGGTTACTCGAAGCAGCAAAGCGTGGGGACACAGATGAAGTTAGGACGCTAATGTCAAATGGTGCACCATTCACAACAGATTGGGTAATTGCTATTTTTCATATTGTACTCAGATTAAGTTATTCTACAATTATCTGTACTGAAAACTAATGTCATAATTCCGTTACTAAGAATAGAGCTTTTCATAAGATAAAGGTATATCAGTTTATTTGAGTATAGACTCATTCCCAAGTTAAGAAATGTATGTCAGTACCTAGATGAGAATTGCTTTTCCGTTTAAAGAAAATAAAGATTAATACAATGTAGTTTTATAGTTAATGTCTCTGCTGTCAATTATACTCTTCGCATTGATTTGAATATGTTTCTTTATTTTATCAAATTTCACGGTAGCTTGGAACATCGCCATTGCACTTTGCATCCCAGTATGGCCATGGAGGTACAGCAGAAGTTTTGCTGCGCGCAGGAATCAGCCGGGATGCTCGGACTAAAGTAGACCGTACACCACTTCATGTTGCAAGTCAAGAGGGTCACATGGATATTGTAGAACTACTAATTCGAAATGGGGCTGACATCGAAGCCAAAGATATGGTTTGTTTTTATTTTGATCTGTCCAGAGATAATACTATGTGTCATATATGGTCAAATCCTGTTACCTAAATGAATTTCAGAATAGACGCTAAATATTCAGCATCAGTTAGAATTGTGTGAAGTAGGTTGTGTTCACAATCCCAAAGATCCAAAATTTTCGCACATCCCAAAGTTATATTCATATGCAGCTTTACAATTGATTGATGATCTTGTTTCTTTTGTTTTGTATTTTAGTTGAAGATGACTCCGCTGCACTGGGCCGTAGAAAAGGGAAACATTGAGATAGTTCATACACTTTTGAAGCAGGGGGCAGATGTTACATGCGACAACAAGGTACACAATTCAAATCATAATCGTGTTCACCCGTATTGATGTATTGATAATGTACTTATAAATGTATATTGGGAAAAACTATTGTTTGACAAAAAGGTACAACTACCATCAATTTATATTCTTCGTTTATATTGGAATGTATGTATAATTAGGAAGGTGACCGCTGGTCTAGGCATATACCTCACATGTATACATATGAGCATTGCATACATTAACAGGAAGTCTTCGAACAATCAATGTTAAATATATTTATTTATACCCAGTATTTCTCGTCCACAGTTTGACAAAAACCCTCTAGAAATATCAATAGCCAACGGCCGAACAGATATAGCCCAGCTACTACAGTTGGTAAGTATTTTAGCTTTTAAACAGATATTTGTATGGGTTGTCCCTGTCCTAGGTTTGTCTGAGGGTTTTAGTTCATAAGGGAAGTCTATGAGATCATTCAAACTCAGTGACATTTCCTGAAACAACAAAACTAAAATACACCAGTTAAGAAGTTGGTAGAATCTGTTTACGATATAAGTAGGTTATCAACAATATCTCTTAATTACTCTGGATTATTTTATTTTGATGTATCTTGATGTCAGAAAAGCAAATAAATCAGTACTTTATAGACCTAGATTTTGATTTATGGAGTTCTGAAGAAAGGACACCTTAAACTAGTTCTCTGAACCAGAACACCCTATTTTTCACATGTTTTATTCTTTTGAGAAAATGACCAAAAATATTGAGACAAAACTCCTCTAACATTTAGAGGAGATCATGGGGAACAAGACTAAACAATAACACAGGTAGTCGTAGGAGAAACTTAAGAGCAATGATGATTTTGAAATAAAAAAATTGGTCTCTACTGTACATACATGCATAATAATCTTATGAGGGAGGTGATCACTGTATGGGAAACACTGTATGGTGCTACCACCTGGTGTTAGAAATCTGCACTGCTGCCAATACATCGAATACATTTCCTATCATGTTCCTAAGGCTGTTGTTTATATCTTGTATTGGCCCTAGGTGGCACTGTTGCCAACTAAACTGAGTATCTTTAATCTCAAGACTAAGCATTACCTTTTGTACCATAAAGAGTCAAACACAGAACACAGTGGAGGTGATGTCAGGGGAACCAGAGGTTATAGAAGAAGTAATAACGTCACCCACCGTAATGCAGCAGGTGGCATCACCCGTCACCTTTGTACCCGGACTTCACACCAAGATGGTAACAGCTTCAGGGGAAGAAGGTGAACATATAAGTATTAACTTCCGTAAAACAGAAGCAGCATCATGTGCTCGTTAACAACACCCATATAACTGTCCCATTGCCGATGCTCCTGACTAAAATGGTGGACGACTCCTTATATCTATTAATGCTGGATACCATATGAAATTACTCCTGTATATCTACTTTATCCACCACATGGTCATACATTATCTCGTCGCCTGTGACAGTGCAACAAGGGTGTAACTGAAACCTCCCAGAGGCCCCTCAAGGAGGTGCCTCCTACCTTGTTGACCCAGGTACAGTTACAACCTTGTTGCACTGAGGCGTTATTTTGGCGACTCAGAACTGATGGATTTCATTATGAGGTGGGGGTAGTTGATGTAGAAATAAAGTTCACTTTGTACAAGGTTCATTGTTATTGATGTACTGCAAGTGAATATCACAATGATATGATTGTTCATCATAACCTTCCTTCTTGGTTACAGTAATAGTGGCGTCATCAGCTGCTAACGCTGGTGCGGCGGACACAGGGGACCAGAGTAGCACATCTGTATTGGCAACATTAGCAGCACTAGCTGAGGCTACAGGACCACTCAACACATCAAATAGTGAGTTTCATACATCAAAAGTCCCTGAGCTATCCTCCCAACGCCACTATACCCCCATCCTTCTCCTCTCTCTGCTGTGCTCAGGGACTGGTAAACTCTGTAACAGGGTGGCAAACCTTTGTGACACTGGTAGGGGTTAGTGGGGGAGGGTGGGAGGAGGGAGTGAAAGCTGGTAACTGGTTTAGGGGTCAGGCTGACCATAAAATTCAACATACATTCTAAGACAAGCAGATAACAGCACCCACAGTATGGGGATTTCAAACAGTGAGGCTGAGTGTGTTCACTTGGGGTAATCAGATGATCACATGGAGTGATCACTTAGAATATTCAGGTGATCATATGGGATTCTCAAATAAGATGATCACTTGGGGTGATCACACAAGGTGGTCATATGGGGTGCTCACATAAGGTGATCACATGGATCTGGTGATCACATAGGGTGATCATATGGGATGATCACATAAGATGATCACAAGGGGTAATCACATAAGGTGATTACATGGGTTGATCATTTGGGGTTACCAGGTGATCATATAAGGTGATCATTTGGGTGATCACATGGAATGATCACTTGGAATAAGCAAGTGATCATATGGGATGATCACATAAGGTGATCACATGAGGTAATCATTAGGGATGATCACATGGGGTGATCATATAGGGTAATCACTTGGGGTAATCAGGTAATCATATGGGATGATCATATAAGGTGATCACTTAGAGAATTCAGATGATCACATGAGATGATCATTTGGGTTGATCACATGGAATGATCACTTGGAATGATCAGGTGATCACATAGGGTGATCATATGGGATGGTCACAAGATTATCACAAGGGGTGATAATTAGGGGTGATCACTTGGAGTAATCAGGTGATCATATGGGGTGATCATTTGGGTTGATCACTTGGGGTTATCAGGTGATCATGTAAGGTGATCATTTGGGCTAACCACAGAATGATCATTTGGAATAAGCAAGTTATCATATGGGATGATCACATAAGGTAATCATTTGGGTTTATCAGGTGATCATATGGGGTGATCGTATAAGGTGATCACTTGGGGAATTCAGATGATCATTTGGGGTGATCACATGGAATGATCACTTGCAATGAGCAAGTGATCATATGGAATGATTACATGAGGTGATCACATGAGGTGATCACTTGGGGGTAATCAGGTGATCACATTCAGTGATCATATGAAGTGATCACTTGGAATGATCAGGTGATCACATGGGGTGATCATTTAAGGTGATGACATGGGATGATCACTTGGGGTGATAACTTCACACCAAGACCAAACTTAGTGAGTAGCTCAGTGTGGGTGGTGGTGTGGGATTGTGTCACTGGATGGTCATATCAGGTCACCACAGCCAGTGCCAGTTAATGAGATAAACACAGTGCTCAGATGGTATCACTTACAGTTGAAAAGGGGTAGGTGAGGAGGTGGGAGGGTAGTGAGTGGAGTGGGGCTTCAATGGGTTTTGTGTCCAATGGACAAGTCCATAGATTCACTAGAAATTGATTCACTAGAAATGTTTTTCATTTTCATTTTCCCACCTTATTCCAAATCTCTCATAGCAAGATCTATGGACTTGAGCAAGTCTAATATCGTCACAATCCTTGGTTAACTTGGAAACCAGTTGATAATTGCATCTGCGCTTTTTTAGATAATGATTTGAGGTATAAGACCATGGGATAGAAGAGGTCTATTTTTATCTCTATGATAAGACTGAGGGAATTGGCAATTTCAAAATGGTTCTTGAATGCTGTATCCTTACCTCAGTCATGGACCCGTACAGTATGTTGTACAGGTCTATGCCTCAGTGCATGAAGGTGGTAACTGTATCTGGGTCAATAAGGTAAAATGTACCTCCGTGAGGGGCCTTACGGCGATACTTCTAACCTTGTAGACTCAAATACAGTTTTAGGACTGAGGCGACGATATATTGAGGATGACAACAATGTAATTGTTAGAGTGTGGTTTTGCTGTTAGAATTTTTAAGCTCTTATGTAACCACACTCTAATGGGTGTTGGGGTCTGTTTCTGGATTTTGTAGAGGTATGGCATTTCCCAGGTCTAATTTCATGTCAATGAGGAATAGAAGAGCCAAAACATGTGTTCTATTGTTCTCTATAATAGATAAGCTTTCTTTAAACATGTATTTTTCTTTGTTTTCTATCATTTCTTTAGTATAGATTCTGCTTAGGAAGAGGCCTTCCCTAGCCCACTTAAAAGGGTCTATTTCTCCTCTTTCCTATCCCCTCGGGATGTGTGTGGTGCACATATGCGTGGGCACTGACACATTCCTCTGTGAAATTGTGGAATGTAGTTGTCGCCATGAATATGACCTTAGCTGTTGAAATGGCGTTAAACATCTATTACTCATTCACTCTGCTTAGGAAAAGAAAAATGCCATAAAGATCTTCCTTCTCATAGACCTCAGTGTTAAATCTTGAATACGTAACACCAGACAAATGCCCTTTTCACTGGGTTTTCTTTGAAGGTTCATCTATTCTTATCGTGTGCTAGTTAACAACAAACAACCAAATCCTATGATCTTTTCTTTTCCTCAAACCATCAATATTAAAGTATAAAACAGGCAGGTTAATTAAGAGTTAATTTTCTCTCAGTTTGGTGAAAAATAGATTGTGGTATGTATTTCTAGTATGGGTAATTATTGTCTCAGCCACTGTGTCTACAATGTAACAATGGGAGCAGACAGACTGGCACCTGTCAGAAGTAGCTGCCAATCATGCTGTATATAGCTGTACATGCTGACATGACCTCTAAAAGGAACACACCCTTTAGAATATGAGCACATACAAAGAGATGTAGTCTGCCGGTCCTGGTCCTGGGCTGGGGACATATTGAATGTTCACAAAATTTCACCATTACTATGACAAACCAGTATTCACAAATAATACACTATTGACACTAGCACATTAGGAATGATGTTACCATTGACACTATGACTTGGGAACTTTAAAATGACCAGGTGACCATGGCGAAGTGGGGAAGTGACCATACTGAAGTGACCATAGGGAATCAGGGAAGTGACCATGAGGAGTTGGGGAAGGGACCATAGGGAAACGACCATAGGGAAGTGACCATAGGGAGGTGAAATTGGGGAAAGTGACCATGGGGAATTGGGGAAGTGAACATTGGGAATTGGGGAAGTGATCATGGGAAAGTGACTATAGGGAAGTGACCATAGGGAAGTGACCATGGGGAATCAGGGAAGTGACCATAAGGGAATGGAAAGTGACCATGGGGAATGGGAAAGTCTCCATAGGGAATCAGAGAAATGACCATGGGAAATCAGGGAAGTGACCATGGGGATTCAGGGAAGTGACCATGAGAAATTAGGGAAGTGACCCTGGGGAATAGGGGAAGTGACCATGGGGAAGTGACTATAGGGACGTGACCATGGGGAATCAGGGAAGTGACCATGGGGAAATGGGGAAGTCACCATGAGGAATAGGGATGGGGGGAATTGGGGAAGTGGCCATGTGAAATTGGAGTTAACATGCAGAAGTGATAATTGGTAAGTGACCATGGATTGAGCAAGTGACCATGGGGAATTGACCATGGGGAATGGAGGAAGTAGCCATGGGGAATTGACCATGGGGAATTGACCATGGGGAATTGAGGAACTGACCATGGGGAAGTGAACATGGGAGTTCAGTAAGTGGCCATGGGGAATTGGGGAAGTGACCCTGGGGAATTGAGAAAGTGATCATGGGGAAGGGACCATGGGGAATGGAGCAGGTGGCCATGGGGAATTGAGGAAGTGATCATGGGGAATTGGGGAAGTGACCATTGGGAAGTGACCATGGGGAATTGAAAAAGTTACCATGAGGAAGAGATCATGGGAATGGAGCAAGTGGCCATGAGGAAGGGACCATGGGAAATTGGGGAACTGACCTTGGGAGGGACCTGCTGTCTGTCACAAGTGTTAGTTCTCTTATAATACATAATGCACCTATGTTCCAAAACATGGTTTTATTTGATGGAATTTAAGGGGAATCATACATTCTATCATATTAAAGCACAAAACCACACTCTATTAGTATACAAGATGTTACTATGGGCCTGCTGTAAATTTAAAGTGTTGGATTTTTTGTACAGATACCACAGCGGCAGAGGCATTAAATTGGTTAGAAACACACGGTATCACTATGATATCTGCAAACGATGCTCCGACAATGGTCTCCTCATCATTTGAGAGTGGTCAAACACTCACTCTAACAGGTGGGTGATTTAAAATATTACGCAAATATTTAGAATTGTTTATCAGTCCCATACAATGTCATATAACTTCAGCAAATCGTTCTTTTTTTTTTGGTGAAAGGAAAATTGATAGTGCTTCACATTACACGAATGGGTCATTCCACATTGACTTGTTGAATATATATGGCCCCTATAAAATTCACAATAGAAAAGAGAAATCTTAAAGGGAAATAAAAAATTGAGAAAAGAGAAGTCTAATGTAACAGACACCAAAATAGAAGGGTAGTTTGATAATTACTGTTTATAAATACAAATTACAGAAGCAGGCAAGTTGGCGCTGAATCTAGTGAAACAGGAGACTTTGAGGGGTGGAGAGACTGAAGTTGTAGAGGAAACAGTGGAGACGCTGGACAACGAGTTAATTGACGAGGATGGTCAACGGGTCATTGCTATAGTGGAGGACCAGTGCCACTTAGATGACGGGACAGCCACTGTAATGGTTGTAAAAGATGATGAAGAAACAATGGTTGAAGAAACCGGTATGTATCATTTCAATTTTGGGAGAGATATTTTGAGTTATATGTACGGTTTTCTTTTGTTAAATCCTCGGATTATGAATAAGAGTTTTTTCTTTCTTTCACAAGAGCAGCATTTCTGTAAATGTCATATTAAAGTATAATGTAATCAAGCGTTACCATAACTCTTAATGATCAAAAACGGAGTCAAACTGTACATTGTCAATTAAAAAACAATTCCGAGTGAATTATTACCTAAAGAGTATTACTGAACAGTGAACGATTCTTTACACATATTATCAAACCATCTGAATTTGATTAAATGACCATTTGTATCCACAGTGGATGGAAGTGACGAACCTGCTATTAAACGTATGCGGTTTGAAGTTGAAGATGGGGACAGTTCAAACGATCTGAAGCGTCAGCTCGAGGAAGTCCAGAGAAAGGCTGACGAATACAAAGCACAACTACAGGAAAAGGCACAGGAAGCTGAAGTGTACAAAAAACAGTTGAGCGAAATAAGTGCGAAAACTAGTACGTAGTGAAGCCAGTAATTAGTAACAATTTTAACAATGGGTGTGTTTTGACATTCAATAGTTTATTAGAACTCATTGGCCTACAAATACCTGGTTTCAAAAATCTCTGAACCCTTAGAATATAAACGAAGCAGTTCGAAGTACCGAATGTATTTATTTCTTTGAATAGTAAGTAGTCCGATTTTCTAAGAAGAAAAAAAGTTAAATTTCCTCAGGGAAATTTGTGTAAAACATTAACTGATACACATGGCAGCTGACTGGAGACATTGGAGGTAAAGACTTATATATGGTTAATATATGATAAGGAAATAAGTGGAAGGTATTGTACAACCATTTCTGATTTACAGGCATTTACACACAGGTATTCTCCAAAAAGACTGATGTTTAGAATTATTTGTGATCAAGGTGTACATTGCAACATATTAGTGATGGATCAACGTGTCCAGATGTTGAGCGGGCATCCCTAGCCCACTTAAAAGGGTCTATATCTCCTCTTTCCTATCCCCTTGGATGTGTGTGGTGCACATATGCGCAGGCACTGACACATTCCTCTGTGAAATTGTGTAATGTAGTTCTCGCCATGAATATGATCTTAGCTGTCGAAATGGCGTTAAACATCTATTACTCACTCACTCACTCCAGATGTTAAGCACTATCTGAACTAAACATTTGTTGATTCTTTTTATTGATATTTTGATCTTACAGTTTGTGACTCCTCACTTTGCCTGTAAGACTAGACATGCACATTAAATGCTACGTATATATACTATACACACAGTCTAGGAAATAATAATCGAGTATTTCGATAAAATTAGAAAAAAAAACTCCCACTTTCTCTCACTACCGGTATTAACACTCCCCTGTCCCTGCCTTGTCATTTCGTTCAATTTTACCGTAAACTCCCGCATATAAGACGCGTCCTCTACGCCAAACAAATGCCTTGTGCGTCTTATAGGATGTACTGAAATTGGGGGTGCGTCTTATACGAGGGGTAATTTTACTATAGAACAGTACTGGACTGACAAAAATCACCCTTAAAATGTGCGTCTTATACGCGAAAATGGTCCTGCTGAGTTTGGGGTGCGTCCTATACGTGCAACGTGTCTTCTACGCGGGAGATTACGGTATATAGCAAATACCTCGTCTTTGCTTCCACATTTTGTGCATTGAAATATTAGAAGCAACTGGAGCTATTTGGAAACCATACCGTTAAAGGCTATCGATCACTCTGTACATAGTATTTATATACTATGGTTTGTTGCATTTGGGAACCGACTAGACATTTTTAGTCGGGTGCCGTCATTTCTGTGGACTGGTTATTGATTGATATTACAATTTTACATATTCTCTCGCCGATATGCAGTTGTGTGTAGATGAATCATGACTATATATATGGAGACATGTTTAAGCCTATTGGATATGAATGAGACACGTTTAGATCAGTTGTATTCAAAGTTGTGTAATATTGCTAAAACAATTGAATTCTAAAGAATAGAAGTGGAGTCATGGTCTAGAAGTGCCCATATCTTTAATATTGATGGAACTTTAACATTGGCTGTATACATGTACTTTAGTTGAATCCCTGCCACAGCATATAACAATGTAGCATCAGAACGTCCACGTCTTTATTAATGTGTTCTTAATGATGTAAGACATTAATTCATAGTCTTTACCTCTGAACCATGCAACATACTTATCAATTGGGTGTGTTAATAGGGCTATCGGTAATGATGTGTCAGAATTGTGTTAGATATACGTGTTCAAATACATATGTGTGTATTGTGGAATGAAATGTATATATTGCATTTAAGAAAGATCTGTACATAATTTAGTAATAATAAAATGCTTCCACATTTGGTAGAAGTGTTGATTAACTTGCTTTAGTGATTAGTAGCTAGAGATCCTCAAGTAGTGCATTCTCGCAGAATAAATATTGGATTGTGAAGTGATCTAAGGCATGTTGCCTGCTGTGCACAAAAAAGAAACAATTACCGATGTAAATACTTTTGTTATGAAAATTTCTTAATGAACTCGAAGTATGATTACAGTTCATGACATACAGCATGTTCGACCGTGTCCCTCAATAACGTGACCAGACATTGGAAAATAAGTGCAAAGAAATATCCTGTGACAACCAATTCAATAAAAACAAAACAAAAAAAAACTTGGATCGAAGTGCTAGTCTTACATACAGGTGCCTGTAGTTCTATCATTCTACTGATGAAAATAAACATTGAATATTAAGAACACTATACCATAGAACCTTGTGTCTTAGCCACACCCTGAGATTGTTGATAAGCTGTAAGCCACACGTGACCCTCGTATTGGCCACTAGCTGGAGCTGGTTCCTGCAACACACAGTTAAGAACTGATAAGATGGGCCCAGTATATCCCTGGAAGTGGGTGTTAACCAGGGACAAGGTACCCATCATGGTATGTCTTATCAGTGGGTTTAACATCAACCAGCGAAATTCAAAATGGCGGCTCCACTAGGCCTCCATACTGAGTCCTATATGAGAACCTACCACATGCCCCGAGTATAAGCTGTATCCCAGGTTCAGGGTGATCCTATAAGGGACTGAAATGGTTTATAAGCCGTGGCTTATGCACAAGATTTTTGCAGTATGTTTGCAAATGCATTTTACATTACCACACTCTCACAACCAATCTTTTCCAATATTTGATTTGACAGAGAAGTTACACAAGATATTGTAGAGGTCGGCAGAAAACGTCCTGGAGAAACCGGGAGTCGAACCCGGGACCCTCCAACCTGCAGGCGGAAGCTCTACCGCTGAGCTACTTCCCCGTCTGACATTCTCTACCTTCCACCTACATCTGGATCGGTATAATACACAAGGGGGGCAGCTTATACCGGCTGACCAGCCCCTGAGGGCTGGTGCAACCGGAACAGGGCAGATGGCCTACCGCCATGGACTTACAGGCAGAGCTGGCCCCTACAATATTTACTTGATTCAACCTACTGACAGCATATAAACCCGATTGTACATCGATACGTCTTGTTGTCCTGAATTAAATACAATACTACGGTACATTGTATATTTCTCTCTTCGGCGCAATGAGTGAACAATTTAACAGCATTATTATCGCGGACGAGTCTTTAAGCCCCATATGCTTCTGACAGGGTTAGAGGGGAGTGTAATGTTTCAAATGAAAGGTATGTATCCCCCTTGTAGATCGAGAGAGAATTAAATCCCTCCGTATATAATTCAGGGATGTTTTATCAGGATTACCTGATTTTTGAAAATTTTGGATTAGGCCACACCAAATAAAATAATAGGTCTATGGATTTTCATTTTTGAAAACTGGAGTGGGAGGGCGAAATTTTAATTTTATTTTTCTAAATTTTATTTGTCTATGGATTTTCAATATCAAAGATACGAAGAGGCAATTTTATTTTTTTGCTCCTTTTCTCAAATTTATGTCTACTAGACTTTTGGCTTCTAAATGCAGCATAGACAATGAAATTAGCAAATCTGGAGACCTTTACCTATCCAATGAGTGGTCTGCTTTATTGGTTGACACTGTAAGGACTTTGCAAGAAAGAAAAAAAGTTCAATTTTCCAGAAAATGATGCGGGCGGAATCCATAGACAAAATATCTTCCAAATAAAAATAAAATTTCCATTTAGGAAAATTAGGTGCGGGAAATCCATAGACCAATGTTTTAATTTGGTGTGGCCTTATGTGCATTTTCCTTATACGAGTGGTAATATAAAGAGGGTCGTTTGGAAAAAAAATAGAAGGCTTTTATAAACATCAAGTACCTGGTAAATGTATGGCTTCATGATTTTTGTCCAAACCGCGTATAAACCGTGCCTTATCCGCAAGGTACTACGGAGTGCTGTTTTTGGACAAGCAGCAATATGAAAACCTTTTCATTGAAAGGCCCTTAATTAAGGGTCTTGGACATAGGTCCATACCAGAACTACAATACCATCGCCTAACTTTTCAAGTTTTGCAGGAGAGGCAAAAGAAGGAAACTCAATTTTGCCGAAATGGCTTGTTACTGTATGATATGGTCAAGGTGGTCAACTCCTGGTCGTATACGCACGAGCCGAATAACGTGAGGTTTCTGTGCTTTCTGCCAGGCCTTATACCTTGAATGTAGGGATTTAGAATGTCGGTTATCCACGAAAACTAAATAGGCCGTACTATTAAAGCATCTACTTTAGACACTTAACTTTGCCAGAATTACTTGCTCATGGTACCAAATTCAAAACGTCTGATCTAGTCAATGATTTTTTCTAAAACCTTTGAATAGAAAAGATCCCCCAAAGTGCAAAACTTGTCCGGGTTGAGGAGAGGTAGAGAGGCAACCTCCCATGAACTGGGTCTACAGGTTATAATTCCTTTTTCTTTAATTGTGGCTTTTTTCAACTCCTGAAAAATTTGCTATGATGCTAGGACACTCTCAAATCCATTAGCTGATGACATGTTGGGGTAATTCACACACTTGGGAGATTATTGTAACATCACAAAATACGAGCGAAAGCGAAGACATGAATTCTTTAGTCTTTATTCTATTCATACGTTTACAGCCACCTCGAAGTAGCCCTTCCATAAACAATAACAACATGGATTTGTCTATTTCCACTTGTGTTACTTAAATATTTACGAATCTTATTAAGAGATATTCATGTATGCCAATGCAGTTTCACATAGTCTTAGGCCATAATCAATCATTTAGATGGAACAACGACGTTTAATCTCTAGTGAAGGTGGTCGTTGCAAGCCCCCTGGGCATCAAATCTCATGGTCCGTCAAAGTCTCAGTAATCCCATAACTGATATAACTTAAAAAGAAACAGCAACATTTTAAAAGTAAATAAATAAACAGATCTCGTACGATCACGGTCCATAGATAAGTATACACACCAACAACGAAAACCCAGTGAATGGATTTTCTTACGGTATCAGAGCACATGATTTGCATATAAACCAGTTTGCTGCATTCAAGTCCTAGTCATACGTTGTTCCTCCCTGTGTCTGTAAATGCCAAACATCAATGGTAGGTCTAGGAATCAACACAGGTAATCTCACTATTTATCATAACACGCCTCTCACACTGGCAGACATTAATATTCACATGTGGCAGGATACTTAGTACTTTCTTCATCAACTATACGCTCTCAACTGTGTTCATTTTGAGTCCTTTGGAAATTGAGATCTAATCTGCCCAAAGTCTTTGGTAAGTGTCTCAATTTTCTTTGCCTGTTCTTCAAATCTGTTCTCGTGTTGCTCCAGCCTGGTTGCATATTCCTTCAGTTGGCGATTTTGGTGCAGGATTTTGGCTTTACTTGAGCGTATCTCGCGTCTCATTGTAGCGAGATCATTGTGTGCTCTCCGGAGGTCCCTACGTAATGACTTAACGACCCGCTTGGAGACCCACTTGTGTTCTTTCTTCTCTATGACTGGAATAACAGGTTTGCAGATGTCTGGCACCCTTTGTGGAGTGGCTGCTGTAATCCGGGAAGGCCCAGCAGTGGGACGCTGCAGAACTGTGGTGTACGTCAAAGGATCTGAAAGGGTAAATTTTAATACTGAGTTTGAGCTTTATTCTATCTTATACTGACGTGCAAAATAGCCATTCTGATTTGTGAAAATATTTAGACACACAGATATTTTAGTTCTGAAATGTTGCATAAATAGGTACTTTAATAGAAATGATTTTAGCATCAAATCATGGATTAACCTGAACACTTACTAGATGGAGGAATGGGTAGATCCGTTGAGAAGTAGCTGACTTGGGGCAGGTTTGGTTCGATCTTCTCCTTGAAATACTCCATGGCCATTGTTGATAGGTCAAACAGCTCGTCTGTCACTTTATAGACACGTCCAAGGACGGCTGATGACCGTGTGTAGCGTACAATATGCATGATCTCATCTAGAATCTGAAGATATATTGAAACCATTTTTCAATTTGATCATCTCTAGAGGGAGGAAACAGATTGAAAAGCACAATTTCTCTTATCCATGGATTTTCAAAATTAAAAAAAAAAATAACAAAAAACTCCGAGTACATGAGGGGCCATCGCGGTATTTGATAGTTCGTAGCATGGCACCCGTAGTATTTGAATCCACATTCCAGTCAAAATCTTAGGAGTTAATTTCTCTCTGCTATCATCTTTCCTATGATTTTTTTGATCAAAACAACATTTTTTTTTATCTATAATCATTCAAGTGAAAAAAGACATACCTCTCCAGCAAAGAAACAGCAATGATTTTTTTCAATGTGCTTGCCAAACGTCATCTGCATCAGGACAAGTCGCATGTGAAGTGTTTCCATGATGTCACATTCACGTGCAAGTGGGTGTTTGCGTCGAGAAGACTCTCTCCTCGGCATCTGGGACTTGATCACATGTAGGCGATTCTGCACAGTGGTCTGTATTCCATTGAATCCATTGGTAAGAATCCGCTTGCCAGTGATGTTAAAATCCCTGCATACCTGTTGAATATGTGGATATTATATAGGACGTGTATTGGCATGATAGCAAGTAAATTGGACCTGCAAATAAAGAGCACCCATCTGACGTAATTTCTTGTTGCGGGGTAGTGTTGGAGGTACACTGCTGGAAACCCTACCCACGCTGCCATAGAGTATGCACTGTGGCGAATTACATGTACTACCCTGTACAAAATCTTCAATTTCTCTAAATATGATAGCTTATATGAAAAATCGTCTCAACCATAGATAGATATAGATCCCGGGGGGGCCACTCCAAAATTTATGGATACCATGTGCGTACATCAGCCTAAATTTTGTACCCTTTTAGCGGGTCAAAATTACACAAAAGTACACCCCTTTGGGCGGGAAACACCCCCAAAATTTGATGAAAATATAACCCCTTCCAGCGGGACCCCTTCAAAATGAGAGAAACCATACCCCTTTTAGCGTGATAACCCACATACTTGTGAGAAAAATCAGCTGAAAGTGAACCAAAATACATCCCATTTTAGGGGGTATTTTGGTCAGTCATCTGACCCAAAAAACATATCCCTTTTGGCCCAAAATAGCTGAAAATGTACCCCTAATGACAGATCCGGGGGAACCCGCCCCCTGTACCCAAAAAGTACCCCCTTTCCCACTGGGGGACTAGTGAACACCTAGTGTCACAAAATCCCCCCATAACACCAAACTGCTGTCAGTTTGGGACAACTGGCAATTTTATTGTCACATTCAAGCACAAACAAATGCCTCATGAGTCCCCATGGGATGAAACTACTGCTATCTTGCCATTAAACGCTATGTTACTTACAAGGTTATCAAACCTTGGTTACTGTTGATAATGTCACCTAGTGACAGCATCACTTGTGACTGTTGCCAAGCAATGGTGTTCTGACTGACGTCACGGTACTCAAACCGTTTTGTCAGTTACAGTGGTAGCATTGTGCAGGACGGACGCATCTCTTCTAGCCTTTGTCAAAAACTTTCCCGCTAATTTGTGTATGCACATGCTTACTATAGAACATATAGGGAGTGCCCCCCGGGGATGTAGATCAGACGCATCAAAAGAGACTACATTTGCCAAGATTGGCCAAGAATAAGGGAGCATTCATTATTTATGGCAGGGGGGGGGGTGAGCATTTCGAGGGAGGGCAGCTCATTTTGGGACATTTGTGAGGAGGAGGCACTTTATTATAGGGTATTTCTGTGGGGGAGGCACTTCATTTTTGGATATTCATGTAGGGGGGGGGGGGCGCTTCATTTAAGGACATTCGTGCCAGGGGATATTTTATTCTAGGGCACTGGTATTTGTCATATGCCAGATTTTTTCTTATTTTCGAGCAAAATCGGCTTCTAAATCATTTTCTCCCAAAGTCTCCCCTGGATTATGACCAAGCTTTATTGCTATAAATTATAGCTTTTCTAAACCTCTTGAAATTTCAACCCGAAATCAGCTCATGATATTTTCCCAAACTCTAGCCCTGGCTTATGACTGAGGTCGGCTTATGAACAGGGTTTCACAGTAATCCCTAGTCTAAAAGAGGGGGTGTGCACTTATTAGGGTATGTTGTGCTAATTACATTGAAAGCAGTGTATAGACTTTATTAGGCAATCGGAACCTTATCAGGCATCAGGTGCAACTTATAGCATTCTCCCAAATTCAGAATATCTACTGTAAACGTAGATATTTTCGTGTGTATGAATTTTCGAGGACAAGGTTAAAAAAGACATTTTCATGTGTACTTAAATTTGCAGATTTTTAATTCAAAAGTGTGAGTAGGCAAACAGAATCGATCATCCATATACCCCCGCATGGATGTCCCTTTCCCCTTACCTGCTAACAAGTATGTATTTTCAGGATACAGAGGGCTAAGGGAGTGATCATTGTTAAGAATTTTTTCGACCCTTGACCAGAGGGGGTCAAAACAATTTCACCTGTTTTTCGTGAGAAAGCCCCTGCCTTACTATACAGACTTAGCATGTTTAATTATTAGCCAATGAGATGATCCCAACTGTTTACTGCAGTCCTGTCGGGGGCCAACTGGTACCTATCTGGTAGGTCTTATCTGTAGAACTTGCTGGTAACAAGCTCCAGCAATGGCCACGCCCATGGGATAACCTGCTACATCGGAATAAGTTGAAAGAGCACATTCGCACATGCTTTTTGGCTCTTCAGGTGTTTTTGACCCCTTGAACGGGGGAGGGGGCAGAATTTTTTTAGTATGTTTGATGAAATAGAATATAGGGGGGACTTACAATGGCATCCATTGGGGCAACAATCAATGTTTGTAAGTGGTACCACCATTGGTAGTGATTGTGTCTACAGGAGTTTTCACACCTTCTACTACACCAGCTTGCAGCAACATAAAGGGATGCACACATAGTAAGGTGCTATATGCCTTCAGGTAGCCAGCATTGTTGTTCAAAGGAAAATACCTTAGCACAGGAAAGTGCCATTTCATGTGCTAAGGGGAAGAGTGATTTTAGGATATTTCTACTGAGGGAATCAATTTTAGTGTATCATAGTGAGCAGTAATGAGTGGGGGGGGGGGTGGCGCTTTATTTTGGGGTATTCACAATGTCAATGGGGGGGGGGGCACTGCATTTTGGGGTATTCACATAGGGAGGGTAATTCAATTTTGGGTATTTCTGTGGGGGAGGCGGTTCATTTTGGGATATTCACATGGGGGGGGGGACGTTTCATTTTCAGGTATTTGCCGAACAAGATTCTCACCCCCCCTGCCATAAATAATGAACGCTCCCTAAGTGATAAAGAAATCACATGGAAGTGGAAATTTTTGCTGTGTGGGATCGGCACTGTGGAAGGCAATGGCTACTGATGACACTAAGAGCTCAGTACCGATACAACCTCCCACTTCCACATAATGTACAGAGTAGAAAATAGCAAGAGTAGCCACTGAACTCCCCTACTGCCGATCCCGCAGGGCAAAACTTTCCAATTCCATATAAGGTTTCCACCACTTATTCTTCACTAATATTAACAAGTTTGGTGTCTTCTGATACGCCTAATCATTATCTATCAAAGGTAGAAAGGATTTTATACAGTGCCTAGTGAATACAGAGAAAATGAGAATCATTTACAGGGTAGTCTATCGTCACAGTGGCCACTGCCCTGCTTATCACGCACAGCAAAACCTTTCACTTTCACAAAATCTTTCAACCACTTATACATAATCAATCTAAACAAATTTGGACTTTTTGGATGCACAGGATATTAATGTAACTTTGTTGAAGAGAATGAGTGCTTCTGCCCAGCAAACATAGAGAAACTTAAGATTTTTCACAGGGCAGTATTTCGGCTCACTAGTGGTGGTAGGCTGTAACCTACCACCACTGTTCTGTATACATTGTGGTATTTCCACAATGGCCGCAGTGGCAGGAATACACATACAATGGGCACGCTCTATGTCCATTACATTAACCGCATCATTTCTGGAGTGCTGAGGGTGTTGGTGAGTTTGTTCTAGGTTCAGATAAGCTATTTTCTAAGCCAATTTGGGGGAGAACAAAATTTGGTCTAGTTTGTGAACGCTTCTGATGATACCGGGTTATACCTATCATTCTGTGATGCACATACATGTATACACCTGTCCCATCAATGACAGTACAGATTTTTGGATGCACGCCACAGCCCCAACATGCAGGACTTCCGTTGGACAATTTGCCTATCCTTTATCATTCCAGGAGATGAAAATCGACTTATAATCACATTGCAGTCTACTTCCTTTATGACCATTCGATGAGGTTCATCAATACATATCCATTGATGTGCTTGGTTAGTCAATACGACCAATATTAAGATATTAACAGCCATATTGGTGAACATTCCCATACAAATCTATTATGTAATGCCCACCGGAAGGATTACATGAACAATGATCCCAAAGAACGATGATCCCAGCTTTTGAGGAACCATGATCCCATCTTAACGAAATGATGGCCCCAATTTTCAAATATGGCTATATTGTGTTTGTATCTTATCTCTGAACATGTTATTGACAAAGTTGTATTCAGATGAAGAGTTTTCCATGAAATCTACACTGAGAAAATATTCAGCCTCACTTGAGTCTGGATCCAGACTCAGGCAAAGTCAAAATGAGGATCATTTGAGACTCAGCCTAATCCTGGGATGATACTCTGGCTAATCCTGAGGCTGATCCTGGGATGATACGCTGGCTCTGCCTGAGTATCATCCCAGGATCAGGCTGAGTCTCAAATGATACTCATTTTGGCGACATTGCCTGAGTCTGGATAAAGACTCAAGCGAGGCTGAATATTTTCTCAGTGTAGGAAGAATTTGAGAGTGACAGTATGCTAATGTGTGTGTAGGTACAGTACTCACAGTTTGTCTGTTAATCCATGAAACCCTATGATTAATCCATGTAAATGATATGTATCTCCAATAATCAAAAGAAATATAAGTAAAAAATAATTTATACACAAAATAAATACATGTATGTAAAATAATTACCAAAAAAAAATCACTCCAATGATAGATCTAGTTCTATAGGTACAGACGATTGCGGACATTTTTTTCTTTTTTTTTGCATTTTAGTCATATTCATCATTTCTATCTATTTCCATGCATGAATCACCAACAAATCATTAAAAATCAGATATTACTGTGCCTATTATGTGTAGGGTATGTAAGTAGCCTGGAGAAGTAGCCTGCAGTGTGGAAAAAAATCCTTTTCAGACATTTCTGGGCATTTAATCATTATTATTCATCATTTCTATCAATTTCCATGTGTAAATCACCAACAAATCATGGAATACTAGTGCAGATGGGTCAGTAAATATGAGCAATGAGAGATATTTTAATGTGGGATCATGGTTCCTTAAGATGTGATCATCGTTCCTGGGGAGGAGAAAATGGGATCATTGTTCCCGTGGGATCATCGTTCCTTGGGATCATCGTTCCAGTAACCACCGGGATTAGCAAAAGTGTGCAACCTTTTTTTGTAGCGCCCCCTGGTGTCTTGATTGTGTAACTCTGTTGAATCGCATGTATATGGAACTACGTTTTAATCACTTCAGTCTACAGATATTCAGCTGTTCCATCTCATCATTTTAGCAATGCAGCGAATGTGAATATGATGCAATACATTAGGAAATACTGGTATTATATAGATGACATAAGGAAGTTATTTTTGTCATGAACATGTTAATCAATTAGCTTTGGAATAACTTTGTAAACCTTACTAATCTGAGTCGGGCTACTTCAGCATAGCTGCCAATCCTCTGGAATATGGATTCTAACACCTCTGGTGGTAATCTCAGTATCCGAGGTAGGTCAGGTGAATCTGATGAAGTGTGCGCTATAGCATTACACATTCTCTTCCTGGGCACAGGCTCCTCATCTGCACTGAAACTTCCATCCCTCTTCATCCTACAAGAAAACAGTTCGTTAATCTACTAAATAATCAATGCAAGATCCTACTTGAAAATACCGATGGGGTTCAAACATGGTTAATTCTACTTTCTCTCACTACCTGTGGGTCCATGGTCGGAAAGTACTCGCCCTCTACTGTCTAGGTCAATATTACATTTACCGGTATATAGGGCTCATGGATTTTAATAAGGAAGACCCGTCAGGAAATTTAAATATTTTGCCATTCTATAAAAAAAAATAAAAAATAAAAATACAAACCTCACATATCAAAATAAACCAGCCGGGAAAAATTCAATTCTATGAAAAAAAAACAACATACATGCTCTAATTTAAACTAAAGGCTTACTTTTCTAAATACTTGCTGCTTGTAAACATTGTGACAATATCTTCTTCTGAAAGAAATAATTAACATTCAAACTTCATCAGTTGGTATGGCAATGTACTAGAAAAAGTAACCTTTTTGCTATTTTCTTTTCTAATATTGGGAATAGAAAATAGTGCATAAGTATGTGATGCAAATTTTTTATATCTTTTAGATTTTGTAATGCATTTTGTTATGGAATGTTTAGATCTTTTGTAATAAGGGTTTTAACACCTTTTTCTAGTACATTTCTCATTTAAAATAACCCTTCATAAGGATTCTTATCAGTAGGCAGATAATGCTGATAAGGGCCACGCTGTTTGCTATGACTTCACTGCTGCTCCCAAGAATAGGCTGCTGTTGATGTGACACTAAGGAAATAACTGGAAAAGTCATGTGGGATAAATAATCAGGGGTGTGAAATACCAAAACCCATTTTGGCGGAAGTGCACTGAGCAGCCTTGTTAAGATTTGTAAATAGCCTCTTTACATTACAAAATAGTGATTCAAATGGTCTAATAGTAACAGTATCACACTTTCTGATCTACAGGGAGGCCAAAAATCACCTTTGGGATACTAGAATTTGTCAATTTTGGATGATGTTATTTTTCTGCTGAGCTTAAAAAAGGCTGAAATCCGCCTTAAGGCTGAGATTTTACACCCCTGAAATAATGATGTTTTTTAACAACTTTGTCGGTGAAATTCTACGCATGTGTGGTGAAAATTTTTTCTGTACCCCCCTTTTATTCACTAATAGCGCACAGGTTTTTCTGCTCAAAATTTTGTTGTCCCCCCTTTGAGTAGGGAAAACATGTCAAACGTTTTTTAAATTTTCCCGGATTATTTTACACCATCAGGAAGCTGACAACTTGAGTAATTCATTGGTGTTTAAATTGTCTTTCTAATGGTAATAGAACAGAAGTTATGAGGGATTGAATATGGAATTTCTATCATATTTTCTGTCAGTGGATTCACTGCCATTGTGGGTCTTATCAGTCACTGCACACTGTGCACAGCCTGCACTGGGAGTCCCTTATTTTAGACCTTGCATTACTTAATGTCATATTAAATTTGACTGAAAGATCATAGAGACTAACCAATTATACCACTGTAAGCACAAGTTTGGCGATTATAGGGCAATATTCTGCACCACAAGGAACTATGATAATTGTTATAGATCATGCTGTAAATTCAAAATTTTCTAGAAGGCAGTGTGATAAGCTGACCTAAAATTTATTTTTTTACTCAACTCTCCTATACTCTTTAGCTTTGGGCTAATTTGGGCTAATAGATAATGAATAGTTGATTAAATGTCCTAAAAGTAGAGACTTTTGTAGTTATCCCTATATAAGTTAAAAAAAGTTAGGAAAATATTTGGTTTTAATATTTTCTGTTTCAATTCAAAACTCTTCTGAATTATATAGAATCTCTCCAGATATTTCATTATTTCTCTCTCTATGGTAAATAATAATGTCTTGAGCTTTCAATAGAGGTCTCAACCTCAAAAATTGAAAAGGAAATAACAAAAATATCAGCATTTTACATTTTCAGGTTTAATAGAAATTCCCCTCTGCACACACCCATACCCCTTGAGAACTGATAAGATATTAAATTAATGGCTGGATCTAGAGTAAAATGATCCACAAATTCTAATTCCTTTGGGTATTTTTACCCTTGATGCTGGAATATTGTCAATTTTGAATGTGGAAAAGGGTCTGAAAATAGAAAATCACATTTGGTGATTTACTATAGTGACAGATAGGGACTTGCGGGAGTGGGTGCTGGGGTGTTAGTCCTACTTTGAGGGATCTGAAATTTTGTTGTCCCCCTACCCAAACCCACCCACCTCCCCTGTTGTTAAAAAAATGACCACTCCCTTACACGGCCTTTAATAGCCTTAGCCTGCTTAGGCATTAATAGCATGCTCCTGTAGGCGTAGTCGTAGAGCAAATTGGCCATTTCATTTCCCGGTAGGCTGAGTAGCCTCCTGGCGCTGACCTACCCTAAACTCCACACTACATGGTAGACGGGACCATCGCTAAAGGAGCGATGGTAAGCGGTGGCACTGGTGTTGTGGTGGTGGAACTTTCAGAGTAGTTTCCCAAGCCCCCAATGAAAACTGGGTCCCTAGTCTTAAGTGGGGTTGGTCTTTGATATCTTAACTCTAGGACCTACCTACTTGTTGTGTATTGTTTTGAAATGTAAAATCATATGCCATGCCTTTGCTTTTTGTGACTTGATATCTGGGGCCAAGGAAGACTAGGCTGAGCCCTCTGGCTCTGCGGACTCAGTGGACATCAATTGCTGGGCCTCTGAATGAATATATCAGGGCCCGGTTAGCTTGGTAACTTACATGGATGATGGGTGAATCAAGTGCAGTCAAATTCGCTGTTCTTAGCTAGACTCTGGGGTCGGTGCCGCCGCTTAGTCTTAGCCTAAGGCTGGCTCGTCCCCGCGTCGCCCACCGCGTCTGCGGTGTGTTGAGTTGAGTGTGGACTACTGCAGTCACTGTGACTGTACTACTAGTGTGTAGACAAGAGACTGAAGTCAGCAGGTAGTATCAGGCCAGCTTTGAAGGTTATGGACCCTAATTGATCCAGAAGATGTGGAAAGTCGATGCAGATATGTTTGAGTGTTATTAGGTGTTATATACATACGAATTAACATAAACTGAAGCATTTATAGAGTGTTACACTAACAGCAACAAACAGAACACCTTCAGTTGCCCACCATCTTGGCTGGAGCCTGTGGAGGTGTGAAATAGTCTCGTAAATTCTCAAGAGTACTTATTCTTAAAATAGTGCCTAATATGGATGACAGTAGAATGGAATAATGTTTACTATATGTAATGAACAGAATTTAGTGAATATATATAAATAATCTTCAACTAGAACAGAATTGTGTTAACAACCTAGATAGTCTCGTATCACGTGGTCTAACACGACAAAAACACGGTGCCCGTCACTGGTCATGTGGTTGTGTCTGAAGATGCTAAAAGTTATATGATATACACCGCTTTCAGGATTTATTACCTTGAAACACCATCAAAATGGTTTTCGAGTCACTCGTGGTCGATTTAGTAAATCGCTACCTTGGCGATTTCATCGAAAACTTGGATAAATCGCAGCTGAAAATAGGAATCTGGGGAGGTAAGTACATCACCTTTATCATGATTTGCGCGTTGACAGCCGCCGCAGCAAAAGTGTCGCCGCGCTACACGAGAAATAACTGCTAGGCAAGCTTGCATATAGTTAATATCTGAGTGTTTACGTGAATTATTCATAGATAGCCTGCATAAAATACACTTAACTTACTTGGGCCCGCTATCCTGAACCTTATCTGGGTCAGACACAGGCCAATCCAGGCTTGAAGTTGGGGCCTCAGGCCTGGAGCTTCGAGCTGTGCCGCGCCGCGCCGGGGGCGGGGTTCATTGTTTTGATGGAAGGAGGCGTGGTCGGCAGCCAGACTCCACAGGCACAGCGCACACCACACAAGCTGACAAGGCATCACAATGCAGCACCCTATCACATTCTCGGGAGCAGAACCGTGGTTGCTAGAGACCGGGCAAAGTGTCAAATTATATAGGTAATGTACTAGAAAAAGTAGCCTTAACAAACCACCCCCTGTTGATATATGATGACCAACCCCTAAGACAGAATAGATAAGCATTTGGGGGGTGTGAACATGAGTGGTATCTGAAGTATGATTGTACATGTATCGGTGTCAAATCCTGCCACCCGCTGCATGTGAAGAGAGGCATCCCTTTTGGTCAATTTCTTCGTATACGAAGAATCTGCACCAGAAAAGATGACTACCCTAGGGAATTGATAGCAGACAGCCTAGTTCGAGCTTTGCTGCTTCCTAGACCGAACCCTGCAACATATGTGGTCAATTCTGGGAAGAGAGGCAAAGGAGACACTTGTATCCTGGTGACCACTTTTCACCCAAGCTTTAATAATCTACAAACGATTGTACGAACAAATTGGGATCTCCTGTCTACTTCAGCCAGGACAAAAGACCTACACGGATCAAAATTGATCGTGGGCTTATGTAAGCCTCCATGCTTGCGTAACGGCCTAGTCAAAGCCCGACTAGACTTTCACCCGGAATCTGACGGGAAACACAGGGCCGCCCAATGTGGCAAGGCATCCAAAGAGTGTGACAATGACAAATGCAAACTATGCCCCCTGTTAAACAAAAGTGGTCAGATAACATCTGGATCTACCGGCATGACATATACTGCAAAAACCCAGGCCACATGCCGTTGCTCTAATATCATCTACTGCATCACTTGCAAAAAATGCAAGAAACAGTATGTGGGTCAGACAAAACAGACTCTGATGAAAAGGTTTTACCCCCACTTAAACAACATTAGTGGAAAGAAATTAGGAAGTGAAATGGGCTTCCATTTCAACACTGATGGTCACAGTGGCCTAAAGGATGTAGAAGTCCACATAGTGGAATTCATTCATAGAAATCCACACAGTGATTATGCACAAACTTTGCGCAATAAGATAGAAAGGAACTGGATGCTCAAACTGAAAACCAAAGTACCGTATGGCCTAAACCTAATAGATGCTCCGAACTACTAGGTCAGAAACTCATCTGGAAAGAAGGGAGGACCCTCCTCCTATGCCTCGTTCAAAAAATGTTGTTGTTATTGAGTGCGTCCCTCCTGCCCATTGCAGATTCTTGCAGTATAGCAAATTTTTCATTGGGAACCATTGACAAATGATCATTGGACTCATTGAGATTTGCCCCTGGGTGAGCAGTCATTTGAGATGACCTAATAATTTTGTTATGTTTTCTAAAATGCAATTGTCTCCAAATCCAACATCCACTCAGTGGAATTTTGCATATATTTACAAATTGTAACTATAGAAGAAAAAAGTGGTAGCCACATGCCTTGTGGAACACCTGAATTTGACACCTGATGAGATCTATAAGGATCGAAACCTTGATTCAGTCACCTACTTTGGAAAATTTCTAAAGTCACTCTAAATAACTGTTTGGAGTTTATTACTATACTGGGAGAGTGAGCTGCTCTAACAGGAAGTAGAGGTCAGGGTATGACCCTGTCCCCTTGGTGACACTCCATTGATGATCCATTTGGACCAATCAGAGAGGGGAGACCACCGACATCACCGGTGGGTGGGCATGGCAACCAAGCCATTTGAGTCCAAGGTAGTGTCTGGTGTGGATGGTTCCCAACCATCGTCTCTAAATATATATGTGCATCCTTCTAAAGGTGTCACTGTGTGAAGAACAATGTCCTCTTAATTGCTTACACAAGAAATGTTAGTGACAGGATGCAGCTATTAGGAGCTGGAGGTGTTTGGTGACCTCCACAGTTTATATGCACTTTGCATACAAAGTAGTTCTCATACATATGAGAAATACAGAGATCAATCTTGTAGGTGAGACGGGTAGGTGGGTCAGTACACCACTTTAGCATATATCCTCACCAACTCCCCAGGGTCTGCCCAGTAATCAATATACCACACCTCAGTATTGCTTACTACATCTCTCACTGGTCACAAACTCACTTAAGGGACCCACCTATTAGGCTATTTCAAGATGGAGTGTGATATGTTCATATTAACCATACGTTATTTTACCTTATATCACTTTATGATCAAGCATTATGTCAAAAGTTTGAAACGGTGCCATTTTATTTATGTTGCTAGCTCTGCGTATTACTGGTTACGATTGGGTCGAGCAGTCATACTACCGGTAATCATGTTAACCAGGACAACTAGAAATGTAAAAAAAAAAAAAACACAACAGAAGGCACAAGACACATGTTCAACCCCTTTCTATTACCTCATGCACAGAACGTGTGTATACATACGAGCATCTATGTCGTCCTGACCTCTGCATATGGCCTGTTATTAAAACTTTGATATTTATCAACGTATATTTCTATTTAACTCCTGCACGGAAATAACTGGGTTGGATATATTGACTCACAGCAGGAAAGTGAATTTATCTTTAGACAGCCAAAGTGGAAGGAAAATGGGCTGAGTCAGGACTTTCCAGTAGCCGAAACCGAATTATACTGATAAGATAAGCTGCATATCTACTGCAGATACCGCGTGTATGCATGCCTAGTTGTGTTACACAGTCAGATGATACACGGGAGGTAATTGTACATACACATACAAAGTAACATGTGTTAGCAAACATATTATAATCCACAACTGTATATTGAATATACATAACATTTAAATGAGTTGTATGTGTTTCTACCTAGAATTTTACTCCCATAAATCGCTCACATAAGCCGAGGACTTTTTGAGATCCAAGGCCCAATTCGGCCTTTAGATTTGAACAAAAATGGGGGGTCGGCTTTTAAAGGGGGGGGGGGGGGTTATATTCCAGTCATTACCGGAGTTGGTTAAAACTTTAGCAACTGGTACACATGGGCAGTATATTCCAGTCATTATCTATATACATGTAGGTTAAAACCGTTACACCTGCACGTAACCGGCTTATGAATCTCTTTCAAATGTCAGGGTCAGCGTATAAGGGAAGTAGACATAATATATGAGAGGTTTAAGCCAATGAATAATTGCCAATAAGAGCATATTAAAGTACCAGGATGAATAAACTATGACTATAACAAGGTAAATATAATTCATTTGGAAGGGTAAATCAAATAACACCATACGTGGTTTTATTGGTGATTACTTTCCCATTACACAGTCATGAGTCCCTTATCCATCCCAAGAGACGGATGGGGAGATCTAAGCCTATTACCACTGATTAAATGTTCACAATGGCAGTAATTGAGCCTTCTGGTATATATGTGACTATGCTCAAAACAACACATGCAGGTCACATTGACTGGTGTATATTGATACTACTCATATGGCCAGAAGGGTATTCCGTCCACCCCAGCCCAGTAATATAACTGTTGAATACAGTGTCAGAAATCAGGTTATTTTGAGCCAATCGATGCACGGAAATCTGTTAGTTAGCTGTAGCTCTGGTATGTGGATCACTGTTGAGTGTCTTTGTGGTATGGTTGATATTTCTAATTAAGTCCATAAAACCAATGTGATTGTTAATAGAAATAGACTTCATTACTAGACACTTCATGTATTGTAGTGAATAATACACCGACTCTCAAATGATCAAGAAAACATGTTTACATAAAAATTCAATGTTTATTATTTTAAAGATGTAAGATGCTTCGGAGTATTTTATTTGCACATAATTGCCTTATTCACGTGAACAATTCATAAAAGGGACAGAAAGCGTTATTACCATAGTACCACGTTTATGGACTGGTTCCTTGCATATTAGGTCCGCCAATTACCATATACTACTGACAGTGAGCGACACTGACCACTGTGGTACCCCACTTATTATGTATAACTAGTGGCTTCGCCACTAGAGTTTGGGGCAGTACTTTCAATGGGGGTGGGGTGGGGTGGATTGGGGGGAGAACCAAAATATTTCAGGTCCTGAAATTGCAGCCTGTATTTTCGGCAAACTGCAGCCTGTATTGTCGGAAAATTGCAGCCTGTATTGTTGGCAATCTGCAGCCTGAATTGTCGGCAAACAGCAGCCTGAATTGTCGGCAAACAGCAGCCTGAATTGACGGCAAACTGCAGCCTGTATTTTCGGCAAACAGCAGCCTGTATTTTTGGCAAACAGCAGCCTGAATTGTCGGCAAACAGCAGCCTGTTTTGTCGGCAAACTACGGCTTAATGACGTTGCCTAGTGACGTGATGTCTCCAAGTAACATGACGTTGCCTAGTGACGTGATGCTGCATCACAAAAAAGATAACATCACTCTCCAAGCAGAGTTTTTCGGAGGGGTACACTTCATAAGTTTAGGGAGAGATATCTCAATCAAAATAAGGCATTTTACTATAATTCTTTAGGTAGTGATAGTGTTGGTTAATTACAATACTATCATGTAAGGCTCACACATAGTTCAATTGGAAAATGCCTATTGTAGTACTCTATTTTATCAGAAAACAATGGCAGACTTTTTGAAGATTTTTGCCTCCTGTTGCTAAACCGTAAGTCGTGATTCTCAAGGAGTCGGCGTAGTGCAAGCTCATGTGCGTCACTGTCAGATCAAATAGCCTCGATGCAATTTTTATGAAATGATATTTTCGGCAAAAGTAGTTCTACGGCGTAGGGACAGTATCATTAGGGTTGTTGTTTTATCAAATTCTATAAGAGCTTGGAGTATGTAATCATGGTTTGTACAGCCTTACTTATCTGGTTCGAGATTAATGCTAGACCACGTGACCATGATGGGTGGTGTGATATGCAAAATGTCGCTCCGTGAGCAATGTTTCCGCTAAAAATCAAGTTACACTTTGCATTAATCACAGTTCTAAGGCGTAGGGGCAGTATCATTAGAGTTGTTGTTTTTTCGATTTCTATTAGAGGAGAGGGATATTATCATGGTTTCTACCTTTCAATAAAAAAACTATTTCTTTCAAGATTAAGCAACTTTTGTCACTCTCCCAGCACATCTTTCAATCCTAGCGCCATACAATTTAGAGGTTGCAAAGTCTGTTAGGAGAACGCTGGAAACATTTTGCATGGTGGCGACATTCTGCATGTGACAGCGGTACCACATCACTACGGGGACTCCTTGATGTCGCACGCTAGCCTTGCTAAACATACTCAAGGTTATGTGTAATAATTAATTCTTTTTTGATAAAACCCAATTTTGTTCTCAAGTTGAGTGGCATTTCAAGGGAGTTATGGAAAAAATTCGAGTTAACTCGGACTTTTCTAACTGGTTCATAGCCCAAAAATTTTGCT
This sequence comes from Acholoe squamosa, assembly GCA_949317995.1. NCBI lineage: Eukaryota > Metazoa > Annelida > Polychaeta > Phyllodocida > Polynoidae > Acholoe > Acholoe squamosa. The sequence goes on along the minus strand of OX439036.1, from coordinate 82,893,236 downwards.
TCATCTGGTACCCCAAGGGTACTCAAGGCTGAAGCAGTCAATATTTTTGCTTTCATAACCAGCGAACCAATTATGCCTTTTTAATATACCGTAAACTCCCGCGTATAAGACGCGTCCTCTACGCCAAACAAAATGCTGGGTAGTCTTATAGCTTTCTCTCAAGTTGGGGGTGCGTCTTATACGAGGGGTATTTTTTCTATAGAAATGTACTAATCTTACAAATTTCAGCAGTAAAATGTGCGTCTTATACGCGAAAATGCATGTGCTAAGTTTGGGGTGCGTCTTATACGCGCAGCGCGTCTTCTGCGCAGGAGATTACGGTAGTGTAATAAATGGGCTACCACAGTGGTCAGTGTACTCCCCACAACAAGCCATCCCCCTGTAGAGTGGGGACCTTCATGTGAGGGAATGGGGAGCAGAATAACTTCATTGGGAGTCCACAAAGGAGGAATTCTCCTTCCATTCCACCAGTGGGTATACCAGATTCATAAAAGGCGACAAACTTGGGGTTTCTTGTGGTTTGGGGTGAGCATGTGGGCAGCTGGTGTCCATATGCCCATATGGGTCTACATGCTTGTCTGTTACCATAGGATTCCCCCTCAGTGAACTATGTCTGAGTAATCAAAGGCCGTGGTTTGTCTGGCCCTGCCTATGGGACCAGGCAAATAAAGAACACTTGTTATCCTTCGAAAAGAGTAGGGGAATGAAACCCTGGTAGCAGTCATTCATCTCATAGATTTGCTCATCCATAGATCCGGTCACTGCTGTGTCAGGCAAGCAGCATATAAATACCTGTCCTAAGAGAAAAGAAAGGACTTCATGTCCGAAATCGAATGTCTGAGTTCCTCGATGGCCCCCAGATGCAAAACTACACAAACAAACAAACAGGAAGCCACACTGACCATATACTACTCACAACAAGCCACACTGACCACTGTGGTACCCCAGTGACCATATACTACTCACAACAAGCCACACTGACCACTGTGGTACCCCACTTTCCATATACTACTCACAATGAGTCACGCTGACCACTGGGGTACCCCACTTATTATATACTACTCACAATGAGTCACACTGACCACTCACTGTGGTACCCTACTTACCATATACTACTCACAATGAGTCACACTGACCACTGTGGTACTCCACTTACCATATACTACTCCCAATAAGTCACACTGACCACTGTGGTATCCCACTTACCATATATACTACTCACAATGAGTCGTCACACTGACCACTGTGGCACACCACTTAGCATATACTACTCACAATAAGTCACACTGACCGATGTGGTACCCCACTTATCATATACTATACTACTCACAACAAGCCATACTGACCACTGTGGTACCCGACTTATCATATACTACTCACAAGCCATACTGACCACTGTGGTACACCACTTATCATATACTATTCACAACAAGCCATACTGACCACTGTGGTACCCCACTTATCATATACTACTCACAACAAACCATACTGACCACTATGGTACACCACTTATCATATACTACTCACAACAAGCCATACTGACCCCTGTAGTACACCACTTATCATATACTACTCACAACAAGCCATACTGACCACTGTGGTACACCACTTATCATATCCTACTCACAACAAGCCATACTGACCACTATGGTACACCACTTATCATATACTACTCACAACAAACCATACTGACCACTATGGTACACCACTTATCATATACTACTCACAACAAACCATACTGAACACTATGGTACACCACTTATCATATACTACTCACAACAAGCCATACTGACCACTATGGTACACCACTTATCATATACTACTCACAACAAACCATACTGACCACTATGGTACACCACTTATCATATACTACTCACAACAAGCCATACTGACCACTATGGTACACCACTTATCATATACTACTCACAACAAACCATACTGACCACTATGGTACACCACTTATCATATACTACTCACAACAAGCCATACTGACCACTGTGGTACACCACTTCACAGTGAGCCACACTGATAATTTTGCTACATTCATTACCATAAACTACTTATCAGCAGCCCAGTGTTCATCCCATGGTTCATTTGCAGTTCCCTGAACTTAGACTGGCATGGGGTATCTCCCGTTAACATTCAAGTCAACGTTGATTTTTTTTTGCATGTGGAGCGTGATTTGATGTTGCAGTTCTCTCTTCTTTTTTTTTGTAGGTTCGAGGCGAAAAAGGGTGAATGCAATTACGTAATCATTCAATTGCGTAAATTCATAGTTTTAGAGTAGACTCATTTGACTTTCAGATAAGCTGCAATATGTTAAAAGAAGATAACGTGTACGTTTTCTGCTACAGCAATAAAATGTTCACGTGAGGCAGGGTGAATCTATTAGGATAAGTGTAACTGTTACAGCATAAATGTGTCTGTTACAGCGTAACTCAACAACCTTACAGAAGATCAACACCAAATCCATGTTTTTAAATGGGATTAATCATAATGGAATCTTGGAATAAAGCAGTCAAGTGGCAGTGTTTATGTGTCGTCACGGTCCACTGGTTCGGCATCTGCCCTTGCTGCAGCCCTGTCCGTATGACTCACAGGCATCCCGAAACTTGACCTAAAAAGGGTAGCCCCACTTAGAAGGGTTCCATTGTCAGGGTGTTTACCCTGCTACTGGGGTCTTGTGGTGGGGGGGGGGGGTGAGATGTGCGCCCATTGATCGGCGTGGGTTCAGTGCGTGCAGCTGGTGGGGGGGGGGATGGTTGGAAGCAATGTGTCTCCCACCTGTTCAGTGGATCGTGGGTTGTGGGGTTGATATACCAGTTTCCGCGGTCGATAAACGCCTATTGACACAGGGGAAGATGTCTGTGTTAAGACTTACGTACACCAAGGTAATGGTGTGGGCTCTGCGTGATAAATCTTGAATAGGGTAGAAATTGTAAGAGTTCTACATCGCCCAGTGTATATACGGTAAAAACATGTTTACAGGATCAGGGTAGAAAGGGCGTGGGTTGAGGGGGAGGTGGGGGGGGGGGGGGGCTCCGATGTAATTTAAAGGCTGAGATTCGATGTTATGTGCCTTGAAAAAAAATATTACCGTGGTACCCACTTTGCAAAATCCATATCAGAAGCAAAAGGAATGGGCTATCGAAATTATCCCCTTTCAACAATTGACACAAATAGTGGAACCCCTACGGCTGCCTTTTGAATATCGACTCATGTGTGCCAACTGAAGTTTAAGCGTCTGCGGTGTATGTATATGTATATGTGTGCCTGTATTAGTCCATTTTACTGATTTGTACTAGTTGAACAATCTTAATACACCGACTGCAAGCTATGTGTAAACTAAAGTAGACAATGATAATTTGGTACTGTGAAGAGAGAGCAGCTTGCACTCCTCCCAAGCGTTGTAATGCGGGGAGATCACCGGAATGGTGACTCCCTACTCATTCCTGGAAAATAAAAACTTTTAAAACTTGACTTGACTTGAAGTCAATACATGATGATCACAAATTTATAGAATGACACTATAATGTGACCCTCTTCATGTACATTGTAGGAGTTAGCCCCTTATCACAGTAGCTGTCTGGCCTTATTTAGTTCTATGCCGTAGGTCTAGTTCCTGTCTAAAGGCTGCGTGTACACTTGACCTAGTTGAACTTTGTGGCATTTGACAGAGGGCACGCTTATCTGGGTGACCACATTACCTCCCACTGAAGGCGGCGACTTCATTAAAAATAAATCAGCCAGCATATTGCCCAGACTAGCACCAACACTGCATTGATTATTGTGTGGCTGTCTGTTACAGTGTGTGTAGGGTAGGGCGACAGTGGGCGGCAGATAGCAGAGAGTGCTGTTAGAAGGTTGTGGTCCCAGAACACTGGCGGCTGTAAGGTGGCTGCTACATTGAATAACACTAGATAACATACAGTGAGCTGCTCTATCCCTTTTAACCACCCCTTCCCATTCCATTCCTGACCTACCCATCGTCTCTAACAACGTTAGTTCATCAGCCTTGCCGTCACGCCTCTGTCTACTTTTAAGTCACCATGTGAAACTGATACCCCTTCAAACCCACTTTTCTGAATGTTGTGACCAGTGAAAATGAAAAAGTGGAATCCTCACGACCCAAGTGAAACAGCCCTTTAAAATCCACTAAACTTCCCCTTCCCCCTAGAATGGTTTTAGCTACTTTGTGTGTTTTTTGTTGTTGTTTTTTTAAATCAGGGATGTTTAATATCCTACTGTTCTTTTAAGTCGCCATTGAGTTGTGAGATGGTAACTTGAAACTAAATAGTAGTGTGTCATACGAATAAAAACCAGTGAACAAATAGGTCGCCATAGGAATGAACCTCCGGTGGTCACATTCTGGCGGGGGGGGGATGGTGCCTGAGCAAAGAAGTCGCCATTGGAATAAAGCTGTGCTTGCAAGTTTGCACACCCCCAAAAATTATCTAAGCCCCTGTTTTTGCTATACCCCCCCCCCCTGGAAACTCTTTCCCCGAAGGGGGTGTTCTCCCCCCATGGATATTTTCATTTTCTTTTCTGTAGTATGGATGGTATATCCCTGAAACTTTTAAGTGGCCACCCCAGCATACTACTCTCCTTTTAAGTCGCCATTTAGAGCCTGAGCAAATAAGTCGCCATTGGAATAAAGCTGCGCTTGCAAGCTTGTACACCCCCAAAATGATCCAAGGCCCTGTTTTTGCTATCTGTCCCCCCTGGAAACCCTTTCGCCGAGGGGGTGTTCTCCCCCTTGCATGTTTTCATTTTCTTTTCTGTGTCATGGATGGTATAAACTACTCTTCTTTTAAGTCATGACTATGGGGACTTTAAAGAAGAGTGGTATATAAGTGCCCAGACCTACCGGTACTGCTTAAGAACTAAAAAAAGAAGGATAAATGTGGCATGGGAAAGGGTTTCTCAGTGGGGGAAAAAATGGGGCTTGGTTTTTTTCTCGGGGGGATAGAGTTGAAGTTCAAGATTTTCTTGGCTCAACATGCATATATTAAATTTCTTTATGGTGACTTAAAAGTTCGGCTCTCTCCTGATATAAGTCGCCATGTGAAATGTGCACCCCACCAGATGCATGTTTTCTTATAAAAAAGTTGGGTTGAATGTAAAATATGGAACCTATTTGTATCTAACGGCCTTTTTCCATGGAACTAAGGACTGTAGCATAGAATGTTTTTCACAGGGTTGCCTTCCCTTTTGGCATCTATCAACTGACCATTTGTATTTAGATTGGGGAGTTTAATACTTTTTGAGTCAGCCTAATCCTCATCCCTCCTGCCCCCCCCCCCAAAAAAAAAATAGATTATAGGGGGAGGGGGAATCAAAGTATGGTGACTCAAAAGACCTCTCTTATACATGTAGTCCTGTTTTATCCCTCCTTTTGGTTGGAGTTTTTAGCGCGGCGACTAGTGAGTACTATTCGTGAGATGAGTAGACTAGTGTATGGTTCACAGTCGCCACGGTGTGAGGGATAGGGAGGCCTTGCAATCTATTTTTGTTTGTGGCTCCTCTGCTATGGACTATTCCTGCTCACTATTCTAATGTAATAACAACAGTGTGTGTACTTTACTTATCAGTGAAGGAATTTTCAGAATATATCTCATACTTTTGATTTTATTCGCAGATAAGACATTTCATCATTTGGAGCCCTATGGCAGATTAGCATTAGAGCATTTTAAGATTCAGAAATGCATCCCTGTAGCCTTTGTTTTAGAATTGTTCATTTTGAAACTACTATATATATGTAGTACATATATTGCCATATGTGCATTTTTGTAAATCAGAGGAGTTTGAAGTGTAAGGCCACCTTGTGGAACTGCTACATTCTTTTTTGTGTAAAATTTTTAGTTTACATTGAAATAATGCTATCTCAGAATATGTATCTACTATCGGTGATGAAAGATTAATTTGATTACTCCTTTCATTATATAAACGATTTTGTGGAACACTGAAAACATGTATGTACACCGAGGAACTTACACTGTGCTCCCCCTCTACAGAGAGGTGGAGTGATCTGGCCAGTTTGCTGACCACTGGCCCGTGACGAGGTACAGACTATTACAAGTGATTGGCAGTTGTGTGTGTGTGTGTGGGGGGTGGGGAGGCAGAGCAGGCTCCTGGCAATCTGAGACAGTGTACACTCATAATGACACTCCTGTTGACTATGGCATTGAACATTGAATAAGACAGGTCCCTGTGGCAGCTGAGTGAGGTGCATGCAGAATGGACAGTCTACAGACTATTAGTACTTAGCTGCAGTGGGTAGTTCAGGTTGAATTTTGCTATATACTACCAAAAGCCCAGATGATAGTATGCCCTATCTGTCTCACCAACTGAAACTAGACACAAGATTACAAGTTGCCGTGCCATGTCTCACAGGACTATTCTCTACTATTGTATTAAAATCTACAACACTATGGTTTTATTAAATTTTAGTACCTCTGTTTAGGGGGATCTGTAATGGAATAAAGGCAATTTTCCCATATTTTGGGATATTTTCAGTATATGCCAGAAATATAGAGATGGCCTTTATTCTGTAGGGGCCGGCATCGTTATGTATATATTAGTGCGCTTCATCCGAGATATGTATTCGTGTGGTGCTCATTCCTTCTATGCCAACCAGGTGTTGTTTTGCGATACCCGTTTAGTATACGAGAGGGGGCAGGACCACGCCTCGCATCCAGCTCCTACTAAGGAGCCGGATGATCCGCAGAAGAGGACTGGACTTAGTCCAGTCTAGACGTGTTACTTCTCAGCAATAAAGGCCTACCAGAGCAGGTAGGAAGTTCTGGGGCTTTGCCCAACCCGAAATACTCGTGTTGTGTTGGTATCTCTAGAGTTAAGCGAGCCAAAGAGCCACCCAACATATAAAGTCGATACAAACCATTACAATTCCATTACAGACACCCAGCAGGGATGAATAAAAATAAAATGGGGCTTGGTTTATTTTGAGGGGTATAGCATCCATTGTCTGTGGAGGGATAAAAGTTTTCTATATGGATGCTAAAACAAATACCCCTCCAGATGAATAAAGCTGCGCTACCAAGATTCTAAACCCCCAAAAGTTCTCCAAGCCCCTATTTTTCTTTATTTGTCCCCTCTGGAAACCCTTTCCCCAAGGGGGGTGTCCCCCCCCATGGATGTTTTAAGTTCCAATCTTATGGTGGATGGGTTATACTACTACTGTTTTATCCCTCCAACGTGTTGAGGGGTAAAAGTTTTCATCATGGAGGGATAAAACAGTAGTAGTATAAAGGTAACCAATACCTTTTGCCATAGAATCTTAAAACATCCAAGGGGAAATAACCCCTGGGGAAAGGGTTTCCAGGGGGGGATCAATAAAAATAAAATGGGGCTTGGCATATTTTGGGGGATATAGCATCCATTGTCTATGGAGGGATAAAGGTTTTCTGTATGGATGCTGAAACAAATACCCCACCAATACCTATATAACATATACTACTTACATTGGAGGGGTAAAAGTTTGGAGGGGTAAACCCACATGCTAATACCCCTCCAAAGTAGATGGTGGGGTAAAAGGGGGCCATAGGCTATAGGAAAGCCAATACTGAAATGGAGGGTAAACCCACATGGATTTGGCTCCCCTAAGGAAAGCTTTTAATTCGCCATGTGAAAGACCAGGTATGTGTACAATCCATGGCAACTTAAAGGCTCCTCTAAGGGGATCTTTTAAGTCGCCATGCCAATTTATACTAGTTTATAACCAACGAATTGTTTCCTCATTTTTTCCTTTTGCTTCACACATGCGCTTTAGATTCTCATAAATTTATGGGATCAACGCCATCAGGATTTCCTATCCCTCAACACCACGGATCATGTGTGTTCATTTGGGAGTTAACTACCCTAAACTCCCTTGTACAAGACACCTATGCTTTAAAGCTATATCACTGCCTTTATCCGAGAAGCCGTATAATGGAGCTTAAAAACTTCACCTTATGTAATTACATGCAATGCATTAAGCAACAGTTGGCTACAATGTGAACAGAAAGATCAGATTTCAACATGCTGTATACTAGCTGTCCATCGGGAGATTGATTTACTCAAGGAATTTTTTCCGATGGGTAAAGGCCAAATGTAGTTCAATGGAAGGCGGGAAGACATGACCTATAGCCTTTCACTATAAATATATTTTGTAAAACCACAATCAGCGCAAGCACCCCCTTCCCCCGTCCCTCCATTACACCTCCCTGCAGCATGTAGCTGATGTAGACTGGGTAGTGACTGTGACCTGATAGGGGCAGAATCCTCATCCCCCTCTCCTCACATGTATAACTATAACAACATGATGTATAATGTATTACCAGTATGTACCAGTCTGTAGTCGTACGTCAGTTTCAGTTTTTGTTTCATGGACCATGATGGAGTCTTGTGTTTTATAACTTTATAATATACATTTTTGTACACCGTCACAGTCTTAGTGTTTAACTTCCGACGGCTTGAACCCTAGTTCTCAGCAATAAAGGCCTACCAGAGCAGGTAGGAAGTTCTGGGGCTTTGCCCAACCCGAAATACTCGTGTTGTGTTGGTATCTCTAGAGTTAAGCGAGCCAAAGAGCCACCCAACATATAAAGTCGATACAAACCATTACAATTCCATTACAGACACCCAGCAGGGATGAATAAAAATAAAATGGGGCTTGGTTTATTTTGAGGGGTATAGCATCCATTGTCTGTGGAGGGATAAAAGTTTTCTATATGGATGCTAAAACAAATACCCCTCCAGATGAATAAAGCTGCGCTACCAAGATTCTAAACCCCCAAAAGTTCTCCAAGCCCCTATTTTTCTTTATTTGTCCCCTCTGGAAACCCTTTCCCCAAGGGGGGTGTCCCCCCCATGGATGTTTTAAGTTCCAATCTTATGGTGGATGGGTTATACTACTACTGTTTTATCCCTCCAACGTGTTGAGGGGTAAAAGTTTTCATCATGGAGGGATAAAACAGTAGTAGTATAAAGGTAACCAATACCTTTTGCCATAGAATCTTAAAACATCCAAGGGGAAATAACCCCTGGGGAAAGGGTTTCCAGGGGGGGATCAATAAAAATAAAATGGGGCTTGGCATATTTTGGGGGATATAGCATCCATTGTCTATGGAGGGATAAAGGTTTTCTGTATGGATGCTGAAACAAATACCCCACCAATACCTATATAACATATACTACTTACATTGGAGGGGTAAAAGTTTGGAGGGGTAAACCCACATGCTAATACCCCTCCAAAGTAGATGGTGGGGTAAAAGGGGGCCATAGGCTATAGGAAAGCCAATACTGAAATGGAGGGTAAACCCACATGGATTTGGCTCCCCTAAGGAAAGCTTTTAATTCGCCATGTGAAAGACCAGGTATGTGTACAATCCATGGCAACTTAAAGGCTCCTCTAAGGGGATCTTTTAAGTCGCCATGCCAATTTATACTAGTTTATAACCAACGAATTGTTTCCTCATTTTTTCCTTTTGCTTCACACATGCGCTTTAGATTCTCATAAATTTATGGGATCAACGCCATCAGGATTTCCTATCCCTCAACACCACGGATCATGTGTGTTCATTTGGGAGTTAACTACCCTAAACTCCCTTGTACAAGACACCTATGCTTTAAAGCTATATCACTGCCTTTATCCGAGAAGCCGTATAATGGAGCTTAAAAACTTCACCTTATGTAATTACATGCAATGCATTAAGCAACAGTTGGCTACAATGTGAACAGAAAGATCAGATTTCAACATGCTGTATACTAGCTGTCCATCGGGAGATTGATTTACTCAAGGAATTTTTTCCGATGGGTAAAGGCCAAATGTAGTTCAATGGAAGGCGGGAAGACATGACCTATAGCCTTTCACTATAAATATATTTTGTAAAACCACAATCAGCGCAAGCACCCCCTTCCCCCGTCCCTCCATTACACCTCCCTGCAGCATGTAGCTGATGTAGACTGGGTAGTGACTGTGACCTGATAGGGGCAGAATCCTCATCCCCCTCTCCTCACATGTATAACTATAACAACATGATGTATAATGTATTACCAGTATGTACCAGTCTGTAGTCGTACGTCAGTTTCAGTTTTTGTTTCATGGACCATGATGGAGTCTTGTGTTTTATAACTTTATAATATACATTTTTGTACACCGTCACAGTCTTAGTGTTTAACTTCCGACGGCTTGAACCCTAGTTGGAAGCATATGCTTAGGGTTGTAAATGTTTTAGCTGTAGGCCATTAATCTGTGAAGGCCACGCCCTGCAGACATAGATAGGGCTTGTGTAGTGACCCTACCCACCTGTGTAGTAGGTGATAACACGCCCCTTACACACAGCCAGCTGCCTCCTGGGTTTACCTCCAGGGTTAACATCATGGATTTACCTCACGGGTTTACTACAATCAAACAGAGTGCAGCAGGTTAACGACTGGGGTCAGCACACCTAGCACAGACACCAGCAGCCACTGAGGGAACAAGGTTTGCTAATAGGGCAGAGGTGGGCCAAGTTGAAAATACCTTTTTTCTCTGAACTGGGATGTTTGGATGTCAGACTCTTGAGATGTGTGGGTGTAGACTAGTTTTAGCTGGGTATATGGGGTATAGGGCTTGGCCACACAAGTATGACCTGCCGTTGGTATATTATAGCACAAGTATCGAAGGGTAAAGATTGCACAGTTTTCCTTTTTTGATCAACTGGGGTGGCGTTCCAACTGGTCGCATGGATGGGCTAACTCAAAGACTAATTCTAGGCTATAGTAATTATGATTACATTAATGAAGTAAGGTCATTGCTGACCTATGTGTCATGCAGTAAATCCACTACACTACATGAACCATATGATCTATGGTTTAGAAATCGTCGTCTTAGTGCAACAAGGTTGTAACTGACATTTTGGCAAAATTGAGTTTTCTTCAGTTTTGATGCCTACTGACCCTTATCTACCGTAAACTCCCGCGTATAAGACGCGCTGCGCGTATAAGATGCACCCCAAACTCAGCACATGCATTTTCGCGTATAAGACACACATTTTACTGCTGAAATTTGTAAGATTAGTACATTTCTATAGAAAAATTACCCCTCGTATAAGACGCCCCCCCCAACTTGAGAGAAAGCTATAAGACTCTCCAGCATTTTGTTTGGCGTAGAGGATGCGTCTTATACGCGGGAGTTTACGGTACCTTCTATGAATTTGAAAGTATTGAAGTTCCATCTTTGATATATTTGTCTACAGGCCCCAATGCAATATGGTTGTGTCAACTATGTGCTATAGTAATTGCAACCCTTCTTTTGCCTCCCCTGCAAAACTGGAAATATGCAGATAAAACCTTGTTGCACTGAGGCGACGAAATACTGTACAATACAGTTCTATTGCTGGGAACGTGGCTGAGGGGCGTCCTCTCCTCTCTGTGCTACCTTGATAACTGTGAGTAAACACAGTTAGACCAGACCTTAGTCTCCTTAGCAACCAATTGTGACATCATCACTTTTGGTGTTTTATCTATGGATGCAGTACACAGATTCGTGCTGTATCCATGGATGCAATGCATTATTGCATCATTTCCTGTTTGGAGTCTCCAGCCCGGCTGGAAGAGTAATCTTGCAGCTAGGTTGGAAAGTGGCTCTCTATACTCTTCAGTCAATGGTAAGCTGGCCCGATTGGTATAGAACCACGACTGTCCGGCCGGTGTCAGGATAATGGACCGGTCAGATGATGTGTCAACAGTCTGCGGCACAGCATCTGGGTGAGGCAGCACGATAAAGAGGGGCCTTGAGCCACGAGCAGTGTCTCACTGCTACGAGCCATGTCCCACTGCTACAAGCAGACTCCCAAACACATGCACGCGCACACTCACATTCACACACACACACACACACACACACACACACACACGCGCAAATTAAGTTTGAGAAAAGAATGGACTAAATGTCTGATAACCAATGAGGCAGTCCCATGAGGCCTACGGCCTTAGGACGTTAAACAAATCAATCAATCAATCAATCTGTTTGGAGTGTGGTTCACTCTCCAAGCATAGGATAAAATTGCCAAACATATTTCTAGCGAATATTAGAATTTGAAATTCAGTAATAAGGTCAAGGTTTCGATCCTTATTGGATCTCATCAGGCACAATAATAAAGCTAATCAAGGCCTGTAGTATTACTACAGTCTCAGGTGGGAGTATTTCCATCTGGAAAAGTGTCAATTGCTCTGAAATCAATTTCTAGAGAAGACAAGGAAGACTAGGAAGAAGTAAAGTAAAGTTCTTCATCGGTACATTCACGAAAACAGATAATTCTGACTAGCTCACATTCAGGATCTACACTCACATACACACACACGCACACATACAGAGTATCATGTAGAAAGACCCTACAATATACACAAGTACCGTAATACCTCGCGTATAAGGGGCGCCTTATATGTGAGGATGTACCCCTGGTGCGCCTTATAGAAGCAGATTAATCTAGGGAAGATTTTTCTCAAAAATTTCCCCAATACTTCTCTGTTCCTACAGAGTGGTGATATGGGATGGGGGACACCCTGAGATGACCATAGATCTTTGAATTTTGAAAATCCGTTGATTAGAATAAAAGTTATGACATTTTCTAATTTTCCTCTCACATCTATAAATTCTAGGTGCGCCTTATACGCGGGGTGCGCCTTATACGCGATGTATTACGCTACTTGTAAACATGGTATACATAACCAAGGTGGGTCAACCATACCATACCTATACGGACTTAGCGGGATTGCTTATCAGCCAATGAAATAATACCAACCATTCAGTGCGGTCCTCTCCGGGGGCAGTGGTACCCATCAGATAACTGGTATCAGTGATAAGAGCAGAGAACCAGCTTCAGCAATGGCTGCGCCCATTGGACAATGCGCTACCTTGGTATAGCACATATAATTATATGCATGTACAATACTGTCTATGTGTGTGGTATAAATATAGAGACTAAAAAAATAAATAAAAAAAATAAATATAGAGACTAGCTGAAACCTTATAATATACAAAATACCTACATCAATAGTTATAGATTCTACAGTCTGTAGTTTAAAGCTGCTGCTGTCTTTGTTTGAAGGCAGTGTACACAAAACTTCGCAAGTGTATCTCTTATGCTAGGGTCTTTTTCTCTCATAATTGACATGGTACTAATAGGGCCAAGGACGTTCGATTCATTCCCCCATCTTCCACCATAAAACTGGCGTAGATCAGGTTCTAATTTTATGGCGTTCATAAATAATTAAAGGCTTACTTGAAACAGTATACACAACCTTGGCATGTGCATTTATTATAATTTATTTATTGTTTATTATTTTTTTTAGCAATTTTGCAAATTTATACTTTATAAAAGTCGCAGCATTCTAGGGTCTAACAGCTGTTTACAGCAAATACACCTTTCACTCTCATGAGGAAGCAATTTTTTTCGTGCTGATACCCGAAAATTCACTCAAAATTCTCTACACACTTTCACCCCTATGGTGAAAACATAGTAAACAGTTAAAGTTAGTATATCTGATGGTTGGGACTAAAAAATCAATCCCCTTTAGAATGTGCCAAGATATTCATATTGGACAGCCTTCCCTTGCTAAGCACCTTTTTCTTGCATGTTTCCTCTGATTATACTTATATATGGATGTAATTCATTGATTTAACCCCAAGATGCACATTTTGGTGGGCAACAATTATTTTGCACCAATTAGAAATGCACTGACACAGGCCTTTTGCTGGATAAAAGACTACCCTTGACATAAGCTCTTCCTACCCCTAGATAACCTCTAATTGGCCCCAAACCTTACTACCGGTATATGGTATTGACACAGTATTTCTAGCAAATTTAAGTCGGATTAAGAAAATCAACATTTTCTCATATATACTAACTTTAAGAATTTACTTAAATCTCATAGAAATACAGCATTTTAGAAGATATGATTACAGTGTATACTTAATTTCACGTTCATGCATGTTTATTTTTGTCAAGAGCATGTGGCAACACTGTAATAGATATTCACTATAGCTGTCACATTTACCTTCCTCAAACCATCTTACGCTCGTACTTAGACATTTAAAGCAATATCAGGTCATGCTTCCCTGTATTAGTGTAGTGCATCATAGTAAGATGGTATACGACCTGGCCTCTTCTCTATACTACCTATAAACCCAGGTACTAAACCCAGCCCAGGCCACATCCCAACATGTCCTGCGACCAACAAATGTTCATTAATGCTGCTGTACCACTGCCACTCCTATTGCAGCTCCCTTACCAACCCAGTAACAGTACTTAAGGCTTCCACGCAGGTTCGAAGCCCCACTGGAGCAGCTCAGAGAAACTCAGACAGACTGTCCTAGATATAGGATAACTTCTACAGACTCAATCCTTTAGCTGCATAAGGCCCAGCGCCCAGGCGAAACTTTGCTGACCAGCCTCCAATGCCATCAGTGGGCAGTTCATCACGGCATGGCGATCTGCAGTGTCAGCAATATCCTGATGGATAGCTGTGTATGTTATCGGTCCTAGTGGAGTCAATTATAGATTAGTTTCAATGACTTTCAAGTTTGGACTTCTGATCCAAATGCTCTAGGGGGAAATATGGCAGTGACACTATCAATATGATTGGTTTTTTTTTCGCGATAGATATTTCAATTAGATACCCCATGGCCAAATAATAAGACAATATCACCCAATAGACTAGACCTATAGGTGTTCTTCTTTAAAGAGGGGTGCTCCATCTGTGTGTGAGAACCAGATGGTAGTTACCTTTGCCCATGTACCTGTCAGGTGGACAAGTGTCCCCCTGCAGTATGTGTTTCTCACACAGAGACTAATTACCACCCTTTGTATTTACACATACTCACAAATACCCTACAAATTACAATACATGTACCAAACTACCCGTATGTATGAAAAAAAAACATATCATGATGTCTAAGTTCCTCAAAGAGCGACCGTGAAAGAAGTCAATTATTTGACCGATTTGTTCAGCACAACTAAAATATCTGGAGGGGAAGGAGGAATAGAGAGGTCTACATCATAAAGACCCTGGTCTGTCCTGTTGACAATACTGAGTTGTTTGTGTCTGAGTGAGGCCCCAGAAAGGTTCATCCGTCAGAATTCACACAGACAGAGAGACGCTGTGTTCAGAGAGACCCTCTGTTCCCACACTTTGCTGAGCCTCAGACTCTCCCCATCTACAAGCTAACCATCAAGTCATTTAGTCCGCCAACTCTGCCGTCCTGTTTCCATGGCAACCATATAAAGTTGATGTTGATGTCCTGGGAGGTGACAAATGTGAAGTTACCTGTGAGGGGTGGGGGTTTCTTTATGGGTACTCCTTTGCTTCAAGACAGTGTCAGTACAGGAGAAGGGGCATTCGGCCACGGTTGTTAACTATCTTTTGGAATGTCAGGCCGGAGTTGCTGGGGAGGGAACAAATCCAGGATCAGGCCAGGAGGAATTAGTTAGACTAAGGCTGAATTAGATTATTCCCTCCCCATGGGCAAGTTTCATACATTTCTATGCATAGATTGTGCCATATCGACATCATACCAACACATAATATACAGAGATGCCACTTTTCCTGGTTTACCAGGAATTCCTGGTTTTGATTCCAAGATTTCTGTGTCAAATTATGTTAGATTCCTGGGAAAATATGTGCAAAGTCCAGTTTTCCTGGTTTCTGTTGGACAGTGAATGGCATATCTGTAATATATCATTTACGATTTACGAGGCAGGGTCTGGTATCTTCCTGGACATAGGCATTTAATCAAATAATGTATTCATATTACTGATTACCATTAAGCCACATAGATGGCTTGATGAATGGCTTCACATGGAACATACTGACTCTACATTTACAGAAACACCTATACAAACATAGCAGAGACAGAGATGGCTAGACACCTACATCTACACACATATCTAACCCTCACCCTGACACCCTGAGCTGCTCACAACCTGAGCAGCAGCCTCCAGCCGGAAGCGTAATCCAAACCAGCCCCCAGGAAAAAAGAACCCAAAACAAAAAGGCTGGATCAGTATGACTGGAGCCTTCCTGGAGCCAAGACCAGCATACCCCACATGTTGGAAAGGCCACACAATGTATCATACGGTCCGGAAATACTCAAAAATCGGCGTCAGTGTTTATTCTATAGTAAGACCCATGTGTTCTGTGCTTCTATTCAAACTCTCCCCTTAAGTTGTAGGAATGGATATAAAATAGGGGAGTACTGTGCTGTTTTCTTCTCAGCAATGCTGTGCAGGTGGTGTTGGCGATAAACATTGCAGGAGTAACACATGCAGGTCATGATCATTAGGTGTAAGTCTCAGGTTGTAGCAGAGAGGGGAAATGTTTAGCTTTGATAGAGAAATGAATTGACCCAGCCTTTGCAGATAACAGAGACACACTCTTTAATACCCCAAGCAAACAAACAGCAGTTAATTTGACTAACGCGATAATATAAGATTCCTCGGGCTATGCAGATACAGATGATATTGCAGACCTACCAACTGGTACCAACATACACTAGGTTGACCGTGGCCTTGGTGAATGCTGTTCACATGTAATTTTTAGTGACAAAAAGGCATACTCATCAATCATTTGTCGCAAAAATCGATAGAATATTTTGGTTCTACCGGATGATCACTGACACTCCACATAGGCTTTCCAGAATACAGGTTTCGTAGTTTGGCCTATAATAAATAATTTAAAATAAAAGGAAACAAGTTGTGCCCAGAATTGTGAAATGCACCCTCAAACCGCCAGCAGTACTTAGGCCTACATATATACATAAACCTACCCAGGTAGTTTTATTTAATCATAAACATACACGACTTATTTAGAAGATCTGATAGCCTTGATAGTTAGAATTAATGATACCCCGATATTTATAATTAACGACGGTAAATGGTCATGGGTAAAGGCAGTGTTAAGCCTAACTTTGAACCGAGCTATAAATAACCATTTATTAAGCGTGACCCCTTATCACATGATGGAACTTCCAGGTTTTAAGTTCAGTTGTCAACATGAGCCATACTGTGGAGAGTGGCCTACAACTCATGAATTGAAGCATCATGTCGGCCCTTCAGAAGTGTCTCAGCCTGACATCGATGCATGAATGCAGTGTTGGCGAGGAACTTATCAAGGATACAATCATGAACTATGAATACAAATGAGAATAATGAGATAGTACCGTAAACTCCCGTGTATAAGACGCATCCTCTACGCCAAACAAAATGCTGGGGAGTCTTATAGCTTTTTCTCAAGTTGGGGGGGGCGTCTTATACGAGGGGTAATTTTTCTATAGAAATGTACTAATGTTGCAAATTCCATCCTTAAAATGTGCGTCTTATACGCGAATATGCTTCTCCCAAGAAGGGGGTGCGTCCTATACGCGCACCGCGTCCTCTACGCGGGAGATTACGGTAGTAGGGGACCCTTCACTGGTTAAAGTAGTCTTAAGAACTGTTATGTCCAAAAAGTACACATAGCTACTGGTATTAAACTGATTTCCATTCCTTTTTCTTGCAGGAGATGTCGTACTGAATAATCTGTTCATCAAGGACAGTGCTTTGGTAAGTCGAGATCTATTGAATACTCGTTATGGTAAACTGAGATGTAGTTTTTTTAAAATATTCATCGTGTAGACAAAGTATGATACATTTAATAACAGTGGCGGATTTAGAGGGGGTGCACCCCTTCATTTCCCCCTTTAGTTTAGAGGTTATTTGCCTCTTTTAGGCCTGATTTTTTTTTCTTTTCTTTTGCTAAAATGGGAGCTCTAAGAGGAGTGTACCCATCTATTCAAAAATCCTTGATCCACCACTGAAAAAAACAACAACATTGTAGGTAACAATATTAAAGGTTCATAAGCCACCTTTACCATTGACAGAAGCTACCTTTATTGAGCTGGCGTGATTTTGAGTTATTATGTGCTTGCTGAATCACCTGAAATTATGCCATGTCCACGTCACGCTAACAACACCTTACACTACCTGGGGGTAGTGGTTGTATCGATGATAGGCTAGGGGGTTGTCCCAGGGATTGCTGATTCTATCCCCTAAACCCCAGGTGCTGAGACTGTAGGGCGGGGGGCAAGGGGGTGGGGTACGGTCGCACAGGTTATAATAAACGTTTAAAATGATTTTCACAAGATGGACACCTGCTGGTTATACCGCCATGTATCTCCCACCCCTCTTTAAATCATGCTGACCCCTTCATATATATTACATGTATATCTACCTGGGTTAGGTAGTACATTATTTACCACCATCCACCTGTATATTGTCACCTTACTTGACGGTTATATACGGGGTGCGTAAGATATACCTATACACAGCAGGTCTTGTGATATACGATACCGAACAGGATCATTGTTAAGACCATGTCCCGCTTTAAATTTGCAAGGTCCGCTGCCTCGGGCACATGTGGAATTCTTTTTTGAAGAAAGAAAAGAAAGCAGGTCTACATGACTCATTTAGGCTGCAGTGGCGGCATAACGGGGGGGGGGGGCATGACTATGGTTTTGCACCCGTCCCATTGCTCGTAGACTTAACCAAAATATATATTCTTACTTCTAAATTCAAAATCTTCGGGGGTGGGGTGGGACTGAGTACCTTTTTTTCTATTGATTTGCTGGTGATGGTGGTCGATCGCATCGTTTTATTTTTGTAATTGATATTCATTGAATTTGATCTGTTTGCAGGATGACTTGGATTTACCAGTGAAGGTTCTTCATGGATTTCTAGGTAAGTACAATTTAAGCACAAAGATGGTCGGTGGTCTACAAGAGACACATATCACTGTACAATCTTATCTTTACATCGCTTTGCCCTCAGCTACCACTGCCCTAGTTCTCATTGGCTGTGGTTTAAAAATAGAAACTTGTTACTTTCTTTGAGTGAGTAGCTCTCGGGAACAGCTGCTATTCCACCTGCTCTCTGGCTGCTTGGTGACATGTGTACCTGTAATCTCTCTGTGGTGGCCCTTGCGTCACCAGGGATCATCCTCCATATCTTTAGTACTGATAGCAGCTGGAGGGGAGCCTATAACAGGAGTACTAACACACTGTACATACTACCGTACATATGCTCCTGCCATGAGTAAAAAGATTGGTATGCACAGGGAGGGAGAAGCAAACACATGAGAGAGTGTTAAAAGTATTTGCCTTAGTGCATGGCGAACGGACTACATCGTGCATTCGTCTCTGCAGGGTATTGGGGGATAGAGGGCTATGTACATTTGTGTATTAAGGAATGTAGGATTCGTGCCAGTAGTGATGAAGCATAAGGTTTATGGGGTATGGTGGTTGGTACCAAATGCCGAGCTAGGTGGCCGCCATATGGTCTAATAGCAAGGGGTGTAAATGTCTACACGAAGCAACAGTGCATAGGACGTCGGAGGCATTCTCCAGATTGTATAAATGTCCCCTATACAGCTTATAACCAGCATAGGCAAGCTTAGAGAAAGAAATAAAAGGAGTAAAAATAAAAACAAAAAAAACACCCCCAAAAAAAAAGACATACCATTCATACATGTAACATTACTATATTGCACTACCCTTTGGTCGTAACCCTGAACTCCCCTTTGTATCAACCTGTGCTTGTGAGTAGTGTCCATTGATCCCTTGGAGCTATATTGGTATCTGTGCGGTCTGATAGAAAAAGAGGTCTGACAATCTGGATAACATTGAGGAGGTGTGTCTGTTGGGCAGACATCGGCTCGGGCAGCCACAGTCCCACAGGCTGATGGGTTGGGGAAGGAAGAACGGGGGGGGGGAGGGGCATGGTAAAGCCACCAGCACAGACTTAGCCGTTAGTGGTCATTCCACCTTTATGGTCGTCTACAAAGGGTTGGGTTCATGTGCTTGGTGCAGACATGACATTCATGTTCCCCAGCCTTATTAATGGTTTCACTAGGGCGGTATAGTTATTATATAATGTTATGTTGATCATTATACCTCTTACCGTAAATTTCCCCATACAAGACATATCTAGTCTTTGCAGGGGTATTCCATCTCTATGGTCTTTGGCAGAGTTCCATAAGGCGAACACAGGGCATGGGTTAGGCCGTTTACTTACTTACATGTATACTACCCAGGTATATTGTGAAATATATAACGTACATACATGAGGTGCAACCTCATTACGGGCCAGTCCCATGAAAGGCGAGAAGTCAGTAGTGCCTGTGTAAGCCGCTTATTCTGTGCAAGAGTTTACGGTACACGGTGCTTTAAGACGGGCTGATAGAACCACAATAGGAGTAGAGCAGTAGATCAATATATATCAGTTGGACATTATAAATTACTACTGGTAAAAGATGGACTAAGATATGAAATACCATACTGTTGTTTCAATACTAGAGATATAGGGATATATATCAGTGGTTATCAATTTTCAGCTTATAATTCATGTCGGCAATGAGAACTTGATTGAGGCCTAAAAATGTGTTTCAGTTAGCCCGAGACTACCTAGCAAAACAGACCTACCCTAGCTTTTCTTTTTCAATTTTGAAAAGAAAAATGTGTTTTTTTTTGTTGTTGCAATATAGTTGTTTGCAATTCAATGCGACTCGTCTTGAGTCAATGTAACAGTAACGCAAGAATTGCCAAACAAAAGAGAAAAAACAACTACCCTACCTATTTTTCTTTTTAACATGTCACCCGAAATAACTTCTTTTTTTTTATCGCTGACAATATTCAGATATAAAAAAGTTTTTTCTATGTTTATTATACGATAATTTTTGAAAAAAAGATCAGAGCAACACAACTCTGCACTGGTGACTGGATACAAATCGTCTATGGTACAAGTGCACATATCTATCCCAAATATCAGTGAGTACTGTATTTGAGAATAGACGATACCCAACCCCATTATATCGTCCTGGTTTGACTCATGTATAGTTAACTGCAATCAGGATTGGATTGCTTGGCAGACTCTAGGCCATTTGCTGGGATACAAATATTGCGTAGAAAAATGTAAAGGGTAGTGTGAGGACCACCTAACGCTAAGGGCGTAGACTGGGTAACCGGATAGTACATGTATAGTCTGACATGTCATTTGTGATAAATAACCATATACAATTTGTGTGTATGTGTATCATATGTCTGCAAAAAGTAGGTCTGTCTGTGCTCTATGGGAATAAAGTGTACACCCTATGTACACTAATGTTTTAACAGAAATATGTAACATTGTTTTTGTGGCTTTATTTAGTCAGTTCACATTCCATTTCAGTGTGATTGAGGAATGTCTGCCAAAATAACTCTTGGTCTATGAAGGGTCACAGAATATAACGTAGACATTATGCCCTTTTCCAGAGATGCCACTTTTCCTAACGTTTTAGGAATTCCGAATTTTCGGCTTTCATTCTTATAGGTATTTCCTATTGTAAATTGAGAAAATTAGGAGGATTTCCGATTTTTTGGGGATCAGTGAGTGGCATCCCTGCTTTTCTACGCACTGGTATGTTACACATTTTTATATCATAGAGCTCATAGCCCCCGCCCAACATTGTTTTGTCTTTGACCTGAAACATATGCTCTGGTTATAATCAATTTTTGAACTTTCCAATGCAGGTAAACTGACACTCAAGATTCCATGGAAGAACCTGTACACAGAGGCTGTCATTGCCAACCTAGACGGTCTTTACCTAGTCGCCGTGCCCAAGACCAGTAAGTTAACACTTTGATAACACAGTCTAAATAGTTGGTTTAATATGTTAGAAACTTGAGTAACAAGTAGAACCTGCTTTGCTTGTAGAAAGGTAGGCTTGCTATAATCATGCGTATATATATCCACCCTCCCCTCCCCAGGTGTAAATTGTTCAGTGATCTTACTTTGTAATGGGTGTAGGGATGTGGAATATGTGTTGAGAACAACTATATAGCCTACAAGTGGCCCACCCAAGTCGATCATATTACCGGTATGTGTAGAAAATATCAACAACAAACAATTACATCAACAATGATGACAACAAAAGTAGTGCACTCTCACATGTTACATTACTGCTGTGATTACACTAAACAGTGATAATACACGCAATCAAAATTCCCATTAATCATGACATCCCGGCATGACACCATGCTACATTAAGTAGGACATGTGGGATAGGTGGGGTTGGCTTTCTAATGGGGTATTGGGTAGTAGGGTTAGATGATTTGTTAGATTTACCCACCTGTACAGGCTGACACCATTGTGGTCACTCACTTCTGTATATACAGCCCACATACCATACTCCCCATGTGATGTTGACGTTACCTCGTCATGTTACAGACACTAGGGACATTGGGGGTTCGTCCCATATAGGACATATCTATGAGTTCTGATGAAGTCTGTAGGGAAAAAAGGAAGAAGGAAGAGATGTGCCATGTAACTGGTACAACTGAGATCATTGGCTATAATACAATCTGTCATGCTATGATACAAGCTGTTATGGTTGTTAACGCGGCGGAGCCACGTTTTTGGTATCGCCCAAAAAGCCATGACACACGTATAGGGGAGCTTGATGTATTGCTTTTACAATCCGCCTTAAAAGAAAGAAATTTGAACCTTCCTCCATTCTAACTATGTGGAATCGAAGAGGAACATCTTGGCACACACTTTAAACTTGATATTTCTTTGCGAAACAGTGTATTATTATAGAAAAAAAAAGGTAAAGAAGTGACACATTTTCCTGATAAGACGTTTGAAATTAAGACCGTTCAAGTATCGCAATATCTTGTGCATATTGCGAGAACTGACGAGAGGTGGTGCAAGCTGGCCCCAAACGCCCATAACGTAGGTCTATGGTTTAGAGATTGACACTGTAAACAGAATTGTTGGCCCAGGGTATCCCCTGGGCTATTGGAGCCGGGTTTTCAGTCAGATCCACAAATTTTTAATCACCAACTTTAGGGTGTAATCATTCAGTGATATACTGTTAGTTTACACATTTTTCAAAAGCCAAAGGAAAGTTTCAAATCTCATCTATCAGACAACATTTTGTCCTTTATGGTGAGTGATGTCTTTCTCTACGAAAAAAGCTGCTGTACTTACGCCATGTTTTTGGGAGCTATACTGACTACAAGTTCTTTAACCATTGGGTCTATGGGTCAGATAGATTTTGGCGATGAAATTAGCACATGGAGTCTTATGGGTAATCACCAAGTGAGACACTTTTTTTCAGCCGGCAATGTTTACAGTGCCCAAGCTATACACATAACACATTGGGGACTGAGCGATAAACTAAGCATGCTAAGGATAAAGTTTTCTGTGGGGGCTAGGTGTCCAGGGGGCCAGGTTTCCAGGAGGCCAAGTGTCCAGGGGCTAGGTGTCCAGGGGCCAAGTGTCCGGGGGCCAAGTGTCCAGGGGCCAGGTGTCCAGCGGCCAGGTGTCCGGGGGCCAGCACACCAGGGGGCCAACACACCAGGGGGCCAGGGGTCCAAGGGGTTTAGTAAGAGAAGATTATGCCAGACTGGTGTCAGTACATGTATAGATAATAGTCTCTATTTGTAAGTAATTAGTCAATATTTCGCAAATGCTGATTCCTGTGACCCTACAGGGTTGATAGAGGGTTTTATGGTAGTAGACCCTGGGCCATATGTGATATATATCACACGTTAAATCTTTCACAAAGAGGCCAAGACAGTACAAACTGGATGGGTGGGGTTAGAGGAGTACACATAGCATTAAAATGGCTTCATAGCAGGTTAGTAAAAGCGATTTGAGGTCCCCTGGTCTGTACAGTGTTAGATTAGATCCTTATTCACGGCCTAAAGATATCATTTTTGCCAGCCATGGCGAGAAAATACCAAAATGGCGAGTGTACAGGGAGACGGATCGGTCCCGGGGTGGCATGGCAACGAAATGTTGCCGGAGGTGTTAAGGTAGCTCCCGGGCCGATCGGTCTTCCGCCGCTGCGTTCACTCCACGATTCGGCGAGGAGGTATTCTATATTTAATGTTTTCTGTCGAATACAAATGGAGAATGGTGGATGTTGAAAATATAATAGTATGGCATGCTTCTAATTGGTCTGAGAGACCCTGGTCTCTTCAGCCCATTTTACATCATGCAGGAGAGGACGTCACCATCCAAAAACAGCCAAAGTTCTGTCTACTATAGAACAGCTACAGAAATCGTGCTGAATAGACGAAAGGGCTTGCTATAGTCATGCATTGACGCTAGGAACTCACTAAGACTTTATATTAATGTATAGGGTCAGACTGATACTCTTTTACCTTGCATCGTGCATTGATGCTAGGAACTCACTAAGACTGTATATTAATTTGTAGGGTCAGACTGATACTCCTTTACCTTGCTATAGTCATGCATTGATGCTAGGAACTCACTAAGACTGTATATTAATATCTAGGGTGAGACTGATACTGCTGCACCTTGCTATAGTATTGCATTGATGCTAGGAACTCACTAAGACTGTATATTTGCCAGGAAATAAATTATTTGTCCTTAAAAGATAGCTAAATAGGCCTACAGTATCGCCAAGTCGGCATTTAAGACAGGGGTAGCTATACTATATAAAACAGGACCATGCATTAACTCCTGAACATCATCATACAGGCATTATCCGCATATGGTACTGCTAAGGTGGTTAAGTTGCCTTAGAATATGTCAGTTATAATGCACTTTTTGTCAGCATTTAGTCAATATTTGTTAGTAATTACTCACTATTTGTCAGCAGCTAGTCAAAATATGTCAGTTATAATGCGCAAATATATTTGTCAGCAATTAGTAAATATATGTTAGTAAGGCGCCGTTAGTAATAACTCACTTTTTGTCAGCAATTTATCAAAATAATGTCAGCAATTAAACCATGGGTATAATAACATCTCAAGACTTAAACTTGATCGATCAGCCCTTACAGCTTTGCTGTACATTTCACTAACAACTTGAGATCTTGCATCCATCGTATCCAAAAACTGTGCTGTACCAATTACACACATTAAGTCCTGATGATATCTACAGTCCTGTAAACCTGAAAACCACGTCATGGGTGTCCTCGTGATTGATTTGAATTGTATGTGAACTTATCAGTTCTTTTATTTCTGCCAAATGCCCCAATTTAATTCCAATTCTATCTAATAAAAATTAAAATAAGTGTTTCAAGCCTTGAGTCTCCCAGCTCATTGTAAAGTTACCAGCCATTGTGAGTTATGGTTATCCTGCCTTATACACCTGCCAAACAATGATATATACATATGTAGGTGATTAAGTATGTATGATAAATTAGATATAAGGCCGTTTCCCCATAGCTGCACCCGAAGCTGTACACATAATTCACTAATCCATCATGGAGAGGAGGAAGTAAGGTGACTTTAGACTGGGATGCATTTTCACATAAATATTTGGTGAGCTTAAATAAAACATTGGGCCATATAGCAGGGTGTGGTGGTCGACTTGGCAACTCTCAGTCACCACCTGACCAGCCACTGTATCAAATATTGTATCGTGTGCAAGGTATTTATAACTAAAACCTACAGGCAAAGAATATGGGACTGAGATGAGAGAGTTCAGGTAATTGAATAAGATCAAATCTTTAATAAAATAAGTAACTAAAATAAATACCCGATACTGCCAGCAAAAACATCTGAATGGTTTTCACTGACGTTCAGTTTTTCAGATTCCCAATGGTTAAAGCCTGTATGCATTTTGTCTAGAGAACAAATGTTCGACATCCACACCTCAGCACAAAAAAAAACAAACAAAAAAAACCTGTATGCACTTTGGTGGAAAGACAAGGGGAAAGCACGGCTAATGTATCTCATGTAGCTGCACTAAATCGATTCGGTCCACTAGGCACATACACCCTCCCCTCTTCCCCACGTTATGTATAGTTAGAGTATTACAGCAAGCCTGTTGTGAATATATTGAATACAGTGTCAACTCAGTGTGTATTTACCACATAAAACACGCACAAATCTTGGCTAGATGATTACAGTCCAGATGTCAACATCATTCACACACCTGTGATCAAGTCAACTCTCTCTACCATATCAGTCTAGCGAAACAACTACCCAAAATTGCTCACGGTGAGCAACAACGGTGACCTTGTGGTTAGGCTGGTATGTGATAGGCTTCTATGGGATTTATGGCTTTTAGATAGGAATCTGTCCCCATAGACAAAACAGGCGGCGAGTTTCTGTATTATTATTCTATGGTCTTAGACAGACCCTAGAATAGTTACAAGAACCATGTTCACCGATGTTGAATCGCCCTTCTAGTGTAGACTTGTCATGACCAAGTCTCTAGCCTAGCCACATATTGCCCTTTTTTACTCATAGGATTACACATAGGGTTGCACAAGGACCAACCTATCCTTTTAATGTTGGCTGTTTGTTCTTGGACAAAGAAAGTCTACTCACCCTGGATATAGCTGTGAAAACCCATTTTAACCCTTTAATGCACTGGTGTCTGTTTCTATAGGGGTATACATAGGGCAGTGCATAGGGTTTATGATGCATTGATTCACACTGTGATCCTTACAGGATTAGCAGGCTGTCCAGGGGCCGCACATACTTCCCTATGGCCACCAGCACCAGTAGAGACACCCAATACCCCCCCCCCTCTAGGGCATGTTTTAATTGTGTTTTTCACACCTCCCACAGCCCACATTACCTGTAGAGGCATCATAAGGCGTGAAAACGCGGCCCTATCACGTCTTATTGCTATACAATCACTACCATAGCCCACATTACCTGCAGAGACGTCCTGAGCCGTGAAAACACAGCCCCCACACAGTTTAGTACCTGTACAACGCCAATAGACCCCTCTGAAGCCATTCTACTGAGCCCTAACCATCTCACACAGTTTAGTACCTGTACAACGCCAATAGACCCCTCTGAAGCCGTTCTACTGGGCCCTAACCATCTCATACAGTTTAGTACCTGTACAACGCCAATAGACTCCTCTGAAGCCGTTCTACAGAGCCCTAACCACCCCACACAGTTTAGTACCTGTACAACGCCAATAGACCCCTCTGAAGCCGTTCTACAGAGCTCTAACCACCCCACACAGTTTAGTACCCATATCACTCCAGATACAGGTACAGCATTGTATTTGGCCATGAAATAAATTATTTGTCCTTAAAAGATAGCTAAATAGGCCTAAAATATCGCTAGGTTGGTATAATAGACTGTACACATTTTTCATTAGCTGAGAGACCCTTAGACCACCTGTCATTTTATTCCATAAGGTCAGCGTGATGCACCAATGCATTTATTTGTCCTTAAAAGATCGCTAAGTTGGTGATAACTTTGTTCCCATTGTGCATATTTGAAAATAAAGACCGCCATGACGTTCGCCAGCTCGAGCTACCCTTTATCTATAGGTCACACTATGGGAAACTCCTATTATTAAGGGAGATACGATTTATTTTGTAAAACTGCCAGTTCTTGGACCTCTCTGCCAGTGCCTGGACTGGCGTCTGCCCCCGCGTCCCAAAAAAGCCTATCTTTCGATCCATTCCTTCCTCAAACCTGCCCTTTTTCGCCGGTGACACTTAAAACAGATAGGTTTTGGCTGGAGGTAGGGCGCAGGTGGACCAGCTCAGGCCGAAAAGGGTGCAAGTCAAAAAAATTATTTCGCTTATTCTTTTCTGAAACAAATTTTTTTAGGGGGGCATGTCCTTTAGGGGGACAAAACACCCCAGATTGATACCAAACATTCCATATCCACGCGTATTATTTGCATAATTAGCATAATTATGCAGTATCTTGCTACTGTTCAATATAATATAGATATGTTCCATTGGTCCCTTATAGAATTCATATGCTTGCAAGTATAAACTACTGACTGCACCTAGTGACTAGTGGAATCTGAACAGTAGAAAAGAAAGACCCCTCCTCTGCCTTTGTATAGCATCAAACAAGTTGTTCAATGGAGGCAGCCATTGCTTGATCACATGCTTAAACCTTTTAGATCCAAATGCTAGGTACCAGTGCATTATCACTGTTGATAAGCTTTACACATCAATACCTGCGCAAGCCCTGTTTGCACTGAATGGATATCTTTCCATTTCTCCATTCTCTGGTGTTTGATTGAAAATGTTGACGTCATTCTGTGTTTTAATTTGTGTTTTAATCTGTGTTTTTATGGTACATGTATTGAGTTTAGGGCTATAACAGGTTAGTGTTAGTGTTATGGTATGATAGTAATTACTCACTATTTGTCAGTGGTTAATCAATATAATTTTTATGTTAGTAATAACTCACTATTTGTTAGCAATTAGTCGAAATATGTCAGTATTCACTCACAATTTGTCAGCAATTAGTCAGTATACATCTAGTGACTAAGTATTGACATTAAAAAGATTAATGGCATTTTAATCATTTGTGCATCATGCCCAGATTTACATGATGCACTCACATTTTGTCAGTAATTAGTCAAAATATGTCAGAAATAATGCACGATTTGTCAGCAATTAGTCAATATATGTCAGTAATTACTCACTATTTGTCAGCAGTTAGTCAATATATGTCAGTACTTAGTCAATGAATATCAGCAATTATCAATACATGTCATTATTTACTCACAATCTGTCAGCATTTTGGTCAATACATAACAGAGAAATAGCGATTGATTCAATTGTGCATCTTGCCTTGACTGGTATTTGTCAAAATATGTCAGTATCTATGGACTATTTGTCAGCAATTAGTTAATATATGTAAGTAATTATTCACTATTTGTCAGCAATTAGTCAATACATGGTAGTAGTTACTTACATTTTGTCAGTATTTAGTCAATATATGTTAGTAATTGTTCACTATTTGTCAGCAATTAATCTATATGTTAGTAATTGCTCACTATTTGTCAGCAATTATTCAATATATATCAGTAACTACTCACAATTTGTCAGCAATTAGTCAATATATGTCAGTATTTACTCACAATTTGTCAGCAATTATCAATACATGTCACTATTTACTCATAATCTGTCAGCAATTAGTCAATATATAACAGAGAAATAGCCACTGATTCAATTGTGCATCCTGTCTTGACTGGTATTTGTCAAAATATGTCAGTATCTATGGACTATTTGTCAGCAATTAGTTAATATATATGTTAGTAATTATTCACTATTTGTCAGCAATTAGTCAATACATGGTAGTAGTAACTTACATTTTATCAGTATTTAGTCAATATATGTTAGTAGCTGCTCACTATTTGTCAGCAATTAGTCTATATGTTAGTAATTGCTCACTATTTGTCAGCAATTATTCAATATATATTAGTAATTACTCACTATTTGTCAGCAAATAGTCAATATATATCAGTATTTACTCACAATTTGTCAGCTATTAGTCAATATATGTCAGTACTTAGTCACTCTATAACAGCAATTATCAATACATGTCAGTATTTACTCACAATCTGTCAGCAATAAGTCAATATATAACAGTTAAATAGCCATTGATTCAATTGTGCATCCTGCCTTGACTGGTATGTGTCAAAGTATGTTAGTATCTATGGACTATTTGTCAGCAATTAGTTAATATAATTATGTTAGTAATTATTCACTATTTGTCAGCAATTAGTCAATACATGGTAGTAGTTACTTACATTTTATCAGCATTTAGTCAATATATGTTAGTAACTGCTCACTATTTGTCAGCAATTAGTTTATATGTCAGTAATTGCTCACTATTTGTCAGCAATCATTCAATTATTATTAGTAATTACTCACTTTTTGTCAGCAATTAGTTGATATATGTCAGTAATTGCTCACAATTTATCAGAAATTAGTCAATATATGTCAGTAATTACTCACTCTTTTTTAGCAATTAGTCAATATATGTCAGTAATTATTCACTATTTATCAGAAATAGTCAATATATGTCAGTAATTACTCACTCTTTGTCAGCAATTAGTCAGTAATTATTCACTATTTATCAGAAATAGTCAATATATGTCAGTAATTACTCACTCTTTTTCAGCAATTAGTCAATATTTGTCAGTAATTATTTACTATTTATCAGAAATAGTCAATATATGTCAGTAATTACTCTATTTGTCAGCAATTATTCAATATATTAGAAATTACTCACTTTTTGTCAGCAATTAGTCGAAATATGTCAGTACTTGCTCACAATTTATCAGAAATTAGTCAATATATGTCAGTAATTACTCAGTCTTTTTCAGCAATTAGTCAATATATGTCAGTAATTGCTCACTCTTTGTCAGCAATTATTCAATATATATTAGTAATTACTCAAATCTTGTCAGCAATTAGTTGATATATGTCAGTAATTGCTCACAATTTATCAGAAATTGGTCAATATATGTCAGTAATTACTCACTCTTTTTCAGCAATTAGTCAATATATGTCAGTAATTATTCACTATTTATCAGAAATAGTCAATATATGTCAGTAATTACTCACTCTTTGTCAGCAATTATTCAATATATATTAGTAATTACTCACATTTTGTCAGCAATTAGTCAACACATGTCAGTAATTATTCACTATTTATCAGAAATAGTCAATATATGTCAGTAATTACTCACTCTTTTTCAGCAATTAGTTAATATTTGTCAGTAATTATTCACTATTTATCAGAAATAGTCAATATATGTCAGTAATTACTCTCTATTTGTCAGCAATCATTCAATATATATTAGTAATTACTCACTTTTTGTCAGCAATTAGTCGATATATGTCAGTAATTGCTCACAATTTATCAGAAATTAGTCAATATATGTCAGTAATTACTCACTCTTTTTCAGCAATTAGTCAATATATGTCAGTAATTATTCACTATTTATCAGAAATAGTCAATATATGTCAGTAATTACTCACTCTTTGTCAGCAATTATTCCATATATATTAGTAATTACTCACATTTTGTCAGCAATTAGTCAAACATGTCAGTATTTACATACAATTTGTCAGCAATTAGTCAATATATGTCAGTATACTTATTCACTTTTTGTCAGCATTCAGTCAATATATGCCAGTACCTCCTCCTATGTCGGTAATAATGCAGTGTTTGTGAGCAACTATTCAATATATGTCAGTAATTACTCACTATTTGCCAGCAATTATAAAGCATAGTTTAGCATAGCACATAGAACACAGTTGCCCATAGATCATTTTAGGGCAATGCCCTATCCTTAGACATTTTACTGATATGTAAGCTATGGCTGGTTTAAAGGCCGCGTCCAGTGAGACGAGTTGGAATCAGATACGCCCACTGGGAGCTACATTGAAAGAGCACCAACAGCTGGTAGACAAAAATTCCACCCTCACATGAATGATGTGGTACAGTGGTATTGAAGTTGTTATTAACTCCAGCTTACACATATGTTGGGGATCATAGTAGACAAACACCGAGTTGCTCACTGTCTTCACTATAATATATTTTTATGTTATATTGCCCAGCGAGGTGTTCAAAGTGGAGATGAACCTTAAGGGTTGCTGTAGCGGATTTAAAAGCCTACTTTTCGCAAGCCGTTAACGATTTATTTGCCTCATTATTACCAAAATTTAGCCTCAGATAGAAGCTTAAGCCTTAACCAAGGGGTGCGTCCCTGCTTTTCAAAATAATTGATCCACCAACAGTGTGTGTGTGTGTGGGGGGGGGGGCAGATAAACCAGTTATGGAGCAATATGAGCAGGCTTTTAGGAAATTGAGAGGGCCAATTGAGAAAGGTTTCAAAAGTCATTTTCTCCCCCAAATCCTCGTGTGTACGTTGTAGTTTTCAAATACAGAGATAGCATTAGATATTGTATCATACATCTGTTTATCATACAGTGCACATGTACACAATCATATCAGCTTACTAGGCTGGGTTCATGTCAGATACACGTATATCACCAACAGGTGGAATCCCTCCTGTATATGACAGTTCACCATAGCGTGTCAAGCGTGTTTAACCTGCCGCGTGTCTAGGCACACTATTTGTTTAATGGGTCAAATATAGCTAAAAACCTATTGCATCTGATCGACTCGTCATGTTAAATAACAGTGCGTGTTATTCGGCAGTGTAACGTGAGCCTAGTTACTATCTAGTATCCTATTCATCACTTGATTTATAATGAGATACAAGTAATAAGAAATGTGCATACAGTAAATCTCTGATTAGTTTGTTTGTGAGTCATTGAGTCTATGTACTGTAGCTATACATAGGCTGCGTGTGGCCGTGCACTATGTGGGGTAATGGATGCAGTCTAGCAGACATGCGGGTCTGCTGTCAGCCCCCAGGGCCGGATCAATACCCTGTCTATCGGCTGATGGATATTGAATGGAGATCAGCAGGCAAGGTGTGAGTCACGCACATGAGAAGCAAAAAGGCTCTGTCTTTGCACCCCCCCACAACAAAGGTAGCGCTAGTATTGTTCTGTATGTAAGAAGGTACCTACACGATGAGGCCACCCTTAAAAGTATGTTCGTTTCCTGTCCAAAGGCCTGGTGGATATTTTTTGTGAGAATAGACAAATTTTCTCCAGAGTTCTGAAAAAAAAGATTTTTCTTTTTTTCATGTATTAGCACAAGAATCTAGGCTTCCAATCACTTAATCTTAAAACGACTGCTACCTGAAGTCCAACATCGGACAATTTGATTATAGAGGTATTTTGTCCCCATGTCATTTCAATAACACCATATTACTGCAACAATAATACATACATAGATGTACAATGTATCAATTCTCTCCCACAGCCGTTAAGTACAACGAGGAGAGGGAGAAGAAGGCCGAGCAAGATGCAAAACAGAAGGAGCTTACACGGATTGAGGAGGCGAAGAAGGCTGAGGCTGAAAAAAGTAAGGTCATCTATTTCTAGAAACTGAACATTCTGTTTAGAATAGCAACACAGCTGACCACAGCATCCTATCCGTGTAATGAGGTCCCAATAACCTAAATGATGTTCTATTGATTACTACAGAAATAGAACATACTTAGAGAAAATGCTGAAAGTATAAGGCTAGCAAACCCATAAGAAAGCGTATTTGTTGAAAAAATGAAGGAGAACACATGGGGAAATCCTATTATACTATCTGTTTCTAGATATGTGTGGTATATGTTGGATTTGTGCACAGCGTGTGTGAGAGACAGCCACGTAGTGTATTTATTCAGGTGTCATTCAGGTTGAAACTCCTATATCTAGCATGTATTTAAAACAATATTAACACCCTGTGAAAGTGCATAGTTGTAAAATCCTACCATAACTAAGCACATATTGTGACAAATATTGATCTGAGAATTACTCTGATCACCAAAGTGATATACCTGATGTAGACATTATAGCCAATACGAACAAGCCTTTAAGTCTATTACCTCCCTTTCCCCCCGACCCCTTAACAGCAGAAAGGGGAAACGTTAGGTATGTTTCGGTTCAGCCTCCACGTAGTAAAATGCTCAATCTCGCCTACCAAGAAATACAGTACCACCAGTTTTGTACACAAATTCTGGCCAATTGCTAGATAAGAAAATGCTTTAAAAGAAAATTAAGATATGAATTTAGCTATTCTCTCCCCAGATTTCCTAACTGAACACGTCCATTCATTTGGCCTAACCAATACCACTAGGTGTTAACTCCTCTCTCTGTGTATTACAGACAAACCCAAACAGCCGCAGCAAGATTCGTTTGCAGAGAAGATGGCCACCCAGGTGATAAAGAACCTGCAGGTGACCATCAGTAACATCCATGTACGGTATGAAGACCACTTCACCAACCCACAGCGGCCCTTCTCTATTGGAGCCACCCTCAAGGGACTATCATTCCAGGTACCTCCCATCCCAGTTCCATGTTTGAATTGAGTTAATTGAATGGCAGGATTCATTTTAATGTACAAATCTCAGATAAGCGTGCTAAATATCCATGCCCCACACCCACTTCTAAAGTGAACCATACTGTAAATGTGTTCTATCAATTTAATGTACATGTAATGGGAAGATCTTGAAACAGATTATTCTTCATGTCACCACACTTTAATAAACATCGATTTTACATCTTACAGACCACAAATGAACATTGGAAACCGATGATCATCAAAGAAACTGTGGACAAAATATTCAAGGTATGTTTTAAAAAAATGAGATCATGGATGTGAGGAATTAAGCAAGTAATTACTTCTAATTGCACTGTGCCTAGGTCCATATGACATAATGCAATAACCCGTAAGAATCTTTCAAGTACCTACCCCGTCTATTGTAAAGGTTTATCATATAACAGTATTTCATGTCTGTTTAGCTCATCAGACTGGAAGGACTTGCTCTCTATTGGAATAGTATGACCACGAGCTACCTAAACATGGATCGGCAACAACTGTTGGTAAGTGAAAAGAGCAGTTATAAGAAGGCCTAAGGGATGTGGATTTTTTTACGCAAAATTTGCTGAACATGGCTTAATTTCAGTGTCACGACAGATAAGGAAATTGCGGCGGTCCATTTAAACATTGAATGGCTTTTGATAAGAGAAGTGCAATTCAAACTTGGCTAGCCATCACAATGTCCATTTACAAAAGAAAATAACATAATTGCTGGTATCAAGGAGGCTACACACAATTACATTTACAGAAATATCGGATTAACTAATGTGTACATGCAATGCTTTCAGGCAACACTGAAGGAAAACATCTCAGTTCCAGGATCCAAGACGAGTTATCAATACTGTAAGTATTTTCAGACGATATCATTTAGTAATCAGGTATAGTTCTTACCAAGGTTTGGCTGATTAAGTCATTTGGCAAGCGGGTAAAGCTATAGGCCTTCAGAATGATCACTAATTTAAAGATTTAAACTCCCTGTGTGTTTGTTTATGGGAGGGGGGGGTGTGTTAATATTGATGACCATCCATTTCCTGAAGTTTCAATTTTTGCCACCAGATTGATTTTATATGTGTTCATCCCCATCATGCCATATTTCAAAATGAACAAGGAATTTCACTTCATTTTTTCAGTGTTAGAGCCGATTTCGTCTAGCGTACAGTTGAGGATGCACACGAAACCTGAGAGAGATGAGTTCTCTATACCAAAGATATTGATGAATGTCGTGTTTGAAGAAATAGCGCTTGCCCTCCAACGACAACAATACCTCGACATCATGGAACTTCTCGAATCCTTTGAACGCATGGCCATCTCATCAAAATACCGGAAATACAGGCCAATGGTCACGCAGAAGAAGGGACATGCAAAGCAATGGTAGTTGCATTTTGATATATTAATGATGTTCTCTCTTTTTGAACAGTATTTTTATGACATCTTTAAAAAGTATGCCTGAATCTGGTTATGATAATTGGTGTGAAAGTTGTTTAGTGCAATACCTTATTAGAAACGTTAATCTGTACTCCTGTATGTTTTGAGATTAATGGGTTAACACTCACTTTTTCGCCCGAGGGACCACCTGGGCCCACAACCACTGATAGCTATGAGTCCAATGGTAGACCTGTGGGCATGTAAATAAATTTTACTTTTTCCCAAGAAAAATGTGAAAATTCATGATTCATACCTGTTGTAACCGAAGTCCTTTCGCTTATCGACTTACATTACTTCTGAAATACGAGCCAATAATTGAAAATCTGCACAGAAGTAAGCCAACTCAGTCTCTTCCCCTGGCACAGGTGGCACTTTGCATATAACTGTGTTTTGGAGGAGCGGGTACGGAGGCGACGGAAGATGTGGTCATGGGACAACATTCGACATCACCGGCAAACAGTGAACGCATACAAAGCAGCTTACAAGAAGAAACTCACTTCCAAGAAGGTGGCTGCCGATGTACAGGCCACACTTACTGTGAGTAGCGTCTTTTATCTCTGTGGTAACTTGGGACCTTCTCACAGTACATGTAGTTCTGGCACCTCTGAAAGCAGTGTATAAGTTTGGACTGATGGGGAGGGATTGGTTATTGGCATATCCTGTGAGTTGTTTTTCTGAATATTCATCCAAGGGCCTTCACATATGTATCCAAAGCTCTCACAATGCATCTTTTTTCTATGACTTCATCTAACTGTTGTTCCTTACAGCGCTGCGAGGAGGAGCTGAGTGTGTTCAACATTACGCTAGCCCGCCAAGCGGCCGAGGTGGAGGTGAGCAAACGAATGGCGCCCTCTGTGTTTGTGACCATGCTGCTGTTTGTCCAGATGGTTTGGTACATTTGTGTGGAGATGGTGGACAAGGTTAGGCACAACAACTAGACATGGGCCCTCATATAGAAGTCGCAAAACCAAAGGGTGGAAATAAGACACTGAAAAATGCATCTTTTTGACGCTTCATCCAGCTGGATATGATGGAATAGAAAGTTGGGCTATAGTTGAAAGCCATAGGGTGAGATTAAATCGGAGAAAGAAAGAATCCTTGTCTGTGTCCAATATGACTGGTAAAGTGCGTGTAGTTGCTGTTTCCAGTTTTACTAGGAATTTCAAAATGTGTCAAAGTCTTATTTCATTGAACCAAAATATCAATGTGTCTGAGCATTTTTTTTTCAAAACGTCTTCATGTTGATACAATCTGGTCGGAATTGAGATGATTTTGAGGTGGCTTCTATTTGAGGATCTGTAGTACAATAGTAGTATCTCTGTAGCTTCCAAGTTATATAGAGATTTAGGCAGGAAATTTAAAGACACTTCATATA
This sequence comes from Acholoe squamosa, assembly GCA_949317995.1. NCBI lineage: Eukaryota > Metazoa > Annelida > Polychaeta > Phyllodocida > Polynoidae > Acholoe > Acholoe squamosa. The sequence goes on along the minus strand of OX439036.1, from coordinate 82,856,670 downwards.
TTACTCCCAACTCTGACCTGTACACGTAAGTAAATGAAGGGTACAGCAGAAAAATGACTTTTACAAATTACATACACAAAAAATATATCGCAGCATTCACAATTCATCTATGAACGTTGTATATGGATACTCGGAAGAAATGGGGGATGTATCGTCCTTGCTATTTTACTTTTTTCTCTAATGCTATTTTTAGTTAATTGCATTTCGATGTTCTATTTATGTGTGCTGCAAGATTGCGAAATTAACAAAGGTAATAGATTAGCCCAGAAATTCTGCCACGTTATCTTTCAAGGTCACCGTTAGGTTGTGTGTGTTTGTGTGTTTTTGCAGTCAGGTCATGTTAATGGAACCGTGTGTATCTGTGTATGTACAATTTGATTGCTTTTGCTAATTTCACATATCAATTAAAACTTAGAACAAAATACATTTTGTATATCAACATTTAATTCATAACACTTTCTTCGTCATTCTGTGCATGAACACAAATTAATTCATCGTTGTATCAATTTATAGACAACCACTTATTTTGAAGATCATTTTGTGAACAAAATGCAACCACCAACTTAAAAGACCTACAAAAAGAAATGGTGCCTCATGAACTCTCATATTGTATGCCCTCCCTTGTGATATAATTATGTTTCTAAGATAACCATCAACCCTTCATGGCCCAATTTTGTACATAGTTTCACTGGTGTGGTCATCGTAGTTTGTCGTCATTGCACCAATTATTGTAATACTTTTTTGTCCCAATAGATCATCTGTCAAAGACCTATGTGACAAAAATGTACCTCATCAACATGTACATCTTTTATTTCAGAAATGATTTTAAGAAAAGTCTATGTCTATGTTAGTTGGTGATATACATAACAACATATTCAGTAGACCCGATAGCTGCATGGGTTGATACTGTTGGTACTGTCTAACCCCGTAAACCATCCCATATACATGTACTAAACCACTCTGTCTTTATCATTCTCTGTACATAGTGTATTTATTCGGGGCAGAGGGTATATTTCCATTTTCCATTTCACTTTCCTTACAGCCGCTTCGAGAGTTGTGTTGAGTAATTGATAATACATTTTTCATTTATCAAAACCATGTCTAGAACTCCATAGTATATAAAGATACTTGAGGTCTCGCAGTAAATTAGTAGCTTTGAACAATATTTGGGTTAGGAAGTCGAACCTATTCATATAAACTTTTATAATATAAAATGATGAGGTATATATAATATCCTGTTATCATTGTTTTTGTAGTAGAAGCTATTAACTATACACGATACGTTTCCATACCTTTGTGTAATAGGTGAAGAAGGAAGGCGCTAAGAAGGCCAAGGGTTCTGGAGGCGGAGGCTGGTTTTCTGGATGGTGGGGTGGAGGCCAGAAAGAGGAGAAACCAGAAGCAGAGATAGGTGTGTGGCTCTCTATACTCATCTATTATCTCATATTGAATAGTTGTTGTACAAAGCCATTTTATTCTTGAAATGATCGGACGAGTTTAAGGGGCAGTAACTGCCATATATAGGGGGGGGGGTAGAATATGCAAATTGGGAACTACGGTAGTTCAGAGTGAAATTTTTATCTATTTTTATCTCCCATGTTAAAAGATCCAGGAAATTAAGAATCCGAGAGTTCGATTATAAAATGGCTGGCATGAAGTATACATAATACACATGATTATTTCTTGTTGCTTCAATATTGGTTAACGTGTCCACAGGCAATATCTATGGAAGAGAACTTTTGTTTTGAGGTTTTATGTTGTTCTTTTATTAAAAGACCTCTCACAAATATAACGAAAAACGTCCTGTTACGTAAATACCTAATGATATAAGTTGGTAAATAGTACGTTTCATGCCAGTATATTTGGAGGTATATTGCACTAATGTTGTTGTTTCCTTGAGGTTCATTTAGACAGGAATCTTTGGGTGAATATACAACGATTTTAGTTTTTATTGTGATCAATACCTGCAATTAGATACTTACATATGCAGAGAAGAATTGTTGATTTAATATTCAAATGTCCTTCATGTTGCTTGCACGTGTGCTGTTCCATATAGGCCTACCCAGTCTCACTGCCAAATTCCTGCTTTTCTGCCACAAATAAGTAATACGCTTTATGCCTTAATAAGATACTTACCATAACATTAGGAGGCATGAAGGTACAAATAATCATATTTATTCTGTAAGAGTTCATTCGGTAGACTTCAGTGTGGTGCAGTTAGGTATGGTGCTGTGTGTAATCGGTGATGTGATACCCATCATATCATTTACCTTCTAACAAACACTCAAATGAAGCTCTCTGATCTCTACTAATGATTAACATGAACATTTAGTTGTAATGTCCTCCTTTCTGGTTCACCTTTCCCTTCTGCTACTGCACCCCTGTGCTACCTCATACTAACCTTTCTGCTTGCCTCGCCCCCTGGTGTCGGCTGGCCGAACCCTGTTGACAGGCGGGGCGCCCTCTGGTGTTCTTGCAGGTGAACAATTCCAGCAGTTGATGACCCCTGAGGAGAAGGCCAAGTTGTATGATGCTATTGGCTACCAGGAGAACGCGACAGACGTAACACTCCCCAAAGATGTATGTACTCTTTATCACTATCAAACCTTTCAATTTGGGAGGGATGGACAATGGGATGGGCTTTGGGAGGACTAATAGTATTAAGGAGAGAGGATTAGATAGTAGAATGGGCTATGGGGGGGGGGTGTGTGAAAATATTAAGAGAAGTATGGATGGTGACACTGGCTTCAGGAGGAATGGGTTGGAAGGAGATGTGGATGGATAGTAAGATGGGCTTCAGGAGGGATGGTTCGAAGGGGAGAGTGAGGATGGTAAGATGGGCTTTGGGGAGGGATGGTGGGAGAGAGAGCGGGGTGGATGTTAGGTTAGGCATTTGGAATGATGCTAAGTAAATCTGTTTCTCCTAAAAAAGTATGCTATGCAAAAGGAAAAGTGGTCATTGATAATGAATTGAACTTTCTTTTTTTTTTTGCAGTTTGTAGCTAACAAGTTGAACTTCCAGCTCCACAACTTGTCCATTACCCTCAAGGACCCTCAATCTGTTACCACTGTCAGGTATGTAACCTACATGACCCATGTCAAGTATTGTGTGTGCTGATCAATGCAGTAAACGAAAATCATAAAAGGGTATTATTAGTAGGAGTACAGTATATACATTGTGTATATGCTAGCATCGTTTATGCTTGAATCATCAATTTTTCAAAACTTTCCCCAAAGGTCGACATTAGATATTAACAAGAGTTTGTTAAAGGCTTGTGTTTGTGTATATCCCTGGAAGTTGCTCAGCATAACATAGGTGTAGTAAACGGGCCATTGACTGTACACTACATAGGTGTAGTAAACGGGCCATTGACTGTACACTACATAGGTGTAGTAAACGGGCCATTGACTGTACACTAATCAGCATCATATCTTTGTTCCACAGTGGTGGTCAGGTAGTGAAGTTAGAGCTCAAGGATGTCTCAGCGGCTGTTGCGCAGCGCCCTGCCGCGAATGCCCTGCGTGTGGATGCCCGGATGGACCGGTTACACGTGCTAGGCGTGCCGGCAGGGGGCAGTGTGCCCATCATGGTGTCTTCCCAGGCACAGACAGCCAATGCTGCTCTACTCTCTGTCACCTTTGAAACAAACCCACCAGACGGACAGTGCGACCAGCGGGTCAAACTCAACTCCCAGCCACTAGAAATCATCTATGATGCTGTGAGTCTAAAGATACTTTTATTTTGTGCTGTTGGTTGATGTTTTATCATGCAACTACTGGATTAGTCCCTTCATAATAGAGCTCTAGATCGTTCACTACAGACTTTATGTTTGGGCTTTATTTTGTTACAATAGCTATAGTACATGTTTTGTACATGTTTATGAGGAACATCTTTAAAATGGGGTACTAAGATAGGCTAGAGAGTCTGATCTGTAGTCCTTATGCTGTTGACGACTAAAATCAGGCTTTTTTTTCTGTGTAGGGAACAATCAACCAGGTCGCTGTCTTCTTTAAGCCTCCAGAGTCCGTCTACCTTAAACAGTAAGTTTGGGCTCTTTTCTTCAATCATCATAAGAATGCACAGAACTAGCATTTCAAATGCTCGTTCCCTGATAAATACTGGGTAGCAAATGAAATCTTGTCTGGTAGGGAACGCACTGTTTTGTAACTAGTAGTAAATGAAAATGATGATTTGTTTTAGTCAATTACTGAATATCTACATGAACATCAAGCGAACAAATGATATATTTGTTATAAATGAAATTTTAGAAAATTGGAGGAAAAAAATAAAACTTTAGATTTAAGATTACAGCCACTGTATTTCCCACTGTTTTAGGCTGCAGGCAGCAGCAATGATGAAGTTTGAGTCCATTAAGGAGCAAACAGCTTCTGGTCTGCAACACGCTATAGAACAGCACAAGTATACGGACATCAATGTAGACCTACAGCCTTGCCACGTCCTTATACCAGACAAGGGACTCTATAGGAAGTAAGTAATACATGATTCATGACACTATCAGGATAAAATTGTGTCAAGAATCCCATGGTGTTTCACAATGTGGACCAAATAAAAACGTGTAAACAGGATCTCATGGCCAGAGCATTACATATGTGTATGTGTATGGAACTAAAAGGATTCAGAGCTACAGGTAATTCACGGTAATTCAATTTAAGAATTGCTAACTTAAAGGTTATTGGTAACATGCAGTTAAGATTTTGACTTTTTTCTCACACCACTGTCTTTGTTTTAGGGATGCTAGTTTGTTGGTGGTGGACCTAGGTAATCTTCGTGTGATGAGTGAGAAGCAAGACAGGACCCCGACAACTCCAAAGTCACCAGAAGCAGTGAGTACTCTTGTCCTTTAGATGTATACAAATCTGATGTTATCGTTGACTGGGTAGATTGTTGTCTTGAGAAGACAAAAAAATGTCAAGCGATATCATTTCCTGATTAGATATTTACTCAATGGTTGTTCTGTGATCATCGAAAGTTCAAATATGTTGACCTAGCTTCTCCATCAACTGACCAGTATTAAAATAGGAATTATTTTGGCTATGAAATATAAATTATTTTGGCTTTAAAAATGGGAATTATTTTGGCGGCATCCAGTGTTTCGGATTATGTAAAATATTGTTTTTTGTTACGTCTATTAGGCAGTTGTGGTAAACTCCTCAAACCCGTCATAGCCCTGTTTTACTTCACGTTATCAACATTTCTATTTGACAATTGTATGAATGTGTCTGCCTTCTGAAACAGGTGGACGGCTCTCAGTTTGTAAGTCACGTCTCTACTGTTATTATATCCTGTGATTGATATGACGGTGGGGGTGGAGTGATATACTATAAGGGTGTACATGTATCAGTATTTTTGACTAACATGGATTGTTTGCTCATAACTACTATGTAATGCAGATCGGTAAGTAAGGAAACAAGGGATTCCCAGTAAGACAGGTGATTGCAGAAAGGTGAACAAACGGTGTAGATATGATAGTGTTAATTTAGAATATCTGGCATGGAGGACGTATTTAGGTCAAACTATTACGACTCACATAGTCTAATAATTATGTGCAAATTCTCTTTACAACTAATGTTAAGGTAAATGTGGAAAGTCACATTTTTGTTTCTCTTAATTATAAGAAACTTCTATCCTTAAAATTATGACTTGTGAGAAATACTTCTCTCACATTTCAATCGCACATTATCCTTAATACCGTAATCTCCCGCGTAGAAGGCGCAGCTCACGTAGAAGGCGCCCCCCCCCAACTCAGAGAAGGCCTTTTCACGTAGAAGGCGCACGTACCTCTTCTGGATCGATTTCCAGAAAAACCCGCGTATAAGGCGCCCCCCCCAACTGACAGGGGGGCTGTTTTGCGTAGAAGGCGCCCCCCCCTCCCCACCCCCTATTCTACAGTGACCGGTCTGCCGCGGTGCAGGCTCTATGAGTTCAAGCTGTCAGCGGTACACGGTCGGCGTCAAACCCGCCGAGCGCCCGTTGACACCTCCCGGTCTGCCGCGGTGCTGGCTATATGAGTTCAAGCTGTCATCGGCAGACGATCGGCGTCAAACCCGCCGAGCGCCCATCAACACCTCCCGGTCTGCCGCGGTGCAGGCTCTATGAGTTCAAGCTGTCAGCGGTACACGGTCGGCGTCAAACCCGCCGAGCGCCCGTCAACACCTCCCGGTCTGCCGCGGTGCTGGCTATATGAGTTCAAGCTGTCAGCGGTACACGGTGTGACGGTCGGTGTCAAACCCGCCGAGCAAATCTACACCGACCGGGCTGCCGTGGTGCAGGCGCTATGAGTTCAAGCTGTCATCGGCGCATGGTGGGCCTTATCCCCGGCGAGCGCATCGACACCTCCCGGTCTGCCGTGGTGCAGGCGCTATGAGTTCAAGCTGCCATCGGCGCATGGTGGGCCTTATCCCCGGCGAGCGCGTCGACACCTCCCGGTCTGCCGCCGTGCTGGCGCTATGAGTTCAAGCTGTAATCGGCCCATTTTCCCAAATGAGATGTTGGAAAAACCCGCGTATAAGGCGCACCCCAAACTCAAGGCAATTTACCTCCCGCGTATAAGACCCAGCAGCATTTTGTTTGGCGTAGAAGACACGCCTTCTACGCGGGAAATTACGGTACTAGTTATATTTCCGTGAAGTCTGGTGTATTTTGTCGTCACCCTTGATTACTACCTACTACATCCTCTTTTGTATTCATTCATAAAAAGAGCTTCAAACAAAGAGAAACTAATCAGATAAGCAGATATTAAGCAGCCTTATAGGACTTGAGAATAATGCAATTTGTCTATGCATATTATCAAAATTATTTATGAGAATAAAAAAAGTGATCTTCAAGCGTTGTAAACATGGCGGTTCTACTGATAATGACACTTTGCCATTCGCGTTACAGCTCTCTTTCGATGAGGTGATGAAAAAAGCTTATGACAAGTTCAAAGTCAGTTTAAGTAGCGTTCAGCTTCTATATGCTGGTCCAGGTAAGTCTGTCGCATTATCCTTGTCATCTCTAGTGCATATTCTAGCCAAGCAATGATTTATTAATCAATTCAAGGAATACTCTTTAAAGTCACAATAAATACAGCCGTTAGAGCATACTTGCCATTGCATGCTGAGAAGTTGACTTAGATACACCATGTATAAGCCACATTTTACTTGGTTTTAGGTCAAGACTGGAAAGCGGCTCGTAGATTGCCTGCCTCTCCAATGCATGTCTTACGACCACTGACTCTCAACGTTGACGTGGAGAAAAGTATCTTAGTCGACCCTAAGTTGCCGAAGTGAGTACAGTGTCTTGGTTCAGAGTCACAGACCCCGGGTCGCAGACATAATTTTGATTTGGAGAACAGCATGATCTGCACATGCCCTATGTCCCTATGTCAAATTGTACTGAATGTTTCAGTGTTATCACTGCATAGAAAAAAAAATTGTTTAAACAAGGCATATGTTGGAGATATAGGTTCTGTAACCGCAGAGTTATCAACTGTTACAAAAGCATAGATCTAATGTTTAGATTGGAGTAAGATATATATGCTCAAAACCAAAGGAACATTGGTACTTATTTTCAGGACGCGAATCTCCGGAGAGATGGCCCAGTTGGCTGTTACCATATCAGACGCCAGATTACAGGACTTGTTGGCGCTTGTACAAAGCATTCCATTTCCAGAATCCGCCCCTGCACCACCTGAAGAGGAAGGAGTAGATCCAGATGTATGTGTTTCATGTCTGACTGTTATTCTTTGGGAAAGTTCTGAGATACATTTATATGGGCACGACCATATGTCATTAGGCCTAAAAAAGAAGTTGAGCTCAGGTAACAGGGTCGAAAAAAATAGGGTAGGTAGGTAGATATGGCCTTTTTGTAAGGCCAACTGAAAATTTTCGTATATTTTCCTTAAGCGTAAAAAAATCTGCTTTTTCCAAAATGGCTATGAAAATTGTAAGACAGGGCCAAAAGGGTAGGTAGCATTACCTGAACACAACAATATTTTCTAGGCCTTGTGTACATGTATAACAGGTAAAGGTATTGAAATTTTGAAAATGATAATGTATTTGTTAAACTGACTAAGACATAATAATACATGTGGTTGGAAGTGAAATAAATCTTCTAAGTCAGTAATATAAAATAATCCAAATCTCCGTGATGCCGTTTAGGAGATTGAAATTGAGCATATGGCCATGGCTGCGGACCCTGACGCTCTCATAAGAACACTAGGTCGCCCTGCTTCAGATGGAGGGTCTTCTGATGAAGAATTCTTTGTAAGTATTTAATGTTTTGGTTTATTTTATGATTTTTATCTAACATGTAGTTTTACTTACCTTAGTTAAATCTTTTGTATAATACTGTGAGTGGTCCTTATACTTGATGCAAACATTGTAACACACTACCGGTACCTAACGATGTACAATGTACTGATGGGTGGACTGTCTTGTAAATATGCTGTGCATGTATATACAACACTGAATTATGGAATTTCTATTCTAGGATTCAGAAACATGCACACATGAGGTGAGGTGCAGTTTTAACCCTACGGTAGTTAGGCCGAAATACCTGCCTGCTCACAGGCAGGATCCAAGATGTATACAAGCCTATAGTGGCACAAACACATGGCTAGTCTGAACTAAGTACTCACTGTCAGTTCCTGGAAATTGTCCCTCCTATTCACAAACATGTAGTTTCCATGTACATCAGCTTATATCAACTAAAACATGAGATATATCCAATAAATCTGACATGTTTATCTTTGAGCTTAGATATCACTACCTCAATGGCCTCCATTGTCAACATCTTGTGCTGCTACCTGGTGTTAGCCTCCTTTTGAAACATAGGGCTCACCAACCAAGAATAGTGTAGTCTTTTTGGCACTAGGTGGCTACACCTGGCTTCAAGATGGCCGACAATGATTTGGAGTTAGGGAGGGAGATTTGAAAATCACCTGGATTATTAATTATTACAAGTATTTCAAGTGCTTTGTGTATTGTGAATCTTTGGATATACATTGAGGGAAGTGTTGGTGGAAGCATTGGACCTGACAGTAAGTACTTCTGTGAGAACTGGGCACTCAGCCAATCTGGCTGACCAAACAGACTACAACAGACACACTTGGTCTCTGAGGTTCCCTCAGAGCGTCTACGGAGTAACGGTAGTATAAGTAACCAGAAATACTAACTCTAGAATCAGCAATTAGCATTAGGCCTACCTAAATTACATGTCATGTGGCAATGACAAGTACTGGCCCTAGCTAAATCTGACTTAACCCACTTGATGATTTCTTCTAAGGGAGTGATCATTTTTTAACAACAGGGGGGGGCCGGTGGGTTTGAGGGGGGGGGGTCAGAATTTTTTCAACCCCTTGACCGGGGGGGGGTCAGAATTTTTTCAATACCTCTGATGGGGGGGGTCAAAATAATTTCACCTGTTTTCAGCGGAAAACCCCGCGCGTTACTATAGGCTAAAAGGGGACGTTCGCGCGCGATTTTTGTCCCTTATGGGGGGGGGGTCGAAAAAATTTTACCCCCTCCAGAGGGGGGGTCGAAATTTTTTTCGCGCGTCTGCGTGCAAACCCACCAGCCCCCCCCTGTTGTTAAAAAATGATCACTCCCTAAGGCACAAGCTGTAAAAACCCATTGAGACAGTATAGTGCTTAGATACACTATGCTGTCTTGTTGGTATGATGCATGAATAAATGCAACACTGGCAAATAACTCGCCGGTGCTGCATCCATGCAGAACGCAGACCTCCGGGTCAGTACAAGTTTGAAGGGTTGGTATGATGCACTAGGACAGTGCTAGCGAGTAACTTACGAGTCGCCATCGCTGCAACAGTGCATCATGATGACAAATAAACATGACACCGTGAATTATTATGTTGTCTGCATAGGCTTGATAAAACCTTAAGAACAAAGTTGATTGCAGTAAACTCTTATTTTTCCCTTACTCTCCAGTACAATGTACCAGTAGGGCATTTGATCTAAGTATGCCACGGCCACGCCCTTACTAGAGCAATGACAATTGGTTTATTATGGGATATTCTGATGATGGTTACCCCCACAATTTGCTAAAACCACTGTTTGCTGCAAGCATAAAACTGACAGCCTTTACAATTTACATTTACCTTTTTGTGGAGTGATCATGTCATTCCTAAAGAGTGGACCTCGTCCCCTATTATCCATCCTTGATTAAAGCCAGTTTTAGGTTTAGGTACTGGAATAAATTGCATCTCTCAAATTCGCTTTTGCCTGTGTGTCAGATCAATGTAGGTGCATTATTACGAAGTTATACATAATATACATTGATATAATTACAAATTGTCTGAATGCTTATCATATGTTGTTTTTCTAAGGATGCTCGAGAGAACTTGCCGAAAGCCAAGAAGTCTGTTGTATCACAAACATCGCAAGACTATGTCAATTCGATCGACCTAGATCTCAAGTTTGAAATTAAAGAGGTAAGACGAACTTCAGAAACACACAACAGTTGCCAGTTGTCCCAGCGTACGACGTCGGTATTGTATCAAATAATCGCTATGGAAAATAAGGTTTGAATGCCTGTGGCACAATGAGTTACTGCCCATATTCTCCTGGTACTCAAGTGGTTCCAGGCTCACTTGAACCTGCATTCCCCCTTCACTTCGTTCACCTCTCGGGTAACTTTAATTCAAATAAAATACACCCTAACTAGAGCTTACTGCTTCTTTATAACCATTAATGTTGAGAAACGAAAAGGAAAGAAAGACTAAAAATGAAAAAGATGGAAATTTTCTAATCCTAAAATTTTCTAATCTTCATTTTTGAAATGTCTGCATAACAGTGTATTGGAGGGTAGATTTCATGTTTAATCTGTCTGTCCGTGACCTACAGATAAACCTCCAGCTGGCACAGCGTTATAAGAATGGTGTAGACGTCCCAGTCCTGAAGATTGTCATTGATTCCCTGGGTACAGGCGTAGTGATGCGCACCTTCGACATGTCAGCTACAGCATACCTCGGTGGTATATACATACAACACTTGGAGTTCAAAGGTAACTTGAACAACCCTTATCCCATCCTCTCCCTACCACATCACTAACTGCACACGCATGGGCTACACAGCTTATTAAATCAATAAATATATACTTGCTAATTTGAAAGATTGAGGATCATCCTGCAAGCGTATTACTCTGGACTGTTTCCCTGTTTTGATGTCAGAAATTAGGAATGGATTTCTTGGTACTCAGCATTATCTGACATGGCACATGTGTATCGGTTCTTGACTTAAACCAACTTGCGAGGTGTAAGAACAAAAGAACTGGACTGTGCTCATTAAAAGTAGACTGACTGTACGGGTAAGACATAATATACCGCAGTAACTCGCATATATGGCTCTGGCTTACAGTGCGCCTTACAATGTAAACTGGCATGAATTCAGGGGGCACTTTTCTTTAAAGCAGATTACTTTCCCTTTTAATATAACATAGACGTGAATACCTAAACACCTATAGAAACTGGTTCAGAAGCATCTCTATAACTAACTTTTCTTACTATACTGTATTTAGTATGAAGATACTCTGGTTAGGTAGTCAGGTAGTTGATGATGCTGAAATATGGGTGAGTGGTTTAAGGCCTACTGATTGCATTGTTCTGTTTTCATTATAAAGCCACTGAGCCTATCCAGGCATGGCTCTCCCAAGGCAAAGGTAACCTACTCACCTGTCTCTCTCCTTGACATCTTATGTCGTCTCCACTCTTCACACAACGCAGACACCACTGAATAGAGCCCCTCTTAGACATATATGTACAAAATTGCTTAATCAAACTATCAACAAGTAGCCTGCTATTCGCTATATGTATGACATATCTTACTCAAACCCTCAACAGCCTTTCGCTATTTTCTTTTAAGTCTCACTTTAAAGTTCCCTTGAGCAAAGATATAAAAAAACATATGAAATTTCTACTTGAAGAACGGAAATAACAGTTCAACAGAATAGAAATAATTTAATAAGGGATGTGGAGTTCAGAGTTGTGTGAAGATTGCATTGTATGTAGTGTATAATGTGTACTGTGTTAGGCCATGCTACCAACCCCATCTATCTGCATGCTTCCCTCTGTGTACTGTGCACCAGAACTTCTTGAATAGATTAACTAATATGTGAGTCAATATAAATAGTTATAAGTAGAAATAACGACATATAACACATTGTATCTATTCAGAAAAAAAAAAACAAACCCAACCCTTTTTGTTCAGTTTAGCGGTTAACCAACCTGTACTCTAACATATTCGAAATTCTTCTGCAATAATGGATCTTTATTTCTGGTGTCAACCTTGCGGTGGTATATATGATCCTATCTGTTTAGTTTTATTGCCCTTTTTTAGTGTTGATGTTAAGAAAGAGTTGATTTTAGATAGATAAGATGTTGGAGAAGAACTAGACCACCGAGGAAGCTACAATCAGTCTTTTATACTCTATATTATCTTTGTACATAATTGAAACAGTACTCCTGGCTACTAAATACTATCTACTGCCTTTCTGTTATCCTATAAAATGCAAAGTGGCGTTTCCTTGTGTGACCTCTTATCTTCATTTCTAAATAACACCCATCTTGAATTGGATTAGAACACAAACAAAACTGACTGTACATACACTTGTAAGGTGTTTTCTAACAACTCTGCTCTATAACAATGTTGGTGACGGTATATATTTGTAAGCGATATAATATATATACATTTATTCAACATGATTTATACATGTACGTTTTTGTCTAGTTATTGAACGTCCTCGTTTTTATTTTAGTACTCGATGGTGGTCCCCTGATAAATATTGTCAACACACCAGGCGGTGATGGAGACACCAAGTTACTCATGGTTGACTATCTAAAGGTAAGCGATAACCAGTGTAAGTTCCTCTCGGCCAAAGCCTGAAAATATTGAGTGATCAATATGTTCCAAGCAAAGGATTTAAAAAAGTTGATAAACTCACATTGCTCTCTGCATTTGCCGCATTCGCTAGTAGGGACACATGATATATTTAGTAAAAAAAAAAAAAAAAAGAAGAAGAAATTTTGATAGGCACAAAAGGGATCAGCAATAAAAAAGAAAGAAAAATCTGTGGGTGTTGTCCAGAAGAAATGAAGGCAAATGAACTTAATTTCAGGCCAATAAGAAGGCGCCTGAGTTTTCTACAACCTACAAGAATACAGAACAGACGATTAAGGTACATTTCACGTCCCTGGAGGTGCTACTGCACCAGGAGGCCCTGCTCCACATCATGGAGTTTGCACAGAAGTTGGTTCCTCCTCCAGCACCCTCCTCTGACAAACCAGCTGTCACCACCGTACAAAGCACAGCTAAGGCTGCAGCAAAACCTACTGACGACAAACCAGCAAGGCCTCGCAAAGGTAATCTTCTATTTTCGGTGTCATAAATTGACAATTTCATTTGTTGTCACACTCATGCACTGTATTATGTTAGTTGGATAACAGGGATTCTTGTATAATAGGTACATGCATGAGGATGTCCGATTTTCTATTATCTGCCTCGCACCTCAAACTTTTATAAATATCTTTATAGTATTGCACTACTGTTCATTTGGTGAGTGGTTGATTGGTGATTATTCTTACAGCTAAACCCAAGGCTGCATCAGAGGTGATAGACATTGCTGTGGAGGCCAAGCTGGACGTGTTCGCTGTTGGTGTGTGTACGCAGTTCCAGCTTATCACCGATATTAGGATAAAGGGGTTGGATGCTAATGTGTCCCTCACCAAGAGTAGGACCAGCGTACAGGCCTCCCTGAAAGACATAACTATGTTTGACCCAACTCCAGGGGCACTCTACCCAAAGGTATATAGTTAAATTTTAGGTATCTTAGACCTTAGAACTGAGGACTGTTTATATACCAATGCTCAGGTATTGGCATATAAAAATCGAAATTCTTATCTGAACGAAGAGACTTGCATAGGCATTTGAATAGGTCACACAACTTTGCACTAGTGATTGTAACACCCCCCCCCCCCCCCCATACCTATAAAAATGAAATGCGATTTGTTTTAATTCATAAAGGAAGGACTCATATCCTACTTTTACTATGATTAGGACAGCTTACCTATGTTGTATATGTTGCTTACAGATCCTGTCTATTGAGGGTAAGGAGGTGTTCAATGTGGACATAGGGGTGTACAACGGTGCCACTGCCGGCGACAGCTATTCCAACATGGACGCTGTAGACACCAGCGTCCACTTTGACTCAGGCTGCATGAAGATCGTCTTCCTCAATAAGTTCGTCAGCGAACTACTGGTAAGGATGCTTGGAGCTCATTAGTATATGGTTATAAATCGGATGATGTATTTCAAAATGTTAAGCCGAGGTACAGCATTCATGTGGATTTATGGACTTATCGTGTTTTGCAGGGATTCCTGAATCAGTTCCAAGCTGCAAAGGACAAGATGGCAGAGGCCAGCTCTGCTGCAGCTGCGACGGCTGTGGCCAAGGCGCAGGAATTTACTGCGACAGCACCGCGTGTCAAATTACAAGTTCACCTCAAGGCACCCATCATTGTAATACCACAGAAGTCCACTTCCACAAACGCACTGGTAGTGGATCTTGGAGACCTGACGCTATCCAACAGTTTCAGTATAGCCCCAGGGAGGAGCGCAGATGGAACCCCAGCTGTGCTCGACAGTATGATTATAAAACTGTCCTCCCTTAAAATATCAAGGTAATATACTGTCATACTCTTAACAAATTTAAACCCAGATAAAAAAAATAGTACATATAGTTGATATAATGATTAAAAATTGTACATTCCCAAATTATTTCTCTAATATCAACATCAAAGTCCTTCATATGTTTCCCCTAATAGGACCGTCATCAAGGCTATGTTGGTGACTGCAGAGTGCCTCATCCTCGAGCCTGTCTGCATATCGGTAGACATTGTTCGCAACCTCTCAGCAGCCTGGTACCATGGCCATCCAGACATTGATATCTCAGGCAGAGTCGATGCTTTCCAGGTACCTCTTTTGTGCTCTCCGTGCTAAATCCTAGGCATAAGACCCTTCAGGCCGTTTTGTAATAGCAATTATACAAGTTAGATTTTTTTCCCAGACAGGTTAAATCTAAGGACTAAAGAATGATGCTACATATTACATTATATAACTCTATTCTCCCTTGGCAATAAAAATTGTAAGGGTAAGCTTTAGCTATGTTGTTTGAAATAAACAAAACAGAAATTGTGAGCCAGGGACTAGATTATCTAAATCTATTGGTTGTTGGACACAGGTGGCCATCAGCCAAGGCGACTTCACCATGGCCATGTGTTTATTAAATGAGAACCTAACGGAGGGGCCTGCGCCACCAAAACCCTCCACGACACCGGCCCTACAAGCCCCTGGTGAAGGTAGAGAAGGTGCAGCAGCACCTTCCGCCTCCTCTGTTGAAGCTCAAGTCACCCCAGAGTCTGCAGCAGTCGTACAGGCCGCAAGTGAGTACAGCCGATTATTGATGCCTTTATGGGTTGAATAGTAGTAGTATGATGTTTCTGTAATTTTAAGTGGTGACCTCCAGATCAATGATGTTAAATCATACTTTATATAGTCATGGCGTTGTTGGAAAGTGACAGACCGATTGAGTCAACTTTTAAGAAATTCTCAGTCTGTATGATTTGTCAATAATAAATGATCGGGTTAGATTAGATTGACTTTTGAAAAGTTCTGCATGGTTACTTCCGTAATAAATGATCAAACAGCCAAATGTGAATGAGTTGCAAATGTCATTCCAGGTCCAGGCAGTCCAACTTCTCCGACCAGTCCGACTGACAAAGCAGCACACACAACGATGAAACTGAGTTTCACCCTTCAGACCATCAATGCCACTTTATACACCGGCGACAGTAACCTGGTAGGTCAATAGCACCCCTTCACATGAAAAGTATTTGGTAAAAATTGAGCACACAGAGGAGGTGTGTTTTGTAGGAAACTATTTGGCCTTACAGAATCAAAAAGTTCTACCATTGGGAAATCAGGGCACAAAATCGACTTTTTACAAGTGAAGTTGACGTTTTGATTTAATCCTAGTTGCCTTAAGTAAAGTAATATTAACTTATTAGTCCACCTCAGGTACCTTTCCATTATCCTTTCTAACATGTCACCTTTTGTACTCAGAGTGCAGGCTTCAGTCCGCGGAAAGAGGAGCAGTCATTAGGACGGTTTGAATTAAAGCTAATAGAGGTGGGCCTTACCATGAAGTCTGACACATCTATGGAGGCAACAGTTATCCTTCATAAGACGGTACTAGAAGACACTAGGCCTGGCATGAACGAAGGCATCACAAGGTGAGAAGACATGACTAACGGTCACATTAGACAAAAGAGATTTCACACATTGATGGATATGTAGATATTTCATTTTTGTAGCAGCATCATGTATTGTCATATGAATATGCAAAAGTAAACATTGAAAGACGGTAATGTCATATATACAATTACTGATGAAAAAGCAAATATCAGTATTTCATGTGCCCGGTACTTGTAATTTGTGTCATGCGATAGTGAGCCAGGATGTGGCTTATACGAGGGTATTTGCAATGTAGAAGAGTGGCAAAACTCCAATTTTCAAGACCCAGGTGCAGCATATCGCTTATCTACAGACTCAGGCTTATAAGAGGGCGTAGTTTATGTCAACTATCACGGTAGTTGTGTTATTTCTTCCATTCTTTACGTTTTAGTAAACCATGTTCAAAAATTAATATGTGCTAATTCTCTTCCAGGGGTTTGGTTTTGAGGTAAACTTGAAAAAATCATTACAAAAACGCATCTTGCTTTCATACTGATTTTGCATTCAATCTAGATGTTGTCTCGATACTCTTTCAGCATTTCACATAAAGCTATTGCATGCCATGGTGAGCCGTTGGGAATTATGTATTAGCTGTAGATGACCTGTAAACCAAACATATGATATCGGTGCATTATTGGTTAGGTTTAATGTCTCAAACTTTTACACTTTGCCCATTTTAGAAATTCAAACAATAATGCATGTGTACACTAAACGCATGGAATTTATGTTGTTCACCTTAAGTCACCTCTAATATGCATGCTTAGAATATCTAAACCTTCTTTTGCTAGCCATTTGATTTTGCCGTGCTATTTCCGTTTTACCTATAGCTTTTATGTTTATTTTCCTTGAGTAGGCATTTATTTTCTATTCAATATATTGCTCTTGTCATCCATTATCGAAGTTTGAATATCGTCACATGGACTAAAAATGATTTAGGACCATATTCAAAGTCTTCCCTGCAAAAGGAGTGATTATGTGCTTCGTAAAATAAACATGTGTCTAGAATTCTATCAGTTCTAGGTCTTGTTAATAGATACGGTCCAGTCGTAAAAGAAGAGTATAGAGAAACGTTTAAAACGTACATCAAGTAAATGCCGTTTGCCAACTATCATCTCAATTATTGATAATTGGTATACACGTGTTATATTTTAGGATGGTTGAAAGATCCAACAAATCCGACAACAAAGGAGCTAACATGATTGACTTGAACTACTCTCAGGATAAAAAACAGAACAAGAATGGTAAGCTAGCCCTCCTCTAAAACTAACAATGCAATAATGCCACCAAATGCAGTTAATAACTGAAGTTAGCGTGTCAGAAACAGCCAGGTCTGCATTAACTATACCTGTGAAATAATATATCCTTTTCTGTTATCATGGCAGTGACGGTGAATGTTAATGGACTTTACATCTGTGTCTGCCCGGAGTACCTGATGGCCATAGCAGACTTCTTCGTCAAAGGGATGCCGGCCGCACAAGAATCTACTCAGCCAGCCGCTGCACCTAAACCAACCACCACCTCAACTCAAGGTATGCATGGCTTCTGAATACCTTAGACTATTGGTAGATCGTCATAATCCAGCCATAATGAGGCAATATTGTGGAAAATAAATTGTTCATGAGAAAAAAAAGTAACCTTAACCCTTTAAGGGCAGAGCAAAAATGGTTGCCCTGGCCATGGGGACGGCCTCTAAAAAAAGTATAGTTTCTAGAGGACGAGCCTATTTTCAATTCCTATACAAATCCTATATAATGGGCGTCGACTATAGTCAACGCTAGGCCTACCATGGTGTCGACTATAGTCAACGCTAGGCCTACCATGGTGTCGACTATAGTCGATGCTAGCCCTCAATGGGTTAATAAACATGCAAGAGTATCCACTGTTGCGCGTTTGGCCATTGATCAAAGGAATGCAATACTCACAGATCCTTGCAATATCAATAAACTGAAATATGGAAACTTATCTTCTAATTTTTTACAGCTACACCCGTATCTGGTACATCGGCACCACCCCCAAGTGGGGAGATGACACTAACCCTGACCGTGGACCAGCCCGAGATCGTCATGGTCGAAGACTCCATGAAAATGGACACTGACGCGCTCATACTGGATGTATGTATCTTCACTAACGCGAAAGATTTTAGTATCATGCTAGAGATATACATATCATTTCCTCATCATCATGTTGAATTACCAGACTATATGAATTATCATTGACATAGAGAAATTGCAAAGTGATAAGAGGCTGCTATGTATTTGAGGAAACCTACAATAATGATCTCTTTCTTTTCCCATTACAGACCCAAGTCTACTTCCTGATGCGGATGACACCAGACCAACAGTCGATGGTGGGCAGCATTAAGGGCCTGCAAGTCGTCTCCTGTATCTACGCACCTGAGAAACGAGAAAAATCTAAACAACTTGTATGTACCCTTGAACATGTATCAACTTGAGATTTACCAGGTATTATCATTGCTAGTTGGATTAGATACACTTCTCTGAAGATATCTCCATTCTAAGATATTTTAAGTATTATTATTGTGGTATGTGCAAATGATTGTAGATGAAATAGTCATGAACTATTTAACAATAATCTCATTTACTCTTGAATTTCTAGATTCTCGCACCTACAGACATCTCGCTGACGAGCAGTGCACCGGGCGGTAAGAACATGCACATGGACATCTCAGTGACCGACATCATCATGACCATCTCACCGGCCACCATCCGCTGTATCACTGCCACCCTCAGCTCCCTCTCCACTAAGAAGGTATGTAATATACAGCCATAGTCAGTATCTTATCTTGTATTTAAGGAATGTAAAAGAGGTTTTGGCATGAAAAGCTGCATGTGTTTCTATTATTTAATACATTGTTTACCTCAATTTAAAAAATACAATGAGCATGTTTATATAGATTAGTTATCAAAACGTATGTGTGAGTTAACAGTATGTAATACATAGTAAATATTAGGTTATACTTGTTAATAATCATTTTTTTATAGTTTGTTATGTCTACCACAGTTGTGGATCAACATGGTAAAAGGTACGCCCGCGAGGGGGTGCGCGGGCATACCTTTTACCATGTTGATCCATTACACACCTTATGTATTGACAATTGTTTTATCTGTTTGCTTACATTAATTAATTAACTGTTGAACCATACTCTGTATTTAATATAAGGAAGAGGAAGATCTATCCGATCAACAGGTTGTAATTCATATACTACAGATACAATGAGTTTCTGGGATATATAATTTAGACCTCCAAAGGTCTCGCCTTGAGCTACAGTAACCTAGTTACCTGCATATTATTATTATCTAAATTTACTTATTTTTCATATCTGGAAATAGTGACTGCTTTCTTCTGACGTCATATCTCTTTGCTATTATATGTTTCCATCGGGGGTAAAGGATATATTTCATTTTAATTTTGATTTTCCCAGGCATTTAATACATTGCTATTTACTTCAAATAGTTTCCTAGGTTTTCAAATGTTTTTCAATCCAGTCATTTTGCATTCCGTTTATATACCAGCCCAAAGTAGCGTGTACTTTGTCATGTTTCATCCCCTTGTTTTTTGTTGGGCACTACCCATACTTTTTTGGTCAAGGACTATCCCAAGTATTAAAACTATCTGTTTTGAATATCGGAGCTTTTGCAGTATCAACATTAAAGTAGGCAGGTCGCATGAATATCTGCATGGCTTATCAGAATATTTTTGAAGTCATATACATGTACATATTCTAAAATCAATACAATACACTGTGACTTTGTGTCATTGCTGTCTCTGTTATTACTTTACTCGTTTATTTTTATATATAAACACAATCTTTAATCCTAACAAATTATACAAGTATTAAATCGCAACTTACAGCTTATAGTGTCTTTTTATTTTAAGGAATCATAGAATATTAAAAGCTAAAGTAATTGCAGAGAGTGTATATATCTTTCTAGGCTGAAGACAGTGAAGAGACGAAAGATCCTGTTCCTGATGACCTCTGGCTTGTCAAGAAAGTGCAGGAGAGTGACTTCTGGTTCCTGAAAATCGGTAAGCTCTAATGATAGTTTAATGTAGGAAAGCCATACTCAAACCTTGGTGTAGTAAGGGAAGGCGGACAGATTCCAGATTCTTCGCAATTCAAAAGCAGCAGCTTTCTTTAACTTTTTGTCCACCTTATGTGCCATGAACATTACCTGGTAGCCTAGAGTTGTTGATCGATACTCCCATAGCGATGACATTTATTTTCTGTTAGCACCGAACTGCTGGCAATAGTGCTTTGCCTGTTTTTTTTTTTTGTTTTTTTTTTACATTGGTTTCCTTTTTGCGCCACCAACCTGTACTTAGATTCGGACTGAGTTGAACTATAATCAATTTCTGAGATCCAACAGTTGGCTGTCATCAGGTTGTAGTAATGAACTGAGATATAGGCGTATCTCAAATATTTTCTCTATTGTATTTTGTCATCGTCCTTGGAAAATATTAAGAAAGGATTTATACTATTAATAGCGTTAGCGTTGGGGTGTGTCCAATGTGCTATGGATTTCGAATATAGATGCCGAGAAATATTAATTTTTCTTAGATATATTTATTAACCAATGTTTTGGTTTGGTAGAGGAGTCCGCTCTGCCTGTCAGACGGAAAAGTAAGTATCCCCCATACCTCAGATACTTGGAAAGACCTGTGGATTTATGGAGGAAAACTTTTTTTCTTTAATCAAAATCTAATAATTCTCTTGATTTATTTGTTTTCCTACCCATGGTTTATACCTTTCATTGTTTACATTTTTGTAAATACATAAAAAGAAACACTATTTAATAACTTCCCTCTCAGCATCCTTTGTTGATACAATGATTATGCGGCTTGTGGCCTCTCAATGTACTTCTTCAAAAATCCCCAGAGATTACCCCAAGAGCCGTGACGTGGTTATTTAATACATGAAAATTCCTGTTTGAGCAATGGTTTAGAGATGGCGATAATGTGTACAATAATAATAACTGTTACCATCCCAACTTACGAATCATTTTATTTTATCTCATTTATCCTCATGCCCCATCAATTATGTCTTGTCGTGTCACCCCCCCCCCCTCCTCATTAACAAGGTTACACTGTCCCCCGTTTTATGATGTTACTTTTTTACGTGTGGGGATGAACTTTCTCCCATTTTGTGGCAATGTGTACCGAGAGTTGCCTATCTGTAAATGAAAATTGGAGTTTCCTGAATAATCTTTAGCAGGTGATGTTGAAGTGAAATCATACTAGGCCTTCTCGTTTTATTTTGGAGGTGGTTTTAGTAACAACCTTATGTTCCTGTGCATGCTCACCTTTATCTAAATTGAATTTTGAAACCTTTGTTGATTTTTAAGGCATACTTATAATGGACATTCTCTTCGACGGCAGACTCTTATGTTTATCGTTTCCATATACGTAGATTAATTCTAGGAGATATTTCTTTACTTTTTATAGCCGCTCCAGAACGACGAACAGGTATATGTTGTATAATTCCCCATAGTAAAGGAAATTTGCAGATATCCTCAAACATTTCTGGTTAATGACAATACTCAAAATATTCCCTTGCACGATCTTCTTTGCCATCGTATCGCATCTCTGATCACATACAACAATTGATACTTCACTGTCCATAAAGTACAAACCCACCAATTGTTGTGAACTAATCATAAAACTGTGTGTTGTCCTGTAATAGGAAGTATGTCAGAAGGCACAACCCAACTTGGTATTGTGTACACCGTATGTGGTATATAGCTCCTACATATTGACAGAAAACCTGAGTGTGTTCTAAGTGCAGTTTTCTAGAGGTAATAGAGGTTTTATCTAGTACCTCTATTACATTAACAAATTGGCGTATTCTGTAAGGGCGGCTGCAGAAGGACCCGGCTTGATGAGAATATATCTTTGTGTGAAGAAGACATCTCCCAATTAAGGCTATGTGGAAGAAATGCGTTTGATATATCCTGAGTGGATCGGCCGAATAGATCTGGGCACTGAGACGGGTCCTTCTGCTCTCCCCTCATGTCTGCTGTATGAGTCAAGGATTACAAAGCTCCACTAATCACTCAAAATGATATACCCCAATCACATGATTTATACCAGGGTAGTAGTTGAACATGGCACAGTACACACAATATTTTACAGACATTTTACATATGTAAATGTCGTTATATTGTACTCTTGCGCACACCAAAATTGCATGAAATAAGAAGAATCCACCTTAGTGTACTTAAGGTCTACAAATATATTCTCCACAACCACCTGGTGTATATCGTTGCTTTAGTGCAAGATAGCTGTAGCTGCGTCTGTACATTGAAGGCTTGTGGGTGTTCTGTCCCTCCACTTAGTGGAGGTACGGAACACCCACAGGCCCACAGTGTACTGCGTCTGGGTCAACAAGTTAACCAGGCACCTCAGTAAGACCCCTACGCCTACCTTGTTCACCCAAATGCAGTTACAACCTTCTTGCACTACCTTCTTGCACTAATGCGACGATATGTAATTTTGTTTTTGAATAAGAGTTGCAGTTAGTTTTGTGGCATTTACGAGAGAATCATTATCATTGCAATATTCATTTCGCATTCTGGATTTGGAAGCCATTATCTTAGAATATCCCCTACCAAAACAAATAATCCATACACAAAACTTTGTCTGTATGTTCCGCTTTTGCCAGCCTATTTTATATAAAAAAAAAATTTTAAATCAATAAGTCTTTATGTTCTATATATCCAGATTTGCTAGCCTTTTTTTTTTATGAATCCAAACAATGTAAATTGGGGGGGGGGGGGTAGCGAAAGAAAGAAAACATGTCACACTAATGAAATATGTTCTACAATAAGTCTATTTCTGCTTTTTGCTGCGGCCCAAAGGCATGTAATAATTGATACATCCCACCATTCGATTACACTCACTAACAAGATTGTGCATTTTGATATTCGTTGCTCATGGTCCCTCTATATATGTTTCTGTTAGAGCTTGCAGATGAGGGTGAGTATACCATGTCATGTATATGTGGCATCGCCTGTCCATGCATGGGGACAGATATATGATTATAGGTCTTACAGAGAGTCATTCTTGTTGATTACAGATATCGTATAAGAGTAACAACATTATTGACATAAGAGTAAATTATTGTTGACTTATATCTGGTTCATAAGCCACTAAAAGTAGACACACACCAGTATAAGTTTTCCTTAATTTGGAACAGTTCATCTTATGCACCCGACATTAACACGACAGGAAAAATAGAGAAGTCAAACACACAAACTAAAGCAACACTAGATTTGTTACTTGGTTATATTAATATTTCCATCGCATTTGCCAATCACTTTATTCAACCTTTAGCTTCAGTAGATAGAGTCTATGTCGAGTTTAATCTTGTAGAAAGTTGTTCAGTTTTTACAATTTTGATTAGGTCATTCATCTTTGCCAGATTAGTTCACTCAATTTACCAAGTAGCTCTTTGAAGACTGATAGAGCATTAATGCATTGGTGTATCATGCAGACCGATGGGCGTGATGTGTAAAGGCATCAGTGGTCTTCTAAGGGTTAAGTGAATGCATTACTCCACTTTCCTGTGACAGTAGTATTCCCTTTCTGTTTCATACAGCACCAGTAATGCAAGTCTTGGACATAGATATCTAGTCTAGCTGTTTTGACCATGATCCACGAAAATTGAAAAAAATAATGTTACTTACCCCTTTCTATTCCTATTACTAAAGCTGGTGAGGATGCTGAGAAAAGGGCACTTGAAATGCTGGAGGAAGAAGTCGTGGAAACAAGGGGCGAACAGGTATGTGTAGATCTGTATTAGAATCAACATGGACTTTGTTCTAAATCTTGGGATTTGATAGATAGGACATATACTGTCTATTAATTGTCCCAATAAGCATTTACCCACTGTACGTGCTGTCCAATTTATTTTAAAATTTGTAGTTCAATAAATGTTTATCTAGGACACATACTGGGTACATTTGGTTTAAGATCCTGTCCCAATAAACACTTTCCTGACGCTACTGCGTCCTACATGAGGACTGAGTCAGGCTGATTAATGTGTGCCAATTCACACTTTCCCTATACTACTATGGTCTGAGGACCAAGTCAACGTGATGAACCTGTCCCAATTAACCTTTTCCCTATAGTACTAAGGTCTGTACG
The DNA here is from genome assembly GCA_949317995.1 of Acholoe squamosa. Classification (NCBI taxonomy): domain Eukaryota; kingdom Metazoa; phylum Annelida; class Polychaeta; order Phyllodocida; family Polynoidae; genus Acholoe; species Acholoe squamosa. The sequence goes on along the minus strand of OX439036.1, from coordinate 82,832,200 downwards.
AGGGCTGTTGATGAACCTGTCCCAATTAACCTTTTCCCTATGATACTAAGGTCTGTACGAGGGCTGTTGATGAACCTGTCCCAATCAACACTTTCCCTATAATACTAAGGTCTGTACGAGGGCTGTTGATGAAGAACCTGTCCCAATTAACATTTTCCCTATACTACTAAGGTCTGTACGAGGGCTGTTGATGAACCTGTTCCAATTAACCTTTTCCCTATAATACTAAGGTCTGTACGAGGGCTGTTGATGAACCTGTCCCAATTAACCTTTTCCCTATAATACTAAGGTCTGTACGAGGGCTGTTGATGAACCTGTCCCAATCAACACTTTCCCTATAATACTAAGGTCTGTACGAGGGCTGTTGATGAACCTGTCCCAATCAACACTTTCCCTATAATACTAAGGTCTGTACGAGGGCTGTTGATGAAGAACCTGTCCCAATTAACCTTTTCCCTATAATACTAAGGTCTGTACGAGGGCTGTTGATGAACCTGTTCCAATTAACCTTTTCCCTATAATACTAAGGTCTGTACGAGGGCTGTTGATGAACCTGTCCCAATTAACCTTTTCCCTATAATACTAAGGTCTGTACGAGGGCTGTTGATGAACCTGTCCCAATCAACACTTTCCCTATAATACTAAGGTCTGTACGAGGGCTGTTGATGAAGAACCTGTCCCAATTAACATTTTCCCTATACTACTAAGGTCTGTACGAGGGCTGTTGATGAACCTGTTCCAATTAACCTTTTCCCTATACTACTATGGTCTATGTGGACTGACCTGTTTATGAACCTGTCCCAGTTAAACATTTTCCTTTTACTACTAAGGTCTGTATGTGGACTGAGCCTGTTGATGAACCTGTTCCAATTAACATTTTCCCTATACTACTATGGTCTATGTGGACTGACCTGTTTATGAACCTGTCCTAGTTAAACATTTTCCTTTTACTACTAAGGTCTGTATGTGGACTGAGCCTGTTGATGAACCTGTTCCAATTAACATTTTCCCTATACTACTATGGTCTATGTGGACTGACCTGTTTATGAACCTGTCCTAGTTAAACCTTTTCCTTTTACTACTAAGGTCTGTATGTGGACTGAGACTGTTTATGAACCTGTTCCAATTAACCTTTTCCCTATACTACTATGGTCTGTATGTGGACTTAGACTGTTGATGAACCTGCCCCAATTAAACTTTCCCTATACTACTAAGAGGTCTGATGATGATGAACCTATCCCAATTAACCTTTTCCCTATAATACTATGATCTGTGTGAGAACCGAGCCTGTTGAGGAACCTGTCCCAATCAACACTTTCTTCATGCTACTATGGTATGTAGGGGGAGCTGTTTGCGTGACAAACTTGGCCCATTGAACACATATACAATTATGACACTACTGGTATTGTTATTTTATGGGGGGAGGTGTTCACTGACGTTTATCATCATTATTCATGTATATTAAACTTGAGAGTTTCAGATTTGATATGGTATTTGTTATTGTAGCTGATGCTGACCGTAGCTCAGATCATCGTACAGCTTGAGGGCGGTGTGGGTAAACGCACTGTACCATTACTTATCACGGAGATGACCTTCAGGGCAGAAGTTAGAGACTGGAGCTCCAAGGTAAAACCTTGTTACTAAACACTAAGAGCACTCTAATCTGGGTATATTTAGGACGGGCGTATTGTACGAATAGTTATTTTACTTAAAAAGTCAAACCTTAGATGCGTCTGATAGTGTTCTCCAAAAGTGTACGTGCATCCTAATCAGACAGTACATTGGTAATACATGAGATTTAATGGTACCGTAAATCCTTGCGTACAGGACGCGGCCTGTACATAAAAAAAGGTTTTGGTGCGTCCTATAGGAATTACCTGAATACTGTCTTATACTATAGGACAGTACTATACTACCCAAAATTAAGTCCTGTCTGCCCCCTATAGCATTCTCTTCCACTCAGGGTGCGTCCTATATGCGAGGTGCGTCCTATACGCGAGGATTTACGGTACTTTGTGCTGGAACAGAGATAAAATGGAAGCCTTCTTCTGCATTAATGATACTAGAAAAGAAACCCAATATATTCTGAAGATGATAAAGCACCAAATGCAATATCTTGTAACTAAAACTTTAAAAGAAGACCTATTAATATCCCCAATAAAAGAAAATGATAAAAGTCACATCTCCACCCTCTATTATAACAGCTGTATGTGACCAGTGACCTGAGTATGGAGGTAGCCTACTACAACGAGCACCTTGCCGTATGGGAGCCGCTCATAGAGCCTGTAGAGGACATGGAGAAGAAGACTTACCGTCCATGGGAACTCAACCTTGAGGTAAGCAGATATCACCAACAGACAGCAGCCTTTATCAAAATATATAACAGTAACCACCCTCTTTGATTCCCTGGTCTCTCTATGGGCTCATGATCTGCCTTTTTTGTAGAGGCATCATGTCACACAGATATGTACTCTCGCTTCTAGCTTTTATTCCAAGATAACAACATTTTATTGAAAGTAAAGGCTGCATTGCTGGCATTTTCGAACAGATATGCATTGAAACAACTCACATTACAATAATACTTTGCTAAAAAATTACTATGTTAATCTCAATCTTTTAAAGTACATTGCGAAGGTAAATGCCAAACAAGCTTTACTTTCAACATCCTCTGATACATTACTCTCTGGTATTTCCTCTAGGTGGTGCAAAATGAACTCTTCTCACTGGAGGATGAGGAGATGGACACACCGACCCTTCCTCCCCCCAAAATGTCAATAAGTCTCAAGTCTACGGATGTCCTACAAACTACCATGTCTAAAACCTGTCTAGAAGTCATCACCAATCTTGGGAAGGTGAGAGATATTCCTATATAGACACAATGTTTTGTCATGAGCACAATCCATGTATAGATGAAGAGTATTCAATGATCACTTTCATTGGATAGAATGATATCCAATTTTTAATGTAGGGCATTCGTTTCCATCATAAACCACTTTGCCATCCTTATATGTCTTACAACGTTCAAAATATATTGAGACGTCTCTCTCTTCACCAGGCTTCCCTAGCCCACTTAAAAGGGTCTATTTCTCCTCTTTCCTATACCCTTTGATGTGTGTGGTGCACATATGCATGGGCACTGACACATTCCTCTGAAATTGTGTAATGTAGTTTTCGTCATGAATATGACCTTAGCTGTTGAAATGGCGTTAAACATCTATTACTCACTCACTCTCTCTTCACAGGCCTTTGGAGATGCATACAATCTTGTTGAAGTGAGCGAGAAGGCTGGAGAAGTGGCATCTCCCTACCTTATACAGAACGACAGTGGACTTGTCATTACTGTCAAACTGGATGATACCTTCGAGGTAAGACTTTTAGTTTGTTTCTCAATGCTGACATTTAAGTGAACAGGATTGACACTTTTGTGGACATAGCTAACATTTGTGTGCGGTGGCACCAGAGTGAACATATTGACACAGTTCTGAACAGCGCCGACACTGGTCACAGTCTGGTGTGAACAGCATTGTTGCAAGTATGAACAGTTCCAACCAGTGTAAGCAATATTGGCACTGGTGTGAACAGTGCTAACATCGGTGTGGACGGCAGTGACATTGGTGTGAGCGAGTGTGAACAGCACTGACACTGGTGTGAACAGCACTGACGCTGGTGTGAACAATGCAGACACTGGTGCTAACAGCACTGACACTGGTGCTAACAGCACTGACACTGGTGCTAACAGCACTGACGCTGGTGTGAACAGCACTGACGCTGGTGTGAACAATGCAGACACTGGTGCTAACAGCACTGACACTGGTGCTAACAGCACTGACACTGGTGCTAACAGCACTGATGCTGGTGTGAACAGCACTGACGCTGGTGTGAACAATGCAGACACTGGTGCTAACAGCACTGACACTGGTGCTAACAGCACTGACACTGGTGTGAACAGCACTGACGCTGGTGTGAACAATGCAGACACTGGTGCTAACAGCACTGGCACTGGTGCTAACAGCACTGACACTGGTGGGAACAGTACTGACACTGGTGTGAACAGCACTGACACTGGTGCTAACAGCACTGACACTGGTGTGAACAGCACTGACACTGGTGTGAAAATGCAGACACTGGTGTGGACAGTGCTGACAACTGTGTAAACAATGTTTACAATTATAACATCATAAATGATAATGAGTACAAAACTGATAGTTGCGCTTCTTCAATTGAGCAGGTACCTACACAAGCTGCCAATAACCATGTCGGTCTGATGCCTGAGGATCGCCTGGCACTCTACAACAAGAAGACGGATGAGAAGAGGGTGGAGAAGTCGGTCATCCGTAACACAAACACAGAGCAGCACCGTTCCCTTGTGCTTATCGTGAGTACTTATACTCGTCCGAATAAAGAAAAAGGATTAAAAGAATGTATTCCATTGTAATCATACACCACATGATAATGATATAGAAGGAACATGGGGGGTAGTCATGTTATGTTCATATAATGTACATAGTGATAGTTGTTACTAAAATAAACATTTTTATTATAGCTGGAGGAGTTTGGTGCTACCCGGGAGTTGTCTATTGTGCGAGCAGAGTGTCGTGCCTTTTCCATCAACCAACGCTCCTACCCTGGTGACACATGGACATTGGTGGCTGATACACACGCTAAAGTCGGCTGTAAAGAAATCACACTCCGCTCCATGCTACAGGTAAAGAATTTCTTTGGGAGAAAACATTGTCTTGGAAAAATATATACATGCAGAGATGTCAGAGTTTCAGATTTTCTCTGATTTCAGAGGTTCAAAGGTGATTTTTTACTACAGAAATAATAAGAATTTTTTTTTTAAATGAATATTTTATAATTCTAATTTCTTAAAGATACACCCAACCCTAAGTGATTAATTTTGAAGGTATTTGTCACTCTGATTAGGGTATAACCCCCCTTTTGAAGTGCCCCAAAATAATTTTCAGAGTTTCGCCAAATATCGAACTGACATCTCTGTACATGTAATATTGCATAGTGGATATTGATGGATATAACACTTATATTGGCGTCCTATGATCCATGTTTTTAAAAAACAAAAGTTGTGACATAAAATAGATTTAGAGTAGCATCTAAGGTAAAATGTCAGTTTCCACCATACGTTTCAGTGATACTTAGTGTTAATAGGCCTGCATTTAATATATGATTGTACATACCCTAGGTGCACAACCACCTGACACATGGTATAGAAGTATACTACAAACTGGGTGACGACTGTAAAGGTCGATGTGGAGAAATGACACCAGACGGCAGGCTGAATGTACCACTGGAAGCTGTTTATGCCGCTCCATATGAACTCTACTTCAAAGTGATGCAGTCTGAGTAAGTCATGTATAAGATTCAGAATTCTTGTCTTATTCATACATTAGGCCTAAAACTGAAGTGAATGTTCTGATGCCAGTTGACTTTTCGCCACTACAGTACATTGACAGACACATACGGGTAGTAAAGACTGGCTCAAGTATGTAACAATGATATAAATAGATGTAGAAAGAGGTCTATCACGGTTTCTTTTCATATCTAGTGGGTCCTTTTTTCGGGAAGTTTTTAAGTAAAGAGAACCTGACAGAAACACAATCACACTTGTTATATGGCTTACTGTTTCATATTTTATAGTTATGGAGAGTCCAAGGTCCCGCTGCTATGGAGGGACTTAAAGGAGGGAAGTGGTAACAGCATCATCGGCTGTGAGTCCAATGACCCCAACAAACTGCCCTTCTACTTCAACGTAAGTCCTTCGGTATTTGTTTGGGAACCACCGATAAAAGTCCATTGATGCTATTCTGAAATACCATAGTTATACTTTTAATGGGGTTTTACTCAATTTATTCTTTGGTAATGTACCGGGATATATGTATACATATAGCAGGACCATCCTTTTGTTCAATTATGTATCTCTGAGTGCCATATGCTCCATCAATTAGTCTTTAATGCATACGATTTCAACTTGCTTCATTGCTGTATCCCAATCCTATTGTGCAGGTGAAGACAGAAATAGAAAATATTATGTATGAGAACACCGGAGAGACGACAGCACAAACCTACGTCCTTCACCTCTACCCGTGCGCCGTCTTCCGCAACCTACTCCCCATGCCTGTCTCCTACTGTATTGAAGTAAGTACATTTGTATTAAAGAAGTGCAGAATAGATTAAATGGATAACACAGTATAAGAAAGTATGTCAAGGTGAACAACCTGTGTTCTATACTCGCAATAGTTCATTGAAAGTAACACTCTTGGCTTATTTTGTCCTCTGCAGGGTTCTACTGAGAGGGTGACAGTAGAGGGTGGAGCATCGTCACCATTGGTTAACGCACGCCTGGGGACTACCAGCCTGGAGGTCAAGGTATGTAACTTACCCGGTTTCAGGCTAGCCTTTATATTGCCTTCAGTAATCAGGCGCAAGCCCTGTCAGTCTTAGTGGCAGACTGTCACTCGTTTATATATTGGCTGAAATATTAGGTATTAAGAAGTACACATGTATTATGTATAAAAAAAAACTATTTGGCTCTGGTCTGTTTAACTTGGTATCAGCTGGGATCTTTATTACAAACTGGCAGTATTGTAGCGAATATCATGAAAATGAATGTTACTTTACTTATGCAAATATAAAAAAGTAATCAATCTTCATATTGAAGGAAAGATAGACACTGGTGATATGCCTGCAGAGGAAATGTAACTTACTAATTGGCACCCATTCTGTCCCTGATACTGGTCAATTTCTTTTATATCCTTGTTTAATTGGCTCAAATGATTAATTCCGTCTACATGTAATTTGAGTGTAGAGGGGCCCAGGTATTCAGTATCAGGAGTTGGGTGTCTTGAGTCGTTCATTCACATGATATATTTTGCCAACATGATATATAAGGTATCCTCCATAGTGTTTCCCCATCCAGTCATTAGACAGTAACACTGTACATGGTAATCATCACAAAAGTAAGTGTGTGTATATGCATTTAATATATTGGTTGAATACCCGCATGTAATACCAACCTCCTATTGCCTATTGGATATATACTTTATTTGTACAGATATCCAATTACCAAGATAAGGAATGGTCGGCTAAGCACACCATCGAAGAAACTCCAGAGCCTTTGACAGTGTGGAACTTCGAAGCATTTGATGGAACCACAAAACAAACAATGGTATGTTTAGCTTTTCACAGTTGGTTGGTGATTTAAATTACCGGTTAATTGAAAAAAGTGGGTTATAAAAAAGAGCGAAATTCATTTCATGCAAGGGAGGAAAAGCAGATTGTGTGGAGTCGTTGACTTTTAAGATGCCAAGTGGCTTTACTGCGTTCAGTACATTTGTCGGTGTGAAACATCAATTCTGCACTTGGAAGTACTCTTGTTGGCGCTGTATCCATGCATCAGGCCAATTCAAATGGTACATATTTTTACAACAATTGGCCCTCCAAACCACTGAGTGTACATAGATACCAAGAAAATATTAAACATGAAGCTTCAGTGAAGAGAGCATACAGTCATTAAAGTGTTATCATATTGTTAAGTGCTACGAACATTTCATAATTGTTACGATTTTAGGTCCCATTACGACCATTACGAATTCGTAGGCCAAAATTACGATGTTTGGTAAGTGTGTATGCAGTAAAATGTAAGGAAAATCTACCATGGTACTGTACCCCATGTATAGGGTACGGCCTAGAGACCCAATCAGATACACGGGTCTCCCCAACCCGTTTTTAAAAGGGGTCTGGTCTCCCTTTTCTGTCCTCTCTTATCCTCTGACCTTCATTCTCATTCCGGGCCTCCCTAGCCCACTTAAAAGGGTCTATTTTTCCTCTTTCCTATACCCTCAGGATGTGTGTGGTGCACATATGCGTGGGCACTGGCACATTCCTCTGTGAAATTGTGTAATGTAGTTCTCGCCATGAATATGACCTTAGCTGTCGAAATGGCGACAAACCTCTATTACTCGCTCCCTCTCCCAGATACACTTAAAGGGATGGAGTACTCAGGTGGGGAGACTGTAACCACCACTAAATTGCGGTTATGGTGTTAGGGATTTGTAAAAAGGTGATGACTAAAACAAGACATTTTTCTTTTTTTTTTCCGATACCGTTTCGATATTTGAAACCACCCCATTTTTAGGGGGCTTTTTCAAACTAGAAAATTGCAGAATTTTCACGATTGTCAACTACACCTTATACGTGAGGTACAACGGATTCCTTCCTGTTATGATCAGAAGTCATTGTTACATGTTACTTTCAACAGAACACCTTCAGTTACTCATGCAGTTGTTTTTTATTTTATTGTTATGATTTTTGTTACGATTTTCAGTAAGTAATGTAACGATTTCTGAGTAAAAATTCGTAACAGTTGCGATTTTGTGGTTAGTATAACATGGCCTATCTGTTTATAGGACCTAGGTCTGCATACAGCTGAGGACAGAGGGTATCAGCAACTGTCCCTCTACTGCCCCTACTGGATGATCAACAAGACTGCCCGTCCTCTGACCTACAAGGTGGGTAATCCTGTCTAGATAAGTCATGTACGTTATAGTTAAGGCAGACCAGCTACCCTTACTGGGATGTCTCGTGTTCGGAAAATTAATGCAGTGGTCACTCCTAACGGTGTTGCCGAGAACGCAAGAAATTGACCCCTGGCTCAGTGAGGGGTGGTAAATTCTAAGAGTCCCTATCGTTAGATAATGTCTACTGTTTTGGTTGTATCTGGGTACTCATTGATACTACCAGCATCCCTGTTGTATTGAAAACAAATAGCACAGGGAAACAAGATTTATTTTTCCACCACTTTCCTCCTACCAGAGAGACGGTGCCAAGGACGGCGAGGTAGCCAATTTAACATAATCACATTTTTTTTTGTAACTATATAAACTATTTCTGTCACTTGTGGTAATTATGTTGTGTAAATGACTATTGTTAGCAGTCTTGGAGAGATTCGTTTTTCTTCTACTTTTTTTCATGGCACGGGTCATGTTATTCACTCATTTTTGCTATCGTACACGTTTGTACTTACTGTCAAATCATTTTCTTTTATCTGTAACTAGTGTCATATTCTGAATTAGATTCTCGGTCTATTGTTGTCAAAAACACAGTGTTATGATAAATTCAGGTTCTGACCCACTGCATATACATTTTAGAATAGAGAACTACCCCACCCACACATTTTGATTTGTATGAACACCCCCCCCCCAAAAAAAAAAAAACAAAAAAAAAACACCAACCCCCCCCCCAAAAAAAAAACAAAAAAAACTCTTCCCCTACCGCCTCATATTGTAGTATTTGAAGTGAGTGGGTCACAACCTTTGATCATAATAAATGATATAAAAGTATCCTTCAGGTAAATGCCATTGGTAGCCAGGTAAGAGTCTATATCATGTTGTAACACTGGTTGGTTATGGAACTTGATCCTCCTTTATCATGCCATGCTCATCGCAGATAAAATTAAAAGGGTGGTGTTTATTGATTATGGATGCTTTGCATTTATTAACTGACATTATATAAAGGTTTTTATATCCGCACTAAATTACATGTAAATGCAATCTTTCTAAACCTAATGATTTAAAAATGATAGAACAGATAAGCACATCTGTTCATACATAACATAACATATAAACTAACCAGACACCTGTTCTAGTCAAGGTAATTGATATTTATCTAGAGGACTCCTAAAACATCAATTATTGAATTATTTTCATTTGAAAATAATTCATTCACATCTAACAGTCCATGCTAAAATGTTGTCCAAATCGTACTCAGTGACCTCACAGCCTCCACGCACCTGAGACTACAAGTATATAATTCAACTAGATAGCATATTGGTAGTGCTCAGCCATGACCAGGCAGTACACACGGCCTCCACACACCTGAGACCTACTACAAGTATATAATTCAACTTGATAGCATATTGAGAGTGCTCAGCCATGACCAGGCAGTACACATGGCCTCCACACACCTGAGACATACTACAAGTATATAATTCAACTTGATAGCATATTGGGAGTGCTCAGCCGTGACCAGGCAGTACACACGGCCTCCACACACCTGAGACACAGATTTATATATAGTTCTTTGGTAACTAGGTTCCTTAACCATAAGAAAATAATTCATCACAGCTATGCTGTGAACAGTTTCTTAAAAAAGATCATAAATTCCTCAAATTTACGCCTCCTTGTGTTTTTAAAGCACTTATGTAAATATTACTGATACACATTTGAATTGACCGGTATCTGATTAATTTTCTGCTGCCTTCATAATCTATACTCTAAGACAGAGTTTAGATAATCCAAATGCGTACTACCGTAAAACCCCCTGGATAAGCCTTGTCTTTTAGAGACCATTTCTGATCCAGGTAGGGAGAGGAGGGCGGAAGGGGTCACTCTAACATCCCCCCCTCCCCACTCCAAGCCACACCAAGGGTCCCCAACCAATTTTGAATAGGGAAGAACCATTTATTTGAACTACTGGTAATTGAAAAATATTTGGCAAATATGCAATCCCAGAGTGGGGCTTATAAATGAATTCGGCTTATACACTGGGCTCTATGGTATATTTCTTGTTTCTAATTTTTATACCTTTCAGCACTTACTCGCTCCTTTTCACTGAGATACAAATCTGTAACAACAAAACAAATATCGGTATTTTCCCTACCGTTTTAAGTAATTTTATTAATCTCATACATATGAACTGGTTATAGAAGTAAAGGTTCTGAAAATAAAATACCAGCCCTGACTTAGAACATCTTAACACGAACCTACTTGTTATCTTCAAGTTTGACTCACATTTCAGGCCGGTGACGATTTCACAGTGCAGCATACTGCTGAGGAAAAGGGCATTGTGCTCTTCTCATTCAAGTCCAAATCCTTCCTAGGAAAAAAGAAGGTAAGAATAGCAAACAATTCATTCAGTCATACATTATGTACACAATGTTAATCTCAATCTTTGACACAATGACAAACTACATGTATTTATGGTGGAACAATAATCATCACCCTGGTTTGCCTTTTGTATTATACTAGACATAAACAGATCTTCGTAACCGAGTGTAATTGGGATGTTTGTTAAAAGAAAAGTAACCTTTGATATGTGTTTGTGTGTCGGAATTTGTGTATATACATATTTTATAACCTTATCATGCTAATGTATTACAATTTACAATCAAGAAAGGTTGCAATAAGAAAGTTGTGCTAATTGTGTGAAAATCTCAGCTTCCCAGGAGTATAACTGTGTAGATGATTTGCTCACAGACAGATCCCAACAATAGTGAGGTTCCAAGTACACTAACACCTTCTGATGTAAGAACTGGGTCATACAGAAAAACTTATCAATTATTGAATTTTAAATTTCCTCGGTCTTTTTGGAATCTTTTAGTTCACCTATGGTTCCGAAAGGCTACTCGCCTGGAAACCATATATATGGAAGCGAGTTTCTACATAGAGTAATAAGGAATTATTTCAGGTCTTATTCATTCAGTTTTATGACGAGATATTATACCAAATGTTTAGTTGTTTTTATGGTGAGAATGATGCCTACTGTCTATTTTATTTATGTATTCCGATGGAGATTTTATTTGTAAACCTTTTTTTTCTGGAAAACGATTATTTCTTGATACAAGAATGCCACTTATTTTGTGCCCACATTTTTTTTAATTGGTTCAGTTTTAGCCGTATGTTACTTTTTTTTATCCTCCTAAGCTGGTCGTTTTCTTCTTTATAACCGAGTGCATTTTCTACCCATTTCCATCTACGCGTGTGATATAATAGGAGGAGGCTGAGGCCGAACCAGAGATACCCAAAAAGGGAACTCTTGGTCGCAAGAGTAAACCCCCTCAGTCCCCAACTAGTCCTAAGAAAAAATCTAAAAGTAAAGCTCCAAAGAAGAAAACAATGAAAGTAAGTCGGTCTATAAGAATTCTAGATTCCCCCAGCTTGTCCGCTTCATCGTCACTGTGTAGAATTGTGGAATCACTGTAAAACACGAGTTCTGTAAACGCCATTCCAGGTTTTTTGGTTTAATGGATTTTGTTTTCTTTCTGACCAAAGACTGGACATGTAGGCTCTAAATTAGATATTTAACGAATGGCAATGATATTAATAAAGCATTTGTAAATCAGGAGTCAATGTCTACCGGCAAAATGAATAGAAAGTGTTTTAAGGTAACATAAAGTCAAATACATTATATATCCAAAATCAAAGCAACACGTCCATTGTCTTTTGGTCACTGTCATTATGGTAGATCGTTTTTCCACATTTCAGTTTTGCATGCCCGCAATGAATATTTTCATTGGTGACCATCTAATGTGTGTCAGTAGTAAATGTATAGGTATGTAAGTTCCCAGTGGCAGAATGTGACCACTTTCAAGAGAAAAAAAAGTAAAAGAAAGGTTCCATGGGTGTGTTATTTATTTTTGTTTCAAAGAACGAAAATATCAATCCACCTCCTTTGCTGTCGGCAGCTACCGCTTGACTGAAGTTTTCAAGTGAAAAAAAAAAAAAAAAAAAAAAAATGGGTGTGTTATTTAGTTACTTTATTTATTCATTTAGCTTACCGTAATACCTCACGTATAAGGAGCGGCTTATACGCGAGTATAAAGCCATAGTGTGCCTTATTGCACAGGCAAAAGTTAAGTGTCCCTCATAGGCGAGGATATTTTACTATAGAACAGTACTAAAGTGATCCAAATCTAGCCCCATATGCGCCTTGAAGCTTTCTCCTTAGTTTGGGGTGCACCTTATACTAGGGTTGCACCTTATATGCGAGGTGTTACGGTATACCGAATCATGTGTTAAAAATGCCACAATGAATGTCTTTATTGCATCAGTCTCACAGCACAGAGCTACTTATGATCTATGTTTAACTTCTCATTAATATATTTTGTTCTCACAGTAGACTTGTGTACCTGTTCGGGCTAATGTTTGTGCTAATACATGCATAGCTGAACCCAATCTACTTTTATGAATATTGTTCAATTGTTCACACACTAACTTTCCAAAAGTGAATTCATCTTACAAAAGCAATGCACTTTTCACATCAATCATCCAAATTTATATCATTTTTAACAAAATACTTGCTTGGCGCTCCCTCATTTATATACTAAGGCTCGTCAACATGTAATTAGCTCTATCATTGTTTAATGGTATAACCCATTCGTTAGCATTAAGTTGTGAGCCATATTTACATGCATCACATGGCTAACTCGTGCCCATGTCAGTTTGTGGTGCTATAACTGACCGATAAGATGGCGTGTCAAGGTGATGGTGCGTTGCATGTTTGGAACCCGATTCCTTTTATATTTGATGTCCCATTTTGTAATGTGCATTTGCTCAGATTCTTTTCTTGTTCTGACTATAACCATCATGCAATTGTTGATGTCACCCACAGGCTCTAGATATGTAGTGTTTCCTTCTTTGGATTTCCGAAATAATCTTACATATATGTACAGCATGTGATGTCTTTAGATACATGAATAAGTAGCTCAAATAGTTTTAAGTTTTGATACTTACCTACCAGTACTTAACAGTAACACTCAGAGGCTTCTAATGTGTACTTAAACGTGTACTGTGGAATTAACCAGTCCGTCCATTATTTCAGGCATCATTAAAGGTCGGCGAATCTGAGTGGTCAGACAAGTTCTCCCTGGACACAGTAGGGAGTGCTGGAACAGTGTCATGTAAATTCAAGGGCTATAACTACGAGGTGGGTTTTCATGGAAGTGCCCCTCACTGCCATATCCTTCTTATGAATATGTATATATATATATATATATATATATATATATATATATATATATATATATATATATATATATATATATATATATATATATATATATATATATATATATATATATATATATATATGGGTAGAGTAACATAAATGTCACATTTTACAGTTATATAATTCAAATAAGTATATAAGGGTTTTCAGCATATACCCCATCAATATCTATTTGAGATTTGGATAACCACCACATTGGATCGAGACCTACAGTAGAGTAAAGTGTTCTATTGTTAACCTGTCCTTTGTCTATGATCTCCAGGTGGGCGTGAAGATCACTTTATCTAGCTCAGGCCTGACGAAGATAGTTACATTCACCCCGTACTTTATGCTTGTCAACGAGGCAGACGTAAGTAGTAATAGATTCATGCACAACACTATGCATGAGATATATCTGTTCCTTAGATAATTAAATTGGAAAGTTTACTTTTCCAAGTTTTCAGAGGCTCTAGAGATCAAAATGCTAAAATATGAGAGAAAATCAAACATGTCATGAGATAGTGTACATATTCAGGATCCTAGAGGTGTAATTGTTACCTGTTATCAGGTCCTTATCTTTCTGATATTAGGGTTTCAAAAAGTATGTCATGTCAAAATGGGTGCAAGACGATTTGTGCACTCAATGCTTTTCTATGGAGGTGTCAGCTTAGGGTGTCAGCTCTGGGCGGATCAGGTGTCATACACATGATGAACTTTGAATAGAAATCATATATTGCATGTTTTTTTTTTCCTTCTATGGTTATGTTGGACATTTCTCTATGTTTCTTATTTAAAAACATAACAATAAAATCATTCAAGTAGCATAATTCTCAATGAAACATATGGAGTATGTTTCTTCTTGACAATGACAATGATTTTTGCCAAAATAGCCAGACCTATACTTTCCAAGTTACTTGCGAGTTCAATCGCTTCAACACTTGTTATAAATTCAAGTTATTCATAGTTGCAGAGATATTAATGATTTCCTTGAAAATAGGATTTTCCTGAGTTCTAACAAACCACTTAAAAGGGGATCTTTCATGGCGTTACACTGGATATGTTAAACATTCAGGAATTCATTTAACATCCCACTTACATCTCTGTAGTTGGTCGAAAGGACCGCGTTCTAGTCTCCGCAGATTTGACTTCATGTTTGATAATATGATCAGTGGTGTCTTTCTACTTCATATAATCTTTGGTTATTAATAAATTGAAAGTCCAAAATGAAGACTTTGTCGCACAACATCATATTCGAGGTACCCCGATACTAAGTAATTTACCGAGTTAAGAAATGATAACATAAAGTTGCCTTTGGTTTAACAGTACACTATCTCGTGCCATGAGACGGTGGCAGAGGCGTACGCGTGTGACGTGCCACCAGGGGAATGTGTCCCCTTCTGGCCAGTGCAGACCAGCAAGAAGATGCAGATGAGGGCTAAAGTGAAAGACAAGGGTCTAGAGACCATGCCTTTCTACTTCACTGAAGCACATACAACGCTCCTCCCCGTAGACCACGAGGTAGGTTTATACTGCAACAGAACGTAATGCATTAGTAATAAACTGTCATAGATACTACCAGGGGTACACATTTTTCCACGCGTAATGGTTACTAGGAAGGTTGTATTGTCTTTCTAGCATACCTGTTTTTCATTAGCCTGTACTTCAAATAAATGGCACAGCGATCTTGGCGATCTGCTGCTGTCTGAGCATGCTGCGTTTCAAGGTTTCAATTAACTATGCTTGGACTCATGCTTTCTTTCAGTACGGTGGGATCAATGTGGAAGTACAAGTGATGGAATCAGCAGTTTTCATCAAATTCCAACAATACAGTGACGGCATGGCGTCAGCTCTACTTGTAAACTACACACAGTCAGCAGTCATTGAATACATGCAGAGGTATGTGGATATTCATCTTTCTATTGCTAATCAGGATTTGCAGATCCAGCGTGGAACCATTCAGATTCTTTGGGATTGTAATGATAATCAGGGAACGGTAGGCCACACTAAAAGACATGGTAATTATAGTGTAGCTAGGACAGATAATTACATCATGTGGAATGATATATAATTTCCAACTACGGGGGTTATATAAAATAATTGGTTATGAATATTGCAATTAGAACTTTAAGAGGCTACACTGTAGGTTAAAATTTAGAAAGGCAATTACTGGTAAGAAGAGTAGGAAGAAAATAGGAGGAACTTTCTAAGCTGTTCAAAAATACAGGGGATAGGAGCAAAGAAGAACATAAAGAGGGAACAGCTCTATGCAAATCGGGAAGCTTGTTGGTAATGGTAAGAACAGTTCTATGCCTATCGTAATCTGCAGTCATGAAACCAGTTGGTAGCTGTGTCAGCAAATGATGACATCTAAAAGAACACAGGGATAGGAGATTTTCATGCGAGTTAAGGTAATTAGCAGTTGCAAATAGAAAAGAAACAATTGCTGAGATCCACAAGGGGTTGAGAAATTTGCTGTCAGTGGAATGGCCAAATGCAGGTAGCTGCTCTAATGTTAGTAGATGATGGTTCCTGTACTAACATTCATAGATAATTGTAAGGCAGGAAGTTACAGGCAAGTTATCATTATTTTCAAGCTCCAGCTAAGGAACAAGTAACTGCTATTCTCGTAAGGTCTACCAAGTGAGAAGAAAGAATAGAGTTGGCGTTAAAAAAACTATAAAGGGAGAGTATGTTACCACCATCTTCACTTTACAGCCCCGAAGAAATGGACGACGATGATGACACTTTCTTAGATGTGATAGGGGATAAGCTGCATGATTTATTCACACACGACAGGTTGGGAGAACTCTGTGTGTGATGTAGATAATAACTCGTAGTTATTCTATCTATAATCTTGAGATCATACCTCTGGTAATAATACGAACAAGTGACTTTGAACTTAATATGTAAAGGTGTGTGTGTCCACAGTCTCAAACACATTTCTCACTTTTTCGCTCCAAACAGGATAAAACACTTCCTGAGGATTCTGAACATGTTCCTCCAATAATATATCTGTACTGCTTTAGTGTTGTGTAACGGGTCTCCTCTATAACCTCTATAGCATAAGTTATGATTTAGTCTCTGTCTCAGAGTGTAGCCCTGTTTTACAGTCCCCAGAACATGATCGACACGTCTCTACAGCCATCTAAGATTTTTCAGAAGAAACCAGGAATCAGGTCAGGGTCTGCCACCAGGCACCAACCGTGTAGCCTCGTTGTTGGAATGTCAAACACTAAGGGGAACTAAAGTGGCCATGATGGATACAAGAGACATGCCGCATTTAACATAGGCTCAGTAGTGTAGATGAGGGATTGCTATCGTTCTAACTGCTATGCCTAGGACCCAGAGAACTGAGTCATGCAACCGTATATACACTACTGTGACCGTTATGAAATTGGCTTCTCATTGTTCTTATATTCTTTGGCTCCCTATGCATGACCGTCGTCTTAACCTGTAATGTATGCTAAACCATATACGATGGGCCAACTTGATCAGCTGATCGAGTCAGGAGATCTGTATCAAACATGTTTGATTACTGTAACTCGGTTGGAAGGACATTCACCAAACGCAGGCTATTGTCCCAACCACTGAAATTGCTGATCAGATAAGCCCGTTTATGGTTTTGCTTTGGATACACAATAACCGCATCAGATTCGGATCATCAGATTCCATGAATCAGTGAATCGTTGTCACGATATGTCATGGATCGTGTCAACGATTTTGTACTCATTACTGACTACACAATTTGACTAGATAACATAACTTAGTCGCCCCTATATATATATACATATATATATATATATATATATATATATATATATATATATATATATATATATATATATATATATATATATATATATATATATATATATATTATATTGTTAGTACATGCTCGTCTTAGTGTCCACATACATGTATGTACCGATTCAGTTGAAGCCAAAGCAGTTGTAATTGTATCATTCTTTCTTGCGTTCAAGGGAAGCGTTTAGTAAGGTTATTAGCAGTTTTATTTTATTAGTTGGGTGAAGCCCCTCATTACGTTGAGTTTATAGAGAGAGTAGGCAATGCAATTATATATGTACATTGCACGAAATTCCAGTGTATTAGAATGCTGTTATTTTGACCACAACTAATAGCACATCCAATCTGACTTAAAATGTGATATGTACTTACTAACAGGATCTCGTGTTCTTGCAAATGACCCTGTTGTTTTCATTTACCTATCAGTACATATATATATATATATATATATATTCCTGTATGGCGTTTGTGCCAAATATGATACTCATGTATTAACCACTACTAACATTTAAATTATATTAAAGTGTCTTTTTGTATGGTAGGGTGAGGTTACTTTACAACAGATTCTGGCAATATCAAAATGGGAAAAAGTACACATAGGGAGAATGGTTTTCATTAACTGTAAATCTATCACCATATTTCTACGTGAAGATGGTCTTGGTTTTACTCTGTTCCGAAATTTCATATCATTGAAAGATGGAAGAAAGAAATATGAGAAACTTGAGGTATTTCCTCTTGACAATCGTTTTTCTTGGTACATATGGTACAAAAGTTCAAATCACTGTAGTGCTAGCGCGTTAAAATGTGTGGTATACACCTCGTCATTTAACGGAAATGCTTTTCCCTCCAACACTTAGATTGTCATGCAATATGTATTCCTCCCTGCTATATTTATATCCCTGAGCGCCCCCCCCCCCAAAAAAAAAAAAAAAAAAAAAAATCACCCTTCTTGTGGGCATTTCCCAAATATATGTGCCTTGATATATTGTCAGTAAATGGGGTGTACTATAACTGCCTTACAGAGACGTACCTAAGGACAGCGTACACAAACTGCAGCCTGGGGAGCGCATCCTCTACACGTGGCAGGACGCCATCGGTAAGCGGGAGCTGCTCTGGAGCTGTGGTGAGCAGAAGGAACACAAGGATGATCTTGTCAAGGTCAGTGCCAAACACTTTAGGCTGTTTTTACATACAGGCAGACTCAAAAGGGTTCTGTGAAGTAATATTGTTTGACCAAGACTACAGATCACCCTGAGACTACCCACTGGTAGAGGAAAGGGGAGAGGGCAGGGGGTATAAAAGTACCTCCCCCCCAGTCCCATGAGGCCCTACGGGCATTAGGACGTTAAACAAATCAATCGATCGATCAATCAACCCCCCCCCAAGACTTTTTTTCAAATCTGGTTTCTGTGCCTCTGCTTCATATATATATATATATATATATATATATATATATATATATATATATATATATATATATATCATAATGACATATGACAATGTGTCCAGAAGATGATGTGTAAGTCGTACTAAATATACTCCATGGAGTAAAATTGTCCAAAAGGCCAGTTTAGAGATCAGCTCTCAGATGGTCCCATCTCTTCCAGGACGGTATTGGTGAGTTCTTCTACGACTCGGACACTAAGATCTACTGGGTGTCGTTTCTGGATGGCATGCAGCGCATCCTACTCTTCACTGAAGACTTGGCCCTTGCCACCATGGCACAACAGGTACCGTTTTCAGATACAAATTAGATCTACATTTGAAATGACCTTTGTACAAAATATCGGTTGTTGACTGATGTGTAAAGGGACGATGTTGATGTATCGGGAACTATTTCGCTATTTGTAGCAGTTATGTTCAGAAATGTAGAATTGTGTAAATCCTGTCGAAATTTTGACCCATTACTTACTGTCACTAATGGATTGCCGTAATTGCCTTTGATTTGTGTAGGCTGGAGAGCTGGAGCAAGTAGACCAGGAGATCAATCTGTCCCTGCAAGGAATGGGTCTCTCCCTCGTCAACAATTTACAACAACGTGAAATAGCCTACATGGCTATTGCCAGGTGAGCTAGTGTAGTATTCCAGATTCCTTCTTGAGCATCTAGGTCAATCTTGTGATTCTTCCAGATCCAATGAGATCTCATAATTTATTAGGGGGGGGGGGCTCACTTAGAAACCTTCAAGAAACTTGTTGTTTTTTTTCTCGCCCGGAGATTACAGGCATGTACAAATGTATATATAGTATGATTTTGAATGTTTTGCATCTTATCTGAATAGTTCTGGCGTTGTGTGGGAGATTGGCAAGAAGAAACGATTCAAGGCCCTGAAGAACAAACAGAGTGCACTCATAGAAGCCGCCTTCCAACAATACCAGAACGAACTAGCTGTGGGCCGCAAACCCAAGTCAAGACAGCAAATAGAAAAAATGGACGTAAGTAATACATACGATGTAAAAAACATAAGATCATTAGTGGACATTTACCAATCTCTTATCCCCTTCTTTACAAAAGACCATTGCCATGTAGGCATAGACAATCAAATTGAATATTAAGCTAAAGTCTGTTTGCTGAATAGATACCAGATAAAGAAGAATATTTGCCACCGTCCCAATATCTAAACAATACATTGCTAACTCTCTGGATAGGTGGACTTTGGCGGAGAAAAGATGACCATGTACAAGCCCAATAAGGGGGTTCTACAGCGGGTCTTCCAGACGGGTTTTTGGGTGCAGTACCGGACGTCTCCCCACCAGCTGCAGTTCCATGCTAAGATACACCACCTACAGCTGGACAACCAGCTACCTGAGGCCATCTTCCCCACCGTGATAGCCCCTGTACCCCCGCCCAAATCTGTGGCCGCAGAGAGTGGTGAGTAAATGGTTTAAGTATTGGAATTGATGAGATATGGGATCTCTAGACAACATAACTGTATGGTGTATCAAAGTGAAATAAAGTATGTGCTCAAGTAACAACTTATTGGGGTAGAGACTGTATAATCAAGTCTCAAATATATAACGCTGTCTTCGATAGGGAGTTTTTACCGCAGGGTTCAGGAGAATTTAAGTTCCCCATCCCTCCTTACTCATAGGGTAAGCAGCTTGGAGTGATCAAGTTTTCCTCCCAATCAGACCCTGACGTAAACATTAAATGATATTTTATGTGTTTCATTTACTTCAGTACCCAAGCCGTTCACAGAAATCAGTGTTATGATCCGTAAGAGAGACTTCAATTCCGTACTGCAGTTCAAGTAAGTTCATCCCTTTTACTAGCTGAGACTGTTCAAAATGTAATATGAAAAATGATATATAATTGGTACCTATTGCTGACTCCGTGGTAACTTCATGGTCTCAGGTCACATATATGTAATCAGTACCAAATTACTTAATTCTGCGGCATGCATTTTGCGCAATATGTGTGAGAGAAACTCTGTTCTCGTTGAGGACATTCATCCATAAAATAACACAATATCTCAAACCATCGTTATGCAGGTACTGCAAGGTGTTAGTTCAGGAAATGTCAGTCAAAGTGGACCAGGGCTTCCTGAACGGTGTCCTCTCCATGTTCGCCTCAGAGCCGGCCACAGCAGAACAGGAGGCTGAATTCTTTAAGGCAGACTGTAAACTTATAGACACTCAGCTACTGGAGGATATCAGCCAGTCCTCCTCCAGCGAACAAAAGCATTACTACGACATTCTCCACTTCTCACCCCTCAAGGTAAGAGGGTACAACTTTTAAACAGGCTTTATACATCTCATAATGAGAGTTTTACTTATGGATCAGGTCTAGGATGAGCTTGGAGAAAGGGAGTTTGAGTCCACCTCGATTACTGATTACAGCTGTCTTTTGTCGGATGAGTCATAGTTAGTCACAAGGCCTGAACTATTCGTAAAATTAATTCACCAAAAGGATGAATTGAAAAAAAGTGAAAGAGAACATTTTTGATTTAATCCTACTTTTTGATATCATTCTGGACCAGAAGATAACTTACCATCCTTGTCGCCTTGTTCCAGATTCACCTGTCCTTCTCCATGTATGCGGGATCTGAGAAGGACGACAAGGACAAGAAGCCAGCTCAGCTCACTTCTAACGTGCTCAACCTCTTCCTACAAAGTGTAGGTGTAGTGCTCAGCGACATTCAGGACGTTGTTTTCAAGTAAGTGGAATAAGCTTGTCTCCAAATATACAGTTATCCAAGGTGCAATGTATTGCTTAGGTAGTATTCAGACTGTTTACCTTTTAAAAACAGTATACCAACTCAGTGCTTTCTGTTTAATAGCATGGTGCATAAACGATGATGCTTTGAGTTGATCATGATATAAAATGAAAATTAAGCGTTACGCTTTTGTGAGTGGATGGGTGGGAGCGGGTAAAATTTCAGTGAATGGGAGTTTCAATGACAACCCTTGATGGTTTGCGACATCTATCTTTCAAGACCAGGATAGTAAATGAATGTACAAAGAACTATGCTGACTCCACACATGTCCTTACAGATTGGGTTACTTTGAGCGGAACTACAACTTCTACAACCAGGGTCAGTTGACCGGGGAGATAACACGTCACTACTCACAACAAGCCATCAAACAAATGTACGTCCTCGTACTAGGTCTTGACGTACTGGGCAATCCATTTGGACTTATCCGCGGCTTGGCTGACGGAATAGAGGACCTGTTCTATGAGCCCTATCAGGTACCGTATTGACCAACTCGAATTCAGTATTTTTTCCCATTGTCAATATTATATCTGTGGTCTGCCTTGGTTTCAACAATGCGAGCTGACAATAAATATCTGTCATATATAGCGGTGTATACCCATACCCAATGGTTCCACTATTTTGGACTTCACTGGGTCTGGTCATGGTCACGTGGGTATCTTGTTTGTGAATAACACCCATTACCTAGGAATAAATTATCAGTGCATCCTGTCAGAATAAGCTATATGTACCTACCCCCGCTTGTACCCCACAACCTTATGCAATTTATGTACATATTGTACTGAATAATATCTACTATTACAAACTCGTGTGTAAAGAAAGGCTGTCTGTGTCAATACAGTCATAATGTTTGTAAACATTTACAATGTTTCATCCTTATCCTTATCTTTTCTACAGGGAGCTATTCAGGGGCCAGAGGAGTTTGCTGAGGGTCTGGCTCTGGGTGTGAGAAGTCTGTTTGGACATGCCGTAGGGGGCGCTGCGGGGGCGGTGTCCCGGATTACGGGCGCCTTAGGAAAGGGCATTGCCACGCTTACTATGGATGATGAGTACCAGCGTAAACGGCGTGAGCAGATGTCCAAGAAACCTGCCGACCTCAAGGAGGGCCTGGCACGTGGTGGCAAAGGCCTTGTTATGGTGGGTATATGTACACAAAGCTTCACGAGATTTGGTCTGACTGAGTGTTATCTCACCTATTTTAGTAAATCTTTGCATTCATTTTATGTTATTTCAGTTAATACTCTTCAAAATTTCATTCAGTTTCAGTGAATGATTGGTTCTATCCAGGTTATTATATGGCCATGTAGGATGCAATAACTGGCTGTGAGATGCAGGGAAGGTAGACTGTGACTCAAGAGTCTTACTTCGAGGCAAATTAATTAGAGAAGGGCCTACATGCAATTAAGGTATCCAGAGGAGCTTGGTCAAATGGGTCTCTGATACTCACAGCAAAGTGGACATAATTATGAAGTCATCAAAAGCCCAGGGTTCCCACGCGTCATGGAAAGTCATGGAATGAATACTTCTCAGGGAAAGTCATGGAATTTCTGAAAATTTCATCTTGAGTCATGGAAAATGGGAAAACTGAATATTCTTTTCAAAATTCATTTGAGTAGAAGATTTTTTTTCCACATCGAAAAGTGTCATGGAAAATTTTAATTTTTGTCATAGAAATGTCATGGAATTTGAGTCTGGGGACTTTGTGGGAACCCTGAAAGCCAGTGTAAATGTAGATCATCTCTTGAAATGTCTACTTGTTCGTGGGAGGCTATAATTGCTGTCTAATTGGCTGACAGGGTGTTGTTGATGGTGTGTCGGGTATCGTATTGCGACCAATAGAAGGAGCCAAACAAGAGGGAGTAGAAGGATTCTTCAAAGGTCAGTGATCCATATTATAGATTAAATTGTGGGACTTAGTCAAGTGCATGTATAACGAGGAATGACAGTATACATGTAAATATGATATTGAACAGTTATGTGTTACTCGTCAAAAGCTTGAGGTATTTTATATTTCCAATCGCAGTCAAAGTTATCGTAGGGATATTGAATTCACAACAATAACTCGATGCCTGAGTGTATTGGTAGTCACTAACAGTTGTTTTCATCCCCAGGTATGGGCAAGGGGCTCGTTGGTGCATTCACACGTCCTGCCAGTGGAGTTATAGACTTTGCCAGTACAACCTTTGAGGGTGTCAAACGGTAAGTACCTTAAGTATAGATTATGTGCAAGTCATACAACTTTTAGTGTTCTTTGCTGAGGTAATGAATATATATTTCACATAACATAGACTACAGTGCAGTGCCACTGTACTGCCTCTCATATAAGCACCTCCATATTATATATAACACGCACCCTGGGGTTCAATCTTGTGTATAAGGCGCACCTTCTATGTGAGGAACTACCATAGCAATAAGACAGAATACCAGTTCACATCTTAGCCGGGCCAGTGTCGGGTTCTTTATACATGTACTTGAAATCTTCATGAATTAATGTCCTCTTGCAATTATTACTACTAGGGTGACGGAGATGGGAGACGAGGTACGGAGGTTACGCCCACCACGCTTCCTACACAGTGACGGTATAGTACGGCCATATAAACATCAGGAGGCTGAGGGCAACATGATCCTACACGACACAGAGAAGGGCAAGTACGCTGAATCGGACACTTACTATGGCCATGTCATCCTCACCAAGGATGGCAAGAATGTCCTCGTTGTCACTGACAAGTAAGTAGTGACCAGTGAATTATCAGAGTTAATGAGGGAAATGCTGACTAAAAATTTATATTTTATTCGTAAATAGCAATATATGTTGTTTCACTTCAAGATCCACCATGGTGTTGTGATAGAAATGTTGTGAATGAAATCAACGTTGTAACAATATCACGCAGAGATGTAGGAAGGAGTTTTTTGGTGTGCCAGATACGTTAGAACATTTACACTGTAAAGACATCAGATGGATTATTCTAGTTTTATTGTGTAAATGGCTGATGGGACATACATGCCGTTGCTTTCAGACGAGTGATCTTTGCTAGCAAGGGTGAAATCTTCGGACACTGGGACTGTGACTGGGCTTACACGTGGGCTGAACTGAAGGAACCACCTGCACTCACCTCCAAGGGACTGCAGATACTGCTGAAGGTGAGACCTAATACACAAAGATTTCTTTGATAGGCGCCCATACTAATATGTGATCAATATTGGATCCAAGCAATTAGCTTGTTTCAATGGCGAGGGGGGGGGGGTATCATCTAAACATATCAGAATCGTTTTTGGTACATGAATCTGTTTTACATTAAGATTATCGGAATTTGCAGAAAGGTCGATGCATGTTTTTGCGTACTTTGATTTATCAAGATCGCCTTGACATAGCTTTGTCCATTAAACCTATCGTTTTAACTTTCCAGAATCAAGGATTCATTGAAGTATTATTGAGTTTTTGTTACCCCCCTAGACGGAATATAAAACTGGATAGTTACCCTTCTTTATAGTGACAATATCCTGTTTTGTTTTGTCAATAATGTGTAAATGTGACTCTGCAATGTCAGCGAAGGGGGTTCCGGCTATATCAAAAACGCGTGGTAATGCGTGGAGAAAAGGTCTAGTATCAAGTGTTGTCTGGGCTGGCTTGGTCCTTTTGAGTTTATCTTTATTTCTTTTTATTATGCGCATTATATTACCATTTAAAGGACAGGATTACACTGATGGACTATACTGTAATGCCTTCCCTGATACAGATTACCATTTGAATTCTCTGTCATGATTTCAGACATGTGAACTATATTTTGTATTTCTCTGCTGTAGACTTTGGGTTCTCTGCTGTAGACTTTGGGTTCCTTACTTTTCCATCATTCTATCATACGCCTTATGATAAGGCCTCTTTTTAAAGAGACATTTGATATCATTTGACTACCAGGGTAGTAGATTTTAATCCTTCTGTAAATCAATAAGAGAAAATTTGTTAGGCAAGTTCAGGGTTAGAAGTACATTAGAATGCTAGTTTGGAAACTTAGAATCATCCATTTATAAAACCATTTGTTGGCTTTGATAATTTTAGGGGAGAGGATTGTTGCATCTTTACATATTATAAACTTATAAATGGCATCGTCTTTATATTGATAATAGCACTAAACTAATCTAACACCATTTATATTAATTTTAGGAAAAGCAGAAGAAATCCTTCTTTAGCACAGGAACAGTTGGAAAACTTGTACCCATGCCAGACAAGACTGTAGGAGAGGTAAGATATTCTTTGACTTTGTACCCAAACGATTCCCTATGGTATCATATGATCATTTGCTAAAGAACTTCTTTAATCTAAAGAAATATATTAGATACACCCCCCAGTCTCACTTTGTGTTAACCAACCTTCATGTATGGTGGTCTGAAAGACGATGCGACCTTAAAGAAGGAAACTAGACACTCTTCAAGTTGTAAATGAAGACATAAACAGTATTTCCTACTTTTCCTATGTATCCACTCGGAGTAAGATTACAATGTGACGTGTTATATTTCAGTGGATCCTGGGCCGAATACAAGAGGCAATGGCGAAGGCTAACTGAGCAAACGCCTCTCTCACATGAACAACCATATAAATTGTCAGCTGTCTGAGAAATTAGTGCTGCCCCCAGTGGCCTGTTATAGAACTAAAAGATCCTTAGTTCATCATCCTGAGGAACAGACCTTTTTTTTTTTTTACCTTGTGGCCATAACAAGAAAGGTATTACAATTATCATTACAATTGCCATTGTATTCCATTTGTATTCCAGATTTCGAGCTATGGTAATCAAAGCTATTGAATTTGCAAGGTATTGAAATTATGCCATAAATTGTGTGAAATCGAACTCTTCATCTATAGCATAATCTAAGCTGCTATTGTTATCAAATACCTTGTCCATGCAAGGTATTTGAATTAAGCCATTATCTACGTGAAACGAAATCATTTCGTCTATAGCATGGGTATGAAGAACTAGAAATATATATAGCAGCTAAGGCATGATTGTATATATACTCGTACATTACAAAAAGAGGGAACTTTCATTTGTTCATTAGATCTAATACAGGAATCATCTCACCCTCTCACATCTTGACTAGTGATGTTATATTAGTTTCAGGTGTACTAAAAAGACAGGAGTTGATATTGTTAATAATCTTTGATTCTTGCCCCTCGATTTGCCCCTCCAAAGTCTACTTATACATTTGTTGAAATATCGCCTTATAACAAGGTAGAAAAGATGCTTATTTTGATCATGATAAATATGTGTATATATCAGTGGGTACCTACAGGACCCTCCCCTGGGCAATTATTTATCTGCAAACTGCTGTATTCAACAGGTGATGGTCAAATATGGCATGAAATTCAACTAGTCCCCTTAACTTGAAAATGATACGTACGTGTTGCACCACAGGTACGAATAGGTTATCAGAATTTAATCAAAAGTATTGGAATGCTTGGGTATATGAGATGTATGGAAATCATAAACAGTGGGCTTCACATGGAATGGGCAGGTCTTCATTTGCTTACGTATTTAGGGATACAATGTGCGCTTAAGAATATTTGTAAGTGGATATGGGAGTGGCGAGAAAAGATAAGAAAGTACTCTCTGAATACCTTTCAGGAAATAGAATTGTATGAAAACAACTTAGCTCTTAAATCAACCAAAGTCCATTAATTAAAGCACTACGTTTTCACTAGGTTAAAGAACTCTGACTAAGATGTGGTGCGTTGTACACTGATGGCTCAGTTATCCCGATATGGGGAATGCTTAACACATTGTTACTGCCTAACTTGAACCTTACTGGGAGCCTAGTAAGCAGCATGTAGATAGGTTGAAGTAACTGACCTCTTGTAACGACAGCATAGATACTTCATCGTTAGCACCTGGCTGCCCTATTAGACTTAGACATTATCGTGCATGCACTGTGGCTCGCATAGCGGGTATTTCTATGCATAATTGTTTTATCTTTGATAAAAAATAAAGCTGACGTCTTCTACGTCATCATATTGTGACGTCAATGTTTAGATGGTGACGTGAAGAGTAGTGTGTACGTCCTTTATATGTATTTATAAATATTTGTGCCTATAGTATCTGTATTTTAATGTTGTACTTGTTTCTTTTGTATTTCAAATCTATTTTTATTGTCCTTTGTTTTTGGTTACTAGTGTCTATACCTCTGACTTCATTGTCAGGTTCTGTTAGTGTTATGGAGAACGCACCGAAAATATATTCTCATTGTTGTCATGGTATGCCGTTGGTGTTTACATATTATTGTGTTGCATTTAATTCGTCAATTTATGTTCCTACATCATACTTTGATAAAAATCCTCTGCCCGTTATAATTTCATACGGCCACTCGCATTTCTCCCACTGTCTTTAGTTGTTTGTGTCTTCCTGTCCAAATGTCGTCTGCTAAGCGTGAAAAGTCTGCTACAGTTGCAATATTAACATTCCTCGCTTTTCACCTATCCTGCATCATCATTTTGAAGAATATATTAAACCTACATCACGGTTTTCCCAAGGTTTATGAGTATTATTACTTTCTGTGCGTCTAACGTTACATTGCACCGAACATTGCAGACACCTGAGAGTTTTGAAGTGTTCTCTTTTTCTTGTCATATCCCCGATGGTATTTCTTTAAAACTCGTTATGGTTACATGATTTATAACAAAACTTCAGCAAAAATGACGTCTAACATTCTAATGGAAATTAAAACTTGAAATGGTGTCGTGATATATATATTAATTTCCTTTTGGCCATAATAGTACATTCGACATGGTATCCTAATTGGTAGGGTATTTACTGTCGATCCATGATTTTGTTGAACCTAGCGCTCTTCATCTCTCTCCCCTTTGGCCTTACTGGCAGTGGCATGTAAGAATACACTTGACTCGACCTTCGCGTTGTAATAATGACTTGACTGCTTTGTGATGGACGAAAGTGTGGTAAAACAGGTGCTGCAGAAGAAACTGAGATTATAACATCATTGTTAAATGTTTCATTCCTATATGGCTGCAATAACATAAGCTTGAACCCACCTTTGTATTTTGTGGCCAGTGTGGCTTAGTCTGTGATAGTCAGCTTCAGGCCTTGGTGGAAATGGATACAAGTATATTCGACAATTTAGCCCAGTGACGTCTATCAAAATAAATTCAGTTATAAATTCTTTTCTAAATCCCAATAATAACAAAATGTATGGGACTGGTGCTCGAACACTATATATCTGCTTTGTGCTTGTATTATTTCATTTCAAGTTAGTTATCGGTTTAATGCAGATTATATAACCTTTGAAAAAGTACTTATCACCTACTTCATCTTGATGCAAATTGTGGACTCTAAACATAACACATTGTGTAGTGTACATCTTAATTGTAATAACGCTATTATTCTAGTCTTAAGCCAACAAATGTAATGTGTTAGTGTACGTTTGGCCTGCTGTCATCAAATTTCAAATTGTGAGTAACCTACTAAACGAGGCTAAATGTGCATATGAACCGAACATTTATGGACTTATTTGTCATATCGTCATATTCCATTAATTATCAGACCACATGAAATAGCTAGAGAGGCTGACATTACAGAACACGCCATAGCTCTCAAACATACCTGGGTGTATACGTGGGAAAGGGATTTCTCCTTTGTGCAATTATTATTGGAAATAAATATGTGAAAACAGATCTTGTTCTTCAATTTGTATTTATACCACGATCAAAATGTTCTCGTTTTAACCGAATGCAATACCGCATGACTGTTCTACAAAGAAACTTAGTTATAACACACATCTAATTCCAGGTCAAGAAGTAACACCTCCCATGGCTTCCCTTAGATGTTACCCTCCCCTGCACACGCTCTTAGTGCCAGGGAGCGGATGGGGCGTCCAACTACCTCCTCCCTTACAGCTACATCACCCCCTGTTATCTTAGTTTTCCCATTAGGAGACTAATGCTGTGCTGATTTATACCAGTTCAGATCTGGAAACATTGGCCTTTTTCTCGAAAGCTAGGCGGCTTAACTACATTTAAAAAAAGAGAGCTCCGTGCATTGCTGACTTCAAGTTGGCACAGGGTCCTAATAACTTTCCTAAGTTTTCAAACCCTATAGGTGTAGCATGTCTACACCTATAGGGTTTCCCATTGTTCACATTTGAATCTGAGAAACCTTAAAGGAAACCTTATTTTGGGCCTGGGCCCATGATTTTTCTGAAAAGAAATCCATTAAAAGTCATAATGAATCCTATATTTTGAACATCCACTAACTGTACACGGAATAATCTCCACATTTGTTTACAAATGACATGTGCCCATGTGCTGCTTGGTCAATGAAAATACTATCAAAATAAGTCATCACGAAAAAAGGCTAGTCTCTTTCTTTAATTTGTTAGACCTATTGATGCTTAAAAACGAAATCGATGCTCATATTCAAGTTAGATATTTTGTTACACAGCCTGACTCCCACTTCCCTTTCACCTACAACCCCTTGATAACTTTCCACAACCTCAATAAGTCCTGTAGTGTACCTTACGGCCTACAGCTAGGAAGTACTATTAATTAAACATTAAGCTCAAGTCACGATTAATCAAAACACCTATTGCTGTCAAACCTATATTGACACCGTCATGTTCAATTTGCACTGAATTAGCAAATGGCACCACAGAATTTTTATCAATATCGGCGAGTTTCAGTGCAAGGGCTGTCTCCATGTGTTGGTTGAATTTGGGAAAAATATGGTGGTTCAAATTGTGGCAATGGAAAGTCAAAGTAGAAGTTTGATTTTTTTTCCTATAGACTTAGAACTATATTAAAATAAATGGAGCTTTGAGACGGTAAGTTTGTGTATAAGGAGGGATAGGTATTGACCACCTTAAAAATAAAGTATCAGAAGATGCATTATAAGCCTTACCAAATCATTTTCTTCACACAGTTAAAGATGCAATTTCAACTAAAACGACCTTTGGGAAAGTGATTAATGAATCAGTCTGTGATCAGTATAACAAGATTCAAGAATAATTTATTGTCATATTTAAATCATTACATAAATTACATTTACATAATTATAATATAGTACATTATAATATTGTTCATTATTATATTGAAAAAGAGTTTTGCATATGACAAAAGGCTGCCGCTTAATAAATTAGTTTTATTTGGCCACCTATATTCAATACTTTTAGGTATTTAAAGTGAATATAACAATAAATAAAATTAATCACACGACTAATCACAGGACAATACAATGAGGAAAATAACTATGTATTTGTAAAAAGTTTCTAAAAAGGAAGTGAAAATTTAATATAAATTGTTTCAGATAACTAAATAATTATTATATAATGTTAGCAGGAATTATAAATCTGACCGTAATTAGCTAATTCACAACCATTATCTCATAGAAGACAATACTATTTAGATCTTGTAATTCAAAGACTATTATAAAGCGAGTAATTTTAATTTTAGAAACAGTGTATAAATGTTATATCACTCAATAAGTAAATCAATTGTTAAACCTGTTCCCCTATTGAATAGTGCATATCATTTTGATATGAGTGTCCCCTGTATGTGGAGACAGAAGACACTTAGGGTCAGAATACCTCTTTCCTATGGCGGGAAATATGAGTCAAGTTCTATACCAGTCAAGA
The DNA here is from genome assembly GCA_949317995.1 of Acholoe squamosa. NCBI lineage: Eukaryota > Metazoa > Annelida > Polychaeta > Phyllodocida > Polynoidae > Acholoe > Acholoe squamosa. The sequence continues at coordinate 82,800,775 of OX439036.1, read as the reverse complement.
ACTACAACATAGGGGGCTCCACCAGCTTGTCCTCTATCACATTAGCTATGTGTAGATCAACATCCCAAAGGTAAACCCTATGAGGCCTATCACAGAGGTTCCATTTACTTGTTGATCCAAGGGCAAACAGTGAGCTACCTGACCACAAGGTGCCACTATTGAGCCATGCAGAGACCCATACTATAAAGCTGGTCACTCATCCATGACAAACCAAAACAATGCTATGTTATCCAGCTGTTTTAGTGTCGACCTACAGTAAAAATTCTGAGCTATAAAGCCCATATATCATGGGCAAATAAAATGCATCAAAACTCAGGGAGCATTTATAGGAAGGAAAAACTCATACAAAAATGGCTTCACCGAAAAATGACAAAAAATGTTAGCTGGGATAGCTTGGTCCTTACAACCCTCACATTCCCAGACGCTTGGAAAATGGCACTCCCTAAAGGAGGGGACACCACATATGTAAATAACCTTATACCCATTTCTACACTACCTCTACCAGCTAAATTGTACTATGAATAGCTCTAAGAGATAGCTAGGCGGGCAGTGGTCATTGCAGCCCGGGGGGCACTCCCTATCTTTTCCATGTATGAACAAGCCCCTTTAATTTGGTACCCTATTCACCCTCTTCTCCTGAGCCTCTATTTTTTAATTGTTGTCTAGTTGGCCATGTTCGGTAAAATCCTAGGGAAAGTGAAGTTGCGCCAATAGACTAGTAACACAGATTTCAAGTGCTCCCCAGCTTTAGCAAGTCAGTGATCATGTAAGGTGGACAATTTTGTTTGAATCACACCTATACACTGAAAACCCTGCAGATCTTTAACCTCGTCAGATTGAGGACCTAGAGTCATCGGAGGAGGTATAGACAGGGGGCAGCACCTTACAGGTAGTGAATTCCCTCAGTATACCTCTCCCCAGTATGAGTCTATGGCATTCTGATGACAATATGTGACATACTCACAAGGTGGCAGGTATGTGCCACTCATGTTTGATGATCAGGCCTTCAGTCTTCAACTGAAGGTCTTCACCACTGAGGACTTTAGGTGCTCAAGTTGACGATACCCAAATCTACAGCTTTAGGTACTCAGATTGAGGACCCAAGGTAGTCAGCTCCAAGGTTGTCACTCTAACAACCTTATGTAATCAGTTTGACTACCTTGGGTGAGTGTCTTGACCTAAACCCATTAGGTTGACTACCCTGGGTGCTCAATCTGATTACCTAAGGTTGTAGTTTTGGGTATCGTCAGTCTGACGACCTTGGCGCTTTCAGTGATAGCAAAAAATGCTGCAGATAATTATCTCTGCGATTATGAATCTGTTGCGATTTTGGGGTCTATCCAAAATTTACAAGGAATATAACCACCACAGGGAATATAGATGACAAACATTATGTGTCTATAGATTTTCGCAGATCCTTTATCAATATCCAGCTCAGGTTAACGAAACAAACCAACAATGCCTGACCCAGGGACGCATTTTCGTATGCTACTTACCATATTGCACTCCTCCCGCTGCACTTCTCGTGGAAAGTTTGGGCACCATTATTTCGAGTTAATCATAGGCCCACGTATTGTGTACTGACGTGTGGGCTTTCCAGGATATAGAACCCATAAAGTGAAAACATACCATTCCCTTTCGCGATGAGAATAGCCTGTGAGCTTTAATAGATTGCGCTCCTCAATGCCAAGAGTATTAGATGATGATATTCCCTTTTTCTCTTAAATGTGCGACGATGGTTAAGAAGGGAAACTGTTTGGCGCTTTGCATTCACAACAAGGGTTGTTTACACAATAGGCTCAATAACCAGAGTAAGGATGCACGTGCTGCATACCATATTAGGACTAAGAATGATTAGCATGAGAGAAGGGAGCGTCCTCATGGTGATGGTGGGACGCTGGAGACGCGCCCCATAGGTGGTGCCACCTTCCGGTTGCTGCATAAAAGCCACACGCCCCTATCCATGCCAGTCAGTGGCACGCTCGTGGTGGAGTATACTGGACTGCTGGAACTGTGTTGCCTCGCTACCCCGGGCTGTACCTTCTCCCATCGACTTGTCAGGTAAGGCTCTCTCTAATGTTGTGAATAAAAGGCAGATATTGTGGTACCTATAGGTAGGCTTACCAGCGATTACATATGGCCTTAGCTATCTTTTCAGCAGTGTCAGTGGCTGGGAATAGTCCAGGTAAAGGATTGCCTTTCCCTATTAAAGGTGCCACTTCGGTGTAGTTGTAGAGCAGTGGCACACGTCAGCACGTGGCAGCTTGCCCTCTACTTTTCACAGTACTCCTCTACGTTCTCTCACAAGCTGCCACTAGAGAGCCCTTAGGGCTCTCCGCCGGGTCACTACCACTCAATACTAGAGAGGCAGGCTACATCTATATAGCACGATCTGTGGATTCTTACCGAAAAACAGATCCATTTCCTCGTTGGAGAGCACCCTCGTCGTATACGTGCTGCGTCTGTTGAGCAGACGACATTTACAGAGGCGGCAAAACGGGCGACATGCACGTGCACTGGGCAACTGACACTCAGTTCCACTTTCCTGCTTCCTGATCTGCAGCCGTCCTCCAATAGGATTCCTTAGTTATCCATCAACTTTCCAATTTTCCAGTTACAATTAGGTTTTTCTGCCTTTAAATCACCCGAAGGAGGTGTTTTCATTACTTAAGTTCAATGGACGGATGAATGGAAAAAGAGGCTCCTCTGAATTGGCCGATGATATCCGGACGAGGGTCTCGTCCGTATAAGGATCTTATACAGACGAGACTTTCTAAGAAGATTTCTTATATGTCCTGTTTCTCAGAAAATCTCGTCCGAATAAGGTGCTTATTCGGATGAGGCGCTCGTCTGAATAGCGCTTGCCCTCTGAATTGTTAATAGTGACACCCTCTGTATTTTTATTTCTCTCATTATCTGCACATCACTGAATAACTAAGATGGCAAAGTGTTATGTGTTTGAATTCGCTGTGAGGCCATTATGTCTTTTTTTTGCGCCATTTAAACGGGGTCCAGTATGTTTTAAACAGAGGCGTAGGAAGCAAATCTTGACTGGGGGGGGGGGCAGGGGGGGGACCTTGCCAAACTCATCATGAATCTTCGGCTAGAGTGGACCTGCACCTGTATAATTATGCCTATATAGGAATTTGTATACAAAAGTATTCTTTGATGACCTTTGGCACCATTTGAAGCGGAGAGGTAAATGTTTGGGACCTTTAGCATTTCATCATGGGTCTTGGCAAATTTTTTTTCTTTTTTTTTTTTGGGTGGGGGGGGAAACCAATTCAGGCCCCTCCTCCTCTGGGATTGTGGGGGGGGGGGCTGGGTCCCTCTGCCCCCCCCCCCCTTTCCTACGCCCCTGCAGTAAAGCTCATTGATCTCCTTCTGATGAAATTTCTGCACATTTCGCAGTATGCTCGATCATGACAGGCTTTTCCCTAACGTTCAGTTTTCCATGCAGATTTAAGGTATCTGTTTCATCCGGACAACCTTTCCAGTGCTGTGCACCCAATAGCTATAAACGATGCATTGATTGCTATAGAGCTAGAGGTCTATAGGCCCAATGCGTTCAAGCCAACCACTCAGCACCTCTGTTGATAAAAACTGATCACCCCTTTTCATATTTGAACTTAGATGCACCCTTAGATGCACTTTACTATCAATTTTCATAGAAGAAAGATAAGATCTGTAATAGCGCAATGAGACGGACAACTGCTATTAGAAATGATTTGTGAGGTATAATCTTTTCATTTCTCCTTTCTGAAAGGTCAGAGAATGAAATCATTATCTCAGCACGTTCCACAGTTGTTGCGAGCCTTACGAATATCAAAATGTCACCGTATATAGAAACAATTATGCCATGATAACGGCATGAAGATGCCTTAGAATTAGGGATATGACATACCATAATAGAGTGCGTCTCATATAGCATTAGCAAACGTGGGGGTACCTCATAAGCGAGCATGTCATTCTACATGTAGGCTATAGAACATCAGGGTTGGCCAACATTCAAAGTACCGGAGCAAGCTTTGAAAAGTCTGGAGCAAATCAACAAAAATAGTGTCTGTATGCAGCTCGCCTGCCCGTACCCAACCCCCCAAACCTCTTATAACACCCCTACTCTACAATGGACTATTCCTACTCCCTTCCACCCCTCTATGGTGGTACCACCCAAGTCCATAAAAAACCATACACACCGTTTTGCGCCACCCACAACTCACATTCATACAGTTTTGTGTACGTACGTGCTGTCTCTACACAGCCGGCATACAGTGCCATAAATTTATATTTTGTTGTGGGTTCTCTCAAACCAATAACCATGACTAGGAGACGCTCTAATCACACAGCGACGCCTCGAAGAAAATCTAACCGGCAGCCACAGGCGGTGACCCGCTCGCCGCCCCCGGCGACCTTCCACCGGCAGCCACAAGGCCAGCAGCCCGGCACACAGCCACAGGACATGCCGATAACAGACCGCCTTCAGACGGCCCAAGACAGCGACATTACACAGGACGGCGGCCAGCCCATAGAGGGCTTGGCCGCCAGCGGTGAGTCTCTAATTCTTACTGATAAATCTGGCAAAGCTAAAAAGCCTACTATCACCCAGTTAGCTCTAAAGGTGGCTGATAATGAATCACTGTTGGCTGATATTCTCACTACATTACAACGCATTCAATCGCCTACCATGCCGGGTGTCAGTTCAAATTCTCCCGCGAATGTCCTTGTGTCTCCACAGATCCAAGATGGCGTCGCCATGCAGCCGCCACAGCCGGCCACCACACCACGAGGAACTGCGCCACAGCCGCCATCTTGGGGACCGCCGCAACCTCATGGCCAACAGGGACAGGACTTCAGCCTTCCCCCTCTAACTTGGAACGCAACTGCACAGCAGCCTGCGGACTCCGCACGACCAGACAGCACACGGCGGCCGGTGGCCGGGGACGCCGGCCAGGCCGCCGCTCACGACGCACGTGGCCCGAGGGTGCAGCAACATCATGCAGCCGTTCACCAGCCTGACTTCATGCCATACCATGTGCCAACGCCGTCTCAAATGGTACAAAACCCGGCCGCACAGGACCATATCCGTACCAACATAGCAGCTACAGCCCCTGCTCCAACGTCGGATCGTGGTAAGATTAGGCCTAGCTTTTACCTACATAAAGAGACACTCTTGCATGATAAGGACAAACTAGACTATCAGAACCATATCTCATTCCAAGAATATGTCTCAGCATATTTAAACATGCTTGATTTCGCCCCTATTGACGAAAATGACCGCCTTCCTATGGAGGTTCACTTACGAGAGGTTACAGCGGACGCAATCGATCGGGAATGGCGGGACGTCCGTAGGTGGTCCAATAATGTTTTCTCGAAAGTTGAGGCAAACTTCTATGGTTGGGATAATCATTTGGCCATTGAAAATGATAGGTTCAAAATGTCCTTCTCTGCTAGTTCAAGGGGTAACACTGGAGAAATGGTCATCTGCGCATTGTACAACAAGAACACTTGCCCCCACAAAGACTCTCATATGGAGGGCCGATTCAATCACACTCATGTATGCATGTACTGTTACATTATGACTGACCAATCCTACCACCACTCAGCCTCCAACTGCTTCAGGCGCCAGCGCGCTGGCCAGGCCGGCCAAGGCCAGGCCGGCCCGCCGGCCAGGGGTGGCGGCCGGGGTGGCCACAGTGCTGGCCGGGGCAACATGCAAAATGTTCACTTTCCCAATAACAATCCCAACCCTGCAGGTAGAGGCCAGCCTGGCCATGCAGCGCAGGCCGCCCCCCAGCACCAGCATGACCCACCTCAGGCATATAATCAGCAACAGCAGTGGAAACAACAGGGAAACTAGAATGTGCTATGCAAAGTAGTGACTGTAGGGATAGTAGGAGGGCAGACGCCATCTTGGCCAACCCGGACATTGCCTCTGAATTAGACGGTTCACACACCAAGGAGGCTCATAGTCTTAGTGATAATGAAGTTAGGGTTTGGGTCGAGCATAGCACAGAAAAGGACCCAGTTGTACATTTCTCTGATAACATTGACTCTGTTTGCTCCTACACTGATAACAATGACTTACAGGCAGATGACTGGTTGTTCCTGGAGGCTGGTCCACAGGTACCCCCGGTTCACCCTGCCGCATTGGCCAAACACCGCCAGCGCAATTGGCCAAACCCATCACATCAGTTCCCACAAAACTATGCAGACATTTATAACAAAGTTCGTATGGTTGGTGTCCCTAATGCAATGGGTCCTATGATCCAGATAGACACTGGACTTAATATTGCAGCATGGGAGAAGCACCTCCCTGACACCCCGGAAGGCCGAGAAACGTTAGCATTTATTAAATATGGCTTCCCAGCAGGTTATCAGGGTCCAGTGTCCAACCAGGTCAAAGTACAAAATCATAAATCGGCAAATGACTTTCCAGATCACGTCGGGGCATACATTAAGACGGAACAAGAACACGGGAGTATCTTGGGCCCCTTCTCAGACCCGCCATTTAGAGAATGGGTACACGTCTCTCCTATGATGACCCGGCCTAAGGCGGACCCCAGCAGTCGCCGCATTATCACAGACCTCTCTTACGGTAACTCAATAAACCGCTTTATTATTAAAGGAAGTGTACTTGGATCAGTTCGCCCCCACACACTACCCACTGTAGAGCAGGTCACTGACTATATTAGAGCAACAGGCCCGGCATCTCATATGGCAACAATTGACATTTCCCGCGCATATAAGAACTTCCCAGCTGACCCATTGGATTGGCCTCTGAATGTGGTCGGCTGGGAAGGTTCTTACTACTTGGAGACCCGCATGCCATTTGGCTCGCGGGTCTCCTCCCTACACATGCAAAATACGGCAAACCACATCGCAGACATGCTCCGCCGTATGGGACACCAGACTCTCATATACCTTGATGATATAGTGCTATTGGGTCCCAACTATGAGGCCACAGGAAAGGCATTCAAGGACGCCTTGTCTCTCTTGGAAGACCTTGGCCTCCCAGTTGCACAAGACAAACTTCAAGGCCCAACACAGTGTGCAGTATGGCTGGGCATAACGATTGACATTGCCGGCATGGAAACTCGTATCCCCCAAGAAAAACTGGACTCAACTCTGGACCTAGTCAGTAGAGCTATGGGGTACCGTGCCATATCTAAAAAGGCACTCCGCTCCCTCCTAGGTAAACTTCACCATGTAGGTAAGGTAGTGAAGCCTGCCCGCCTATTCGTGGCACGACTGCTTGAATCCCTTAGGGCAATGGGGGAATATAGGTCATTCACAACAGTTGGTAGGGAAATGCGCACGGACCTACTATGGTTCCAAGAATTCCTCAGTGACTATAATGGGAAATCAATCATCCATGCCCCGCAGATAGATAAGGTCATTGAAGCAGATGCCTGTGAGCAAGGGGTTGGGGGGTGGTCTGGCTATGAGTATTACGCCCTGCCAGTTCCCCCGGAACTACAAGGCCGCCCCATCACCCATGTGGAAGCTGCCAATGCTGCCCTGGCAGCAAAAACATTTCTCAGCCATGCTGACTATGGAAAAACAGTTCTTTTACGCTCAGATAACATGGCAGCAGTCTCGGTCTTACAGTCTGGGCGGGGGCACGACCATACCCTATTACAGGCGGCTAGGGATATATGGTGGCTGGAAGCAAAGCTGAACTTGAATATCATTCCAGTCCACACCCCGGGTGTGTCCCTTGTGTTTGTAGATGCCCTCTCTAGGAGGGGCATTAGCGCCCGACACGACCAGCTAGCCCAAGACATTATTGACTGTTATGGGTACTATAGGGTATTTGTTCCAACTGAAGATATCCTTGCCCATGCACCAGTTTAATACCTTAACATTGTTTTATCTTCAGGCCCACTCTATATGGCGATGTATTACAAGGCGCAGGCGCGCATACAGGCAAAGAAGAAGAACCTCGCCAACTTTAATAGAGCAGCCTCTGTGTTTATTGCATTCATGTGGCACTGTGATATTGACTTGTATTTTATTACACCATGTGACATTCAGGCGTATGTGGAGTACTTGGATTGCTTCTATGCCCCAGCTACGGTTCCCATATATATGTCCCATGCAAAGGTGTTCATGGAACTTACTGGACGCCCTACGGCGCCCTTCTCTCACAAATTCGCCACGAAGACTCTCAACTTAATCCAGAATGACAAGTCCTATGAATCCAAGGCCACTTGGCCATTAACACCATATCAGTTTACTATGGTCCTACGGGCTCTTCCAACGGGCATAAACAATGTACTTTATCGGTTTGCATTCACACTCCTCCTCATCTGTGCGTGGAGGAGATCCAATATAGCACCGGACACCATGGACTCATTTGATCCATCTCGTCATCCCACCAGGGGCGACTTTGTGGTACTCAATAATTCTCTTCATGTCCGGCAGAAATGGGCCAAGAACTTACAACGGGCCTGTCAACGCCATTACATGGTTATTGACCACCCACTTCATTCACAATCTATAGCTAACTTGTACAACCATATGGTGGCCCAGGCGCCTACCCGTCATCCTCTCCAACCCCTCTTGGTGTTTCCGGACTCAAACAAAATTGTTACAACCACTCACCTGGCCAGGGTGTGGCTGGCCGCTGTGGTGGATGCAGGACTTCCCCCTGAACACCATTCAATCCACTGTCTCAGGAAAACTGCAGCCACAATGGCTGCAGATATGGGGGCATCTGAAGGTCAGATCCGGGATCTGGGCCTCTGGCGCTCTGACATTTATCTCAACTACGTGAGGTCCCAAAGAGCCTCTCATATCCAATCAAGAATTGCTGCCTCCATCTCACAAATATAGACTCTAGTTTTGGTTATTTGTCAACATTTGTGTTCTGTTCAACAGCATATGTATTACATTCTGTACTATTGTCAAATATCAATTTTACTGGTGTTCAGGTTATAAAGTATTAAAATAATAAAATTATTTTATTCCACACAATGTCTTTTCACTGGGACGGGAAAGGGGCGTAGCGGCATACTCGATTATGATTTATTATATAATCATAGTGTCTGTATGCAGCTCGCCTGCCCGTACCCAACCCCCCAAACCTCTTATAACACCCCTACTCTACAATGGACTATTCCTACTCCCTTCCACCCCTCTATGGTGGTACCACCCAAGTCCATAAAAAACCATACACACCGTTTTGCGCCACCCACAACTCACATTCATACAGTTTTGTGTCCCACCACCTCCCACATCACCTCCTGTATGTCATATGGTTATAATTGTTCTATTGTTTATCTTATTCAAACTATGTCGGTGATAGGGTTATTTGTCAACATTTGTGTTCTGTTCAACAGCATATGTATTACATTCTGTACTATTGTCAAATATCAATTTTACTGGTGTTCAGGTTATAAAGTATTAAAATAATAAAATTATTTTATTCCACACAATGTCTTTTCACTGGGACGGGAAAGGGGCGTAGCGGCATACTCGATTATGATTTATTATATAATCATAGTAGCACTTAATCCCGCACAATGAGTGTACATAAGGAAAAACTCAAAGTAAAATCCAAAACTGCCTGTAAGCTGCATCTCTATATTTTGAAAGGGCTTTATAACTACACTGTAAAAAATCCGTTTAAACTTAAACACTTATTCCTAAACACATTCAAAAACTAAACACATATTCTCTTGCTAAACACTTTCTGAAAAACTAAACATTTTTTTCTAAACACTTCAATAGCCCGAGTTAAGTACCCAAACCGTGCTTATAAGTATAAGCTAATTTGTCAGTTTTTGCTTTTCCTATAGCAGCAACAGGCCATGGGAACAGCTATGAAGCCACTACTTATACACAGCAAAACAATTATGGTAAGAGGCATCCTACCGGGAAAAAATTAAATTCTATAGACAGCATTTGGTACATTTCTAGACTCGAATTATGATGCTGCACTAGTCTCATATTTAATGTGAAGTTCATAAATTGAATGGTTGAATGGTGGGGCAGGGATAAGGGTACGAATACACTGGCCAGTGCACTGGCAGTAGAATAGTGGGACTGATATTGTGAAGGCAGGTTTAAACTGTCTATAGGGGAATGGCGGGAGTGGGGGTGAGGATGTGAGAGAGAAACATCCTTTAGAAACAACTGTCAATTAGACATAGGGGCAGTAATCAAGATCAGTTGTAAGGTCACTCATAGGCCAATTATCCAGCTAGTAAGATCAATCACCCAGGTGCAGAACATGTTATTTCACAATAGAAAAAGGTATTATAAAAGGGTATTTTATTTTGATATATTCCTGACATCATGGATTTAAAAGATATGTGGGATTCCACTAATTGATATGATTTTTTTCATTTATGTGTACCCTTAACCTTCCAAATAAATCAGCTACTTTCTGTTGGTCATATGTCACTCTTACATTAACTCTTTACTAGTAAGCATCAATCCCAATTTCCTTTTGAAACACCTTCTACTAAGAGTGAGCTATGGAGATATGACCAATGAATCCAATGATTGATCTTAACACCACCTTAAGAGTATCTTGCTCTTAAGTCTATGTCACTAGTATATGTCCCTTGTGAAACAGGTCTCTGGTGAATGAATTGGTTCTAGTTGGAATATTTGAGTTTTGCAAAGCTCATGATATACTGAAAAGGCTGAACGCCTCTGTCGGAAATTCTGAGCTTTCTGCTGCACGTTTTTGCGATAAAATTATTGTGACATTTCACCAGCCCTGTATAGAACAGTACTAAAGTGTTCAAAATCAAGCTCCAGCTCTACCTTTTAGCTTTCTGTCAAGTTTGGAGCGCGCCTTATATGTGGGATGCCCCTTATGCTCGAGGTATTATGGTAGTGTTTATTTCACGCGCCTCGACACGCTGTTGATCCACAAGTAAAATAATCACACACATAGGTATGGACCAACCCTTGAAATTCAGCAGGGGGCCTTCGTAGTTATTATCTCACTCAACTTTCCTGCATTTTCTTGCTACGTAAGCAACTTCTTGATTAATCTGTGCTGCCCCCCCCCCGAACCTCAAGGTACTTCCACCCCTTTAAGCTATCCCACGTTATGATTTACGTTATCTCAAAGTATGATTATTCATTATCGTTTATATATCTTTCTTATGTACCTTTTTTCACTTCAGACGCTATACTCACTCCTTGGGGTTTTAAAGGTTTCCCATGAAGTGGCCGCTTTTTAGTTTACATGTATAAGGGACTAGCACCTTGCTAGTACTAAGAGTATCAGCTAGATGGTTCATGTAGTCGGGGGCCAGATCTTCCTTTGGCCTCTTTGTTTAGTCTAGTTTGACAACCTGCCAATAAATAACTATCCATGGGATTTTTCTATAAATCTTATGTGTGAACTCTCCATATAAACAGCTTTGAGTAGATCATCCAGGAATAGATTATTTTTTTTAATAAAAGTGCAATAGATCATTGAAATTTCTATTTGACACCACAGGTAAGCCAATCAGGGCATTTGTTATCACCTTCTTTCACACCTGAAACAATAGAGAGGTACTTGGGGTGATTAAGATAGAGGGTAGGGTGCAGATTATCAGTGTTATCAGTAACCATTGTTCTGAAGGCTGATAAGAAATTTTCCCAGAATGCCCTGCTCTTGAGTCAGGGGCCTAACCAAGATGGCGGCCTCCATAGCCTAATATGCTAATGTCCTATAGGTTGGGGGTGTGCATGCTGCAATGAGTCGCTCTCCGTTTTTTTTCAAATTCTTTGCCATACCACTAAGCACTATGTAGCCTACGGATATAGGCCACACTCAAAGCAGTGCCAATAAAAATGAGCCCCGACAAGCGTTAAGGTTAAACCCCACGATGCAATTATTACAGGGAAGCTGCTGCCATTTAGCAATCTGTTGCAATCTAGTGCCCTCCGTGCATATGGCTAGAGGTATAACAGAGGTATAATAGCAAACAAATCTTTGCGTTTTAGGAGCCAAATTAAGATCTAGATATTTACATAGTTCTCTTGCATAACTGAAGTGGCTTATTACCAGATTCTGTTACAAAATCCAGAGATTAAGATGAAGTCTGAGACATGTAGCATCTTGTTCCCTTCAATTCGTAACCCAAGTTCCACTCGGTTATCTAATCCCTTTCCATACGCTGCAATTTTCTCTGCATAGATCACCCATATAGGTCAATCTTGGTCTTATTTTTCATTGTACCTGCATACATTAGCTTGCAATTTCAACATCGAAATAAATGGCGTAGTGATTTCAAAACAGCTTACTTGTCTCGTAGGGTCTACATTGCAAGGATGAGGGGTTATGTTATTGCAACAATGGCCTTTAGAAAGTGTAATGATGTGATGGAACCCTTGCAATTTGCAGTATAGGCAAGGCTCCCGATCTCAAATTGCAGAATCTTTTTGAGGGTTAGATCTCATCATGGGATTCCACCTTTATACTGCAAAAAAGCTGTTTAAAGATACACACCAAATTTTCTCAACACCAATATTTAAACATCTAAACACTTGAAGTGTTTAGGTGTTTAGCTTTTAAACACGTATTCCCAAACACCTAAACACTTAAGTGTTTAAGTGTCTAGCATTTAAACACTTGGTTAAACACTCCCTAGTTAAACACATTTAAAATTGAATGCGTTTAACACTTAAGAAGTGTTTAGAAAAGTGGGACAAATAAGTGTTTAACCAAGTGTTTAACTTCTAAACACTGGTGTTTAATCCCTAAACACTGTTTTTACAGTTCGACCGACTAGTAGCTATAGGATGTTGGTGGGCGTGAATTGCATGCTGGAGGGACATGTTGGCCACATGACAGCCGCCACCATCACCTACAAATTACATTAGTCACCAATAGCATTAATCCGTCAATTTTCTGCCTTTTTGGGAGGATGGGTAGTCACGAGATATAGTCTAAGTGCATTACTGGTGTCACACAACTGTGTGAAAGTCGAATCCCAAAATGCAATTTTGGCTAAAAAGTTTCTGTAATTTAGTCATCTGTTGCAATTTGGGGCTCTCTCCTTATATTGCAAGACCTATAATGGCTATGGGGGGTTTAATGGCAAGGAAGCCCTTGTACATTTGCACTGAAGTTAAGGTCTTTATATTTAGATATTTTCCCTTGCTTAAGTGAAAAGTTTCTGCAATTCATAGAATTTGCTTGCAATTTACAGAAATGTGGATAAAGTCATTGACAAATAGGGATGTGTGTTCCCTTCAACTTGCAACCCAAGTCCCACTATATGCAATCTCGCCTTTACTGCAAATTGCAATGCTTCTAATATGCCATTGCATTTTATAAATCTGACTTTTGCAATCAAACTGACCCCTCACGCTTGCAATGTAGATCTGTCAGCTGTGTTAAATTACAATGCCATTCTCTTTGATATTGAATTTGCAAGCTGTTGTAGGTAAGCACAATGCAGAATGAGAATTAAACTCTCCAGGATTTGAAAAAGGAGGGGGCGCACCTAAAAAGGAGGGAGCACACCCCCTGTATCCCTTTGGTTCCCAAGCGCGCCTTTTGGTGTGGTTTTGGGCCTTAACACAAGTATATAGAAGTAGAAGATCACTTAGAGACTTCTACTGGGTCAATTCTTAAGGTTTAACCACCATTAGAAAGACCATCACGTTGTGATTTATTAGTGGTCTGGTGAGTCTTCAAATGGAAAATAAAGTTTGAAAAATGTGTAATATCATCACCTCTGGGGGTCTTACATAAGGGAATGTATAATGAGGGGGGGTGTCTGCACAGAGCAAGATTCTCAATATTTAAAGGAAGGCTAATTTTAACAGAACCATTGATGAAGATATGATTGTGTTAAGCCATCTTATACTTAATGTTGCTTCAGTGTCATTCTATTAATTATCCCTTTTACCAAAGGAATCATTTTGTAAGAAAATAGTATGATTCGCTAAGGAATAAAGAGAAAAACTACCTGCTGGATACCTGAGCAAGCCTCTGTCTAATAGTCATTAGATAGAATATTTGGTTGCAAATGCAACCAAAGATACATCTATGTTTCAATATTAATAAAAGAAATATGAACTTCAAAATCGATAACATGTTATCTGATCCATACCTTAAAAATGATAAGTAGACAGTATGTATGTAACTGGAATCAAGGCAGTCGATTGAGAATTAGACAGGAATTGCTGGGAATTGCCAAATAATCCTCGGCACAAAAAGGGTATTTGAGCAAATTCTGGGGTAAAAAATATGCAATTAAACTCTTAAGTACTGGCAAAAAGGAGGGGGTGCGCGCCCCTGCTCCCCCTCTAAATCCGCCACTGTTATGTTACTAATAATTAACGTGGCAGAGCCGCGTTTCTGGTATCGTCCAAAAAGACATGACACATGTATAGGGGAGCTTGATGTATTGCTTTTACAATCCACCTTAAAAGTAAGAAATCTCGACCATCCTCTAATCTAATTATGTGGAAATGAAGGGGAACATGTTGGCACACTATTTAAACCTTATATTTCTTTGCAAAACAGTGTATTATTATGGGAATATAGGTAGTAAAGTAACAAATTTTCCTGATAAGACGGTAGGATTAAGACAGGTTGAAGTATTGCAATATCTTGTGCATATTGTGAGAAGTCACGAGAGTTAGTGCAAGCTGGCCCCAAATGCCCATACCATAGGTCTATGCTTTAGATATTGAAACATTGAACAGAATTGTTCACAAAGAGGCCAAGACAGTACAAACATGGCAGATGGGTGGGGTGAGAGGAGTACACGTAGCATCGAAATGGCTTCATAACAGGTTAGTAAAAGCGATTTGAGCTGTCCCAGTCGATACAGTGATAGTATAGGCACCTCTTCAAGACCAGCATGGCGACATGTTGATGGGAGGTTTAAGGGTAGCACCTCGGTCGATCGGTCTTCTGCCACCACGTTCATTCCATGCTTCAGCGTGGAGGTACCCTATATTTATTTATGTAGACATTTTGCATACGAATTGTAGGGTATGGGGCAAGTTGATTGCATAGTGGGACTTGGGTTGCAAGTTGAAGTGAACACACATCCCTATTTGTCAATGACTTTATCCACATTTCTGTAAATTGCAATCGAATTCTGTAAACTGCAGAAACTTTTCACTTGAGCAAGGAAAAATATCTAAATATAAAGATCTAATAGATCGAATCCCATGATGCAATTTATGCTGGAAAGTTTCTGCAATTTATAACTCTGTTGCAAATTGGTGCCCTGCCTGTATATTGCAAGGGGCATAACAGCTACAGGGAGTTATAATGGCAAGGAGCCCCTTGCAAATTGGGCTATGAACTAAGATATAGAAAATTAGATATTTTCCCTTGCTTATGTGGAAAGTTTCTGCAATTCAAAATGTGTTTTATAATACAGAAATTGAAGGGGGTCACATTCCATAAACTTTCAGGTTCTATGTCTATCATTCCATACAACTATATTTTTGAAGGTAGGCATGTGGGACAGAAGTACACTAAAATCAGGACAGATGTCGATAATAGTCTTACTATTTATGTGTAGTAAATCACAAACAGAAATGTTATGAAGTGCCTCCCCCTATCAAAATGTGAAGCCCCCATTAATAACAACAATTTAGTCCAAATTTCAAGGCTGAACCATCATTTTATGTGCAACTGTGGGATTTGATGGGATTAAGGCTCCTATGTGTACCCTTGCAATTTAGAGTGTAAGCAAGGGTCTGCCATCTCAATTGCAAGGGGTTTGGAGTGTTATTTTGCATCATGGGATTCGATCTTTACTTGTGTCCAAATCTACAAGGGATTCATTGCCATTAAAGCCTCCTGTAGCCATTATAGGTCTTAGAATATACGGAGAGAGCCCCGAATTGCAACAGATGACTAAATTGCAGAAACTTTTCAGCCAAACTTGCGGAATGGGAGTTGACATTTTCCCCAGTATAGGTCACATTAATTTAATGATAAAAGCATGGCAGGTATATATAATGTATCCAGTTTGGCCAGAACATAAGATGCAACTTTTGTTACTACACTGATAATAAAACCTATAGTCAGTACTGACTATACCAACATATTCTGGACCCCGTAGTCAGATGACCATATTTCTTAGTCACATATTAGTCAACATGATAGTCATTCTGACTATATGTGCACACGGATTGATGATGTCATAGGTTTCTATGCACAAAAAGTATCATCAACAAAGAGCACATATTTTTGGATGCCTGGTAGGACAATTATAATCTGTTCATCCATGGATTATGATTATGCGTGGCCTTTAATTAATAGGTAAGTGCTCAGTTTACCATAATATTGTTGGCTATTGCAGGATAACTAGGCTTATTTTTGGCTTAAAGTGGTAAGAGATGTGAAGGCATGTGGCAGCCATCTTGGAACAGACATTATTCTATTTCAGCACAATGGGAGGCGTAGTCAGTACTTACTCTAAATATTAGCCACAATGACTATGTAAATGATGCCTGGCATCAAATTGATAGTCATATGTCTATAGGGATATTTTAATGGATTTAATGAATGCCTATATAGGTTGACTATATGACAAACCCAAGTTAGTAATCATTTGATAAAGAAGGATTATCACGTAATCTACCTTTGTTTTGACTATAATGACTAACCTAAGTTAGTAATAGGTGACTAAAGAGGGATAGCGATAATTAACACTCTCATTTGACTTTCTTAAGTTACACACTTCTGACTAAGATTTTTAACTTGTTTTTTTTTTCAGTGTAGTAAACAGACGGAACCCCTATATCTGATGTTAATTTAACATATGCAATCAAGCATTTAAAGAACTGGCATTGACCATGTCTTGTTCATACCTGAGACTGCCGCTAGGCATTCCATACCTCTACACATCCCTCAGAACAGACTGAATGTAATTTCATACCATTTCGGATGCAACCTAGGTCTTAGCTTACAAGTCTATGTCTAGATGTCGTGTAAATTATTTGCCTGCAATAGTAGAATTTGATCATTGCAATGGTGCGCAAGAACCTTCACACATCAAAGGGTTAATAAAGCTTCACTATACAAAGAGGTCAAATTTGCAGAGATGCCGAAGATTTCAGATTTGTGCTAAAAGTGATAACAACCGGTGTACTTCCCTTATAATAAGCTATGTTTGTACCTTACTTGTCAGATAAGTTATACGTACAGGCATGGTTTATCAGGGAAAACATTCTTTGGGAGACTGTCACAAGTTATTGTTACTTGATAAAGCTATCACAATTCAAGATTACCTACCATTATGATTTTGTTTGATCATTTCTCAATAATATCTGCAGTGGCCTCCCCTTAACAACTACATGTTTTAGGTCGAATTCCACGATGCAATTTCACAGAAAAGATTCTGCAGTTTAGCAACCTGCTGCAATTTGGTGTTCTGTTGGTATATTGCAAGAGATATAACAGCTACAGGAGATATAAAGCAAGGATATTTTTACAAACTGGGTGACAAATACTGATCCAGATAATTAGATATTTTTCCTTGCTTAACTGAAAAGTTTCTGCAATTCAAAGTATAACTGACAGGAGTCAAAATGGAAGGGGTCACTCCAGATATCTTTCTTCATACACTGAGGGAAAAAAGAGGATCGGCCTGAGTTTCACCTAGTCTCTGGTGCTGCATGAGTATCATGAGAGCCCCTGCTAGAGGCTCTCCCCTGACATGCCATACTCATGCTGAGCCTGCTTCAATGCCACACATTGGGATAAAGGGTCAGCATGAGTATGGCACAAGGCTCAGGCATGGTGCCATACTTAGTCTGAATCTAACTGAATACTCCAGCAAAGCAGGGGTCTAGCCCCTACACTGATGTCTGAGATTATATCATATCCTAGCACCAACCACACCATGTGCCTCATTAGCTCAGTTGGGATGGCACTGAACTCTGCATCTGAAGGTGGGAAGTTCAAGCCCCATTGAGAATTTTTGTCAATCCCAGTAAGTCAATCTTATTGCTACAATGTGAGCATGGATATGCATTCATAATGGGTTTTTGAGAAATATTTTCCCTATAAAGCCACCCCCCCTCACCCATTCTTGCACATACTCAATATCCTTTCTATTATCCTCTAATCCTTGGAACCATGATATCTAAGAATATAATCTCATCTATATAGGTAATAGTAGGAATTAATCACTAAAACATTTAGAGTATGATCATATCTTTGCAGTAAATGTAAAAGTGACATATGGTCCCGGGCATATTTCTAACGTTTTGGGGCTTGGAAAAAATTAGAATACCAGCTTACAACACAAAGAGGGAGCAGATCATATATGAGATTTCAAGTGGAGATCTTTCAGCACAGTCAAGATGGTGTAGTGGTAACATGTTCACCTTCCTATGAGAAGGTCCTGAGTTCGATTCCAGCCCAGGGATGCTCTTCAAGAGCTGCAAGTTTTCAACCCGAAATTTTTTGTTATGCAAACAATTTATTTTCTTGCTATTTTCTGACTTGGCAGACGTTGAAGATTCTGTCAGTTTTCAAGCAAGCATCTATTTCAATTAGTTACAAAGTTAGGTCTTAGAAAAATACACTACAATGGATGAGATGTTTCCTATTAAACTGAAAAAAAGAAAAACGTTCCTCAGCACCATCGAGACTTGAACCTGAGACCCCTCACATGCAAAGCAAGAATCCTACCGCTGTGCCACCTCTACAGCTGGTCAGCCAGGTTGCAATAGGCATATAAGTAGGACTGTGCCATACTTACTGAAGACATTGTGGACATTTGTCCTTACTATGGGCATTTTGCCTTACTATGGTCACTCCAGTCTGTATTTCCTATTAGTCTAGGGTAACTTGCCCAGTTCTCGGACAGGTCCAATTCTGGGACGATTTTTTGGAGTTAGCTAAATGTTATTTCAGGCCATAAAACCTATTTTATTTTGATTTCCTCTCTGTTATATCTAATAGATGTCTATTCTCAATGGCAAATTGATAAATTTCAAAGTGTGTGGTGCCCTCTGTTGGTATCACTTGAAACTTGTGTCCGAGAATTGGACCATTGAAAATGCGGTGTCCGGTAATTGGGCACAATGACATGCCTGTTTCCTGACAATTTTGATAATTGATATTCTAAAACCAAAATTAGAGTGAATATACTAGCAAATTCATCAAGACTTCTAGTTCATCAATATCTAATAATGGTGGCGAGCCTTCTTTAGCTTGTAAAGATATCTTTAAAATACAGAGGCTGCCCGTGAACTGGTACACCCGTCCGAGAACTGGGCATTTTTGAATGTCTATACAAAACCCCTTATAACAACTATAAATATTAGGCTTCAGCTAGGGATACTTTTTATTATGATACCAAGGGGCCCTATCCATGCATCCTGCTGAGCCTAAATGTAGGAAACAGAGTTTGGCCAGTTTAGTAGTCTCCCAAAAATAAAACTGTCCGAGAACTGGGCAAGTTACCCTACTGGGCCTCATATGACCAATGACATCTCACCGTAGTAGGTCTAGTGGTTGAAATATCATATTGATAGTGCCACTTTCAACACCTACCCCGCTAGCACAGATAGGAGCACAAAGGAGTCACAATAAGGAGGTACCCGGTTCAAATCCCACCAAGGAGCAATAAGGACACTGAAACCAGGAATGCACAAACTATTCATTGATTAATTAGACTGCCTTATGAAGTTGAATGTTCGACCATCTAAAATCCTTATGTGTATGAAATAATGGGCTTTTGTCATATGGTGACCTTAATTTCTATATTTCTTTATAGTGTTTAACAAACCACTTATGTGTTGGGCTTAATACACCCTACAGCTTAGTAGTTCAATAAGGGCTCCAAATGCAGGGCTACATAACCATTACAATTTAGAATGTCTGTAAGCCCTACAATGTAGTGCTGATTAGTAACTCATTAAGTGGGGTTGTGCCCACTGGGTGGTGTTGCTGGACTCACTCTGAAGGTAGAATCCAGCAAAGTGTGATCCTATGTATTGGGATACTCTGGCAGTGCATTACACCATTTGTAAGAAAGACTCCTGCAATGGTGGAGCCTGTTCAGGTAGGATCCAGCATTGCCTGACCCTCTTCATAGAGATACTCAGGCAATGTCCTATTCTCTTCTATTATGTTACTCTAGTTGACCCTGAGCCTGTCTCTAAAGAGACTCCTGCACTGTGAGAGTAGGGCAGTAGAGAGGGTACAGCTAGGCCATAAACAATCTAGAGTAGAGTGTCAGGTATTGCTGGAGTTTGCCTACACCCTAGGCTCACCCTGAGTATCAAAATATACTCATTTTGGTGACATTTGCCTGAGGCTCAAAATATACTCATTTTGGCGACATTTGCCTGAGGCTAACATTAGCCTCACGGTGAGTATCAATATTTTCTCTGTGTAGACAATTAACCATTGACACCCTGTGAAATGTGTATTTATCATTGTGAATCAACATTAAAGAAGTGTATTTGATTTATTGTCACAATTTAACGAAATATCAATAATGACAATTTCCTAGTGATATGTGAAGAAACACCCCCAATATAATCATCTGAAGGCTGAAAAGTCACAGCAGTGTAGTCCAAATGGCAGAGAAGACACTTTATAACTCACAGTGGGATTTGAGATAATCTTGGTACCTGCAATAAGCCTTGCAGTTTTAACTATAAGTAAGCCAGTACAGGCCTTCCTTTGGTGATATTACACCTTCAATATTGGTTATGGAGTCCTGCATTCCTAAATCGCAAGGGTCTTCTAACTATTTTCATGTTGTGGAGTTTGGCCTTCATAAAACACGAGCTGTAGCGACAAAGTAACCATACACTTGCTCACCTGAAGTTTTATCAGGGAATCAGAGGATCCCTTAAGGTCAAATCCCACGATGCAATTTTGGCTGAAACGTTTCTGCAATTTAGTCAACTGTTGCAATTTGGGGCTCTCTCCTTATATTGCAAGACCTATAACGGCCACGGGGGTTTTAATGGCAAGGAATCCCTTGTAGATTTGCACTGAAGTTACAATCTTTATATTTAGATATTTTCCATCGCTTAAGTGAAAAGTTTCTGCAATTTACAGAATTTGCTTGCAATTTACAGAAATGTGGATAAAGTCATTGACAAATAGGGATGTGTGTTCACTTCAACTTGCAACTTGCAAATGTTTGTATAAATTACAAATAGAAGTCAATTTTGGTCTCATTCTGCACTGTGCTTACCTACAACAGCTTGCAAATTCAATATCAAGGAGAATAGCATCGCAATTTAACGCAGCTTACAGATCAACATTGCAAGGGTGAGGGGTCAGTTTAATTGTTTAACTGTTGGATTTGTAAAATGCAATGGCATGTTAGAAGCCTTGCAATTTGCAGTAAAGGCAAGTCCCCCTATCTGCAAGAGTTCCCAAATTGCAAGAACTTTCCAGGGTTAGATTGCATCGTGGGATTCGACCTTATGGGTTGCCTAAATTGTTTTTAGTGCATGCACGTACTTTCACTCTTATACACATTCAATGGACTGAATTTGTGTAATGCATATGAAGCCCAAATTTATCTTACAATTTAAGGCACCTGAAAACAGACAAAAAGGCACAAGTAGACAGTAAAACCAACATGTTTAACCCCTGAACAAACTCCATGCATTTTGGTGGACAGTATATATAACGGGAGTCAGATCCCTTTGGTGCAAAGCGTCCGATTCTAAGGAATGTTCTTAGCGTGGCTATATAGATTAATTTTGACTGCCTCGATCCAGGCTGGTATAACCACATTTATATCATAAGATGCTTGGTAGGGTAGGGTTATGGTGCGAGTAAATGTCTAGCTTTATAGGTGGCTCTTGAAGGTAGTTTGCACAATATTTCATTAGGCTCGAGGCACCAGTTATTACAGAATAGGAATACTGACATAATATATTAGAAATATATGTCAATGTCAATCATAACGTCTAGGCTTAATTTTAATTAAACAGATAGAGGCGGTTTCTTTGGCACGACGACAGACAATGTATCATTTCAAATATGAAATCATGGTGCCTATGATTAAATAGTGTGCAGTGCATGCCTCTGTGATTTTCGTATCATTTCCTTGGATATCTCCATCTCTCATTTAAATTTTTAACGGATATTATCTGATTCAGGATGTAATTAGTGTCTGGCTTTAGATACAATTAAAATGGTGATTTGTAAAGCAAATGAATGCTGCTCATCTGTTCATATCTCTTCACCTGAATAATCGCTAAAATGCACACCTTGCTATTGTTCTATATACAATGACTCCAAGAGGAAATTATGTAGAGGGAAATCACAAGGAAACAAGAAAATCAGTTCCCCCTATCATTAATGATATGCTAATTGGGCCCTTGTGCAAGATTCAGAGAAAATGTTCTCATGCTGCAATAGTGTGACCATAATGATATTGCATTTATTGTGGCAGGACTACCAATTTACATGACCAAAGAGCAGTTGACACGATAGGTAGAGACATCACACCGACTTTAGGAAGTTCAAATCCAATGGTGTCCGACACAAGGTGTCTGTACCCTCGTCTACCTCACAAAAGGTCGAATCCCAGAATGCAATTTCCACAGAAAAGTGTCTGCAATTTAGCAACCTGTTGCAATTTGGTGTTCTGTTTGTTTATTGCAATATGTATAACACCTACAGGAAGATATAAAGGCAAGGAGACTCTTACGAATTGGGTGAAAAATTATGATCCAGAAATAAGACATTTTTCCTTGCTTAACTGAAATGTTTCTGCAGTAATTTACCGCATGACTGACAGGGTAAAAATGAAGGGGGGGGGGTGTCACTCCAGATCTATAAGGTCATGAACATAGAATTTCGTAGACTTTTAACATGGCACCCTGTGCAATGTGTGTCTACTATTGTGAATCAACATTAAAAGGTGTAAATAGATTTATTGTAAATAGTTGATGAAATATCAATGATGACAGGTTCCTAGTCATAATTATGTGAAGTAACAACTTGGAAATAAAAATCTGAAGGCTGAAAAATGACAGCAGTGTGATCTAAATTGCAGAGATTCAAAGCACTTTATAACTCACTGTGGGTCTTGAGACAATCTTGGTACCTGCAGTAACCTTTGCAATATCAACTATATAGTGAAGGATTACTATCTACAAGAGGCCTTGATTACAAGGTCTTATGAGAGATATATTGCATCGTGAGATTCGACCTATAGGTTCATTTCGAATTGAGCCCTTTCCTATCTGTTAATCGCAGGAAGGCGTTTCTCAAGATGGTACGACTAGACACCTGTCAAGTCATAGTGGGATCCCTCACTCTGAATGCCAGGACAGCCCTACATCTAAATGGTCATTAATGACTGCACTGGTATGACTGCCCTACTAAACCCATACCGAGCAGTCGTGCTGCATTACCTATGATCACCCACTTTGATTTTGAGGGTTTCAAAATCGCAGTGGCCGTTTTCAGTCGTACCATCTTGAGAAATGCCTTCCTGGACTTGTTGACGAGTCAGCAATAGTGCAGGAAATCGTGTTGCTGAAAGATATTCTCATCTTCCCATTGGTTTAGGTATGCATGTTTTTAGCTAATGTGTACATGTCTCAATACATTGGATTACTTTTGGAAAGTTTGTATGAATAAAATGTGAGATCTCGTTTTGTTCTTGGCAAGACCCTCCAGAGTTATGATAACAAAAACTAGCAAGATACGCGTCCAATAGCGACCATACCGTAGTCAAAGCAACGAAGTGCCAGAACTAAAACGTGACATCAGATCTGTTTTGTACATTTGACACTATCCTCTGCTGATATGCCACGCCGACTGTACGTCGCACGTCGCACGCTCTGTAGCTTTATTCCCAGCCCTAGAGGAGGCCCAGAACCCCTAGATCATGCAATATGGGGGGAATATGGCCTGCCCTAAGACTGCTTTCCCTGGCGTAATAACTGAAGCATAAAACCCCAGGGTATAGCGCAGCACCATGTGGTATGGGGCGGTTATGGTCACTGCTTGATTGGGACTGTTGCCTTTATGCAGGTTCAGCTGTAGCATTCAACCACCAATGTTTACCTTTCATATCGGCAACAATAAGGGGGTGATTGAAGCCTGGCGAGAATGGTGCCACCAGCAGACCCTTGTGGCACCAATAAGGCCACATCCGCCAGGAGCGTCTGGGCCAAGGTCTCAGACTGTAGATGCAATAGGTGGAGGGATGAGGCAACCAGGTCCCATTGCATGTGGTGTCCTTATAAAAGCTGACGGATACTGCTTTCGGAGAAGTTACTTTCACGGTTTGACGTTATATATAGGCGTGGCCGGAAGCCTCTAGATGGGCACCTCGCCCTCCTCACTACACACTATGCCAATGACGTACATGTAATGCTAGATCAACCTGATGCTTTTAGCTTATCGGTTCCACTCGTCACACAAACATTATACTCCATCGTTCATAGCTGACGTTTTGTTATACCACACTAAGTTCACCCTCATCTATCGCTGCCAGAACATAATACTGTAAAAATATAGTAGAAATAACGTTGGGATCCTTGTCCCAAAGTTGCCAATGATCTTACATTATTTTCATGGAGATCCCCTGAGCCATGTGCTGCCATCTGGAGCTTCATTGTATACACTACATTGCTTCAGTGCAATGAATTGCAATAAGATTAACCTGGTTCTTTGTTCAGTTTTACGAGGATCCCTGATAGATTCAACAGTTATCTATTACATTGTAGATTATTCTAAGCGGAGTGGATATTGATCGATTTCTACCTTTTTGGTATTGGTCATTGTTTATTGTCAGAATTATATACAATGTAGGATACACAATTTCTTTCACATAATTGATGTAAAATCCAGGTAGGAGGAATGTGGCACATTTGATTCAATTTCTGGTTTGTTTTGCTGAGCTGAAACAATCCCCATAATCATGACACTGACGTCCCTCCAACGTCATAATGCCGGGGGAACATCCTTCCTTTAATATAAGTGATTTTCACTAATATTACATGCAAATTAAGAGCATTTCGAGCGTTTTTCTCCGTTTCAAAGTTCCCGATTTAAATTACCTCAATTTCACGCTCGTATTGGGGCCACATTGTTGCATTGTCGCGGAGAGGCACGATTGATTTCGAAATGATTGAATCCAAGTAATCCTGGGACTATTTTTCTTGCATCTCCCCTGTTGATCCCCTCTTAAGAAGTGACGCCTATGCCCAGAGGCTGGGCTGTTGGGCGTTATCTGCTTGCTCCATTTTGATGATCAATAGACGATAACTTCATCTCATACTGTTTTGAAATTGCCAAATAAGTCTCTTTTTGTTATGGTGCAAGCTGATTACGAAGTAGCTTTACATCACGTGACACCTTATAAGGACTGAATTATAATTCATTTATTCAGATAATTCATTTATTCTTACATGTATCAATACTATACCTTAGAAGGCAGCGCTTGGTTAGTCTTTTGTCCATTTATTGAATCTGAATTGCATATAACTCGATATCAGGTCCTCCAAGAATATATTTATTCCCGGGTATGGTTATAAGCTTTCTAGTTTTTATCTATCTGAATATAAAATATTAAAGCGTTATGGTGTAATGCATTGAATACTGATGATGCACACTCAGAATCAATCAAAAGAGTATCAGTCTACAATTTGAAGATCAAATATACACTTCCAGCTATTAAATGGGGATGAGATGCACTGTGTATGCTTTTCATATGCGTCTCAAATGCAGTTACAAACAAACTTGCATGCTGAGGCATACTTCGCGGACCCGCCTTGTTGAAGCTTACACGAACAATGTGTATGTAGAGGGGTCTCCAACAGGAAAGGTATGAGAAATTGGCAGCACAGGGAGAATATATTACCCACAATATCAGCCCTCCAGCAGCCACCACGTGCCTGCTATGTAAACATGCTTATGTGGGGAGCGGCTGGCTTGGTGCTGCCCACAATGGAGCATTACCCGCTGATGCCGGCCACGTGCTTCTTGTTAGGGGTGTATTAGGCATCTTCTGAGGGTCGTGGGAAGCCATTGCTGGCACCCATTGGTGGTGTTATTATCTGTGTGGGGAATCGCCGCCAACCGCTCAGTCATGGGTGAGGGATGGTGGCGAGTGGAGTGGATGGCTTTGGGCACTGTGGGTGAGCGGCTGGATAGCGATCCCCAACTAATGGCATCAGCTACTGCCTCTGCCGCAAAAAAGAGATCTTCCCTCAGTAGGTTCCCAGCCCAGTCCCTCCCTCCCTATTCTATTTTCATACACCAAGCTTCTCCTAGCTTTCACCAGCCTTACGAAAACATACTGTTTGCGTCTAAAGCTATTTTCTGCTGACGTTCATTTTTATCGCAGAGACGGTGTGAATAGTATTTCATTTCATACACATTGATGAATGTTTCATTTGTCCAGGATGCTTGACTTTCTGCAACAAAACAGGACGATGCCATTCCTTTGCCTTTATATTAGTTTTATGTATTTCACTACTTCCCAGCAACTTGTGTTATAGGCCATCTCATCATTCATACCCCTACTTCCCCTCCTACCTCTTTCCCCCATCTGTCGTACCTTATTTATCATTCCTATTCCACCCATATACTTCTCTGTCACATCACCCCACACCTCAGCTCTCCAGGTACCCGTCTCACCATTATACTTATAGCCAATCCCAACTTTTTATGTGATCTGTTGATGTATGACAGAATTGACCGATCTTAAAATTGCCTAAGTAACATGCCTCACGGTTAAGAAGCAATAAGATTTTGAAAATTAAGTTGAATTGATGTCAACTCTCTTCCCTACCAGTCTACATCCTCAGAATCATCATTCTTATCCACCCATGTTGTCTGGCATACCCGGGCTGGCATATCACATATAGAACTGTCTCATTGTCCCTTCGTCCCCTGATCATCTGTAAGTCCTACAAGCCAAGTCATCGCTGTCCCACACTAATAGTCTGTCCTATCAGTCCACGCCATCTACCTCATTGCCCCTGTCCCACACTAATTGTCTGTCCTATCAGGACACATTATCTACCTCATTGCCCCTGTCCTACACTAATAGTCTGTCCTATCAGTCCACGCCATCTACCTCATTGCCCCTGTCCCACACTAATTGTCTGTCATGTCAGTCCACATTATCTACCTCATTGCCCCTGTCCCACACTAATAGTCTGTCCTATCAGGACACATTATCTACCTCATTGCCCCTGTCCTACACTAATAGTCTGTCCTATCAGTCCACGCCATCTACCTCATTGCCCCTGTCCCACACTAATTGTCTGTCATATCAGTCCACATTATCTACCTCATTGCCCCTGTCCCACACTAATAGTCTGTCCTATCAGTCCACATCATCTACCTCATTGCCCCTGTCCCACACTAATTGTCTGTCCTATCAGGACACATCTACCTCATTGCCCCTGTCCTACACTAATAGTCTGTCCTATCAGTCCACGCCATCTACCTCATTGCCCCTGTCCCACACTAATTGTCTGTCATATCAGTCCACATTATCTACCTCATTGCCCCTGTCCCACACTAATAGTCTGTCCTATCAGTCCACGCCATCTACCTCATTGCCCCTGTCCCACACTAATTGTCTGTCATATCAGTCCACATCATCTACCTCATTGCCCCTGTCCCACACTAATTGTCTGTCCTATCAGGACACATTATCTACCTCATTGCCCCTGTCCCACACTTATTGTCTGTCATATCAGTCCACATCATCTACCTCATTGCCCCTGTCCCACACTAATTGTCTGTCCTATCAGGACACATTATCTACCTCATTGCCCCTGTTCCACACTTATTTTCTGTCAAATCAGTCCACATCATCTACCTCATTGCCCCTGTCCCACACTAATTGTCTGTCCTATCAGTCCACATCATCTACCTCATTGCCCGTCCCACACTTGGCTGTCCTATGAGTACATATTGCCTTTGTCATGCCCCTGTCCCACACCAGTTGTCTGTCCTATCAGTACACATTGCCTTCCTTATTGCCCCTGTCCCACATCAGTTCTCTGTCCTATCAGCCCACATCATCTACCTCATTGCCCCTGTCCCACACTTATTGTCTGTCCTATGAGTACACATTGCCAATCTAATTGCCCCTCTCCCACCCCAGCTGTCTGTCCTATCAGTCCACATCACCCACCTCATTGCCCCTGTCCCACACTAATTATCAGCCCACATCGCCTTCCGTATTGCCCCTGTCCCATATCAGTTCTCTGTCCTATCAGTCCACATCATCTACCTCATTGCCCCTGTTCCACCCTTATTGTCTGTCCTATGAGTACACATTGCCTATCTAATTGCCCCTGTCCCACCCCAGCTGTCTTTCCTATCCATCCACATCATCCACCTTATTGCCCCTGTCCCACACCAGCTGTCTGTCCTATCAGTACACATTGCCTTCCTTATTGCCCCTGTCCCACATCAGTTCTCTGTCCTATCAGCCCATATCATCTACCTCATTGCCCCTGTCCCACACCAATTGTCTGTCCTATGAGTACACATTGCCTATCTCATTGCCCCTGTCCCACCCCAGCTGTCCGTCCTATCCATCCACATCATCCACCTTATGCCTCTGTCCTACATCCTGTCAGTCCACATATTCTATATCTCGTTACCTGGCTGTCCTATGAGTATCTATTGCCTATCTTATTTCCCCTCTCCCACACCAGCTGTCTGTCCTATCAGCCCACACCATCTACCTCATTGCCCCTATAAGCCCACATCGCCTACCTCCAAAAGGCTCATTGCCCCTGTCCTACATGCATTGGCTGTCGTATCACCCCACATCGCATACCTCACTCTCCCTGTTCCAACCTGGCTTTCTGTCCCATCAGTCAACATACCCTGTCTCATCGTTCCTATACCACTCTAGTTGTCTGTCCCTTTATCCTCGAGCTGCCTTATCATTCCTGTCCCACCCTATGTGGCTGCCTATAGGTGAGGCTCCACTACACGATTTTTTGGTACATTCTCACCTAATTCTATCCCTATAGTGCCTAAGGTATAGGGTGTTGACATTCCTATATTGTAAACATGAGATTCAAAATTGTAAACATGAGATTTCAGGGGTTATTTTATGGGTGATCTCTCTCCTTGTGTGCCATATTTACCAACTAACCTGCACCTGCACAGACTCTGTGATTGGATGGGAGTTCAATATGTAGACATCAACACAGCAAAATATAAATAACAACACAGCAGTCACACAGATCACATGTGCAGGGTCTTGTACTGTAGAAATCAAACCTGTCTGATATTGAGTTGCAGAGAGTCATCAGTGTGAAAGTCTGCAATATTTACATTAGGTCAACTTGATTTAGTAAACAAAAACATCTTTTGGCAACAAAAATGTGCCTGAGATTGTACACAAAGCCTTCCCCACATAAACAAAAAGCTCTCTCAATCTTCTATTTACACCTTGAAATAATAACAAATACCACTCTATAATCTGTTTTTGTGTCTGCTTTTGTGAGAATAGCTCCGATTTTCAACAAAAATCGCGTAGTGGAGCCTCACCTTATAGATCTAACTACCCGTCTATTTCTTATTCCGGTTAAGGCCGATAGAACTACGCATCGTGACAGACAAGAATCAGCCCATCATAATGTCGGTTCTTGTTTTCTGCAACCTAATTTGAGATTCTTTGTGAAATTTTGAAAATGGAGACATTCGGATGTTGATCGAATTAGGCGCGAGTCAATATCTAAGTGGGTGTCGGGCGTCAGGGTTCTCAAAAAGCCATCCAACCAGAAGGAAGGATCTCTCTCCCTCATCTCCCTTCTTATGGTGCCATTTTGATTACAGCTAAGTTGTGTAGACGATACTTAAGGGGATAAGGATATCATAAGGAAATGTATTAAGATTTTAAGAAACGTGGGTGCATTATGTCATATAAAGAATTAAATACAACTGGGTGTGGCTTCAAACAACGTCCCTATACACGAAGGCCCCTCAATAAGAAACGGTTTTAGATCCAACGCCGATAAAACACGTTTTTCTACCACAAATAGCAAGGGGCGTGACAAAAGAGCAACAACTGATTATAACAGTCATCTTTCATCAATTATCACGTGGAATTTGTAATGAAGCAAACTACCACAGACAAATTTCAATTTAATGCAAGATTACAGCGAATATCAAAGTGCTTCCTGAGTATACATTTAGTTATACCCATAGGCCTTAAACTCTAGTTGTATTTAGTCTTGTGAAAGTTAGATAAATATTTCTAATGTAGGCTAATGAATGACTTAAGCCTTCAACATTAGCCAGTATAAATAGCTGTATGATAGCTATTTACTCATTTAGGGAAGCAGTCCACAGCTTCGCAATCTGAATTATGTGCCTCCCCACATGTCTAGTGTAATTAAACGAAAAGGTTTACCCCGAGGAACATGAAATTAATGTTTATTTCAGTTCGTAGACAGACTATGCAGATTCTATATCTGTACCGTGTTCTCTAAAGTACCACTGCCACAAGAAACTGCAGTTCCACGTTAGAAAGAGAACCTGCATATTTTAGCAAATGTCTGATGGGAGGGGAGGTTGATAGGTAGTAATCCTGATATATCAGTACGTTGCTCTAATCCATCAGGCTAATCAGGTTTTCAGGCAAGCCGATAATTAACCAATGTCACGACGACCTACCCTGGTCTAACCCCCCCCCCAACCTCTACGCGTCATGGTATCACAGTAGAGAATATTGTTATGTGATTATAGGCAGACTCAATTATAATATTATATAGAATTTACTATCAGGATCGCCAAAGATTTTTGCCATAATGATGCAGCGACTTAGCCCTGATTAGGGAGCGTTCATTATTTATGGCAGGGGGGGGGGTGAGCATTTCGAGGGGGGGCAGCTCATTTTGGGACATTTGCGAGGGGGAGGCACTTTATTTTAGGGTATTTCTGTGGGGGAGGCACTTCATATTTGGATATTCATGTAGGGGGGGGGCGCTTCATTTTAGGACATTCGTGCAAGGAGATATTTTATTCTAGGGAAATGGTATTTGTCATATGCCAGATTTTTTTCCCTATTTTCGAGCAAAATCGGCTTCTAAATCATCAAGTCTCCCCTGGCTTATGACCAAGTTTTATTGCTATGAATTATAGAGTTTTTCTAAACCTCTTGAAATTTCAACCCGAAATCAGCTCATGATATTTTCCCAAACTCTAGCCCTGGCTTACGACTGAGGTCGGCTTATGAACAGGGTTTCACAATAATTCCTAGTCTAAAAGAGGGATGTGCACCTATTAGGGTATGTGCGCTAATTACATTGAAAGCAGTGTATAGACTTTATTAGGCAATAAGAACCTTATTAGGCATCAGGTGCAACTTATAGCATTCTCCCAAATTCAGAATATCTACTGTAAACATAGATATTGTCATGTGTATGAATTTTTGCGGAAAAGGTAAAAAAGACATTTTGCGTGTGTACTTAAATTTGCAGATTTTTTATTCAAAAGTGTGAGTAGGCAAACAGAAACGATCATCCATATACCCCCCCATGCATGTCTTTTACCCCTTACCTGCTCACAAGTATGTATTGTCAGGATACAGAGGGCTAAGGGAGTGATCATTTTTAAGAGTTTTTCTGACCCCTTGACCAGAGGGGTCAAAACAATTTCACCTGTTTTCAGCTAAAAAGCCCACGCGTTACTATACATACTTAGCAGGTTTAATTATCAGCCAATGAGATGATCCCAACTGTTCACTGCAGTCCTCTTGGGGGCCGTACCCCATCTGGTAGGTCTTATCTGTAGAACTCACTGGTAACAAGCTCCAGCAATGGCCACGCCCATGGGATAACCTGCTACATCGGAATAGGTTAAAAGGGCGCAATCGCACATGCTTTTTGGCTCTTCAGGTGTTGGTCAAAAGAATTTTGACCCACACCTGGGGGGGGGCAGAATTTTTTTAGTATGTCTGATGAAATAGAATATAGGGGGACTTACAATGGCATCCATTGGGGCAACAATGAATGTTTGTAAGTGGTACCACCATCGGTAGTGATTGTGTCTACAGGAGTTTTCACACCTTCTACTACACCAGCTTGCAGCAACATAAAGGGATGCACACATAGTAAGGTGCTATGTGCCTTCAGGTAGCCAGCATTGTTGTTCAAAGGAAAATCCCTTAGCACGGGAAAGTGCCATTTCATGTGCTAAGGGGAAGAGTGATTTTAGGATATTTCTATTGAGGGAATCAATTTTAGTGTATTATAGTGAGCGGTAATGAGTGGGGGGGGGCAGCGCTTTATTTTGGGGTATTCACAATGGGGGGGGGGGGGGCACTGCATTTTGGGGTATTCACATAGGGGGGGCAATTCATTTTTGGATATTTCTGTGGGGGAGGCGGTTCATTTTGGGATATTCACATGGGGGGGACGTTTCATTTTCAGGTATTTGCTGAACGAGATTCTCACCCCCCCCCCTGCCATAAATAATGAACGCTCCCTTAGTACAGAAGAAGGTTGCCTACACTGTAAAGATAACTGTTGAATCTACCGGGCATCCTTGTAAAACTGAACAGTGAACCGCCGGACAGGATCGATGCCGGCAGGACCGGATACTTCAAGATTATTATTGTCAGGAAAGAAGTAATGAAAAACAAGAATTAACTTGCTATTTTAATCATTTAAATTTAACAAAAAGTAACACCTTTTGTTTTAGACTGTAAAAACTTTAATAATGGTCCGATTTGCAAGCCATTAAAACCAAAATGTAGCCCAAGGTCTTGAGATTACAGTCAGACATTCTGTCCTGCAGTCTGACAACTCCCCTCGGCCCGGTGGTGATTCTGTCGGCAAAAGCCGATGTCCGACGAGTTTTCGTATTGACTGCATATGTGATACCTTGTCTTCTATATGAATAAACATAGATATGCGAAGTACGCCCTCACCTTTTCAGATGTTCATAAACATGTGCAAATACACAATTGTAGTCCCATGCAAAACATCAAAGGGAATACAGACATTCTATGTCGGACCAAATCCCCCACCCTTTCCCGATAAATGAGTTAGATGATCTGTAAGACATATTTTCTTTAGTGTGTCACAATTAATGGTCCATTCAAAAAAGAAAAAGAAATATCCTATGGACAACAGCATTAGTGGCACATGAATGCTTATAATAATTGGCCAATTTCTGGGACCTGGGGAGTCCAATTTAAGGACCAAGTAAAACCATCTATTTTAGAATTTTAAGAGTACCCCCTCTCTGGGTATTATGAATTATTCAAAAAAGACTAATGTACGTAACTTCTATCTGATATATTCTGAAACAAAAGGATATGCTTTAAGTTAAAGATATGGGAAAGTAGAGCACGGTTCTTAAGAAGGCTAATTATTACAACCTTCCACTCCACACAAACACCTGCTATTGACTGGACGTAATCGAGTTACATGTTCATGTCCAAAAGATGCATGACGTAGAAGGACAACGACCTCCGACTTCAAACCATGAATACCCGCTGAATCATGTGGCTGCATGAGAGCCCTATCCGACAAACCGCATTACGTATTACACACGAGCTGCTCGCACCAAACCAGAACTGCTCGTGAGCAGATATGAGCAGCTCCATGTTTCATGTGAGCTGCTTTAATAGCCCACTGCCAGCTTCTCTATCTAGCGATGCCTCCTTAACACCTTCTGTGATATTTACATCTGTTTCATGTGTCTAATGGGCAGGCAACCAGTGTGGAGCTCCTCAGACACTACCCGATCAGCCCAACTCTAAAGTAATCCTAGGTTATTAGGCTGCTTGGCTGTCAGAGGAAGATATGGTCTTCATGTGAGCAAGGGGAGTAAACTGAGAGGGCCTTGCTGTTCATGTGTGTTTCACCACGACCACCAGCTGCGTCCTGACTGCTCGTGTGTCTACCCCCAGGTAGGCCTTAGGGT
This sequence comes from Acholoe squamosa, assembly GCA_949317995.1. Taxonomy (NCBI): domain Eukaryota; kingdom Metazoa; phylum Annelida; class Polychaeta; order Phyllodocida; family Polynoidae; genus Acholoe; species Acholoe squamosa. The sequence continues at coordinate 82,766,925 of OX439036.1, read as the reverse complement.
TGGCAGCAAGTCTTAGTGAACACCCTCATGGTGAACAGTAAGAGGAGCTTTGCTAGCGTGACATTCAACTCGGCTATCATACAGAAATAGAGTGTACATGAAGGTGGTCCTTGTGGAATAATAAAAGTTTTCTACATGATTAGGGTGCTTAGGGAGACTGCTAATTATAACGGTTCAAATTGGATATAATGTAATTATTGTCAAAGAACATCCTAATGTACTGCGACATTATTCTGAAGGGTATTTTTGTCGTTAGCAACCCTAGAAACCTCGATGATTTAATTATGAGGCAGTCATAATGAAAAGAGCTGCCAATTATGCAGCTGTCAAAGAATATTCTCTATAAAAATATGCTTTGAACGATGTCTGATCCTTTCATATCTTTGGTACAAGGCAAGAGGGAATACACAAATTCTAATAGCATAACAGTCCAGCGACCCATTAAATGAAGAATGTATTTATACGAAAAGCAAAATACCCTTTTTATTTAACGATATGGTACCTCTCTTACCGTAACCATTTTTTATTTAGCTGGTCTCAGGTCTGCTGTATGTTGGTGTACTATTACAATCGGGCTAAAATAAACTTATTAACTCTGAAAATTTGATTCAAAGTATAGAATTTAGATATGTGCTAGACTCATACTCTAAAACTATTCCGTCACGTGTATCCCTCAATCAGCTTTCAGTATACTTTTACCTTTATATCTGCTCGCTAAAAGTCATTACTTGTATGAGACAGTATTTGACGTTTCTCTCAGATCCACAGGGGTCTTCTGCCTTGTGCATGTAGATCTCCGCGCACCTGTAGGCTGATGTGAGCGCTGTGAACTGATCTCTATGTATGGGATGATTTCTTCCTTTATTCCTTTTCATCAGGCACTCAGTTGAGTACAAATCGATCTGTTCTCAGTAAGGAACAATACATTGGGGATTATTTCTGTCTGAGCTTATGCCCCCCTAGTATGGGTCCCATGTAGCAAGCCCGCTCGGGGCCAAATTGGTTTTACCCGGGATAAGGTGGTTCAAAGCGGGCAGTATTCAGTACATGGGTTTTAGGTTCGGCAGATGCTGGGTTTCCAGTCAGGGCCACACAGGGCAGCCCAAATTGGGCAAACCCACTTGAGCCCGTTGGGCTCCCAACGGGTTTTATCCTCAGCATACGGTCTGGGCCACATTGGGCCGCCCGATTTAGGCACTGGTCAGCTTTAAAATGGGCAACCACATTGGGCCCAGGATGGTCTCAAAATGGGCATCCCAAGATGGGTACTTAGCTGCAAAAAGTCTTCCCAGTCTGGGGTGAGAGTGGGTTTGGACAGGGCAGCCTCATCTTCTGAACTGTTCTAAACTCTGATGAGTGTTCCCCCTCCCTCTCTCTTTTTTGTTCGTCCCTCCCCTATCCATCCCCTACCCCTTCTATCTCCTCCTCATTCCACTCAACCTACCCTGCCCTTTCCCCCTCTCACCCTGCTCTGCCCTGCCCTTCTGTCACCCTGCCCTCCCTGGGCCTCCCTAGCCCACTTAAAAGGGTCTATTTCTCTCTTTCCTATCCCCTCAGGATGTGTGTGGTGCACATATGTGCAGGCACTGACACACTCCTCTGTGAATTTGTGTAATGAGGATCTCGCCATGAATATGACCTTAGCTGTCGAAATGGCGTTAAACATCTATTACTCACTCACTCTCACTCCCAGCCCTCACCCTGCCTTGCGCTGCCCTGCTCTTGCCCTGCCCTGCTCTCGCCCTGCTCTGCCCTACTCTCATCCTGCCCTGCCCTCCTCTCACCCTGCCCTGCCCTGCTCTCACCCTTGCCCTGCCCTGCTCTCACCCTGCCCTGACCTGCTCTCGCCCTGCCATGCCCAGCTCTCACCCTGCCATGCCCTACTCTCACCCTGCACTGCCCTGGTATCTCCTTTGCTCACATGCCCTGCCCTGCTCTCACCCTGCCCTGCCCTGCCTTCATCTCACCCTGCCCTGCCCTCTTCTCACCCTGCCCTGCCCTCCTCTCACCCTGCCCTGCCCTCCTCTCACCCTGCCCTGCCCTCCCCCCTCCCTTCCCTCCACCACTGCTGTAGGACACTTTCCCTTTACCATTAATACACAGGTAGGTTCATAGTAGGGATCCAGATATTTCATGTAAAAGGCAACACTGACTAGTCCTGGAAAGAACAGCTTCATGTCTTTCTTTGTACTAGTAGGCTTGCAAGGTGTATTTGTGGTGTGGGGGCAAACAGGTCCCACACCTGGCCAGGTATAAGAGGACTATATATAGAGGCAATTGAGAAACCCAAAAATATCCCCTGCCCCTATAGGCCAGTCCATGGCAGACTCACTACAAAGTGGTTTCACAGCACTCCTGGCAGAATTCTACTACCCATACCAAACTTATTTCTTTTAGACATATGACAACTGGAATAGACTACTAAATCAGATATGAAGTAATAATGTGCAGACTTTCTCATAGTCTGGCAATACTTAGATGTTTCTAGTCAAAAGTGCAAATCAAGGTCAGCTGAGTAGTAGTGGAATGGCAACACCATTTCTATTGCACTGAACTTGGAACAAGAGCAGATATGCAGAGGTACAGTCATTATGAATTTGAAGGCTCTCTTCTCTACTCCTACATAGGGAATTAGTGGGGAAAGATTGAGGCCAGAATGTCACTTTAATGAATCAAAGTGCCTTGTGTTGGCTGAATGAGTTTGATTCAAATAAATGGTACTGCTCTGCCTTTCCACTTGGGTAGATATTGCATTTACTGCTTTAGTGATGGGGGGGGGGTAGATTAGCTCAAGGATTTGTAGCTTATTGACTTTTAAAAAAAAGAAAAGATTTTGGATAAATTTCTCAAAAAGAATTTTTAACATGTCACCACTAATTTTTCATCAAATCGGGCAGCCCACTTTAGGCCACACCAAAAACCCATGTTAAACTCACTTTGAGCCCAAATCGGTGAGCCCAATTTCAAACAGATCTGTGCCCGAATCGGTTAGCCCAGTGTGGCCCAGACCCTTTGCTGAGGACAAAACCCATCGGGCGCCCACTGTGTTAACCCAGTGTGGCCCACATCAGGAGCCCGCTCTGGCCCAGACTCGGGCCACACCATGTTTGCTACCTGGGGTAGCAGGGATCTGGCAGCGTTATAATGGCGTCCATCCAGTTAGGGCCTAAACCCATTGCACGATTGTAAAACTGGCCGATCATTTGGGTACAAATCAAAATCGGTTGCATAATCGGCCATTGTAGGTGTTGAAAGGGGCAACTAAAAATGTGCCAAATGACACAAATCGGGTGAGAATCAGTGCTATACTACAAAATAATACCTCAAAAGATAATGGTACTGCCTTGAATATAATGATATAATCCAATGCATTACCTGCAAGGGTTTTCTAACTTGTTGGATATGTTAAAATCGGTAATGAAAATAAAAATCAGCAGTGTATTGCACAATCGGGCACAGAATCGGTAGCCTATTCCTAGAATATAATGCCAATTCACCTAAAACTGATCAATATTTATGTGCATTATGCAATATTTAGCCGATAAAGGTACCGGTTATTGCAAAATCGGGTAATGGGTTTTGGCCCTTAGGTGTGCCGTGGGATCAAAGTGACACACGCCGTCTGCCATTCTGTCTCTTTGTAGCCAAGGTCCTCATTCCACCCAGCCTAGGCCAATAAGTTGATCCTTTCATCTCGTAAACAATTCACTTTGATGTCTTCTCCTTTTCTTTGGATGCAGTCGTGTTTTTCCCAGAGCGACATTGGGTCGAGTATAAAAATGGGGGAAAGGGCCGGGTCTGATGAAAGAAATTGATTAATGATAACTGAATACTGGCCGACTTGAAAAGGCAACGGCAGAACTGAATTTTGGTAAAAATGAGTCACGTATTCACATTCGTTTTATTTAATTCCATGTGAGTTGACAGGCACTTTACTCTCGACTTGTTGTCAGGTCGGATTTTAGATGTGGTCAATCATGTTGGTATTTAACGCGACATTAGATGCTCCTGTTTTCATCTAGAATGAAGAAATGATGATATTTTGCTCCCAAAATGACACCTGTTACCAGTTATGATCGAATTAGACCATTGGTTGCCAATATGAACTGTATCGGCTTTATTAGATGGTGCTAAATCCTGTTAAGAGCGTAAACATAAGCAGTAGGACTATAGTCAGGTGCAGTAAATCCTAATCTCATAAAACGTTGGTTATTAAATTACCTTTTTATTATATACTGGCACCAGGTAATGCTGAAGAAGAAGCCATTCCATTTCAAGGCAGGTACAAGCTGCATTTAATTACCATACTCCATTATCTACAATAACCTACCTCCCTGCAACTATTTCACTACGCCCTGGGGTATCATCAGAGCTACTCCTCCACTCTCCAGTTGACAATATCAGGCTGTAGGCCCATGTGAGCTGCTCTAATTACCCACCAACATCCACTCACCGCCTGGTCTCTGATACTAAGAGCTGCTCTCTTCTGCTCAAAAGATGGAGCAAGCTGAGTGTGCTTCGCGTCCGGTGGAGCAGCTCCTTCCCCTTTTCATCATTCATCCCCTCGCCGTCTCTATTCTAGTGGGAACTGGGCTGAGGACGGCCAGTGAGTGATCAGCTCACTGGCATCTCAGGCAAATGCGGCCATTCAGATGGCCAGCACACCCACCAACTCTTCCCTATTTATTTGTAAAAGGTCAGACATAGTGTCCCGGTACCTTGCTGCTTGCTTTGTGGGGCGTTTTCTGGGTGGTTTCTGTGGGAACTACAAAGGCAGCTTGCGCCTGCCATCCTATATGTAGGGCCATTATATCCGTGACATCGTTGTGATAGCTTCATGGGGTTCTTGATGGTTGTCCATTGAATAAATACCTGTTTATCAACTTTTTATAAAGTAGGGGCATTCTGAATAAATAGCTGAACACTAAGACCCTGGAGAAAGATGAATTGAACTGGTGGAGATCATGGTCGTGCTTGTATACACGTTTTTCAAAAATCAAACCACACAGTGCAATTGAAAGGTAAGCCCGGGAGATAAGGCAGGAAAGCTTCAGAAACTGTTGCAATACGAGCAATAGGCAAGAGGATCTACATAAACTATTTGTAGTGTACAATAGCACAATTCAGTAGTCATGTATGATGTCAGGTTAGGACCAAAACCCATTACCCGTTTTAGCACTAATCGGTACATTTATTGACTGAAAATTGCATAAATCACATAGATATTGCACAGTTTGAGCTGATAGGATGTTGAGATCTAAGAACATACCTCCGATTCTGTGGCCGATTGTGCAATGTGCTACCGATTCTGTTGAATATTTCATCTCTATTCCCGATTTTAACATATCAAATATGTTAGAAATTTCTGGCAGTAATGTACTGGATTGTACCATTATCCTTGATTGTTTTGAGGAAATATCTTGTGGTAGCTTTGAATCTTACCTGATTTATAACATATGGCACATTCACCAATATGATTTTAATGCAAGACACATTAATCTTCCTAATGGGGGTATTCCACCGAAACCGATTCTTGGCCGATAGTCCATCTCCGATGCATTTCCGATGCATCGGCGACAGAAATAGAGAATCGGAGACGATCAGACCCTTATCGGGTGGAAATCGGGTATCATCGGCCAAGAATCGGGTGCAGTGGAAGAGGATGTGAAAAAAATCGGAGACTATCGGAATCACGTCGGGAACGCATCGGGAACGATCGCCGACGGTTTCACTTTGGACCCGATTTTTTCTGTTCAGACAGAAAAAATCGGCCAGGAATCGTTTCTATTTTTTGTCGGCCCGGCAATTTTAGTTTCCGTGGAAGGCGGTAGGGGGGCGTATGCGTCGCCGATCACATGGAAATCACGTGACCTGCAGTTCGGCCATACTAGAGGAAAACATCCAAGATGGCTCCACGGTGTGCAACTAAGCACAAGACGCAAGAAAACCGTAAATACAACAAATGATGAGGGGAATGAGGGCCAACAGCCTGAGGATACCTCGAGGAAGGGACAGGGCACACGTTTCACGGCAAGAGGTAGGCCTAGGCTTGAAATAACAAAGGAAGATGAAGAATCTGCTTGACATCTTCTCGACCGTACCGGTAGTAAATCTGGGGCAGTGGAGGAGTACGACGACGACAATGAGCCCCAAGACCTCAGTTGCACACCTTCCTCCCGTTCCAGGGGAGGCTATTCTGACTCCAAAGGTCCCTACTCACGGCTAGGTATGGGTGGCAGCCGCCTAACCAAGAGAAAACTCATCCCCGATAACGATGAAAACAATGATGAAGACGAAGATGAAGAGGAAGAAGGCAGTCCTCGTCCTGCCAAGTCTCTTAAGAGCCCCCTTACCTCTGCAGGTACAGAAATAATTATTGATCACAACGAGGATGATCCCTGGTATATGGACCCCGATTATGATTCACAGGAATTTTCTTTGGACAAAGAAGAAGAAGACGATCCCCTCCCTACCATAAAGCCACCCAAAAAGAAAAGACCTGTAGCCCCCACAAACTTCGACATGACTTAAAGAAACCAGGAGGGGGCCAAGGTCACCAAGGTCACTCCTAAGAAGACTGTGAGGGAGGTTACTCCTAAAAAGAGCCAGGTTACTCCTAAAAAGACTATAGGTCAGTTAAAGTCCAGACCAACTGCCCCTGGAAGTGGCCGACAGTACTTCAAAGACAATGCGGTCTTGGAAAGGTTGTGTGAGCTATGGGAGGCTGTTCCATACCTGTATGACAAAAATCACAAGCTGTAAAAGGACCCGACAGCAAGGTGGGCCGCCTTGGGAAAAATTGGCGACGACTTAGGGATACCAGGTAATTTATTCAAGATTTTCAATAAAATATATTTTAATCCTAGACCCACATATTTCAAATCGTCCTAGACAACAGAAAAAATCCAAGATAAAAAAGGGAGAAATAATTCTGATTAAAAAACAGCTTTGTTTCATTTCTACTTGCTCTTGTATTTAAAACAAATCTGAATTAAAATGAAAATAAAAAAAATTCTATTTTTTTCAGCCTTCTTTGTCAACACAAGGATGAATTTGCTGAGGACAGACTATCAAAAAATAGTCTCAGGCAAGGTCAAGTCGGGCTCTTCTGCAGCCGACGGGAAGCTCCCATACAAGAAAGAGTTGATTAAGCGGCTTTGCTTCTTCTTGGATCCGTATTGCAAGAAGGAAGCAAGCATAACTAACTACAGGAAGGTAAGTTCTCCCCTGCCTTTCTTGATTTTTAAGGCCAATGATGCTCGCAATGGATTGAAAATCTAAAAAAATTATCCCAAATAAAATAATCCCTAACAAAAAATTATCCCAAATAAAATAATCCCCAACAAAAAAAAAATCCCAAATAAAATAATCCCCAACAAAAAAAAATCCCAAAAAAAATACCCCAATAAAAAATTTGCTTATCTATTTGCTTGCTACCTTGATCAATTAATCAATCAACGACAATTATAAAGTAATGCATCTTGGATAATTTTTGCTTGCTATTACCCTGATTATTTCATCGTACAGCAGACTTACCAGGCTACCTTCTCTGCTCATTTACTGTTCCCCCTTTCTTGTTTTTTCAAGCAAACCCAGGTAGAGGAGGAATCACAAGAACAGGAGTCCGACAACGAGGACCAGGACCAGGGCCGTAATGAGGAGGAAAACTTGGAGCCTGATGAAGGAGGGTTGGAGGAAGCTGATGCAATCCCAGATGAATACGAAGAAGAAGCTATTTCATCCAGGACGCGTAGTTCTCCCAACAAACAGAACATTGGTAAATCTAAGACCCCCCCCTCTTCTGGCAAGGGGAAAGGTTCAGGTAAAAGCTCTACAAAAAAGCCAACTCCTGAGGCTACCACTAAACCCCCCCCCCCCCCTAGAAGGGCTGGCAGCACAGGCAGTTCGACGGTACAGCGACCCTCCCCCTCTGACGGCCGGAGGACATACAGGACAGATTACCTGCCTGACAAAGATAAATTCTATGCAAATAATGAGGAGGTTTCCAATGAATATTTCAGGAACAAGGAGCCTCAGCATCTCCGAGAGAAAAAAAACAAGACTGTCGCCGAGGTCCTTGAAAATCGTGAGCAATATTTTGAAAAGTGCACCAACTCTGTGGTAGAGCTGAGCCAGCTTGCTGCAGCATGCCATGCTCAGCCCCCTCCACCTCCTCCTGTGGCAGAACCTGAGACGGAGGACTCCCACTGGAGTAAGATGATCTTGTTCCAGTGTCAGAGAATGAACCAGAGAGTACGAGAAAAGTTTAAGCTACACGTGCACAGCTTGGCTTTAGACGCTGTGAATGGGGATTACGTCCCATAAAAGACATAAAAAAACTGTTTTGCTCGCGACGAATTATCCCACATTTGTAGTTAAAAGTTATATATCCCAGACATTTTTTATATAGGATAACTGAGCGATGATGTCAACCAATATTCTTACTGTTATTAAGTGCACTTGACTCAAAAGACTTGATATTACCTTTTGCTATATGTTCTGTTGTGGTGCATAAGAAAACAATATGCGACAACAATTTTTCATTTACCATATCTCATCAGGATATAAAGAACTATAACAGCAAGGACTGAAGACAAGGCTTGCATAACCATAGTAGGCGATTACCTCATGGAAAAGGAAAATATTTTTTTTTTATTTCAAGGAGAACCAAAAAGCCTTCTGGTTATCATGGAAACAGACTTGACGACTTTATTTCTAGTTTACTATACTACATGGTTCTTATATCAAGTTAAAAGTTGCTTCGTCTGGAAGAGATCATAAAAGTTAAAAGTTCATCCGCTGTGGTGTGTTCAATAAAAAGAGGTTTCTACTTTTATAATTAATTCTTCCCTTCAATGACTTTGATAACATTTATATTCTCCATAACAGAAAACAATACATGTCGCTCATAAACCCAAAAGTCCTCATCACAGATTTGTTTGTCCCCAATAAAATTATCTTGGACGTTTTTTGTCAGAGATTAGTCATCCTCCTCTTCCTCAACTTCTGCTACAGCCTCCATCCGCCTTTTGCGCATGTACTTGTCTTGCCATGGTACCTTTCCGTGCCGGGAGTTAACCAGCGGCACAGGCTTTCCCGCATGGCTTTCGCATTCTGAGGCATGTGCCTCCCATGGTGAGACCTGTCAAGGCCATCCAGGCCATGATCTTCATCCCGCCACTGTCCAGGATGGACCTCGAGCTCTGGCCCTTCATAGTCGACGGATCCTGCTGGGATGTACTCTGATGGTGCTTGAGTGCGAAGGAAGTTGTGCAGGGAAACTGCTGCCATGGTTACCATTTTAACTCCCTTTGGTTCCATGTCCTGTGTATGCAGGAAGAGGCCGAATCTGGTAGCAAAAATTCCAAAAGCATTCTCAGACATGTGACGGCCCCGAGATACTCTGTAGTTGTACACTATCTGCTCATCTCCCTGGTCTTTCACCGCATACGGCTTCATGAGATTGGTTGCTAGGGAGAATGCATCATCCCCTACCATGAAGTAAGGTAGCAAGTCCTGCATGCCATTTATCTTAGACGCTGGTGGTATGTTCAGAGGGTTCGCTGGGTCATTAAGGTCAGCGTAGAGGGGCACTTCCTTCCATATGCGGGAATCACCTGCCTTGCCTTCTGACCCTATGTCTACATATATGAACCGGTAGTAGGCGTCTACGACAGCCATTAACACTACACTAAAATACTCCTTGTAATTGTAGAAGGTGGTTCCACTCTTCCGGGGTTGGCGATTACGAATGTGTTTACTGTCCACTGCCCCGATCATGTGAGGGACTTGCCACTCCTTCCAAAATCCATCTGCGATTTCCTTCCATTCCGCTTCTGTTTGTGGGACCTGGAGGGAGGAAAGGGAAGCTTATATAGGAAGATGTAAATTATTTAATATATGTTTCTTGTATATATCCCAGATTTTTTTGTAGCAGACAAGACCTTCGGCTAGGTGAAATCCAAGATTTTATAATTGAAACACTTGATACCCCATAGAAAAGAAAACAAAGAAACAAACCTTCAAGAAATCTTTAAGAACGGCAGTCAGGGCAATGCAGGTGTCTCTTATTATAGGGTAGACTGTTGACCCCCCCACTAAATGACCGTGGTGTAGAGTTTGACTGCTGTCTCCTACAAAATAAAAAGGAAATTAAGTCAGGTGTCTCAGATAGTTGAAATCCCAATAAAAAAGACGCTATATTAAAATACACATATAATTGATATTCTACCTTTGTAACTTCACGGGATACAATTTATATTTCATACATATTATAGAAAATAAAACAAAAGCTCACCTAAAGCCAAATACCGTAGGGTTATGTCTAGGCGTTCCTCTGGCTTTATAGACTCTCTGAAGTTTGTGTCACGCCTGTATATCAGGGGGTAGACCTTGCTCAGGAGCTCTTTGTATTCTCCAGGGCCCATCCTCAGAGTGTGGCGAAACTCATTCACCTCATCCATCTGAAATTATTTTATTATATTTTTGTCTCTGATAGATTTTATCTTGGACAAATAAGGACTCACATCTGTTTTTTTATGACCACGAGCTGCTCTTCTCCTCTTGATCTCTTTAAAATAAGTGAAAACACCACCACCCCATTGAGCTCTACTCCTGTCAGGGGAACATGAAGCCACAGACCGGTACCCCTTGACTCCTACCCCCCCCCAAGTAAACAAAGAAGACAGAGTACTACTTACTTCCAGTAGGTCCCTGTGCAGTTTAGTGAAGGTGTTTCGCTGCAGATTGTCTGTCCGGTCCTTCAAGTATGGAGCCACGTGGTACTTGTGCTTCCTCTTCTTGCCTTGAAGTATATCAGCATCTTCCTCATCCAGTTTCATGAGCATTAAACTGGCGTGAGCGACCACGAGCACATCTGTGGGATCCATGTTGGATTTGCTCAGTATGTAGGTCATATGGTTGATACTAGGTCATCGCCGATGAAGAGGCCTCTGGTGGAAGAGGGTGGAACCATCCGCGATGACTGTCGGCGATGATAATCAGACAATTTTGTCCTTGGTGGAAGAGTGAATTTTTTGGTGATTTTGAGACCTGATTTCACTGTCCCCGATAAAATTTGACTATCGGGCCGACAAAATTGTCGGCCCGACAGGCGCCTGACGACCGTCGCCGATAGCAAAAACCCACTATCGGGCTGACAATTCTGCCGGTTTTGGTGGAATACCCCCATAATAAAATGCTACACTGGCCGATTCTGCAACCGATTTTTATGTGTATCCTCGTCATATTGGTATGGTCAGTCAGTTTTACAATCGTGTAATGGGTTTAGGCCCTTATCTACTGCCGTGTTGATAATTTTTGAATGGTTGAATGCTTTGAAATACTGAAAACAGCCTTACCACATTATATTACAAATACCAATAACATAAAATATAGTTCAGATCCGTCACAGCAGCCGATCTCTTGGTCTTCGCTGCACTGAAAACATGGAAGATCCAAAACTAGTCAGCGGTGACCACTTTAGGTCCTCAAGTTGATGATACCTAAAACTACAGCTTTAGGTAGTCAAAATGACGACTTTAGGTGATCATCCTGACGACCTGAGTCATCAGGATGACAATACTGACAGTACAGAGGCGTCATATTGATGACTCAGGTCGTCAGGATGACGACTTAAAGTCGTCATTTTGACTACCTAAAGCTGTAGTTTTAGGTATCGTCAACTTGAGGACCTAAAGTGGTCACCGCTGACTAGTTTCAGAACTTCTAGGTTTTCAGTGTGATTGGATCGGCACACAATAAGACATGCACAAAAACTACTCATAAGCATGCATGCATCAAAATATAAATATTTGGCCTTGGATATACCTTGTACGATACAAAGCTATTTAAGGTACTATAGGGCTTCCCCTGAAACACATGTATGCATGACAGGACAATTATTGCCCACAGACAGGATGACATATAGGCTGCCGAGATGTTGTGATGACATTACACAGTCAGTTGATGCCATGTTCCAAGTGGTGTTCATTGCAGCGAGTGTGGACCATCATCTATAAAGGGACAATAACAGGGTTCATAACACTGTCCTCACGCTACCTCCTACACTGGTACACACCTGGAGACCAGAAACCAGTGCAGCCAACCAGCACAAAAGCATACTATACACCACTTAATAAATCTCTCTTCTCAGGATCGGCCATGGTGTACTGCACCGACTTAATGGCTGACAGTTACAATGGGGCATGGGTAAGGGCCCAGGGAGTACACTTAATGGCCAGTCTCCCCCCAGTCAACAAAATACATTTTCGTAGATTTACCAAGAATACTTCTATGTATGTTTACAGTAAATGGGTACATGCAGGCATCACATAATTATTCTCCATATTGCATCAACATTGACCCATGGTTAATAAATGTTCATCCATCAGTCTTTCATTACGTGCTTTGTGCCCACTTGGTCAGTGGCAAAAAGTGACCCCCCCAAAAAAAAGGCAGACACCACTTTCATTTCTATCTGTCAGTGCCTTCAAATCATAAGAGGTGCCACAATACTCTCAAAATCACAGCATGGCCCCATATGCATGTGTTAAAACTCCCATGGGCATGGGCTATGGTTTCTGGCTTGTATTTGAACTACATTGTAGTTTTCCATTGCTGTCACCGGTCTTTTAAACAACGTCAAATGCTTGTTTCAGTGGTCCAACTGTGAACCTCCAACCCGAATACTTGAGATAGATATTGAAAACTAATTACCAGTCTGGGTGGCACTCTGAGTAGCTCCTGCTAATGTCATCCGCGTGTATCCACCTCCTACAGGATTAAACCAGACATCAAAGTCACTTGAGCTAATCCTTGTCTGATGGAGAAGGGTGTAATTTAAGGGATTCCATTGTGGAGGGATTAGACCGGTATCTTCCATCAGCTATGGGTGGACGATAATGTGGGATTAGCCGTGATATCTTATTGCTGACAGTTGCTGTTATCCCAACTCGCAGACTCCAATATTGTCATTAATCTTCCTGTAAAGGATTGAAATGAGGACAATTAAGGTTCTTATGGCAGTATGAGTGATTTATTGTCCGGTATAGTACTATAAACTCATTGCATGGTAGTCAAATGATGCCGAAATAGGCCTAATGTGGTGAAGCTACCCGGGCTATGACAAAACTTTTATTTTTTCTATCTCTAAAAATACGTCATTCTCTAAAAGTATGTCACTTGGCCACAAAGGTCGAATTCTACGATGTAATCTACCACTCCAAATATCTTGCAATTATGACTTCTTTCAAATTGTGATCGTTGCTTATAGTTAGAATTTCTCGGGCTATTGCAGGTACCAAGATTTTGTAAAAAACCCACTGTGAGTTAGAAAGTACCTTGAATCTCTGTAATTTGGGCCTCTGTGATTTTTCAGCATTCAGAATTTTATTTTAGGGGTGTTACTTCACATAATTGTGAGTAGGAACCTGTCATTATTGTAATTGTCATTCATTTAATGGTGACAATAAATCAAACACACCTCTTTAATGTTGATTCACAATAATAGACACACTTTTCACAGGGTATCATGTCAATAGTCTATGAAATTGTATGCACCTAATCTAATAGATATCTGGAGTGACCCCCTCTGGTTTCACCCCTCTCAGTTATACTGTAAATTGCAGAAGACCAAATTGCAATGTTCAGGTTGCTAAATTGAAGAAACTTTCTGTGAAAAATGGGTAAATTTTTGAGGAACTATTCCACAATATTTACGATAAAATAATGTGTGATATGCATTCTATCTCATTTTATATAGAGCCACAATCCACATTATGTGTGTTTAAGTATAGGACCAACTCGAAAGCCCAACAGACATAATTTTAGGCTACCAATGGGAGAATGAACACAGGAGGATCTCGCCGGGCACCCCCACAGTTATCAACGGATCCTGATACATGTTGTGGTGAGGGACGTTGGCTTTCAGAGGGGTTAAAGGTAGACTCTGTCTACAGCATCTTAATCAAAATAAATGTTTCATGAGAAATGGAAGTAAATCCCCTTCGCTCGTCCTGGGGGAGCTCCCAAAATCCCTTCCGTACGGACTCCTAGCCTGTAATACCCATGCCGGCTGCACTATATATGTACGCACACTCTCAACCTAATTGCTAGGCCCTCTCCCCTGGTCTGCGTTCGATATACCTGAGTCATCATTGACTTAATAATTAGCCTATAAATTGAGACCTCCCGCCCAGGATTGCAGTGATTCTTCCGCACTGCTGCTCGTTAAGTGTCATTAGAGGTGCTCGGAAGTGAGGAGCTCAGTGCATTAGAGCAAGAGGGCGGAGGCAGAGGCAATAATAGCCTCTTTCAATCTCAGCTACATTTTCAAAGTACACAAACAAGGTTGTATATGTAAAGTATTTTGACTTCAACCATCATGGTTTATGCAGCGGATAGTCCCTTATATGGTGGCCCCAGGGAGCTCTCAATAACTAGAGGTGTTTTGATGAACCTCCCTATATAGACTGTTGAAGGATGTGGCTTTACAGAAAGCGCAAGGAGCAGAGAAGAATCACAAGAGGACTCTCAGATCTTAATGCAGCGGAATCTATAGTCCCCCCCTTTTTTTAGGTCTGTGGGTCTTAGTATCAGTACTAGAATATATTACAATTCCCATTGCAGCCTTGAATCGTGTGATTTCGCTGAAGCTGCAAATTTGTCGCCTCTGGCGAAAGAATTATTAGTAAAGGCAAGTCCGATCATCTTCAATACAACCTATATTGTGGGAATCATAGTAAAAAAAAAGAAGGAAGGCCTGGACGCGCTATCTCAAAAGATGTCACCTTTATTCCGTGGAAATGCCAAATGGCTTGGGTACGCACCAAGGGATTTTTTATACAGATGTGCCTGCAATTTAAACGTGCGGGGTTCAATATGACTAGACTCGTATTCCTGAATGTCGTTGTGAAATTAATTAAACCAACTATACGGCTTATAAAGGCAGAAGCCACTATTCCAGATGTAATCCTGGATAGCAATGATGCGGGCGGATACGATATTAGATATTCACGCTGAGGGCTGAGAACATCAAATAGGCTATACCCTTTCTGATTAAGAAATAAGAAATATTAAAGTACTAATGTTGGTGGCTGTTGCCGTCTATTTACAAACTATTTTGTGCCGAATCAGCTCACACAGAATATCAGATCCCACCTGGGAAGTTAGTACTTGTGGCTCAATGGTAAGATTCTCCCTCCACCCCTGTCCCCTTTCCTAACCCATTTCCCTACACCAACCTTGTCCCCTCCCCCATCAACAGACTGAGTGCCCCCATAGCCGGGCCTGGTACTGGGAGCATGCCTCAGCTCATGGAGGACCTAATGCTACTCTCGGAGTGGCTTCTCGTGTGGCTTCTCCAGTGGCTTCCTCCATGCCTAGAGGGGTGACGAGCCGGCGGCCCTGGCGCGATGATGCCTGGTCACCAGTCAGCCGCGCCAGGGGCCATGGAGGCGTGCTGGAGGGCCTAGTGATCTGCAGGTTGTGTCACTAACCTTATTCCATCATGGTTAGCTTTCTTCTTTTTGCCCAGTAATTTCAACACGAAACCAGCACTCTCCAGTGGAGGGACACGCGCCGTAACCGTCTGTACCTGTACCTACTCCTGTTAAAATAGTTTCTGGGGTATTTTATGGCGATATAAAAGAACTGTTAGGTCACATTGAAGGACACTCAGCAGCAATCAGGGAAGGTTTACGATCGTACTAGTCAATGGAAGAATGCATAGAAATGTGGCTCCATGAATGGAAAGGGGCTATAGACCAGACTGACAAAATCCTAACCCTTTCTCCCTCCTCCTCCACGTGGCTGTACGTATCAGAACCGATTCCTTGGGGACCCCGCGTCTTTTGGCCTTATCTTCCCCATCTTGCCAATTAACAATGGTGAAAACCACTGGACCTACAGGAGGTCATTTATAATGTGCCACGACTGCATACAGCTTCTACTATTTGGAATCCTCAAAGTCATCATAGGTTATTGTTGGTAATGAGTTACGACTGTTCTGTACGATTTTTTGTGTTTTAATCCATTTATTTATACTGTTTATTTCTACACCTATAGGTAGAGCTGTAATACCAGTGCAAACATTGGTGTTCACTACCTTAGGGCTATAATAGAGAAGCAGTCGTCGCACTTTAATAATAATAACCTATTACGTGGAAACAAAGCCTCTCTTCATTTTAGGTTTCAACTACCCTCCATGCCCCATCTTAGTAATTAACCACAGAAGATGAAGTAGGTAGTGTTGTGGCCAAATTTGTGTTTCCAACCAAGTCTTTCAGAGGGTCTCTGCTCCACACCATAATTTCTGGCGTTTATTTCAGCAGTCTTCGGTTTCCTTGCTATTATTTATTGATTGGATGGCAGGCGGCTAAACCTATCGATTTGCTCCTCCTAAAACAACGATCAACATTGGACGCCGCCGGCAACGGTCAGAAGCTGACGCACGCATGCCATGCTACCTATACCATAATCTAATTCTACAACCTTAAGGGATTACTGCTGACAAAGAGGAGTAGCCTGCTGAGTTGCGTGCACATGCCCCCTAGTGTAGGTTGTAAACGCTGAGGCTGATTTGAATTGGTATTGCAGTCCCGAATTTCAGCCGGGGCATCATTAGTGTCCCAGATGGACTTCCGGTCTGGGAATTAGAACAGGCGCAGTTGCTGCGTACACTGAAGAAAATCTTTAAAATCTTAGTCAGATGTTAGTAAAATAGGATAACTTTCTAAAAATAGTTAGTCAAAAGCATGTGCCTAAGTGTCTAAGTTTTTCTTAGTCAAATATGACTAACTGTTAGTCAAAGTGACCAACTTCTCTTGGTTTGCCTCATTCTGGCTGCTGGCTTAGAGACCATCTATTTGGCCTACTTTGGCTTATAGCATTGTCCTAAACTTAGGATGAGGATTTCAGGCAGGGCATATCCACAGGTGTACCTCATGCTAGGTTTAACGGTAGGATTTGGTTTTGACCATGTACATGAATATTTTGAGATACATTTCTATTTAAAAGGTAGGTCTAAAGCCTATATATAGGATTTACACACCTGTAAAGCAGTATAGTTATTTAGGAATCATGATAAATGCTTCCCATTTCTTTCTTTTGGAAACCCTGAGATATAGCACTGGGTTTGCCACACAAATTGAGGTGCAATAGTGTGCATACATGTAATGGTCAATTCTCATGAAAATGGAGCACATGGCTGAGGAGGAGAAAAAATCTGAACTGCTCAGATGCTTTATATTTCTTGTGGGCTGAAAGGCAGCATATAATGTTAATTACTTGCAAAATTGGGAACACTAACTATGAAAATTAAAGATTTTATGACAGTTTTAGGAAGAAAACTGGTGGACCTATGTATGGTGATGAATCTTGTATATGAACAAATCACATGGGTTGCTATAAAACAAAATTATTTGCAAGAAAACTGATATATTTTGTTCATACAGCCATAACAACATGTTGGCTAGGGTTCTTTATCATTTATATCTATGATAAGAATGGATTATGCTGCAATTAATTATACCCACTTATGGAGCTGGACCTACGTATAGTGATGTACCTACGTACGGTGATGTCTATGCATTGTATTCATTATCTTGACAAGTTTATTGATTTCTGGTATTGTAACTGGTCTATAGTATTCATCCTTAGTCAATTGAAGTATATCAACAGGTTTATAGATAGCATTAGCTATTTCTATCATTCTATGGTATAGGTTTCAATCATGGACCTATGCATGGTGATGTACCTACGTAGGTGATATTTCCATGATTTCTCCAAATAGGTTGTAATGTATTCATCCAGTTATGACAATATTTTGCATGGCTATTCCCTGGACCACATATATTAACATGTTATGAAATAATTTGCTAAATATTAATTACACTTCTAAAATCAATGATTCAATGTACCTACGTACAGTGATGCTAAGGGGTACACCACATGCTTGTCAGTCCTATAGGTCATTGACATATGCATGTTAGAAATATTTTATATTAATATTATATTGCCCCCCATTGAGCCATAAAACCTGAGACATCTTTATATCCCAAGAGGATTTTCTCCTTGACATTATACTCATTCTAGTCTACCTACGTACGGTGATGCAAATGTTACACAACTACATTTTTCCTTATAAATAACAAGAAAATAATTGAAAATGAGCTCTGATGGTGTCAAAATTTTCGTTTTTCAATTCTACAATAGTGCATATGAAAAGTGTTATTATGGACCTTATTGTACCTCAGATAAATCACCTAATGTGTTTTACTTATATTTTTTTAGTTGAAAACCTTTGAAATACCCACATTTTACCCTGTTATTGGCATAGATTAGATCACTACATGGGCAAAAGTGGGTACCCATAGTATGATAATGTTAGCAGCAATGTGAATGTATAAACAATATAGCAGTTAGACCCCCTGTTAAGTGTACATGGATGGGGAAAGGTATAGTGAGCCTGTGCTCCATTTTCGTGAGAATTGACCGCATATATCTAGATTGCCACAGAACAGGTGTTATCTATCGCACTACCTGTTTTTTTTATAACTCCTCAATTTATTTGGTACTTTTTGTCAAGCATGATGTTAGGTTGAATTGTGAAAGCCCTAAGCATATAGAGCAATCAAAAATCGCCATTTTGACTAAAAAAAATAGAACTAATTGTGGTACACACCCACCATAAAAGTCCTGTTACAAACCAGCCTGCCACCTGGTGTGAAAACGTGGCATCGTCCATTAGTCAAAGTGGCTAACCTTAAGGTACTCAATGAGTCTAACATAAGGTAGTCATTGTTGGTCACATGTTAGTCAGATGCACTAACTAAGATCATTTAGTTGTTTTGACTAAGTGAGGTTAGACTGACTATCTTTGTTTTTTTTTCTGTGTAAGTTAGCTTACCCCTGCGGTGTGGCCGTCTCCACCCTGACCTATAACTTGGGCCATTTCAACGCGAACCGGACATTCCCTGCACTGGTTTATTCATTCCCCGAAATTGGTTCGTTTTCATCGGGGGCACTTTATCCCCAGTCTAGAGTAATGAAGTTGTAAAGGCGTGTAGGACCAGACAAAGTCAACTATTTTGAAGGTCATGCATGCAAACCATTAACCCCCCTCCCCTCCTTCGCCCCAAAGACAATGTTGTATTCAGGTAACATATATATCTCGGGTAATTCTGTTAGAGGCGAACAGTAAGGCAGGCCATAATTTCTTTCCGTCAGGAATATGAAAACCTAGAATATCATTGTCATTGGCTAGTGATAGTCATATTGGTGTACTGGCCTTCCCGGGACTGGCCTATGCAGACAAAAGATACTTACGACCAAAAATAATGTTGATTTCTTGTTGTGTAACAGTGTGGGACTCAGAGTGAGAACACTGCACACCTCTAGAAATGATAAGTGGAATCTTGATTATTATACACTACTTTCTCTGATATAACCACACAATCAAATTATTTCATGCTTTCTATACCACAATGACGCTATCTTTCCCAGAGGGATGGGACTGTACCCTAGAGACCTATTTGTGGTCGACATATAACACTCCTCAGTATAGACGCTAAGAGACAAGTAGCTCTTTTCAAATCACTATGCAATTCATCTATATTGAAATTGCGAGGTAACACAATGTAAACACAATATAACTTAAGACCAAGATTGAACTATGTGCCTTGTCTATGCAGAAGAACTGCAGTGTATTGTATGGGATTAGATAACAAAGTGGAACTTTGATTGCAAATTGAAGGGAACATGCATCACTAGACCTATCCAAGCTTTTACCTAGATTACTATTCTGGATTTTGCAACAGGATCCTGTAAATTGCAGAAGTTTTTCAATTATGCAAGAGAAGATGTCTAGTTATTTAGATCTTATAATTGTATCCCTATTTGCAAGAGTGTCATTGCCGTTATGGCTGGCTGGGGCCGTTATACCTCTTGCAATATGCCAGGAGACCAACAGATTGCTAAATTGCAGAAAGGATTTGACCTTTACCGTTTTTAAGCTGCCTTTGACCTTTACCAACGACCATGATGAGTTCCGTGAAGGCCAAGACCTCTGATGGAGGACGCTCAATTTTAAAAGGTCATGTACTTGTGAAAGTTCCTGCTAATGTGGCATGGAATACTATTCCAGGCAACGTAGGGTTTCACCGCAAACTGATTGCAATATGATCGATTTTACTACTATGCATTTCTATACAGTCCCTAGAATGACATACTAAGTCGTCACCTGCGTCGGTGGTGGAAATATGGTTAATTTGCATAAGTAGATTAGGCCCTCCCCCAGCCAGTTGATAGGTATGGAAAAGCTGATAACAATGAATTGGAGTCTGATTTCTGGCCAATTTAAAGGCCAGCATCAGTCTTCTTTGTGATAGCAACAATCCTGTTTTATGATTTTATGAATTAATTTATTCGCTAATTTGCATAATGTCAAGAAGAGTAGACAGGTGACCGAAAGGGTGCATAAAAAATAAGTTCAATCTTTTGGATTCCTGTTTATCAGTTAATAACCATTTTATTTATGTTAGTATGAGCATCAATTCAATTCCTTCCATTTCATAATTCACACAGTCGCATATGCAAATGACCCCATTTATTTGTATGCATGTGTAGCACCAGTTCATCAGTTCAATTGAATTTCTGCTAGTAAAAAATCCTACCATGTTGTACTTTTGATGGCTAACACTTTGATAAAACACCTGCCATTGTTGAAATCTACTTGTTCAGGCACAACAGCATCAATGCAAAAATAAAGCAATGTTCTGAGCAGAAGTCTATTCAATCGGTTTCAGAGAGTAAACAAAGTGGTACACTTACAGTTATTGAATTCTCATTCATCATCTTCAACCTCAAGTTCAAAGTTTGGCCTCTCAGAATTTGTACAACTGTTTCCATGGCATTCACTGCAGGCGAGGGAACACTTAAGTCCATGCTTATGGCATGAACACCGTTTACTGTTGCAGTCTTTTTTACAACCACAGCAAATAATTCCGCGAAGAGCTTTGGGTGCTGGAGGAATGTCAGTCTGTATTGGGAAATACATTTCATTGATAACCTTCCATCCCCAATCAGCTGCAAACAGGGTCTCCTCTCTTGCCATCCATACCTGGATCTGGTGATACACCTGAAGACTATGGTACTTTGCTGCAGCTGAAGTTGGTGGCAACTTTTGGGGTTCTATGGATGCTCGACTGGTGGATACTTTCTCACAAAATCTCTGATGCCTCAGAGAATTCAGATCCCTTGATTTTTTCCACTGTAGAGACAAATCATTGCCTTTTCTCTTGCAATGACCACAGCCTCCTTATCACAACTGTCATTGGTAAAGACTTTGGCCTGAAGCTGAAAGTCCTGATCCTTCATCATTTTGGTTAGAGCAAGCCCTTTTCCTAGTCCAAATACCCTTGACACTGTGTCACACCCTAGAATCGCATGCACAAATAGGATGCCCTGGCATACAGTTTGGCCAAGTTCAAGCTTCATCTTTTTGATATCCCATATTCAATTCTTTTCAGAGTGTGATTTCATCTCAGGTGCAAACAATACTTGACATGCAGTCAAGTCAACATGAAAGATAAGCAAGATCAAAAGGTCCCGAGTTCCCCTTTTTAGACCTCCTGATGTTTTAATGCTTCTCATGAACACCTGCTCAATCACAAGGTTAGTGCTCAGTCCTGCCCAGAAGCGGTCACTTCTTCCAACAACATGGTACCCTTCTGTGAACTTTTTGTAAACTTCTGGATGAGTGACTGGCAGTTCCTGCATCATCTGCAAATATATGTATGCTGACTTTGCATACAAGTTATGTCCAGCTTCAGCAAAGTAAGGTAGCATGCAGTGCACTGCTTGCAAATGTAGGTGCCAATTCCCTGTTCTCTCAGCTTTCATAAACATACGTAGCATAATTATCCATATATTGTAACCAGAGTTGAGCACTGCGAGATTCCTGGGAATGTTTCTTCATCTTGATCTTCATTTCTATGTCATTGGGGATTGACGATGAGCATATCTCATCTACTGACATACTTCAGGATGTCAAATTATGGTAAAGCTCCTTTGCTTTCTCCAAGTCAGTGCTTGCAACACCTTGCTGTCTAGGCAATGTATTTGTATCTTCTACACCACTTGCATTTGGAATCTAATCAGTGTGCCGATTGCTAATCACAGCTGCACTTGTCTCAGTGGGGATCTCTGCATTGTAGGCATCTGCTATTAGAATTGTATTCAATGCTGCGTCAACTAGAAGATGACCTCGCACTGCCCTAGCGATTGCCTTACCAGTGAGAATATGACTGACTGTATTGCTGGCATATACAACTTCCAATAGGTCTTGGAGACCTAATCCAGCCATCAAATGTCCGATACTTCCGAGAAAACTCATCTCCATATGTAGTCCACCAGGTCTGAGGACAATTTGACTGAGGTCACAATCAGTCTACTGGCCCGGCTCCTGACAATAGTCAATGCCTTGAACCATAACGGTTGATCAAATGTTAAAATAGGAGTCACATCATATCTTGCAGCATTGGCACTAATGAATCTTAGAGTAGAGTAGACACCTGGATTCATATTTATCATAGGTAGGACCATGACTGAAGATTTACCCGGATGGTTTCCATGATTTACCATCTGCATCAGGCCAATCCACCCTGGCCTTGTGGAATGCAAGATAAAGGATGACTTCCAAAGGACATTCAGATTGTGTGTTGCATCATTAATCTCACGCTCTACAAGAGGCTTGTAAACAAGGCCAGATGAGAAGGTGGTGCCTTAAAGTATTCAATATTAATGTGCCCAATGGCATTGATTTCCTCCTGAGTAACTGCTATCCGAGGAACTTGGATATTTTCATTGGATCCTGGAGTTTTGGTGAGTATCATGCCCATCCCATGGAAAGTACCTGAACCATCTAGAGTTACAAGGTTATGATCAACGTTGTCTGCCACATATTGTATGTGCTGTCCTGTTAATTGGGTTACACTGGTACTCACTTGGGTAACTGCTGCACTCTTTTCAAATTTCATTACCACAGAATATGAACATGTGAATCCATGTGAATTGAGGGTATCAATTAAGAACCTTGATGAAGATGATGGTGCAGCTGCACACCAAGCCCTAGTTGTAACGGGGCAAGTATTGCTTTTGGTCGTGTAGCCTGCATTATTGCTTGCCCAATAGATGCAATCTTTTCATTTATTTTGCTGCCAACAAACATTGTCTTTAAAAGAACCTGTAAGAGATTGGGGACATATTCTAGTGTTGTGGCAGCAGACATATCTGTAGATGGGTAGTTATTGTCTATGGCATTAAGAGATTTTATATCGCTCTGAAATAGTTTTGCAGCAGTCTTTATTATTCTGATTTTTTCCTGTTCCAGAGTGGTGTCTTCAGCCTCAGAGTGGAAATTGTATAGAATAAAACTAGCTGTATGGTGGAATGTTACTACATCCTGACGTGCATTTAGGTTAGTGAAAATGATTTGATCACCATAATGTTCTTTCATTTTCCTTTTCATATAGTACAACTGGCTGTATGCTTGGTAACCTGAATCCCCAAGATATTCTTGCATCTTTGAAACAAGCTCGCTAATGGTTGTTTGTTCATCATCATGTTCTTCCAAGAATGCAGCAACCTTAAGAAATGCTTCCAACCTTGCATCCATCTCTGGACTAGCTGGTTTTAGTTTTTTTCCATATTTGATTTGGCCATTGGTATGTTTTCCCTGTTTGAAAATTGACATAGCACTGTTTGCATGTTTGTAATAGAGAACTCTGGAACCCAACTGATGTAACTTGTATAGCATCCAACCCCTTTTTCTTTCCATTACATTTAGCAGGGTTGCTACAGAATAGGCATTGTCCCTTGAAATTGAATGTTTGGCTTCTAGAACGAAGAGACATGCACAGCTGTGCGTGATTACTTTCTGCTCCTTTAGCAGCCGTCTGAGGCTTACAGAAGTCCTTTCTGCACAGTTTATGCACCCACTGTCCAGGATATGTATTCACATTTGCAGATCGCTCAACACTTACATTTCTTATAGTACTGCTGCCTTTATTTCCCAACTTCACTGTTTCTTTCCCATTATTAAGAGATTTATTGCAAATGGGACATTTCTCAGGCAGAGTTGCACTGGTATCCATTTTAAATCCTACCACAGACTTAACAAAACCTCTTAAGTGTACCTATTAGACCATCAAAAGGGCACCACCAATCTGAAGGGAATAATAGCTTTATAATAGAATTAAACATATCAAACCCAAATGAACATGTGGAGTTGAAGTTAAAATCCCCCCCCCCCCCATGAACCTTAAACCAAAACCACTCCCAAGTGACAGATTTTGCCAACAGTGCATCTGACCAACTTTTTATCTGCCATTCCATTCAACTCCTTAAGGGTCAATAATGCATTAATGCATCATACCCATTGGTCATCATGACGGATGAATGTAGCTCTTCTGAGTAACTCACCATGACTGCATACATGCACCATGATGACCTTACAAGATTGTTACACTCCCAGATAGCCAACATGATAAAGTGCTGGTGCAAAGACTCATCAGTACTTGATTTGTGCCTTAAAGGGTTGATTGTTATGGATATGGCAGAGAGAGAATATAACAGCCTATGTTCTAAACACATGGGCATAATTCCAATCGCCCTACGTTTTTCTCCTTATTCCCAGCAAGACTATTGCATTATGCAGCCCATCCACTGGAGACTCAATGATTCTAGATCTAGTGTACATATATGAATTCATCAACCCTTCATAGTTCTAAAATGAAACACATCCTTACCTGTTCTGGTGTAGATCTACTGGTGTGGTCACAGGAGAGGTCCTTTCCATACTGTGCACTGGACACACTGACATGCATACGAAACTCTGTTGCTATAGGTGTGCACCTTTATAAAGCCCTACTAGTGGACACTGTGACAGCCTATTTCACACATGAATGCTCTCATTGGCACCTCACAAACACATAATGATTTTCCTATTTAATGGTCTATAGAAATGAATGATTATGTTTGAAAATGAGGGAATGTCATTTGATTAGTTTTTATCTCTGGTTTCCAATATGCACAGATAAAATATTTGATCTTTTTTATTTTTTTTGTTAGGATTAGTACTAGAGAACAGAATTGTACCATAAACATTTGAATCTGCCATAAATATCAGAGGATACTGATGAAAGATGTGCTATACTTATGCAAATTAACCATATTTCCACCACCTGCACAACTTAGGACTTTTAGTTTGTCATTCTGGGGTCTTCAAAGAAATGCATGGTGGCAGAATCGTCTGTATTGCTCGTAGTTTGGGCTAGACCCTATTTTTGAGCTACATTGCCTGGACTATACCTACTTTTGATAAAGTCAGATTGCACAGAACTAGGGGTGCGGCCGATAAAGAATTGAGTAAAACAAAAAATAAGGATGAGATAAGAAGTGAATTTTAACTTTCTCTTATAGATAGACCATTCACTATCAATTTGGCTGGGTAGCATAATTCATTTCATAAGTGAAATAGGATATGTCGGAGGAGTCCACCAATGCAGAAGTTAGGCCATATTTCACGTATTTCATGCTATTTCATATTAAAATAACACTTTATTGAAAAACAAAATGTTGAAAAATGAAATTAAGTTTATGGGTCTCAACCCAGGAGGGCGTTCCATAAAATATTGAGTGAGATAAGAAATAAGAATGAAATAAGATGTAGGATTTCACTTTCTCATGAAAAACGAAAGGGTTCACTACTACCAATTTGGTATCATATATCATTTTGAGATTGAAATAACTTACGTTGTGAGAGCCTTCCAACGGAGGAAAAGGGCCTTATCTATTTCAAATTGAAATAGCCATTTATGGAACGGCAAATGTTGGAGTAAGTCTATTTCAAAATGAAGTAAAGTTTATGGAACCCTACCCAGGTTTTATGTCAACCACTTAAGACAAAACATAAAACATATGCCGCCCTCAAGACCCGATTTATGTGTGAAAGGTTCTGCGATTTTGGAATCTATTGCAATCTACGCACTTCCTACCAACAACAGCTGCAGGTATGTATAATTGTAATGAATCTATTGCAGATTGACGAGGAATTTTCCTTCCTTAAGTGGTGAGTTTCTGCGATTTGACAATAGTGAGTTTAAGATCAGGACGTGTACGGCAACGTGTACGCCTACAGCAATGCTGAAGGATAGGCTACACGTCGCCGTACACGTTACAAGTAGCCAAATCTTAAACTCGCTAATAAGTAAAATGCCAATATTGCAGCGTTATGGGGGTATTCCACCAAAACCGGCAGAATTGTCGGCCCGATAGTGGGTTTTTGCTATCGGCGACGGTCGTCGGGCGCCTGTCGGGCCGACAATTTTGTCGGCCCGATAGTCAAATTTTATCGGGGACAGTGAAATCGGGTCTCAAAATCACCAAAAAATTCACTCTTCCACCGAGGACAAAATTGTCGGATTGTCATCGCCGACAGTCATCGCGGATGGTTCCACCCTCTTCCACCAGAGGCCTCTTCATCGGCGATGACCTAGTATCAACCATATGACCTACATACTGAGCAAATCCAAGATGGAGCCCACAGATGTGCTCGTGGTCGCTCACGCCACTTTAATGCTCATGAAACTGGATGAGGAAGATGCTGACATACTTCAGGGCAAGAAGAGGAAGCACAAGTACCACGTGGCTCCATACTTGAAGGACCGGACAGACAATCTGCAGCGAAACACCTTCACTAAACTGCACAGGGACCTACTGGAAGTAAGTACTACTCTGTCTTCTTTGTTTACTTGGGGGGTAGGAGTCAAGGGGTACCGGTCTGTGGCTTCATGTTCCCCTGACAGGAGTAGAGCTCTATGGGGTGGTGGTATTTTCACTTATTTTAAAGAGATCAAGAGGAGAAGAGCAGCTCGTGGTCATAAAAAAACAGATGTGAGTCCTTATTTGTCCAAGATAAAATTTATCAGAGATAAAAATATTATAAAATAATTTCAGATGGACGAGGTGAATGAGTTTCGCCACACTCTGAGGATGGGCCCTGGAGAATACAAAGAGCTCCTGAGCAAGGTCTACCCCCTGATATACAGGCGTGACACAAACTTCAGAGAGTCTATTAAGCCAGAGGAACGCCTAGACATAACCCTACGGTATTTGGCTTTAGGTGAGCTTTTGTTTTATTTTCTATAAAATGTATGATATATAAAAAGTATCCCGTGAAATTTACAAAGGTAGAATATCAATGATAAAATGTGTGTTTTAAATATAGCGTATTTTTTATTGGGATTTCAACTATCTGAGACACCTGACTTAATTTCCTTTTTATTTTGTAGGAGACAGCAGTCAAACTCTACACCACGGTCATTTAGTGGGGGGGTCAACAGTCTACCCTATAATAAGAGACACCTGCATTGCCCTGACTGCCGTACTTAAAGATTTCTTGAAGGTTTGTTTCTTTGTTTTCTTTTCTATTTATAAAGTGTTTCAAATATAAAATCTTGGATTTCACCTAGCCGAAGGTCTTGTCTGCTACAAAAAAATCTGGGATATATACAAGAAACATATATTAAATAATTTACATCAATTATTATATGCTTTCCTTTCCTCCCTCCAGGTCCCACAAACCGAAGTGGAATGGAAGGAAATCGCAGATGGATTTTGGAAGGAGTGGCAAGTCCCTCACATGATCGGGGCAGTGGACGGGAAGCACATTCGTATTCGCCAACCCCGGAAGAGTGGAACCACCTTCTACAATTACAAGAAGTATTTTAGTGTAGTGTTAATGGCTGTCGTAGACGCCTACTACCGGTTCATATATGTAGACATAGGGTCAGAAGGCAAGGTAGGTGATTCCCGCATATGGAAGGAAGGGCCCCTCTACGCTGACCTTAATGACCCAACGAACCCTCTCAACATACCACCAGCGTCTAAGATAAATGGCATGCGGGACTTGCTACCTTACTTCATGGTAGGGGATGATGCGTTCTCACTAGCAACCAATCTCATGAAGCCGTATGCGGTAAAAGACCAGGGAGATGAGCAGATAGTGTACAACTACAGAGTATCTCGGGGCCGTCTCATGTCTGAGAATGCTTTCGGAATTTTTGCTACCAGATTCCGCCTCTTCCTGCGTACACAGGACATGGAACCGAAGGGAGTTAAAATGGTAACCATGGCAGCAGTTTCCCTGCACAACTTCCTTCGCACTCGAGCACCATCAGAGTACATCCCAGCAGGATCCGTCGACTATGAAGGGCCAGAGCTCGAGGTCCATCCTGGACAGTGGCGGGATGAAGATCATGGCCTGGATGGCCTTGACAGGTCTCATCATGGGAGGAACATGCCTCAGAGTGCGAAAGCCATGCGGGAAAGCCTGTGCCGCTGGTTCAACTCCAGGCACGGTAAGGTACCATGGCAAGACAAGTACATGCGCAAAAGGCGGATGGAGGCTGTAGCAGAAGTTGAGGAAGAGGAAGATGACTAATAATCTCTGACAAAAAATGTCCAAGATAATTTTATTGGGGACAAACAAATCTGGGAAGAGGACTTTTGGGTTTATGAGCGACATGTATTGTTTCTGTTATATATATATGGAGATTATAAATGTTTTCAAAGTCATTGAAGGGAAGAATTAATTATAAAAGTAGAAACCTCTTTTTATTGAACACACAACAGTGGATGAACTTTTAACTTTTATGATCTCTTTCAGACGAAGCAACTTTTAACTTGATATAAAACCATGTAGTAAACTAGAAATAAAGTCGTCTAGTCTGTTTCCATGATAACCAGAAGGCTTTTTACTTCTCCTTGAAATAAAAAAAAATATTTTCCTTTTCCATGAGGTAATCGCCTACTACAAGAAAGTACAAAGCAGGATTATACAAGCCTTGTCTTCAGTCCTTGATAGATAATAACAGCGACAGCAACAACAATAGCAACAACAAATATTATCATACACTTCCCTCAATCTCTGCGATCCTGAAAAATTGTTGTCTCATATTGTTTTTTTATGCACTAGAACAGAACATATAGCAATCCTCAAGTCTTTTGAGTCAAGTGCACTAACAGTAAGAATATTGGTTGAGATCATCGCTCGGATCCTATATAAAAAATGTCTGGGATATATAACTTTTAACTACAAATCTGGGATAATTCGTCGCGAGCAAAACAGTTTTTTATGTCTTTTATGGGACCCAGTCCCCATTCACAGCGTCTAAAGCCAAGCTGTGCACGTGTAGCTTAAACTTTTCTCGTACTCTCTGGTTCATTCTCTGACACTGGAACAAGATCATCTTACTCCAGTGGGAGTCCTCCGTCTCAGGTTCTGCCACAGGAGGAGGTGGAGGGGGCTGAGCATGGCGTGCTGCAGCAAGCTGGGTCAGCTCTACCACAGAGTTGGTGCACTTCTCAAAATATTGCTCTCGATTTTCAAGGACCTCGGCGACAGTCTTGTTTTTTTTCTCTCGGAGATGCTGAGGCTCCTTGTTCCTGAAATATTCAGTGGAAACCTCCTCATTATTCGTATAGAATTTATCTTTGTCAGCCAGGTAATCTGTCCTGTATGTCCTCCTACCTTCAGAGGAGGAGGGTCGCTGTACCGTCGAACTGCCTGTGCTGCCAGCCCTTCTGGGGGGGGGGGTTTAGTGGTAGCCTCAGGAGTTGGCTTTTTGGAAGAGCTTTTACCTGAACCTTTGCCCTTGCCAGAAGAGGGGGGGGTCTTAGATTTACCAATGTTCTGTTTGTTGGGAGAACTACGCGTCCTGGATGAAACAGCTTCTTCTTCGTATTCATCTGGGATTACATGAGCTTCCTCCAACCCTCCTTCATCAGGCTCCAAGTTTTCCTCCTCACTACGGCCCTTGTCCTGGTCCTCGTTGTCGACCTCCTGTTCTGGTGATTCCTCCTCTACCTGGGTTTGCTTGAAAAAACAAGAAAGGGGGAAAAGTAAATGAGCAGAGAAGATAGCCTGGTAGTCTATTAATCAGGGTAATAGCAAGCAAAAATTATCCAAGATGCATTACTTTATAATTGTCGTTGATTGATTAATTGATCAAGGTAGCAGGCAAATAGATAATCAAATTTTATATTGGGGTATTTTGTTTGTGATTATTTTATTTGGGATTTTTTTTTTGGGGATTATTTTATTTCAGATAATTTTTTGTTGGGGATTATTTTATTTGGGATTTTTAATCCATTGCGAGCATCATTGGCCTGTTAAAAATCAAGAAAGGGGAGAACTTACCTTCCTGTAGTTAGTTATGCTTGCTTCCTTCTTGCAATACGGATCCAAGAAGAAGCAAAGCCGCTTAATTAACTCCTTCTTGTATGGGAGCTTCCCGTCTGCTGCAGAAGAGCCCGACTTGACCTTGCCTGAGACTATTTTTTGATAGTCTGTCCTCAGCGAATTCATCCTTGTGTTCACAAAGAAGGCTGAAAAAAATAGAATTTTTTTTTATTTTCATAGTAATTCAGATTTGTTTTAAACACAAGAGCAAGTAGAAATGAAAGAAAGCTGTTTTTAATAATAATCAGAATTATTTCTCTCTTTTTTATCTTGGATTTTTTCTGTTGTCTAGGACGATTTGAAATATGTGGGTCTAGGATAAAATATATTTTCTTGAAAATCTTGAATAAATTACCTGGTATCCCTAAGTCGTCGCCAATTTTTCCTAAGGCGGCCCACCTTGCTGTCGGGTCCTTATACAGCTTGTGATTTTTGTCATACAGGTATGGAACAGCCTCCCATAGCTCACACAACCTTTCCAACACCGCATTGTCTTTGAAGTACTGTCGGCCACTTCCAGGGGCATCTGGTCTGGACTTTAACTGACCTATAGTTTTTTTAGGAGTAACCTGGCTCTTTTTAACCTCACTAACAGTCTTCTTAGGAGTGACCTTGGTGACCTTGGCCTCCTCCTGGTTTCTTTTAGTCATGTCAAAGTTTGTGGGGGCTACAGGTCTTTTCTTTTTGGGTGGCTTTATGGTAGGGAGGGGATCGTCTTCTTCTTCTTCTTCGTCTTCATTGTCCAAAGAAAATTCCTGTGAATCATAATAGGGGTCCATATACCAGGGATCATCCTCGTCGTGATCAATAATGATTTCTGTACCTGCAGAGGTAGGGGGGCTCTTAAAAGACTTGGCAGGACGAGGACTGCCTTCTTCCTCTTCATCTTCATTGTTTTCATCGTAATCGGGGATGAGTTTTCTCTTGGTCAGGCGGCTGCCACCCATACCTAGCCGTGAGTAGGGACCTTTGGAGTCAGAATAGCCTCCCCTGGAACGGGAGGAAGGTGTGCAACTTAGGTCTTGGGGCTCGTCATTGTCGTCGTCTTCATTGTACTCCTCCACTGCTCCAGATTTACTACCGGTAGTATGGTCGAGAAGACGTCGAGCAGATTCTTCATCTTCCTTTGTTATTTCAAGCCTAGGCCTACCTCTTGCCGTGAAACGTGTTCCCTGTCCCTTCCTCGAGGTATCCTCAGGCTGTTGGCCCTCATTCCCCTCGTCATTTGTTGTATTTACTGGTTTTCTTTGCGTCTTGCGCTTAGTTGCACGCCGTGGAGCCATCTTGGATGTTTTCCTCTAGTACGGACGAAGTGCAGGTCACGTGATTTCCATGTGATCGGCGACGCGTACGCCCCCCTACCGCCTTCCCCGGAAACTAAAATTGCCGGGCCGACAAAAAATAGAAACGATTCCTGGCCGATTTTTTCTGTCTGAACAGAAAAAATCGGGTCCAAAGTGAAACCGTCGGCGATCATTCCCGATGCGTTCCCGACGTGATTCCGATGGTCTCCGATTTTTTTCACGACCTCTTCCACTGGACCCGATTCTTGGCCGATGATACCCGATTTCCACCCGATAAGGGTCCGATTATCTCCGATTCTCTATTTCTGTCGCCGATGCATCGGAAAGGCATCGGAGATGGACTATCGGCCAAGAATCGGTTTCGGTGGAATACCCCCATTACCTTGCATTGTTGAAGCAACAGCGGGATCTGGTATAAGAAAAGATCTTGCAAGTATATTCTTGTATAAGCAGGCTACCAGACTGCAAGAGGACAACATTATGAATTTTTTGAGATAAGGGATAAGGTCGAATCCCACAATGCAATCTAACCCTGGAAAGTTCTTGCAATTTGGGAACTCTTGTAGATAGGGGGACCTGCCTTTACTGTAAATTGCAAGGCTCCTAACATGCCATTGCATTTTACAAATCTGACTGTTGCAATTAAATTGACCCCACACCTTTGCAATGTTGATCTAAGAGCTGCATCAAATTGCAATGCAATTCTCCTTGATATTGAATTTGCTAGCTGTTGTAGGTAAGCACAGTACAGAATGAGACCAAAAGTGAAGTCTGTGTGTAATTTATGCAGACATTTTGCATACGAATTGCAGGGTATGGGGTAAGTTTAGATTGCATAGTGGGACTTGGGTTGCAAGTTGAAGTGAACACACATCCCTATTTGTCAATGACTTTATCCACATTTCTGTAAATTGCAAGCTAATTATGTAAATTGCAGAAACTTTTCACTTAAGCAAGGGAAAATATCTAAATATAAAGATCCAAACTCCAGTGCAAATCTACAAGGGATTCCTTGCCATTAAAGATCTCTGTAGCCGATATAGGTCTTGCAATATAAGGAGAGAGCCTCAAATTGCAACGGATTACTAAATTGCAGAAACTTTTCAGCCATAATTGCATTGTGGGATTCGACCTATAGGTCGTATCTTGGGAGTTCACCTTGCGCAATGGGAGCGTAGGATAGAGTGAGAAGATGGCCGAAGAAACAAATTTCTTTGTCTTTGTAGCATACTATATATTTGATGAGAGTCTCAGTTTCAGAAATATAAGAAACGGGGAAGGGGAATCAATCTTAGAAGTAAATCTAAGAAGAAGGGCATGCTCCCTTCTACTTCTACGACACTGGAAATAAAGGGCAGACACTCTGTGGCTAAGGCACAGATGGTGTGTGATATCAAAACGGTCATCTGCCGACCATATCAAAATTGTTGAACGTCACACTCTTAATTCTACTTCCAAAGGTGGCTGATACCGGAAATAGGATTCCGACGACTGATGGTAATTTATTTACGGTCAAAGATTCAATAGATAATTAAAGAGGATTAACCCAGCAAATTGTCGTCATCTGTGGCCATGATTGGTCATCAATGGAGACTCCTTTTTGAGTGATAACTCATTCCGTCATCTTTCGCCACTGTGTGTCAGTCTCACATGGCATGGCGATTTATCACCACAGTCGCCAAGATGGATCTCACTCACCATGTGAGTATGTGCCACCCCTTGTCATCTCTCACAAAGTATGGCGACTTATCAACACCATCGCCAACATGATCTCACTCACTGCGTGAGTATGTGCCACTGGCTGTCAACTCTCACTCAGAATGGCGACTTATCAACACCATCGCCAACATGGATCTCACTCACTGCGTGAGTAGGTGCCACTGGCTGTCAACTCTCACTCAGAATGACGACTCATCAACACCATCGCCAACATGATCTCACTCACTGCGTGAGTATGTGCCACTGGCTGTCAACTCTCACTCAGAATGACGACTTATCAACACCATCGCCAACATGGATGTCTCTCATGGTGTGAGTATGTGCCATTGCCAGTCACCTCTCACTCAGAATGACGACTTATCACCACCATCGCCACATGAATCTCTCTCAGTGTGTGAGCATATGCCACCCCCTGTCAATTCTCACTCAGAACGGCGACATATCAACACCATCGCCAACATGATCTCACTCACTGCGTCAGTATGTGCCACTCCCAGTCAACTCTCACTTAGAATGACGACTTATCACCACCATCGCCAACATGGATCTCACTCACTATATGACTAAGACTAAGTGCTAAACCCATACATCTCTCACTCAGAATGGCGACTTATAACCACTGCCGCCAACATGGTTCTCACTAGCTGCATGATGAATTGTCAGTCCCTGCTAGTCACTGATGGTTGTAAACCACTTTATGGTTATCAAAAGCTTGTGCAGTTGATACTATCATACACCATAGATTTTTGGTTATTATATAGAAGTGTAAATCAAAGAAAATAAAATGCTTAACAAAAACAAGTCATTTACAATGCAACATGTACATAGTGTTCCCGAAAATATTTGATAGCTCTTCTTGGTT
The DNA here is from genome assembly GCA_949317995.1 of Acholoe squamosa. Classification (NCBI taxonomy): domain Eukaryota; kingdom Metazoa; phylum Annelida; class Polychaeta; order Phyllodocida; family Polynoidae; genus Acholoe; species Acholoe squamosa. Next base: position 82,732,739 of record OX439036.1, on the reverse strand, counting down.
CCTTGATAATGTGTTTTAAGTGCTTCTCTTAGGGTAGTTTGAATGTAATAGACTACAGTAAAATTCCTTTATCACGAATGCTGATATAACGAATCTTTGCTTATAACAAACAAATACCTTCAGACCAATTCAATTCTATATATTTCTATAGTAAAAAATCCCATTATAACGAATTCTACATCAAATCAATTCATTTATAACAATTTTTTAACGTGAACAAACAGTTTTTCTTATGGAAAACTGAATAAAAAAGTCAATTTTTGAGCTAATATCTAAGAGCCCCGCCTACCTGCCCCTGTGTACGGCCATAGCCTGGTGATGGGGAAGGGGGGGGGGGGGGTGTGGGCCCCTGCTCCTCTTATTCTTTGTACTTATTTATAACAGCATTATAGGGTATTCTAGCATCAATTCAATGACTCCTGGGGCCATTAGAAGTGTCTACAATGGCCGTTTTGGTTACAACGAAATTCGTTTACAACGAACGTTTGTGCTTGTCCCAAGCAGTTCGTTGTAAAGGAATTTTACTGTACTAGATTCCTACTATACACACACCAAAGCCCTTCAAAGGCACATAGAACATTTTCAAATTAAAAGGTGGGTGTTCAACAGTACTAAACTATGCAACTATTCCCCCAAATTCTGGGTGTGTCTTAAATGTGGGTGCAGCATATATACATGGTTATTCACAGTATTTACAAACACATAATTTCAGCCAGCCATGAGAAATGATTTCGATGAGGTGAACTACAGCCAGTGATATTTGTTTCTGTAGAGGCCTTTATCAAAAATTGAATCCTACTTTAAAGTACATTGAAACTCTTCCTGGTACATCAGTGACAATGACAGTGGCTACTATGGAGATACCTAAAGCTCCTCAACCCTATACATTGATTATAGTAAAGCCATTACTGTAATCACTGTCCCTACAGTGCAGGTTAGAGAGACTAAAGTGTACAGTGTCTACCCAAGCGTGACCACACTGCACACCCTCAGTTCTCAATCCCATTTCACCTTATGCCAGCCAGCAGTGGAACCTGAAACCAAGAGGCAATATGTGAGTATACAATGTTTCCCTCCATTTCCATTGAATTCAAGTTTACAAGTGTACTACATTTGTATAATAAGATAGTATATACGTCTAATGATGACATTTAGAAGCTTAGGTATTTTTGTATGAATTGAATCCCAGTGCACACAGTGAACTGCCATATGTACTACAATGACCCTTGTTTGATACTGTTTATAATTAGCAACAACTATAGCAGTAAGCACTGTTGTTCATACATGTGCCACATTACACAAATCCATTCGAATTAGTGGCACAATGTCCTATCCATACTATAACAATAACCACTATTATTTTATATTTGAGGCTAAAGGGGGATTGCTATATCTCTGTGTCCACACATTGTGTTCACAAACAGGTCATCTAACTACAGCTACATGGCTTATACACTCTTACTGGACTGACCACTAAATATAGCTGTAAGTACAAGGGGTGGGCAGGCCTAGAGCCCTACTCAAGGTATGGCTATCACAATGCTGGCCATTTATACCAAGCCAATATTACATGTATACATAGGAGCACTAACCCTTTCTCTCCCCTTTCCTCCAACTACTCTCACTCCTTCTCCCCAGTATGTCATCTGTCTGTCATGTGGGCCCCATTAGCTTATATATATATATATATATATATATATATATATATATATATATATATATATATACTCTAAATAAACTTGTAGCTTATCTCTCTGTCATATACACCTGTACTGTAAGCTATCTGTCCATTCTATAGGCACCTATATTATACTATCAGCTGTTCTATATTGACCTGTGGCTCATTTGTCCGTCCTAAAGGCACCTTCAGCATATCTGTACAACATATTATAGCACCTGTAGCTTATCTGTGCATCCTAAAGTCCACTGTAGCTTATCTGTGCATCATATAAACATCTGCAGCCCATCTGCATGCCCTATAGACACCAGTAGCTTATCTGCATGTCCTACAGACACCAGTAAGTTATTTGCGTGTCCTATAGACACCAGTAGCTTATCTGTGTGTCCTATAGACACCAGTATAAGACACTACACCACTTACATGCTAGTTGCTGGAGCTATAGATATGTTTACATTATCCCTCCATCTGAAGCTCAGCTGTACATATCTGTCTGGCTATAGTTATCTGTATATTATCCATCTGTACTACTGTTCATGCACATTATTTGTCAATCCAGTACTTGCCTTTACATCATTTGTCAATCCTAGAACCTGTCACCTTTCCTTATTTAGTTACCACCTGCCTGGCTATGCCTGACTGCCTGCCCCATGCCTGACTGTCTGTCCCATGCCTGACTGTCTTCTGCATGCCTGAATGTCAGCCCCATGCCTGGCTTTCAGCCTCATTCCTGACTGTCTGCCCCATGTCTTGCTGTCTGCCCCCTGTCTTGTTGTCTGCCTAATGCCTGACTGTCTTCCCCATGCCTGACTGTCTCATATCTGACTGTATTCTCCAAGCCTTGCTGTCTGCCTCATGCCTGACTGATGCACCATGCCTGACTGTCTGCTCCATAACTGCTTGAATGTGGGTCCCATTGCTGACTGTCTGCCCCATGCCTAGCAGTCTGTCCTATGCCTGTCTGTCTGCTCCATGCCTGACTGTCTGCCCCATGTCTGGTTTTCTGTCCCATGCCTGACTGTCTGTTCCATGCTGTCTGGCCTATGCCTGAATGACTATCTGCCCCATGCCTTGCTTTGTACCCTAAGCCTTAGAGTGTGTTCCATACCTGAGTGTCTGTCCCATGCCTGACAGTCTGCCCTAAGCATCATATTTGAAGGCACAGCATGACACTTTGTGTCATACAAGAGAAAAAATGGCACTTGACTTTACACACCAATAATAATAATAATAAAATGGTGATGAATTAAGCTAGGCTAGTTGATAAGAAAAAGCAAAACCCAAGTTTTCTCTTTTTCATTTAATTAGTGAGATTAACCATGATGAAAATGATGTTCTAATGACCAAAATCAATCATTCAATCAAACTTCAAATTTAAATATCTCAGCAACCCCCTTTATCAATTTTGATAAAATAGAGTGCATATTGTGGAAAATGTTAAGTTTTACTTGTGATTTGTTAAATGACTTTTTGGAAACATTCTGGTTACCATAGCAAGCAAAACTATGCAAAATCATCATTTTTAGCATATCTGTTGCCATGGTAACTAGCCCAAATGGCCAATAATGCATCAAAATAAACTGTAAATCTCAATGCCATTTTGTTCAACATGGAAAATATACAGTCAATTTTCACCAAAAACATTATATTATTTGACATTTTTCATGAATTTTGGCTGAAATATTGCTAAAATCTAAGGGAACCTTTTAGGGTGAATCCAAGTTTTGTCTCAAATTGGTGAGTCTGCCACATAAAAACTAAGAGGTAGAGACTAGTTCTTTGGACTCTGTTGAGAACCCAACTCAAGATGAAGCTATGAAAAGAATCTGAGGATTTTAGTCAATTTCGAGGCAGTCACAGGGTGCTCAAAATCAGCCCAAAATCAGCCCGAACTAAGCATTAATGCGTAATTAGTAAAGGAAGAGTTAATATAACCATCAGGTCTACCTAGATGCATGACCTTCAATTTGGTACCACTCATTTTGAATCAATATCTCTCCTAAGTGAAATATCTTAACACCTCTTTGCTCATAAAAGGTTAAAATATAGGCTAATTGCACCTATTACCATTACATATTGCCCATTTCATCCCCTACATATTTGAAATTGGTGCAATTAATAGTTATCAACCTCTTTTCTGGTCTTCCTTGATCTGTCTCCCATTTTAGAATAATATCCATGATAAAATTCATCACCTTCAAAATCTGATATTTTCCTGTGATTAAAATAATACAAATGATAGCTAAGAAAAGGTGAAAGATTCTCCCCTTAAGATTACAGCAGTGAAAAGCTTGAGAATAGAATAGAATGTAACTCACTGTCATCCATGTCTACAGGACTTGAATTGGTCAATGGTCAAGAACCCACCTCACTCTCACATGTAAGTTCATCAAGAAAAGTATTTCTTTATCTGGATATAAACTTAATTTGCCCCTAGTAGAGTGTACACATTGTATTGTCATGGATAAGATCAGTAACATAGAAACCTAGGACAATGTCAAGTGACTGTATAGGCAAATAGTTTAAGTAAGTGCCATCAGTGAACTGTTTTATTGGCATTGTTACAGCAGGCAGAGACTGACCGAGGATTGGTGACATCAGGCGATGGGGTCACTGGTCAGAGATCCAACTCTCAATCACCAATATCTAAAGGACCTGATGAAAACAATGATCGAGAATGTAACTCACTGTCATCCGTGTCTACAGCACTTGAATTGGTCAATGGTCAAGAACCCACCTCACTCTCACATGTAAGTTTATCAAGAAAAGTATTTCTTTATCTGGATATGAACTTAATTTGCCCCTATTAGAGTGTACACATTGAATTGTCATGGATAAAATCTGTAACGGATAAGGTTTGTAACATAGATACCTATGACAAAAGGTTTGTAACATAGATACCTATGACAATGTCAAGTGACTGTATAGGCAAATAGTTTAAGTCAGTGCTCTTAGTAAACTAACTCACTGTCAGTGATAAGTCCTTTATGAAAAAGTTATTGTAGGTTTTGTGATACTTCAACCATAAAATTTCACAAACACCTAGGAAAAAAGCTGTAGATGATATAATAGTCACCAATATTACAGCTTATCCCTGCAGCAACAAGTGTATCCCTAGGACACCAGGTATCTCTTGCAGCACAAGGTGTCTGCTGCAGCACAAGGTGTCTGCTGCAGCACAAGATGTCTCTTACGGCACCTGGTGTCTCCTGCAGCACAAAGTGTCTCCTGCAGCACCTGGTATCTCCTGCAGCACAAGGTGTCTCCTGCAGCACATGGTGTCTCTTGCAGCACCAAGTGTATCCATGCATCTCCTCAGGTGTCTCCGTGGTCTTCCAGTTCATTCTGTGAATCTCTTTGAGTATCCAATCCAGTTTTTCGTCCTGCCAGGCCGTTAACGGAAAGGGTAGCTTTGAACCCCTGGCCCCGCCCCAGCCCCCTCCTCAGTTGATGTGCATGCCTTGGCCCTCTTGCTCGCCCTAGCCAGAGAGGCAGGTGGAGCCCCCCCCCTTCTGTGCACTCCTGGTGTTGTGTTTACTATCACTGGTCTGCTCCAGTACCCCAGTACCCCAGTATCATTTCCAGGTTAATGGCCGCCAGTTCCGTCATATCCCCGGAGATGATACCCAGGGTTCCAAAGCTAATAGCCGGAGACGCCCACCTGCTTCTACTGGTAACTCTGGAACCTCCCCCACCACCAGGGAGGATGGGTCAGGCAGATAGCATGTGGGTTGCTTCAGGTCACTCGACTACTGGCTCCTTTGGCTGCTCCGACTTAGTTCCCTCCATCTTGCTAGTGGTAGGCTCCCCAACTTCCAACTCCACTTTCCCTTTTGATTTTTAAGTGTTGGCTGCTTCTTTGGAGGTGGGCATTGCATCATTACCTTCTCCGGTTCCCAACTCTGCAAGTCAGAGTGTCTCCTCTCGACGTGGCTCTTCAGATCTGGTAGATATGCGTTCTGACCTGATGCCCACAGTCGGGCTCCGGGCAAAGGTATTCTATGACTTTGTCGGCATGCTTTTTCATGTAGTGGTCTCGGTTGCCCTTTTTTGAGAACAACCACTGCCCTTCGTTCCGCTCCCTACAGATGTCGCAGCGATGAAGGGGCAACCTCCCGGTCCCACCCCCAAGGGTACATTGTTCTTCTCTGTTGCTGGCACTTTGCAACCTTGAAACTGTATAGTCATGGAGTGGTCTGTCTCCTCTCCGCCGACGAATGACTTGGCTTCCGTCTCTCACTCTTACTTATGCAGTCTGGCTGTGCCCTCCTGGTAATCTCCTGCCTACCTCCCCCTGTCTCTCTGCTCCGCCAAGCTTCCTCCGCTCGGCGCACCACCACTGGTCGATCTTTGTCGCCTGTGCCCAGGATTCTGAGCACTTCCCATAAGATCGCCTCTTTTATGCCCCCTGACATGGGCTTCCCTCCTCCTGATTGGTCCCCGCTGTTGCCTTTGGCTCCCTTCCCTCTTGAGTATGGGTGAACCGGCTGGCCGGGCTTTTGCTATTGCCTTCTCCCTGGTGTTTCCTGCTCCGCCGCCATATTGGCTCTCGGCTGCCTGTCGTAGTAACTCCACCTCTCTGGCTTCATTTGTATCATTGTCCTCATACACCTGCTCTATCATGTCTCCTATCCTCCAAAAAGCAACTCATTGTCCTCGCCTTGATGCCCCCTTCCTTATCTAATACACTGCCGTTCCCAATAGCCTCTCCACCCTCCAAGGCCCTGTCCAATAGTTTTGCAGCATCACCCCACCTTCTTTAAATGGTGGAAATAATATATGGAGGCCCCCACCAGGATCTCCCTTGTATCCGCCTGGCTGTCATAGTTTATTCTCTGCCTTTGAACCGCTCTGGCCAATTCAAAGGCTGTCACCATCTGATATTGCATGTAAGCCATGTAACTCTGGCTGTTTCTATCTGGGGAATAGTCTGGATTCAGCAGGGTCAGTGGGGTGGTGGTCTTTCTCCCTAACATGAGCAGGTTCGGAGACAGCCTGGTAGTGGAGTGGGCAGAAGCCCTGTATGCCGCCAAGGGCAGGCAGCTATCCCAGTCCCTCTGGTCCTGTCTCACTGTTGTGGCTAGCAGCATTTCTATTGTTTGGTTGGCCCTCTCTACCATTCCGTCGCTTTGGGTGCGGAAGGCATATGTCCTAGTTTGCGGGATTTCTAGTAGAGCAACCACCTCTCAGCCGGCACGCAAACTCTTCTACAAACACCCAGGCCACTGTGCTAGCCTCCTGTCATCTTCCACCCTTCCTCTCCTCTTTGTCCTCGGAGGAGCCGTCAACCTCGTCGGAGCTGTCTCCACCATTCTGCTTAATGCGTGCTGGTTTCTGGCTGGACTGCTTACCCTGCCAGCCACAAGCGTCGGTTTAACACTGTTTATTGACCTGGCATTGGGCCACACCATCTACTCGGAGCTCCCTGGTCCTCAGAGATAACTTATTTTCATTTATTACTTGTGTCTACAATAAACTCTGGTGCCAAACTGAACTACCTTTGACTCCCAGCTTCCTTATATAGTAATGGTTGTCTCCCAAGATGTGTCATCCCAGCGTCAGTGACTCATCTTACATTTACTCCAGTCTGGCTGGGGCTCTGGGAGGACGAGGCTCTGCCGCCCCCATCGAGGATGGTTTCGGCTTGGCCCCGCCTCTCTCGGCCTTACCACCACAATATTTATACTCTTTCAAACGATGGATATTAGAACAAATTTATTATAATCATGGTAGGCATTTTAAACAAAATTTGACATTAGTTCTATGGTCTATTTTGCTCATAAAGTCAAAAGTGATGATTTATAGTTACCTGTGATTAAATCTTATCATAGTTTCTGTTTTATGTTTTTTAAAGGAAGCAGGATCAGCTGATCAAATTGGAGATGGTACCAATGAAGATGAACCTTCTAATTTGGTAAGATTAAGACATTATAATTTTACCTAAAGACAATTCAGTATTTAATCATAAATGAGGTAATTTTGCATTAAATAAGAATATCTGTTTAAAAGGGGGAGAATTGATTTGAATTGCACATAACTTTGACAAGTGGTTTATTAAAATCTAAGGCCTGAAAACAATTCTAAAATTTACCAAACCTTCAGTAAGAAGGTTAGACCCTCCCACACACACAAAAACGACTGCAAAATATTGAACAAGGCAATGTTAGCGGTTCTAGGTTGTAGCTGGCTCATATTTTAGCAGGGTTGAACACAGGATGTACTTAACCTAGACACAGCAAGTATCACAAAAACTCCTTTGAAAATATCTAATATGTTACTGTATACATATGTTTTATATTGAGTGGCAGAAAGCTAATACATAATATGTAATAGCATATATATACTTATTAAGCCAATGGTCCTTGGATTTATTGCCTTTTACTACAGAGGGTATATGGGTTTGAGCTAAAAAAATCACCAGATCCTGTATTCAAGGAAACCCTCACTCAGAGTAGGAAAAGTGATGTAGTGCTCTTCAAGAATGTAAGCTGCCCCCCCCCCTCAAACAAACAGAACACAAGGTAATTACCCTGTCCTTACCTACCTCCGAGCCCTCTAAACCCCACCATACTCTGTCCCTTGCATGCAGTCAGCCACCAGCATTGCGACACCCCCAACCCAACTCACCCCACTTCCAACACCAGCAGATGGCCCCTGTCCACCACTGCGACCTCCTGCATCCCCCCACTCACTCTCCTACCAGACACAGGTTAGTAATTATATCATTTCCACAGTAGACACAGCCTCTGTCCACAATAGTCTATCACTGCCCAACATACCCAGGTGGCTCAGTCTTGCTTCTGGCTAGTGTACCTCCCTCTGGTAAACGGTTATGTTACACCACTGCAAATCCCTGCACCCTCCCCCACACCTTGCCTCCAGCTGTCAGAAGCACAGTGTTGTCAACTTGCTTTTGAGACCATAGGCCTTACGACCCTGTTGTATGATCCTTTGGCATTGCCCCCTAGTATATAGTGGGACAAGCACTCCTATTCCCATGGTATGACGTTTGGCATTTATCACACAACTTAGGCATTTTGAGGCAAGAAAAATTCAAACTTGTCATGGCGGTATCACAAACTGTTGTGCAGTGCTCCTATTAATCACAAGGGTCTTAAATAAGCACCAGTCTTTAATAAGGATTGGGGCTATGAAAGTACTAAAACAAATCTTTAGCACTGAAAAAAAGATTTCAGATAAGTGTTCATAAGGCTAGAAGATCAGTGGGTTCCAAGTCCTGTGCAATTTAAATGGGCCACTATGGTCATCAAATTAGAGTATAGGATAATCTCATTATATATGTCGTCAATATTTATACCTTAGTTATGAACAATATTAGCATATTAGTTTTCTTTTACAGTATGTGTATATGATATATATGTGTGTTTCAGTGGAAAGGAGGAAAGTTTTGCAGCCAAGAGGAGGGGCCGAGAGGCAGCCGGGAAAGACTTCAGAAATCAGCAACCGGCGAATGGCGGGGAGCCCTACAAATGGCATTAAATTCCTTCTCAGACAGCATTAAGATGATGGCTAAGTCCATGGGGAATTTTTCAGTAAAACTAGAACAGCTAAATACCCAGCTTACCAACATTGAAACTCGTGTGCAAAAATTAGAGACACTACAAGAATGGTGTAATGCAGTGATGTATAAAAAATACAAGGACACACCTGTATTAGAGGAGATTGGTGCTCCACCAGAAAAAAGGTGGTGCAACTGATGCCTGCCCATTCCCACAGGTAATGGTCAACCCACAAGGTATCCCCGACATAGCTGATAGCGGTTTTGAACCCACAATCAGCTCGACTAAAGAACAATTTGATGTACAAGATTTGCACTTTGAAGTCAACCCAAATATTCTAGAGGAGGTTGCTGTCCGCTAGGGCAGGGAAAAACCTATCTATGCTACAGGAAGCCAGAGATGATTGATAGACTAATGACTGTAGAACTGCAAGCTGAATTTAATTGGGCAGGTGTGACCGGTGCCTGTAGTGACAAACGGAAACACAGATTCAGCATGCAAAGCTACTTATGAGAGCTGCATGCCTGAGAGCAAACATATTTGATAATCCTGTTAGCCTTGAAGCTGAAAAGCGACAAAATGCAGAAATGCAAAGTGTAATCAATCGTTCAAACGAGAGACTTAAGAGACATAAAAATAAATCTTCTAAGGGAAACAGTGAGGGAAAATGATAAAGAAGGTTTTGCAACCAGGCAGCGTGCCAAGGCTAAAGAGGCTGCCCGTGTGCGAAAAGAGAACAGTGCCCTCAGAAAAGCAACCAAGAACATCCCAAACCAAGAATTCAATGTACTAAATTCTGATCAAAATCAAGCAATTTAGATGACAGGATTTTGAAGCAGACTGCTAATTTCATTCATCGAAAGGCTAACATAGAGTGGGTCGGATCGTTGAAACCTTTAAATTATCCATTAGAGATCAGTAGTGAAGTAATAGATCCCTAGACCAAAATAAAACTGTTGATAAACTTTTCATATATATCCTTTCATGTTTGGCTGAAGGCAGCAAACATGATCAGAATCCTTTTGTCTATTTTTAAAGACACTGATGTTCTGAATTTCCTTACTTGATACATAGGCTATAACACTGCCTTTATTTCAATGAAGTCACCCATACTTACTTCACTGGTCTATAAATATTTGAAAATGTCTTTTTTGCTATCAAAGTGATGAATTACGGATGTTGTCTGCTGTAAAATTCCATTGGGAATAAACAGATAATTAGTTATAATTTCATGTTGAAAGACAGTAGAAATTATAGTGATTCCTGTGGTACTTGCAATTAATGATGTGCCTGGTGGCATATTCTTTTGAGCTTAAGAAATTGATGTATTTGGTTGAATTGCTGGTTGACCAAGCTCCCTATTCTTGATGGAAAACATGTGTAGTAGCTATGTCACTGTAATACACATTGGATAAGGCAAAACATGTGAGTGATGCATCATATGATATTGTAGCATTGTTAAGTTAATCATTAGGTCAATCTTATAGCTGCATAATGATGCAAAAACTATAGATTATTTGTTGCTTTCAGTAATTGCAGTTTGTACAAGCATATATAGTACTACTATAATGGGTATAGAAAGGAAAGGCCTTATAAAGTATAGCAGTACCCATCAGTCTATAAAATCTTAGGATAAGAATGTACATACATCTTTTCAAACCCATGCACTGGGTACAGTACAGGAAAAATATAATTTTATGTAATGAACCAGGGGTAGCATAGAGGCTTTTGGTAAGAGAATTGTCTGCAAGCACACATATTTCAAGCCCTTGGAAAACATTATTTTTAGATGATTTTATTTTGTGTCTTTACTGGGTTTCTGATGATACCATGAGGCCTAGTATCACTAGATCCTCAGGTCTTTATAAGGAGGACCTTAAAACAAGTGAATTTCTTTCTTATAAGCAAGGTATCCTTATAAGTAAGGTCAACCTAACCTAACCTTGTGAGCAGCAGTAAGGGAAGTCCTATCAGGTGTTAGAACGATTATAGCCGCTCCTCTGGGCTTGTTTGCCACAGTATGAGCGGGAGACATCAAAGGGAGGCACTGGGAGGTGTTGGGACATCTCCACTTACCTGCCTGATATCATGGATGTGCCAAAATTTACTCCTTACAACAGAGTTTACAGTAAAGACTGCCTCATTATACGGGCCTCCCTAGCCCACTTAAAAGGGTCTATTTCTCCTCTTTCCTATCCCCTCGGGATGTGTGTGGTGCACATATGCGCGGGCACCGACAAATTCCTCTGTGAATTTGTGTAATATAGTTCTTGCCATGAATATGACCTTAGCTGTCGAAATGGCGTTAAACATCTATTACTCACTCACTCTGCCTCATTATAAGGGGGTCTTATGATACATTATGTAGTAATGTATGGGAAAAGATTGATGCTAAGCGTTTGCTCCGTAAAAGCAAGGTCTCTTTATATAAGAGCTCCTAATAATGAAGCTTCAATGTATAAGCTATGCCTGAACATGGTTAGCAGGTAAATGTATTTACTGCTGATATTCTATATCATGACACATTATACTTAAGATGTTGTTGTTGTGCATAATAACTGAAACTCTTATGTCTGATATTGTTATTAGCCACAACTGGCTAAATAATACTAAAAAAATACACTTAAACTGATCATGACTCTGCAGGAATTGTCGTTTGTATTTTGGTTTGTCTGAAGACCTATTTCAGGATGACTATAATTAAATACAGCCTGAGGAGACTGAGGGTAAGAAATTATGTTCACATTGATGTTGCACATACGAGTGATTTGGTTTAAAAGAAAATACCACTCTATTTTCATGATGTTTTCATTTGTTAGTCTTTGTAATGAATAAAGATATTCTGGCATAGTCATCAGTCCATCAGCTAATGTAAGGGCAAAGAGCAGGCATTTCTGATGCAACCTATGATGTCACAGAAGTCCAAATGCACCCCAGTGGATACAGTGAAGTATAAGCTGTTCTTTAGATTAATGGTACTAATAGATGTCTGTGAATATTGCTTGCATATTTCCTTTTATAAGTAGTAATAATTAGACCAACTGAGTTATCCTAAATGATTAAGTCATATATAGACACTTTACTTATACAATTAAAAACATGTTTTGCAACAGACCCCCTGCGTAAGCAATGCAGCATATGATGGGCTGATGAGTATGCAAAAATATCTTATTCAGTATAAAGACTAACAAATTAAGGTATTATGAAATGAGGGTTGTCTTATCCTTTAAAATGTAATATACCATTGATTACTGATAATTGACTGGCACTATTTGGAAGTAAGATTTAAAAAAAGGGATATGTCTATGATTTCACACCTGTTTTGGTTGTTATTCATGTTTTCATTCATCCAGTTTGTTATCTATGGATAACTATGGAATATCTAAGTATATCTATGGAAACAGTATGATGCATTTGATTTTGAAATCACCTATGCTCAAAATACCTAAATCATACTGTAATTGACATGTACTACTGATTCTGATATTACTTGGTGATTGATAGCTATGCTGAAGCTAAGTGTTTTGATTGGTGTAGCACCGGATTTGATATTGTGGGTGCTAGCATATACTTTATATGTGTAAAGAGTGGCTTATTTTTAGGTTAAAATGTAGATTCAATAAGCTATTAGACATCTAGCTCTTTGATGCAAAGCATAGTCTTTTAGATATAGTAGCTGGGTAAGGTGACCATGAGACAGTGCTGGTCATACATGATACTTATCCTTAATGGTGGATTTAAAACATTTCCATGCAAAAAGCTATGACACAGTTGAGGAGACCAACGGTGCCTCTTTGTTTCTAGGTAGACATGACTTATAAGCATTCTTGATATGTCAATAAATGTTAATCAGTTACTGTTTTTGTAATAAAAATTGAATATATATGATTTTCCAGCAACTGTTGCTTCAGTTTCATGACGGGCAAAAAGAGATGTAGTCATATTTAACCATATTTGGTGAAAAGAGGCTCTGTGTATCTTGTAGTGGTTTCACCATGTTTTGCAATGTGTCATTACATAGTTACACACTTGGCAAAGTTTTAATTTTATCAAAACCCCATATAGGCTATGTGATTCCTAAGTCTTAATGTACACCAGCATTGCAAATAGTGTTGAGACTGGACACATGTGCTAGCTGCTGACCACCTGTGTCGCCATTCCTGGTGAGCATGGTTGATCACCATCCTCGCCATCTATGGTGAACTTACGAGGTGTACTTTTCATCTAGCGAGGTGAGTGATCACCCACATCACCATCCCTGGTGAGTGTGAGTGATCACGATCCTCGCCATCCGTGGTGAACCTGCACTATGACGAGGTGCCCTTTTCAGCTAGCAAGGTGAGTGATCACCCATGCCGCCATCCCTGGTGAGTGTGAGTGATCACGATCCTTGCCATCCATGGTGAACCTGTGCTATGACGAGGAGCGCGCTTCAGCTTGTGAGGTGAGTGATCACCCACACCGCCATCCCTGGTGAGTGTGAGTGACCACGATCCTCGCCATCGAACCTGCGCTATGACAAGGTGTGCATTTCAGCTAGCGAGGTAAGTGATCACCCATGCCGCCATCCCTGGTGAGTGTGAGTGATCACGATCCTCGCCATCCGTGGTGAACCGACGCTATGACGAGGGGTGGTTTTCAGCTAGCGAGGTGAGTGATCACCCATGCCGCTATCCCTGGTGAGTGTGAGTGATCACGATCCTCGCCATCCGTGGTGAACCTGCGCTATGACGAGGTGTGCGTTTCGGCTAGCGAGGTGAGTGATCACCCATGCCGCCATCCCTGGTGAGTGTGAGTGATCACGATCCTCGCCATCCGTGGTGAACCTGCGCTATGACGAGGTGTGCGTTTCAGCTAGCGAGGTCAGTGATCACCCATGCCGCCATCCCTGGTGAGTGTGAGTGATCACGATCCTCGCCATCCATGGTGAACCTGCGCTATGACGAGGTGTGCGTTTCGGCTAGCGAGGTGAGTGATCACCCACGCCGCCATCCCTGGTGAGTGTGAGTGATCACGATCCTCGCCATCCGTGGTGAACCGGCGCTATGACGAGGCTAGCGAGGTGAGTGATCACCCATGCCGCCATCCCTGGTGAGTGTGAGTGATCACGATCCTCGCCATCTGTGGTGAACCTGCGCTATGACGAGGTGTGCGTTTCAGCTAGCGAGGTGAGTGATCACCCATGCGTCATCCCTGGTGAGTGTGAGTGATCACGATCCTCACCATCCGTGGTGAACCGGTGCTATGACGAGGTGTGGTTTTCAGCTAGCGAGGTGAGTGATCACCCATGCCGCCATCCCTGGTGAGTGTGAGTGATCAGGATCCTCGCCATCCGTGGTGAACCTGCGCTATAACGAGGTGTGCGTTTCGGCTAGCGAGGTGAGTGATCACCCATGCCGCCATCCCTGGTGAGTGTGAGTGATCACGATCCTTGCCATCCGTGGTGAACCTGTGCTATGACGACATGCGTGTATTGTCTAGCGAGGTGAGTGATAACCAACGTCGCCATCCCTAGTGAGTGTGAGTGATCACCAACATTGTCATCTGCAGTGAGGCCATGTGATCACCACCATGGCTATTCCTGGTGATCTTGTGCTATAACGACGTCGTGTTCCATCTAGCAACATGTGTGAGCCACTTCACACAGGTTGACGAGGACTCACGACAATTTGCTGGGAAGTGTACAGAGAGGCACATTAAGCTGTCTTCAATGTCTCATTTAAAAAGATCGCTCTGAGTGGCAGTGAAGTCGATATATAGTAGGAGCGTTGAGCCAACATGTTTAAATAATAAGAGCAAAGGTGCGTCGTTCTTCTGCCCAACTGCCGCCTCCCCACCACGTCTATGTTGCTCACACGCCACCTGCATACAGGAGTACTAATCTGCCTGGAGAGGATTAGCCACCCCTGGAGCATGATGAAATAAGTCACATGATCTTGGTAAGATCCTCATGGGATTGATCTGTTACTGTCGCCGCAGCCATAAACGCCTTAAGGCTCAGCCAGGAGAGCACGGCGCAGCCATAGTGTTCACTCCTCACCGTCCTCATTCTGTACCAGGTACCATGGTACATATCCTTTTGGTGATGCTGGTAATTATGGTTATGGAACACCAATAGGTTTGTGGTGAGAAGTCGTAGAAGCTGCCTACTATAGTCTGCATGAGGTTATAGAGGAAACTAGGAAGGATATCGGCACTTAAGTCACACATATGAGTAATTCTCCCCTCTCCTTATTATGATGTAATTTATGGCTGTTGCTATTAATCAACGGTAACCTTATAGCTATCATTTTGCATTGATCAACTAAAGTAAAATTGGCTCTTTATAGATCTGCAGAGCACAGCTGATATTAGTCTATATTCATACTTCCAACAGTGAAGGAGGACCTAATTTTGACAATGTAGTAGGCTAGATATCGGGATATTGGTAATATAACGACTGCATCGGTGCAGGCTGTCAGAGAGGATAAGAAAGGCATCGGTAAGGGTCTGGCAGGCCTGCCTTGTCCTTTGTTTGCCAGCCAATGACCGACTTGGCACTGGGCATGGAAACCTAACTGGGCTTGCCAGGTGGGGGTAATAGACTGTGTAGTAGAAGGCTAGCCTTTCTATGGGTTTATCATTGTATATTGTATAAGGAAACCAAATTGCCTAGGACATGAGGGGATCAGTCTCCAGAGGTGCTCCTAACTTGAAATTACCAGTGTCCAGAGGGTTGACTAAAGTAGGGACGGGTGTACTGTCTGTGCCCCGACTTAACCCTTAGGGTACCTATAGCCAGGGGTAACACTGACCCTGGGCCACCTGGTGGTGGAGGAGGCACAACATTATTATCCCTTCATTTACATATCAACACCAGCTACACATTGGCATGAAATTGAGGCTCAACCCAGTGCTTCCGTTGGTTATCGGCTTAGACCTGAAGCCTGTGGGTAGGATAGAATGGGGGATTATCCGTGACGTCCATGTTGCTAGTCTACACTAATGTTTTACCTGAGGAAAAAGTAAAAACACCTGTGGCTTACCACCCAGTGAGACCTAGACATTATCAAAACAAACTACGTGATAAAAGTGTTGCTTCTACTTACTTTAATCTATAGAGATTCCTTAGTAATCAATGGTAAACTTTGAGTGGGGTATTTGAATCATGTGGAACGGGCTCTATGAACCACCTCGGGGAGTAGAAAGAAATGGGAAACAGTCTAGACATCAATAGTGGAGTCAATCATGAGCCAGATATCGACTCTACTCAGTCTACAAAAGCCACAACCGATATCGCATGCATTTTTCAGGATTCATTTGACAGCGCTTTGGCATACAGTTTGAATGTTTGGCATTTCTTCTTAAGTACATGCTAGGGAAGTTAAAAAAAAAACCACTAGTTTTAGTAACAAAGGGGAAACGATATAGCATTTCGAATAACATAGCCATAGTAGCAGCATACGTGTAAGTCGTAAGTAGCAGTAGAAATACGAGTGGGGAGTTTGGGTCAGGGTTGAGTGGCCTAGAAAAAGCACTTATATAACATGCCTTCAACTGCTCAATGAATTTAAACATCAATATCCCTACTTCAGCTATTATGGGGAAATATTCGTGTCCAAGAACATTATAACAGTAATTTTGTGTATGCAAGGACCTGTCAGGTATTGACAATGCTTAGATATTTATCCATCTCATGGCGGACACTATATATATTGCCGAACATTTATACATGTACATTTGTACCTTTGTTTCGTGGCTGTGTATCTAGTAAACAGGGATGTAAGTTTTCAGAATTTTGTCTGATTTCAGAATTTTTTTAACCAGATGTTTCTAATAGATTTGACCAAATTACCTTTCTTGCATCAAAGTTTTGATAATGTTTTACACTAAATGCAGGATTTCTAAATGTGTCTTCAGAATTTTTCAAACAGTCTGACTTACATCCCTGAGTAAAGGACACATGAGACCAGTCCTAAAATACATACCTAGAAAAGTGTGCACCAGGGAGACACTGCTTAAAGAAACTGAACAGGCATTACTCATTTGGGAGATAGGACCGTAGATACGTCCGCTCCTGAGGGACCCACAGGGGGGTTCACAGTGGGTGGTAGAATAGATACATGGTCTATCCTACACTCATCTACCACCCAATACCATAAAATTATTATAAGTGCAAGCAACCAGAGGCCATCCAATACAAAGATACTGATAGACCGATGTTATATAAGGCCCTTCATCAACTTCCCGTACTAACAACTGTTCGTTGTGAAACTTCTTACTGTATCCTATAGGAACTTAGACCCACATCCAGTGGGTCCACCATTTTGAATTTCGCTGGCTATTCTAAAGGTGGCAAAACCCACTGATAAGGCATTGTCATGATGGGTACCTTGTCCCTGGAAGTGGATGTTATCCAGGGACATGCTGGTTGCCATCTTATCAGCTTATCAGTGCATGTCACCAGAACCAGCTCCACTCCCGCCTACACCCAATACACATGATTCCGTACTGCACTTGTAGTTGTAGCGATGTCATGTGTATCGATACCAAAGTAGGGGTACTGAATTATATCAGAAAAAGCCGTATATAGTTAATATAACACCTCTAGGCATGCATTAGGACAGATATGGGTTGTGTACCGCATGGCTAATGACAGATAGACTGAAGGGCAAGCAGCGCGCGTATAGGACGCTGATTGCATGCACAAAATAGAGTAATGTAATGATAGGCACTCATTACTCCATATAGTCTAAAGTGCAATCACAATAAGCTGTGATATGGGATATTGTCGGCCATAATGGCATATAGCCTTAGGCAATGTGCTGGTGATTGTCTTGGTTGCTTGCTGCCCTGGCAAGAGCCCTCTAAGGTCATACATATGGATCAGGAACAGAAAGGGCACTATGTATTGGAGACGACTACAGCAGTATCAGAGCAGTGGTTGACGCTCCGTTCTCACCAGCCCTTCAATGAATGATTATCAATGTGAAAGTGTAGGGCAAGATTTGCCAGAAACTTCATTGTATCTTATTTCTATGGAATCATTGGCAACTCTGGCAGTGTGTCGAGTTATCCCTGGAGGGTGTTGCTCCTATAGTAAAAGGAAGAGCTGGCTAAAAATGCCCTTGTTTCCAGTCCTTTCTTTTCATGTAGCTATGACTTGTCCCTTTTGTTGCTCACAAGTGGTCATTCAAGTATGATGCTAAAAAAGGGGGATTTGAGTAGGTACCTAGTTGGGAGAAGTCAGTCAGTATAATAAACTATAGAGCGTGTGACATGAGTAGGTACCTAGTAGTGCAGCTCTCTCTATTTTAAACAAGGCAGGTGACTTTTCAGACTAATGTGATGAGTGCAAGTTGAATGGTGAAGCAGTGCACAACTTGTTTAGAAAAGAGGGCACATACTCACAGCTCTTTTTACAATAGGAGCAACACCCTCCTGTTCTACCCAAACCTTACATTTTCCTTCTCTACATACCTGCTGTGCCCTGTCCCATAGGCCTAAATAGTGTAAATACAAATTTATGTACTTATATATATAGGTTAGTAATGTCCGTCTCCAATAGTATAGCTGTGCGCAGACTTTTATGCAGAAGACGCTGTCAACGTGCGGAGTAAAATTGTAAATTCAAACATGGAGATTAGAACTGTCTGTGAAAATTGTTGTTCACGCCATATGGTCGTAATCCTTCGGGCTTTGGCTCTGTTCCCGGTTGTCTTTATGTAAAAAAAAAAGAGTCCAGAGTTCAACCCTGCACTTTTTACACTTCTGTAAGGCCAATAAAAGCCTCTGGCATCTGTAGTGATAAAAAAAACTCGAAAAAAAGAACTCGAGCTTGGATCAAATCTACGACAATACTCCTATCGGATTCGTACACGTGTAAACAAACGCCATTGGACCTCGTAGGGAAAACCTTGCTTAGTTCAAAACATGGACCCTAAATTGAATGAGTGCATAGCTCAATGAAATGAGGCCATTTCCTAGAATAACATAGGCAGGATTTCTGTAACTATGTAGGAATCATGTTAAAGAGTTCTGAAAGGCTTTGAATTGATAACATCTCATAGGTACTCTCAATGCTATAGGAGAAATACTGCCTTGTCGTGAAGATCTATAAGGACAAAAAATATTTGAATCATAGGATACAACCGTGCCTCTTTAAAGCGTGGGAACCTTCCAAAGACTTAACAATATGGCAGGACCCTGTTTTTCATTTTAAATGATTCTAAAGGCAACTAGGAATTCTAACCGTGCAATCTATATTCTTGACGTTTGACATTTTATCACGTTCAAATTGCAGACTGCATCTGCTACAATTCCTTGATACTTGGGAATAGATGTCAAGTTTCTTCTGCCTGTATCATTATTGCACTCACTTTTGAATATAATATTATATTTGTGTCAATCTCATGAAACCTAATGCACTTTTCCAGTCTGCATCCAACACACAATTCAACAATAAGAGAGATTTGGCATGAGATACAGCATATCACATGATAGGCCATTTTATACAAACGAACCATATTTCTTATACATGTAGAACAATGAGAGTGCATGCACTGGAGAAAAAACAACACACGTCCTCGTATTGCACTGTACTATGTACCTTGCCGCTCGGGTGTTCAGCGGGGCACACCTCCCTAAAAACTACAATGAATTGGAAATATATAGCTTGAAAATCATGAAAGCTGCACCCTCTGGCCATGAAGGGAACATACTGATTACAGAAAAAAAACTTTATATTTACAACATCATTGATTATAGGCCTCATTCAAAACATTGTGATATTGATATATTAGCTTTTTTGTGGTTTATAGTAGAACTATAAATGACAACACAACTAAAGTTCCAACTTGGTTTCTAAGGATGGCTTTTTATTAGATGAATTATGAACCAACAGTTTCGGCACTATAAGGCCTTCATCAGGGTTCACCTCCCTTGATATATTAGTTTCAAAATGATAGAGGTAATGCCCTGTTTCGTTGGCAAGCATGTTGAAATAATTTTTTAAAAATAGTTTTGGATTTGAAAGGGTCACCAGAAAGATTTCTAACCCACACTCATGCTTTATGTCTCATTTTCCAGGGTCATGGACTTTCCAGAATTGACCAGAGCATAGCAGCCTGAGGATGAGGTGGCAGCTTGGTGACCAGGTGGGGCTCTTACTATGGCTGCTGGAGGTGGCCGTGGAGGTGGGACTAACCAGTCAGAGCTACGAGCCTGGCTACTGTCAGGTATACAGCTACAACATCAAACAAAGGGCCACCCATCATGAGGAGAGACACTTCTTTGTTTGCTGTAATAACATGGACGAGAAGTCCTGCCAGGGCTGGACCTACCAGAAACCCACCAGATCAGAATGTGAGTATCTTTTGATATTACATAGTTTTTCTGGGTCGTTATTATGTCTACACAGGTTTTCTACATTCTACGTCTACAAGAGGGCTTTCTCCATTGTTGATTTATAGCATTATTGATAAGGGCCGTTTTCCACCACCCGATACAGCCCCACTATCGGCCGATAGGGTCACAGAAATGGCTACCATCGGCCGACAGAAAGCCATGTCCCAACACTGGGCCCATTAAGTGAGGCTCCACTACGCGATTTTTGTTGAAAATCGGAGCTATTCTCACAAAAGCAGACACAAAAACAGATTATAGAGTGGTATTTGTTATTATTTCAAGGTGTAAATGGAAGATTGAGAGAGCTTTTTGTTTATGTGGGGAAGGCTTTGTGTACAATCTCAGGCACATTTTTGTTGCCAAAAGATGTTTTTGTTTACTAAATCAAGTTGACCTAATGTAAATATTGCAGAATTTCACACTAATGACTCTCTGCAACTCAATATCAGACAGGTTTGATTTCTACAGTACAAGACCCTGTGATCTGTGTGACTGCTGTGTTGTTATTTATATTTTGCTGTGTTGATGTTTACATATTGAACTCCCATCCAATCACAGAGTCTGTGCAGGTGCAGGTTAGTTGGTAAATATGGCACACAAGGAGAGAGATCACCCATAAAATAACCCCTGAAATCTCATGTTTACAATTTTGAATCTCATGTTTACAATATAGGAATGTCAACACCCTGTACCTTAGGCACTATAGGGATAGAATTAGGTGAGAATGTACCAAAAAATCGCGTAGTGGAGCCTCACCTTCGGCCGACAGAAAGCCATATCCCAACACTGGGTCCTATGGCAAGCGTCGGTAGGCCTGCTGGCCGACAGTGGTAGTATAGTGGGGCTATCGGCAGCTACAAGCACCCTGTCAGGTGGTGGAAAATGGGCCTTAGTGCCATCCATAGGGAATATCAGCGCGCACCTCTGATATGTTGCATCTTGTCGAAGATACGTTCTTATAAGATATCTCCGTCTGCTCAATGGGAAAAGATATTCCCACCAGGTGAGACAGTTCTTTCTCAATATCATAGTACCCCATCCCCCTAACCACTGCTACCTACTATGACAGGCTGTGTTATGATTTAATTTCTCTACTGGGGTGTCGAACATGGACGTGGCTGATCGATACCTCACCAAGTCATTTTCTGCCGCTTTGCTTGTGGATTGCCGCAGCTGCCTCTATGGCTGGGGAATGTGGTGGATGGCCAACCGACTGTTCAGCCTCTCTGAGCTCTGCAGTGGAGGCTGCACACCAACACGGTCAATACTACCGGTCAATTTGTGGTCCCACCCAACCCGCTTAGTCCCCAAATTCCTATTATCCAGCATGTAATATAATTGTGTCGAGCAGACGCGGCGACTAGAGCAAACTGGCCACACCGGCCACCAACAATATCCCATTTTGTTCAAAGGCACAGAGGACGAACCCTACTGGTGTGCCTGGAATTGATATGAGTCGCGGCGTCAGCGTTCACGACATGGAGATGGCATTGACCAGAATAGACAAGCAGGAGGAACCAAGGCATCCTCTATGGGAAGTGGGGCTTGGGAGATGGGTGTAAGGGTGAAGTTTGTAGAAGGGATTGGAAGAGGGGAACATTGTACTTGAAGTCGCTCGAGGATGGGCAGGGAACAGATACCTCAAGTGTTTCCAAGTTAAAAAAAAAACCTCACAAGAATAATGGACATTCTATAACATTATCTCCCATTAGACTATCATTCACATAATATCTCTCATGGAAGGCCAATGACATCAGCAGGCCTCCACACTGAGGTGTGATTTGGGAGAGGCTAGTTAGTACGTGTCTCGTCCTAAATAGACTGAATATCTTACAACATGTAGGCCATTTGTAATTGCATTTTCAAAACATGACTTAACTTTAAAAAATGTTAGGGAGTCTTGGTTAGCTTGCTTTCAGGTCGCTTTTAATGTACACTAACACAACCCTCATTAGGGGTCGTATGTAGCTTTATTTAGTTTTATTTCTCCCATAATAGAAGGTCGGCTTCAAAGATGCCTTTCGCCGCTGGCTCAAGATGAGGTTAGCCTGCTCAACCACACAAGGCGTCAGAACTAGTGAGACCCCATGTAGTTTCTGAGATACCTGTATAGGCCGGCATTGCCACTTCCAAGGCACCATTGGTGAAGTTTAAGCAACCCCTGCACTTTACAGCTCAAATCTAATTGTAAGCAGCCTTACTTTCACAATTAGGAAAACGTCAAGCGGTTACCCCCCTCCCCCCCCCCCGAGAAGTGTATACAATAGGGGCTGCTTGAAGCACCTTTGGGTGGTTCAGTTGTGCAGGAATGAGTCCACTATACCAAGGCCCTTAAAAGCATCTCAAGGGTTTCCCCGGAGGCTCTCACTATTCAAGTCCTCCTCTCTTCTTAAGACACCTGGCCGATTTATGGAGTATGGGCTGTTGGGTGGATTGGAAGGAGAATCCTACGTGCACCCCGTCTCCATCACTCCCCTACTATAGGCCTTCCGCTGGTGATCGTCAGGCTCGTACTATGGGCAGAGTAGGGGATCGAGGCAACATTATCAACCAATCCCCGCCGGGAAGCTAACACATCTCATCAACACCCTGTCACCGAAATTAAGAAGAGTCATTGATAACGTTGTCAGCAGGCATTAAGGTTGAAGTTCTCTGGGTACCTTTAGAGGTGATTTCGTAAAGGGGCTATTCCGGGCTGTGCCTCAAACAGACAAGCAGACCTGGAGAATGCCTCCTTTGTCCCTGCTATAGAGGACAAGCTAGTCTTTTTGGATCCCTTTGGGTCGATCCGTCAGGATCTATACACCCGTGCTAGCAGGCACTTCACCATCCGTCCAGGATGTGACCCAGCATCGATTGGCTGGACAGATACAGACACCATTAGATGTGAAAAAAGGGAAAAGGACCATTTGTCTGTGTCGCCTCCTCCCTTCCCCCAATAAACGTCCTTATAGTAATGCTGCTGTAGATCTCCGGTAGATCCTCCAGGGTTGTACTTAAGAGGTAAAATATGACAGTTTCCTATCTATAATAAAGGCACATGTTATACTATTGGCCACTAGCTGGTGTGGAGCTGGTACTGGTGACACACACTGATATAAGAACTGATAAGATGGGACCAGCATGTCCCTGGAAGTGGTGTTAACCAGGGACAAGGTACCCATCATGTTGTGTGTTATCAGTGGGTTTTACCTCAACCAGCGAAATTCAAAATGGCGGCTCCACTAGGCCTCCATACTGAGTCATATAGCCTGTTTCCCTAATTACTCCCTGGTGCATCCAGCACGTTATTATTGCCAGTATTGTACTCTCCTCTTGATAAAGTCTTATGGCACCTCATATACCTGTGCCTTCCACTCTGGCAATCGCCTCTTTTCATCTCTTGGTCATCAAAGGGAGATGGGGGAGGTACCCCGTATTGAGTTGCACCTTTTTGTCGTTGCATAGTATGAGAATGTGACCAGACTCAAAGGGACGGCCGCATATTACATATAGACATATATGAGCTATTGGCAATTGAGACGCCACATGCTACCCGGGAGACATAAGGTTTGTGCAAATTGCTCAAAAGGTTCTGTGATAACGCATAGCGGGACCCACTCATGGACTGAATCACTCATAGCATATGTCAAATGACTGATTCGCATAGTCCAGCTAAACATTCTCTTGAATAAAACAGAGTACTTGTCTCATATAGGCCCTCTACTTCCACACGAATACGGTATTTTCATATCACATGCTCATCAAATGTGTATTATATGCTGCAGGACAGTATGTGAATTTTGAGTAATCACATGATGTCATCACAACAAGCAATGCTTCTCTGCTGCCTACAGTCAAATTCAAAAGCAACGTCACGACATTTATTGCACACCTACACTAAAATGTTATGGCATGGTATTGAGAAAGTTGCCTTACATGTCCGTGTTAATACCTTATTTATATATGACTCTGTGCACTGGGCCCTGTCTATACTTTTTCAAAAATAAATGGCACCATCCATGTGCACTTTTGCAAAGCTAAAAGTGCAGACAGAGCAAAAACTGGTTTCTGTTTCTTAACTTGAGTTCTACTCCTGCTGTTTTGGCTAGAGCTGGATAGATACCATTCACATATACAATCAGGGCCATGATGGCAGCAAAGTCAATTGGAGAACAATTTACTTCCACCAATGGAACAGATGGGACTGAGGCTAGTACTATCCAAAAGTTTAGAAACAGTGGCACTTCTTGTTTTATTCATTTGGGTCTAGGCAGTTGGCTAACACAGGCTCCGTTAGAACTCGAACTGGGCTATTTTGGGTAGATGATAATCATATGACATGGACTGGGTAAGGGGTGCTTATTGTACTCTGCACTGAGACTCCTTTTAGCAGATCACATCAAATTTTGCTTTTCCAGCGATTGCAGGAATGATAATTTTGATAGTAGGGTCCACTATGCAACAGACCATGCAACTCCCTTCATGTGCATCTAATTTTATGCAACTAGCTCAACATCGCACCCTATGTTGCATAGTGGACCAACGGCTATAAGAAACACTAATTCAAATGGTATACCATTCAAACCCACTATTGAAACAGGGCCTTGGGATGGTACCACTATACTGCGACCAATCCGTGCACTACGGTCTTGTCATAAGGCTAAAGTCCACTGTGAGACTAAACCTTCTTGCAACTAGAGATTGCACTGGGTCTGCAGTTGCATCAAACTAAATCATGGATGATAATCATGTGACATGTACTGGGAAAGGGGGTCTTATTGTACTCTGCACTAAGACCCCTTTTAGCAGATTACATCAAATTTTGCTTTTCCAGCGATTGCAGGAATGAAAACTTTGATAGTAGGGTCCACTATGCACAGACCATGCAACTCCCTCCATGTTCATCTATCTTTATACAACTAGCTCAACATCGCAATCTATGTTGCATAGTGGATCAACGGCTATATGTCCCACAGATAAAATTCATAGAGACTGATTCTAATTCAGCCATTTCATTTAAGTTGTCAGAGTCACAAGTATATTATTGAAGGAGGTATTTGGTTTTATCTTATTAATTTTGCAGGTAAGTTGAATGTTTATGTTAAATCTCTTGATTGATGTGTTTATATTCAGCTAAATGCAATATAGGATGGGATGACTGTAGTGTTAATCAGTTTGTGTATTGTAATGAACTAAAAGCCTGCTGTGGATAGATAACTGCCAGTACCAGGCTTACAGCACCGAGCTATATCATAGATAGCACGTCACAGGAGGCCAATATACACCAGCAGACAATGTGACCAAGTGATAAGCTATATACTTCACCCTCCCAACTTGAAACCGTATATGAAAAAAGGATGGTGCACAGCAATAACTATAAAAAGCGATAGGCAAGTTCAATATCATCCAAGCCTGCATGGAAAAAGAGGCCGTTACATTAAAATTGTTCATAGGGGAAAAAAAAAACAACAGGAAAGGCGCACAGGATTTCTCGAAGGATCTATACTCATACATTATGGCTATTATATTGACATGAAATAAACCAGCAAAATAAAGGGAATAAAACCTGTGTGTTTCAGGTTACATGAAGTAGCATTCTAGGTCGAATTTATATCAAGATAACTGGTTCAAATTTACCCAAATATCGGCTTACGAACCACCCCAAGGTCTGAATTTCCTTTAACATTGCCTGACTGTCCATAAGTACAAGAAAAATCTGCTGACAGATTAAGGATAGTGTCATACCTCATTCTGGCCACACATTTCGTTTCTTTCAATTTCTTGGCATTAGAGGGTCGGTTGCCACGGACGGAATGCTACACTGCAAAAATGGTGTTTAGATCCTAAACACAATTCTAAACATATTCTTGCAACGTTTTTGTAATCACATTAATTTCCTACACATGTTTAGCCAAACAATGTGCTTAGCTCAAGTGTTTAGAAATCTGGTGTTTAGGTTTAAACTTTGTGTTTAGATATCTATGAATTTCTGTGTTTAGATGTTTATGAAGTTTTGTGTTTAGATGCTTTGACATAGAGTTGGGGTGTGCAGACATGTATATATTAAAAAAAAAGTCTTTTGTTTGTCTCTCATTTACTGGGGGGGGGGGTATTTACATGTCAAAGTCTCCAAAGATGTAAGCCACACCTATTTACATGTGCATGTATCTACACACTGCATCAGAATGAGAGACTTGAGAAAGTATACCAGCTTGGCAGGAAGGAAATTGCTTTGTCTATTCCAGAATAACATGAAATAGGTGTCAGTCATTGAGCTTATTGATTATTTCATGCTAATGATGGTGGTGAAAGGTGAATCTAGTCAACTTTCTATTGCCCTTTCTATTCTCATGACATTCAATGAATAGAAACTATAATAAACATGGGGTTTGGGTACATTTGTCACAAAAATTGATTATAATTGTGTAAGGATAGTCCATTCAAAGGTAGTGCTGCTACCTGGTGTGGATTCAACATCCAAGTATCTAAACATAATAATGTTTAAATCTAAACACCTATTATTCAACTGTTTAAACTCTAAACATCTAAACATGTTTAGCAAAAATGTTTATGTAGTTAGAATAAAGTGTTCATTTCCTAAATGTGTACTCAATGAGACACCTAACTGACCTATATGTTTAGGTTTTAAACGTGTTTAGACCTAAACATGTTTAAAATCTAAACACCATTTTTGCAGTGAATGGAACAAAAACCTTCTTTATTATGTTACTTTTTTCCAACAGCCATATAGGATAGAATATCATTATAAATCAATTGTTCTGATGTTTTGAATGTAATCTAGAGATACTTTAGTAGGGAATGGTGTCTCATTTATTGAATATCCCAATTATTTAGGACAACAGAGGTTGTCAAATGAAGAAAATCCCTTTTTTCAAGATTTGATGGATTTTCTCAATTTTTGACCTATTTGTCTACTTTAACATTCTCTGTAGACCTTAGTGATTCAAATACCGGTATCCTCTAAATGGTGACCTAACGAAATACCAACCATCTATATATAAGATTGGGGGGGGGGGTGTATTAGACGAGTTTCATCTCAAGATTAAGCTTATAACGATACATGCCGCCTTCCAATGTATCACCCTCTTTTTCAAATGTCTACCGCGTCCTCTTGTACGTTTGATGGATCTGCATATTCTTGTCATTTGTAGGTCTGTGTGCATATGGCATGCAGATGCTGTTTACGATACAGATATATTTGGCGTGTATATCTCCTGAATCGCTTAAATGCACATAAATGTTATAGCATAATAGGAAACTGATATTGCTTATGCATTGGCCTATATATATTGTTTCTGGTACAGTTGATATAAACTCACATGGGTCTATAAATTCTGCTACATTCAAAATCGTCAAAGGGTGCATTCAAAGAAAACTTATTTTCGACGTACCCCTAACTTGAGAGAAAGCCATATGTATAAGGTACTTGGCGCATGACTTGTTTTAGCAGTTTGGTACTGTTCTATATATAGGTTTGAAAAAAAATTATGGACTTTTTTAAAAACATTTCCGAAACGGTTTCTTCATGGTTTTCAAAGTTTAAAAAATGATGCAGCAAAACGTGACATGAGCAAAACGTCTTCTACCATTTTAAAAAAAAAATCCAAATCCATTTTCGAAAGCTCCCAACCCAGGTAGCAAATGTCGTGTGGCCCTACTGTGGACCACACTCTATTTGGTGTGGCTTCCGAGGTGGGCCACAATGGGCTAGCTGATGGGCTGCTGACAGTTTCTGTCCCCAGTGAGTTGTGTGGGCCACACTAGGCTAACCAATATGGGCACAGATCAGTGTCAGAGTGGGTTGACCATTTTGGTTTAACATGGGTTTTTGGTGTGGCTAAAAGTGGGCTGCCCACTTTGATCACATGGCGCCATCTGGGAAAAAGTTATCATTTTGGGGTCAACATGTTTTTTTTTGGTGTGGCTCAAAGTGGGCTGCCTACTTTAATCAGGTGGCGTCATCTGGGATAGATATTATAGAAAATCTTTTTATCCCCTCATTTTCTAATATTTTGAACCCTGAAAATGGGCTGCTAGCCAGCAGGTGCTAGCCCCTCCCCTTGGCCTCCACAATTGAAAGGAGACTAAGCATACTGTATTACTCTCTCCATCTACATAATACAGTAGAATCATCAGTTCGAACTTAGTTGGCGAAGGCATGTCAACCAGACCTAGTCCAGTAGCTTGCTAGCCTTCAAGTTCAAAGTTTCTCCCAATAGGTAGCATACTTCAATATAAGATGATTACCACAGGAATGGTGTAGTCACATAAAAGACTGCTGGCATCACCTAACTTTGCACATTTCAAATGTATTTTGCAAGAAGATCCAAACTCTGAGAAAATGTGTATACTGTTATAATTTATATGATTCAGTAGCCTATTTCTGTTATTGATCCTTACGAGGAGAATAGGAACAAGTAACTGAGTATCTGGACTTGGACATGTGAAACTGAACACCGGCCTATTTATTAACAGAAAACATAGAAAGGAATAAAGAAAGAAAAAATTTGTGAGCAACATGGAGCTAGCAGCAGGCCTGCAGCGTGCAGGGGAAGCACTAACTAGGTCAGCACACCTGGGAGTCTACCTGTACAGGTGTGGGGACTAGGCCTCCCTCTAGTGATCAATACTCGCATCAACTATTGATGCTTAACATTAATCCTTACGAGGAGAATAGGAACAAGTAACTGAGTATCTGGACTTGGACCTGTGAAACTGAACACCGGCAAACTCGAAGTAAGAATTAAGTGGTAAAGTTCTTTGACAAGCAATTGGAAACAACGTAATCAGTGTCAATACGGGAGCTGTAAGGTTTGGTTAGATATAGAAGAGCGGCCAATCCCCAGCTTGTCTGATATCTTCGATTGTCAGACCAAGATTGTACATATAAAGAGCTCCAGCTTTGCGGAATGAATGCAAGCCAGTTCGTTCACTAGGTAACGAAGCAGATTTCAAGAGCCTTTTTAGGAAACCCAACAGAATTGGATAAGTCACAGGTGTGAGGATATTGTTCCTTGGTAATACAAACACTGGGGCCTCCGGGTCCTTGCTAGGGAATTCAGCCATATGTCGTTTTATCAAACTAGCCGCACACAGTGGGGAACCTGGAGCCAAAGTAATAGGTACTTTATGTACCCTTTGACCATGTTGAATTGTCTTTGAACTTGAGACCGCTATTTCCAGGCCCCAATCAGTGAAAGACACAGCGCCCCTCTTGAGGTAATGCACACCAGTAGCCGCAGTGCTATCGGGAACGATATTACATTTGCGCAGTAGTCCTCGGAAACTTAAGGCAAGACAGGTCCACAAGACCCTATCCTCTAGTTTTGACATGTCCACAAAGGCAAACATACTTAGAATATCCTTTAGTGTAAAGGAAGGGCGAACTGGCTCGGGATCACCTAATACACGTCAGATCCCTGCCATAGTCATGATAAAGGAGAAGTCTGAGCGGATATACTTGGCATCATAGCCAAAATAAGCATTAAGAGAAATCACTCCGCTAACATAGTTCTGAATTGTTGAATACTTCAAATTTTTGAACAGGTCCACTATATAACGACACAAGTGTTTAGGAGTAGAGGGCAAAGCTGGGGTGAGGATTGAAAAACTGAAAGTTATGTAGCGTTTCCACTGTGAGGCTTTTGTCCCCCAAGTACTAGGAGCCCAAGCCCGAGCTCTCAATTCAGAAGCCTCAAAATCCAATTGTCTGGTTCGATCCTCCACCCCTGCAACACACAAATAGTGGTATATCACTTGTTGATGTGACACGGGACAGCGCGTCAGCAACAATATTGTCTTTGCCCGGTATGTGGACCCCTATAAGCTGGCAATTAAATATAACAGTTAGCCAGAACATTTTACGCAGTAAACACATAGAAACAAAGTTATCACTCTTGCCCTTATTTATGGCACCCACGACTTGGGTGTTGTCTGTGAAACACAATATTTTACAATCCCTCCATGAGGGGCCCCAGCGCTCCAATGCCTCGTATACCGGATATAATTCTCTGACATTGATGTTGACAGGGATTTCCATACTGGGAGGTGCTAAGCAATGGCTGTGTCGATCGGACTCCATAATCAAACTGTCGAACCATTGACCGCAGATCCAATCTAGACCATGTATGGCACCGTAACCCGTGCCAGATGCGTCAGTGTATATGGCCGATACATAAGGGGCTGGACAGATTATTTTGGCGGAACCATTGAACCAAGCAGCAAACTGGTTCCACCAGCATAGGTCCTCCTGAAAGGACTCAGAAAGAGTTATATATCTCTTCCTAGCAGTGAAAGCGCGTAGCATGCTGATGACTCGATGCGAAAAGGTCCTCCCACCGCGCACCAGGGTTGAACAATGGCTAAGTATGCCACACAAGTGTTGCAGCTGCCGCTTTGTCGCCCTGCGGCGACCAGTAAAAAAGCGCAGTTCCTGGTGTAGCTTTTCTATTTTATCTTGTGGAAGGCTTAGTGTCATCAGCACTGAGTTCAGCTCGATACCCAGATAGCGTTGGACCTGCGATGGTGAGCTAACCTTATCATAGGCTATATAGAAACCTAGAGAGCGTAAAGTGGCATGTAGGTAGAGCTGAGCATTTTTACATTCCTCGTAAGTGGTTCCTAGAACGATAAAGTCATCTAGATAATTCAGACAGGAGAAACCACTAGCAGTCATATAGTGAGCGACCGCATCAGAAATACTATTAAAGATGTACGGTGCTGCTCTCATACCAAAACTCATGAAATTGTCCTGGATAAATTCACCATTCCAGAAGAGACCCTGATGGGTTCTATCGTCAGGCCTTATCAAAACTGTCCTATATGCACTTTTGATGTCTGTCACCGCCATGAAACAGCCGGGTGTCATCAGGGCCGAGACATTGTCAATTGACTCATAGCTAAAAGAATGGAATGTCTGGTCCATAAAATTGTTAATACTTTTTTCAAGAGGCCTACTAGCATCAGTAATTGGACGATAGCCCCCACCGGATTTGGTGACCGCACCTAATGCATGAATGCATTTTGGTTGTTCCTTGACAACAGACAATTTACCACTCTCTAACTCGTTTGATACGATAGCGTCAATAGCACTGAAAGCGTCATTAGTGGCCGAAGAATAATTTTTGCAGAAATATCCTTCAACGGGGGCACCAGGGTCCACCAGCTTGAAGCCGTGTAGGACACCATCCAACAAATAGTGGGCATTGAAATCCCACGCATCTTTACCGAACACCTGGTCGTCACCACCTGATAACATTTTGCGCCAACCGCACGGTTTAAATTGAGCGCGTACTCCTTGGACAAACAAAGGAATATTACAGTCCCACAGGGGAGCAAGGTCAACATAGGTGCTCAATAAATTTGATAAAGACGGTGCACATGTAATTCTATCGTCACTCCCCAGCCACAGCCAGCATAAGTCATCCAGTCATGGCTTGTGTTTTTCCTGCTTATCATGAGGGCCCGAAGACTGTTGCGGAGCAGCGCTAGCAGCATTGGAATCATCATTCTTACAAAACCTATTCTTATGTTGCCCCCTACATGTAGCACAGGCATGCTTTTTATAACATGGGACATAGTCGCAAGACCCGAGATTCCATTTCCAGCACACATCGGTAGGCCAACCAGCGGTGTAGTTGTCAGAACGCTGTCCCCGCTGACGCCGGCATCTGTTCTTGTTGCTGGTCTTATCCTGAGAATTGGAATTGGGATTGGATAAATTCTCTACGACCCACATATGCTCAGCACTCAAATGCGCTTCAATGGCTGGTTTGTACCCTGCCTCAAAATCCGCCAATTTGCCTTCTATAACATCTGTCACAACCTTATGATCATATTTAGAAAGCGCTTTGGACGAGAAAGCATTTCCTTGAGCCTTTAATGATACAAATCGCATATGTGCTCTGTAGCCATCTAGACTGACCCTAGGGAGATTGGAATTACTTATGTAGTCCACAACACAGTTCATGCCATTGACCAGCTCTTGAAGACTCATTTCTTCGAATTTCTTGTCAACATCAATGTGGAAGTCAGGGCGTAACTTATTAGTGGAACGCTTGCGTTTTGTAGTGTCCGACAGCATTTTAAAATTATTTAACCAATCCAGGTCAGGCATACCTTGAACTTGTTTAGCCGTAAACAAATTGCTGGTGTCTCCATCTAGAAGGCCTAGTGAGGATGTAGATAATCCCGCGCTGGATAATCCTGTCTGAAGCGTCTGTTGAGCCGCTGCCAAACGGGGGGTAGCTGTAGGTGATTGAACTAACTCATAAACTTGGCCCTGGTGGATAACTCTCTTGGGTACTGCAGGTACAGCTGGTTTAGACAGTTCATATACACTTCCGTTGTGAATAATATGGTGAGGTTTACTAGTAGGCTCAGCCAAAAGCAAAGGAGTACTACCTTCCCCCAGGGGTGTGGGTCCTTCAGTCCCACCTAGCGGTCGAGAACCCTGAGCCGCAGTAATAACACCTTTATTTACACCAGATTCAGCATTGCCAACTAATTTACCTTGCTTCCACAACAGATATTCTTGATAACTTGCACCTTCGGTGAGCGTGCGACCGCCGGAGGCTTTGTTGATAACCGGTCCTCCGCTGAGCGATGGATCTCCTGAGCTATTCTGCCCATTGTTGGGCATGTTTGGGTTGGAAATCTCATGGAAGTTACCAAAAGAGTCCTTGTAGTAAGTTTTTTCCACCACGGAGGCCTGTGGAAGGCCTATTTGGCCTGAAACAGCTTTGCTACTAGCCTGAGTCTTGCCAACCGGAAGGGGGGCTCCGCCATCTTGAACTCCGCAGCAAATATTCAGTTTCGCTTGTAACTGGCTTGCTAGAGCTTGATCGCCGGATACCAGCGATGCGCCAGGGACGCTTGGGCCTAATTGGATCGTTTGGACATCTTGGGGTGAGTTGACCCTGTCATTAAGACCATCAGGTGGAATGTTTGTGCCCACATCCATAGGATTAACATTGGGGCAAACCGTCCCTTGTAGACCTTTCACCCCATCGCCATAAATTGACATAGCACCTTGCCATGCCCGAACGCCATCATTGAGATCCCTGATCGTCCTTTTATTTTCGGCCCTAATCGATGCCAACTCTAGCTGTAGCTCCTGTCTTCTGGACAGCTTTTTGATTTCTTTTTTGATTCTTCTGCCCGGATTTCCGCTAATAAATCTTCATCTGGGTCTTGTGTATCATCTACCGGGGCCGAGCTATGCTGCCCGGGTGCTGTGCCTTGTTGTCGGGGATCGGTGGTGTTTGTATTGGTCACTCCGTCGCTCCTGTCCCCTGTCACATCCTCGTCATGGTTGAATGACGATGTCTCCTTTGGTGTGTTATGACTTACCATGTCATGTCCAGACTTCCATCTAGGGTTCGGGCACGTACAGTTTGGACAAGCCCTCGAGTTCCCATGGTAGTCTTGCCCACACGCATCACATTTTACAGCCATTATGGCCCAGCAAATAGTGATAATAATGAAAAGATTTGTGAGCAACATGGAGCTAGCAGCAGGCCTGCAGCGTGCAGGGGAAGCACTAACTAGGTCAGCACACCTGGGAGTCTACCTGTACAGGTGTGGGGACTAGGCCTCCCTCTAGTGATCAATACTCGCATCAACTATTGATGCTTAACATATCATATTAAAGGAAAACAATGCTGACTTGAGGGCAATCTTTACAACAGGCATAGTGGGGTAATCTAGTGTCAAAGTTAAGAACTCCCAGCTGAGTATGCCTTGTGCAAACCCATCCTCAGCCCTGTCTGGGGAATTATCTTTGGAACTGATCTATGCCTGATTCGGGATGCCCAATATGTGCCCAAGGTGTTTGCCCATTTTAAAGCTGCTTTGTGCCCAAATCAGTTAGCCTGATGTGGCCCACACAACTTGCTGAGGACACAAACTGTCGGGAGCCCAACAGTTTTAGTTCAGTTTGCCCAACCTAAAACCATGAATGGTATTCTGCCTGCTTTGAACCAGCTTATCCAAGCTAAAACTGAATTGGCCCAAAGCGGGCTTGCTACATGGGAAACGCTGCAGACACGTTCTTTTGCCATCTTGGTGGGTGGGGAGACGATGTGTGTTTACAGCTGACACAGAACGGCATCCGCTGATGAAAAATCACAAGGAATGAGTAAGCAGCCATATTTAAGTATGTAATAGGTGAGGATTATATCACTTGGTAGTTTTCTCATGGATGTTATTATAACCAATTATATTCTAACAATATCACTTATCCTCCCAGAGCCTATGGCTCAGCACTATAGATATCATAGGCCAGTCGTCTAATAGAGGGACCAACAGCCCTGGGACCCCTGGGTTTTGTAACTCAATGCTAATATTGATACTAAGTGGCATATACAAGACTATTCCATAAGAATAAATATATAGGTCAAATTCCACATTGCAATCTATCGCTGGAAAGTTCTTGCAATTTGGGAACTCTGGCAAATAAGGAGCCTTGCCTTTACTGTAAATTGCAAGGTTTCTAACACGCCATTGCATCTTCCAAATCCCACACTTGCAATCAAAATGACTTCTCAGCCTTGCAATGTAGCCTTTATGAGAAAAGTAAGCTGTCTTTAATTGCAATGCCTTCCTCATTGATATTGAATTGGGCAAGCAGAGTGTAGAATAAGACTGAAATTGAACTCTGTGTATGAGCTCAGAATGGACTAAATTGCAATGTATCTTAAAAGATTATATTGCATAGTGGGACTTGGGTTGCAAGTTAAGATGAACACATATAACTATTTGTCCAGGATTTTGTCCAGCTTTCTGTAAATTGCAAGAGAAATCTGAAAATTGCAGAAACCTTTCACTTAAGCAAGGGAAAATATCTAAATATAAAGATCTTAAAGGTCGAATCCCATGATGCAATCTAACCTTGGAAAGTTCTTGCAATTTGGGAACTCTTGCAGATAGGGGGACTTGCCTTTACTGCAAATTGCAAGGCTTCTAACATGGTATTGCATTTTACAAATCCAACTGTTGCAATTAAACTGACCCCTCACCCTTGCATTGTAGATATGTAAGCTGCATTAAATTGCAATGCCATTCTCCTGGATAGTGAATTTGCAAGCTGTTGTAGGCAAGCTCAGTGCAGAATGAGACTGAAATTGAACTCTGTGGGTAATTTATACAGACATTTTGCATACAAATTGTAGGGTATGGGGCAAGTTTAGATTGCATAGTGGGACTTGGGTTGCAAGTTGAAGTGAACACACATCCCTATTTGTCAATGACTTTATCCACATTTCTGTAAATTGCAAGCACATTTTTTAAATTGCAGAAACTTTTCACTTAAGCAAGGGAAAATATCTAAATATAAAGATCTTAACTTTAGTGCAAATCTACAAGGGATTCCTTGCCATTAAAGCCCCCATAGCCATTATAGGTCTTGCAATATAAGGAGAGAGCCAAAAATTGCAACAGATGACTAAATTGCAGAAACTTTTCAGCCAAAATTGCATCGTGGGATTCGACCTTAACTTGTGTCTGAATCTGCAAGTTTCCTTTCCATTAAAGCCCCCTGGAGGGTGATTCATAAAAACTCATGATGTCGGCAAGGAAAGACGACCATAGAATTTATAGAGTCAATATAGAGTCAATATACAATGATTAATGAAAATGGTAAAATTAGCATTCATATGCATACCATAATCAATCACTATAATAATCATTTTAACCAGAATTCTTTAGTGCTTGATAGGTCTGGAAAATCCATATATTGTGCAAAGAATTCCCGAAATATCCTTCTAGATTGATCGTTTTTAAATCCATTGTTTAAACCTAGATTGTTCGTCCGTTTTTATTAATCACCCTGCTGTAGCCATTATGGGTCTTGCAATATGAGGAGAGAGCCTCACACTGCAACAGATGTCTAAATTGCAGAAACCTTTTAGCCAAAATTGCATCGTGGGATTCGACCTTATAGCTGATTTCTTATTTATATAGGAGTGAACAAACCTTAGTGAACAAGTCCCAGGTGTCTCAGACGTGTGCATGTATTGTTTGAGTGAGCACACATAGGATATAGGATAGGAATAATTCAGTCCAAAGAATTTTTGTTGATTTAGCATAGAAATACCTTGAAACAAGCCACAATATTTTACCACATTAATCAGGAATTTACATGCATCTGTGCTATGAGGAAAATAGAAAGTAGTATCTGCATTAGCGGACATGCCCACTTTAAGGTTGGATTTTATATGCATATATAGCTCAAACTTTCCAATCTATGCATATGTGCACCATACAACGTAACACCCATAGTCCACTAGGCCTCTGTCGCAGAAATTTATATAGGAAATATATGGCTCAATCGCGTGATAGAGGCCAAGTTGACTATGGGTTTAAGCAATTGTTATTATTCCAAGAAAAAATGAAAACAATCATGCAGTTTTCTCTGATTTGGTCTGAGGGGTATCTTAATTCACCCTGCTTCAAAATGGAAATTTATATGTCAACCTCAGGGCCTGGCCGTAAAAAGAATGAAATGCTTGAAGTAATGGTATAATAGAAGTTTAAATGTTAAACCGAACCATATAGTTAACTGTATGTACTTGCTAGAAAGTGTATGCATGTATAAATCTATGGCTCTACACACGGTCAATGTGTAATACAGTTCGTGTCTTAGCACTCTGATAGCAGCTTGTTAACATCACACGTATACGCATATTGCTTTGAACATAATGTCATATAGAACAGATATTATACAGCCTGAGAGAGCTAACATTTCTGTATCATACTTGGAGTATACACATATTCCTGTCTCAGTTTACCTGATCCGTTATCATCCCATCTAACACTGAAAATGTGTTGTGTGGATCTCATGGCATGTATCTGTAGCCCGTATAGAGAGTATTGTTGTCACTGTTGATACGTCTTTTGGATTGATATCCTTCTAAATCCAATGATAAGTCTTATTATAAGTAAAGCCTCGCCTATAAGCCGCACTCTCAGTTTCTGTAGATGATTTAGTCCGCACAACAGGCCTGACATGGTCTATAAGCGTATTTGTATAGGGAAGGCACAACAGTATTGCTATTATCGGTTGGTCAGGCATGGCAAAGTCACTGCTTCAATCTTAAGCGGGTATTCCATTGCGTCAGTCGGCCGTCGATATTTTTTTCTCATCCGATCACTTTTAAAAAATTAAAAGTGATCAGATTAGTGAGATTTTTTTATAATCCGATGGAAAAAAAATCGGAATTGCGACGGTCGGCCGGAAATTCTGTAATCCGACTGATGCAATTCCGAATTTGAATACCCGCTTCATCTAATACCCATAGTCCACAGAGTTTCTATCGGCCGATCCTAGGGCCAATAATGCATAATCGGCAGACAAAGGGGGTAAAAGATGTCCTGTGGACTTTGAAATGTGATAGTTGCTTGCAGATAATGGGTTTTCTGACTAAGAAAATCCAACAATAATGGCCAATAATGCAAGGAGAATTAATATCAAATTATTTGATATTTTCAGATGTAAACTACCCGACAATAATTGAGAATCTCCCTACAAAACATCCCCGACATTGATTTTCTCCCCCCTTTGTCAGCCTCCCTCTGTGGACTATGGCTATAACACATCTATTACGTGCTTTATTGGCCCAAATTCGATGAATCTTCTTGGCAGGAAAATCTTAAGCAAGTCCTCCATCAAAACCGAGCTTGTCCTTTCTGTGAATTTTAGAGCTCCTCCAGTTGTCCGATTGGCCTGATAAAAATACTTGGAGCTCTTCCATGCGTGATGGTACTCGACAGTTCCCGTTATGAGAACCTATGGAAGATCCGGCCAAACATCGGCTTCAATGGAGAACCTGCTTTGGGGAATATCACCTGGTGAAGAAGTTGTGATAGACCTGCCGATATACTTAAAAACATATACAAATTTCAAACTTTGAATGTTTGTAGTTCTAATCTGTAGCGTTTTGATATCCATAAACATTCACGGAATATTTATTATAAATACTACTTGTTTCCACATTCAAATAGCACTAAACTTCCTCACATTTAAAGCCATTTGTCCCTGTGCCTGCAGAAAACCGATAAAAATTAGATCAGTTTTATTTCACCATAGTGAAAGTGCATCCAACTTTTAGCCTAATAAAGTATTGCCCATCACTGTGCCATTGATTATTTAATTTAGAGTAAAAGTCAGCCTCCCAAAAGCTCTTATAGTTGATTAATTCCCTCTGCCGATTGAATTACTTCCTCTGTGTGATTTCTCTCTAAAACGTAAAGAACATTTACGTGAACAACATAAATTCCATGCGGTAAGGTCGAGTCCTACGATGCAATTTACAGAGAAAAGTTTCTGCAGTATAGACATCTGTAGCAATTTGGTGTACTCCCTGCACATTGCAAG
Organism: Acholoe squamosa; assembly: GCA_949317995.1. Taxonomy (NCBI): domain Eukaryota; kingdom Metazoa; phylum Annelida; class Polychaeta; order Phyllodocida; family Polynoidae; genus Acholoe; species Acholoe squamosa. Next base: position 82,693,780 of record OX439036.1, on the reverse strand, counting down.
ATGTATAATAGCGACAGGGAGGTATAATGGCAAGGAAACTCTTGCAGTTTGGTAGACAAATCAAAATCTAAATATTTAGATATTTGCCCTTGCTTAAATGAATAGTTTTTGCAATTTGCCAGATTCTGTTGCAAATTACGGAAACTTGGGTAAAATCTTGGACATGAAGGTATGCTTATCCCTTCAATTTACAACCTAAGTTCCACTTTGCAATCTAATCCTTTATCCTATGTTGCAATTTCGTCTGCTTAAACTATACACAGAGTTCAATCTTGATGTAATTGTACACTGGATTGCCTACATTTGCTTGCGATTTCAATATCACATAGAATGGCATAGCAATTTTCATGAGCTTACTTGTTGCTTAGGGTCTATATTGCAAGGCTGAGAGGCCATTTCTATTGCAACAGTGGGTTTTGGAAATTGCAATAGTGTACTAGAGTCCTTGCAAAGCTTCCAATTTGCAAGAGTTCATAAATTGCAGAATCTTTTGAGGGATAGATCTTATCGTGGGATTCGACCTTTTAGTTAAGCACTCACTCATGGCCATAGAGTGCCTTGATTAGGTTACAGTATATTCATGCAGATTCTTGCTTATCAAAAAATGATTCAGTGTCCTTGATGTACTCATTAGTTTGCTAGGTATTATTCGCGTTTGTGAAATATATAATCATACGGTATACTATATAATGGTGAAAGGCCTATACACCTTTCCTCAAACTGCAAACTTTGAACTTCAGCCTCTGAACAGATCACTAAATTGATACCACCGGTATTATTCCAATTCATCTCGTCCCGAGGAAAATGGTATAAACAAAGGTGCAGCTAGGCACTCTAGAGTTTATGATGACACGGTTAGGTTATGTGGCTTTCGTGCAAAACCTAACCACAGTGTGGGCTGACGTTATTGGACACGACGTAACGTCATAATGGGAGACGCTGTCAGTTACTCTCTGGCTGATGTGGGTAGCGTTCCCCCTACCCCCCCCCCCAGCACAAAAACTCTCAGTGGTATACTCCTGCTCCTGTTAGCTTCTGAATCCAATTATTCTTGAAATCGCTATCCCACGATGCAATCTAACCCTGGAAAGTTCTTGCAATTTGGGGACTATTGCAAATAGGGGGACTTGCCTTTACTGCAAATTGCAAGGCTTCTAACATGTCATTGTATTTTACAAATCCAACTGTTGCAATTGAACTGACCCCTAACCCTTGCAATGTAGATCTGTAAGTTGCGTTAAATTAAAATGCCATTCTCCTTGATATTGAATTTGCAAGCTGTTGAAGGCAAGCACAGTGCAGAATGAGACTGAAATTTAACGGTGTGTGTAATTTATACAGACATTTTGCATACAAATTGCAGGGTATGGGGCAAGTTTAGATTGCATAGTGGGACTTGGGTTGCAAGTTGAAGTGAACACACATCCCTATTCGTCAGTGACTTTATCCACATTTCTGTAAATTGCAATGGAATTCTGTAAATTGCAGAAACTTTTTGCTTAAGCAGGGAAAAATATCTAAATATAAAGATCTTAACTTCAGTGCAAATCTACAAGGGATTCCTCGCCATTAAAGCCCCCCCCCCCATAGCCGTTATAGGTCTTGCAATATAAGGACAGGGCCCCAGATTACAACAGATGACTAAATTGCAGAAACTTTTCAACCAAAATTGCATCGTGGGATTCGACCTTAACTTTAGTGCAAATCTACAAGGGATTCCTTGCCATTAGGGCCCCCCGTAGCCATTATAGGTCTTGCAATATTAGGACAGGGCCCCAGATTGCAACAGATGACTAAATTGCAGAAACTTTTCAGCCAAAATTGCATCGTGGGATTCGACCTTAACAGAATTAATTATAATATTACAGCCGTACGAGTTCCTCAAAACCTCATTTTAAATCATTTGAAGTGAGGGCAGCAGTAAGCCAGGTTCCTCCCCATTATGTTGTTCTGAAATGGTTAAAGCTCTAACTCACTGACTCAATCCCAAGTTCTACTTTAGTCATGATGATAACCATATACACTGAGCTGTATATATCTATTTTGTAATAGGTGAAGTTCAGTGCTGACATACCCCTGCAACAGAGTCTTAACCCCTTGTGTGTTGTTAAAATCTATCTTTATTACCAACTAAGAGATACCGATCTGGCCTTGACTCGAAGAATTGACCAAATTTCTGATACTAAAAATTAAAATCTCAAGGCCAAATGGTCAACTGGTGTCAGCTGTAAAGAGAATACACTGTTGTTGACTGCTTTAAATATGCAAAATGAAGAGTATGCAGAAGGTTTACCTCACAGCCGGTCAGCCACAGGAGACACTCGCCAAGAACAAATAATTTACCCCCACAGACTGATGGCTTCCGATTCAGGAGAGCACGTTAATGCATTTCTTATAAACGTAGAGGGCAATCCTGTAGCCCTTTCCTGCCAAAGCTGATGGGGATGCCACGTAGATGCGTTTGGACTGCATTTTTTTTCAACATTTTTCTTTACTGCATCCTTTTCAACAATTTTCTTTACCCAGGAATCTGCACTAGTTTGCGCATTTATAACCTTTATAGCCTACAGTAATTTGTGATGTGGAATTCCAAAAGGGTTTAATCTTACAATACACCATATTGAAATCAAATAATGGCTTGATATAAATTTATGGTGTATGTGCCAAATTGAAAGGCGAGATTTAGAATTTGATAACCTTTCCAATATAGGCCGAAGGGTTATTAACCCTGCAAGGGTTCATCACACTACGCATAAGCACTGAATTTGGTATTGGGATCACCTCTACTTGGATTTCCCATACGATCATGATTAGTGCCAGTTTAATGAAGAGAAGAAATAAAAACCACTTTCTTAAAATAGACATTTCCAAGAAGCTGATGAGTTATTGGCCCTGCCTCATTGACAGCCGTAGCCGCAGGCGGCTTGGGGTAGTATTGTTTGCAGCACCTAGAGGGGCGTCTTAATACCCAGATCGCTGCTTGTTTGTCATATCATCTTATGGGGGTGAATCAACAGTAGTGTTTACAAACCACCGTCTCCTCTGCCAATCAGAGGGGGCATACAGTTAGCCCCAATGCCCGGTGTAGCACACAGCAATGTAGTCAATCAATATGCACTGTCAAATGCTCTCTGATCACCCTGCCCCTCCATAGTCTTCAAGCTTGACAAAATCCATACCAATATGATTTAACATCTACTGCATACTTCTCCTCCGTAGTCGCCGGTTGTTATCTGTAAACTATATTGGTACCTCTGTGCCACATTTAATAGAATTTATAAAAAGAGTTAGTTTAAGCTTTGTCTGCCATAGCTCTCTTGAATTTCCACTTCCCTAGTCATCTCAAGATGCCTAACCTGTCCCAAAAGGATTTGGTTCATGTGTAATAGTTTGTCTCGACCTCGGTGAGTTGCCCGTCAGTGGCAAGAGCATTGTGTTCATTTCCAAAGAAGGGTTAAGGCCCCTGGAGGGTGATTCATGAAAACTGATGACATAGAATTGTAATTTTCATCATGATCCATAGGTCTAAGAAAGTGTTCTATTAAGAGTTTTAATTGGCCAGCATCTTCCTTTCAAACAGGCTTCCTTCTATATATATTTCATGAAACTTACTCCAGATAAAAAAAGAAGAACTCATCTAGCAGCCACTATATACGTCTGCCTTATATGACAATGGACATCTTTAAGGAGAAATGATAGTGTACTCAATTTGTAGCAATTTAATGTTAGCACTCTAAAAATACCAACCACAGTTACCTACCTATGCCTTGCAGTGGTAAGACTGAAAACAGCTAGAACAGGGGGCAGTGTAGTTTTCACCTATAACAGGGGCAACAGCAATAAATGCCATTGACCTCTATTAGATTTGCATTTGGATTGCAACAGTATGCCTGCTAGGTATTCCCAATCGGACCAGTGTTAAGAGGTCAGTGTTAATGTTTTAGATGCCGCCAAATCCCCAGGGGGCCGACTTGAATTTATTTCACCGGGATGTGTGATCATGGGTCTCCAAAACTGACCCATATGTGAGTAGCCCGAATTCATCAAAAATTACCCATAATGGTGAAAGCCTTCTGAAAAAAGACCTGTATGTGTCCACCATACTAAAATAGTTATGAAAAATATATTTGTGAATATCGTAGATAACATTACAATACTACTGATCATATTGGCAATATTTTATTATCCAATATCTGATTTGAGACATTATTAACTATACAATCATTCAAAGATTTCGTTGATTGTATAGTTGTCAAGGATTTCTTTATATTTTACTCGAAAAGCGAGTTATAAGGAGACACCCTGGGGCACTGCACTTTCAGTCATTTTGGTGGTGCGAATAATTTAAAAAAAAGATGGAAATTTTATATATAAGAGGCAGAATTACTTAATGAATTTGTAGTGCCATTAAAGGAGGAGATGTAGGGGTCTTGCAGGAAAAGGTATTTCATTACCAAGTTTTGTAAATTTTGAGAAATTGTCAATAATGTACAGACTCAGTTGGTTGGTAGCCATAAGACCCTTTTTGCCTCCAATGGTGAAGGTATATGATTTTTTTTTTAATGAAAATCAAAGTTTATTGAGCCTCTCACAATTTACAGAATCGTGGTAAATGAAGCACAACTGGAATTTTAATCAAACATCTATCAGTAAGTCAAACACAATCATACAATCAAGAAAAAAAAAGACACCCACGTATAGCTATAGTCCAAACAAACACTCAATCAGAAGCTGATTACATCTCCTATAAGTGTCAGTATTCTTTATTTCATTGTTCCATAGAAAATGGACACACATCGTCTACTCCCATCCTACACATCCAACCTTATACCTATAGTCCACTGGGCCTCTTCGGTCAATTTTGGCCATACATTTCCTACACAAAAGTTGGCCGAAGAGGCCCAGTGGACTATAGGTATAAGAGGAAAGCACTAGTCTGCCCAGTGGAAAAATTGTAGATGGATTAACAGAAGAAGTGCAGTAAAGAACATAGGAAATATTTAATGGGTCCCTATAGTAGTGTAAATTAGCGAGCGCCTTCCCCGAGGACAGGCAGTGTGCCGACACGACGCCAATGACTGTCTGCTGGGGACCTCTAGAATAACTTACTGGAAGTTATTTGAGTGTGCTGTTGGTGTGCTGTTGGCGTCCCATAAGCAACGCCACATCAAAAATACACAACAGCGAGCGGGAAGTAGATTTAAGAAAGGCCCATGTGGACATAGTTGTGACCACATCGTATAGGCAACTTCTTGAGCATTATCTCCCTTTATGATCGTTTCGGAAATTCCAAACTAGACTGAGAGAATGGACTTAACTGTGCCCGAAACACCTTTGGGAATATTATAGCTTAAGTGGTTTTAAATATCCAATTGAAAGGCATGTATTGTCCGAGATATTCTCATATTATGAGATATAAAGGATTGCAAACAAGTACTCTTCCTTTCCCAGCTTGTTTGAGCGCAAATTTTGGCTTGTAGTACATGCCATAAGCTTTCAAAAACTGTTGGAATTATGTGGATATTCCAATTAGAAGGAAAGTGGTGATGGTCTAGGATAGGTCAGTTGATCAGAAAATGCAACATCCTGATTTTCTCTATCTATTTTTATAAGTGAGATATATCATCATAAAGATAATGTTTTGATAAGAAAATTTGATAATTCAGACAAAATTCAAATTGTAATATCTCAGCATTCCCTGTATCAGTTATGATGAAATGAAGTGCATATTGTAGGGAATACAGTATACTTTCAAAGTTTTGGTAGGGGTTGGATGTAAGAAAACGTTCTTTTGGGTTACCATGGCAATCAAAACTAGACAAAATCAATGTTTTTAACAAAAATCTTGCATATCTGTTGCCATGGTAAACAACCTATTTTACCAACAACAATCAAAATTCACTGAAAATGTTGATGCCATTTTGTTGAGCATGAAAAAATATATAAAATCGATTTTCACCCGAAAAATTGTATTATTTGACAATTTTCATGATTTTTCAGCTTAAATACTTATAAAATCTAGGGAAACCTTTTAAGGTATTTCAAAATTTCCTATAGAGTTTGCAAGACTACCATGCAAGAAGTATCGGAGGTAGAGACCTTTTCTTTAGAGACCATAGAGAACCCAACTCACCCTAGGCCTATGACTATGCGAAAAATCTAGGCATTTCAGTGGAAATTAGGGAAGATACAGGGGATTCAAAATCGGTCAAAAATCGGTCAAAATCGGCCCAATGTACGCATAAATGCGTAATTGGTAAAGGAAGAGGAAAGGTTCACCCTTAGACGACCACATACCCTCTAATTCCGATCCTACACACTAAAAAGTAGAATTGCTAGGGTCTCCTAAGTGAGCAACAGAACATAAATGAGTTAAAACCTGTCAAATTTCACTTGCTTGCCCTGGCATAGACTTTTCATCTTGGCCACTTTAGATGGCACAGGGAGATGGTCTTATGTGATGGCCTTTGATTGACAGACCATGAAGATGTCAGCATGAAGAGTGGAGTTTGACGAGTGGAATTTAACAGGTTTTGGATTGTTTATTCTACCCTGTTCACTTTGCATTATACTAGTTTTGATTTGTATACCCAGTGGCCACAGGTATCAGTGTGGTGAATCAATATCACCCACTGAGACTAAATCAATGCTAAATCAATGTTCTTTCACCGTCAAACTCATGTTATGGCCACTACTAAAGGTGGGGTGGATGTCTTAGGATGAACCTACCCTACACTCCCAGCCCCAATTGTAAATAGGCTATAAAGACCAATGTACTGGGTACAGGCCACAGCGGAGCATTGGAATTGCACTGACAGCAACTACTACTGTTTTAAAAAAGATAGTAGCAATCTACTGTAAAAAGCTTGCCGCAGTCTAACAGTGTATCCACCGAACCATTGTCACACTGTTTTGCTATATAGGCAACTCCTCACCCCCATTTTTAATTCTTCCCATTGTGTACTCATATATTTTGATCTTTCCATTATTCCAATTATAACGGCTTCATGCTAAACCCTTTAGCCCAATAATGACGCATAAAGATCACATGGCGGGATTTAAACTATAGCATGACCAGAATGTGTGTGGAAGCAGTTGTGAGCAGGAAGGAAGGATACATGGTTGGACTAAGAGAGTGGCGGGGGAAGGTTTATACAGGTGGTTTATACAGGTAACATGTAAGCAGAACACGTTGTCAGGAGGCTGAGGGCCACCACCCCCTTTACCCTCCTACAAACCTGTATCCGGCCTTCATGGATAGAGAGTGTAAGATCCCATATTCCACACAGTAGGGTCTGCTGCATGTCCTGAATGACATAAATACAGTGCCATATAATGACAGTAGTATATAGGGGTAAACTCAGCACATAGGAACAGCTACTGAAATCAATTTGACCTACTTATGAACCGGAAGTGACCTAGTTTTGAAGGCGGGAAATTTGAAATCTCAAGCTTTGATTGGTTGAGAGAGCGGAAGTGGCTTCATGACATATTTTCTTGCAGGGGTGGGCAGCTGTTGCAATGTCGCAAAAAATGTGCGACAGAGAGCTTGGGAAATGCGACAGTGACATTGAGGATGATATGAGCTTTCTAAATCTAAAGGAATTCAAAATGTCAATATTCCAACTAGAACTAAAGTTATGACCTTTTTAATACATGCCAAATCTGGAAAACTTTTGTCAATATTCCAACTAGAACCAAAGTTATGACCTTTTCAATACATGCCAAATCTGAAAGAATTCCAACTAGAAACAAAGAATCTAAATATTCCTGACTGTGACTTTACCTTGAGGTTTAAATAGCTAACTAATGATTAAATTCTCACTGATACCTCGGAGCAATATTATACTCCTCTTTTGCTCCCAAATCTTTGGAGCAATATGTCTCCAAAAGTCAAGATCATATCAATTTTAAAGGCAGAATCTGTAGATTTTCTTGAAGTAATATGCCTCCAAAAACAACAATTCTTTTTTAAAAAGCAGAATCTGAAGGATTTCCTGCAGCAGATTGTCACCTATCCATTGAAAACATGGATGCTTTGTGGTAGAATCTAAAAGATTTCTTGTAGCAATTTGGAGATAATTATATACCCAACATTTTCCCAAATCTTCTTGCATCACAGAGGGTCGGGGGGGGGCCCTAGGACCATGTAGGTTTTTGAATTTTCAAGATCCATTCCTAAGAAAAAAAATTTTCTCAGTTTTTTAAAGATCCACCAGGGTCAATCTTGTGATTCATCCACATCCAATGAGATCTCTTTTTAACATTTATATGGGGGGGTCTTAGTAGAATTCTAAACAGAAGGAACCAGACATCCTCAAAAAACACCAGAATGCACACATTTGCCCCCCAGACCCCCTACACTTGCATTCTTCTATCACCTTTTTAAAGAAAGAGGGTTTACATTTCTGGGCTCACTTTTTTCTAGCATCCAGAGTTTGCAGGTATTTTAGAGTTTTAACAAGTAGAAGCTGAAAAATTCTCACAGCAATTTGCCTAACAATCCCATTGAAAATGACTTGTATGTTTGCTCCAGCGCTTTGTGATATGCCCACCCCTGTCTTGAGCTCTGATTGGCTAAGAGAGGAAATTATTGGAACTATTTATAGCTGCGTTTAGTGGAGCGCACTGACAACTAGCGGATATTATTTGAACTGCTTTGATCTGCCTGCGCTTTTTTGTGGTAAAAAATAAACTGGTGTTTTCTTCAGACCTGACACATAGTGGATATTATTAGAACTGCTTATAGCTGGACTTAGTCAACCCTGTTTGTTGTTAAAAAACAAAACTAGTAGCAACGGTCTTACCACCTTTTCTCAAATTTGTGCAGTGCTGTTTGTGAATTACGCTCTAACCTTGTGTAAATCGGTGGCAGAGTAATGAATTTCACCGTTTTGCAATGAGGCGCAAGGATTTTTGCACTGGAACAACGACAAAGCAACTCAGTGAGCTGTAAACTGTTGCCACTGCCGCCTGTGTGCAAACAACATGAGTGCGTTTGCTTTTCCCCAGGTCGCGGTGTTAGAGACGCCGACCGCATAAGCACATAGTGTCGCTACTTTTGGGTTTTTAAGAAAAAACTGAAAAAAACGCCTGTTTTGGGTTTCAAAATGAAAATCACAACTCTTTAAATTTGTAGCAATAGAATAAATTTGACAAAACACAACAGAAGGTTTAGATTATTCGCTTTTTATTTTCACACTTCATCGTTGGACACCTTAGTTGTGCGTTCTACATAGACAAGGGGTAGGTATATAAACATACTTCACCCAACGGATATCGAGGAGGTCTGTACCCATCTGTTACGGGCTGCAGTTCAATGCCCATTCTACCTCTGTTTCACGATCCTCCTTAGGAGTGTCTAAAGACATAAGCCGTTAGCTGTTGCTGCCTGTGCCGTCACAAACGCCTATTTGTTCTAGGCTCTGTCACTGTGTGTCGGTTCACCGCCGACGTGAGAGGATCAGGAAAGACCCAGTGCATCTCCTTCTCTCTCTCTCTCCCGCCTCACTCTGAAAAGCTCATGAAGGTCACTAAGTGTTTTCTCGCTTTACTTCTCCTTTCACTTTGTAACTCGTGGCTTACCATCGTTGGTGACGGATGTCCCCACAGGTGGCGCTCCTCGTGTCGTGTTCAGTATGTTGTTTAATTTTCGTCTCCTCAGTCCTTCAGTCCTTCGGCTTTCATTCCTGCACTAAAAAAGCAAATGGGTAATGCTTGACCTCCAATTTTAACCATTTCAACCAGTGGCAGCAGTAGCAGCAGCAGCAGCAGCGACAGAATCTTTTTTTTTTTAAAAATCGACTACGACATCCACCATTCTTTTGGCCTTTTCCACTGCTTCCAATGATTCCTCCGCGTAACAAGTTGCCCTTTTCAAGTTGAGTCCGCGTAAGATGTCCATTAAAATGAACGGCGACGATATTTTTTTGTATTTCCATATCCTCAACATTTCAAAAAGTTTACGACCATCAGCTAGTTTTGAGATGGGTGTGGTCAAGGCAGCAAGTTCTGCATCAGTCAATTAAAGCTGCTTTCCCAATACCTTCCAGTGTGGTCCTATGCAAGCAGCTGTCACGGTGATGAAAGGTGCCCCCCCACCCCATACTTTACCCCTACCCCTTTCACCCTTTCTACCTACCATACCTAATTTTCTTCTCTGCCTCCTTTACTCTAGCTTGAACATCAAAAGAAAATTGTTTGTTATTCAACCACGAACCAGTAAGCAGCAATGGGGTGTGTGCCGTTGCGGTGGTGGTGGTAGAGATGGTGACGGCGGCGGCGGCAGTGGCAGTCTCGCCCTCCCCAACCCTTTACACACTACGGGCTGGCCGCGTCCCTTTATCTGACTTGTCATTGTCGCCCAGGCGGCGAGCTAGTTTTCCCAGCAGATGCTTTACATAGGGAGTGACTTAACATCAGTTGTGAGAGTGAATACACATTCCAGATCAATATGTTTCTTCTCTAAAGGTGGGCCCCCTGACTGTGTGTGATTAATACATTTATTAGTGGGAGACTTTTACACCCACAAGTGTACACTGGAAGAGGCCATCCTCTTCCCTTTAAAAGTGTTATTATAGACTTTAGACCTGGAGTGTGTGGTTTCCCTGTACATTTCATTTAGCAACCCTGAAGAAAGGGTGCCAAAGTGTTAGAAAGATCATTTGCCTGAAACTACTGACCACAGCTATAAGACTCCCACTGAAAAACCATTAGTAAGGTGCTTTGTTAACCTTGCCAGGTTCTGGTGGACAACCTTTAGATCAACACATCCAGTTGAGTGTAGAACTGATCCCAGGCTATTGAACTGGTGTCAATAGATGCTGGTCGAGGCTGCGGAGGCGGTGGTAGTGGGGAAAATGTTATGATGATGGGTACGCGTGTCATGGTAGGGTGCTGCATGTAAAAGGTTAATTGGAACATTTATTTTTGTAACCTTGCGATGGGGAGAATGTTATGGTGTCGGGGAGGGGGTAAACTTTGTTGCCTTTTCTTTTGATCTTTACACCCTGAAAGCAAAATTCGTTTATTATTATTATACAAGTACAGAGCAGTGTCCAGTGCTTGATGCTGGCGAGTTGTGGTGGGAGAATGTTATGATGAGTGGGAGTGGAGGTTTCCCTTTGATCCTAAAACATATGGCATGCGTGCCATGGCAGGGTGTACCATGTAAAAGGTTAATAAGAACATGTCATGGAGAATGTTATGATAAATGAACCGGCAGGTAAAACGCAACATGATCGTGGAGAATGTGGCATAGGCGTGGCTTGCCAGATATTTTTTTTCAGTTTATACATGGAACCGTTTATTATGCAAACAGGGTTGCAATTTAAAAAATCCAATGCCTTACCATAACCATAGTGTGCAGCACGGAGCCGATGCCATAAAGTTGACATATACGGAGCGCTCACCATAATTTTAAAGTAGGGGCAAAATATGCAGTGCGCGCCATAGACTTAACACTACAAAGAGGTTGTGGTGAAAAATGTTATGATTGAGTAGAACTAAAGGTAGGATGGGTGTTAAATCCGACAACTGGCTTTTATATTGGAACACAGGTACCATTGGGTGTCCTGCTGCCTTTTGATCTTTTGGAGCATGTAGCACAGATGGTCGTGAACAGCTTGTAACATGTAACCAGCGTGTAAAATTTGTTCATGGCGATATCCAAAATGCAGGGGTTTATTTTTTTAACGGTATGGTAAAGAGAGTGAAATCCAATCCAGCACATTCTGTGTCATGCCTGGTCATGCGCATGCCTGCTTTTACCACCCTTCATGTTAGCTCAAACATAAAAGCAAAATATTGTTTATTATACAAGCACGGACCAGTGTGCAGTTGTTGTTGTTGTTGTGGAGGTTGTGGTGGGAAAATGTTATGATGAATGGGACTGGAGGTAATTTCATGTTAGCTCAAACATAAAAGCAAAATATTGTTTATTATACAAGCACGGACCAGTGTGCAGTTGTTGTTGTTGTTGTGGAGGTTGTGGTGGGAAAATGTTATGATGAATGGGACTGGAGGTAATTATGAAATCCACACTTGTCTTTTGATCCTGGAGGACATATGGCAATTGCAGTGGAGGACAGATGGCAATGACAGTGTTCAGTGACAAGGACATTTTCTTTTTTTCAAAAATGATGAGCGAAAAAATAAATTTAACCTGTGAAAAAGTACTTCACGGTGATGTGGAAAATAACCATTTTTCTTTCTTTTTAAATAAAAAAAAAAAGCCATGGATCACATGAAAACTTACCATTTAGAACACCATGAGATTTTTTTTGAAAATTTTTAAAAAACGTTTTTGTTAAATTGCTGGGTTCAACCAAAGTGGGATCAATAAAAACGAATTCCCACCCTTTGTACTTTTTTTAAAAACAAAGTTTTCTGCCTTTCGCAAATGAAAGAAATTGAGTACACACACAGTATGGCGTGACGTCTCATAATGAGCATTACAACATTGTGAGTAAGCTCAATCCCTGCTACCTGCCAATTTTTACTTTTTGTGATCAATTTTTTTTACGGATGGACAAAAGGAGTGTTTGTCGTTCTTTATCAAAGGTGCTGTGTTGTTTTGAAGAAAACACTCTCTACAATTTAAATTGGGAGGGATAGACGCGTCTGAAGGATGATGTTCAGGACAATACCGCCACAATTGAAACAGCTTACCTTGTTCTACACCACCCCTTATGTCTAAAATAAGAACCTCTGTTTCTGTTTTGTGAGAAGTGGATAAGCTCAGAGGTAGTGAAGCAGGAGTCATGATCAGCAGTGATTTACCCTTGCACCGTCAATGCTCACAGTGGCAACTTGGTGGTCAGTTTAAGTGGGGGTAATACATACTGGGGAAAAGGGGGTGGGAGGAAAAAAGCTGCTCAACGCACTACACTTGGCGGGTGGTCTAACATCACACGAGCGCTTTTACTGCTACTGCTGCAACTGCACCTACCACGCTCTTCTACAGAGGGCTCTCCCTCTGCACCTTGTTATAACGTAGTAGTAGACGATTGCCGCACAGACTAAGCACCACCACCGTTTTACTCGCCACTGACCCCGGATAAAACTCCAGAGGTAGAAACCTTAATGCACGAGTTGCACAGTGGATGGGACAGTGGGGAGAATGGCGAGTCTAGTTTTGACATATGCGAGTTTATTAATCCTGCAACGTCTACAGACTACTACAACGACTTTAAAACCCCCACAAACGTCATTGAGCTAACTGAAGTTGCAGCAGCACCGGCGCGGACACCATCAGCACCACACCACCTTCACCTGGAGACGTCGTTGGCAGCTCGTAAACACTTACCCTGTCATGACTTCAATTTTCAATTTTAACGGTTTTTATTGCTTGACTTACAAAT